>CP136061.1:200822477-202211413 GCA_032622095.1 Siphonodentalium dalli | reverse complement strand
GATCGGATAAGATTAGGAAAAACTGAGTATAATAGTGATTTGAAGCAGTTTGGAGGGGGTGGGTCCTTATCCCCAAGGAGGATCATAATTTCAATAGTTGGAAATTTCATGACTGAAATTCCGATAATTGGAAATTAAAAGTAACAAGCAAATCGAATGATCTAAGTGTTTCAATCAGAGTTCGCGATTTTCAGGCTCCGAATTTGCGCCGGCTGTTTTTTTTTTTCCGACTCGGAATTCCGAATAAAGTGACAGTTACAACGCAAATGAATATAAGCTAAAACTCTTCAATAAAATCGACTAAATCATGACTAAGATGCAAAAAAAATGTCAATTTAAGCTGTATATACGCTTGATTATCATCGATAGGTAAGTAATGATTATATCTTGATAACTTGGGAAAGTGTTTATTTTCTGTTTTTACAATTGTAACCCTCTTACCACTGCCACTACTGTCAGTGCTGGACCATCGTATGTATTCATGCTCATGCGGCAGTGGCAAACTGGCATAATGGTATTGTATCAGTTGTAATTGTAAGTTGTACCGAAATGCCTGTTGGTGTTAATATGCAGTCATTTGAGTAAAGAAATTCCAGTAATGCTCATTACCTGAACACATATGAAATTAAATGCAAAGCATTCCCTTCAAGTTAAGAATGGTATGTTTTACCAACCATAGATTCATGGTCACTGGTCTATTAGTGATGTCAAACCTCCATATCTTTCCGAGAACAGCTTTAACAATATAATAACCATTCACCGTGTATACTTGTTACCTTTGTCTGAGTTATAACTTGTGACTCCTTGGAATTTGAATACATATAGGCCTAACTCATATTCGTTCCTCAACCATATTCTGATTAATAACATGTATAATGTACTGCATGCACAGTATACTCAGTACATAAAACATGGAGCAATGCCATGTCATTCTTGTTTCTAGCGTCTTTATTTACATGTGCATAGCCCATACTCTTCAGGAGCGGATCCAGAAAATTTGAAAGGGGGCGCCATGAATATAGGCATATATGATCCGAGCCGCAAAGCGGCGATCAGGGTGAACACGAGAGGGGTGATCCACTCTCATGTAGTGGGGGTCCGGTGGACCTTCCCCGGGAAATTGTTTGGATATTACATTCAAAACGACGCGTTTCCTGTCCTATGCCCATTGGAAATCAATCGGATACTGATATTATAAAATAACTAGAAAAGGAATAATATTGAGTTACATATATAAATTTGATATTTATCTAATCTGGGTATGCACACATAAAACACAAATCTCAGTTTACGTAGCTTATATGGAGCTAGTGATAATTGCGGATTTTGTGTTCAAAATACTACGAATTGGTCAGCTTACACTTATATAGCTGCATGCTTACAGCTAGTTCAATTTGTGCAAGAACAAGTCTGAACTTCGTCATCAACTCTCTTCAGTTCACAAATCATGGGGGAAATGTGTTTGAACAATGAACTTATATAATCTGAAAGTCAGTGCAAATGATAGCGAATGATCAGGGCGGCAAGAGGGTTTTGGGGCCCCCGAACATACCTATATATGGTATGATCCAGGGGCCACCGGCCGGGTTGACCATATGGTTTGGGCCGGTGCATTGGATAAATATTCTCAATTCAGTCATATGGCTTCTATAGATGCGTTTGGGCTGACCGAACAATGCATCTATAAATCCAAACGTTTTCCTCCATTGTTAATTTTAATTTTTACTCATAATAGCCATCAGCTGCATCAGCGAAATACTAAGTAATCAATACAAGGTGGTCCGATTTTCAGATGTACTTGTCTTGTTTTGTAAATATTTGGGTCATAATAAATATGTTCAATCAACTGAGTATGACGATAACGACAACTGAAAAAAATATGTGTTTTGAAGCACTCAATCGTTACTCTTTTTTCAATTAAACAATGACAGTTTATGTGTATAGTAACCTCGCTGTCTTTTGTGCCATGCACTTTGTTCCAATTTAAGGGTGACACAACATGTGATCGAAGTTATATCAGATTCTAAATACCCAAACAATTTGAAACGAACCAGCACTTTATTTCTATACTGAAAAGACACTACATGTTTAGTAGTATACCATAGTTTCTTTACGATGGTATACTGTCTTCAGTGCAGTTCGATGGTTTGAGGTTCGATAGTCCGAGGGCAAACCTCCGTACTATATCGAATGCTCGGACTATATATATACGTTGTATATATAGGCTTACCCCAATGTGTAGCGTCTCATTTCTTTTGCTACATGTATATATAGATGGAATAGACATTTTACAGTTAAAATTGCTATATCTATGTTTATATAAAAAAAACTTCGGGCGCCTAAAACTTAGCGCCGAGCCAGATATTTTCCGACGACCAAAAACAAAATGTTGCGGGATGTTGGATTCGGAATTTTGCATTACTCAAAATCAAATCCTATGTAGTTGGAAATTTTATTAGAACAAATCCTGCATAGTAGGAAACTTTAATTGTGCATGGTCTCACCCCCCCCCCCCCCCGCCAGTTGGGACCCCAAGCAACATCCCTGTCACCAGGTCACCAATTAACTCCATCCATTGCACTATGGACTAGGCTACATCATTTTAATTGCAGGGAGTTTATGTAATATGGCTAATTGAGCTTAATAAAGTGCAAAAATGAAGAATTTTAAACTGCGCTTATGTGCAAAAATTTAGCTCTTATTGTGTTTAAGCTCTTTCAAAAGCGCAATCAGATAATCCGTATTGTGCGTATGCAGTATGCACAATTAGATAGCGGTATTCCTTATGTCACTCAAGCGGAATTATATATGTCCTTATTGTGCTGAATTAATCATAATTAGACCCGTTTGGGCTTAAGCGCAATTAGAGATTCCTTATTGCGTTTAATCTCAATTATTTATTAAATGTCAATTTTATGGGAGGCCAAATTCACATTTAATAATTAATTGCAATTTATTGCGCTTAAATGCAAATAATTACGCTTAAGCGCAATTGATTGCACTTAAGCGCAATCATTGGGCTTAAGCACAATTAATTGCCCTTTAGGTGTAATTATTTGCGCTTAAATGGTTATATGTATA
Organism: Siphonodentalium dalli; assembly: GCA_032622095.1. Taxonomy (NCBI): domain Eukaryota; kingdom Metazoa; phylum Mollusca; class Scaphopoda; order Gadilida; family Siphonodentaliidae; genus Siphonodentalium; species Siphonodentalium dalli. Next base: position 202,208,332 of record CP136061.1, on the reverse strand, counting down.
AACACCCCTGGTGAATAAATAGGTTTATCCATAACTTAGCCTTAACTCCTATATTGACATGTCACCTCTTGTTTTCATTGGTTTGGATGGGTATAGGGAGCTAACCTAACTTCTTTATCAAAATGGCTGACTCGCAATAGTATTACCTTCTGTTTTAGTCGGGGCGACTCCTGTTAGCATTATATTATCTTCTGTATTAGTTGGGGCTATATACTCGCAGTAGCATTGCCTTCTGTATTAGTTGGGGCTATATACTCGCAGTAGCATTGCATTCTGTATTAGTCGAGGCGACTTTGATTTTCTTCAATTTTCCAGTAAACAGGCACACCATATGAGGGAAGCCTGGGAAGCAAGCCCTCAGTGACACCACATTCACGCTATATGACCATGGAAATACTATAGATATGTGCAAGAGATGCTGATTTAATAAACAAAAACACGAGAGCTCGAGGACTGAGACACTAAAGCTCCAGGAATGAGACACCAATTTTTGGATCAGGGATGCTGATAATATCAAATTAGGGATTTCCCCCCTAATTTAAGTCAATAAGTACATGTAAATCATACTAAGTACTCATGGGTACTTAACATGATTTACTTATTGACTTAAATCAGGGAAAAATCCCTATTTTCATATTATCAGCATCCCTCAGTGACCCAAAAATTGGTGTCTCATTCCTGGAGCTTTAATGTCTCAGTCCTCGAGCTCTTCTTTATCAAAATGGCTGACTCGCAATAGTTTTACCTTCTGTTTTAGCCTGCATGCTAATTATACCCCCGCACGAAGTTGTGGGGGGGGGGTATACTGGAACAGCTTGTCCGTCCGTCCGCCCGTCCGTCGTCCGTCCGTGGACACAAATTTACTTGGCACTTTGTTCCAATTTAAGGGTGACACAACATGTGATCGAAGTTATATCAGATTCTAAATACCCATACAATTTGAAACGAACCAGCACTTTATTTCTATAATGAAAAGACCCTACATGTTTAATAGTATACCATAGTTTCTTTATGATGGTATATACTGCCTTCAGTGCAGTTCGATGGTTTGAGGTTCGATAGTCCGAGGCAAACCTCCGTACTGTATCGAATGCTCGGACTATATATACGTTGTATAGGCTTATCCCAAAGTGTAGCGTCTCATTTCTGTTGCTACATGTATATATAGATGGAATAGACATTTTACAGTTAGAAAAACTTCGGGCGCCTAAAACTTGGCGCCGAGCCAGATATTTTCCGACGAACAGAAACAAAATGTTGCGGGATGTTGGATTCGGAATTTTGCATTACTCAAAATCAAATCCGATGTAGTTGGAAATTTTATTAGAACAAATCCTGCATAGTAGGAAACTTTAATTGTGCATGGTCTCACCCCCCCCCCCCCCCCCCCCCCCCCCGCCAGTTGGGACCCCAAGCAACATCACTGTCACCAGGTCACCAATTAACTCCATACATTGCACTATGGACTAGGCTACACCATTTTAATTGCAGGGAGTTTATGTAATATGGCTAATTGAGCTTAATTAAGTGCAATAATGAAGAATTTTAACTGCGCCTAAGTGCAAAATTTTAGCTCTTATTGTGTTTAAGCGCATTAGAGCTTCCTGTATTTCGTTTAATTGAGCTCAATAAGAGCTTCCTTTATTGTGCTTTAAAAAGCGCAATCAGATAATCCGTATTGTGCGTATGCAGTATGCACAATTAGATAGCGGTATATATTCCTTATGTCACTCAAGCGGAATTATATCTGTCCTTATTAATTAGACCCATTTGGGCTTAAGCGCAATTAGAGATTCCTTATTGCGTTTAATCTCAATTATTTATAAAATGTCAAGTTTATGGGAGGCCAAATTCACATTTAATAATTAATTGCAATTTATTGCGCTTAAATGCAAATAATTACGCTTAATCGCAATTGATTGCACTTAAGCGCAATCATTGGGTTTAAGCACAATTAATTGCCCTTTAGGTGTAATTATTTGCGCTTATATGGTTATATGTATAAACACCCCAGGGGCCTATACTATAGAATACATTTTTTGTAATAGCAGGCTTATTTGAGCCGTACAGAAGGTGTCGAGTACTATGGACCACTGTAATCTAGCAGCTAACGCGATTTCTTGTAAATCACAAAAAGACGGCAAATCGAGTACTATCGACCACCGTTCGTCAAACGCACATCTAAACATTTGTGATTTTATCAAGGGAAATTACTCTAATGATATATGCGAATGATATGGCAATGCCTATTTGTGTCAGTTGGTGAGTTATTTAGTTGATGAATAAAGGTACATAATGTGTGACTAGTTTCCGATACTTGGGTTATTTTGACCACAATTGCGCACGATGAAAAGTAATTCCTTCGGTATCGTATGGAATATTTACCATTTTCAGATGGTTTATGTTACATAAACATGTAACATGAAACATTTGAAATTAACGGTTTTTCGAAAAGGGTCGGCAAGCACACATATCGGTTGCCCTTCAAATGGCCACATCAACTTTATATAGCAATATTACCAAGGATGGAACCTGATTTGTCTAGCTAGCTTAGGGCTGGGACAGCGGCTGAAATATTATAAGTGGGAACATCTAGACCTTAATAGTTGAAAAGGTTGAGGTACAATGCATCTGGGAAAATTCAAACCCATGATGGGGTGCGATGGCTGTTCTCTGACTTGGTTTGTTCGACCTGTGTCAAGGATGGGTGTTCATTTGGAAATTCCAATGTGGACGAACACTCCCTCGTCCAGGGTCTCCGGGGACATCCAACCTCGATTTTAAAACATATATATAGCACCATCTACTTAAACTATACCTAATTAATGGTACATTCCATTTATACCCAACTAAGCGGCTGAATTTAGGTCAACATATGACATTTGGTTTATAACCAACACGCACTACTACATTGGTAAGTTAAGGATCATGAGACCCCGATTTTTTCTAAGAATTCACTCATGGAACATTCTGTGCGGCACTATTGGCCAAATTAAATTGTTTAGACCACAAGGTGAACGCAAACTTCTTGAGCACACAAATGCCATGCGGTTCAAATATGTTTCATAATGTCATGGTAAATATTTGGGGTCCACTGATTCTTAACGCAACTTAGCCTGAAATTATCAGTAACTGTTTCAACACGAAATGACACCACCCCCGATTCACCGCGTATCCGTGTACCTTCGCACAAAGATCGTTTATACGTTTTGAGCCCAAGCCCCACAACTTTAACTCTTTAATTCCGTTCATAATTAAAATCTCCTTTCAACTCCATTGAGCGTAAACCACCTCAATGGGTTAACAATTGAGATTCCGTGACTGCATTACAAAGAACATGTACCCAGCTAATCGCACTCACAATTATCCGCACGGATCATCGTCGTGGTCACGGCGTGAAAAATCAATTATGTAGCCCATGCCGTTGTAATCTAATACGGAATTTTTACAAAAATAGTATTATCGCTGTACTATATATATATAGAACCCGCTTAGCCCGTACTTTATCATTCCGTATTGCGAATTTTTACATATTACAAAGCCGTAGCGTTCGAGTACTATGAAAACATGAACAGATGAAACTTTCAGGCCCCCTTTTTCTCCACCAAATGCAAAGATTTTCCGGTCAAGTGAATCCCGGTATATTTGATGGTTCGCCAAAAAAGATCATATAAGTCATTGCATGTCAATGTATTTTGCATATAAAGAGTTTTGAGCAAATGTTGAGTTTCAATCTACAATGAAAGAAATACACTGATAGAAATACAGTCGAATACTATAGAACACAAAATATGTATTACAAAATTTGTAAATCACAAATTAACGCTGATATTACAAAAATTGTATTCTATAGTATAGGCCCCTGGTGAATAAATAGGTTTATCCATAACTTAGCCTTAACTCCTATTGACATGCATGTCACCTCTTGTTTTCATTGGTTTGGATGGGTATAGGGAGCTAACCTAACTTCTTTATCAAAATGGCTGACTCGCAATAGTATTACCTTCTGTTTTAATCGGGACGACTCCTGTTAGCATTATATTATATTCTGTATTAGTTGGGGCTACTCGCAGTAGCATTGCCTTCTGTATTAGTCGGGGCGACTTTGATTTTCTTCAATTTTCCAGTAAACAGGCACACCATATGAGGGAAGCCTGGGAAGCAAGCCCCCAGTGACACCACATTCACGCTATATGACCATGGAAATACTATAGATATGTGCAAGAGATGCTGATTTAATAAACAAAAACACTAGAGCTCGAGGACTGAGACACTAAAGCTCCAGGAATGAGACACCAATTTTTGGATCAGGGATGCTGATAATATCAAATTAGGGATTTTCCCCCTAATTTAAGTCAATAAGTACATGTAAATCATGCTAAGTACTCATGCTGGGTACTTAACATGATTTACTTATTGACTTAAATCAGGGAAAAATCCCTATTTTCATATTATCAGCATCCCTCAGTGACCCATGCAAATATTGGTGTCTCATTCCTGGAGCTTTAATGTCTCAGTCCTCGAGCACTTCTTTATCAAAATGGCTGACTCGCAACAGTTTTCTGTTTTAGCCTGCAGGCTAATTATACCCCCGCAACGAAGTTGTGGGGGGGGGGGGGGTACTGGAATCAGATCGTCCGTCCGTCGTCCGTCCGTGAACACAAATTTGTCCGGAGTTTTTCTCAGTCGTTTTATGATCATTTCCGTGAAACTTGGCACAGACGTCAACCACCATGGGATCCTATGCATCTGCGATTATGACGTCTGTCGGACCTTTTTTGGTGGAGTTATCCCACTTTTTCGACAGAATTTTGTTTGCAACATGCATAATTTTGTCCGAGCTTTTATTCCTACATTGTTTCGGTCAATAGGTTTAAGATTAGGGTTAGGGTTGTGCACCTGCAATGGGAACTGTTATTTTATTATTTTAGCTAAATGTTTACGGACATGTGAAACATCGTAGTATTTTTAAAAATATGGGGGTGGTATCCTTAGTCCCATTGGGACAGTCACACCTCTAATTAAAACAGGTTATAATTAACCCAATGCTCCTCTTATGTTGCTAGGTGATATACCAGGTCATGCCAATAGTTTAGGGGTAGGTTAGATAGTAGTTATAATTACGCTTAAGCGCAATTAATTGATTATTAAATGTGAATTTGGCCTCTCATACAATTTGACTTCCCATGCATACACGCAGGCCTATCTCCACCTTTCTGTATACAGGCCAATTGATATTCCTCGAATGCTATGGACCGGCAACAACGACGACGCCAGGCTCAACGACAAAAGCAGCAACAACTACGACTACCGTGGCGACAACTACAGCCCCGACGACGACGACGACGACGACGACAACAACAACAACAACAACAACAACAACAACAACAACAACGACGACGACAACGACAACAACAACAACGACAACAACAACAACGACAACAACAACAACGACGACGACAACAACGACGACAACGTCTACATCTGTCACTACACCAGCAACAACACCAAAGCCAGGTTCTTGCTTTAATAGTATTTCCGATAATCAAACTTGGAGTGAACTTTAAACTTGAAACTTGTAAATTTGTATCATGTCTAATCATAATTGCTAGTTCACGCATTCAAAACGTCGGTTCAGTTAATACACATCGTACCGATGATCACTGACCAATATCATATAATATATATACCAGTATATAGATAAATACATATATATATATTATATATTAATATTATATTAAATTATTATGTGTTTACATATATAAACACATAATAATTTAAATGCTGAAGTCGATTTAACCATTCTTAATTTCTGATTGTGTGGTAATATCTTACATTTTTGTGAGCATTATCATGGAACGTAAACACCATTATAGAAATCGGTAGAAATGCAGTTGACAAATGCGTGCGCTATTTCCATAGTACGAAATTTTTACAAAATTCACTCCATTACTGACTATTTATGGCGGGAAACTAATTCACGCTGGACATATTCGGGTTGGTATTAATCGTTATCGGTCGGTAAATAGTTAAATGTAAGTCTGCGCGAAACATCATTCAGTGGATAGAGATAAGAGTTAATTCTTGTCATTATGTAACTTTTGACCCCTGTCCCTGCTGTCCCCAGAACAAAATTTGCGACCTTTACGATTTGATCTGCAATATAGAGTTTCCCCCCTTGCTCCACGATTGCGGTCGAAACATAAGCTCATTTTTTATGTAAATTTGGTTTCAATGTTTGCCTTCACGTTTGACTCATTGTATATGACTCAACTGTTTGATTCAAAAGATTAAACGTAATATATCATATTTCTGTCAAATTTTATAATATCATTATCACAATATATTTAAAGAGCAAATATTGGACTGTATAATCCCTGACTCTGGGCTGCATGGAACATTGGGAACTGGTGGTAGGAAGCAATTTAATGAAATAATGATATGGTATTATGGTATCATAGATAATTAAGTTATACTGAGAATGAATCAGCTTTATTTGATGGTCACTAGTTTATTAATAAATATGGCCGCTGCTGATATAAAAGCTTTAATATATCGGCATAAAATAATTGAATAAAGGGTTATGATTCACAAAGAAATTGTAAAATAGTAAACGCTCTTTATTGTAGACATAAGATTTTATGCTAGCCTAGCAGCACATATAAATATAGACTAAATTACTAGGTTGCTCTTTGTTAAATTATGAAAATGAAACTCATCAAAACAGCCTGAAATAGGTTTATATTCCACTAAGAAAATTGAGAGTAATTGCTCTGTATTATGCAAAAAATATGGCAACTTTGTTTCAATAATTATCTTTATCAAATTAATTTGATAGTTAGAGTAATTATATAATTGTTGGATTTGGGTAGGCCTATGTACCAACATTAGCTATGATTAGCTAATTTAGCTATGTTGACTTGCCTATCTTCTAAGCTGATTATAAATTCTCTTTTAATATTGATAATCTAAATCTATGTTTGTTAAAGGTACTCAACCCGTAAAGAGGGTCCCCATCTCAACAGATTCCAACAACAACAATCCGATCAGAGGGTCCTATATTACTATTTCTTTGGCTTTGGGGGTAAAAAATATTTGATTCGAGTCGAGGAACCCATCAAACAAAGCTCAGAGTCATTAGATATTGATTTTTGAAAATTCTTATGTTCTCGAGATGAGTACTTATAACTGCCGTCAATTTGGTAACATGCTCGAGATTTTACGCCAAAATTCTATTCAAACAGACAAGGATGGATAACTCTATAATCAAGTGGGTAATAATAACGAATTTTTTACTATCTTCTGGGCCAGAAAGAATTCCCGATAATGAAAAATAATAGATTTCTAAAATCGATATCTAACAAATCTGAGCTTTGATGGGTGACTTCCTCGACTCGAATCAAATATTTTTGACCCCACGAAGCCATTGAAATAGTAATTGAGAGGAGTTTTATCGGGTTGAGTACCTTTAATAAGAGTAATCATTCAATATTTACACACAATTTTATGACAAATTCAGAAATTGTTCCACAATAAATTGTCATTTATCATGCCTATATTAAAAGTGTGACAGTGTGTACATTCAAATAATAAGAAATGGCGACAAGTTATTACTGATACTATATCTTATGAAGATTATTAGTGAACTTTCTGTTCAAAAATGAAAAAATATCTTTCAAAAAAATATATCTTTAAACCTACCACTCATAAGAGTTGAGAATAGCAGTCGGAATGCTAATCCGAAATAGCGTAGCAATGGGAAAAACTCTTATCTTGCAAATGTCAGGTTGGTGGACGACTCATCCAATATCCAACTTCCTGCCATGCTTCCATAGTAACCATACTGAGGAATGTAAATGACCACTGAGTTTGCTGTGAATTAACCCACACAATCTTGGAACCTGTTCAATAACTGCCTTAATTAGGCTAATTAGCAATTGTTTCCCCCCTTTCACTATGAGCGCCATTGAGCGGTAATTAAATAGTTTTGTCGATAACCACAATGTTACAAAAATTTCAACTTGAAAATGTGTCGTAATTTTATACGTACATGGGAAGAACATTATACTAGCCCTGGCTATTTGTGTGTCTTTTGGACTCATAGCCAAATTGCGATGCTGTTCTAGAACGTTATTTTGGCATCCAATCCAATATATTCGCCACTGAGTTACATCTTCTAGACGATATTGAATTTGAATTCAATGATAACTTTCGAAAAATGAAAATGAAAACACCAATTTATTTTCCTATATAGAGCTATAGCTTTATTGTCACATGGGAAAACATGTTATATGTGGTAACTGTCAGGGGTACTTCAGTGGCAATTCAATAAAACCTGATCTTACTTTTTGAATCTACATGTATCATCTGTATCTACACATGTAGGTATAAAATTTCCCTGTACCCCCAATATTGCCAGATGTAAATTTTAATTTTATAGAGATGACCCAGATATTTAATGCTAAAAGTGTGGATCCAAGCGTGAAAATTTGTAATTGACCGGCGCAACATTAATGGCCACAATGAATGTGAACTTACATTTGGAAAGTTTCCTGGATGAGCGAACAGTAAAAGACAAATACAGTAATGCCCTAAATAATTGACTCCTTAACCACAGCAGAATTATGGGTAACTTTTCAGGATTTAGTTGGAAATATGGCTTGTTGCCATTCATCGGAAAGCTCTCAATTTCTGATTAATTGGTCATTGAAATGTAATTTGATGATTAAGCCATGAGAAAAAAGTATACATAAAAGATATCCAAATTTTTAAAAAAAGAGGAGGGGGCTAAAAATATGGTTGGGAGGGGATGTAAATGAAGCAATTTATTTATATTGGCCTAATGAGGATGCTTTACATTAGTTACGATCTTTCATTGGCTGTAATACTTTGTAATTCTTTGTACCTACCACTACCACGGATTCAACCACTATTAAAACAACAACGACACAGTCAACCTCAACTATGTATCCGCAAGGTAAGTTCACACTGGCTGGGAAATTAATTATTTTGACTAATTGTTTTTGCCATTTCTGAATTTGTTTTGGCCAGTTTTCAGAAACATTGGCCAATTGAAAAATGGGATCATCGAGAAAACAGAATTTGAAATAAAACTGTAAAGAAACATGCACTGAGATAACTTATAAATTGTGAGTTGGACGATGGAAATGCGCATGGATGGGAGCCGCAAATCTGATATAGGTCTAGTTGGCAACGGATATCAAAGCAGTAAATGTTGTCAATTTATTATTAAAGAAAGTACACCATTCTAGAATTTAATCGTCAGGCCAAAGAAAAAATGTCTGGTTTGGGTTACAAGCCGAAAAAAAGTAGGGTCGGTAGGTATAGGCTTGAAGTTTTATTTTTTTTATCAATTTTTTAATTTTGACATATTCTTATGACTTTTCATGTGCGTATTTTACTCTGCAAGATTGACATACAACTAGCTTTGATTATTTTTGTATAAATTTTAATATAACAACAATACTTTTACTTTGAAATCAACCTATTCTGAGATGCTTAGATGTTTTGTGTTTTATGAAATTTTTGGAGAAAAAATTAAATAGATTTTATTGAAAACCATGAAAAAAACTTTAGGGTAGGGGGTTTAAAATAGGGTCGGTAGGGAAACCCAAACCACAAATATTTTTTTCTTCGGCCTCATTGTTTTGATAAGTATAAAGCATGCGTGACTTTAGATAAATTGTTATTCATACACAGGCAAGCAACAATTAATTGCTAATACCTGTTAACAGATTAAGGGTTTTGTGGAAATATGATGATAATTTGACAGACAATTGTTGAAAATAGCCTTGAAACTTTTTGGCCATTTTATCAAAACAATTGCGTCATTGGCCAATTTGGACACTGACAGTTTGAACCCTGTAAGTCACCAGCATATGATATTCCTTCTTACCCAACATATGTGCACAAAACGAGCAAACCTTCCATGTGTTGATATGGAGAGCAGGGAAATGATATGAACTTTGAATATTTTCACTCATCAAGCCTGTCAGGTAATAATTAAATAATTCAATTGTTTATCCCCTTTTAAGTCGCAAATTCAGAGCCAATTAACCTCTTCGCTGCTAAATGACATTGTGTGCTGGGCTGTTGACGTTATTACCATTATCCTTGGAAAAATATAACAGGAATATCACAAGAACCATAAAAGTGACTCAGTTGAAAATGCTATTATCATGCTAGTGTGCTGAAATTGTCCGTAGGTACAATGCAGCACACGACATGTACTTTTACATCTGTAATAGTTATGGACGTCATAGCACCGAAGAGGTTAATGTTTGATATTTTTATATTTTTAACTTGGAAAGTACTAGAACTTACATCTGAACCTCTAATCATGAATGAAAGCAATTTTGTATGGTGGTTTTCTTCCTGTTGTATGCATATGTTCTCAGAACATCCCTACATTAATGAAGAATAGACTATTCTAATGCTATTACACCTCCACTTTTCGAAGAAACATTGGGGTATACTCGATTGACTTTGTCCGTCTGGGCATATATCTTAGCCATTTGCTATCGGATCTGATTGAAATTTAGTATGAATGTTTGCCATCAGGAATGCTTTCAAAAGAGAGCCCAAGGTCAATATTGAAAACAGGTGCAAAATGGTGTTACTTTGGTTGGCATGAACACATGTCAGTTAGCACGCTAATAACCTGCAATAATTTCATTTAATTGTGACAGTGGTATCATCAGCGGTTCCATGAAAGTATAAAAAGTGAACTTCTTGAGATTCAAAATTTATTCCAACCACATTATTAGAGCCACATTCCAGTTTTCCTGATTTACTGGTCATACTTACCTAATTTCATGAGAAATTCTCAAGATAAATATATGGCAAATGATACATATTTATTGTTTTTATTTATCACAAAAGCTCTTTGTGAAATAACTCACCAAAACATGTGGCAAGACATCATATTTCAGATTTTTGCTTGTTTTGCTCCGTTACTGATTTCCGTGTGATTGGTGTTACCATATTGACAATCCTCCTTAATAAGATTATAGGAATCAGTCTATGATAAGAAAACATCACTAGTTGGTAGAATATTTCAAGGTAATTGCTTTCATATTGCTTGAAGTAACACATGAATTGCCAATAGCCAGTTGTTAGTTCACACACACCTATAGTACTACAATGTATTTCCCCTTTTAAATAGTATGTATCTTGTTATTTGTTTGAAATGTTCAGTTTTTTAAAGGAAGGGAGAATTATGTCCAAAACAAAATCCATAAATGTCATTGGTGTTACCCTCATGTCATTGGTGTCACCGTAATAAAATGCATCTCTTAAGAAAACCAGTGAGGATTGTTGCTACTATTTTTTTGCCACAGGTAAAGACCAATGGACTTTATCTCTTACCTATAGTTTGATTGGGAAATTATTCATGACCACATTATTTGCAAAAACAAACTAAGACCAAATTTATAACATTTTATCATACGAAAGCGATAACAGACCATACCTTAACATGTAAATCATTTTCTATATGCATCATATGTGGAATTCAGTAGGTATGACCTACCTGTTAAGCACAACGAGTTTTGGTCAGAATAACTTTTCTTTTTATAGAGCACCACACATTTGGTTGATAGTAACACAAATTTGGCTCATGCCTGATTACTGGTGGTTGCCATGGCAACCACATTGACATTTTAGCACTACACATGTTTCCAGTACCTGCCAACCATGTATATTGATAATAAGTATTTAACTTCCTTCGGTATTCTTGTTTCAAAATTAGTTTTTTTATTCACCCAGAGTGCACATTTTTGAAATATTGACCCATATATATATATATATATTTTTTTTCAGAATAAAAAATGATAAACAATTAAAAAAAGGGTTAAAGGGTTAAATATGCATTATCCGAATAAATGCTCCTAAATTACTATTTCTTTGGCTTCGGGAGTAAAAAATATATGAATCGAGTCAAGGAACCCACCCACCAAACCTCAGAGTGATCAGATATAAATTTTTGAAATTTGTTATTTCCTGATATATGTAATTTTTGGCGGCTTGGCAAATATTTGTCAAGCTGACGGTCTGGTACCAAATTGTGGATGAAGATGGCTAACTCTAAAATCAAGCAGCTTTGGTTGTTAGATATCTGACAATCCGGCCAAATTGTTTTGAACAAAATGTTGATAAATAAAAAAAATTGGGCATTTTATACTATATAATTGACTGTTAGCATTATTTTTGGGCAATTAATAAATTCTGATAACTGAAGCGGCATTTCACATAGATGTTGTTGTTGCTGTTGTTGGAATCTGATGATATGGGGACCATCAAATCTGATTGAGTACCTTTAATGCAGATGCTTTTATCAAAATAAAAACAGCGCAGCTTTGTTGGGTTTATGTGGAATTTTATTGACAAACCAAATCTGCCTGAAATAAAAATTCAAACAACTAGGTTTTCAAGAGAAATCAATTTCCAATTTTAAAACCAATGATTTTACACACACAGTGGTGATCACTGCTCTATTTTATAATAAATGCTTTTATATGAAGAGGACCGAAAGATGGTAATTGAAATAAACACAAACCTTTAAAGTTCATCATTCATACATTTATTATTGATAAACACTAGAATGCTTCTATATAGAGGAGCGGTCTTGACCAGAATTTTTTTTTTTTTTTTTTTTCTTTTACACACGGAAAAATTATATATCATATGAAAGTAGAAGATGTAGGCTTCATGTTCCGCCCTGCTGTAAAATGTGAAAGTGGTGCCGTTGCCATGGAAACAGAATGTAAACATTGTAGACACAGTTTGATATTAAACCATTTCCGTAAATGGTAAAAACTAATTTAAGCCCATTCTAGGACAGGAACAGACGTTGAAGGTCATTTATTGATGACTTGTCCACTATAACTATGTTCCAACGATTCCAGTATTAAATAGGATGCACATATAGGTTATACGGGTCTTTATTGCCATTTTGGGGTGAAAAATGGTGATTTTTGCAAAAAATGCGATAATTTTGGAATTGGAACATTTATTGAATACTACATTGGTTACAGTAATAATTTATGCATTATTATGATGGCATCATACGTGTACTTCAAATTAATTTGGATAAAACTGCCGAAAAGGCCCAATACCAAGAGAAATACCTGTTCCCATGGAAACGATATTTAAAAATACAAAACATGCCGTTATTGGAAAGAAATGAAGACCTATAACCCTTGCGACACAATATAACTTTTTGCAATTTGTTTTTTATGACATGCACTTTTAATCCGGACTTCTGTGTTGGGTAATTGATGCGGTTTATTCAGCTGTTGTCATGGAAACGGACCAAATTTTGCCAAATAATGATGTTTTTTTTCCCATAGAGCTGACATTTAAAGCATGTAATTTTATGAAGCAAAGCGTATTATGACAACCCGTTATAGATGTCTCAAAACCTTTTTCAAAGATTACTATTTCCCAATTATCCCAGTAGTAGCTAGGATGCACATATAGGATATGAAGGTTTTATTGCCATTTTGGGGTAAAAACTGTTAATTTTTGCAAAAAATGCGATAATTTTGGAATTGAAACATTTATTTGATACTACATTGGTTACAGTAATAATTTATACATATTATGATGGCTTCTTACGTGTGCTTCAATCTAGTTTTGATAAAACTGCAGAAAAAGCCCAATACCCTGAGAAATACCTATCACCATGGAAACGATATTAAAATTTCATTATTGGAAAGAAATGAAGTTCTATAACCATTGCGACACAAATTAACTTTTTGAATAATGAATAATGATGTTTTCCCCTATAAACCGGACATTTAAATTGTGAATTTTATGAAGCAAAACATAGACTCAGAGTCCACGTGTTTTTATCATTTTATTCCCAATTTCTCAGCTGTTTCTGTGGATCTAGACGAAAATTGTCTAAATAGTGATGTGTTTTGCACAATATTTTTTATTATTGGAAATTGTGTGAAAAATTACGGGTATGTTTAAAAACCAACACCACGTATCTGGAAAATGCCATGATATGATTTTAAAAGATTCGCTGTCTGGGAATTATGAAACTGATTTGAAAGCAAATAGTTGATGATTATAAGCTACATCCCTAAATAGTAATTACCTGTACTTACTCAGAATAACGGCATAACAAGTTCCTGGAATATATCACATCCGAACCCCTTTGGGTCAAATGTAGACCTGCATGATTAAAATGGGTCATGTAGTGTGATAATAGTGAGGATTGCTATGCAAATGCGGTGATATGGTGCGCCATAGCTGCCTTATGTCAAGCTCGGGCAATATATCCGGTTAATATATCAATATATGTGGTTAGTTAGTCAATAGATGCAGCCTCTTTGCAATTAAATTTGGCTACTTTGTCAATATTGGAGGTTAGTTAGTCAATATATGCAGATAATTAGTCAATATATGTGGTTAGTTAAGTCAATATATGCAGCTACTTTGCAAATTTATGCAGCTATGTTTCCAATATATGTGGTTAGTTGGTCAATACTTTGGCCATTAATTTGGTTAGTTAGTCAATATATGTAGCAAATTAGTCAATATATTCGGTTAGTTAGTCAATATATGTGGTTAGTTAGTCATTATATGCAGTTACTTAGTCAACATATGTGTCAGTTAGTCATTATATGCAGCTACTTAGTCAATATATGTGGTCAGTTAGTCATTATATGCAGCTACTTAGTCAATATATGCAGTTAGTTAGTCATTATATTTAGCTACTTAGTCAATATATGCAGTTAGTTAGTCATTATATGCAGATACTTAGTCAATAAATGTGGTTAGTTAGTCATTATGTGTAGATAATTAGTCAATATATGTGGCTAGTTAGTCATTATATGCAGTTTCTTTGTCAATAAATGTGGTCAGTTAGTCAATATATACATCTACTTTGTCAAAATGTGCAATTGCATTGACAATATATGCAGCTAATTTATCAATATATATGGTTAGTTGGTCATTATATGCAGCTACTTAGTCAATAGGTGTGGTTAGTTAGTCATTATGTGTTGATACTTAGTCAATAAATGCGGTTAGTTAGTCAATATATGCATCTACTTTGTCTAAGTAGCTACATATAATGACAAACTGACCACATATATTGACAAAGTAGCTGCATATAATGACTATCTAACCGCATATATTGACTAAGTAGCAAAATATAATGACTAACTGATCACATATATTGACTAAGTAGTTGCATATAATGACTGACTAACACATATATTGACAAAGAAACTACATATAATGACTAACGAACCGCATATATTGACTAAGTAGCTTCATATAATGACTAACTAACTGCTTATATTGACTAAGTAACTGCATATAATGACTAACCAACTGCTTATATTGACTGAGTAACTGCATATAATGACTAACTAACCACACATGTTGACTAAGTATCTACACATAATGACTAATTAACTGCTTATATTGACTAAGTAGCTGCATATAGTGACTAACTATCCGCATATAATGACTAAGTAGCTGCATATAATGACTAACTAACCGCATATATTGACTAAGTAGCTGCATATAGTGACTAACTATCTGCATATAATGACTAAGTAACTGCATATAATGACTAACTAACCACACATGTTGACTAAGTATCTACACATAATGACTAATTAACTGCTTATATTGACTAAGTAGCTGCATATAGTGACTAACTATCCGCATATAATGACCAAGTAGCTGCATATAATGACTAACTATCCGCATATAATGACTAAGTAGCTGCATATAATGACTAACTGACCGCATATATTGACTAAGTAGTTGCATATAATGACTAACTAACCGCATATATTGACCAAGTAGCTGCATATAATGACTAACTGACCAAATATTGACAAATTATTTGCATATAATGACTAACTGACCGCATATATTGACTAAGTAGATGAATATAATGACTAACTAACCACACATATTGACTAAGTAGTTGCATATAATGACTAACTAACCGCATATATTGACTAAGTAGCTGCATATAATGACTAACTGATCGCATATATTGACTAATTAGCTGCATATAATGACTAACTGACCATATATATTGACTAAGTAGCTGCATATAATGACTAACTAACCGCATATATTGACTAAGTGGTTGCATATAATGAGTAACTGACCGCATATATTGACTAACTGACCACAAATATTGACTAATTAGTTGCATATAATGACTAACTAACCGCATATATTGACTAAGTAGCTGCATATAATGACTAACTGATCGCATATATTGACTAAGTAGCTGCATATAATGACTAACTGACCACATATATTGACTAAGTAGCTGCATGTAATGACTAACTAACCACATACATTGACAATGTAGATGCCTATAATGACTAACTGATCACAAATATTGACTAAGTATAGTTGCATATAACGACTAACTAACCACATATATTGACTAAGCAGTTGCAAACAATGACTAACTAATCATATATATATATATATATATTGATAAAGTTGCTGGATATATTGTCAATGCAATTGCACATTTTGGCAAAATAGATGTATATATTGACTAACTTACCATATTTATTGACAAAGAAACTGCATATAATGACTAACTAACCGAATATATTGACTAATTTGCTACATATATTGACTAACTAACCAAATTAATGGACAAAGTATTGACCAACTAACCACATATATTGGAAACGTAGCTGCATATATTTGCAAAGTAGCTGCATATATTGACTTAACTAACCACATATATTGACAAATTAGCTGCATATATTGACTAACTAACCTCCAATATTGACAAAGTAGCCAAATATAATTGCAAAGAGGCTGCATCTATTGACTAACTAACCACATATATTGATATATTAACCGGATATATTGCCTGAGCTTGATATAAGGCAGATGTGGCGCACCATATCACCGCATTTGCATAGCAATCCTCACTATTATCACACTACATGACCCATTTTAATCATGCAGGTCTACATTTGACCCAAAGGGGTTCGGATGTGATATATTCCAGGAACTTGTTATGCCGTTATTCTGAGTAAGTACAGGTAATTACTATTTAGGGATGTAGCTTATAATCATCAACTATTTGCTTTCAAATCAGTTTCATAATTCCCGAACAGCGAATCTTTTAAAATCCTATCATGGCATTTTCCAGATACGTGGTGTTGGTTTTCAAACATACCCGTAATTTTTCACACAATTTCCAATAATAAAAAAAATTGTGCAAAACACATCACTATTTAGACAATTTTCGTCTAGATCCACAGAAACAGCTGAGAAATTGGGAATAAATTGATAAAAACACGTGGACTCTGAGTCTGATGAGTACCATGTCAGGGTGCATTCACATAATGGTAAATTTGTCTGGCAAACCTGCAGGAAAGTCGTCTTAGGGGTGCTCTTATCCCCTATTGTATTATATATATGAGTTGAAGATTTTGAGATACATATAACAGGTTGTTACAATATGTTTTGCTTTATAAAATTCACAATTTAAATGTCCGGTTTATAGGGGAAAACATCATTATTCATTATTCAAAAAGTTAATTTGTGTCGCAATGGTTATAGAACTTCATTTCTTTCCAATAATGAAATTTTGTGTATTTTTTAATATCGTTTCCATGGTGATAGGTATTTATCAGGGTATAGGGCTTTTTCTGCAGTTTTATCAAAACTAGATTGAAGCACACGTAAGAAGCCATCATAATATGTATAAATTATTACTGTAACCAATGTAGTATCAAATAAATGTTTCAATTCCAAAATTGTCGCATTTTTTGCAAAAATTAACAGTTTTTACCCCAAAATGGCAATAAAACCTTCATATCCTATATGTGCACCCTAGCTACTACTGGGATAATTGGGAAATAGTAATCTTTGAAAAAGGTTTTGAGACATCTATAACGGGTTGTCATAATATGCTTTGCTTCATAAAATTACATGCTTTAAATGTCAGCTCTATGGGAAAAAAACATCATTATTTGGCGAAATTTGGTCCGTTTCCATGACAACAGCTGAATAAACCGCATCAATTACCCAACACAGAAGTCTGGATTAAAAGTGCATGTCATAAAAAATAAATTTCAAAAAGTTATATTGTGTCGCAAGGGTTATAGGTCTTCATTTCTTTCCAATAACGGCATTTTTTGTATTTTTAAATATCGTTTCCATGGTAACAGGTATTTCTCTTGGTATTGGGCCTTTTCGGCAGTTTTATCCAAATTAATTTTAAGTACACGTATGATGCCATCATAATAATGCATAAAGTATTACTGTAACCAATGTAGTATTCAATAAATGTTCCAATTCCAAAATTATCGCATTTTTTGCAAAAATCACCATTTTTCACCCCAAAATGGCAATAAAGACCCGTATAACCTATATGTGCATCCTATTTAATACTGGAATCGTTGGAACATAGTTATAGCGGACAAATCATCAATAAATGATCTTCAACATCTGTTCCTGTCCTAGAATGGGCTTAAATTAGTTTTTACCATTTACGGAAATGGTTTAATATCAAACTGTGTCTACATTGTTTACATTCTGTTTCCATGGCAACGGCACCACTTTCACATTTTACAGCAGGGCGGAACATGAAGCCTACATCATTACTTTCATATGATGTATAATTTTTCCGTGTGTAAAGAAAAAAATTAAACTCGAAAAATAAGCCCCATTGGGGCCAAGACCGCTCATCTAATATTTGAATATTACTACCATGAAAAGCAAAGATTGCTTATCTTTTCTAAACACTTTTGTCATCTATATTCTAACCTCGTCCTTACATTATAATCCTTTGTACTTCCAGATGTCTGCGAATCTGGAGCTGAAGGTAAGAGTGTGTTTGGATGATTGAAGCTATGCAGTCATATAAATGCAAAACTGTATTTTTTTATCTTACTCACATTTTGAGAACGACTTGATGTGCTGTTTCAAAAGGTATACATATATTTGTTTAGATGGAATACCTATATGTTATGGATACAGCTAACCACCCTTTGCAGTTGCCCGAAAAATGGAATTTTGTTTCACATTTATTAGGTATAAATGCCAATAAATTTGTGTTTATCCCAATTTATGTACATGTACTTCATAAATTCTGAAATTTATTGGAATTTCTTGTTGAATTTATGCTTAACCCTCTCAGTGCCAAGTCTGATTTTTGTATCAACCCATATACCCTGTGCCAATGCATTCTCTTATATATGCGAGTCGACCATAGATCACCTCGCATATATAAGAGAATGCATTGGCCTGACAATTTTTCATCATTTGTTATTATTTTTTACAATTTTAATAATTTGTTCTTATATTCTTTAACTCTTTCAGTGCCAGACTTATCTTGTGGTTTAGTGCCAGGGAATCTTACGTTTTTCATGGGCATCAAAATTATTACTATGAATACTTGGTGATAGTGTTGAGTTATAACATGCCCCCAAGGTTTTATCCAGTTTTTAAATTCGCTATACCATGCTTAAAGGAATACGGTGCTGAAAAAACAATAATATTTTTTTTCAATATATCGATACTATATATATATAATGTCCATTTGGGCGCATATAATTTTCTAATATTCGGCCGCCATTCGTTATTTTTATAACGATTAAAAAAAATTCCGAAGTTAGCCGAAGATTTTGTTGTAGACGAAGTCACGTGATCATCGGCCCGATCATGTGATTGTCACATGTAATCAGAAGCATAGCACGTGATCGATCATGTGGTGACCCATCGACAACGCATAGATACGCTACGGCAGTATTTTAAGTTTGCATGTAGTCGATCACAGCATTTGAGGATTGTCACGTTATCACACTGCGAATGCAAAACCTTACCGAAAACATCGCCGTTCTCGTAATTAAATGTCTTTATCGTTACCGGAATAGTCCAAGTTATATGATATTTTATATATTCATATAAATATTGCATATATATGCGAAGACTTGCACAGTTATTAGGCAATTATCATCTCGTAAACATTCCAATCTCCAGATGCCCTTTGTCGTGTGTCAATAAAGAGCGTTTCATTTTAATTTATCGTATCGCGGTGAAACAAAAACAAAATTGGTTTATTGCTGTCGGATTTAATCAATTATAATCAAGTCATTCATTACCAATATGTAATGATAAGTTCATTTTTCTTGTTTATGAATCATGTATATATTATAGGGCAATATGGTGTTTATATATATTTCGGAATATTGCTTTCCCTAGCTACCCCCAAACAATCTTGCCGACTGTCACTGATGGAAATTCACTGTGTCTATGCATGGTTATTGGCCTATAAAATTAGCACTCTAGCGATGTTGTCTATTGAATATGCAGGTCATAACTCGACCTCTATGTGTCAATTACGCATACAAATAGGATTATAAAATATATAAACGTAATTCGCCGTGGTTCGTTTAAACATCCAATCATATATAAAACTTTTTGAAGTATAGATAATAATCCAGTTTAATATATGTAATCATATATACAAGCGTTCTTTATTCGCAATATGGCGTAATAGTGAACGCTCTTTATTGCGTCAAGATAAAGGGACAGTTGTCATCGTGATTATTACTGATTACACCAATACAGGTCAATACATGTACACGAACTTCCGATATGCATACTTATAAATATATATGAGCATATATACTGAA
This sequence comes from Siphonodentalium dalli, assembly GCA_032622095.1. NCBI lineage: Eukaryota > Metazoa > Mollusca > Scaphopoda > Gadilida > Siphonodentaliidae > Siphonodentalium > Siphonodentalium dalli. The sequence goes on along the minus strand of CP136061.1, from coordinate 202,187,657 downwards.
AATTAAAACAACATCGTGAACACGCACCCATGCAAATAGAGTTCACATGCCTGCTCGTGTTTTTACAAGCTTTATTTTTGACATGAAAGTGTTACCTACCCCGCTCAATCGGCCTTCTATAGTTTTTTGTCAAAACACTAACTTTCCAAACAGCGCTTAAGACAAATCTCCAGTAATTCCATCACGCGCTAGTGTCTATTCCGGATTTTCCATTGTCATATAGGTAGACATAATTAACTCCAACTCCGATTCCGTGTTTTTAATTAGTTTACCTCGCTTGACTTCATGCGAGGTTTTCCGACGGAGACAGCCGACAGCCAGTGGCGGTATTATTTATTTATTTCTCGGCTTATTTATTATGCGATTTTTATGGGACTTGGATCATTGTGATCACAATAGGGGTGGCTTTCCGATAGAGTTTTGTTGTTTCATGAGCATAGTAATCCTTTAAGTTTACCCAAAAAAAATCTATAAAAAAAAATAATATTTTTTTATGGCCGATTTTACAGACCGTAAATTAGGGCCGATGAGATAGGCCCCTGGCACTGAAAGGGTTAAATAAACTTCTGTTATTGATACAGCTACAGTAATGCTCTAAATAATCGACTCCTTAACCACAGCAGAATTATGGGTCATTTTTCAGGATTTAGTCGGTGAGAGCTTTCCAATGAATGGCAAGAAGCCATATTTCCGACTAAATCCTGAAAAATTACCCATAATTCTGCTGTGGTTAAGGAGTCGATTATTGAGGGCATTACTGTACCCCTTTGTAGATCCCCAAAACAAAATACCAACCATACTACTCCTCTATGCTCATAATTGAATGCAATCTCTTATTAGCAGTTTAGCAAATTCTTAATTATCGAACAAGAAAATGTTAAGCACATAACTGTTAAGATGTGTTGTTCTGTAAGGACACTATCACAATATTGCAAACTCAGAGATTATCCTGGACTGATTTCGTACTTGTAACAGGTATTGGTGCCCAAATTATGAAACCCAATTTAATTATGGGATCAACACTAACTCTATGAATTCCTAAATATCATTGATTGTACAGTATAATGCCCTAAATAATCGATTCCTTAACCACAGCAGAATTATGGGTAATTTTTCAGGATTTAGTCGGAAATATGGCTTGTTGCCATTCATCGGAAAGCTCTCACTGAGAGAAAATTACCCATAATTCTGTTGTGGTTAAGCAGTCGATTATTTAGGGCATTAATTAATGTACCTGTTGTTGACCATTATACATGGTGAATTTATACCAGTACACTCAGGGTTAATTTGGAGACTAGTAGGAGCCACAATGTGGTTTAGAATGATTAATCCCCTTAGTTTATTGGGGGACATTCTTGGCACAAAAACAGGTGTCCCCAAATAAAAATATGGGTATGTGTCTGTACAAACGTTAACTATACTGAAAGGCTGGGTATTATATTGACAAAATATTTATCGTAAATATTTGTTTCAATCAACATCCAGTAATAACCATGATGCCAATAACTTTGGTCTTGTACAGTAATGACCTAAATAATCGATTCCTTAACCACAGCAGAATTATGGGTAATTTTTCAGGATTTAGTCGGAAATATGGCTTGTTGCCATTCATAGGAAAGCTCTCACTGTGAGCAAATTACCCATAATTCTGTTGTGGTTAAGCAGTCGATTATTTAGGGCATTAATTAATGTACCTGTTGTTGACCATTATACATGGTGAATTTCCGATGAATGGCAACAGGCCATATTTCCAACTAGATCCTGAAAAATTACCCATAATTCTGCTGTGGTTAAGGAGTCGATTATTTAGGGCATTACTGTATCATGGCTAAAGCCACTCAATAATTTATGTGTTTGTTTTCAGTGATCGACATTTGCCCTGAATATTCATACTCTAAATCTGTTCCTGGTGGATATTACAAGGTCCTTGTCAGACCTGTCATGAATGATATGACGCTATGCCAATGCGTACTGATGACTGAAGACACCTTCAAAATATCTATCGTGTATACGAATGCAGGCACTGAGCCATGCTCGTCATCCTTTGAAGCAGGTTCGCCAGGAATGACTCCAATGATTTCTCAGTGTACAGAGCAGCATGGAACAATTAGTGGGAGGACATCGTTAAACCTTTACCCAGAAGTAAACAGCCCTGATGAATACTGCCTTATCATAGATTGTAAGTCAATTGTTATGTGGGGGAATGGAACAGGAAATGATAAAACAATAATGTCCTAAATAATAAACTCCTTAACCACAGCAGAATTATGGGTAAATTTTCAGGATTTAGTCGGAAATATGGCTTGTTGCCATTCATCGGAAAGCTCTCTGTGAGAGCTTTCCGATGAATGGCAACAAGCCATATTTCTGACTAAATCCTGAAAAGTTACCCATAATTCTGCTGTGGTTGAGGAGTCAATTATCTAGGGCATTACTGTACAAGCAATGGAGAGGCCTGCAAAAATTATATGAAACACAGGCCCCTGGGGGAAATTATCAGATATACCAATATATACTATAACAGTGACAAGGTTCACAAGTCCGATTTTGGTAAAAACACATCATCTATCATATTCCTCATAGAAGCTAAAAATCATTCTTCTCAGTCACAATATATTTTATTGTGTCTTATTGGCCATGGAGTTTCCTTATTTTTTATGTTTAATTCGATAGCATCAAACGAAGGGAAGTGGAGATATCATAGCAACAAATAAAACTAACAAACCTACTGATGAAAAGCGGTCGTCAGTTTCCCTGTCCGGTAAGTAGTGATTATACATGGCTACCAATTCAATTAATACGATCGCAATTGCCAAACTTGCGAATGCCCCATAGGATATGTCGACTTCGCTTAAATAGACTTCATCAAGTTATATATCAAACGAACGAAAGTGTAATACCCTATAACCTACACTGGGGCATATTTTGGCTTAGTTGACAATGTTTTAGAATTATTGAGGATATTAGGCCAACAGAGAAACTGACGACCCGTTTTACTCCCAAATTTCCAGTAGATATTGCAAGTTTTCGTTACGATGTCTCGACTTCCCTTTGTTGGAATCTATGGAATTATACATCAAAAGAAAGGAATTGTCATGGCCAATAACACTGAAATATATTGTGACTGAGTTGAACGATTATGAGAATCTTTGAGGAATATGAAAGATGGTGTGTTTTTCAAAAATCGGACATGTGAACATTGTCACTGGTATAGTATCTATATTAGTTTCGCTGCTATTTTTTCCCCATGCGGGGGCCTGTGATATGGAATGGTCATGGGACTGTGAATTTCTCAAAGATTTTGTTGTCAAGAGAGTTTGATAATTGTTTTGGGAAAATTTGCGAAAGCCCTGTACCAATGCATTCTTTTATAAAATGGAGCCTCGCATATGTAAGAGATTACATTGGCCTAACAATATTAAATTTGACTTGGTAAGCCAGTTCATTATCTTATATATGGGAGGCTCTCTATATAAGAGAATGCACTGGTACATGATCTTTAATGCTGCACCAGCGCAGCTCCCATCACGAAAGGGTTAAGTCATCAATTTTTATTGATAAAACACATTTTAGTATCTCCTTAAATTTCAGTCTTGGTACATTTTACTATCACCTTACATTTCAGTTTTTCCCACTGAAGCATGTGACAAAAGAAACAGTATCTTACATACCATTTGGACTTGTTCTTACATACCATTGGGGGCTTGTTAAAAACATATTTATTTAAAAATAAAAGAAAACATAGCACTTTAAAGACTGTTTTATCGTATTACAGCGACAAATGCCACCAACACAGACATGATTATTGTGTGTGAGGGTAAATATGGAGAAAGACCGACAAATACAACAACAACAACAGCGACAACGACTTCAACCACATCCACAAGTTAGTCACAATTTATAAGTTTAATAATAAAATTCTACTGAAATTGCTACTTGCCCTTATGAACAAATAAATAGTACAGTTAGTTTTCTTAACCTGTATTCTTCTATTTTCCTGAGGTGACATCTTTTGAACAGAAAACAGGACTATTGACAAAGGCCGCAGGCCAAATAGTTCTTGCTATTCCACCCCAAGTCAGGAAATTGGTGTATTATTATATACTAGCAGATTAGCCCGCCACTGGCGGGATTGGTCCCATGGCTTAAGTGGTCGATCCATTAATTTTTGTTTTTCAAGGTAACCCCGTACGTCGCTGCCACTGCTGATGCCCGAAATATCGCCCATGGTCATTTGCGGGTACCCGTGTCAAGGTCATGTTGGGTGGACAAAATAACCCGACAAAACTATTTCCAGTCCCGAGTTGACTATACATAACAAATGTCACATCGATGTCACCGCTGACTACCGAGATATCGCCCAAGGTCATTTGTGGGTACCCGTTTCAAGGTCAAGGTCACCTTGGGCGGACAAACTGACCCGACGAAAATCTCCCCCGTCCCTTGGAACCCCTAAGTACGAAATTTCATCTCGATATCCCCAGTTTCCAAGACGGTAATATTTTCACTAAAGTAGATAAACGCTCTTTAATAGCGATGCCTCATATACAAACACTCATTAATTATCACACGATTAACCCATCAATCCCCATTACGGTGGTAGTTGAAGGCTGAAGGAGTGCTCGGACTTCCCGTGGCTTTTTACCATTAGATAGGAAGTTTGGGCTCAATCGGTCGAGCCGTTTTCGAGTCTATAAAGGACACACACATATATATACGAATGTCTCATACTATATAGTAGATGACACAATTCTCGCCATGCACCAGTTGACCATGACGTCAGAAAGCGGATAAATAGTTTGAAGACAATTCAATTCAATTCAATATAATTTAATTGATAATAAAGAATATATATTATAAATACAACAACAGGATATAGCCCGGGCAATAATTAGCTTGCCACAATTGTCACCTAATTGTGACATCAGCAGGCACACACTTTGCCTTTTGCCTATCATGACGTCAACATGTGGGTAATAGTTTAAAGATAATTAGCATGGGCAATGGTTAAAACTACTCTGAGACATGTGATCATACATGTACTTTAGTTCAAACAGACCGATTTCCCAGTTCAGATTTCCTTTTCGTTACTGTTGTGAAGTTAACATTAGCAGGTTCAACCACACATACGTGTAACAACACTGTCCACATGTAGCATACGAAACATGTAGCGAAGAGGAATAATCCAACCGTCTGATAACCGAATCATGGAAAGATCTTAAATTGATTGAAGCCATTTCAGCATTACGCTTGTTGCATTCTGGCCTCTTGTGCACAGTATAGAAACTCTTAACTCACTACCAATAGGCAAAACAATTGGTCATGACTATCGTATGAACAAAGTACATGTATTTTAATTTTAATATCCTTTCTAATGAGAATGTTTAACAATAGTTATGATCTTTCATTGGCTGTAATACTTTGTAATTCTTTGTAGCTGCCACAGATTCAACCACAATTATGACAACAACAACACAGGCAACCTCAACTGTGTATCCGCAAGGTGAGTCAACTTATTCTCGATCTTCCCGCCCAACAAATGTGCACAGAACAAACAAACCTTCCATGTGAATCATTTGGAAAGCAGGGAAATGAAATAAACTTCATGATATTGATAGGGAACCTCGCATATATAAGAGAATACATTGGCCTAACAATGTATACCTTGACCAATGGGAGACTCACATAAATAAGAGAATGCTCTGGCACAGGTTCTTTAATGCTGCACCAGCGCAGCTCCCGTCATGAAAGAGTTAACACATTGAGTGCCGGAACACTATAGCCTAACATTCCAAGGTGCAAACTTTAAATTAAGTATTAAATAGGTAGATTTGCACCATATAACCACCAAATCCCAAAACTGGGCATGTATCAGTTGGATCACATAAAAATATGCCATCCCTACATTCATGAAGAATAGACTATTCTAAACCTCCACTATTCGAAGAAACATTGGGGGTATGCTCGATTGACTTTGTCTGTCCGTCTGGGCATATATCTTAGCCATTTGCTATCGGATCTGATTGAAATTTAGTATGGATGTTTGCAATCAGGAGTGCTTTCAAAAGAGAGCCCAAGGACATATATATTTTATTTTTATTATTTTTTCAGAATAAAAAATGAGAAACAATTTAAAAAATGAAGGGTTAAAGATCTGAATTAACGCTCCTAAATTACTATTTCTTTGGCTTCGGGGTTAAAAAATATTTGAATCGAGTCAAGGAACCCACCCATCAATGCTCAGAGTGATCAGATATCGAGTTTTTGAAATTTGTTATTTCCCGAGATATGTAATTTTTGCCGGCTTGGCAAATATTTGTCAAGCCGACGGTCTGGGACCAAATTGCGGATGAAGATGGCTAACTCTAAAATCAAGCGGCTTTGAATGTTAAAATATTTGACAATCCAGTCCAATTTTTTTTAACAAAATGTTGATAAATAACATTTTTTGGGCATTTTCTTATATATATCTATATTTGCGAATGTCTGTCTGTCTGTCTGTGTTCTATAGAAATTCGCAGGGGACTATCTAGATGGCACCAAAGGGGTATACTAGGGGTAACTTTTTATGAGAAAGATAATGGTGAGGGTTAGGATTTACTAAAGTGACACCATTGTTGTCAGGGCCGAAATAGGCGATTGCCACGAAACTTATATATAATCATCCTGATGATATAAGGAATCTGATGGTGTGGTTTAAATATGTCAATAGTGGCGCCGTTCGAGTCAGGGATGCACGGAAGGGGAGAGGGGCACCAAAATTGATAAACCAAGTTCAGCGCCAAGGGACCATCTAGATGGCACCAAACGGTCTACTAGGGGTAACTTTTTACGAGAAAGATAATGGTGCGGGTTAGAATTTTCTAAAGTAACGCCGGTGTCAGGGGCAGAAAAGGGGGAGGGGTAGAAAAAATGTTTGCTGCTGATTGCCACAAAACTTTTATATAATCATTCCCATGATATGTGGAATCTAATGGTGTTGTTTAAATATGTCAAACGTAGCGCCATTCGTGTCAGGGATGCACGGAAGGGGAGAGGGGCACCAAAATTGATAAAACTAATTTTAGCGCAGATTTTCCACCAAATTGATATATATTATTCTCCATGATACAAGGAATCTAATTGTGCGATTTAAAGACTCCAAATTGCTGATATGGATGCAAGATTGTGGGAGGGGCACTCAATTTAATAAGAATGGGTTTAGTCGCTGATTGCCACCACACTTATACAATATCATCCCCATGGTATGAGGAGTCTAATGGTGTGGCTTAAATCTATCAAAAGTGGTGTCATTTGAGTCAGGGTTGATCTGAAAAGCAGAGGGGCACCAAAATTTATACGCAAAAATTTTAGCGCCAATTTCCACCAAAGTGATACGCATTCTTATCCATAATACGAGGCGTCTGATCATATGATTTAAAGACGCCATGTTGGTGCTGTTTGGGTGAGAGATGGGGGTTAGTGGACACTAAATTTGATCAAAATTGGTTTACCAAACTTATCAATAAGCATCTCCATGATATCAGGAGTCTAATTGTGTGGTTTAAGGATGTCACAAGATGTCAAAAGTGGTGCCATTCGAGACAGGCAGAGACACAAAAATGGATAAACAATATGTTTAGCGCTGATTTCCACCAGATTGATACATATTCTCAGTGAAACGAGAAATCTAATTGTGTGGTTTAGATACGCAAAATTGGTGCCGTTTGGATGAGAGATATGGGGGCCCTAAATTTTATACGAATTTGTATACTCGCCAATTTTATACAAAAACTTATACAAAATCATCCACAAGGTATGAGGAGTCTAATGGGGTGGCTTAAAGCTGTCAAAATTGGCGTCATTCCAGTCAGGGGTGCACTGAAAGGGAGAGGGTACTGGTACCCGTATATCCAAATAAACCAATAATTTTCACACCAATGGTGATCACTGCTCATTTTATAATAAATGCTTTTATATGAAGAGGACCGAAAGATGGTAATTGAAATAAACACAATACTTTAAAGTTCATCATTCAATCATTTATTATTGGTAAACACCTGAATGCTTCTATCTTTTCTAAACACTTTTGCCATCTATATTCTAATCTCGTCCTTATGTTTTAATCCTTTGTATTTCCAGATGTCTGCGATTCTGGAGCTGAAGGTAAGAGAGTGTGTTTGGATGATTGAAGCTATCTGTAGTCATATAAATGCAATCATGTCATTCACAAAATGTATCGTATTCACATTTGGTAATTAAGAACGACTTGATGTGCTGTTTCAAAAGGTAGGCATATATTTGTATAGATGGAATACCTATATGTTATGGATACAGCTAACCACCCTTTGCATATGTCCCAACTGCACGAAAAATGAAATTTATGTTTCACATAAATTAGCTATAAATGCCAATAAATTTTTGTTTATCCCAATATATGTACATGTACTTCATAAGTTCTGAAATTTATTGGAATTTCTTTTGAATTTATGCTTAAATAAACTTCTGTTATTGATACAGCTACCCCATTGCAGATTCCCAAAACAAAATACCTATACTCTAATAACTCTATGCCCATAATTGAATGCAATCCATTATTAGCAATTACACAGATTCTTTAATCGAACAAGAAAATGTTAAGCACACACCTGTTAAGATTTGTTTTTCTGTAAGGACACTATCACAATATTGCAAACTTTGAGATATATCCAGGACTGATTTTGTTCCTAGTAACAAGTATTCGCTCCCAAATTCTGAAACCCAAATTAACTATGGGATAAACACTAACTCTATGAATTCCTTAATATCATTGATTGTACCTGTTGTTGATCATTATACATGGTGAATTTATACCAGTACACTCAGGGTTCATTTGGAGTCTAGTAGGAGCCACAATGCGGTTAAGAATGATTAAATCCCCTTAATTTATTGAGGGACATTCTTAGCACAAAAACAGGTGTCTCCAAAACAAATTCTGGATATGTGCCTGTGCAAACTATACTGGAAGGCTGGGTATTATCTTGACAAAATATTTATCGTAAATCTGTTTCAATCAACATCCAGTAATAACCACGATGCCAATAACTTTGGTCTTTATCATGGCTAAAGCACCTCATTTTATTTATTTATTATATGACTGTCATTATTTTCACAAAATACCACTATCGTTTGGTGATGGTTTTCCGATAAATCAGATCATGATAGTATCGTGATCTGATTCCATATCATGCACGTCTGAATCAGAACGAGGCTCCTGAACTATTTTCAATTGAGAAATTTAATCTTACAAAATTGTTGTTGTTGATTAAATTGTTGCGATTTGTTCATTAAATTTGATTTAAACTGATCCCCTTTTAAAAATAAATTTAAGAATTTATAATAATTAAGCTCAATTGGTCATATATAAACATATTATTACTACAGTGAAGTGATCTGAGTCTCCACATCACGTCTCGTTGAGAAGGTGATGCAGTAGCTCGTCTGATCCGTGATCTCACCTTCTCACCTTGGCGTGATATGGCGACTCAGATCACTTCACTGTAGTGATAATCTCTATTTATTATATGACTCTTTATTTTCACTGAATACCACTATCGTTTGGTGATGGTTTTCCGATAAATCGGATCATGATAGTATTGTGATCCGATTCCAGATAATGCGCGTCTGAATCAGAACGAGGCTCCTGAACTATTTTCAATTGAGAAATTTAATCTTAAAATTGTTGTAGTTGATTAAATTGTTGCGATTCGTTCATTAAATTTGAATTCAACTGATCCCCTTATAAAAAATAAGTTTCAGAGGTTGGTTGTAATAATTAAGTTCAATTGGTCATATAATAAACAATTATTACTACATTGAAGTGATCTGAGTTTCCAAATCACGCCACGTTGAGAAGGTGATCCCGGATCAGACTCGCAGCCTGTGGCAGCTCGTCTGATCCGGGATCTCACCTTCTCAACACGGCGTGATATGGCGACTCAGATCACTTCACTGTAGTGATAATCTCTATGTGTTTGTTTTCAGTGATCGACATTTGCCCTGAATATTCATACTCTAAATCTGTTCCTGGTGGATATTACAAGGTCCTTCTCAGACCTGTCATGAATGATATGACGCTATGCCAATGCATACTGATGACTGAAGACACCTTCAAAACATCTATCGTGTATACGAATGCAGGCACTCAGCCATGCTCGTCATCATTTGAAGCAGGTTCGGAAGGAATGACTCCATTGTTTTCGCAGTGTACAGAGCAGCATGGGACAATCAGAGGGAGGACATCGTTAAACCTTTATCCAGAAGTAAACAGCCCTGATGAATACTGTCTTATCATAGATTGTAAGTCTAATTGTTATTTTTCAGTGATGTCATGTGGGGGAATGGAATAGGAAATGATAAAACAGTAATGTTCTAAATAATCGACTCCTTAGGCCAATATAAATAAATCGCTAGATTTACATCCAACATTTTTAGAAAAAGGGTGTGGGAGGGCGAATTTAATTTTTTTATTTTATTCTTCCCAACATAAATGGTCTTGATATTGAAACAGTGTCCTATCTTATATATTACAAGGTGATTTAGATTGTCCAATTTGATAAAAATAGACTGATTAATGATGTAATTTGATGATTAACCCATCCATGACTGGAGCCTCCTGATTTTTTGCGAAAACCCTGTGCCAATGCATTCTCTTATATATGCGAGTCGCCCACAATATTCACCTTGATCTTGTAAGCGAGTGCATTCTCTTATATATGCGAGGCTACCTATGGGAGACTCACATATAAAAGAGAATGCACTGGCACAGGGCCTTTAATGCTGCATCAGTGCAGCTCCCATCATGAAAGAGTTAAGGCTTGAGAATTTTTTTTTGCATAAAACATTTGCAAATAAAACAAATTGAGGAGGGTGCTAAAAATAGGGTCGCGAGGGGACGTAAATCAAGCAATATTTTTATATTGGCCTTAACCACAGCAGAATTATGGGTATTCAGGATTTAGTCGGAAATATGGCTTGTTGCCATTCATCAGAAAACTCTCTGTGAGAGCTTTCCGATGAATGGCAACAAGCCATATTTCTGACTAAATCCTGAAAAGTTACCATAATTCTTCTGTGGTCGATTACTTAGGTTGTTTACCGTACAAGCAATGGAGAGGCCTGCAAAAATGATATGAAACACAGGCCCCTGGGGGAAATTATCAGATACAGTAATGCTCTAAGTAATCGACTTCTTAACCACAGCAGAATTGTGGGTAACTTTTCAGGATTTAGTCGGAAATATGGCTTGTTGCCATTCATCGGAAAGCTCTCGGGATTAAGAAGTCAATTATTTAGAGCATTACTGTATACCAATATATACTATATTAAAAAGTGACAATTAAGGCTTAGAAGTCCGATTTTGGTAAAAACACATCATCTATCATATTCCTCATAGAAGCTCAAAATCATTCTTCTCAGTCACAATATATTTTATTGTGTCTTATTGGCCATGGAGTTTCCTTGCTTTTGATGTTTAATTCGATAGCATCAAACGAAGGGAAGTGGAGATATCATATCGAAAACTAGCAAACCTACTGACGAAAAGTGGTCGTCAGTTTCCCTGTCCGGTAAGTAGTGATTATATATGGCTACCAAATCAATTAATACGATTGCAATTGCCGAACTTGCGAGTTCCACGTATGATATGTTGACTTCATCAAGTTATATATCAAAGGAAAGAAAATTTAATGCCCTATAACCTACACTGGAGCATATTTGACATTGTTTTAGAATTATTGGGGATATTAGGCGGACAGGGAGATTGACAATCCGTTTTACTCCCAAATTTCCAGTAGATAATGCAAGTTTTTGGTACGATGTCTCGACTTCCCTTTGTTGGAATCTATGGAATTATACATCAAAAGAAAGAAAATGTCATGGCCAATAAGAAACACTGAAATATATTGGGACTGAGTTGAAAAATTTTGAGAATATATGAGGAATATGAAAGATGGTGCGTTTTCCCCTCAATTGGACATGTGAACCTTACCACTGGTATCTCATATATATTTTGAAGACCTCTGTTTGTTTGTTTGTTTGTCTGTCTGTCTGTCATTTATACAAATCTACGATTCTCGACCGATCGGGACGAAACTTGGTACGTGTGTGTAGTTTGACCAGGCGGTGAACGTTGTCGTATTGGCGAGCCCGTGCGGCGCCCGCTTCGCGCATGCGCAGACGAGATCTCGGAAACGGGTGGAGCTATCGACTTGAAATTTGCTATGTGAATGTATCTTGCCCCGGATACGAATTTTATCGGGTCGCCGAGCCCGTGCGACTCCAGCTTCGCGCATGCGCAGACGAGATCTCGGAAACGGGTGGAGCTATCGACTTGAAATTTGGTATGTGAATGTATCTTGCCCCGGATACGAATTTTATCGGGTCGCCGAGCCCGTGCGACGCCAGCTTCGCGCATGCGCAGACGAGATCTCGGAAACGTGTGGAGCTATCGACTTGAAATTTGGTATGTGAATGTATCTTGCCCCGGATACAAATTTTATCGGGTCGCCGAGCCCGTGCAACGCCAGCTTCGCACATGCGCAGACCAGATCTCGGAAACGGGTAGAGCTATCGCATGCGCAGACCAGATCTCGGAAACGGGTGGAGCTATCGACTTGAAATTTTGTTTTTGAATAGCCCGGACAACGTCGGGCTCATCAGCTAGTAGTATATATATTGGTTTTGCTGCAAGCCATATTTCTGACTAAATCCTGAAAAATTACCCATAATTCTACCGTGGTTAAGGTGTCAATTATTTAGGGCATTACTGTATATATGGGAGGCTCCCTATATAAGAGAATGCACTGGCACAGGATCTTTAATGCTGCACCAGCTCAGCTCCCATCATGAAAGGGTTAAGTCATCAATTTTTATTGATAAGACACATTTTAGTATCTCCTCACATTTCAGTCTTGGTACTTTTTACTATCACCTTACATTTCAGTTTTTCCCACTGAAGTATGTGACAAAAGAGACAGTATCTTACATACCATTGGTCGGACGGGCAAAGGGGCTTGTTCGAAAAATATTTAGTTAAAAATAAAAGAAAATATAGCACTTTAAAGACTGTTTTCTCGTATTACAGCGACAAATGCCACCAACACAAACATGATTGTTGTGTGTGAGGGTAAATATGGAGAAAGACCGACAAATACAACAACAACAACAGCGACAACAGCGACAACAGCGACAACAACTTCATCCAACACAAGTTAGTTACAATTTATAAGTTTAAAGATAAAATTCTACTGAAATTGCTACTTGCCCTTATGAACATATAAATAGGACAGTTATTTTTCTAAACTCGTATTCTTCTATTTTCCCGAGGTGGCGCCTTTTGAAAAGAAAGCAGGACTATTGACCAAGGCCGCAGGCCGAGATCAATAGGCTTGCTTGCTGTTCAGAAGACACCATCGAGGGAACATAGTGCTAGTTATTCCACCCAAGGCAGGAAATTGGTGTTTTATTATATATGACACAATTCTCGCCATGCACCAGTTGACCATGACGTCAGAAGGCGGATAAATAGTTTGAAGACAATTCAATTCAATTCAATATAATTTAACTGATAATAAAGAATATATATTATAAATACAACAACAGGATATAGCCCGGGCAATAATTAGCTTGCCACAATTGTCACCTAATTGTGACATCAGCAGGCACACACTTTGCCTTTTGCCTATCATGACGTCAACAAGTGGGTAATAGTTTAAAGATACTAGCCTGGGCAATGGTTAAAACTACTCTGAGACATGTGATTGTACATGAACTTTAGTTCAAACAGACCGATTTCCCAGTTCAGATTTCCTTTTCGTTACTGTTGTGAAGTTAACATTAGCAGGTTCAACCACACATACGTGTAACAACACTGTCCACATGTAGCATACGAAACATGTAGCGAAGAGGAATAATCCAACCTTCTGATAACCAAATCATGGAAAGATCTTAAATTGATTGAAGCCATTTCAGCATTACGCTTGTTGCATTCTGGCCGCTTGTTCTTGCCACCCGACTATGATATACAGGTATTGCTAGACGCCATGCTAACTTACATTACAAGTTACATGTACGTGTGGTTGAACCTAGCTATTGCGACAGTCCAATGTCCATGTTTACAAAACCTGTGCACAGTATAGAAACTCTTAACTCGCTACCAATAGGCAAAACAATTGGTCATGACTATCATATGAACAAAGTACATGTATTTTAATTTTAATGTCCTTTCTAATGAGGATGTTTAACAATAGTTATGATCTTTCATTGGCTGTAATACTTTGTAATTCTTTGTAGCTGCCACGGATTCAACCACAATTATGACAACAACGACACAGGCAACCTCAACTGTGTATCCGCAAGGTGAGTCAACTTATTCTCTTTCTTCCCGCCCAACAAATGTGCACAGAACAAACAAACCTTCCATGTGAATCATTTGGAAAGCAGGGAAACGAAATAAACTTCATGATATGGGGAACCTCGCATATATAAGAGAATATTACATTGGCCTAACAATGTATACCTTGACCAATGGGAGACTCACATAAATAAGAGAATTCTCTGGCACAGGTTCTTTAATGCTGCACCAGCGCAGCTCCCGTCATGAAAGAGTTAACACATTGAGTGCCGGAACACTATAGCCTAACATTCCAAGGTGCAAACTTTAAATTAAGTATTAAATAGGTAGATTTGCAACATATAACCACCCTCAAATCCCAAAACTGGGCATGTATCAGTTGGATCACATAAAAATATGCCATAAATGCACTAAAAGATAACTTGTAGTCATGGTATTTTGACTGGGTGTCGACTACGAGTTATCTCGTACCCACACTTTGCGACGTTTTTCTCATGAGTACTTCATCAGATGATCATGTTCGATATTGTAAATAATAAACATGCGCTCATTTGTCCTTTTGGAGTAGCCTGTACATGTGCTAGTTATGGCTGCAAAATAAGTCGTTGTCACAGCTGGGGAATATCGTATCCCACATTCCAGGTTTAGATGGGTGGCGCTGGGTGCCGACTACGAGTTATCTCATACCTAAATTTTTATAAATACAATCATATATGTGTGATCATGGTACTTCAAAATTTATGTCTACTATTCAAATACATGAACTAACTCTATGTTTTGAATTGCAGAATGTTAGGGCTTTTGTGGATCTTATCATAAAATGCCAATTCATATGGCACAACGGAGTTAGGGACCAATGCATCAGTATAACCCTATTTTCGGCCTCAATTAGGTCACTTTATTACAGAGATGCAGTGGCATCACTCACATCACATATATATTTGAGCTTCCTAAGATGTTTGAAATCATGTTTACATGGGAAACTCAATTCCATAAACTTCTACAGCAGAACATTTAGACCCCATGTAAAGTATGAGATAATTCGTAGTGGCACCCTGGAATATAGTGTAGTATGAGATAACTCATAGCCGGCACTCAACGTGTTAATGCGAGCGCTTTTATAAAAATAAAAATAAAACACAGCTATGTTGGGCGCATGTGGCATTTTAGTGAAAAACTAAATCTCCTAGAAATAAAAATGTAAATTCACGCTACTAAATTTATTGAAAAGCCAGAACTCTCAACTGTTGTAAAACATTGATATATTTCGCACGACACCCCGTCTCCATAGAAATAACATGCCGAGCTCTGACATATTGGTCAAAGCTCGTATCGAGTGACGGCTGAGTTAGTTAAGAATATTTATACCTTAATTTATCACTCAAGAGATGAACTCAAAGACAGCAGACAAAAATAACTCCAAATGGTTATCTTATGTCAAAAATGCTCTTTATGATTTGAAATTGCAATCAAAGTGGATCACCCAGACGGGCCTGACCGCTATTGAACTGAGAAATGCAAAAACTGTTCTCAAACAACGTCATTGGGACGCACTACTCGTTGACATAAACACATCTGCTTCATGGAGGGCCCAATTTTATAGTTTTATTAAAACTGACTACGGTTACTCAAATTACTTGAAGATTTTGCCATGTAATCTATCGATATACCTCCTGAAGCTCAGAACTGCAAATCATAAACTGCCTATAGAATGCGCAAGATGCAAGAAATCTCCGAATGATAATGACAATAGGATATGCACCATATGTGGAGAATATATAGGAGACGAATACCATGAAGTTATTATATGCAGTCATTTGGATAAAATCAGAAAACAATATATCCCTGAATACTTTTGGAAGAATCCTACAAGAGAGAAATTCCATGGTCTCCTAACTCTTCAAAATATAAGCCTTATAAAAAGACTATGCATATTCCTAAGGTGTCCCTTTAAGAAGGTGTCTTATTCTATATGAGCGAAATCATTTATTGTTACGGGTGAACACATGTAATTATCATACTTGTTAAGTTTATCGCCTATTATTGTGTGATCTAATTTAATTACTGCTGTATATATAAACATGCATGTGCATATGAAATGAACAATGATGAATGTGATATCCAAAGTTGTGTAGATAGTGTATATAATGTTTTGCTTGTTTCACTGTTATGTGACTTGTGCAATAAACCAATCAATCTTTTCAGAAAGAAAGCATCATAAGGAAATTTAGTTTAAGAGGTGATATTACTGTGTACAATGCAATTGTCATTTAAATATCAAATAAACTAATGATTTTACACACCATGCAGCGGTGCTCTCTACTCCATTAGTAATTAAATGCTTTGATACGAAGTGAACTAAAAGATGGTAATTGAAATAAAATTAAACCTTTAAAGTTCATCATTCATTTTAATATGAGTATAATGGATATACACCAGAAGGCTTTTATTCAAATATCATTACCATGGAAAGTAAGATTACTTAACTTTTCTAAACACTTTTGCCATCTATATTCTAGCCTCGTCCTTACATTATAATCCTTTGTATTTCCAGATGTCTGTGATTCTGGAGCTGAAGGTAAGAGAGCGTGTTTGGATGATTGAAGCTATGTGCAGTTATATAAATGCAATCAGTTCATTCAAATTTTGGTAACTATCACTTTCTTGACTGGAGATTCCTGAAATTTTGCATAAACCTTGTGACAATGCATTCTCTTATATATGCAAGTCTCCCATAGGGAGCCTCACATATATAAGAGAAAACATTGGCCTAACAATATTTGCCTTGACTTTGCAAGCCAGTGCATTCTCTTATGTATGGGATGCTCCCTATGGATAACTCAAATATATAAGAGAATGCACTTACACATGATCTCTAATGCTGCACCAGCATGGGTCCCATCATGAAAGAGTAAAGAGAACCATTTGATAGAGCCCGAAGCCGCCATCGCACGCCGCCGCCGCCAGCCATATTGGCCACAAGCCACCGCCAGCCATATTATCTCTAACGCCAGCCACATCTAAAAATCTCCGCCGCCGGAATTGTAAAATGGCTGAGCCGTGTGCGTGGGCTTATATGTCAAGCACAACTGTACTGTGAATCGCAAAGAACTAAAACGCATTGCCTAATATTGACATACTCGCATGGACACGGAATGGTTGTTATATTATCAGAACACCGGGCCCCTTAATGTGGAATAGACTATCCCAATGCATGTTTTCATATAACTGAATAGGCGCATCCATTCGGTATTGAAAGGGTTAAAATATAAATTGTTTATATCGACAACACCCAGTCTCAGACATCGCTGGCATATGTCAATATATACACATAAGAATAGAAAATAGTTGGAAATATTATATATCATTACTATCGGGTTCACCATTCAATGATGCATGCACATATCGCAAGATGGGAGTGATGCTAGCAGTCTGAAGTCGACAGAAGTCCCAATGTAACTTATACCGATTAGATGGGAAACTACATAGTATATCCATGCCAGTCCTTCGTGAATTTTCGCCATAATGGAAAAGCCCAACATCAAAAGATTACGTGTGGTCTGGAATTCTACGGGTTCACCACAAATGCTAAAACAAAAACGGCGTCTATAACCGGGGATTAGGAACATTTCGGAAGCGAATATACGCTGAATGATAACATCTCAGCCGGCTGAGCCGCCATATTTCGTCAGCCACGAACGTCGTGACTGAGCCGGCTTAGCTAGCTAACCAGCCACGAATTTCGGTTGAGCCAGCCGTGAAAACTATTTGTCGTGGCTTCGGGGTCTACCATTTGATGTGCTGCTTCTATATATAGGTAGGCATATATATATTTATAGATGGAATATCTTTTATTGATAGAGCTACCTCTATCCAGAACTCAGAACTCCATAACAAAATATGCAATACCTGAACAATTCTCTTCTATCATACCCATAATTGAATGCAATCCCTTTGTTGCAGTTACCCCTCTTAGTATTCGAACAATCAAATGTTAAGCAAATACTTATTAAAGGGGTCCTTCCCAAACAAATAAGGCCTTTAATATATTTAGTATATCAAACATTGTGCGATAAAACACCTCTCATTTCTAAGTTTCACTCTTGAAAACACAACGATATCAAATCGCAGAAATCAAAACTCCCGCTAATTATGGTGCGTCCATATTTATAAGATTATTCCGCTTACGGAATTAATCATTCATATTTATAAAGGCTATAACACTAAAATAATTTCGGGGTTTTTATTTGTTATTCTGCGCTAAATCCAAGCAATTACAGCCTATTAGAGACTACATACATGTATTATAAGCCAAAAATCTTTCACTTTATAATTTTGAACAATTCATTTTCGGCCAGTTAATAGTCGCATAACATTTGAATGTGACAATTGCAGCCAAACTCACATGACTTCTATATGTGCAAATATGACAGCCAAACTCACATGACTTCTATATGTGCAAATATGACAGCCAAACTCACATGACTTCTATATGTGAAAGGACACTGCCGCAATAGCACACATCCATTGACTGCATTGGGGTGGAATAGCGAGAGCTGTTTTCCCGATGTGTTGTTCAGAAGACACCATGAAGGGAAAATAGCGCTTTCTATTCCACCCCAAGGTGATGTATTTTGAACATCAAGCAGGAATATTGTCCGAGGCCACAGGGCAAGGTTAATAGTCCTGCTTGCTGTTCAGAAGACACCATCGAGGGAGAATAGCACTCGCTATTCCACCCCAAGATACAGTAATGCCCTAATTAATCAACTCCTTAACCACAACAGAATTATGGATAACTTTTCAGGATTTAGTCGGAAATATGGCTTGTTGGCATTCATCAGAATGAATGGCAACAAGCCATATCTCCGACTAAATCCTAAAAAATTACCCATAATTCTGTTGTGGTTAAGGAGTCGATTAATTAGGGCATTACTGTAGTCAATAGGTGTTTTATTATATATGACACAATTCTGGCCTCGCACCAACTGTGACATCAGCAGGCAGATAAATAGTTCGACAATTATAGTCCAGGAGATAGTTCACAAAATTCTGGCCTCGTGCCAACAGGCGGATAGCTAGTTCGAAGACTTATATCTTGGGCTATAATTGCACATTAGTCGTGACAATTCTGGCATTATGCCAAATTCTGGCCTTGTGCCAGATTATGATGTCAGGAGTGTTCATGCTGGACAGAAAAATCTTGTGGCCAAATTAAAAACTTGACTAAAACTGACTAAAATATTTGTTTTATACTTTATTCGTTACTCAGAATAAACACATAATTAAAACAACACAAAAATAACTTTAAAGGTATTATTTTCTCCAAAAAAAAAAAAAAATTCTCTTTGTATTACCAATTATACTGTATATGTCTAACAGACCCATTTTGGCAAGAAAATTCAAAATTGAGCAGATAATATTTTTATTATTATGATATAAACAAAATCACGGAAGTATCCAAAGATTTTACTCAGGTAAGTCACATGACTCATTAGTGCGATCACATGACTACAACGCGGCCACATGACCAATCAGCTGGATGATCGGCACGCTCTGGTAAGTTCACCTGATTTGCTTTCTGGTGACAGTGGTGGGCAGAACCTGAAATAATTCCGCCAATCACGTAACGAGTTGATAATTACATATGAAATATCACAGTCTCAGATTAAATGCCTTTATACGATAAAAGATCATTAAATAAATAATGTTTGAATGTGCTAATTATTATGAACTGGATTTGCTAGAATGTTAGATTATACAATGAATAATAATGGCTAAAGTGTACTTTGAAGCGAGGAAAGTGGAGTGAAATGAGATTAATTTTTATTCATAAATGCAATGAGCGGGAATATAGTGTGAGACAAAATTGAACTGTTTCTGCAAGAATACAAGTTGGCCCTTCTAGCTTCTTCTTCGTTGTATGGTACAAATTTCGGAAGCTAATTTATACCACTGAAATAGTGTCATACTGCTGTGCGCTATAGGAGTGCAATTAAACACCAATGGGGTGTATCAAAAAGGTGTTCGTTAATATACTAGTATCATGATGGCATGAATTCTGTTGAGAATTTGGAAATAACTTACAAAGAACAAGAAATGAAACACCTGATATAGAGTTAACATTATTCTGTATAGTGTTTTTATGATGTGTTTGGGAGCTTCTCATGACAAAGTTAATGCAATCGTTAGCTGCCTATTACCACTCACTTTGGGTCCCATTTTATAGTGCAAACAATTTCGCTGGTTGACACTGATGAGTAGTCGCTGAATGACTATCAAATTTAGCACTATATTAAAATTGATTCAACAAACCAAATATATGATGGCATGTTATTAATGGCTGCAAATATGACTATCATATGCTCTACTAATTACTTTATTAATATAAATATATGGTCTGCTATATGACAATGACTACCGAAGTGAACCATGCTATCTTGATTACTTAAATAAATCATCGCATAGCAATGTAATCTATATATACACCACGCGCACAAACTGATTCCGCATTTTTGTATCGGCTGACTGCGATTACGTAATCGTAGTCGGCATAATAAACTCCGGCTCCGTATCTGTGTTTTTAATTTGCTTGCCCACTACTACGTGATCCCTAGTTTAGATGCGGAAATCTCCAAATATCGGTGGTGGTATTATTTATAAATTTTCTGGCTTATTTATTATGCAATCGGAATGGGACTTTTAGGTAGTTTCTAGACCGGATAAATCCTTTAAACACATAATATTTTAGGAACATATATGTATGCGTTATGTCACAAGTTAAAGACACATTCTGTTCTTTCATTCAAATAAACTTTTGTTTACACTAAAGACAGATCAATTCATGTAAGACAATATTCAATTATGCAAACCATGAACATTATTTGATATCTGACCATATACAAAAAGCACGATGGCAATCGAAGTCAGAAATGGCTGGGCTATCAATGTAACTTTTCATAAGGTGAGTCAAATAGTGAACAGATAATCTAGCTGTGTCAGTTGTTGCTATTAATTATCGTGAGGTGATCACTGTTGAATATATATTGTATTCAAAACTTTTTTGATGTGAAGCCAGGTAGTTATTTTTAGATGGGAAGCAGTTTATGACACATTACGTATCTGACTGTCATTGAGATAAGTACTGCTCGCTTGTACATCCAATTATGGGACAAAGAATTTATGCATTTTATCTTACAGACTGCTTAATCAACAAAAAAAAATGTTTGGTGTTATCGACTGTATAAACAAAAACACTGATCAGATGTCAAACAGATGCATAATGTTACCTTGGTGCAGCAATCAACGCTCCGTTACAAAAAAAATTGGGTTTTCATGGTACGATATTTCCGAAGTACGAAACCTGCGTTTTCAAGAACAGCGATACTTTCGTCGGCACTGTCGATCTTTTCAGTGCTTTTGAATTAAATTTCCATCTCCATTTTGGCCAATTTAAAAAGAAAATGACCATTGGCCACCAACAGTTGGGAAATGGTCAAAACTACACTAGCTACAGTAATGCTCTAATTAATCGACTCCTTAAACACAGAAGAATTATGGGTAACTTTTGAGGATTTAGTCGGAAATATGGCAACAAGCCATATTTCCGACTAAATCCTGAAAAGTTACCCATAATTCTGCTGTGTTTAAGGAGTCGATTAATTAGAGTATTACTGTAGTTTTGTTACAAACATTTTGATCCATGAATCTGTTTCATTCAACGTCCAATAATAACCAATTTCCAAACAAATTATTATTAAATTGCTATTATTATTTATGTGTATGTTTTCAGTGATCGACATTTGCCCGGAATATTCCTACTCAAAATTTATTTCTACGGGTTATCACAAGGCCCTTGTCAGACCCGTCATGAATGATATGACGCTTTGCCAATGCACGCTGATGACTGACGGCATCTTCAAAACATCTATTGTCTACACGAATGCAGCCACTAAGCCATGCACGACGTCGATTGAAGTCATTCCTGGTGTTCCAGAAATGACTCCAATGTTTTCACAGTGCACAGAGCAGCATGGGACAATCACAGGGAGGACATCGTTAAACCTTTACCCAGAAGTAAACAGCCCTGATGAATACTGTCTTATCATAGATTGTAAGTCAATTGTTATTTTTTCAGTGATGTCAGACTCATTATTCCAGTGATGACATGTGGTGGAATTGAATAGGAAATGAGGCCGTGAATTTCTAAAAAATTCTATTGTCTAGAGAGTTCGATAATTTTTGTTGTCACTAAAATTATTAAAGCTTGATATTCACCCAACAAAATAGATTAATCTGCACCTCTTCTGAACATTAATCTTCAAACTGGCCTATATTATTGAAAAAATAAATTATTGATTGAAAATGGAACAGTGTTTATAACAAACTGCAGTGTATGCCGATTGCTGAAGTCGGTATCATCTAATTAAAACAAAATAGATTTTTAAATTTGGAAAAATTCTTGTATATATTGAAAATGCCTGTAAACAATACTTTAAACGATCGTATCATCGCTATATATTTTTCTATCATGGTAAATGATATATCATTTTTAAGACAAATTAATCGCGGACATATCAGATGATTAATTCAGTGGTTTTCAATAATGCTTGGGCTCCTCATGTACATGTAGTATGTCTTTTGAATGATATTCCATTATAGAAGAGCAATGGGGTGGAACTTGGTCCAAAACAGCATGATCCCAAGTTATCTCCCAAGCTGTTTTGAAACCAGAAAACTTGGTCTTGCATTTCAGACTTTTCTCACTGATGCGTGTAACATTTACAACAGACAGTAGCTTACATAACATTCGGGACTGGGCACAGGGTCTTGTGCAAAAAATATTGAGTTAAAAATAAAAGAAAACATATAAATACTGTTTTCTCATATTACAGTAACAAATGCATCCAACACAAACATGATTCTTGTGTGTGCGGGTAAATATGGAGAAAGAACGACAACTACAACAACAATAGTGACAACAACTTCAACCACATCGAACACAAGTTAGTCACAATTTATTACTTTTAAAGGTACTCAATCCGATCAGAAGCTCCTAAATTACTATTTCTTTGGCTTCGGGGGTAAAATATATTTGATTCGAGTCAAGGAACACACCCATCAAAGCTGAAAGTGATTAGATATGGGTGTTTGAAGTTTGCTGTTTCTGTTGTTTGTGGACAAGAAATTGCATTTGTAAGATGGATAACTCGAAAATCAAGTGGTTTTTATTGTTAATAGTAACCACTTGATTTTCGAGTTATCCATCTTACAACCGCAATTTGTCCATTTGAGCATGTGGTTCGGGACAAGTTCTGGTCCACAAACAGTAGAACAGCAAACTTCAAACATCGATATCTAATCATGCACTCTGAGCTTCGATGGGTGGGTTCCTCGACTCGAATCAAATATTTTTTACCCCCGAAGCCAAAGAAATAGTAATTTAGGAGCGTCTGATCTGATTGAGTTCCTTTAATCCTTCCATGACTGGAATTTCCTGAATTTTTCAAAAACCCTAGCTGTGCCAAGGCATTCTCATCTATATGCAAGTACACCATAGGGCGCCTCACATATATAAGGGAATGCATTGGCCTAACAATATTTACTTTGATCTTGTAAGCCAGTGCATTCTCTTATATATGCAAGGTTCCCTATGGGAGACTCGCATATATAAGAGAATACACTAGCACAGGATCATTAATGGTGCACCAGTGCGGCTCCTGTCATGCAAGGGTTAATATTCTAGCGTATAAAATTCTACTGAAAATGCAGCAATGTTATTATGAATGAACCAAATGCTGATCCTATAAGAAGAAGGAAAATTATATTTCTCAACTTGTAATTTTGGCAGACTTTAATTGTGAAAGGATCTAAATTATTCAAAATAAAAACAAAACCAATTAATCTGTAGACTCAAGAGACTAGTGCTGTAATGATGCCCTCTTGCTACGATATGAGACTCACAATTTTTGCTCATGATACAATATGCATATTGCAATTTACATTAGACTTTTGAATTATTGAAATTTTAAACCCCAGTGACAAATGGTGGTCTGGTATAATGATAATTCCATTTCTCATTTCTAATACTAATACCGTACCATTCTATGCCTAAGCTTATATACAGTAATGCCCTAAATAATTGATTCCTTAACCACAGCAGAATTATGGGTAATTTTTCAGGATTTAGTTGGAAATATGGCTTGTTGCCATTCATTGGAAAGCTCTCACTGAGAGAAAATATATATAGGCAGCAAACAGCATCATTGTTATAATCTAATTAAATGTAGTTATTATTATTGGTGGAATCATTGCCATACTGTTTATATACGCAATAATTCATCCCGAATAAAGTAGTAAATATTTACATGTGTGTAGTTTGAACATTGTGTTCTGTGAAATGGTACAGGGGGTGTGGTTGGAATTTTCAACAATCTTAGTTTATTACAACATTCTTCCAGTGATGATAGTTATCAGTTTTATTCACTGAAGTACAGTAATGCTCCAAGTAATCGACTTCTTAACCACAGCTGAATTATGGGTAACTTTTCAGGATTTAGTCTTGAAATTTTGCAGAACTCCTGTGCCAATGCATTCTCTTATATATGACAGTCTCCCATAGTGTGCCTCACATATATAAGAGAATACATTAGTTTAACAATATTCAACTTGTAAGCCAGTGGATTCTGTTATATATGCGATGCTCCCTATGGGAGACTCGCATTTATAAGAGAATGCATTGACACAGGATCTTTAATGCTGCACCAGCGCAGCTACTGTAATGAAAGGGTTAAGCATAAATTTAATTTAATTTAAAGATGATGTATCTCTTCTCTGGACTTTGAATCAAAAGCATAAAATAATAATAACTTTGAGCCAGAGAGACCTGTCAGGCCACATAAACTATATGTTCTTAGCCAATTAGATCTCAAACGGTTATTTATTTTAAAAAAGAAATTTGAAATCTGGGAAAACATTCTCCAGGCTCCCGATGGGAGAATCACACATATAAGAGAATACACTGGCACAGGGTCATTAATGCAGCACCAACGCAGCTCCCATCATGAAAGGGTGAAAACACTTTGAAGTAAAATACAGTATAATGCCCTAAATAATTGACTCCTTAACCACATCAGAATTATGGTTAACTTTTCAGGATTTAGTTGGAAATATGGCTTGCTGCCATACATCGGAAAGCTTTCAGTGAGAGCCATATTTCCGACTAAATCCTGAAAAGTTACCCATAATTCTGCTGTGATTAAGGAGTCGATTACTTAGGGCACTACTGCATGTGCGACACAAGATGTTGCTCTTGTGGTTTTGTGAGTAATGTTTGCTGATACATTTGGCCTTCGATGATATTAAATTCCTGGCAATGTATTGAGTATGTAATGTAATGGGGTTATTTTGTTCAAAAAGTCATGAACCAACTATATATCGCTTGCAGCAACAAATGCTCCTAGTTCTACAACAACATCAAGTACTACAAGTACTCAAAGCTCCACATCAAGTGCTCAAAGCTCTACATCAAGCGCTCAAAGTTCCACATCAAGCACAACCAGCGTCGACACAAGCTCAACGACAACAACAACAACAACAACAACGACAGTACCGACATCCACAACAACACTATATCCACCAGGTATTGTTATAGTCACAAGTCTTCTAGATGTGCATGTTCTATTCCGTGTTGATTTTGTCACCAGGAGTGATGAGCCAAAGTATGTCAACTATCCAATTGCGTTGATATCTCAATAATTGATGGTTTATCATCAGACTTAAATTACAATTGTGTAGTTGGAAAGAACTCTTTGATATATCAATAATATATCAAATGTTGAAAAAAATATTGAAAACCATTTTTTTTTTTATTATCAAAGCCTCAAACCATATGTGCTACTCTGTTCAGAGAAATGAAACACCAACGCTGCAGTTATGGAACCATGCGTGAATACATCAGTAAGATTTGACATGTCATTGACAAGCCTTGAAATAGTGTGTCTGTCATTTGCAGAATGAGGTTCCCAGAGTGTGAATTTAGTGATGCTGCCCCGCATAGCGGGCTAGCATCACCAAATTTACCCTCTGGGAACCTCATTCTGCTGAGGTGTAAGCAGAATGAGGTCCCCAGAGGGTGAATTTGGTGATGCTAGCCCACTATGCGGGGTAGCATCACTAAATTCACCCTCTGGGGACCTCATTCTGCAAATAACAGGCACAATAGCTATTTCAAGGGTTGGTCATTGATAATGTATATATTCCCTTATAGTCATGTTTTCACACAGACATTGATACATTGACTTTGAATTCTTCCAGATACATGTGCTGATGGAGAGGATGTTGTTGGTAAGTATAACAGCACATTTTATAAAAGACTCTATCCAGTCTGTCATTCCATTTATTATTTGACAGACTGGATCTCATCCTCAAGAGATGAGACCTTCTAGAACATATACAGTAATGTGCTAAATAATCGACCCCAAAACCACAGCAGAATTATGGGAAATTTTTCAGGATTTAGTCGGAAATATGGTTTGCTGCCATTCATAGGAAAACTCTCGGTGAGATCTTTCCGATGAATGGCAACAAGCCATATTTCTGACTAAATCCTGAAAATTTTCCCATAATTCTGCTGTGGATAAAGGGTCATATACTTCAGGCATTACTATACAACTATGAATGAACGATCATAGCATGATATTCACATCTGGCTTAACCCCTTCTTTATTAAATGGATTCTCTTAATCAGTATTAGATGCATATAATGGAATGGTCTATTTTTCATTCAGAGGAGTGTTCAGGAAAAATGAGATGACATAACTTAAATGCAGAAAGATATGTATTCATTGGTGGGAAATGTTCAGATAATAAGTTCAACAAATTGCCGTTTGTTGAACATATTATCTGAAAATTTCCTTATGGAACTACATGTACCTGTCAATGAGTATTTAGACAAAAATGCTTTATAAATAATTTGGACATTGTGTTGGGGGCACAAAATGCTTAACATCTTATAATGCAGCATATAGGAATAAGATATGTATAACACGACAATTAACAACAAGTTTGTCGTGTGTTCCTTATTCTGCAGAGTGAGTCTGTTAATAGAAAAAAGAATAGTCACATGTGCCTATTCATCGATAGTAGGACAGTAGCCTCTTATCAGAAATATTTTGGCAGTACATGTATTCAGCCAATCAGAATGCGAGAAAGCCACATGAGGTATAATATATATCTATATCAGCATACTATTGGTAGAAATTTGACATATTATACATTATCAGCATTTCCATTAGAGGGGCAGAGGTTCCCTTTTAGGGTCCATTTCCCCTATTCCAAATTTACCCTCCGATATTTTTCCCTATCCGATCCTCAGATTAATGCCTACATCACCTGTTTATCTGCCACTAAATAAAACCAACAGGAATAACAAACGAAGATAATTTTTTGGCCGGCTAATGTTGATCATTACAGGTAGTTAACTGAGAAACTCACATACCAATTTGGTTTCGATCAGATAAAAATTGTTTGAGTTATAGCAGCATGTGTGAAAATGGCCATAATCTGATCAAACCATATTTGAATTTGATCTGTATTTTTGGCTGAGAAGCACATATACCATATTCGGTCCTGATCAAATATAACATATTTTAGTTATTGCACCATACTTAAAGTGTCTACGGACACTATGTGTACCATACCATACTATAGTACATGTATAGGTAAACATCAAAAGCAATGATGGTTCCTTGACTATCTATTTAATAATGAACCAAAGCCGGACGCTTTGGGTCGTATATAGACTATATCTGATTTTGTGACGTCACCAATTATTATCTAATACGACGCTGTTGTTTTGAATTTCTGGAGCGCGAATGTCGCACAGTAGATCGGTGGGCTTAAAGCATTAATGTCGTAATCGGCTGTCGAGAGGCCAACCCAAATCAGTCGACGTGCAACTTCTCCTATTTATATAAATGTCATAAAATCATTTATTTGTTTTTATTTATAAGGGAAAGTAGGTCCATAATGAATTTCTAACGGGTCTACTCCGGCACTCTACTGGATCAAATCATCGGACCCTAGGAAGTTTTAATATTTTTTAAAATAAACTAAAATCACCACAACTCAACACGATCTACGTGTATCTCAAAGCTTTATTTTCCAACTGATGCACAGCAGTTGATCAATACTGCATGGTTCTGTAGAGACTATACCGTGCGAAAGGAAATAAGATAATATTTAATATGGATTTGATTGTTATCATAAGTCTGCATACTGACATGCATCTGATAATCCATATATATCCTATATTCTTGAATAGAATGAAAACACATACTTATGAACAAAGCAGAAGATACATTCAGTTCCATGCGAATTCGGTCAATGGTGAAAGTTACAGGATGACGTTGTTTGTCGACTATCGTAGAAATCGACATGTTATGAATGAAATGAACATCCTGAGTATCTGAAGCGGAGAGCTGGTTAGTTTCAGTTCCATGCACTCTCGACAACATATATTACTATTTATAATTACCCCACAAAACATAAGCCTTATGCATGTGAATCTTATTTGGTGGGAATCTATAAAGTGATTTTGACAAGAATTGTTTAAATGCTACATGCAGAAACCCCTATGTGATTGTTTTAGCTTTGGTTTGTTAATTATGCTTGCGTATGATCATATTAACTGTATAGTTTAGAACTTGGGCTTAAATTATCGACTGATTTACTAAATTCTATTAGATATTCAGAATTGCTTGATCGACTGAAATTTCCACCCTCCCCAGCTATATATGGGTATCATTACTCCAACCCCTAGTGGAAACCCTGACATTATACAATATTATATTTATTATCTATTATCCAGACGTTAACTTCTGTGTTGAAAATACCAATGCGATTATGTTAGCTGAGGGGAAGAATAAGTTGAGGATCCGAGTACAGCACGCAGCGATGACAAGTTGCGAGTGCACGATTAACTCATTGTCTGGAAGAGGGAATGTCACCGTTGTAAGCGCAGACCCTGCTGCAACATGTGACTCAACACTGGTCATGTTGGCTGCTGACGGAATTCATGAGTTTCAGTGCCAGCAGTTCACTGCTCCTTTTATCTCAAGCACTGTCGTCACTCTGAACAGAGGAGTATCGTCAACTGATAACTATTGCCTCGTTTACACAGGTGCGTACATAACAATGTAATACAACTTTACCTAAAAATGTTAACAATTCTCATCCCGATTTGTCAACAGACTGTGTTCTCATGGGTATGTGGCCGATTTTTTGTGGTACAATTCTATAATGGACCACAAAAATTGTGTTACAATCAGTGCCGCCTGTGTCTCACACTACCAAAACTCTCATAATTCAAACCAGAGGTGAGTTACAGTAATGCCCTAACTAATCGACTCCTTAACCACAGCAGAATTATGGGTAACTTTTCAGAATTTAGTCGGAAATATGGCTTGTTGCCATTCATTGGAAAGCTCTCAGTGAGAGCTTTCCGATGAATGGCAACAAGCCATATTTCCGACTTTATTACTAATTTAGCCTTTAATTCACTTAGATGGCAAAATTTTGGCAAGTTTTTAATTAACATTTTGAAACTCCAACATAAAGTGATCTGAAACACTTCATCAGGATTTTATTTATGTTCTTCAGAATCTTAAGTATGGCTATACACAAGGACAAGAGGGGCACTAAAGGATAAGCATGTTCATTGACAACAAACACAAAGTTCAGATTCAAATGGGCTGTTTATTATTATAAATGTAAACAACCAATAGTCAACGTGAACAAAATATATTGTCAAGAAGGTGGAGGGCAATAACTGCCTCTCCCACTTTATAATATGTAACTATGGTCAATAAACATATCTAGCATCAATAACATATTGTATTAATTATAATGATCACAGCTATAATGAGAAGTTGTGAACTTCAAGAAAACTAACTAGTGTGAGATGGAACATAAATCTCAAGCTGCTAACAGAATAATGGGGAGGGAGTGTGGGAAAATGAATCTTTGAAATCAAAGAAATTTTGGACTTATGTTTGCCAAACAAACAGTATATTCGTAATTCAAATTCAAGATGGCGTAATATGGCTTGTTGCCATTCATCGGAAAGCTCTCGGGGAGAGCTTTCCGATGAATGGCAACAAGCCATATTTCCGACTAAATCCTGAAAAGTTACCCATAATTCTGCTGTGGTTAAAGAGTCAATTAATTAGGGCATTACTGTATGTTATCAGTTTTATTCACTGAATACAACCCACAATATGTCTTTAACCCTTCCATGATTGGAGCTTCCTGAAATTTTGCAAAAACCATGTGCCAATGCTTTATGTTATATGGGAGACTTGCATATACAAGCGAATACACTGGCACAGGATCTTTAATGCTGCATCAGTGCAGCTCCCATCATGAATAGGTTAAGAATGTATCTCCGTGCATTAACTTTAAGAATGTATCTCCGTGCATTATCTTGCAACAAATACAATACAGTAATGCTCTAATTAATTGACTCCTTAACAACAGCAGAATTATGGGTAACTTTTCAGGATTTAGTTGGAAATATGGTTTGTTGCCATTCATCGGAAAGCTCTCCCCGACTAAATCCTGAAAAGTTACCCATAATTCTGCTGTGGTCAAGGAGTCGATTAATTAGAGCATTACTGTATATATTTTCATTTCTACCAATGGTTGACTTTGTTCATCCCTATTTATGTTTAAATATAGAATGACACAAGTATAAATAAACTGATTTACATTATCACTCAAGTTTGTAGGGGCACGATGAACAAAAACTGAACGTTTGGGTGAACCTGGCTTTATGCCAAACAAGTGTGATAGCGTTTATCGGTTCACAATACATGTACTGTGTTCTATGTTTACTGCATGCCCTAAAGACTTTATCTTAAGATTGACACTGATTCATTTAATTGTTAGCAATTTATGTATGGGTGCAATAAAATTTAATGAGTTTCTTGTATTAACCTGATTTTTTATATACATATGCATCTGAGTAAGTGGCCAATATAATGCTGTGGGTAAATTAAAATATGTTCACACGTTAGCGTGAGTTTTGTTCCCCAGAGAAACGAGATTCCAGTTATTTTTCAAGATTAATTTTCTGGGATTTTGTCTTTTAGGGAGACAATTCTTTATATCATGCGTTGGGCAACCGATTCCTACAACTGTGTCTCAAGAAACAACAACAACAACAAAACCAACAACGACGACTTCATCGACAACAACAACAACAGCAGCAACAACAACAACAGCAGCAACAACAACAACAGTCTCACAGACAACTGTAACAACCACAACACCATCTGGGCCCACTACAACAATGTATCCTCCAGGTGAGTGTTGACACCTTCCCTGTATCTGCTAATACCAAAGAAGAACTTTTTCTGCAAAAGAGATGTACAGTAATGCCCTAAATAATCGACTCCTTAACCACAGCAGAATTATGGGAAATTTTTCAGGATTCGGAAATATGGCTTGTTGCCATTCATCGGAAAGCTCTCCCTGAGAGCTTTCCGATGAATGGCAACAAGCCATATTTCCGACTAAATCCTGAAAAGTTACCCATAATTCTGCTGTGGTTAAGGAGTCGATTATTTAGAGCATTACTGTAGCCCATAACTTGGTTATTGTTTAGAAAATTTTGGGATATCTAGTCTTGTGTGACATCATGAATAGAATAATTGACATGAGACATTCCATCACCAGTTCCTGGTTCAGGTTCTGTGTAATTTTTCAGTATATCCATTATTAGCATCGTATCATCGTTATTGGAATCATATCATCATTATTAACATCATATCATCATCGATCATAGCTGGACATGCATCACCATCATTGTCATCAATAATATACGTTTGATGTGAGAGAATAATCTCAAAGGCTGTAATCACACAGTATACATGTCAGCATACATGTTTGCAGCACATATTAAACTCAGGAATCGAGACAACACATCAAATACTATTACCTCTTTACACATACTCATCAAGAGCATGGACACATTATGCATGCCTTCCTGCCACATAAACATGTACATTTTGTTGCAATGAAATATACTCATACATACATCTGGACTGAGGGCCTACATGGAGCATGCTTCCCTGTTGAGATTTGGTAAGTACCTAACCATTTTGCTCTTTTATTCACAACATATTATGATCTGTCCTCAGCATAGTGACATATTAGAATTACGCTTATTTTTGGACATTACCAGTTCAAAGAGTTACTGGATCAATGTCATGAAACAATTGCTGATCTTTTCTAATCTCATTCTCTATATTCATAGCATGTACTTATTTTATTACCCTTTGCACTTTCAGATGTCTGCGATTCTGGAGCTGAAGGTAAGAGGGTGTGTTTGGATGACTGAATGTATGTTTAGTTCACTGAATAAAGTCAGGCCATGAACAAAATGCTATATCTTACTCACATTTTGGTAACTAATATTAACCGTTTGAGTGCCAGGGGCCGATCTCATCGGCCCTAAACCTACAAAATAAGTCTGTTAAAGAATATAAGAATAAATTATTAAAATTGAAAAAAAATGTCAAAAAAAAAAATATAATAATAATAATTGTTAGGCCAATGCATTCTCTTATATATGCGAGGCGACCTATGGTCGACTCGCATATATAAGAGAATGCATTGGCACAGGGTATATGGGTTGATACAGAAATCGGCCTGGCACTCAAAGGGTTTTAATCATTGTGTTTTATACCCCCACGTTTCAAAGAAAAATGGGGAGACTACTGGATTAACTTAAATTTGTTTGTCTGTCCATCTGTCAGTCCAGGCATATATCTCAACCATGGGTTATTGGATCTGAATGAAATTTAGTACTAAGTTTTGCCATCAGGTGTGCTTTCAAAAGAGAGTCCAATAGAGTTCTCATTTCCAGTTCTAGAGATATATCTTTCTTTATTTATCTGGAATTAATGGTTGTATGTCCGCGTCCACACAGATACACTAATGTCCTAAATAATCGACTCCTTAACCACAGCAGAATTATGGGTTGCTGCCATTTATTGGAAAGCTCTATGGTTTAGACATATTTTAATAGTCCACATTGTGAGATTACTGAGATTGAATACTTTAAATTATGTGTCTGTCATTTGCAGAAAGAGGTCCCGAGAGGGTGAATTTGGTGATGCTAACCTGCTCTGTCAGAGAGCATCACTAAATTCACTCTCTTCTGACCTCATTCTGCAAATGACAGGCACAGTATTTAAAGGCTTCAATCTCAGTAACCTCACAATGTGGACTTTCAGTGAAGTGATGGTGATGTTCGCATTTTCTCAAGCCTGCAAATAGTGTATCTGTCATTTGCTGAATGAGGTTGGCGTCACCAAATTCACCTTCTGGGAACCTCATTCTGCTTAGGCATCAACTGCTATGGGAGAACTAGGATCAGATTGAATTTCCCCAGTTGAAATTGGTGATGTTCATCCATTAGTCACCTTGACTATGTGTTTTGTAATTATCTTCTGCAAGTTAGGGCCGGGATATAGAAACTTTCCAGAAGGAAGGAAAAAGTATCACTAATGATGTATCACTAAATGCACCCTTTGGGGACCTCATTCTGCAAATGACAGACATATTATTTATAGGCTTCAATCTCAGTAATCTCACAATGTGGACTTTCAGTGAAGTGATGGTGATGTTCGAATTTTCAGTTTTAGAGTTATTCTCCTTTGTCTATTTTCTATTTGGGTTTCGTCCTGCCTATGTTTCAATTTGCCACGGTGGTGGTATGCCAGTGCCCATGGTGCAACCTCTTGTTTCTTTCTGAACATTCTGATCGAAATACTGCCATATGTATACAGGTACGTACCCATTTGCAGATCTCAGAGCTCAAAATATATGAGCTCTATTCCACTACTTTTCTTTGTCTATAAATTCTGAAAACAATGGTCCAGTGGTTAGCCTGTCGGACTTGTATTCACTGTAAACACATCGATATGGATTCGCAGCTCGTCGCCGGTCATTGAGTCTCCACATAGCAGTGGCTTGCATGCAGGGGTGGCGCCAAGGGGGGGTCAGGGGGGGCTACAGCCCCCCCCGTCGGGGATGGTCAGCCCCCCCCCGTCGGGGATATCTGCCAAATTCGTCGGGGAGATAAAATTATGCAAAGACGTTAAACATTGGAAAATCCGCGACTCGAAACACGTGCACTGGTGATTAACAAATCGACGTGGGCGTGCAGAGTTAATGAATCACATTACCAGAGTTCTATTTTTAGTCCGACAGACTCGACACGAGTCACTCGTGATACTACCGTGAGTCATATCGTATACTTATTAAATTCGTGCATGGAACTATAGGGTTAGGGTGTCATAGATGCCGTCACCATCCTCGTGTGTGTCGTGTTACATGTATTACAAATTCCACACAGACTCACACTGCCGAATCTTCCCTTTCCCGTTCCCTACGCGTCGCCGAAAAAACAGCCCTGTAATGGGTGTCAAACAAGAAGACCAAATATTATTTGACAATGACGTCATAAAATTCAGAAATGGGATAATCCTCATCCAACTTTGTTCTCTCCTTCAAATAGCTTTCTGCATCAATTTTTCACATCGTATGTTACCTGAACAAATTTACATCTATTATACGCTCCTAAATGATGTTCACGGACTCATGGTTCATCCGTCTTTGTAAGTTGATCCAACTACCTGTGGCGAAAGATTTACGGTGAGTTAACTTAAGATCAATTCCATATTGTCATTACTATTGTATATGCTGATTTTTTTTTCCAAATACTCAAGTAAAAGTGACAATTATGATCCCCTAGAACAGTGTGTATGTTGACACCAGAACACTCCAGAATCGATCTCAGGCTATGTATTTTCAAAACTCCAGAAATCCATTGTATATACCCATTTTACTGTCCTCTGCAGATATTGTTTTCTTATTCATATTAGCCTTCATAATTCAGATTGTATGACTTCAGCAATCCACTACGGCATCCCCCGTGCGAGAGGGGAGACCCCTCTCGCGCTCTCCCCGGGGCTGCCTTCGGCAGCCGCCGATGACCTTCGGTCACCGGTCTAGCCCCCCTGTCGGGGACCATAGCCCCTCCGTCGGGGAAATCCTGGCGCCACCCCTGCTTGCATGGCCGCTTTGAGTGACGTGCAATTGTCGGATTGCTCGCTGTTTCAAAATCCGCGCTAAGTTGTAACCCTTGACGGAGGTCTCTCATACTGTGTCGGCTTCGCATCACTCATGCGTTAAAAGAGTACCAGTCAGCTTGTCATACTGCTGATACAAATGCCTGTGGTAATATTGTACCAATTACGCGTGTTATAGAGCAAGTAATTGGTTAATTGCTATATAAAACTGGTCATTATTATTATTTGTCTTCACCTATATATATATATATATAGGATATCACCATTTGGCATGTTAGGACTGGCATATAAATATAAATGGTGGTGATAAACAATAATTGAAATTGGACTAAAACGTCCTATAATATGGAAACTATTATATGTCATTGTGCAAATGAAAATCACAACACTTATGGTTGACACCATGATGTGTGACAGAGAATATACTTAAATCATCGTTGATGTTTTGTTGAATCATTCAACCAATTTTCCTTTAAGTGTTTCCCACATTGTCATCATTGATGACTTATTAAATTAAAATAGTGACCATATTCTTTTTGTGAAGAAAACAGAAATAATTAATATTACTTCTGAAACTGCAGCTTGTACCACAGGGGCTGATGCTGATTTCTTCCAACTACTCTCAGGATCCTGAATTTTCCACAAAGTGGATGTTAGACAATTTTGGATATATTATTCCTGGGATCTTCCCACATCGAATGATGCAAAAATTGCTTTTTTAACAATTTATCCTAGGTTAACCCCCTTTCAGGAACCACAACCATACTATTAGTTAGGAATGCAGAGTTGTCGGGATGCAGTCACATGTGTACATTATTTTAAGAAAATCTGTTTATGAATATCTAAAGAATGCAGACAAACTCATCAAATGCCAATCAACTCCAGAATTCCACAATTGTCCTCTGTTGAATGACGTGCCACATACTATATATGTCAATCTCACTTATTTTTCAAGCAAGAAAATTTGTAAATCTTAATTTGAACTTTTTAGTTGGAAAACTGTGTTGTACGGAATAATTGTTAAAGGTACTCAATCCAATTTGATGGTCCCCATATCATCAGATTCCAACAACAACATTTTTTTAAATTCTGCTTTTTCAGTTATCAGAATCGATTAATTGCCCAAAATAATGCTAACCACAGTCAACTATAGTATAAAATTGCCCAAAACCTGTTATTTATCAACATTTTGTTCAACAAAATTTTCGACTTAGTTGTATTTAGATTGTATCCATGATAAATATGTCTCACTTATATGGTACCTAGTGGAAACAAAAGTCAATCAGTCAGCTACATAATCAACTAATTAATCAATCCAAGCCTGGATACAGTGTGTCTGATGTTTGCAGAATGAGGTCCCCAGAGGGTGAATTTAGTGAAACTATCCTGCACAGCAGGCTAGCATCACCAAATTCACCCTCTGGGGATCTTATTTTGCTTTGGCCTCATCTTCTGTGAAGTATCTGTAGTTTCAAATTAACATTATTTTTAATTACTTCTTCCCTTCTATAACCCAAGTTTGCAGAAGATACATGTAAAACGCTTAATCCAGGGAACTTCAATCTGATCCTAGGTCTCCCATTTGAGTTGAGGCCTAAGCAGAAGGTGAATATGTTGATGCTAGCCCCCTGCGTGGGTAGCATCACTGTATTCACCCTCTGAGGACCTCATTCTGCAAACATCAGACACACTATATCCAGACTTGAATCAATCTTTTTCCAGTGATGGATATTTGCCCTGAATATAACTATGGTTTAATGAAGGGGCAAGGATTTTCCAAAATGATGCTGCGACCGGTTATGCAGAATATGACAAGATGCCATTGCTCTATCATGACGAGCTCAAGGTTCACTGTGTCTATTGTCTACACGAATTCAGACAAGCCACCATGTTCTTCATCAATGAAGCTTGCAGCAAATGGGCTGATGCCGATTTCTTCCAACTGCTCTCAGACGCAAGGTCCGGTTGAAGGGTTAACATCCTTGGACCTGTTTCGTGAAGTCCCCAGCTCGGACGAGTATTGCATCATTTTCGATCGTAAGAATAACTATATTAGTTTTAAAAAATATTTATTTCTAAGCATTCATTTTGCAAGAACTAATATAAATCTTTGGGAAGAGTTTTAGGTCATAGGTCCATAGCCAAATCCCCAGCTGACCAGCTATCTCGAATACTGTGGACTGTTTATGGTTGATTGCTCCCTGCTGGAGTGAATAACCTGCATGCATACCAACATTTGTATTAATTGGGCTGGTTCTTAAAGGTAACAGTGCTTGCAAATGGATGCTTACAATTTTCTGGCACAACTGCACAAACTAACATTCTTATAACGGTCTTGAAGCAGTATTGCTCTCTATTAAATTGTCTTTCGAGCCTTTCTCTAGTTCAGATCATGTACTTTTTATGGCAGTTATTAATTTCCAATAATTTTTAATACTTGCTGAGAACGCTCTTCCCAAAATGTTCCTTCTAAACTTATGATTAAAGTAAGTTTTTTGACATTATTATTGTTATACAATATGCTTGATGTGACCTTCCGGTATCATGGATTCATTCAGGTGGTGCACTAGCTTAACCATTATGTAGTTTTGTGTGTCGGTCCATCCAAACTTTCCACCTCCTGGCGTGGAAACCCCTTAATTTGCTTGTATATTTTAAACCGATAGGAAACATATTAAGCATTTAGTTACATTTTTTAACCCAGGCTATCCCAGGCAACCCAGCTAGTAAAATTTAGGGAAGCTCCTGTCTTGGAAGGGTTAAGCAGTGTACGGTGTAGAATAAATATGAAACACAACTTGCATCAGAATATCAGATCTATTATCAAACTCGTTGCGGATGGTGCATAGTCTCTGCTGCTGATGGGGTCATTGTCGTAACATTTTATACATAAATGCACACCAGTCTCAGTCGGCGC
This sequence comes from Siphonodentalium dalli, assembly GCA_032622095.1. Lineage (NCBI taxonomy): Eukaryota > Metazoa > Mollusca > Scaphopoda > Gadilida > Siphonodentaliidae > Siphonodentalium > Siphonodentalium dalli. The sequence goes on along the minus strand of CP136061.1, from coordinate 202,149,211 downwards.
GAGATTGAAATGCTGCTGCTTCAATTCGAAACTATTTTTCTTGAGATAAAGGCATAAATTCTTTTAGCACAAGGATAAAATTTATCATTGGTCACATACTGATCTTAGTATTAAACAGGGGCCGAAAGAACTGCATGGTTGTTTGATTGATGAACAGAAGAACATGAACTTAAGATATGATCAACAGGTGTTTCTATATATAAAACAGTACAACAACAACCCCATTGGCTTCTCTGCTCTCATGAAATATATCATTGTGCCATCTGCATCTCATTGTATTCTGTTTATATATTAGTAGGCCATGATGCCACATACATCACTGACAAAGTTTTTCTGTGGCTACTACCCATTACTCTGTAAACTTCTCAATACAGTTATTACACATCATTTTCAATGCCTCTGGGTCAATTAATCCTTTCTATTCTAAATGAATTCTCCCATTCAATTATGAAAGTATACATTGGAATGGTCTATTATTCATTTGGAGTGATTTTCATGTAATAAAAGCAGACGGCAGACAGAAGAAAATTTAATATAAGTGCAGAAGGATTCCTATTCATTAGTAGGAAATGTTTTGATAATAAGTGCAACAAACGATGGTTTGTTGAACTTATTATCTGAACATTTCCAATGGGAGCTTTTGGTCAATGAGTATTTAGTATAGAAAAGTTTAAGTAGTAAGATCCTAAATAAAATAATTTTCCGAAAGTTGATGTCTGTTGACTGTTCTGCTTGGTATGTTTGTTTGCAAAAAATATTGCATCCGTGTTTTAATAAAGGTTCTCGCTTCCACAGAGATTTACGTAGATTTCTTACTTTCTTTCTACATGGATGCCTGATGATTAAGATATATGATCTATCTTACAGTCACTAACATAACTGATCGGAGTATGCTGCTAGCATGCGAAGGTTATTATGGTGATCGAACGACTACAACAACGACAATGGTATCAACAACGACTGGGTCATCCACAAGTAAGTATTTCTTCTTTGCCTTTTTTAACAGAATATATGCGCAAAAACTGCTCCCATGCAATGATATGATAACAACACTCTGTGTAAGAGATGTTTGGCCACACAACTTTCATCACTTTTATGAAGTCTCCCATTGTGAGGCTCGCATATATAAGGAATGCATTGGCCTAACAATATCATCATTGACGTTGTAAGCCAGTGCATTATCTTATATATGCCAGGCTCCCTATGGGAGACTCGCATTTATAAGAGAATGCACTGGCACAGGATCTTTAATGCTGCACCAGCACAGCTCGCTTCATGAAAGGGTTAATCAGTAGTTGTTCGCCCGTGTATATTTTTATATGATCGCACCAGAAGTCACAAGTGTTTATAATCAAGTCTGAGTTTAGTCTGCCTGCCATTTGCAGAATGAAGTTCCCAGAGTGTGAATTTATCCTCTGGGGACCTCATTCTGCTTAGGCCTCATCTTCTCTGGAAAGTTTCTTTATTATCAAATTTCTATAGAAATTTCTTCACATAGATTCCATTTCTTTTTTAGTTTAGTTTCTCTATATCCCCAAATTGGCAGAGGACACATTGCATAATCGAGGTTCCCAATGGGTGTATATCACAATATTCATCATTTGGGAGATTCAATCTGAGTCTATGTCTCCCATAGCAGATGAGGCCATGCAGAATGAGGTCCCCAGAGGATGAATTTAGTGATGCTAGCCTGCTATGCGGGATAGCGTCACTAAATTCTGCAAATGACAGGCTCACTAAACTCAGACTTGCATGTTATGTCTGACAGTTCAATCAAAACCTCCCTAATGTTGTTAACCTTTGAATCTTGTTGATAACAGGTACAACTACATCAACAGTGACCTCTACAACTACTGAAAGCACAACAATAACTATGACTACAACAACTATTGCTTCGTCTACCACCACAAGTAACACTGATTCAACAACGACTGAGTTCACAAAATCAACCACAACATCTACAACAACAACAACCCCAATAACGACAACTCCTTATCCATATGGTTAGTAAGCATAGGTCATTTATTGAAATTATTATCTGATCATTTCCCTCAATAAATAGGGCTCATTCTGCACTATTAATACTTGTTGTCCGCTTATAATACCTGTACATCACTCAAAATTAATTATTGACCATTCCGATGTACATATTTTTAACTTGGTGCGAGAATCTATTTTGTATAGAAAGGGTCATAGATGTACTGTATGGCGCTTTCCACACAAATTTATTAGTTGGTGGAGCTACCGGTTGCTATGAGACAAGATATATGCAGAATGAATTTAATTAGTTTTACATGCCACATACCTATATGCTATGTAATATAGTCAAGATAATATAACTATGAAAAGATACCTTTTACGAGATGACATTTCACCATTTTATGCATTGTAACATAAAACTACCATAGGACTACCGTAAATGACAGAAATGTCGCTCCACCCGCCAACTGTAGAATGGCATAAATGTTGATCTAACCGCCAAAGGTTTAACTGTCAGATTAAAGGGACGGGTGGCCTTCGTTGTAGGTTATAATTTAGAAATAACATTATAAAATTATGATTATTTCCTCAAGAATATACTAATAGTATAATTATGATATGAATGCGATATTATTCACAAAACAAGTTTTGTGTCCGAGAAAATACAGGTCGACTGTTGTTTAGTTTTTTGCAAAAAGTGCAGTGGATTGTTTGTAAGAGGAGTCACGATATTGCGTCATTTCCTTATTTAGATTCACGTGCTTTACGTCGGTTGTAAAACTCCTAATTTGGTGCGCTTACAACTTACAACTCACAATACGATTCATCGTAATAACGAACCAAAGCCGGACGCTTTGGGCCGCATATAAACTATATCTGATTTTGTGACGTCACCAATTATTATCTAATACGACACTACTGTTTTGAATTTTTGCGAGCGCCTTTGTCGCACAGTAGATCAGTGGGCTTAAAACATTATGTCATAATCGGAAATAAACGTGTGCATCTTTCAATGGCTGGCGTTCCAAAATGAGAGGAATTACTATCAGAATTATGCACAGTGAAGTTCATTCGTAGCCGCTGTTTTCATTTTATTTAGAACATAATTATAACATATTATGGACTGTCAAATATTTGCAATGGAGTGGCCTAAAATATAAATTTTGCGTGCAATGGGAAAATCTCAATCACTGTGGCTGGGCTGGGGACAATACTGGAATCCAAATCGTGATGCAAGCATGCAAACGTTATTATATCGCATTTAAATTATCCTAATATTGCATAGTACATACGTGAATCTGATAATCATCATATATCCTACTATTTTCATGAATCAACAAGAAACACATACTTATGAACCAAGCAGAAGATACATTCAGGATATCACAAATTCAGTCGATGGTGAAAGCTACATGATGACGTTGCTCGTCGAGTTTCATTGAAATTGACATGATGACATTTTATGAATGAAATGAACATTCATGATGAAATCGACAAGCTTCTTCATATAGTACACATCTCAATCGGATTGCGCACACAGCGTCAATAATATAATGGTTAATTTCAGTAAAATACTCCCCTCTAGACAACAACCAACAGTCTTGACTTTTGAATACTTTCAGTTTGATGTTGGTAGTTTATATTCTATAATAATTTGTTCAAAAGGAATGGCTTTTAAAAGTTTTTTATTTAGGTTTTAAGTCTGAGTCGGTGAGCTCATGGTCTGTTTGCATTGTGAATCTCTGATTTCTCACATGCCTTGATGTATATGATTGACCTAATTTATACACGGAATTGCTATAGAACCCACTCTGTCGATGAACCCTTGTGCATGTCTGGAGTGTAACATATCATAATCACACCACGATATAAGGCCTAAGTTAATCTTATTTGATGGGAATACGAATCTATGAAGTTATTTTATAGGATTAAAAAGACACAGATATATCCTAGCTTATGCGTGTGTTTTAGCTGTGGTTCGTTAATTATGCTAGCGTATGGTCATATTATTCTTTATTTGGTATGTATTACCATATATTGTAGGTTAGGAGAAAATACTAACTGAATTGAAAAATGTTCATCTCTTTGCGAGAACAATTCTATTATGTACACGTTTCCTGTCTGATGATTTCCACATCATGAAGTAGCATGGATTAGCTTCATTTTGAACTGACAGCGAGTAGAATGGGTCGGTTAAAATAAAATTTGGTGTGATTTGAATGCTATTATTGATTGCACCCATAATTTGATCTATGCATTTCACAGCACAACGGAACATTTTCATCGGACGATAGGGTAGTTCAAAGTGTTTGTCTATAAACAATCGTAACGTAACTTTTTTATATTTGTTTACATAACCAAGGGTACAAACTTGACAATAACATGCAATCTACGCGATATTTATGATTTGTATAAGAACAACATCTGTCTATTATATAATATTCTTTCTGTTTATGGCAGTTTTAGTGGATGTGACTATTTTAAAACCTGTATCCACAGGAAAGGCCGCCCATATCTTTTAACTTTCAGCTAACTAACTTGTAATGTGCCAAACGTTTTGTTATTTTATGGGAGCAGATATTAGTGGTTGATAATTTTTTATGTACATCTTGCTATCAACATGACCATGTGAAAAGTCTATGGCTATCAGTATTTCATATGCTTTATTCACATTAACTCCTCATATCTTTCAGATGTGTGTGCAACTGGTTCAGATGTCAGTGGTAAGTATTTTTTATAAATATATAGGTTATCACCATTTGGCATGTTAGGACTGGCATACAAATATAAATGTTGGTGATAAACAACAATAGTAATTGGACTAAAAGGTCCTATAATATGGAAACTATAATATGTCATTGTGCAAATGAAAATCACATCACTTATGGTTGACACCATGATGTGTGACAGAGAATTACTTAAATCATCGTTGTTTATTTGTTGAATGCAACCAATTTTCCTTAAGTGTTTCCCACTTTGTCATCATTGGTGACTCAATTGAATTAAAATAATGACCATATTCTTTTGATTTCGTGAAGAAAACAGAAATAATTAATATGACTTCTGAAACTGCAGCAACTACTGAATTCCACGATTGTCCTCCATTGAATGACAAGCCATATCAATCTCAATTATACAGTCCGTAGGCGCAATTTTGTCTGAGCTGTTATTCCTAAAAAAAATTGTCAATCTTTTTAAAACTTGGCACAGATATTCAGTACCATGGGAACCTGTGCACCTGCGATTATGTGGTCTGTTGGACTTTTTTGTGGAGTTATTCCCCTTTTTCGAAAAATGTTCAATACAGGGGTAAACCTTTGTCCGAGCTTTTATTCCTACATTTTGTGGTAAATATTTAAAATAACCTGACACAGATATTTAGTACCATGGGAACCTGTGCATCTGCGATTATAGGGTCTGTCTGACTTTTTTTCTGGAGTTATCCCCCTTTTTTTTACTTAAAAAAATTTAAATACAGGGGTGTATACCTTAGTCTCACCTGGGACAGGCCCATCTCTAGTTGTATTTAGATTGTATCCATGATAAATATGTCCCACTTATATGGTATAGTAATGTCCACAGCAGAAGTATGGGAAATTTTCGGGATTTGGTCGGAAATATGGCTTGCTGCCTTTCCGATGAATGGCAACAAGCCATATTTCCGATTAAATCCTGAAAAATTTCCCATACTTCTGCTGTGGTTAATGGATCATATACTTCGGGCATTACTATACCAAAGTCAATCAGTCAGCTACATAATTAACTAATTAATCAATCCAAGCCTGGATACAGTGTGTCTGACATTTGCAGAATGAGGTCCCCAGAGGGTGAATTTAGTGAAACTATCTTGCACAGCAGGCTAACATCACCAAATTCACCCTCTGGGGACCTCATTCTGCTTTGGCCTCATCTTCTGTGAAGTATCTGTAGTTTTAAATTAACATTGTTTTTAGTTACTTTTTCCTTCTGTTCAGTTTCTATATCCCCTTGTTTGCAAAAGACACATGTAAAATGCAAATATAGTAGTTGGGGCCTAAGAAGAAAGTGAATTTGTTGATGCTAGCCACTGTGTGGGTAGCGTCACTGTATTCACCCTCTGAGGACCTCAATCTGCAAATATCAGACACACTCTTTCCAGACACTCTTTCAAGACATGAATCAATCTTTTTCCAGTGATGGATATTTGCCCTGAATATAACTATGGTACAATGAATGGGCAAGGATTTTCCAAAATGATGCTGCGACCGGTCATGCAGAATATGACAAGATGCCATTGCTCTATCATGACGAGCTCAAGGTTCACTGTGTCTATTGTCTACACGAATTCAGACAAGCCACCATGTTCTTCATCAATGAAGCTTGCAGCAAATGGGCTGATGCCGATTTCTTCCAACTGCTCTCAGGCACAAGGTCCGGTTGAAGGGTTAACATCCTTGGACCTGTTTCGTGAAGTCCCCAGCTCGGATGAGTATTGCATCATTTTCGATCGTAAGGATACTATATTAATTTTTTTAATTATTTATTTCTAAGCATCCATTTTGCAAGAACTAATATAAACCTTTGGGATGAGGGTCATATGTCCATAGCCAATCCCCAGCTGACCAGCTATCTCTAAAACTGTGGCCTATTTATGGTTGATTGCTCCCTACTGGAGTGAATAACCTGTATACCAACATTTGTATCAATTGGGCTGGTACTTAAAGGTAACAGTTCTTGCAAATGGATGCTTACAATTTTCCGGCACAACTGCACAAACTAACATTCTTATAACAGTCTTGAAGCAGTATTGCTCTCTATTAAATTGTCATTTGAGCCGTTTACTAGTTCTGATCATGTACTTTTTATGCAGTTATTCATTTCCAATAACTTTAATACTTGCTGAGAACGCTCTTCTGAAAATTTCAATTCTAAACATATGATTAAAGTCAGTTTTTTGAAATTTTTATTGTTATAGAATATGTTTGATATGACCTTGAGGTAGCATGGATTCATTCAGGTGGTGCACTAGCTTAAGTAGTTTTCTGTGTAGATCCATCTAAACTGTCCACCTCCTCAGGCATGGAAACCCCTTAATTCGCTTGTATATTTTAAACCAATAGGAAACATATTAAGCGTTTAGTTACAATTTTTAACCCAGGCTATTCCAGGCAACCCTGCTAGTAAAATTTCAGGAAGCTCCAGTCATGGAAGAGTTAAGCAATCAGTGTAGGGTGTAGAATAAATATGGAACATAACTTGAGTCAGAATGTCAGATCTTTTATCAAACTTGTTGCAGATGGCGCATAGTCTCTGCTGCTGATGGGGTCTTGTCATAATGTTTTATACACAAATTCTCACCGTATGCATTTATGTATACATAAACGCACACCAGTCTCAGTCGGCGTGAGATTGAAATGTTGCCGTAAATAATTGGATATTGATCTTAGTATTAAACAGGGGCCGAAAGAACTGCATGGTTGTTTGATCAATGAACAAAAGAATACAAACTTACAAATATGATCAACACGTGTGCATTTGTGTAGACAATGACATGATATTACGCGAGACTGGTGTGCATTTATGTATATAGAAATGCACACGGTGTGCATCTATGTATAAAACGACCCCATTAGCGTCTCTGCTCTCATGAAATATATCATTGTGCCATCGGTAACACATTGGATAAGATTCTTGATAAAATGCGTGTTGTGTTCTGTTTATATATTTGGCCATGATGCCATGCACTGGCAAAGTTTTTCTGTGGGTACTACCCTTTACTCTGTCAACTTCTCAATACAGTTATTACACATCATTTTCAATGCCTCTGTGGGTCAAATAATTCTTTCTATTTTAAATGAATTCTCCCATTCCATTATGAAAGTATACATTGAAATGTCTATTATTTTATTCATTTGGAGTAATGTTCAGGTAATAAAAGCAGACGACAGACAGAAGAAAATTTAATACAAGTGCAGAAGGATTCCTATTCAATAGTAGCAAAATTTTGATATTAAGTGCAACAAACGATGGTTTGTTGAACTTATTATCTGAACATTTCCAATGGGAACTTTTCGTTAATGAGTATTTAGTATAGACAAGTTTCAGTAGTCAGATCCTAAATAAAATAATTTTCCGAAAGTTGATGTCTGTTGACTGTTCTGTTTAGTATATAATGTTCGCAAAAAGTATTGCATCCGTGTTTTAATAAAGGGTCTCGCTTTCACAGAGATTTACTTAGATTTCTTACTTTTCTTCTACATGGATGCCTGATGATTAAGATATATGATCTATCTTACAGTCACTAACATTACTGATCGAAGTATGCTGCTAGCATGCGAAGGGTATTATGGTGATCGAACGACTACAACAACGACAACGGTATCAACAACGACTGGGCCATCCACAAGTAAGTATTTCTTCTTTGCCTTAGTCTTTTTTAACAAATTATATGTGCAAAAACTGCTCCCATGCAATGATATGATAACAACACTTTGTAAGAGATTTTTGACCGAATGACCCTCATCAGCTTTATGAAAGGGTTAGGGCTGCAATGATTCATTGCATATCATATTGTCTCAAGCATATCGCGATACAGGAAATCAAGTAATGACTGAAGATGGGCTTGTGTTAAAAAGCAAAATCTGCAATTATCCCTCAAGTTTACATGTATACTATGTGTAGACTCATCTAGCCAACAATTAAACTTCATTTTAGTTTAACATGAACTCTACCTCCAGTTATAAACTTGTTGTTTCTGATAATTCAGGCGGTATTCATTAAGGAAACACTAATTTAGTGTATTGTGATATGTATCGTATCGTTGATCATGTATTGTGATTCGTATCGTATGGTGACGAAGTGTATCATTGCAGCCCTAGAAAGGGTAGTTGACATCATAAAACATGAAAATAAATGACAACAACTTTTTGGATTGATGTTAGATTATATCACCATATGCGATGACGTACATGGCCTACAGATTGTTATTACTATATCATAACATCAAAGGTCTCACTGAATCATTTAATACATTCGCTGCCTACTATGGGTTATCTCTTACTTTTTGCATGTAATTGAATGGGCGTCGGCAGTGAACATGCAGTTGTCCTGCTCCTTTGCATTTGCTCTGATTATCATCTAAGTTGATGTACTGTTGACCAGTGTTCACGCTGTTTTTGGCCAATGGCCAGATTATTTTTCGAAAATGTCCGAATAAAATTTCATTTGCCCAAACTTTATCCCTTTCATGACTGGAGTTTCCTGAAATTTTGCGAAAACCCTGTGCCACTGCATTCTCTTATATATGCGAGTCTCCCATAGTGAGCCTCGCATATATAAGGGAATGCATTGGCCTAACAATATTTACCTTGACCTTGTAAGCAAGTGCATTATCTTATATATGCAAGGCTCCCTATGGGAGACTCGCATTTATAAGAGAATGCACTAGCACAGGATCTTTAATGCTGCACCAGCGCAACTCCCGTCATAAAAGGGTTAATCAGTAGTTGTTCGCCCGTGTATATTTTTATATGAACGCACCAGAAGTCACAAGTGTTTACAATCAAGCCTGAATTTAGTCTGCCTGTCATTTGCAGAATGAGGTCCCCAGAGGGTGAATTTAGTGATGCTGTCCTGAATAGCAGGCTGGCATCACTAAATTCACCCTCTGGGGACCTCATTATGCTTAGGCCTCATCTTCTCTGGAAAGTTCTTTACTATCAAATTTCTATAGAAATTCTATAGAGATTCTATTTCTTTTTTAGTTTAGTTTCTCTATATCCCCAAATTGGCAGACAACACATTGCATAATCGAGGTTCCCAATGGGTGTATATCACAATATTCACCACCCCAGAGGGTGAATTTAGTGGTGCTAGCTAGCCTTCTATGCGGGATAGCATCTCTAAATTCACCCTCTGGGAACCTCATTCTGCAAATGACAGGCTCACTAAACTCAGGCTTGCATGTTATGTCTGACTATTCAAGCAAAACCTCCCAAATGTTGTTAAACTTTGATCTTGTTGATAACAGGTACAACTACATCAATAGTGACCTCTACAACTACTGAAAGCACAACAATAACTATGACAACAACAACAACTATTGCTTCGTCTACCGCCACATCTACAACTGATTCAACAACGACTGAGTTCACAACATCTACAACAACAGCAACAACAACAACCCCAATAACTTCGAGTTCAACAACTCCTTATCCATATGGTTAGTAATCATAGGTCGTTTGTCGAAATTATTATCTGAACATTTCCCTCAATAAATAGGGCTCATTTTGCACTAGCTTACCTGTTGTCCGCTTATAATACCTGTACATCACTCCAAATAAATAATTGACCATTCCGATGTACATATTTTTAACTTGGTGCGACAATCCTTTTTGTACAGAAAGGTATCTTTTCATAGTTATATTATCTTGGCTATATTATATAGCATATAGGTATGTGGCATTATAAAACTAATTAAACTGTTTCTGCATATGTCTTGTCTCATAGCAACTGGTAGCTCCCCCCACTAATGAACTTATGTGGAAAGCTCCTTACAGTACATCTATGACCCTTTCTTTGATAATTTCTGATGTACATCTTGCTATCAACATGACCATGTGAAAATTCTGTAGCTATCAGCATTTCATATGCTTTATTCACATTAACTCCTCATATCTTTCAGATGTGTGTGCAACTGGTTCAGATGTCAGTGGTAAGTATTTTTATAATATATATATAGGTTATCACCATTTGGCATGTTAGGACTGGCATACAAATATAAATTGTGGTGATAAACAATAATTGAAATTGGACTGAAAGGTACTATGATATGCGAACTATTATATGTCATTGTGCAAATGAAAATCACAACAGTTATGGTTGACACCATGATGTGTAACAGAGAATACTTAAATCATTGATTTTTTGTTGAACCAATTGTTTCCCACATTGTCATCATTGGCGACTCAATTGAATTAAAATAATGACCATAGAAAATGTTCAATACAGACATATACCTTTGTCCGAGCTTTTATTCTTACATTTTTGGTCAATTTAAAAAAAAACTTGACACAGATATTTAGTACCATGGGAACCTGTGCACCTGCGATTATGAGGTCTGTTTGACTTTTTTTGTGGAGTTATCCCCCTTTTTCCACTTAGAAAATTTCAACACACGGGCATACCTTTGTCCGAGCTTTTATTTCTACATTTTTTGGTCAATTTTTTAAAAACTTGACACAGATGTTTAGTATCCTGGGAACCTGTGCATCTGCAATTATGAGGTCTGTCCGACTTTTTTTATGGAGTTATCCCCCTTTTTTTACTTAAACAAATTTCAATATGGGTGGGTATACCTTAGTCCCACCTGGGACGTATATAGGCCCATCTCTATAGTTGTATTTAGATTGTATCCATGATAAATATGTCCCACTTATATGGTACAGTAATGACAGAGCTTTCCGATGAATGGCAACAAGCCATATTTCCGACTAAATCCTGAAAAATTTCTCATACTTCTGCTGTGGTTAAAGGGTCACATACCTGGTGGAAACAAAAGTAAATCAGTCAGCTACGTAATCAACTAATTAATCAATCCCAAGTCTGGATACAGTGTGTCTGACATTTGCAGAATGAGGTCCCCAGAGGGTGAATTTAGTGAAACTACCCTGCACAGCCGGCTAGCATCACCAAATTCACCCTCTGCCGACCTCATTCTGCTTTGGCCTCATCTTCTGTGAAGTATATCTGCAGTTTCAAATTAACATTGTTTTTAGTTACTTTTTCCCTTCTGTTCAGTTTCTATATCCCCTATTTTGCAGAAGATACCTCTAAAATGCATAATCCAGGGAACTTCAATCTGATCCTAGGTCTCCCATTATGTAGCAGTTGAGGCCAAACAGAAGGTGAATATGTTGATGCTAGCCCCCTGCGTGGGTAGCATCACTGTATTCACCCTCTGAGGACCTCATTCTGCAAATGTCAGACACACTATATCCAGACTTGAATCAATCTTTTTCCAGTGATGGATATTTGCCCTGAATATAACTATGGAACAATGAATGGGCAAGGATTTTCCAAAATGATGCTGCGACCGGTTATGCAGAATATGACGAGATGCCATTGCTCTATCATGACCAGCTCAAGGTTCACCGTGTCTATTGTCTACACGAATTCAGACAAGCCGCCGTGTTCTTCATCAATGAAGCTTGCTGCAAATGGGCTGATGCCGATTTCTTCCAACTGCTCTCAGGCACAAGGTCCGGTTGAAGGGTTAACATCCTTGGACCTGTTTCGTGAAGTCCCCAGCTCGGACGAGTATTGCATCATTTTTGATCGTAAGGATACTATATTAATTTTTAAAAATATTTATTTCTTAGCATCCATTTTGCAAGAACTAATATAAACCTTTGGGATGAGCTTTAGGTCATATGTCCATAGCCAAATCCCCCAGCTGACCAGCTATCTCTAATACTGTGGTCTATTTACAGTTGATTGCTCCCTGGTTGAGTGAATAACCTGCATACCAACATTTGTATTAATTGGGCTGGTTCTTAAAGGTAACAGTGCTTGCAAATGGATGCTTAAGATTTTCTGGCACAACTGCACAAACTAACATTCTTATAACAGCCTTGAAGCACTGTATTGCTCTCTATTAAATTGTCATTCGAGCCTTTCACTAGTTCAGATCATGTGCTTATTATGCAGTTATTCATTTCCAATAATTTTTTATACTTGCTGAGAATGCTCTTCCCAAAATTTCCCTTCTAAACATATGATTAAAGTAATCTTTTTGACAATTTTATTGTTATAGAATATGTTTGATGTGACCTTCAGGTAGCATGGATTCATTCAGGTTGTGCACTTTCTTGACCATTAAGTAGTTTTCCATGTAGGACCATCTAAACTTTCCACCTCCTGACATAGCTCAGGCATGGAAACCCGTAATTTGGAAGCTTCAGTTATGGAAGTGTTAAGCAGTGTAGGGTGTAGAATAAATATGGAACATAACTTGAGTCAGAATTAATGTCAGATCTTTTATCAAACTTGTTGCGGATGGCGCATAGTCTCTGCTGCTGATGGGGTCGTTGTCATAATGTTTTATACATAAATGCACACCAGTCCCAGTCGGCATGAGATTGAAATGTTGCCGTAAATAATTGCCGTCTGCTTCAAATCAAAACTATTTTTCTTCAGATAAAGGCATAAATTCTTTTAGCAGAAGGATAAAGTTGATCATTCATCACATAGTGATCTTAGTATTAAACAGGGGCCGAAAGAACTGCATGTTTTTTTGATTGATGAACAGAAACTTACAAATATGATCACATCCTGTCACATGATATTATGCGAGACTGGTGTGCATTTATGTATATAGGAATGCACACGGTGTGCATCTATGTATAAAACGTTACGACAACGACCCAATTAGCGTCTCTGCTCTATTATTATTGTGCCATCTGCAACTCATTGGATAATAATTCTTGATAAAATGCGTGTTGTGTTCTGTTTATATATTTGGCCATGATGCCACGCACTGGCAAAGTTTTTCTGTGGTTACTACCCATTACTCTGTCAGCTTCTCAATACAGTTACCGGTATTACACATCATTTTCAATGCCTCTGTGGGTCAATTAATCTTTTCTATTCTAAGTGAATTCTCCCATTCAATTATGAAAAGTATACATATGAATGGACTATTATTCATTTGAAGTAATGTTCAGGTAATAAAAGCAGATGACAGACAGAAGAAAATTTAATACAAGTGCAGAAGGATTAATCCTATTCATTAGTAGGAAATGTTCAGATAATAAGTTTAACAAACGATGGTTTGTTGAACTTATTATCTGAACATTTCCAATGGGAACTTTTCGTCAATGAGTATTTAGTATAGAAAAGTTTAAGTAGTCAGATCCTAAATAAAATAATTTTCCCAAAGTTGATGTCTGTTGACTTTTCTGTTTAGTATATATGTTTGCAAAAAATATTGCATCCGTATTTTAATAAAGGTTCTCGCTTCCACAGAGATTTATGTAGATTTCTTACTTTCCTTCTACATGGATGCCTGATGATTAAGATATATGATCTATCTTACAGTCACTAACATAACTGATCGAAGTATGCTGCTAGCATGTGAAGGGTACTATGGTGATCGAACGACTACAACAACAACAACAGTATCAACAACGACTGGGCCATCCACAAGTAAGTATTTCTTCTTTGCCTTAGTCTTTTTTAACAGATTATATGTGCAAACACTGCTCCCATGCAATGATATTATAACCAGTGTTCGCGTTGAACTGAAAAATCTTTGGGCCAAATGAAAATTTTATTGACCAAATTAAAAGAAACTTTGGCCAAATGTTTTTTGGCCAAATTAAAAACACTTGAAACATGAAACAAACATTCTATATAATTATAATCACATAAATCCACTCAACCAAGTGCAATAACTCTTTCTCTCTGACACCATGATCGCCAAATAATAAATATTGAGCTGTGTTAGTTGTCATCGCTATATATTTTCATCTGAGATAAAAAAATGTTGCTTAATTATTACTACCGGTATGAGGTAATAACTGTTGATTATCTGTTGTATTCAAACCCTTTATGATCTGAAGTCAGGTTGTTGTTAGTAGACGGGAGTCAGTTTATGACACATTATGTAACTGACATGCCATTTAGTTAAGTAATCAACACATAATTGCAGTGAACAGTTTAAGCATTTTGACGATTAGTGTTTTAAATCCAATACTATTTTAAATGGTTGGTAAAATGTCCCCTTTGTACAGTCACAATTCAATCAATGATCCTATTACAAAATAAATTTGGGTTTCCATGGTACGATGTTTCCGAAGTACGAAACCTGGGATACTTTCGTCATCTAACTTCGTTGATCTATTCACCGCTTTTGAAGAATTAGTGTTCCATCACAATTTGGGGTAGAAAAAAGTTTGGCCAAATGCAATTTTTATTGGCCAATTTTGAAATTTTTTGGCCACCGACAGCGCGAACACTGGTGATAACAACACTCTTTGCAAGAGATTTTTGGCCACATGACCTTCATTAGCTTTATGAAAGGGTAGTTGACTACATTGTCAGGAGGACATCATAAAACATGAACAATAAATAAAAACAACTTTTTGGATTGATGCTAGATCATATCAGCATCCGCGATGACGTACATGGACATGGGCCGACTACATATTGTTGTTACTATGTCATAACATCAAAGGTATCACTGAATCACTTTAATACATTTGCTGCCTACTATGGGTTATCTCGTACTTTTTGCATGTAATTGAATGGGCGTCAGCAGTGAATATGCAGTTATCCTGCTCCTTTGCATTTGCTCAGATTATCATCTAAGTTGATGTCCTGTTGACCAGTGTTCACGCTGTTTTTGGCCAGTGGCCATATTATTTTTATACCCCCGCAACGAAGTTAAGGGGGGTATACTGGAGTCAGCTTGTCCGTCCGTCCGTCGTCCGTCGTCTGTCGTCCGTCCATGGACACAAATTTGTCCGGAGTTTTTCTCAGTCATTTTTTGATCAATTGTCATGAAACTTGGCACAGACATCAACCACCATGGGAACCTGTGCACCTGCGATTATGACGTCTGTCAGACTTTTTTTCGTGGAGATATCCCCCCTTTTTTTATTTAGAAAATTTTCGCAACATGTATACTTTTGTCCGAGCTTTTATTCCTACATTTTTCGGTCAATTTTTTAAAAACGTGGCACAGATATTTAGTACCATGGGAACCTGTGCACCTGCGATTATGACGTCTGTCCGACATTTTTTGGTGGAGTTATTCCCCTTTTTCGACTTAGAATTTTTTTCGCAACATACATAATTTTGTCCAAGCTTTTATTCCTACATTTTTCGGTCAATAGGTTTAAGATTAGGGTTATGGTTGTACACCTGCAATGGGAACTGTTATTTAATTATTTTAACTAAATGTTTACTGACATGTAAAACATCTTAGTATTTTAAAAACAGGGGGTATCCGTAGTCCCAGTGGGACAGTCACACCTCTAGTTTGAAATGGCCTAAGAAAATTTCATTTGGCCAAACTTTAACCCTTCCATGATTGCAGCTTCCTGAAATTTTGCGAAAACCCTGTGCCACTGCATTCTCTTATATATGCAAGTCTCCCATTGTGAGGCTCGCATATATAAGGAATGCATTGGCCTAACAATACATTGACGTTGTAAGCCAGTGCATTATCTTATATATGCAAAGCTCACTATGGGAGACTATAAGAGAATGCACTGGCACAGGATCTTTAATGCTGCACCAGCGCAGCTGATCGTCATGAAAGGGTTAATCAGTAGTTGTTCTGTGTATATTAAGTCACAAGTGTTTACAATCAAGCCTGAATTTAGTGTGCCTGTCATTTGCAGAATGAGGTCCACAGAGGGTGAATTTAGTGATGCTATCCTGCATAGCGGACTAGCATTACTAAATTCACCCTCTGGGGACCTCATTCTGCTTAGGCCTCATGATGAGGGCTAGCATCACTAAATTCACCCTCTGGGGACCTCATTCTGCAAATGACAGGCACATTAAACTCAGGCTTGTTTACAATGATGATTAGCCGCTATTATACTGTATCCTTTCTTAATCAATTGACAATACTTCACTGAATTATGTTTTCAATATAACACGAGGTTAAACAACAGAATACTCGCTGTCAATGTTCTCATCTCAAAAGTGAACAGTTATTTTGTATTTGGGGCATGCGTTTAAAGCCCGTGTGTATATATCTTACTATATCGGGATTTAGCGTTGGTGACCCACTCACCTAAAGTCACCCAAATAACTGTAATAAATGTCACAATTGTGACAGTAAGCCAGTTTATTCAATAGAAATATCATATGTGTTCTGAACTCCACAAGAGATGTTAACTTAAAGAGTAGTAATGTAGTGTGAAAAATATACTTTATCACATTGTTTACATAACTACGAACTCATTTGACCTCGCAAAGTGACTGTAAATTAAATGTAAACAAATTGAGGTTAGCCATAATTATGAGGCATATTCTATGCGCAATTTAACAAGTTAGATTATAATACATTATTAATTTATTATGACAATAATATGTAACTCTTTCCAACGTGTATAGCATGTCTTGATTTGTAGGGTTAAATCGATTAAAGCGGACAAAAAAACCTGCCGCTAGATCTGGGCATAAAGTGTGCTATAGAGCGATATACACACTGTCTTTGACGTATAACAGCATTATCCCAACTGATATCACTAGCTGGTTTACATCGAAGGAATACCCAATTTGCAGAATGAGCTCACCAAATGGTGAATTTAGTGACACGCTATCCCGTAATGTGGGCTAGAATCAACAAATTCACCCTCTGGGAACCTCATTCTGCTTAGGCCTCAACTGCTATGGGAGACCTAGGATCAGATTGAATTTCCCCAGTTGAAATTGGTGATGTTGACCCATTAGTCACCTCGATTATGCATTTTATTTTCTGCAAATTAGGAGATATAGAAACTTCCCAGATTGGAAAAAGTAACTAAAAACTATGTTTATTTTAGACTGTAGATACTTCCCAGAAGATGAGGCCTAAGCAGAATTAGGTCCCCAGAGGGTGAATTTAGTGATGCTAGCCGGCTGTGTGGGATAGGGTCACTAAATTCACACTCTGGGGACCTGGGGACACACTATTTCCAGGCTTGATAATACCAAATACCTCAACTATCTCTATCATCTGTTTGCTCTGTTCATTTCCTTATATTCTCATGAACAATGGAATAAGTTCACAGGGTAACTTGACACTTTTCATCTTATATGTGCAGCCACACAATCAACGTCCAGTACATCTACAACCACACAAACCATGACATCAACTACGACTACTACAGTAGCCACCACAACTACTGGAACAACTACTGGAACAACTACATCACAACCTTCAACCACGTCTTTGACAACATCGACAACGACTCAAGCAACAACAACACAATACCCTCCAGGTTTGTCAGCCTATTTCTTTTGCATAATAATTTTGAAATGGGAGACTCTCATATATAAGAGAATGCACTGGCACAGGACTTTAATGCTGAACCAGAGTGGCTCCCATCATGAAAGGGTTAAATAATATATATTCTGAAGGTATTGTCCAAGTAACATGACAGAATGAATTTGGAAACCTTAATGTTTGTTGTCTTTTGAATGTGCTAAAAGGTTCCAAAAAAAATATGATGCATAGCAATATGTATATAGGAGGAAAAGACGTATTATTGTATCAAAATCTTATGCATTGATATTAACCCTTTGGCGAGTAGAGTCTATCGGTTGAGGAGTAGAACGACATATATGTCGTTTCAGGAAGTGTTATTTTATGTAGACATAACTTCAATAAATCATCTGATTTATAAATAATTTGTATAGGAGTTATTTTTATTAATATAATGTCCCAAATGTATAAGTGCAATCGATTAAAATAACACACGTTAAAAAAATGCACATAAATTAAAACGAATTATTGGACCCTTTTGACTCGAACTTGTTAATAATTATTGCTATGACGTTGACATTAAATTTACTCATGACGTCATGTATATGACATTACAGATACTCTCCAAAGGGTTAAGGGAGGAACAAACTTTCAGGCATCACCAATTTAATAGCAAATGTTTTCCTATTTTGTAAAAAAAAAAATTCATTAGGTTATGATTCAATTTTATAAAAATTTGAGCATGATGTGGAGAAAAATTAGTTGATGATAGAGACATATTTCTCTTTATTTCATTATGTAAACTTGTTATATAGAAAGAAATACCTCAGTTCATATTTATAATTTGGGTGAGGCCTATCATTTTCAAACATATTGTGAAACTCGTGTAAAGATCCACTGTTTTTGTCCATCGTTGGGGTGGTGACAAATATATTTTATTAACTTTTCCCTCCCTTTCTTTTCCCTCCCTTTTTCCCATCCAAATGTTCACACTGGCAATTTCGATGTCTACAATTTTCTGAGATTTTGTATTGATTGATCGCCATGTTGACCAATTAAGGAATATTTTGTCTTGGGTGTATAGTGTACTGAGTACTGAATTTCACAATAATTTCTTGCACATGCATATAATATAAAGATTTCCATCTGCAATTGTGCATTTGTTGTCCAGTGACTTATATTCTTTATTATTTTCTATTGCAGACACGTGTTCTAGTGGACCAGATGTTGTTGGTGAGTTGTTTGCACTCAATTCTTGTAAGGGATCTCACATGACTTTCTCGCATTCTGATTTGCTGCTATTTTCTGATAGTACCCCGGGATCTGGCCTACTCACCTTCTATTTTTCTATTTATAATAACTAATTTTGCACAATCGGATTGACACACACGTCAAATCTGAAACTATCTTATACATACTTGTTGAAATATTGGCATATCATTAGACTTATTGATGAATCTTAATGAATTATCCTATCCTATCCTATCATAGCTATCGAATGTATTTCATATAGATAATTCATCCGTTTAGTTTGGCAAGCTGACAGTCTTGATTTTTAATTGAATGGTATAACTTCCTTTTCTGTTTTCATTGAAGATAAACAATTTAGCTTCTAAAATTTTGTCAAAATGTCGTCAATGACGGATTTATAGAAATAATTACATGGATCACGATTGTAGCAGCTTTGTATATACGCATGGGTTTCCATATAAACAGACCTGGAAAAGTTATCACGTGAACACTAGAACTATATAACAAACGCACATTTTTATATGTCCCTTTGAAACACATATTAAACATCTATTATATAATGACTGAGGACATTCTTTATATGGTGGCAGTGGTGGGATCGAACCCACGCCTCCGAATGTTCCACCAACCGTAACACCACAACGTGATGTATCATGGAGTGATCACCCACCAATCAATCCTCGAGCACCTGTTGACGCCCTGGCACAAAACGCACCCCAAGTAACAGAGGACACTGATGGTACCGGATACCGAACTCGGTCGGGACGACTAGTGAAAAAGCCACCGACATATGGACAATAGCTATGAAAGGGAGATGTAGCAGTTTTGTATATACGCATGGGTTTCCATATAAACAGAGACCTGGAAACGTGAACACTAGAACTATATAACAAACGCACATTTTTATATGTCCCTTTGAAACACATATTAAACATCTATTATATAATGACTGAGGACATTCTTTATAACGAAGAGATGATGTTAGTTACACTCCCCTGCCATCACCAAAAGATTGCCATTAAATTTTAAATCTTAGATGGATTTGCAAATTACATGGCAAATAAAATTTTTACAAATCAGACACATAAATTGTATGAGAATTCACACCGGTGTTTGACTAGGTCAAAATAGTGGTCCTCGAGGAGGAATAGTTCACTCACCTGTGACTCATGGACTATTCCTCCTCACAGACCAATATTTTGGCATAGTCAATTACATGTACAAGCCATATGTATGTTATGTGGCCTGGAATAATTTTGATGGATTTGACTGGACGATTTTGACTGGACTCTCTGATATTACATTTCTGCCTTGAATTGTGAACTAAGTTCTATTTTGATGAAGCCTGGATATAATGTGTATGACATTTGCAGAATGAGGTCCCCAGAGGGTGAATTTAGTGACGCTATCCCACACAGTGGGCTAGCATCACCAAATTCACACTCTGGGGACCTCATTCTGCTTAGGCCTCCACAGCTATGGGAGACCTAGGATCAGATTGAAGTTCCCCAGTTGAAGTTTGTGATGTTTACCCATTAGTCATCTTGATTATGCATTTTATCTTCTGCAAATTAGGGAATATAGAAACTGAACATAAGGAAAAAGTAACTAAAAACAGTGTTAATTTGTGACCATATATACTTCCCAGAAGATGAGGCCTAAGCAGAATGAGGTCTCCAGAGAGTGATTGGTGATGCTAGCCCACTGTGCGGGATGGCGTCACTAAATTCACCATCTGGGGGCCTCATTCTGCAAATGTCAGACACACTATATCCAGACTTGATCTTGATTCATGATGTTCTTATTCCTTCAACATTCAGCCTTTCACTTCCCTGCTCTCTCTGATCTTTTATATTTCAAAATATGTTACAAGAAAATGAGTTCAAAATCTCCAAATAAGTAATTGTTAATCCTATACAATATACATCAGGATCTGAATAAAAACTATTAAAAAAATTATAAAATGTCCAAATCACCTAAGATGTCAAAAGGACCTTCTGAGCACGAAACCTGTCCACATGCAGCTCTGGAAATAAATATTTTCAACGCCCTCTTTAATCCCTTTTTCAGATGTGAACATCTGTGTTGCCGAAGACAACTACATCCAACTGCGTAAAGGACTGAACAAACTGAGGTTACGAACAGCTTATACCTCAATGACGAACTGCGAGTGTACCATATCTCCAATATCTAGTAGTAGCAACGTCTCAATAGTCGACATGTACCCATCGTTGAATTGCGATTCTAACATCACTATGGTCACAATTGATGGAACCTTGCAGTCTATCTGTCAGCAAGTGAGCTCCCGTGTTTTGGGAAATACTGTGATCACATTCAACAGAGACACCCAGGCTGCAGACAGATACTGCCTGGTGTTTACAGGTAAAAAAGACATTTTTAAGACAAATTTGTACCCAGCTTTTCAAAATGGTCACAAATGTACCCATCTCTTTTGGAGACCGAATTCATACCCAGCTTTTCAAAGCAGTCAGAAAAATCAGGTTTTATGCTATCTCGGCAACAATTTCGGACAATTTTTGTTTGGCACTTTTTTTCTATTATATTGAAAGCAATTCAACAGATTGACAACTTTTTGCTTTGAGGCAAACACTTTCAATTCACTGAGAAAGGATTGGTAACCGAGGACAAATAGTAAACACTCTAGATACAGTAATGCCCTAAATAATCGACCCCTTAACCACAGCAGAATTATGGGTAATCTTTTAGGATTTAGTTGGAAATATGGCTTGTTGCCATTCATCGGAAAGCTCTCATTGAGAGCTTTCTGATGAATGGCAACAAGCCATATTTCTGACTAAATCTGACTAAATCCTGAAAAATTACCCATAATTCTGCTGTGGTTAAGGAGTCGATTATTTAGGGCATTACTGTAGGTAAACTCACCAGTGACAAATTAACCCTTTCCATATACATTTGCCAGGGAGTCGATCACTTACATATTTACACTATAATACAACCAACAAGTAACTAGAGCGTTGCTAGGACTTGTCCAATGAGAATTAAGGAAAATGATAAAAGATAGGTGTAAATATATGGTAATTAGTTTCAATTTATGGAGCAATTAATGGATGTTTCCACAGATGTCAATCAAATAATTATCAGCAGATATTTTCTACCAATCAGCAACTGAGCCGGGCGCTGAATTACTGCATTAAACATTCTTTATTCACCCTAAATTTGATATACTTTCAGTGTTAAATTGCCTCTTTTCAAACACATTTTTTTTGGTCAAATCATTTTGTGTTGAAATTTTTGTGCAATGTTGTTGGAAATTCATCCGTGATTATAACAATTGTCATAATTTTCACAATTAAAGAGGAACCGTCCTGTATTTCTAATGACTCAAAACAAAACCCACAGTCCAGTAGGATTATTGGATCATCCCAGGCCTGAAAGACAAGAATACGCAGTCCAGTGTGAGTGCTGGATTTTCCCGTATTCCTATCCAAATCTCTTCTACCTAAACCCGCGGCCGACATACGGAACACAAATAAAATCAAGCAGGATGTAAGGACGAGCTACACTCAGTCCAACAATGTCTTAGTGCCGTCCCTTGGGTGGGCACAAAACTCTTCTCACATCAACCCTTGTTTATTCATAGCTTCACAGCTTATCATGTCCTGTGTTGGACAAACTGCTTCCAGTACCCTGTTCCCACCATCAAGCACAACTAGTACAACCACAGAATCAACAACAACGACAACAACAGTATCAACAGTAGCCTCAACAACCCCAGTATCAACTTCGACAACAATTCCATCTGGTATGTACATTCAGCAAGGTTTGTGTACAAGTCTGGATATTTGCAGAATGAGGTCCCCACAGGGTGAATTTAGTGATGCAACCCCGCACAGCAGGCAAACATCACCAAATTCACCAACTGGGGACCTCATTTTGCTAAGGCCTTATCTTGTGTGAAGCATCTATAATCTCAAATTAACATTTCTTTTTGTGAACTTTTCCCTTCTCATCAGTTTCTATATCGTCTAATTAGCAGAAGATAAATTGTATAATCAAGGTGATCGACTTATGCTTGAAGTGAACATCACCAACTTCAACTGGGAAGTTCAATCTGATCATAGGTCTCCCATAGCAGTTGAAGCCTAAGCAGAATGATGTTCCCAAAGGGTGAATTTGGTGATGCTAGCCCACAGTCTGCCCACTGTATTATGTGTGGGATAGTGTCACTAAATTCACCCTCTGTGGACCTCACTCTGCAAATGTATACACTATATCCAAGCTTGTTCGCATATCAGTGGCCAATGATATCTGGAATATCACCATATGTTACTGAAACCTTTTCTTTCGTTAACAGTTAATTCGTTTAACATCAGTTGCTCACCTATTTGTTTGGCA
Organism: Siphonodentalium dalli; assembly: GCA_032622095.1. Lineage (NCBI taxonomy): Eukaryota > Metazoa > Mollusca > Scaphopoda > Gadilida > Siphonodentaliidae > Siphonodentalium > Siphonodentalium dalli. Next base: position 202,125,642 of record CP136061.1, on the reverse strand, counting down.
AATTTGTTTCTAAATTATTAAATTGTTAATCAGCAGTTTCTTGCCTATATGTTTGAAAACATTTTTTTTTAATCGCATGGCTGTAGAATATTTCACCTGGTCAAGCTGTTGTCAAAAAAAAAGTTTCAAGCCTATTATACAGTCAGTAATTACATCCCGCGACTATCGCCATGTAATCAGCAAACTGTTTTATTTTATATCTTTTTAATTTTTTAATTTTTTAATTATCTATTTTACTTCAGTTTCTGTTTTCTCAATGATCCTGTATTTTGATTTTTCATTTGGCCCAATTTTTTTTTAAATAGCTAAACAAATTCAGAAATGACCAAAACATTTGCCAGAGGAATTCTTTTTCCCAGTAAAGACCCTGCAATTCAAAGAACATGAGTGAGTATTTTTTGTGGGTTCTTTCTTTGTCCTGAATACAGATACCGGCATCGGATGTCCTGTACTATCTATATTTGTTGAGATTGTTGAGCCGCAGGATGATTTTCAATGGGCCATAAAAAGCACCCAGCAGGCCATATTTTATGAGGGCTCTGAGAAACAGAACACTATTTTCTTTAGCCTTGTCATCAATGATGCATATGTGTTAAATAATCAATTATAGTAATGCCCTAAATAATCGACTCCTTAACCACAGAAGAATTATGTGTATTTGTCAGGATTTAATCGGAAATATGGCTTGTTGCCATTCATCGGAAAGCTCTCACCGAGAGCTTTCTGATGAATGGCAACAAGTCATATTTCCGACTAAATCCTGAAAAATTACCCATAATTCCACTGTGGTTAAGGAGTCGATTATTTAGAGCATAACTGTAACTCAATTTAATCTCCATTGCAGATACATGTCATGGTGGAGCAGATGTTGTTGGTAGGTTTACTATGTAATATCCTTACACATATTTAGTCATAATGGAGTTTCTTGTTTAAATTGGGAGTCATCAATTGTTACTTTGAGTATCTATCTATCATATATAAATCGTCGTATATCAATGTTGCCTCGAAATGAGGAAAAATATTTAAATATAATTTAGATAAGTAATAAAATCTATATTTAATCCAAACATCTTAGAATACCATTGAAGAATCGGGTATTAACCCTTCCTGAATGTTTCCGAAAACCATGTGCCAATGCATTCTCTTATATATGCGAGTCTCCCATATGGAGCCTCGCATATATAAGAGAATACATTGGCCTAACAGTACTTGCATTGACCTTGTAAGCCAGTGCATTCTCTTATATATGTGAGGCTCCCTATGGGAGGCTTGCATATATAAGAGAATGCACTGGCACAGGATCTTTTATGCTGCAACAGCGCAGCTCCCATTATGAAAGAGTTAATCATTCACATATATGCATTTGGTGATTGTTTCATTTTCTTTCTGATCATTTTTTATTTGAGTATTCAATCACAAGCATAATACATTGTATAGGTTATGTTCAATTACAGTGTTAAAGAAATACAGTAATGCTCTAAGTAATCGACTTCTTAACCACAGCAGAATTATGGGTAACTTTTCAGGATTTAGTTGGAAATATGGCTTGTTGCCATTCATCGGAAAGCACTCGGGGAGTTACCCATAATTCTGCTGTGGTTAAGAAGTCGATTACTTAGAGCATTACTGTATATCATATCCATGGTATTGACTGGTAATGTGCTTGGTTTTGTAAATATTTAACTGTCCCTTATGTGGTTGACAAATGGAAGTTTTGTCTTTTGAGTATCAATTTAAATATAAATGTGTACCCATCTCTTGAAAAATCCACCTGTTTATTCAAGTTCTAGCTTTGTCGCTTACAACATTTCACAAGGAAGTCTTTTGTTGGCACAACCTGATTGCGTCTTCGATTTATCTTGACTTGCAAATAGAATATGGGAGATATATAAGAGAATGCATATATAAGAGAATGCATTGACACTGGGTTTTCGCTCCAGTCATGGAAGGGTTAAAAGCAAGTCCTAAGTCATGTTGAATGTTTGATTATGGTCCGCCATATTTACAAGCTCCCTAGCTTTAGATATCTTGGGCAACAATCGGGAATAATAAATTCCCACAAGTTCCACCACTTAAAGATGGTTTATCTTTTCCTGAACATGTTTTTTATAGTTTCCGGGGTATAAAATATAAATAGATATTATTCGAAGACACCTGTCCGGAAACGCTTCTTTCAATTAATTTTGCTATTTTTCGTTTTTCTATTTTGAAATATTTTTAGATAGAGTTATCCCACATGGTACGCTTCAAACGAACTTGAGCCGTAAAATGTTCCAAATGGATTGTATGTATATTATACCAGAAAATTCAAAATAAAATCAATATCAAATGATAGAAGTGTTTCCACTCAGGGGTCCTTAATTCATATTTATTATTTTATACCCAGGAAACTATATAAAGCTTGTTATAGGAAGAGATAGACCATCTTTATTCATATCAAACATTTGAATGACACTATCCATTCTCGATTATTTATCATTGCAACATTGTCAATATTTTCTTCAGATGTGGATATATGCGTTGCCGAAAACAGCAACTTCCCACTGGATATTGGGCAGAACAAACTGAGGTTACGAACTGTTTACGCGTCAATGACAAACTGCGAATGTACCATATCTCCGATATCCAGCACAGGCAATGTCACAATAGTCGACATGTACCCATCGTTGAATTGTGACTCTTCCCTCTATATGGTCACTTTTGATGGATCCTTGCAGTCTTACTGTCAACAAATGAGCTCTCGTGTGCTGGGCAATACCGTGATCACACTCAACAGAGGAACCCAAGCTGCAGACAGATACTGCCTGGTATACACAGGTAACTAGAACATCATTTCCACTGAATAAATCCAGGAATAGCATTGAATTTGACCAATGGTAATTCAAACCCTCTGCCAGAAAGTGCTTAAATTGCCATGGAAGCCTTGAATTGCCATGGAAGCCTTGAATTGCCATGGGAACTTTGGGAGCCTTGAATTTCAGAAATGTTCGCACCGCTTGCTGGACTTGTAATTGATTCCAATTTCAATTTCACAATATTTAATTCAGTATGATGAAGACATGAAAATTTCGGATAGTTAGCCTTGAATTTTAGAATTGAAGGCCTTGAAAAACCTCGAAAATTGTTGACAAATAAACTTGAGTGGCCGTTGATTTCATTAGTTCTGCCTTGTGGGAGGCATGCATTAATCACATCCTACTATAGTATACATGTTGAATTTAACCAATTCAAAACTAAGTGAATTTTCCCAGTCAGTTAAAAAGTGTACAATGGAATGGTCTATTATTCATTTGGAGGGATGTTAAGGTGATAAAAGCAGACGACATATAAATAAAAGTGCAGAAGGAGCCCTATTTATTAAGGGAAATGTTTAGGTAATATGTTCAACAAACATAAGGTCGTTTGTTGAACTTATTTATATCTGAACATTTCCTATGGGATAACTACTCATCAATGGTGCTTTAGTAATGAACGGGTTAATTACAATATACAGGTTCTGTTGTGAATCTGAATTTATTTCTGATGGGTGTCATTATTTAGTATATGCTTGCCTATAAAATAACGGGAAAAACGTAGATCGCTGTATTTATCTCTTAGAAGCCACATTGAAATACGATGTCGTCATTTCACTCTAGATAGCGTTATTTCACTGTAGGGCTTGAAACTAACATGAGCTGCCAAGGTCGATCGAGTGATCATTGTGTGCACACTGTCCACAAGCCAATAAAAAAAAGTGAAAAATTTATGATGATGCATGATCAATCGACAATTCTATGTTTGAGTCGCAGCATGTCAAATTCAACTTTACACCTAGGCTCTTTCCTGTTTGTAAACACTGACATGTGCACTCTTAATTAAGTACAGTTAACGATTTAATTAATTAAGACATAACTTTGAACCTAAATAATCCACATATAATAAAAAGAATACCTAGAGTTTTTTGTTTGAATACTTGAAACATCTCATTTGTGTCTGGAAAGAAATATAAATTTTTCACTCGTGGCTTGTAGCCGCTCCTGAAAATTAGATATTTCTTTCCTGGTGAAATATTTCGGTATTCAAAAAAAACCTGTAGGTATTCTCTATATATTTTGTTGTTAACTTTGGCCCTATCCATACTAAATAGATTATACCACTCAGTTATAAAAGTATACATTGGAATTGTCCATTATTCTTATGGAGAGGTTTTCAGGAAAATAAGCAGACGACGGATAATACAAATTCAGGAGTTCAATTTATTGGACGGAAGTGTTCAGATAATAAGTTCAACATGGTAGTTCCCATAGGAAATATTCAGATAATATGTTCAAGAAATGACTAATTTCTATGGGAACTACTCGACAATGAGTATTTATTAAAGAACAGGTTAAAAATAAAAGAAATTTATGACTCTGTATGACAATATAATTACCAGATATATAATTTTGTTCTGGAACATGTACCATTTTTCAAACCACTTACAAATTTAACTTGATTTCCATTACTTTTGATATTCTGGAGAATAATTTAATTTCTCTGTTGGAAGTGAACTTAAAGGGGTACTGTAGGCTAAATCAGGCCATTTATGGGACCATCTCTTTTTATACTCAACAGTATATATGCAACAATTGAATGAATTTGAGCCATGGATGATTGCAAAATACACTCATGTGCTCTATGAATGATGCAAACAACATAGTAAATATAATGAATTCACCCTCTGGGAATCTTATTCTGCGTTGGCTTCAAATATGCTATGGGAGACCTAGGATCAGATTGAAGTTCCCTAGTTGAAATTGGTGATGTTCACCCATTAGTCACCTCGATTATGCAATTTATCTTCTGCAAATTGAGGAATATAGAAACTGACAGAAGGGAAAAAGTAACTGAAAACAATGTTCATTTGAGGGAATAGATACTTCCCAGAAGATGAGACCTAAGCAGAATGAGGTCCCCAGAGAGTGAATTTGGTGATGCTAGCCTGCTATGCGGGGTAGCGTTGCTAAATGATCCCATCTATGAATCACATTCCACACTATATCCAGGCTTGTATGAAATGAGTGCTTCTCTCGTATGATATATCTACAGGGATTGTTCTATACCCATTGTATGAAAGAGTCCCTGGTTTTCATAGAGGATTATTATTGGGAAAATATAGAGACTATAGAAGCAAGCATTTTCATTGTGAAACTCTGTAATCAAACAGTTTAAGGTACTCACTCTGATTTGATGGTCCCCATATCATCAGATTCCAACAACAACAACATTTTTTGAAATGCCGCTTCAGTTATCAGTATCGAGTTATTGCCCAAAAATAATGCTAACCACAGTCAACTATAGTATAAAATTGCCCAAAACCTGTTATTTATCAACATTTTGTTCAACAAAACTTTGCCGGTTTATCAAATATCTGACACAAAAAAGCCACTTGATTTTAGAGTTATCCATCTTCATCTGCAATTTGGTCCAAGACCGTCTTCTCGTTTACTGTTTAATGGGCCACTTAAAAATGATCGGTGGTGAAAAATAATAGATTAAAAAAAATTGATATATGATAACTCTTGAGCTTTGATGGATGGTTTCCTCGACTCAAATCAAATATTTTTTACCCCAGAAGCCAAGGAAATAGTAATATGCGAGCGTTAATTCAGTTTATGCATCTTTATGCATCTTTAATAAGGAAAAAGCTATTTATTATATTAAAGGAATGGATGTAGTTTGAGTGTGTTCTGTTGAATGGTATAGAACTGGGGCAGTTGGAGCACAACAGCCACAGCACTATAATGAATTTCTTTGATTGTTTATTCTTATGTTATTCGATTGGAGCAAGAGGACTTGAAAATATTCATAACAAGTGCACATAACAAGAGACTTTCTGTGAATTGGGAATATCGGTGTCAGAAATTGAGAAAAAACATCTATTTCTCACAGGAAATGGGGCATATTTTCGTCCTGCCTAAAAAAAGTCCCTGATTTATGAACGGCTTGACAAAACAGATTATTTTAAGCGAGTTTAAAAAAAATCATTGAGAGAAATATAAATTTCCTATTCTATTTATGATACAAGATCTATTTGGTGTGATTATAATGCCAAATACTATGCTGTTAGGGACGAGAATACAGTAATGCTCTAATTAATCGACTCCTTAAACACAGCAGAATTATGGGTAACTTTTCAGGATTTAGTCGGAAATATGGCTTGTTGCCATTCATCTAAATGGTTACGTTTTGGATGATTTAAAGCAATTAGTTCTATCTATCCCATCTTTTGCTGTTCATATTTTGAAATAGGTATATTTATATGCACTTGAAAAATTGACCAATCAACATAGGGTGTTATGAAGATGTGTACTAATGTTATATATCATTTTGTTAAATTCAGCTCAACAGCTGTTTGTGTCATGTGTTGGCCAAACTGCGTCAAGTACAATTTCTCCACCTACATCAACCACATCCATAAGTACCACCACAACCACAGAATCCACAACAACCTCAACATCGACAGCTACAGAGACGACTACAACAACAGTGTCAACATCAACCACAACCACGACAAGCTCATCAACAACAACAACAACTTTGATTCCAACACCAACTGTCTCCCCATCAGGTATATTTAGTTACAGCTATAGAGGCCTTGCTGGTCCAAATTTTGCTAAATGAAAATATTTTTTGCCAAATTTGTTTACAAGTTGCCAAATCAGACTGAAAGTTAGGGTTTTTTTTAAATTGTTCCTATGCATTGACAATGGCTATTTCAAAGACTTCTGTTAGTGCTGGGTGATATTTAAGCATAAAAATACTGCAGTAATCCTAAAATCTCACAGCGGTATACCCAGGGTTCGTGCTGCCACTTGCCAAATTTGCCAATGGCAAAAATAATTCACATTTGGCAAAAAATAGTTTCATTTGGCAAATTTTTTGGCAAGTCACTTTTTAATTCCTCAAGAAATTTGAAAGAAAACTGGTCAATCAATACCATTAATTTCAGGAAACTCTTACAACATAATTATATTTAAGTGTTGTTTTATAAGGTTTAGGGAAAATTAACACCTCTAGATGCAGTTAATCTCATAGCATTAGTACTGATGGTTGGGGGATTACTAATCCTCCTGTGATGTGCCCTTCTGATGGAGAAACCCTTCTACCATTGTATTATTTGGTGATCGGCTTATTGTTGTCTGATAAACCACAATGGAGATGCGACTATAACTACTTATTAACAAACTGGCTTTCTATCGAATCAAAAGTTGTTCAAACCGCGAGTGTCGAAACATAAGACTTAAGATTGCAGAAAATGATACTTTCGGGGATAGCATTTGGCAATTGCTAAAATAATTTGGCAAAAAATATTTTCATTTGGCAAAAGTAAATTTCGGTCCAGCGCGGACCCTGGGTATACCGTATTACTGATTATTTCAACTATTCCCTTAAAATCCCGTTGAGTAGTGATCGTTTGATGCACAAGTCAACTGCTTTTTTTAGGAGGAAATCGAATAGCTATACAACTTACAATAAATAAGGTAAAACCCACTTGCTCCGTTTTATAAAATTATGGATTACCAATTACCAAGTATTTTCTTCGTATTCCAATAAAGGTAAACCACAATGTACCCAGTAACAGGCCGATATGACCTGTAACTGCGATAACACCATCTTCAATGTTTACCGATTATGAAAACAAACAACATTAGTGGTATTGAAAATCTTTCCGATTACAGTCCGTATATACACATTATCGGTACAGTGAAGTGATATGGGCTGCAGTATCACGCCGAGTTGACGATGTCAGATCGCCATATCAAACGAGCTGCCGCAGGCAGCGAGTTTGATGTGGCGATCTGACATCGTCAACGAGACGTGATACTGCAGCTCATATCACTTCACTGTACCGATAAAGCGTTTATTATATGACGCATTTTTGGTTCATCCCATGTCACAAAAGGTAAAACTACTTCGTTACACCAGCCATGTCATCACCTGGGAAATATACTCCACTGAACGTCGGGTTCCATCACTTGTCGTTGAATTTATAATTACAGTCAAAGCAGACGAATATTTGACGTACGCCGAACGGTTCCGCACAGTGTCCAGCACACAAACAATTATTTCCGGTTGGCGGTTTATACGATAATGCGCATGCGCAGTTGGTCAGGATACACGCGCGACAATAGAACAGACCCGTTTACGCTTCAAACTAACAGACCTGATAAATAGTTCCCAACTTCCGGTGACCTAATTTCACTGGATACTGATACGGAATTCAAACTATACTGATACGGAATTCATAGAATACTGATACGACTTCTGACCAGACAAGCGTTTTCCGACTGCTCGGAATTCATCGCCAAACAATAGTGATATTTGTAAGGGATTAGTGGTAGTCATATAATAAACCGAAATACCACCCAGCACTAACTTCTGTGGTTGTTTTAAACATTTACATTCACATAATTACCAAAGAGAACTAAGAAAATGATGCCACATTTTTTATCATCATTTCAGGTATTTGTGAAAGCGGGCCAGACGTCGTTGGTAAGTACCATAGGTAGCAAGTTGTCAAGTCACAAACATATCAGAGGATAAGGGACTCAGAAGTCAACTTAGTTTTGTTGGCATAATTATGCAAATAGCTCATGTTAAATTTTTCTACTAAAAACTCCTTGACGAATAGTTATCCAGTAGGAAATGTTCAGCTAGTAAGTTCAACAATAGGTTATTTGTTGAATTTATTATCTGAACATTTCCCTGCAATAAACTAAGGATTCCTTTTGTACCAGTACTTGTATTATCTGGCGTCTGCTTACTTTTCCTGAAAACCCCTCAAGATGAATAATAGACCATTGCAATGTATAGTTTTATAACTGAGTGGGAAAATCCATTTAGTATAGATAGGGTCAAACCTTCACCTTTGATTACTTAAACCTTTCATGATGGGACCTTCACTGGCGCAGCATTAAAGATCCTGTGCCAGTGCATTTTCTTATACATGTGAGTCTCCCCTAGGCAGCCTCGCATCTATAAGAGAATGCACTGGTTTACAAGGTCAAGGTAAACATTGTTAGGCCAATGTATTTTATTATATATGTGAGGCTCCCTATGTGAGACCCACATAAAAAATATATAAGAGAATGCATTGGCACAGGGTTTTTCGCAAAATTTCAGGAAGCTCCAGTCATGGAAGGTGGAAGGGTTAATGTATTCTTTCATTCAGCTGTAAAGTATGCATTGGGATGATCATATAATAGAGAGGTTTCTCGAACTCACAGTTAGCAGTGAAGACTTCATTTAGGTATTCTTTATCATGATATTTATATCGGGCCAAAAATTTGTTTTGCAAAAATTACATTGGTGAACAAGCCTTGAAATAGTGTGTCTGTCATTTGCAGAATGAGGTCCCCAGAGGGTGAATTTAGTGATGCTACCCGCATAGCAGGCTAGCATCACCAAATTCACCCTCTGGGGACCTCATTCTGCTTACACCTCATTCTGCAAATGACAGGCTCACTATTTCAAGGCTTGTTGATGAATAGGATTATTGAACACGATAACACATTACTAATCATGCACAGTCAAGCCTGCAAATAGTGTGTCTGTCATTTGCAGAGTGAGGTCCCCAGAGGGTGAATTTAGTGAAGCTATCCCACATGGTCGGCTAGCATCACCAAATGTACCCTCTGGGAACCTCACTCTGCTTAGGACTCAACTGCTATGGGAGACCTAGGCTCAGATTGAAGTACCCCAGTTGAAGTTGGTGATGTTCAGCCACCGAGAGCTTTCCGATGAATGGCAACAAGCCATATTTCCGACTAAATCCTGAAAAGTTACCCATAATTCTGCTGTGGTTAGGGAGTCGATTAATTAGGGCATTACTGTATAAGATAATGCACCGGCACAGGATGTCTAATGCAGCTCCAGCACATCTCCCGTCATGAAAGGGTTTTAATATGTGATGGCTGTATGCCACATCATACCGTGTTGACTGAGAGTCTGTATTTTCAAAAGAAGTTTTCTTTGTGAACCAAAGAAGTTTAAACCCTATCCTTTATTGTTTGTTAGGACTTCATGGTTACAGTTAGAATGTGTGCATCACTTGGTGTTGTAGTGCTCTAACTGTAATCGTAAGTGCTAAATATTTTTTATTTTTTTTATCATTTATTCATATTTTTGATACCATTATATCAATTATTACAGTGGTGATTTTCATAAATACATAATTCATACATAAATTAATAATCATAGGCACTGTGTATTATGACCCTGTGTATAAATTAATTTGTCGCCATGCCACTCAAATGTGTTTTACACGATATTTGCCAGAATTTTTTTTCGTCTAATGATTTTGGTCTTATACTTTGTGAAACTGCAGAGGAAACTAGGTTTTAAGAAAGTTCAAAGTTCTGTAATAATGGACTTTTATGCTGTGCTATGTACACTATGGTTTTGGGATTTAATAGATAATCTTTTTTAACATAATTGGGACAAATGTCAACAATATATTGATTGGGATTAATAAATAATGTTGGGCTTTTAAACCTCTTTGGGGAAACTTCTCAAAGATCGAGTGAAGAGAACATATCTAGGACACTGTCCCATTTTTTCACAAATGCATTTCTAAGTGAGACATTCCATTTACATGCTTGTTTTTCAATGTTATACTCTTGGTTAAAGAAAAGAACGGCTGCTTCAAAACTTAAATTGTTTTTGCCGCATTTTGTTATGTATATATACCGCTTTGTCAACAGAATTATGCTATTTATTGCGAATACATTTGTTCCTGTACTTATCCCAAAGAGTATATCTTCTGTTTTTGAGGGAAGTTGTAAATGACATTTTGAGTCCAACAGTACCGATAGTTGGTTCCATATTTGTTTTACCTTTTGACAGGTAACAAGTAAATGTTGTATACTTTCCCTTTCTGTCTCACAAAAAGTGCATAGGTTTGATGTAGTAATTTTACATTTTTCTAGGAATACATTTGTCACCAAGGTATTATGATTTATTTGGAATTGGAAGGCTTGCAGTTTTGTGTTTTTTGTAACTTGAAAGACTCTTGCATAGATAAATTGCAAATTAATTTGCATTGGATCGAGATTTAGCTTTTGGCACCACCCAACTTGTGCACACGGTTTGTGTGGAACTAACAAGTTTATGAATTTCCAATAGAGGTATTTATTCAATTTGTCTTCTTGTATGATTTTTCCAACAAGTTCGCTTTTTTGAATATTCTCCAATTTATTTTTCGAGGCTTTTATTATTTTTTTCCAAGTTGAAGGGATGGAGTGTATTACTCCTTGAAGGGTCAGATAGTTCACTTTCAAACTGTATTTGCTCGATAGTTCTTCTGTATTCATGAATGTGCCATCCTCTCGCAAAATATCATTAATATATAAAACCTGTTTGTCTATCCATTGTCTAATATATATATGGGTTTATATTGTATTTTCATATGTACATTATGGAAAATCGGTTGACTCTTATAATCTTCTACATTTATGGGTTCCGATGCTATCAATGCGTATGCAGATATTACATCTCTCCAGAAGGGATTCAGTTCTTTTGATATTCTCAACAAACTGGGCTTATTTAATTAAGCATGGCCAAACCACCGTATTGGAAAATTTTATTTAGTATCTTAGGTTGCGGATCTGGTAACACAGACATTGTTTGAATAATTATAGGGAGTACCAGCATTTTTATTACAGTGGCCTTCCCAATATGGGACAGTGTCCTTAAAGCCCAATGCTTTAATATGTTCTCTATTTTACATTTTTTTTCTTCCCGTAAGTGCTAAATATGAATTTGCTAAACCTCTCTATTATAAGAAGAGGAAAGGTGGATGATGAATACTGGATTCCGTTGTAGAGATGTTCAGCTAATAAGATTATTTATCAGCTGAACATTTCTGAAATTATTATCATCGAGTATTCATTTATCAAATTGTTAATACAATCAGGATCAGGCGCACATTTTGTCCAATTTCCTGGTATTTCAAAATGTTGTTCTCAAAATCTTTCAGAAATTTCTCTCTGAAATTTGGTAAAAGTGATTATTGTGAGATAATATTTATGAACCATCGAACTATTGGATATTATAACGTCATTTACTTCACTTTAGGCTGAGACGAGTTTTGTGTCATGGGTTCATGTTCAAGTTAAAGCTGACCACCATATCTCTTAACACGGTGGACTAATTCCAGTGGATTGCTCCCTGTTTGAGTGGACCACATTACATATCAATATTTGATTTGTTTAAACTGGGCTGAAATATTTGTGACTGCTTTATTCTTCATTCTGATATACAGGGGTATGATGCTATATTATGCATTTAAATATCAAACTGAACATTATGATACAAATGGAGCCTCCTCTCATAGAGCCAAGACCTTGTAGCCCCATAAATGCTAATTCTTCTGTCACATTGATACGGATTCATGATTCCCAAAATATGTGAAATGAGAATACCCAGTCATACCTTTAACCTCTTAGCTGCTATACACCTGAACTCAGTACGGACTTAAAATGCATGCTGTGTGTTATATGTTTCTACTGAATGCGAACCTACTTCAGACCTCCTGCAGTTGGTCATTATTCATTACGTGAATCTAAAGCATTGGAACCATTGTATCTCACATTTAAAGGTACTCAATCCTATTCAATGGTCCCCATATCATCAGATTCCAACAACAACAACATTTCTTGAAATGCCGCTTTAGTTATCATAATTGATTAATTGCCAAAAAATAATGCTAACCACTGTCAATTATAGTATAAAATTGCCCCAAAAGTGTTATTTATCAACATTTTATTCAACAAAATTTGGCTATATTGTCAAAATCTAACACCGAAAGCCACTTGATTTTAGAGTTATCCATTTTCATCCACAATTTGTTCCGAGACCGTTGGCTTGATGAATATTTGCCAGGCCGTCAGAAATTACATATCTTTGGAAATAATAAATTAAAAAAATTGATATCTGATCACTCTGAGCTTTGATGGGTGGGTTCCTTGACTCGAATCAAATATTTTTTACCCCCCCCCCTCCAAGCCAAAGAAATAGTAATTTAGGAGTGTTAATTCAGATTATGCATCTTTAAAACCGGGTATGGTGTACAAGGTTTGTGAATGATAATAGCCTTTGCACAATTTCAGTTTTAGGAATTTCAACTTGTAATAATCGACCCCCTGATATTCCCATTATTTTTCACTGGAAAATGGCCAGCACATAAATGTACATATATACATGCACATAGACATAGTTATAGGATATACATGGAAAAACGCATGAGCTTAAAGGTACACAATCCGATTTGATGGTCACCATATCATCAGATTCCAACAAAACAACAACATTTCTTGAAATGCCGCTTCAGTTATCAGAATCGGATAATTGACAAAAAATAATGCTAATCACTGTCAACTATAGTATAAAATTGGCCAAAAGTGTTATATATCTACATTTTGTTTGACGCAATTTGGTATCGAGAGTATGTCGTCAAATATTTGTCAGGCCGCCAAATATTCCAGGTGGTGAAAAATAAAAGATTTTTAAAATTTATATCTGATAACTCTGAGCTTAGATTAGATTTTTTTTTTTTTTTATTACTCTTTTCATCGACAAGATATATGAGCATGAACAAACAGAAATAAACATATAAATTATGCACATACGGGTGATGGGTGGGTTCCTCGACTCGATTCAAATATTTTTTTACCCCCGAAGCCAAAGAAATAGTAATTTAGGAGCATTAATTCAGATTGTGCATGTTTAATACATCTCGCCACATACAGCGAGGCATGTAAAAATACACTGAGGGAACAACAGATTATCAAAATTACTACTTCCTTCTCTTTTTTCCAGATGTCGATGTCTGTGTTAAATCGGGTTATACTAGACTGCTCGACCTTGGTCAGACAAAACTGCGACTGCGATCACCAGACCCATCAGTGACCAGATGCGAGTGTACCATTAGTCCTCTGTCTAATACTGGGAACGTCTTTGTGACAGTCATTAACAGATACCCGAGTTTACAGTGTCGGTCCAATTTGACTCTGTACATTGACTTGGATGAAATTTATCAGTCGCAATGTCAGCAGATTCAGACTCGTGTTTACTCACAAAGCGTGGTGTCCATACAGAGAGAGCTCCAAGCTATAGATCATTATTGCTTGGTTTATACAGGTACATTTTGTTTTATTGAGAATAACATAGATAAAGGTCCACTTAATTTTCGAACCCCCAGATCACATTATATAAAATATATGCCATATTAAATACCATATAAAAGTAGAAACTCCAAAAAATTGTAATTATCAAATTATCTGGTGTAATAAACTGTGAACATGTTTTGTTGAGGTACCAATGTGGTTTCTATGCTCAAGTTCATCTGAACATATACTGCAAAGTCTTTTATTTTCAATGGGAATAACTATATCTTAGTTTGAATTATGTTGCATTCTTGGAGTGAAATGGGAGAAATGTTTCTATGATTTCAGCTATTTTCAATTACTCTATGGGCACCTTCTGAGGCACAGATGTTCCAAATGGTGATGAACTATAGCATTTTAATGATATTCTATGTCATAGAATGTTATTAAAACACTATATCTAGATACTATACCAAAAATAATCGGTGACTCGAAAATTAAATAGGTCTTTTTAAAAAAACCCTGAATTAAAGTTGGTGATAATGTTCACCTATTAGTCGCCTCGATTATGCATTTTGTCTTCTGAAAATTAGGGGATATAGAAACTCAACAGAAGGGAAAAAGTAACAAAAAACAATGTTAATTTGAGACTATAAATACTTCCCAGAAGATGAGGCCTATAAAGCGGAATGAGGTCCCCAGATGGTGAATATGGTGATGCTAGCCCGCTATGCTATGCTAAATTCACCCTCTGGGGACCTTATTCTGCAAATGACAGGCACCTTTTTCTCAGCCCTGGCCGGGTTATAGTATATAGTTTGGTATGGTTATTTACCATCAGAACGCCTTTCAACGAAGTGTCTGTGGTGTTCACATTTTCTATTTAGAGTTGTTTATCCTTTGTTTATTTTAAATTTCAGGCCCGTCCTGTCCATATTTCAATATGGGGAGATGCCAGCACGCGGGGTGCAACCTCTTGTTGGATTTAGTTTAACTTTCCTTGATTCCTTTGGCAGTGGCCTTTAAAGTATCCACTAATATAAATAAATACATATATAACTACATTAAACAAGAAATTTCTTCGACTAACTTTAGCATATATTTGGGTTTGTCATTACAGCCACACGGCTCTATATCAGCTGCATTAGTGGAGAGTATTCTACAGAACCCACCACTCAGACCCAGTCAACAACAACAACATCTACGACATCAACTCAGTCAACTACGATGACAACAACATCAACAACGACGACAACAACTACTACCACAACATCATCCACATCAACAACAACTACTACAACATCGACCACAACAACATCATCATCTGGTCAGATTACAACAACTTACCCACCAGGTACAGTAATGCTCTAAGTAATCGACTCCTTAACCACAGCAGAATTATGGGTAACTTTTCAGGATTTAGTCGGAAATATGGCTTAATTGTTGCCATTCATCGGAAAGCTCTCGGGGAACAATAGCTGCGATTATAGGCAAGCCGGTCAGAACCGGTGGCTTCTCTTGCTCTCTGGTGCCAAGTAAACGTGATGGCCTCTTAACCCTTTACCCAACAAACCGGCCAAAAACGGCCAAATAAAGCTGCAACAGCCAAAATTATCTTGAGTCTGTCTCAATAAAACCATACAAATATGGATATCATTGGAACCGGCTCCTTGACCACATTGTGATAGTTACAGTTAACCCTGTGCCAATGCATTCTCTTATATATGCGAGTCGACCATAGGTCGCCTCGCATATATAAGAGAATGCATTGGCCTAAAAAAAATCTTTTTTTAACACTTTTTACCATTTTTTCTTACATTCTTTAACAATTTTATAATTTTTAATGTGTTAAGCCAATGCATTCTCTTATATATGCGAGGCGACCTATGGTCGACTCGCATATATAAGAGAATGCATTGGCACAGGGCCCTTCTGTTGGGTAAAGGGTTAATCGTGATCTGTGGGGATTCCGGCTGGGATTGGTAATAGTGATGGCAGTTTTACTCCTTCTCAATTCCAAACTATAGTTTTGGTTGTGAATTTTCTCCAAAATTAACTCATGCTGACATTGTTGTTTGGCACCTGAGAGTAGCGACTATGTTCGTTATGACCTGTACCAGTCTGTTGTTGTGGGTGCAGACACCGTCTGATCGCGCAAACTCATTAATGGCTGACCCGTGTACATGCCTCGGTGTGTGCACGTTAAAGAACGCTACTGGAGTCACCACAGGGTTATCAGGTTACTTGGCCGTGGTCACATCTGGACTGGTGAGTCTCTAACTGGAATTGGTTCCTCCACTGATATATCTACAATACCGATATATATACCCATCATTTCCAATTGCTGGGTTGGTTTATTGCCTAAATAGTGTCTCCTTCCGGAATATAAACAATTTCACCTATATGGGGAGGGGGGGCGCCATTATTTATGGCGAATAACCATATCCAATGTGAGCTCGGTTCACACAAACATGCTGTGCATCCCATGCAGCACGTATTGTTCATAAAGGACATGGTACGAGTTTTGTATGTATTCATTGAATAGCCGTGAGTCTACATGAATTTCAAATACATCCGAGTCCAGACCTTGGCTCTTCGCATTCTATTAATGCATTTTGTACCGTTCATATGGTGAATAGCCTTCACACAAGTATGAAGCACAGCTCCATGGAAAGCATTTCTATTGTCATGTGCCCAATGTTCACTGCCAATAGCCTTTCCGAAAAGAGTCCAAAACATGGCTCTTCTTTTATTGCCCCAACCTAAAAATTTATTATCTGGCAAATTCAAAAGGCTGCACTGTCCGGACTGTCTTTGAACTCTTCGACCAGCGACTTGAAACCTTTCCCGCGGGCAGAGGTCCACCCCTGTGAGAGTGGATCCGGAACCCATGGCACCATACGCCCAATCACAGGGACCAGCTATGCTGCCTGCTCAGAATGTTTCGGTATACACAGTATTTGTCAAGCTCTTCTCCTCAGATTGCTTTCCAGAAACACTTAGGTCGGGGGAGGTTCCTCTCCTTCATGTGGCTTCTTCCGTTTCCAACAACTTGGCTATTAACTTCCCTACTACGGTGCACCATTCCGGATGCATGTACGTTACTGCCATTTGCATCGAACAATATCGCATTGTTTCTTTAATAGGCAGCCATATCCGGAGAGGGTCTTCCCCTAATAATAAAACACCTCGGTTGTTCGGCTGCATGTCGGGAGATGGGGACATCGTGCTGTTCTATACCGAAGCGAGTATGACGTAGGGTGACCAGGACAGTGAACATCAAAATTATTGATTTAAACAGCTATGAACGATTTCGGCTGCTATTGATATTTCACATTCAATCGGTCTGATTTGTGTACCTCCGCTTCTCGCCATCAGTTCGCGGTTGGTCTTCCACTGGGGAAATGGATTGGTCGTTTACGGCACTGGTCCCCTATGATCTTCAGTCCTACGCACCACCGATCAATTGTGCTTGTGGCTGTTAATCACGCTCTCAGTGGTATTGTATATATCTTCAGTAAAAAGAGTTTATCATGGGGTTTCTGAATGATATCTTATGATACTGGCCACAGAGATATGTGATCACAGTTCGAAGAAGGATGACAGGACCAGTTCACGCTCCCCCGGGGTCGTGTTTCGGCAGTATTAAGACCAATCCGTGTGGGAGCAAATTACTTTTGGCATTTTGATTAACCAATAACCTCACATTGCCATGATTAGATGGCATTGTTCAAAATCATATACAATTCATACAATTGCATAGCTATTGTCCACCTTTGGGTAGCACATTCATGTCATTGCAATGCAATCCCAGTTAATTTGCTCCCTGCATCAGTGGGGATGTGGCCGGTGGAGAAGACGGGGTACTTGGGACCTCCAGGACGTTTTGTCCCCTGCCGGTCACAGCGATTCTGGGCGCTAAAGCTGCCGAATCGCGTGCGCACAAATTGACACTGGCCAGTGGCCTTCGGCAGCTTGGCACGGGCAGTGGCTGCACCCATCGAGGTAGCAAAGTCCGGTCCCAAGGCCACTCGTTCAATGAAACGGGCCTTGCCTGCCACTCAACCGTTTTGGGATCGGAGAACAATGACCTCTCCCCACCCTCCAGCTTGGTCAGGGTATTCAGCTTGGTCCGGACCTCCTGCACTTGGGGGGGGGGGCTCCCTCTGGTCTGATGGCTCCACCCCTTCTAATTGCTTATCCAACCCCTATTTGGTGATGGGGTTCTCACTCAATTTACCCCTGTGCAACCAATTGGGCATCAGGTTAACAGCCATTTGCTTCAGCCGTTGTTGAACCTCTAATGCGGGGGTGTTTAACCCAGGGTTTAGCCATCTCCAGCGCGGGCCCTCCTTCTGTGTTTTGTTGCCCTTTAAGGTGCAGGTCGTTCTGTCGCTGAGGCGGAGAGTGTCTCCTTACACTCCAAGGTGTCTGAGACCTTCGAACTACTCGACGAAGAGAAGAAAGAAGAGAAGAAGTATCTTCTTCAGTTATACTTGCTCGATTCGCTCGCAAATATGAATTTGGTGGCACCACCTGGGATGATTCTTCCAAAACAAGGGGGGAGAGAGGTACACATTTGAGCAATGTAGGACTCTGAATATATGAGTTATTTTCAAGTAATAAATCATAGTAGATTCATTAAGAGTTCATATTTGTGTGCAATCTGTTTCCGACGAGTACATTTCCCTCTAAATTTGGATATTAACTTTATTGCTCGTGCCTCCTCCTGGGCTTGCATACGAATCCATATAGTTCAGTGTGAACGGCTTCCTTTATAAATTTAGCGGAAACATCTTATTTTTATAAGTATTATACATTTTTCCTTAAAGAAAGCCTGAACACTGAACTATCGTAGATCCCTCCCATGGCGGTGCCATTCCCAACCCCGCAACTCGCCAATCTCCTGATTGAGTCCGAAATAAAACTGGGACATTTCACTCGAGTACAGCCAGTTATAATGGGGGCATTCATGCGTGACTAGTCGAGCAAGCACATTAAGAGACGTTGGGAGGCGACCAAAAAGTTAAACCCTTTCCTACTGTGGATTTACAAAGCTGGGACATATATCCATATAGTTCAGTGTTCAGGCTTTCTTTAAGGAAAAATGTATTATACTTATAAAAATAAGTTATTTGGACCACATGCTCATCCTTGTGTGTCTTAGAATATCATTCACCAAATTAAATAAAAAGTTTGTAATTGGTTTTTTTTTACGACATAAGAGATTATGTTTAATCCGTAAAGATAGAGTTATGCCACTTGCATTACTAAACTGCAGATCAGCTGCGGATACTTTTACATACTAAAATGCATTTTCGACTGGGCTCAGTTTATCACACTTAAAACGAAGCAATTCTGTTGGGGGGTTGTGCATGGGAATCTAGGGATTATACTCGAAGACGGCGAGGAGACTGTACCAGGATGCAGTTTGTCTACTAGCCATGCACGTTCAGCAGTTCAAAATCCAGTTTTAATGCCACATCCAGACCGCGTAACACATGCAGTTACATCACTGGCGGGGCTAGCAACTTTCTTAAACGAATCATGACTGGTACCATCCATTGCAATGATCAAAAAACAAGCGCACACCAAAAAGTAATAAAGAATGTTTATAGCTAGACCCTTTATTTTTGACGGGCATGAAGTCCCCTAGTTTTACTATATTACGTATCATATAATAAACTTGTTATCACTATATACAGTAAACTTATCTAGACATCACATCACGTCTTGTTGTAGATTGGTGGATTCAAACTTTATGCCTGTGGTGACTCATTTGATCCAGTGAGCTGACCAATTTGACATGATCTTATGGCCAGATAAATTCAGTGTACATATTGATACTAATTGTATTTACTCTCCTGATCCGGTGTGAGTCTGCCTGTGGTTAAATATTGAAGAATTGTCTGCCACGCTAGTGTGAAAGGTCATGCAATTGTTAACCTGGGAAAACTCTCATTAATTTTAGCATGAACTGTTATAGCAGTAAAAATAACAAGAGCATTGCAAGACCTGAAATTAATAATATGATCTATAAATGATGCACTATTTTAAAAAAAATTGTCAAAAAGGTAAACATAACTCTGTTAAAAATGGTTATCTTGAATCCATATTTGATTTTGATCTTTATTTTTAATAGTAATTTTTTAAATATACTTTCCCAAATTAATTGCAGTCTGGTTTGTAGAACTTTTAAAGGCACATAAGGAAATTGCAGTGGGTATATGATATGTGACAAATTATAAAAGTCTATAAAACCATCATCTCCAAGAAATATCATTGAGAAATATAGTTACAGTAATGCCCTAAGTAATCGACTCTTTAACCACAGCAGAATTATGGGTAACTTTTCAGGAGTCGATTACTTAGGGCATTACTGTACCTTGTTCTTTTGTTGATCATAATCATCAATCATTCAAAGATAATACGATTTCACAGTTTGAAACAGTTATTATGTAAACAATTACAATGTACATTTAGATTTTATCCACTAACAGTTGGTCTATATTGTTCAAATGATGAAGGTATAATACATGTATATATTTAATAAAATCAGAACATAGAAAAATTTTCTGCAAAACATATTTTCAAACAATATTATATATACATGTGAATTGCATTCTCTGTGGACAGTATTTGTTGATAAGATGACTGTAACAGTGATGTTTGCATAAATAAAATTCATGGTTTCCACCTACTATATTTTGTTATTGGTGAGATATCAATAATAAATGTAAGAACAAAGTTTATCATATTCTCCATGTTCTTTTGGTGATGATGTTTTTACAGACTTTTATCATTTTTCCACATACGTACCCATTGTGAAGGTCTAGTGTCCCTTTAAAGGGGTACTGTACACTAAATCCGGCCATTTATGGGACCATCTCATTTAAGACTCAACAGAATATATGTAACAAATGAATGAATTTCACCCATGGATAAGTGCAAAATACACTCAAGTGCTCTATGAATGATGCAAACAACATGGTAATTATAATGAAAATGATTTTATGACTCCAGCCATAAATTCAATTTCATTATAAATACCATGTTGTTTGCATCATTCAGAGAGCACATGAGTTTATTTTGCAATTACCCATGGCACAAATTCATTCATTTGTTGCAAATATTCTATTGAGTATAAAAGTAGATGGTCCCATAAATGGCCGGATTTGGGGTACAGTAGATGTCATCTGGAATTGAAACGTGATTAACATAGGCAGATGGACTGACAGCCATAAGATGGATGGACAGATGAAATAACATAGATACATCTATTTTTTAACCTCTTCGCTGTTATGATGTCTGTAAATATTATGGACGTAAAAGTGCACGTCATGTGCTATATGGTCTATGGTCCATATTAAATATGGACCTACTTCAGCACATTAGCAGTAGGCCATTATTCATAACTGGAACTCCAAGATTGGTGCATCAGAATAACTGTATCACAAAGTTTCAAACAGTGCATGATGTTCCACGATTGTGAACGATAATAGCCCTTCAACTGAGTCAGTTTTATGGTTCCTGTGATATTACCGTTATATTTTTGCACTGGAAAATGGCAATAACGTCAACAGCCCAGCACACAACATCATAACGTCATTTAGCAGTGAAGAGGTTAAACAGGCATATAAATAATAGGGTTCTCCCACCAGAAGAAAAGATCGAACCAGTAACAATGAAAATCTAGATCACTCTCAATGTTCGATTGAATTTTTCATATGAATTGAATTAAAGTGATTCTCAATCGTCTCTTCGGCTATGTTTCAGGTATATGTGCCAGTGGCCCAGGGATAGCAGGTAAGTAGATTATGGAAGACATTTATGTTCCCCGAACCCCAGCTACATGAACATGACACAATTGATAAGGAAACAGAAATTAAATAGCCTGGATTACGAACCAAGTCTGAGTTTAGTGTGCCTGTCATCTGCAGAATGAGGTCCCCCGAGAGTGAATTCAGTTACGCTATCCAACATAGCAGGCTACCATCACTAAATTCACCCTCTAGGAACCTCATTCAGCATGGCTAATCAGTAGTTGTTCGCCCGTGTATATTTTTATATGAACGCACCAGAAGTCACAAGTGTTTACAATCAAGCCTGAGTTTAGTGTGCCTGTCATTTGCAGAATGAGGTCCCCAGAGGGTGAATTCAGTGACGCTATCCAACATAGCGGGCTACCATCACTAAATTCACCCTCCAGGAACCTCATTCAGCATGGCCTTATCTGCTATGGGAGACATAGACTCAGATTAAAGTTCCCAAATTGTGAATATTGTGATGTACACCCATTGGGAACCTCGATTATGCAATGTGTCATCTGCCAATTTGGGGATATAGAGAAACTAAACTAAAAAATAAATTGAATATATGTGAAGAAGTTACTATAGAAATTTGAAAAAGAAACTTTCCAGAGAAGATGAGGCCTAAGCAGAATGAGGTCCCCAGAGGGTGAATTTAGTGATGCTAGCCCACTATGCAGGATAGCGTCACTAAATTCACCCTCATGGGACCTTTTTCTGCAAATGACAGGCACACTAAACTGAGGCTTGGTGCACTTCCCTTATTTTTGTCAATTTGTTCTGATTTATGCAGGTCCGGGAACCTACATTATCAATCAAGCCTTGAAATAGGGTGTCTGTCATTTGCAGAATGAGGTCCCCAGAGGGTGAATTTAGTGATGCTACCCTGCATAGCAGGCTAGCATCACCAAATTCACCCTCTGGGGACCTCATTCTGCTTACACCTCAGCAGAATGAGGTCCCCAGAGGGTAAATTTGGTGATGCTAGCCCGCTATGCAGGGTAGCATCACTAAATTCACCCTCTGGGGACCTCATTCTGCAAATGACAGGCACACTATTTCAAGGCTTGATCATCAATCAAGTCTCTAAAGCAGTTCTGATTTTAAATTTGTTTAAAACATATATAAACGTTCACAATGCACATCAAAAAACGGTAAAAAGTAATATAAATAACTGAAATTGACATAGGTATCATTTGTGTCCCGATTTTGATTATCCAACACAACTGAACCATTTAATAGATGCACATAACCCCTTTCACCCGTAAGTACGATTACTCCTGCAACAGATATCAAGCTCAACCACTGCATGAGTTCCAGAGAATATCCATCCGATTGTCTGAAGTGGTTTAGAGATTAAATTTGTAACATAGGTTCCTAGCCCTGTTATTTGTCACTGAGGCTGTATTTAGCGTGAGGCATCATTTATCCCCAAATCATGTGGACCACAGTGTATTTTGCAATACCAGTAGAGATAGAAGACACTTTACTTCATTTACCAAATGGATTTATAAATAGCAATGACAATTAATCGTATAATCAATGAACTGTTGTTAAAGCCTGAATAATTGATTACCATTTCCGTCGTCGATTAATCTGTGTTATTTCTGATGTCGGAAAATGCCTGGTATTAATGAATACCGTGTTTGTTTTACACAGTTTAATCTACAACCAAGGGGTTAATAACCTTTGATCACATATCAAATTTAATCTGACAATATGAGTACTACTACTATGTTGCAAACAGTGGGCAGTTCATTTGATGATGCGACATGGTTACTCTTCGGATTGTTGTATATTCTTATTCTTACAAATTGGCGGCAATGCAGCATTGACCTTATGGCAACGTCGTTGTATATTTCTACAAGAAAGGCGACACTACGTCTTTGAAATGTGCCAACTGGTATCATGTTCAATGAACTGAATGTACTTGCCCTTGAATCTGATTGGACCAATGGGGACTGATTGTTATCCACCCTCTGGAAATTTGCTGAAGCTTATAGTTTGCGTAACATTAGATTCCTTTTTTTAGTAACTGCCAGCGGTCCTTGGTGCATTCCTACTTTTACATTGTTTGTATGTTTGGCGGTATTCATAACACTGAAATTAATCGCTATGTTCAGTCTAATGAAGTCACAAAAATTATAACCATGACATTGTCGAGAACTGTGCTGGTATTGAATACATTGTGCTCATTAGTCATTACCAGTGGTTTATGATCCACTTTGCTAACGTAACAATTACATCAGCTGATGTCTGAAACAATCAGCAACAGCAGTTAACCAGCACCCAGACAATATGCCATAATACAGAATACTTCCACCGATGTTATTAATATTAGGAACAATTAATCGTCGATTGTTGATGACCGGTTATCGATTATCAAAATAAATAATCATGGCACCTCTAGGAATGATATATCATTCATTTGGAGGCGCGTTCAGGATAAATGAGCATGCGAGAGAATGATGAAAATATATTACAAGTGCAGAAGGATTCACCTGTGTTTCACCTCTCCCCGCAACTTTCATGTAAATTTCCAACAGTTGGAAATTTCATGTCTGATATTTGGAAATTTCACACCAAAAATATGTTGAAATTGTTCTCATAGTTTGTTTTTCCAACCAATATTTAGTTGGATTTTTTTTGTTTTTCGACCAACAATCACATATTTTCCTACTTTCGGTCAAAATTTTGGACCATCAGTTGGAAATTGTCCAACGTTGAAGGGGAGGGGGGTTTTGGGTTGGAAATTTCCAATGATTGGAAGTTTGGTGTACCAGTTAGAAAATTTAGAGGGGGTTGCAAATGGGTAATAGTGAAATTCGAAGGTTGGTCTGATTCAAGGGCATTTGGGGGGGAGGGGGTTCAGTTGGAAATTACATAGTGGAAACAACTCTGCCTACAGAAACCATCTAGACACATTCTTGTTCACACCATGCATTTTAATCTTTATTTCAGACATTGATATTTGTGTGGAACAGAGCTACACCAGACTGTTGGATCCCGGAATACACATATTACGGCTGAAAACAGTGAACCCTGACCTGACAAACTGCCAATGCACAATCAGTCCGCTTCCGAGTAGTACAGACAATGTGACGGTGGTTGATATATACCCATCGTTGCCATGTCAATCCACACTGTATTTGTCGGTGTACGACGGACTCTATCCATCAAGATGCCAGCAAATACATGCTCGGGTTCTAACAAGCAGTGACATCACCCTGAATAAAGACACAGCACAGGCTTTAGACAGCTATTGTCTGGTCTACACATGTGAGTTGCTCTAAAAAGCCCTAAATAATCGACTCCTTAACCACAGCAGAATTATTGGTAATTTTTCAGGATTTAGTCATAAATATGACTTGTTGCCATTCATCAGAAAGCTCTCACTACCCATAATTCTGCTGTGGTTACAAAAGTATACATTGGAATGGTCTATTAATTCTTTTGGTGGGTGTTCATGTAATAAACACAGATGACAGACATAACAGAAGATAATATAAGAGAAGAATGAATGATTCATATTCATTGGTTGGAAATGTTCAGATAATAAATGGTCATTTGTTGAACTTATTATCTGAACATTGCCAAAGGTAACTACTCATCAATGAGTATTTAGTATAGAAAGGGTTCATCTTACTCTGGCTAACACCCGTAGCGATCATATTCCACAAGTTCAAAACCTTGGAACTTTTTTATCTTCTGACGGGGAACTTTATAAAATTGAAAAAATAAGGCAGTTTTTAAATTTCCTAGTTAATGCCAGTTAATTAATAATGTATTTCACAGCAGATAAAGATCCCAGCTCGAGATTGCATGAATTTGGTGACTTCTTCGAGCTATTTTGCTTTGCATCGCTTATAATTACAAAATTTCCCCCGGGTATTCAATTCATGTTTATCACGAAATCTGCTCACAAAAGTAGCCTACATAATGTAATCAGTAAACTGTCATTTCCTTCTCTTACTTTTTTATTTTAGATTTATTAATTTTTGTGGTTTAATATATTTTTTTAAATTGACACTTTGATATCTTGGATGCAATGCATAAAATCTTGCCTCTGTTTTATAGCAAATAGGTTGTATGTTTCCTGCACTGGCCAGACAGTGAGTTCAACAGGAAGTTCTCCAACGACAACAACATCGACCACTACAAGCTCAACAACTACAACCTCATCAACAACAACATCGACAACAACAACCACTACAACCTCAACAGTAACAACCACAACAACATCGATCACAACATCGACAGTAACAACAACGACGTCATCAACAACCTCATCAACAGCTACAACCTCATCAACAACAACATCAGTGACCACAACAACATCGTCTGGTCAGATTACAACAATATACCCACCAGGTTAGTATGATCCAGACCTGCAAATAGTATGCCTGTCATTTGCAGAATCAGGTCCCCCGAGGGTGAATTTGGTGATGCTAGCCTGCTGTACAGGATAGCGACACTATATTCACCCTTTAGGACAGACACAGACAGAACCTCAATTCTGCTTAGGCCTCAACTGCGATGGGAGACTTAGGATCAGATTGAATTTTCCCAGTTAAAATTGGTGATATTCACCCATTATAGTCACCTCGATTATGCTTTTTATCTTTTGCAAATTAGGGGATATAGAAACTGAACAGTAGGGAAAAAGTAACTTATAAAATCAATGTTTATTTGAGACTATAAATAATTCGCAGAAGATGAGGCCTAAGCAGAATGAGGCCCTTGTTATGAAATTTGGCACATGTATTCTTTTTTATGCCTAAAAAAAATAGTGATGTTTCCGGTAACCCACCCACCCAAGTCCAGACCTCTGCCCCTACTAGTTTTATCATAATTTAAATAATAAGCACAAAAACCGAAACCAAAGAAATGCATTTATAGAACTCAGATCACAGTAAAACTGCTAATCATGCAGTAGCCGATCTGTGTTATTTACACTGAAATTCAGTGTTTTTAAGATGGCGGCTCCCCTTTTGTACAGTAATGCCTGAAGTATATGACCCTTTAACCACTGCAGAATTATGGGAAATTGTTCAGGATTTAGTCGAAAATATGGCTTGTTGCCATTCATTGGAAAGCTCTCACCGATCGCTTTCCGGTGAATGGCAGCAAGCCATATTTTCGACTAAATCCTTAAAAATTTCCCTTAATTCTGCTGTGGGTAAAGGGTCATTCATATACTTTGGGCGTTACTGTATATGCCAAATGAATATATTCAATATATATATAAAAATTCTGCCTGCTCACCCCTACTTTTTACCCTATCTTACCGGAAACATCACTGTTTTTTAGGGCTTTTATCAGAAAACTAACCAACATGCTGTTGAGGAAACACATGCTTGTGTCGAGAAATAATGTAACTTAATATCATGTAACTATATATTAAAGTGATGTGAAACGTAAATTGAACCTCACAATTGAGTTCCCTGCGTTATTCTGTGGAAAGACTGAATAAAATAACCCCCATACACGAAATGCCCTAACCAGATATCAGTTTGTACTAATTATACGGCCACGTAACTAACTATTTACTTTACCTCAATCGGGACGAATAATTCCACTGTAAACGCGAAATAAATACACAAACGAGTTGTCGTGTGCAGTCGCGGAAACACCCGAACACTTCCGACTTGGTCGGGATTGAGTCGGCTTTCGTTCTCAGAAAATAGCTTCCGTGGAGGGAGGCCGTTTGCTGGAATAGCGTAACATCAGCTTAATAAAACGAAAAACAAGCGGTATAGTCAATTCGAATGGGAGGGATATAAAAGGAATTATTGCCTGAAATCACCAACGGAAGAACATTGACCGAGTTATGAAAGAATTATAATCAAAGTGGTCATGATCGAGCAATGAACAACGGTAACAGTTGAAAATGTTACTATTTATAGAAATTTGTAATCGTTGCAGATCGTTGACCGATTTTATGATCAGCAGGTACAGTCTCGTGCAGAAAGAGTTGTCTTACATGTGTATTTCAAACTGTTTAATTACCTGTGCAATGCTACATGTGTGCCATATTGCTATTCACTATTCTAGTACAGCGATAGTGATATAGATATCCATATGGAATTATGTTTTCTTAAATTTTTGAGTTTATATAGGCCCAAATAAATATACCATAAGATGGACTCAATCATTGACAGTTAAAATTGGATGGAAGTAAAGAAATGTTGTGTATTTGCACTAAGTAAGCGCAATTGCTTTATGCTTAAGCGCAAATATTTGTATGCAAATAAATAATAAATGTAAAAAAGACTCCCATGTGATTTGCTCTAAACTCAAATTAACTCAGGCCATAAAACATTACTCAAACATAGGTGAGGACTCCACCCAGATCCCATACTAAGATGGATGTTCAGACTGAGGAAACCAGTTGGAGATAGGTACATGTATTTGCTTAAGCATAATTCATTTCAATTACGCTTAAGTGTAAATGAAATCCACTTAAGCGTAAATGAGTTGCGCTTAACCGTAATTCATATACACCCCCATTGAACTCCACATACTCAAGCTGAAATGGATGCAACCACATTACTAATGCCAGTAAGTTAACATACATCAGATTATACAAATATACATATAAGGTAAGACAGCCGATGAAATTATTGCTCTTAATATAATTCCAATGTATTATGATAACGCATAAGTCAATTATGCTTAAGCGTAAATGATTACATTAAGCGTAACTGATTTACGCTTAAATGCAATTAGTTAATATAAAATGTGAAAATGAATCATTTGCGCTTAAGCGCAAGTATATGTCTATCAATATATTTGCGCTTAAGCGCAAATACCTAACACTCCCTTTATACTTCCCTCTGATTGTGAATGATAGAGTCCATCTCATAGTATATTATCATGGACCCATAGTAGTAGCCCCATATAATACTGAAACATTGAAGAAAAAATATTTCCATATGCATACATGTATATCAGCATCTCTGTCCCTGGTGTCCCAAGAATTGGTGCCTCACTCCCAGAGCTCTAGTATATTTTATTAAAGGGACATCTCCTACACAGATATATACCATTTCCATGGCCATAAATATGGAATTCGGGGTTACTGGGGACTCGCTTCCCTCATATGGTGTACTTATTGACTTGAAATTGGGGAAAACCCCAATTTTCATATTATCAGCATCCCTGTCCCCAAGAATTTGTGTCTCCATCCCAGAGATCTAGTATATTTTATAAAAGAGATATATCCTGCACATATCTCTACCATTTCCATGGTCATAAAAGAGATATTGGGGTTACTGGGGGGGGGGGGGGGGGGGGGGGGCATGCTTCCCTCATATGGTGGGTCTGTGCCATTTAAAATTAATTCAGGGGGGTGATATCAATGCATATTAATTTTTATTTGCGCAAATGATTTACACTGAAGCGCAAATGATATATGTTATTTTGCGAAATATTTGCGCTTGATCGTAAATGAATAATAAATGTGAAATGGGTATCCCATACATGAAATGCCGTATCTATATGCTATAGCGCGTATATCCTACAGGTCTGGGTGAACCACCGATCAATCAATAACAGCCCGATCGGGCTAAAGTAGACCGATCAGGCTAAAATAGACCGATCGTTCTTTCACAGCCAGCTTGAATCTTGGATAAAGGGAGTAGGCCTACTCTAAATTGTTCTTTCAAGTGAAATTGGCCTCCCATACATGAAACGCCTTATCTATATACTATAGCGCGCATACCCTACAGGTCTGGGTGAACCACCGATCAATCAATAATAGCCCGATCGGGCTAAAATAGACAGATCGGGCTAAAATAGACCGATCGGTCTTTCACAGCCAGCCTGAATCTTGGATAAAGGGAGTAGGCCTACTATAAATTGTTCTTTCAAGTGAAATAGGCCTCCCATACATAAAACGCCTTATCTATATCCTATAGTGCGCATATCCTACAGGTCTGGGTGAACCACCGATCAATCAATAATAGCCCGATCGGGCTAAAATATACCGATCGGGCTAAAATAATCCCATCGGTCTTTCACAGCCAGCATGAATCTTGGATAAAGGGAGTAGGCCTACTCTAAATTGTTCTTTCAAGTTACAACCATTTTTTTGTAAACAAATTATTCTTATTCATTTTGAAACTAATGAAAGACAATTTTGAAACTAATGAAAGACAATGTATAATTTTTTGCTGGTATATTCATCATAAATTTGAACAAATCTTCAAGCAAACAAAATTTCAATATTCAAGAAATCTCTTACAACAGTGTCAGGAAGACCAATCGATCTACTTCAGCACGATTGGTCTATTGTGATGTCAAATATTATTGAAATATTGCTTATAATTTACATTTACAGAAGTCAATAATTCGCATGCAGATAACTTCACCTTGTATTCGGCCAAATATGTTGACGTTAGATTAGAAGGCAGAATTCCCAGATTTGTTTATTATTGGTGAACCTGGATAATTTCGGAGGTGTGCCAATCGTCTTTTGCACACTGTGAATACGTACTCATTCTCTCCTAAATTTGCAAAAATTCCATATACATATAAATATATATACAGAGTGTGAAAACTTTGTTAGTTGCCAAATAATTGTCGACATTTTACTTAGAAAACTTGAATGCAAAAACTATGATAGGCCCCCTATTATTATTATTATTTTTTTTCTTCTCTTTTTGTTGAATCTACTTTCGTTATCGACATGCCGGCCTTTGTTTTGGCTGTTCTCCCAGTCGTGCGTGCCAGCCGATCGTCGTTATTCGGGTGGTTCCGATTTCCTCCGAATATAATTCCATGAGACTCCGCGCGCTGATTCGCTCCGAAAATGTGTTAGTATCTGAGAAGATTTCTTACTCTGATCGCAGTTTTCAACAATTTAATACAGGGCGAGTACCGCACTAATAATATGCCACATTGGGGTTTTCTTTCTAGTTTTTTATGACCTTTCTTGTGGTATATCGGGCACAGTTCTGTCTGACATCAAATATATGCCCACCGGGAGTGAAGCTAATGACTTTAATTCACCTTCTGATTGCCAACACATCGATGGCATCCTTCATGTGAATTGAATAAAAGTGAACAATCTCAATCGTTTCTTTGGCTATTTTTCAGGTATATGTTCCAATGGCCCAGGCGTAGTAGGTAAGTAGACCTATGGTGTAAAAATTTATTTTCCCCAAAAACCCCAATAATAGTTTGCAGATCCATACACTTTATTAATGATGCGTTTTGTCAACTTTTTCTATAAACCACTTTGTGGAACAAATTCCCAGACGATCTAAGACTAACTCATGATCGTTTGGAATTTCGTAAACTTTTAAAGACAAACCTTTTTAAAATTGCTTATGGACTCAATTGAAACTTTTACTGACTGCTGTCAGTTTTTAGATTCTTATTTCTATCCGAATAACTTTTAACTTTTAAGTTATAACTGTGTTTTTAGAACTTTCCATCTCTTGAATAATCTTATCCATGTGTTATCTTTTATTCTGGTAATGATGTTCTTTTATTGTATATATATTTTATAGCATATTTTATGTACAGTAATGCCCTAAAAACTCGACTCCTTAACCACAGCAGAATTATCGGTAACTTTTCAGGATTTAGTCGGAAATATGGCTTGTTGCCATTCAGCGGAAAGCTCTCAGTGAGAGCTTTCTGATTAATGGCAACAAGCCATATTTACGACTAAATCCTGAAAAGTTATTCATAATTCTGCTGTGGTTAAGGACTCGATTATTTAGGGCATTACTGTAACAGCGCCTATGAACACAACTCTGTTGTGAAATAGGCGCTCTACAAATGTTAATATAATAATAATAATAATATAAACAGATAGTTAAGTTGGTTAGTGGCTCCACCTGATCTATCATCTGACTTATGTATCATCATCTGTGTTCCCAGTTCCATGATGATCAATAATCAACCATCAGTGCCACGATCAGTGCTCTGAAAACTATTTCAGAAGCAAAACAATTTCAGACACATTTAAAAAAAAACTTACAGGATGAATTTTGTACTTCTGCTCTTCCCACAGTGTCATGTTTAGGGACGACACTATAATAGTACGAACACCGTCGGATCAGGCACCGATGCCAATAACTGCCCCTTGTGCATCAATGTGCACACACTAAAGATCCCTACCATGACTAAGTCAGAGGTTCCGCAAAATTCTGGAAAAATGGCGTGTATGTACTCGATCCCTGGTTTAATAGTCAGCATGATGACAGCAAGCCGTACCATAGAAAAAGAAGAAAACAATTCATGCTCAACTCGATGCTAGTAGATGCCAATCAGGTGTGACACCATTGAATCTAAACCCTGGGATGGATTAACATGAATTAACAACAGGATACATTTTATAAAATTGAATGACTTTCTCTACTAGTTTAACCATTGTTAATTCAATTGAGAGAATAAAAGTACATAGATAAGGCATAAAACTCAAACAATGTATTCCTTTTCTGTGCCTTGATAGAACTTTTCCACCATTTGTAGTTCTATAACTTGGACATGATCACTATATATATAACTCTTTTGGTTTCAATTTCTGGAAGCCAAATTCAACAAAGATGAATTCATTGTGAAGTCACTAGTGTAAGAGAATGTGACTCTATAAAATTTGGGAAACTTTATGCCACTTGAAATTAATTGCACTGTGCATTTAATCAAAGTTTATATTTACTATTCCCATCTGACTATATCATGCCATTTAATCTTTTTCAATTAATAATAATAATAATAATAATAAGGTTTATAGTCACGACTCCACAAATGTGCTCTCGGACTTAACAATATACACATAAAACATATACAACACAATACAGATATACAACATAAACTGCGGCTATTTCTTAACTTTACGCAATGTGGGCCGAGGACCAAATGCCACTTCAAACAGGTGGGTTTTAAGTGCGGATTTGAACTCATTTATGGTTTGTGGAATCCTTAAGTGGTCAGGAAGTAGATTCCACAGCTTTGGGCCAGCCACAGAAAAAGCGCGATCGCCGCATGTAACCAGATCCCCAGGTTTATAGACAAGTTGATATGCCTTGGCGGACCTGAGGGGTCTGACGGATTGATAGCGCTGAATGAGATCCGACAAGTACGATGGTGCCAGATTATTTAAACACTTATAAGTGAAAAGCAAGACCTTAAAATGGATCCTCTGCTCAATGGGAAGCCAATGTAATTTAGCTAAAATTGGAGTGATGTTATCAAATTTCTTTGTTTTGGTAACAATCCTAGCAGCACAGTTTTGTACAAGCTGAAGTTTCCGAATAAGGTATGTGTTGCAACCAAATAAAAGTGAG
The DNA here is from genome assembly GCA_032622095.1 of Siphonodentalium dalli. Classification (NCBI taxonomy): domain Eukaryota; kingdom Metazoa; phylum Mollusca; class Scaphopoda; order Gadilida; family Siphonodentaliidae; genus Siphonodentalium; species Siphonodentalium dalli. Next base: position 202,092,408 of record CP136061.1, on the reverse strand, counting down.
TTACAGTAGTCTATACGGCTTGTGATAAATGCATGTACGAGTTGTTTGGCCGTCTCTTCGTCGACCACATTTCGCACCCTGCTGATATATTCCCTTCAAAGATACGTTACACACTGAACAACATAGTATATTCATCTTTATTCACAAGAAAGGATTCTATGAGATCCGTTTAAAATTTATTATTTTGGTACGAAATAGCTTAAGTACCTTTTTGAATCATTATTTATATGACGTAGCAGGTCAAGGTCATTTGTTCACTTGTTATGTATATAAGCAAGTGGGGACACAGTCAAGATCTCTTTTTCTTCTTGTGACTCGAACGGAAGTACACGCTATGAGCAAATGAAAACCACATATTATTGTCGGCTTCATTTAACAATTCCGTTCCAATTTGTTTAATTTGTTGTGACATCGTTTCATTTTTGGGAAACGACACAATAATTATTAAAATAATATCAGAGTGACAATTTCATTCAATTTTACGCAAAAAATAAAATTAAAACTATTTTATTATGTTGAAAATTGTGGGTAATTCCCCAACTTCCGGTTTCGGAGCACGTGGTTTAGAATTCCGAATTGAATTCGAATTCGTCTGTATATATGCAGCCGTTCACGTGTTGAACTCTCTTTGGGAATGCCTATACAGCACAGTTGCTATGTTATCTCTGTTCTTGTGGTTTTAGAATGTAAGTATTAGAACATTCAACCAGTGAGACAACATTGCAGTTATAACTTTGTTTATGTGGAAATTGCCACGTGACAACATTCGTTTTGTTTACGTCGAAATTCTGAAATTGTCACTCACACATCTGTTTCATGTTGACATATGTAGCAAAATTAGGGATCAGGTTTGGGTCCTTTTTTCGTTTATCTAGGAATTAACTCACTTGTGTGGTTTTGCTTGGCTCATAGTTCACTATGAATTCGTTTACAATACAATACACATTGAGATTGTTTGCCAACAAAATAACTTTTTTGTCAGATCACTGACACAATTTCACACGTAATAATGTGACACATCAGTCACCTAATTTCCTGGAATATTTTTAGGTCACTTTCCTGATCCTTATAACTGGTCATAAAACAAGCAATTTTCTTCCTCGTATGGCCTCGGTTTCAGTCACCCCATTGTCAAGCAGGTTCAGGCTAATCAAATTCCTCGTTCCATGCAGACCTTGAGGGGCCCCGCCGCATACTTCACCAATGTCACTGTAGGCAAGGCGCCATACTGTTCCGAGGGTGGGTTCCAGTATGCACGGATCCGACCATGCTCGCCCGCTGCTGCTGGATCCTACCTCAGATTTTCGTCCTCCCATCTCCCTTTCACAAGCAGGTGGGACATACAAAGATCTGTCAGCCCCCTAGGGACCAACTTAACTGGTATCGCATCACGTCACAATTTGCCATCCAAACTTGGATAATAGCCATGCATTTTAGTATGAATTTTATGTGACTTTGAGATTGAGAACAAAATACTTTCATCATGTCAATGTGAGGCTCTTTATTGGATAATCAAAATTTCCAAAGTAAGTTGCTCCCTGGCGTCTACCCTCGGGTGGAATTGCTGTTAAGACCATTTCCCGGGACTCTGCATGGCCGTAAATTGCTTGCTCTTTGACGGGAGGTGAGTTGTAGCCAGTGTAGCCACTGGGGCTGTGGCAATTCATTCTATGTATATTTGACTGATCTGCCCATTCAACATGTAGTTCAATGCGGATTGTGTTCATTTAGAAACATTAAGTGTGGTGTCATCATGTTGGTGAGTTATCTGGATTTGTGTCGTGACCAAGTATGTCGCCACCGCCCTACTGGCTGCACGGTATGATTCAGCTTCACGTCAAGGTTTAAGCTGGCTCCAGTTAGGGGGGGGGGGAAACAGTCTGAACATTAATCATACCTCGATGTCTCTTCCCAGGCTTTACGCAGCCCTGTTTATTCAGTTTTTGTTTTACTTTAAAGATAACAAAATCCAAAAATGGTTTGGATCTGCCACTCCCACATTTAGATTACAATTCTAATTAACAGGGCTACTTGCCATCCAATGCGAATCCTGATTCTCACTTTGGTTTTCGGAGAGATCTTGCTGTTTTTTCTTGTGGCTCTAAAAAAGAGCTAGAGTTAATTGCAAGGAATCGAGGTGTGGCAGACGCAGTTTCTCGCCTCCGATTTGGGTCCTGGGAGGTTCGAGGGGAGACCGAGCATTGGGCCACCAGACAGCGCGCCGGCTGATGCCGGATAATCTCGGGTGCTGTCCATAACAGTGTACATAGCACAGTCATCGGCCGGGGCAGAGACTTTTAACAAACACTCAATTTGTTCTACAACCATGAGGTTTTACCAGGGCTCAAACTTATTACCTTTCCACTTGTCACTGATTAGCATTGTCCTTTGTTTATGGGTGACCGTTCAATTTTTTTGGTGATAAATTTACACAGATCATCTTTCGCCCTTACTACGGTTCCATGGGGTGAAACACCAAGCCTTGGATTCCTTGCGAGTGTCAATCTGGCTTTCTGCAGTTATAGGCTCTTTTTTCTGCGAACCAAGTTGTGACTCACGTTTCTCTGTGCGTAGAACATTCATCAGCTTTTGACTCTACAGTCTTAGGACAATCCCAATGGGCTTTTTACCTGTAGTACCAGGATTAGATCTATTCTCGCTCAATATCATGGCTTTACAGTTTGGGTTAGCTTATCAGGTTACGATATAGACAATTGAACTCACGCAATCTTCTAGGGTGGCGGTACGGTAGGTAATAACCTGTTCCATGTGAACAGGTGCATTTCAGAACTTTGAGCCTTGCATCATGCCAACAACACACGTTGAAGCCCTGCTTGAAGGAGTCCTTTGTAGGGGTGCCACGATTAGTCGTATAATCGATGAACCGTTGATAAAGCCGATCATCGATTACCATTTATATCGTCGATTAATATGCATTATTTAAATTGACATCAGGACATGTCCAGTATTATTGAATACCGTGTTTGTTTTACAGTTTAATCTACAACCGATGGGTTAACAACCTGTGATCGCATATCAACGAGATTCCGTCAACAGGAGTACTACTAACCTATGTTGCAAACAGTCTGCAGTTCATTTGATGATGTGCCATGGTTACTCTTCATTTTGTTGTTAATTCTACAAATTGGCGGCCCTGCAGCTTTGAAATTATGGCGATGTCATTGTATATTTCTACTTGTAAGGCGGAACTACATCTTTGATATATGCCGACTGTCACTGTCTTCAATGAGCTGAATGCACTTGCCCTTGAATCTGATTGAACCAATGGGTGTTGATTGAAATTCTCTGGAAACTAGGGAACCTATGGCATTTTAATCAGCAATGTTGCCGACCGATTGTCGATTATCAAAATAAATAGTCGTGGCACCTCTGGAATCGGGCATTATTGTACTCAGTGCTCCTTTTTTGACATGCTGTCTTGCATTACTCAAACAGACGGGCAATTCGTCTAACGGCGCACATGAGACAATCATTGTTGGCGACAGAGAGTCTCTGCCCGCGGGGAGGACCTAGGGTCCGGGTCCTCACTGTATGAGCGACAGACAACCGTCCGACCATACACACATGTGACTGGTCTTCGGTAAATTTTGCCTTCTGTTCACACCTCTGGCATACCTCCTCGACCTCATGTCGACCGAGTATATGCTTTCTCCTTGGTCGTTGCGGTGGGCTAAAAAACAATAACTGCTCATGGACCCGGGCCCTTCGGCTGTTAAGAACAATCAGTGAATAACAAGCAGACACAATCTTCTTGTTATCCACAGTCTGGTTGTTTTTGGGACCTTAATCATCCATGGCCTGTTCCTTCTTTCAGACTGTTTGAAGTAGTTCCATCACGATGGGTCTCCTCCTTCTACACATTTTCTAATATGTTACATGCAGACTGCAAAGTATTCCTTTGAATCAAGTGTACGTGTAACTGCATACACTATTGGATTGACAGGCTGTGGAGGTAGTTACAACTCAGGACTCTCCGAACTTTTTCTTCTCGATTGTTTCGATACCAGAAAACATTTTGGGAATTTCCAAGTCCTATAACGCTCTTCATGGACTTCGTTACCTGGGGTTTTTGTTACCAGTTTCCATACTTAAAAGTAACTACCAATCATGGGCATTGTCGGACGGAATATGGCCTCTGTCCAGTGTATTAATTCACTGAAGTACAATACTGTCATTTTGATGGTCAGTCCGAAAATACTTCTTTTGCGCTTTTATCAGTTGGTCGAGTTAGACACCGTTACTGCCAGTAGGTCGCAAACCTTACAATCTTGATGCGGTGGCTATTTAATTCTGGGTTTTCTTCACCATACATGACTTGGTGGTATGTTTCTAATCGTATTTACAGTTGCCACTTCCTCGTTTTGCATCCATATTGACCATTCAGGTAACAATAGATTTCCTTCCTCTGGTGTCGAAATGTTGGGACATCTTGGTTCGTTCAGTCACATACCATGGAGCAGGGTGGTCTATGCTTTCTGCATATGACCAGCTTACTCCAGGGAGGAGGTGCATGGCACATGCATGTACCTGCATATGACCTTGGGGAGATTTCACAATTACAGGTTTGTCCGACTTCAGAACCAAAAGGGGGGGGGGGGGGAGGTGCAGAGATTCAGCCAATGGGCTCATTCTTCCACTTTCTCCACTCTACCTTGTACCATCAATAAAATTTGCAAATCGGTACCTTTTGGATCCATTTGTTGCTACTCAGCAGGTTCAAATTAATTACTCTTAACTACAATACAATAGTTTCTCATTCCTCGCAGCCTCCTCCTATGAGTTGATTCTACCATGTAGTTCAGTGTGTAACGTATCTTTGAAGGGAATATAACATTTTCAATAGAAAATACATATTCCCTATAAGATACTTACACACTGAACTCACAGGTCCCTCCCAAATTGGGATTTTCCCTCCCCGCTGCTTGGTCACACCCCTCGAGTCTTGTAAGAGGATGAAAAAGAGATCTTGACTGTGTCCCCACTTGCTTATATACATAACAAGTGAACAAATGACCTTGACCTGCTACGTCATATAAATAATGATTCAAAAAGGTACTTAAGCTATTTCGTACCAAAATAATAAATTTTAAACAGATCTCATAGAATCCTTTCTTGTGAATAAAGATGAATATACCATGTAGTTCAGTGTGTAAGTATCTTATAGGGAATATGTATTTTCTATTGAAAATGTTATTTCTCAGGTGACAATATGCCAATCTGCAAACTTGCATTACATGCGCCTCCGCAGATAGATTGTCATCCATCATATACCCCAGGTTGCGGACCATAGTCGACTTAGAGACTGCACTATCTCCAAGCACAATATCGTGGGTAGTTGCTTTCTGCAACTGATGCGGTAACCCGATATATATCAGTTCAGTTTTGTCAGGATTCAACTTAAGGAAATTATCAGTCATCCAGATTTTAATATCGGATACACAGTGCTCTAGGGATTTATTTATTAACCCTTTCATGGTGGGAGCTGTGCTGGTGCAGCATTAAGGACCCTGTTCTAGTGAATTCTCTTTTAAATGCGAGTCTCCCATAGGGAGCCTCGCATATATAAGATAATGCACTGGCTTACAAGGTCAAGGTAAATATTGTTAGGCCTGTGATGCCCTATGGGAGACTTTCATATATAAGAGAATCCATTGGCACAGGATTTTCACAAAAATTCAGGAAGCTCCAGTCATGGAAGGGTTAATATAGCATATGTGATAACCATTTTTTAAAGCGACATTATTCCCACCTCAGCAGATTGCTTCACACCACTTTAATATTTTTTTCAGACATTGATATTTGTGTAGAAAAGAGCTACACCAGATTGTTGGATCTCGGAGTTAACATATTACGGCTGAGAACGGTGAACCCTGACCTGACAAACTGCCAATGCACAATCAGTCCGCTTCAGAGTGGTACAGACAATGTGACGGTGGTTGATATGTTCCCATCATTGCCATGTCCATCCACGCTGTATTTGTCGGTGTACGATGGACTCTACCAATCGAGGTGCCAGCAGATACATGCTCGGGTTCTAACCAGAAGTACCATCACTCTGAATAAAGACACAGCACAGGCTTTCGACAACTATTGTTTGGTCTACACATGTGAGTTGCTGCATATTATAAGTTATTGTGGTGGATTGACTGTAATATGTTGTGACATTGACGACTTGGAGTTTGTGTCACACCAGGTGACAATTCAACATCAATCAACCACATTATCGCATATGTTCTGCGAACAATCCGGTTCATTCAAATCAATTTGACATTTGTTTGGGGAAGAATCAGCAACGCAAAATGTCAAACATTTTCTATTGGGTCTCTCCGTAAAGTTATTCAACATGAATGACACCATGAAGAAGCAGTCCGACAAAAGACGATGAAACCCTTATGTTGGCGGCTCAAGATGAAAACATGGGATTTATTTTGGTGTGGAAAATAGAGCCCCAATAAAGAGAATATAGGGCTGTCACAATTATCAGATTGTATGATCGATCATTTTCCAAATATAATTTAGTATAATTAATGAAAGTCGTATCCAATGAACTCTATGAGTTGTGATATGATATGGGGTAAATATGCACTACACACTTCTGATAACCTTCAATATCTATGGAATTTACTATTCCAAACTCATTATCTTCTCACAAACATTTTCTTGTAAACGGTTGTGAAATTCAAGTAAACACTGCTGAATTATTTTAACCCTTTACCCAATACTAATATGACTAACGTTATTACCTCCACCCAATACTGATTGAAGAGAACGTTGCCACCCCAGCTAACAGAATTTCTAGTGAAGTCAAAGTTATTGGGAAAAAAATGAATTATTACTAAATGTTATGGTGGCTCTTGTTATCAATGTGACTTTATATTACTCAGTCAGCAAACCACATCACAAAATTGGGTGACTTATTAATATTTTAAGCATTGGAGAATTTACCAGAGTATAACCCTAAGTTAATCTGCAGTGAAAATGAACTTTAGTAATCACACAATAACAAAATATTCAGTGCTGACAACGACCCCTGTTGTGAACCTCACGAATGTAATGCGTTTACATACTTCAAACTTGACCCAGTCAATTGCGATATATCTCGGTACATTTACGTGTGTTGATCATGTCCATCATTTTTTGTCATTTTAAAAAGATTGAATGGCTAATCAACAGGGAAAATATCCAAGTTACGCAAACATTCTGCTGAGATTTCTCTTATCTGTGACCGATTTAGGGCTGCGAAAAATATATTTATATTGCACTATTTGGAAATAAAAAATCTCTATCAAAGAAATAGAACATAATCCAATATAAGCATAAATTTCAAGTGGTCAGATTCCATATATTTTGCCCTAACAACCTTGTAGAACACAGTCAACAAGCCGAAGCATCTTTGACAACAGTCGAAAACGTGAAGATTTTGTTAATGAAAATAAAAGCTCTCTTTAAAGGTTTACATGGTGAAAATCTTTATAACACCAATCATATATAGCACATAATTTGAAAGATCTTAGCTTTCCATAGACACTAATGCTGTTGGTCTTTGATTTGTTAAAAACGCTGAAATATTGTGCCAAACAGAGAGTAACAATATTCGTTTTTTACTGCCAACCTGATGGCAAACCTGGATGCTGACGTGATGGCAGATCTGGATGCCGACAAATGCCGACAGGATGGGTAAAGGGTTAACTTACTTTGCTCATGCATCCAAAACACCACAAGAAATATACATAGTAAATTTGTACTATATATTAAAGGGGTACTGTACCAGCCCTTCCCATGAGTAAAACACAGCAAGAGCACTTATTTGCTCTCGTAATTCAGAAGATGGGTGTAATTGCGCCCATAATATAATCGTAAGTTGGATTTTTCTCAAACAAAATATAATTTTGGGATAGACCTATGTCCGGTTAAACTTTCACATGCCTATAATTTAACCCTTTACCCAACAGAAGGGCCCTGTGCCAATGCATTCTCTTATATATGCGAGTCGACCATAGGTCGCCTCGCATATATAAGAGAATGCATTGGCTTAACACATTAAAAATTATAAAATTGTTAAAGAATGTAAGAAAAAATGGTAAAAAGTGTTAAATTTTTTTTTTTTTAGGCCAATGCATTCTCTTATATATGCGAGGCGACCTATGGTCGACTCGCATATATAAGAGAATGCATTGGCACAGGGTATAACTGTAACCATCACAATGTGGTCAATGAGCCGGTTCCAATGATATCCATATTTGTATGGTTTTATTGAGACAGACCCAAGATATTTTAGGCTGTTGAAGCTTTATTTGGCCGGTTTTGGCCGGTTTGTTGGGTAAAGGGTTAACTGAGAGGGGAAAGGTTCTAAATATACGTTCAAAATGTTTAATATTGAATCAACTATTAAAGTGATCATGAACATTTTGACAAGAGGGAGGAGTGCTAATTTTAACACCCGTGAATTAAAAATTGCGAGTGCATACGGGTGCGAGAGCAATCACTCCTGTCTCCTGGGAAGGATTGCTGTACTCAAATCTTGTTATTGGTTTCTATGTTCTCTGCTTCGTAGAATAAGGTAACCAGATTTTCATTAAATAATATGTGACTGTCAGATAAGCCGGAATGCAAAGATAGAATGCTCGTCATCGAGATATTTTCATACTCTTTCCAGACAAATGTATCAAATAAATGTTATCTTTTATAACAGACGGATATGTAGTTTTGTGTGTTGTTAAAAATGCTTGTGCCGATAAAATTAAATTAAAATATGCTCATCACAATAAAGGTTATAAAAGGTGAACAAATAATAATAGACTGGTCAATTCATAATGTTGACAATGTATTACCCTTGGGTATCTCATAAAAAAAACTATTTATTGGCAAGCTTTGGTATTAAGGACCCATTCGGAGTATTCCATTCGAACTCAATCAGTTCCTGGGAAGGTATAATAACCCATGCTTACTATGGGCAGAACAAAATAAAAAATAAAAATAAAACCCTCGTTCCCTCATTTATTTTGAAAACAAATTGCCTGACAATCAAATATCATTTTTTTGGCCTTAACCTGAACATTTACTGAAGACATTTTTGACTCAAATTAATTATTTTTCTATATATTATTGATATTAGATCGTTGTTATTACTGGTATATATTGAAATTGGCATACAATCTCCCTTTAATATCACATTTTCTGCAGTCTTAAATACTGGGCATTTACAAATTTTCTTCTCTTACTAGTTTTGATATTCAAGTTTTGTGTTTTTATCTTTGCAGTTATGACACTGGATATGGTGAATAAATAATAAGTAACACATAAATTTTCCCTCTCTTTTTCATAGCAAATAGGTTGTATGTTTCCTGCACTGGCCAGAGAGTGAGTTCAACATCAACCACGACCACCACAAGCTCAACAACAACAATGACGAAATCAACGACAACTTCGTCAACAACTACAACCTCATCAACAACAACATCGACAACAACAACAACAATATCAACAACAACAACAACTCAAACAACCTCATCACAAACAACACAAAGCACAACCACACAATTTACCACTACCGTAACACAATTTCCAACATCGCCAGCAGGCTCAATCACAATTTTTCCTCCAAGTGAGTTTCAAATCATCATACTCATCACCACCATCACGATCATCATCATACTCATTACCCCCATCATGTTGATGATCATCATACTCATCACCGCCATCATGATGATCATCATCATACTCGTCATCATATAATCAGATATAATACATGGACAACAGATAATAAAAGTGCAGAGGAAGTCCTATCTATTGGAGGAAAAAGTTCAGATAATAAGTTCAATCTATGGTAGTTTGATGAACTTATTATCTGAACATTTCCTAAGGGATAACTATTCATCAATGAGTATTTAGTATAGAAATGGTTACGGGTGTACAGTGCATGGCCTAGTTGGTAGACTGTTGGATTTCAAATCGCTGTAATACAGCAGGTTGTGTTCATATCTGATATTAGCCAGGTTTATATGCACACATACATCTAACTTGTAACATTTGTTGCTATGGTATTGCCACAGTAATGCTCTAAATAATCGACTCCTTAACCACAGCGGAATTATGGGTAATTTTTCAGGATTTAGTCGGAAATGTGGCTTGTTGCCATGTTGAATGGCAACAAGCCATATTTCCGACTAAATCCTGAAAAGTTACCGATAATTCTGCTGTGGTTAAGGAGTCGATTATTTAGAGCATTACTGTATAGAGATGCACTTGACGTGGGAAAATAATGTGATTTTACGGCGCCAAACCTACATGTTTATAGATATCGGGCCAACATTTAGGAAAATGTGTAAACACTAGTCGTGGTGAAGACAAGCTACGACATCCGATAATGCTTAACTAACTTCAATCAGAAATAATCTCTTCCCACTGAGCGAAATCCCATTGTCTTACTGGCTGCATAACATTGGTCACACATTCGGTTATTAGGAGATTGGATTTTCATATGCTACACATTGGGCACAAAACTTCTAAATGATTTGACCGTGTATGCGGAATGGTCATGTGAGTCAGGTGACTCCCAATGGCATTGGTAATTTACACACATACATTACATGTTACTTACATGTGGTGGCTAAACCTGGCTATTGTTTCTCTTCAGTGGTGACTATTTTCTCCATATATGTGATTATTTGATGAAGAAACCATTAGCTGATAAGTTTTGATATTATATTTTCTTGTGGTCATTAGCACAATTGGGAACACATGGTTTCAAGTTGATAAGTATCACGTATTTAAAACGGCTGATGCGATTGCAAACGTGACCAGAAACGAGGAAAAAGGTAATAAACTGGGGTAATGATATATTACATAGGATTTTGGCAGCTACGAGCATATGCTATACTATTTTTCAAATAAGCTGATACCTCATTTGTGTCCAAACTCACAGTTGTTTGCTCAATCCGGGGTGGCAGGGACTGGCCTAGAGGGCAACTTGGGAGACATATTCTTCCTAAAATATGCCACTTCTCCCTATTTTTGTCCCAGGGAGAAGTAACTTCTCTTTCATATACTGGTATGCATATATCCCAACAACATATTTAAAATAAATTTACTGATTAGAATGGTGTTCTTACTTACTATAATGGTTATATAAATGGGCTCTTGTGTTGCATGAAACTTATTGGATCATAGAAGGGTGATGTTGAGGTGTAAATTGAACTTCAGCCATTGTTACTTCTCCTTGATTACAGTCCACTTCTCCCTAATATCCAAACAGGGAGAATTGACTTCTCCCAATTTGAAACCTCTAGTCTGGTCCCTGTCGGGTGGTGGGGGTGGTATTAAGATTTTTCTCTTATATTTCACTTACTCATTTCAGGTGTATGTAATGGTGGATTGGATGTAGCAGGTAAGTGATCCACCATCCAAAGCAATTAATTTTACCCCCACTCATATTGTTCCCCTGTTATATATTCTTGCTGCTTATGGATGAAAACAATATCAAGTGGATGCCCAGACAAAATGGCAACATTTTTAATTCACATTTAATTTAATTTAATTAATTAATCTATTCCTACATTATGGTGATATATACAGTAATGCTATAAGTAATCGACTCCTTAACCACAGCAGAATTATGGGTAACTTTTCAGGATTTAGTTGGAAATATGGCTTGTTGCCATTCATCGGAAAGCTCTCGGGGAGAGCTTTCCGATGAATGGCAACAAGCCATATTTCCGACTAAATCCTGAAAAGTTACCCATAATTCTGCTGTGGTTAAGGAGTCGATTACTTAGAGCATTACTGTAGGTTGTAACAGCATAGACTTACAAATTTGTTTTCTAATCAGGCACTTTTGTCTTTGATGATGATCAAAGCTTGGCTGGAAGCCACTGCCCTGGGTTAAAGGCCCACTTAATTTTCAAAAATGTATGCCTATTATATGCCATTTGAAAGAGGAAGCTCCAAAACATTGTATTATCAACTTATCCTGTAATAAACTGTGAACATGTTGTTTTTGTTGAGGTACCAACGTGTTTTGCTGTGCTCGAGTTTCATCTGGATTATGCTGCAAAGTCAACTATTTTCAAAGGAAGGGGAATAACTATATCTTAGGTTGAATTATGTTGTATTCTTGGAGTGAAACGGGGGAAATGTTTTTATGATTTCAGCTATTTTCTATTACTCTATGGGCACCTTCTGAGACACAGACGCTCCAAATGGTGATGAATTATAATATCATATTTTATGTTATAGATTGTTATTAAAACCGTATATCAAGCCACTATTAAAAAATAATCGGTGACTCCAAAATTAAATGGGCCTTTAAATTATCAAAACTGGTAAACATATTAAAGTGTTTTTCAATATTTTTCATACCGTATACCTTACTCATATCTCGTACTTAAATTCGCGCAGTACTATCTTTCACTCAGTTTTTAATTCACACACTATAAGGCCATTTATTGAACTTATTATCTGAACATTCGTCAAGTGAACTAATTGTCCATGAATATGTAGTTAAAGGTACTCAATCTGATCAGAGGGTCCCCATTCATCAAGATACAACAACAACAACATTTCTTTAAAATATGCTTTAGTTATCAGAATCGATTAATTGCAACAAAATAATGCTAACCACTGTCAACTATGGTATCAAATTTCCCAAAACGTGTTATTTATCAACATTTTGTTCAACGAAATATGGCTGTGTTATAACTTGAGTATTTACGAAATTTGGCCGTATTACCACTTGTTTTCAGAGTTATCCATATTCATCCGTAATTTTGACAGAGACCATCCATTTGACGGCATGTTTCTGGACCAGAAACAATTGAAATAACAAACTTCAAAAATTGATATCTGATCACTCTGAGCTGTGATTGGTAGGTTCCTCAACTCGAATCAAATATTTTTTACTCCCGAAGCCAAAGAAATAGTAATTTAGGGGCGTTTAATTGGATTGAATACCTGTAATAAACAGTTTCCATTACATTTTCAGATGTTAACATATGTGTTGGTGACGATTATACCACACTACAAAAGACCAATGTGAATAAGCTGCGACTCCATGTAGCAGAAACATCACTGACAGCATGTGAATGTACTATAAGGCCCGTCATTGGATACAGCAATGTTACTATAGTCGACATGTACCCAGAGAAGCCCGCCTGCCCGTCCCGACTATCATTGACTGGGTTCAATCAACTCATCTCTGACTGTCAGCAAATGGATATGCCGGTTGGCGGAGAAATGAATGTCAGACTGGACAGGGAACAGAGCTCCTTAGATCATTACTGCCTTGTTTTCACAGGTAAATATAGTAAAATAATGACAGTAAATACTGCCCATAGCAGGCTAGCATCACCAAATTTACCCTCTGGGGACCTCATTCTGCATGGCCTATCTGTGATGGGAGACATAGACTCAAATTGAAGTTTCCAAATGGTGAATATTGTGACATACACCGATTGGAAACCTCAATTATGCAATGTGTCATCTGCCAATTTGGGGATATAGAGAAACTAAACTAAAAAAGAAATAGAATCTATGTGAAGAAGTTTCTATAGAAATTTTATAATAAAGAATCTTTCCATAGAAAATGAGACCTAAGCAATATCCCTTCTATGCGGGATAGCGTCACTAAATTTGCCCTCTGGGGACCTCATTCTGCAAATGACAGACACACTAAACTCAGACTTGCATTGCATAGCTATGTTGATACACATGTACAGTAATGCCCTAAATAATCGACTCCTTAACCACAGCAGAATTAGTGAGAACTTTCCAGTGAATGGCAACAAGCCATATTTCCGACTAAAAATCCTGAAAAATCACCCATAATTCTGCTGTGGTTAATTAAGGAGTCGATTATTTAGGGCATTACTGTACGTACTACAGAGAAACACTGAAATGTAGAATTTCATATTGAAATTAATGAAAAATAATCCTGGCAACAGTGATTCTCAGCAATTGAATGCAACATTTTTGAGTTGTTTGTTCTACTCAGATTTTTAATTTTATTGTCCAGACTTTGGTTTGCCCTGATGTACCCAAATTTCTAAATCTAAATCTAATGGCCCGTGCATAATGTATGGCAGAAAAGTGTTTTTAGTTGCAATGTAATTATACAGTTTATCTCATAATATGAATTATAATCATTGAAATTGTGCTGAAAGTGGTATTACAAGGCCATGTATCTTACATTAGTATTGTATTCTTATTCCCTATTCACAGCTAAGCAGCTTCTGGTTTCGTGTAAAGCAGGACAGGCACCATCAACAGTAGCACCATGTGAGTTTCTAAAATGACTCGCCTTGATGTAACAGATTAATTCAAACTGATAAAGGCTTGATAATTATGTAGATAATTTAAATGAATGATCCTCTGGTGATCATTATAATTGTATCCTCACAACATTCCCCTCACCAATTTTTCTCCTTCTCCTTGTTTTGGAGCTTCCTCTATCAAATGGTGTATAATAATATGGCATATATGTTATATATTGTGATCTGGGGGTTAGCAAATTAAGTGGGCGTTTAAAGGACTCGATGAAATATCTAATCTTCCAGCTGTATAGACAATCAAATATACTACCCATAGCCTTTTTTTGTGAACATCAATATTGTAATTGGTCCAAGACCACTTTACATATTTGGGCAACTCAGTAAAACAAATAAACAAAATATAGCCAAGGTCACTAGTAATTACTGCTTCCTCATCTCAAGTGGGATTCTTACGAAGATACAATTAACAAATTGTATTAGTACTTCCCTGTGAGTGGTACCAAATAACCCGTGTCTAGTTCAAGTGAATTTTTGTTTTGATATTTCAGCATCTTCCACGACTACAACTACCAGCACTTCAACCACCACAAGTTCGAGTACATCAACAACAATCAGCACTTCAACCACAACTACAAGCACATCAACTATCTTAACAACCAGCACACCATCAGCAACCACAACAACCAGCACATCAACGACTACCAGCACATCAACTATCTCAACAACCAGCACACCATCAGGAACCACAACAACCAGCACGTCAACGACTACCAGTACATCGACAAGCAGCACGTCGACCACGCCTACCGGCACTTCAACAACAACCACAACTTCCAGCACACCAACGCCTACCAGCACTTCATCGTCAACAGCTACAACTACCAGCACATCAACCACAACTACCAGCACATCAACCACAACTACCAGTACTTCAACAACAACTATCAGTACATCAACAACTACCAGTACATCAACATCAACCACAGGTAGCTCAACCACGACATCAACCACAGGTAGCTCAACCACGACATCAACCACAGGTAGCTCAACCACAACATCGACCACAGGTACCTCAACCACAACTAGCAGTACAACAACAACCAGTACAACAACATCGACCACTGGTACCTCAACCACAACATCAACCACGGGTACCTCAACCACAACATCAACCACGGGTACCTCAACCACAACATCAACCACAGGTAGCTCAACCACAACATCAACCACGGGTACCTCAACCACAACTAGCAGTACATCAACAAATTTGACATCAACAAGTACTATGATTACCAGTTCTTCGACAAGGCAAACATTACCAACAACACCAAATCCAACGACGACTGAGAAACCTGTCGCGTCACCATCAGAGAAGTCAGAAGTAACTAAGATAGTTCTCCCTGTAGTCGGTGCAGGAGTGGGAACGTTGGTGGTCCTGTTGTTCCTCATGTGTGTTTGCTGTCCAAGGTGAGAGGTTTCTATGGTTGGGTTAATATCGTGTAGCATCCTGATGCTACATTAATGCTCTAAATAATTGATTCCTTAACCATAGCAGAATTATGGGTAATTTTTCAGGATTTAGTCGGAAATATGGCTTGTTGCCATTCATCGGAAAGCTCTCACTGAGAGCTTTCCAATGAATGGCAACAAGCCATATTTCCGACTAAATCCTGAAAAATTACCAATAATTCTGCTGTGGTTAAGGAGTCGATTATTTAGAGCATTACTGTACTCACATCCAAGTATTACACTTTGACTTCATGTACGGTCCATCTCAATGCAAGACTTGACCGAAAGTTAATAAAAATGGCTGACCCACATAACATATCGAAGGTGGCATCAAGTCTGGATATAATGTGCCTGACATTTGCAGAATGGCCAGCAAGCATTACCAAATTCACCCTCTGGGGACCTCATTCTGCTTGGTCCTCAACTGCTATGAGAGACGTAGGATCAGATTGAAGATCCCCAGTTGATGTTGGTGATGTTCACCCATTAGTCACCTTGATTATGAATTTTATCTTCTGCAAATTAGGGGATATAGAGACTGAACAGAAGGGAAAAAGTAACTGATCATGAATACAACATTAATTTGAACTATAGACACTTCCCAGAAGTTGAGGCCTAGGCACAATGAGGTCCCCAAATTTTTAACTCAGTTTTTGGGTTGTCCGGATAATGACTTGAGAAATATTCAACATTATTTCTTATATGTGGTACGTGGTTCTCATTTGAGAAGACGCAGGCCAACTTCGATTTTGGTCATGGTCCAATGATTTTTTGAAGGAGTTATGCCCTTTTATTTACTTAGAATTTAGAAATCGCAGTGTTTGCATTGTCTAGATGATAATTTGAGCAATATTCAACAGAAATAAATATTTGGTACGTGGTTCACATTTGAGAAGACGAAGGCCAAGTTGGCCAATATGGTCATGGTCCAATTATTTTTGATGGAGTTATGCTCCTTTTTCGACTGCCATCTAATTTCGGGGAGTATACGAATATTACTGGCTTGACTGCATCCATCCGTTCTGCTTGATAACTCAAGCAAATATGAACCAATTTCAATCATTTTTGGCATACTAGTTGCTTGCCACAGTATCTCAAGTCAGTGAGCAAACTGAATATTGTCCATCCGGCTTGATAACTCAAACAACTATACACCAATTCCAATGTTTTATTTAAAAATATGTTTCAATTTGCCACCGTTGGGTATGCCAGCACACAAGGTGCAATATCTTGTTTTGTTTGGCCTAAATGTTCTTCCTCAAATGATAAGACTTCTTTCTCCTGATTTTCAGGCGTTCAAGTCCACAACCTTTAAAACCAGAATTTCGAGAAAGTCAGAGAACACACCCTTATGATGAATATGACGATGAAATGACAGGAAGCCAGGAAAACCCAGAGGCAATAGACTGGAACCAATATAAACAGGCCCCATATGGGAGCCTCAATGGACACGCTACTCCACCGGATGCCTTCATTCCATACAAACAGGATGGATACACTCCGTACCAGCCAGAAACTCGCTATTTCTATGAATAGCATGATCATTTGGATAAACTTTCTATGACTATGATTGGCAGAAAGCTCATTGGATAGACTTGCACGAGCATGTGTATTATGAGTTCTTACTATAGGATCATTGCCTGTTAATTGTTTTGATAAATATTCATATTCTCGTAAGGTTGTTTAAATGAATACATTGTGAACATTGATTGGCTATTATGACTGAGATACTCAAAATCTACGATCGATTGAAGGAAGGGATCTCACAAAAACTTTTAACACTTTCATTATGGGAGCAGCAATCAAGATCCTGTGCCAGTGCATTCCCATATATAAGAGAATGCACTGGCTTACAAGGTAAAAGGTAAATATTGTAAGGCCAAATGTATTCTCTAATATATGTGAGGCTCCCTATGGGAAACTCACATATATAAGAGAATGCAATGGCACAGGGTTTTCACAAAATTTCAGGAAGCTCCAGTCATGGAATGGTCAAAGATGCATAATCCGAATTAATGCTCCCAAATTACAATTTCTTTGGCATCGGGGGTAAAAAATATTTGATTAGAGTCAAGGAACCCATCCATCAAAACTCAGATATCGATTTTTGAAATTGATTTTTTTCACCACTGGTCCTTTTTGGCAGCCTGGCACCTGGCAAAGAGTCGACAGTCTCGGACCAAATTGCGGATGAAGTTAGATAACACTAAATCAAGTGGATTTGGGTGTTAAATATTTGACAAACCGGCCAAATTTCATTGAACAAAATGTTGATAAATAACAGGTTTTGGGCAAATTTATACTATAGTTGACTGGTTAGCATTATTTTGGGGCAATTAGTCGATTCTGATAACTGAAGTGGCATTTCAAACAAAAAATGTTGTTTTTGTTGTAATCTGATAACATGGGGACCATCGAATTGGATTGAGTACTTTTAAGTTCCGTTCAGAAGCCTGCGCTATGGGTCCATTGCGATGACAGAATCTGTGTTGAACCATTCACACGGGTGCATTGTGTCATAATGAAGAGCTTTCTGTAGCAGCTGATATGTTCTATATTCTATGATAAAGCTAAACCTGTCATATCCCAACAAGTTAATCTTTATTGACATAAATTTGTGAATTGGTGAACATTATAAATAGATATAAATAGATTCAGAAATAGTTGGGAGCCCTGGATACAGTTTTAACCCTTTCTAGACTAAATGGGTTTTCCCCACCAAATATGAAAATAGACATTGGAATGGTCTATTCTTGATTTGGAGGGATATGTTCACAAAATATGAGCCGACAACAGACATTTTTGATAATACAAGTGCAGAAGGATTCTTATACTTTGGAGGGAAATGTTCAGATAATAAGTTAAACAAACATTTGTTGAACTTATTATCTGAAAATGTCCAAAGGTAACTACTAATCAATGAGTATTTAGTAAAGAATGAGTGAATTGAAATGCTTGTCTTGTGACAACATATCTATTCCAAATGATAAACAATATTGCTGTATAAATTGAATTTGTTTTAAGGAACGGATGAGATATCAAGAAGCAAAACTGTAAATCATCATCGTACTACTCAACGCTGTAAAATAATCATTGTTATATGTATTTAAAATTCCATTGTTAAACATATTAAATCTTTATTCATAATATTTTGTCGGATAGCGGCCGTGTCATATGACCTACTGGGGATATGTACGTTGGCTCCTGCACAAGATTCTTGTATTAAATTCATGTCGAAGATGAGAGATCCTCTTCAATAGTGCTGGGCAGTATTTCAATTTATTACATGATCCCACCTTTATTCCATTCAATAAACCCATTCTATCAATTCTGATATTAAATGTTCGTTTAATAACAGGAAATAGTGCCAGGTGACCTTTGATTTCCGGTTTGTCGTCTGTTTACATTCCGTACGCTATGTCTCAAAATACTATGGCTTCCAATATTTTTCCAACAAGCTATAATGAATGAAGAGTTTGAAAAGTTATGTCATTAAATATACGCCTTTAAATACGCCAAATAGTCTTTATTTATCTGGGACTATTTCTTTACGCGGACAAACACGCATAGTTATGTGAAACGTCATCACATGCCTTATAGAAGCCGATGTTAGTTTCTCGTCCCATTTGTTGATTTATGTATGTTTTGTCAAGGTTTTGGATCATGTAATAAATAGAAACTACAACTCGTCCCCAGTTTATAGCGGAATTTACAAAACTTGTCCACAGGCTCGGCCAGACCTAATATACTGGACTCGTTTTGTAAATTTTGATATAAACTGGGGACTCGCTGTTGATCCTCTATATGTTGAATATAGTCAATATTGAAACAAGAATGTGCATCAGAGATGCAGGGGTCAAGTTGAGGTAGCTACTCAAAACACTGGCTATCATTCACAACACTGATGTGAAAGTCTGATAGAGCAAATATTCCCCAACGAACTGCCTTTGCTAGATTATTGCATCATCGCGATAAAAAAAAATTAATAAAATGTCAATGACACTGTAGCTCAACTTGGGAGGAGTTAGTTATTTGCTGAGGAATGAATAGAATGATAAAGACGGAAAGTAAACTAGAGGTCACCCTGAAGATCCATATGAAGTTTGGTGATGATCAGATGAGGGATGTGGTCTGTAGGGTGCGCCAAAGGATTTAGTCATGCAAAGAGTAAATTCCAAGATGGCTGCCGCGGCAATGTTTTCATAAAAAAAATTCCAATTTGATATCACTCATCTACAGGTGATCACAATCGTGCCTGCAAAATTAATACGGGCTGTAGGGTGTGCCGGTGGATTCAAATTTAAAATCTAAGATAGCTGCAGGCGGCCATGTTTTTCATCGAAATTCAGAAAAATTTGATAGCTCCCATCCATTGGTCACTCTGAAGCTACATATGAAGTTTGGTGAAGATCGGATGAGGGAGGCGCGCCGAAGGAAATTGTTGACAGATGGATGACAGACGCCAACCCATGACAATAGCTCAAATTTACTTTATAAAGTTGAGCTAAAAATGAATCAATAAGGGCTGTAACTGTAAAAGTTATGGGTCATAAAACAGTTCGCTCTTGGAGACAGTCCAGAATGAATCACCCCAGCCCAATTCAACAGTCCCCACAGAACCTAAATTAATGCGCTATTATGTAATGAGCCTTCAGAGTCGAGTTCTGATCTTGACCACATGCTCTGCGAATGTGAAAATAATCAGGTATTGCTCATTGAGGCCTATGGGCACTCCTTATGGATATTGTCAATGCCTGTTTGTGGGAATTGGCGTCTGAAACAATCATCTGTTAGTCAACATTTTATGCTTAATGTAGCCACATGATACATGTATATCGAAATGGGTCTCTTGAAATCTAGCCAGAATTCGGTCACTGCACAGTAGTTTAGATTTCTTTTCGTATTATATACAATTTACTGTGAAATTTCCAAATTTGTCACATTAGACTCTTTGGAACTGTGGGACAATATATACAGTATACCGTAGATTTAGTACTCAAAGCAGGGTTTATCAATGTTAAGCATGTTCCTTTTTTGTATTGTATACAATTTACTGTGAAGTTTCCAGTGATGGCTGTTGATATTCTCCATTAACTAAAGCAAGAGACTGAGATCACTGTCGGATACCCGTTTAGGTTCGGACATTCCAAGATGGCGGCGCCCACTTAAGCAGATAAACGGTAAGTGTATATATTGTCTCCAAGCAGCAATCAACGACATCTTTTGGTGATACACCTTGAAACAGTTATGTAGGAATTTGTATGCCCAACACATACGTAACACGCCTTTCGCATGACAGGCATGTGAATTGTTGTATTTGGCGTATCAAGTCGTCATAATTTTTAGAAATTTTATCGAGGCGGCGAAATGTTCGCTTTTTCGTATTTTTCTGGCCCTGGGCTCATGCATCCGCAAATTTATGTATTGTTGTGGGTAGATTAGGTCACCACACATCTTCGGAATGCAAAACCGGCGATATTTTTATTGTCTAACTCCGAAAAAACGACCTTTGAAAATTTCAAAATGTTCAGGTTCGGATTCGCAACATTCGTGATGATTTTGTTCAGGTTCAGATACAATTTTCGTTCAGGTTCGGACAAATTTGGTTCAGGTTCGGACAATTTTAGTTCAGGTTCGGACGCATCAAAACCTTACCTATAAATGACATGCCGAGGTGCAGTCGCGATCTTATTGTGCGTGTTATTAACGAACATGCATTGTTAATTTGTTATATCTAAATATGACAGCTGAAATTTCCAAATATAGGTGGTAAATTTTCCGAATTAATGGGATAAAAGCCACAGTTGAATATTCTCGAGCAATGTCTACTATAAACCAGCTAGTGGGAATTATTACATTTTACATATGAGCAACAGTGGTATTATTACTTATCTTCTGAAATATCGGGGATACATGGATATTTAATACCTGGTTCTCGATTTTGAACCCCGAGGCGGAGCCAAGGGGTTTCAAAAAGACACATCCGGGTATTAAATCTCCTAGTATCCCACGATGTTGGCGGAGCTAACGATTTTGTCCCACATCAATAGCTACCATGTGGTGTGCTTTTTATAGGTTATCAGATAAATTCACACCAATCAGCAGCAATAAGAATAATTCAGTAGCAGACCTATCGATCCTGTTTTAGGTGATGTCAATTAACCTCAGTGCGCTAGAACAATGTCAAGATCGGTGAAACTGCTAGTTCAAGGGTAATTCATAACCACGATGTTTCACGTGCTTTTATACGCCCACTGTCAAGAGTTACGGGGGCATGGTGCATGATTTAAACGTGACGTTGTTGTCAATCAGATTGTTAGTTACAACCGGTTGTGGGGACAAGCGTTGTTTTTCATATGTTTCCCTATGAAATAGCTGTAATTTTAAATGACATACGATGCGCTCTCTTTCGTCAGGACCTTGGCATGGATAATACTTTTCAAACGTTATCTCACTGTAGATACTTCTGTTTAAAAAAGGTACACAATTATTGACGCTTGTATTATCAATGGAACTACGCGAAATTCCGCGGAAGACTGAAAATAGTTTATTACTGCGATAAGTTCTAAAGAAAAACAAATGATCCCGTTTTATTACGTATTCAGTTATTTGTTAATTGGGTTTCTGTGTGTAATATTTAACCATTGGGTAGGCACTATTCTCTTAAGCGCATGAAGGAAAATTTCAACCAACATTTAGAGATGCTTAATTTGCCAACGGAAGAGCTGATATTGTTTGCATAAGTTTCGCCACTTCGGCGTCTAAATTCTTGTTTCGATAAACAAATACTTGTAGTTTTGCAGAATTGCTTACCATAAGCATAACATAAAGAGAACACATATGGTTTCTCGAATAATATATTCCTGAAATATCGCCGCTCGTGAAGATTCGCATATTGCAGGTATTATTCGGCAAACCATAATATTCTCTATGTTCGCATAGTGCTGAATAGAACGCAACATGTTCGGGCTCTAATTAATAGTCCTGCATAATAGTCGTGTGACAAATGGTTAACTTGTAACCGGATTCAACATTTAGAAATGAGGCAAAACACATAAGGCTTATATTGAAAAGAATATGTTTCGTGTGAATACCCAAATATATCATCCAATTATTGATACAAAACATGGTATATATTGTCTATCTATCAGCAAGTATTTATGGCAAATTGTGGGAACAGCTACATAATCACATTCATCTTATAAGCAGTCTAGCAAAATAGAGTCACTGTTCGTGGCTCGTTTCTGCGCTTTATGTCTGGGAATTATATATTATATATTGTTAATAGAGACTGGGGGTAAATACATCATTACCCGGCTTGTTGAGGGGGGATCGCCTCGGGGGATACGAGCCTCTACCGGGGCATACCACACAGTATCCCCCTCAAAAAGCCGTGTAACTTATATTATGGACAGGTATCTGCTCATCTACGTGCGGCGACCTTTGTGGCATCGTATGTGGATGTGGAGGAGAATCACGTGATCGCATAAATCTCACACGCATAAAATAAGAAAATACGCCCAATTATTCAGTGGGCTAAAACCATGCCTCGTGTTCCCCATTTATCGTTTATTTTACGAATGGAAGATAACCAAATGCACAAAAACGCAATAAGAACGCGACTGTACCTCGGCGTGTCATTTTTATGCGAAGTTTTTGATGCGTCCGAACCTGAACCAAATTTGTCCGAACCTGAACGAAAATTGTGTCTGAACCTGAACAAAATCATCGCGAATGTTGCGAATCCGAACCTGAACATTTTGAAATTTTCAAAGGTCGTTTTTCGGAGTTAGACAATAAAAATATCGCCGGTTTTGCATTCCGAAGATGTGTGGTGACCTAATCTACCCACAACAATACATAAATTTGCGGATGCATGAGCCCAAGGCCAGAAAAATACGAAAAAGCGAACATTTCGCCGCCTCGATAAAATTTCTAAAAATTATGACGACTTGACACGCCAAATATAACAATTCACATGTCTGCCATGCGAAAGGCGTGTTACGTATGTGTTGGGCATACAAATCCCTACATAACTGTTTCAAGGTGTATCACCGAAATATGTCGTTGATTGCCGCTTGGAGACAATATATACACTTACCCTTTATCTGCTTAAGTGGGCGCCGCCATCTTGGAATGTCCGAACCTAAACGGGTATCCGACAGTGGAAATTATCACATCGGAATATAACCATTAGGTAGCAATGTATACAAAACAGTCATTGGCACTTTCATACATGATATTAGAGACGGTAGGAATAAACAGTATATCAGTGTTATATTTAAAAAATAAATTGTTTTTAAAATGGCAATACTGCCCATCACTACTCTGCAAAATGTTAATTAGTACACAAAACTAAAAAAATATATACAAAGTGATGGCAGGGGCTAACCTAGGGCTTCATGAGTTTTAACTCTCAAACTATTCTCCGGGCACCAAATATCCACTATTAATATCGTTGGTTGGGGTTTAGAATCTTTAAAGATAGTTAGTCTCACTTTGAAATCACAACACTACATGTAGTAAACATCAATGTATGATAATTAGTGACTGATAAAAAAACAAATCTGCTCCCATCAGGACCATTGCAAAACGGCTCACTATGATATGAAAGTTATTGACTGAGCCACAAGTTCCACCCATTCCATTCTAAGAAACTGCCTGTGTAACCTCTAAGCCAGATTATAGCGTGTCTGTCATTTGCAGAATGAGGTCCCTAGATGGTTCCTTTAGTGACCCTATCCCGCATAGCAGGCTAGCATCACCAAACTCACCGTCTGGGGACCTCATTCTGCTCAGGCCTCATCTCTGAAAAGTTTCTTTATTATAAAATTTCTAAACTTCTTCACATATAGATTTTATTTCTTTTTTAGTTTAGTTTCTCTATATCCCCAAATTGGCAGACGACATATTGCATAATCGAGATTCCCAATGGGTGTACATCACAATATTCACCATTTGGGAACTTCAATCTGAGTCTATGTCACACATAGCAGATGAGGCCATGCAGAATGAGGTCACCAGAGGGTGAATTTGGTGATGCTAGCCTGCTATGCTGGATAGCGTCACTAAATTCACCCTCTGGGGACCTCATTCTGAAAATGACAGACACACTG
Source organism: Siphonodentalium dalli (assembly GCA_032622095.1). Classification (NCBI taxonomy): domain Eukaryota; kingdom Metazoa; phylum Mollusca; class Scaphopoda; order Gadilida; family Siphonodentaliidae; genus Siphonodentalium; species Siphonodentalium dalli. The sequence goes on along the minus strand of CP136061.1, from coordinate 202,067,498 downwards.
AACTCAGAGCTGTGTAACCTCTGGGGCTACATATCTCAACAATCTTCAATGTAAAGTATTTCTAGATAACCTGACTGACAGCAAAATATATACCAGTACATCATTTCACTCAGGTACAACCAACGTCTTTGGGTCAAGGCATGGATAAGTACAACTGGCCTGATGTTCAAGATAAGGTGAGATAAGAACAAGACAGTCAATGACTCTTGAGATGCTCATCTGACTGTAAAGACTCTGAAGACCACAAGTCATTAATTGTCAAAATCACTTAAAACAAGTGGTTCTAAACGGGGACAGAGCTAGAGAGTCTCCATTGATCAAACTATACCCTGCCCTACTCCCCTAACCAGACATACCCCATATAGATAAGAAATTTTCCAAATATGGCCATTATTTTCAAGCAGTTTAAACAAGAGCAGGAAAATATGCAGCTGTTGGTAAAAAACAAATATATATATATTCCACTGAATACTGGTTGGAAAATCAAATTATGAGAACAATTCCAACCTTTTTTGGTGTGAAATACACCCCCCATGCACTGCACCCTCCCCTGGGTTCTGCACTTATCTTAGAAATCTTTCCAGGGATTAACACTCTATATGTAAATAAGATCATCAAAACCTAACCATTTCGCTAAAAACCAAAAACTATATACAAGTACTAAAACAAAAACTTACTTACCAGTACCAAATTTGAATTCAACAGCATAAATAGTATAAATTTCCTATTGCTGCGCCTATTTGAACCAACGTAAACCCCAATCTAAGATCCATTGATCTAGTAATTTTAAAAGGTATATTTTAGGAATTTAAATGAATTCATTACCATCATAAGTTAGGGAAGGATTATCAGCAAGGGCCCATTGATAACTTTTCCACGTAATAGATATACACCCCATCATCATAGACGAAAAGAGCTAACAGCCAAAATAAAATATACATGTAATATTGTAACACCTGCTACATGTATAACTGATCACAGGTTTCTGTATATCAGTTACCAACTTGAATTCAAAAGTTCAAATAATGTCTTAAGATGGGGTTAAAAGTGTTTGGGGTGGGTGGGAGTAGTGTTAAATCTCACAGCTCGGCCCCTATTCACATCATCTAAGAACCTTTTACTATGAGATCCAATGTTTTATTGATTTCAGAGGATATATTCAGGAGTTGAAGCCAACTCATTGGAAGCAAAAGTGTTAAATCTGTGCCTTTTGACAGGCCAACCATGATTTAAACAAATCTATATAATATAGTATATGGTTAAATATTCCATCTCCCCTATAAAGATAAAGAATAGTTAACAAACTAGACTGCTGGGAATTCATCACAGATTTAAATTTAAATTATTACAATGACCATACAACATTTTCCCCCAGTTGTGTTAATCAAACTGCGTCAGATAAGATCAGATGAATTATTTATAATTACCATCCATATCATATGGGGAAAGTGGCATTCTTATTTTTATCAATGCGGGATATAAATTTTCCAAGAATATTAAAATACCAAGAGTTGCATTGGGAATATAAAAGATGTGTTTCATAACAGGGTTGCTTGACCCCCTCATTGGGCAATAGTAAGGAGCTTCTTGAATATTTGCATCATTAACTACAGTAATGCTCTAAGTAATCGACTCCTTAACCACAGCAGAATTATTGGTAACTTTTCAGGATTTAGTCGGAAATATGGCTTGTTGGCATTCATCGGAACAGCTAAATAGTTTCTGTTACAGAGGAGTTTTAAACTAATTCTTTATTGGGGGGGGGGGGGGGGGGTAAATGTTCATGTCTCATAGTTCTGTCCATATATGACCTGCCATTCTCTTTTTTGAATATTATAGGTTCTTGACCTCTGATGATCAATCGCAACAAAGTTGAGCCATGCAAGTGAACAGTAGCAATGGGATACCTGTTCCACAAAATGTGTTAAAGCTTATATGTAACATGCAAGTTTCTAATAGTCAAGAAAAGATCTTAAATATTTTCTGTGAAAGAGAAGTTTTAATGAAATCTTTAGAGGGAAAAGTGTTATGTCCCTGGTTCTCCCACTATTTGACCTGGTGACCCCATTTGAGCAAATCTGAATATAAATCATCTAGGGACTATCCCCACCAAATACAGTAATGCTCTAATTAATCGACCTCTTAACCAAAGCAGAATTATGGGTAACTTTTCAGGATTTAGTCGGAAATATGGCTTGTTGCCATTCATCGGAAAGAGCTTTCCGATGAATGGCAACAAGCCATATTTCCGACTAAATCCTGAAAAGTTACCCATAATTCTGCTTTGGTTAAGAGGTCGATTAATTGAGAAATTACTGTATGACTCCATTTGGTCTTGCATGCAGCTCTTGAGGAGATGTTTTAAAATGTACTAAGGAGGGAAATAGTTATGTCCCTCGTTCTACTATTTGACATGGTGACCCCATTTGAATCCCAGTCACACAAGGACACGCTCCATACCAAATATAAGCTAAATACAGTAATGCTCTAATTAATCAACTCCTTAACCACAGCAGAATTATGGGTAACTTTTCAGGATTTAGTTGAAAATATGGCTTGTTGCCATTCATCGGAAAGCTCTCGGGGAGAGCTTTCTGATGAATTGCATCAAGCCATATTTCCGACTAAATCCTGAAAAGCTACCCATAATTCTGCTGCGGTTAAGGAGTCAATTAATTAGAACATTACTGTAGGTGTTGAGAAGAAGTCATTTATGAATTATTAAGGAGGGAAAGAGTTATGTCCTTGGCTCCACACCTATTTGACCTGGTGACCCCATTTGAACAGATTGTTGACAGATGGACGGATGAGGAGCGATGGCTAAAGCTCCACTGGAGACTTTGTCTCCGGTGAGCCAAAAAGTACACAAATATTTACTATCACAATTTAATAAGTGTCAAAAGTCAACAAGTACAGGTTAACAAATAATTCATGGGAATATAAACCATTAAATATGTAAATGAACCTCATATATGGAAGCAGGATGTTTCGGCACCTTGATTTTTGGCACTTCGTTGTTTCGGCCCAACGGTCCTTCCATTTTTCCACAGAGAAGGAAACACCCATCACACTGACAGACGTAACGTAACGACCACATGATCGAGGTACTTGCTATGAAAATGTATACTATGCTATACATTATACTTCACATTGTTTCAAATGAGCATATGAGTGAAAGTTATCAAAACATCAACCTATTTTAATATATAATAATAGTAATTAATAATAAAAGACATATCGGTAAAATCTACCAGGTGACGATATGAGACGTTATTAGAATGATATAAGTTTATACAGTTATTATTTTTATGACATATAAGACTACATGCTAATTTGTGGTGTCAGCAATCACTGGCAAATTTGTTTTGTAATCAGGAAATATTATCATTACTAATGAAGAAAGCCGCCCTGAAATGTTGTTCAATGGGCTCCTATCCTGAAAAATATACTGACATATCTATCTGGCAATTTCAGAAAAAAAACATTGAAATAAATAATATAAAAAACATTTATAGTCATCATTGACATTTTTGGTTGGTCCAAAAATATAATATTTATAAATAATATTACTTTTTCCTTAAGGGAAGCCCGAAACTGAACTATATGGATTACGTCTCCGGCCTTGTGTCAATCAGGAGGGTTAAAATTTTATTGCTGTGCCGACCCTACTCACATCCGTGTCCAGATTAGTCTCGCATGAATACACCCGCATTCTATCTATTGTCTAGTCAGTTTTTTATTTCCGACTTAATCATGAGATTTGCGAGTCGCGGGGTTGGGAATGGCACCACCATGGGAGGGATCTATGATAGTTCAGTTTCGGGCTTCCCTTAAGGAAAAAGTAATATTATTTATAAATATTATATTTTTCCGCCAAGGAGAAGCCCTCAACTGAACTATATGGATTAGAATGCAAGCCCAGGAGGAGGCACGAGCAATAAAGTTAATTAATATCCAAATTCGATGGGAATGTACTCTTCCGAAACAGGATTCATGTAAATGTGATTTAGTCATGAATCAGATATGATTATGTTACGTGAAAGAGCTCCCAATTCAGATTACGACATTGCTCAAATGTGTACCGCACCCCCCCCCCCCCCCCCCCCTTGTTTTTGGAATAAACATCCCAGGTAGTGCCATATAATTCATGCTAGCGAGACAATCGAGCAAGTATAACTTTGCTGCATCCTATTCTCTTTGTTATCTTCTCCGCTCTCGCGACAGTTCACATTATGAACTGATGTCACATGCAGCCATTGTGTATGCCATAACATATCAGAATGCTTATGATACACCAGAGAGCAAATTAACTGGAATCGCATCGCGATTTGCCACTGAAATGTGGATACCGGTAATAGCGAGGAATTTTTTATACATGTATGATGTTATAAAAATGCTATCTAATCATGTCAATGTGAGATTATTTGCGAATCAGATATCGAAAGTAAATTGCTCCCTGTGATACACAAACCAGATATAAAAATGATATGCTGCAGATATCATAGCGAGGTATGAGGTTTCATTAGATCATGCCACACATCTGTACTCCATCCTCGTATAATGTAGAGAGCAGGGAACGCCATCATGATCCAAGGTATCATTGCATACCAGTATATATGGGATTAGAGAACACCACTGAGGACTTGATGAACAAGCATAGAAGCATCAGTAATCTATGATGGCGCACATAACGAGTGTCGGGTACATTTCGAAATGATCAAATGTAGCAGAATGATCAAAATTGCAAAATGACCGGTGAAGGAGTGGCCTGGAGGTATCCCGAAGGTATTACGATTCCAGGAGATTGGACCCCATCGTGTGGAGATGTGGGCCACTGCACCGTGGGGAAGAGATAGAAGGCTGGTTGGTGCAGCTCTTGGAGGCACGCAACAAGTCTTCCCCACCCAGATCATTCAGCCTTTCTTTCCTACCGGTGAAGGAGTGGCCTGGAGGTATCCCGAAGGTATTACGATTCCAGGAGATTGGACCCCATCGTGTGGAGATGTGGGCCACTGCACCGTGGGGAAGAGTTAGCAGGTTGGTTGGTGCAGCACTTGGAGGCACGCAACAACAAGTCTTCCCCACCCAGAACATTCAGCCTACCGGTGGAGGAGTGGCCTAGAGGTATCCCGAAGGTGTACGATTCCAGGGGAGTGGCTGGACCCCATCTGTGGAGATGTGGGCATTAGATCATGCCACACATCTGTACTCCATCCTCGTATAATGTAGAGAGCAGGGAACGCCATCATGATCCAAGGTATCATTGCATACCAGTATATATGGGATTAGAGAACACCACTGAGGACTTGATGAACAAGCATAGAAGCATCAGTAATCTATGATGGCGCACATAACGAGTGTCGGGTACATTTCGAAATGATCAAATGTAGCAGAATGATCAAAATTGCAAAATGACCGGTGAAGGAGTGGCCTGGAGGTATCCCGAAGGTATTACGATTCCAGGAGATTGGACCCCATCGTGTGGAGATGTGGGCCACTGCACCGTGGGGAAGAGATAGAAGGCTGGTTGGTGCAGCTCTTGGAGGCACGCAACAAGTCTTCCCCACCCAGATCATTCAGCCTTTCTTTCCTACCGGTGAAGGAGTGGCCTGGAGGTATCCCGAAGGTATTACGATTCCAGGAGATTGGACCCCATCGTGTGGAGATGTGGGCCACTGCACCGTGGGGAAGAGTTAGCAGGTTGGTTGGTGCAGCACTTGGAGGCACGCAACAACAAGTCTTCCCCACCCAGAACATTCAGCCTACCGGTGGAGGAGTGGCCTAGAGGTATCCCGAAGGTGTACGATTCCAGGGGAGTGGCTGGACCCCATCTGTGGAGATGTGGGCCACTGCACCGTGGGAAGAGGCAGAAGGCTGGAGCAGCTCTTGGAGGCACGCAACAACTCTTCACTTCCCCACCCAGAACATCCTCCAAAGGCTACAGTGCTGGATCTTTCCTGACTGAGATAAATACTTGGACTTATCGCAAATTGTTGAATTAAATGAAGCAATATAAGATATCAACCTGTATCCTCATCCTGTACAAAATCACTTACCAGCGGAACATCAGAATCCTCGTCCGACAGTGTGCCTGGTGACCCACTGTCGACCCGCGATTCTTGCTCATCGTCGTCAAACCTGCCGACGCCACGCGATGCAGAGAAGCATGTCGAGATCGACGCCAGCCAACAGAATTGGCTGCATCAGGTTGGGATACCAGACTGTGGAAGAGGCCTACACTGAAATGGTTCGACGCAAGACAAATGCTCTTGCATTTGGGATAAGTAGCTATGTCCTGTCCAAGGTCACCCCCTCAAATTCAGGGGCATCATCAAGCTGCGCCCCCAAGGCCAGAGGGAATAAGTTCTGATGAGCCATTTGATCAGAGGAAGCCCCTTCCATGGAATCCCCCAAATGCAGGTGGTCCTGACCAAACTGGAATAAATGTCGATGACATACCACTATGATCACATGACGGCGGAGGAGCAGGCCCGGATGTATCCCGAAGGTATTACGATTCCAGGGGATCGACTGGACCCCATCTTGTAATGATGTGGGCCACTGCACCATGGGGAAGAGTCAGAAGGCCATTTGGCTGGTGCGCTATGTCTATGAGAGCAAGAGCGTCACGTGACAACGAGTCTTCCCCACCCAGAACAGCCGCCAAAGGCTACTCCCAGGTGCCCAATAATTGTGGTGGCCTATAAACAGATCTTCGTGGCAGGAATCCAGGCCGAAATCAAAATACTGATGGAAATTTCACTCTATGTGGAATAATAGTATATCGATGTGAATTTTTTCGAAATTTAATAATCGTATTGCCACTACCATTAGGCACCTGAGAGAAAGGTGCCGGAGCAATCGCCCGTGAAGATTGGTTTCCCGAATCAACCACTTGCAGCACCCGCCTACCATTGGTTCACACTGCCGTAGCAGGACCTGGGGGGCCAGAACTGGTCCTGCCCGAGGTAAAGACTGGTACGGTTGCTCAAAGTAGGTAATCATTGACTAATATGCCCTTACCCAACTATAACAAGTAATACACCCGTGAATGAGCAACCTGCACGGTGTGTGGCCATCAAATTCGAATCATGTTCGACTGCAAGACATGCTGTTAGTTATAACAAAGCAAGGTTAATATACATAACACAATACAACCTAGGTTATTGAGTATAAAGTAAGGTTAATATAAAATCACGTTATACCCCTGGCCACGTGATCTTACCTGCTATGACAGGTAAGATACTGTCTTTTCTCGTATATGAGGACGATGAGTTCCGAATGCACATAGGCAAGAACTAGGCGGTTTCCGTTAGGAAAGTGCGCTTACAGCAGACGTGAAGATACGAATGCCTTCATTTTCGTCATGATTGTATCGAATCGTTTTGTCACATAATCAGTGGATATGTCGATGACATACCACTATGATCACATGACGGCGGAGGAGCAGGCCCGGATGTATCCCGAAGGTATTACGATTCCAGGGGATCGACTGGACCCCATCTTGTAATGATGTGGGCCACTGCACCATGGGGAAGAGTCAGAAGGCCATTTGGCTGGTGCGCTATGTCTATGAGAGCAAGAGCGTCACGTGACAACGAGTCTTCCCCACCCAGAACAGCCGCCATAGACGCCATAGACGAAGAGCCATGTCATGGCCGGTTTCGGAAATATATTGGCAGTAGATGTGCGCAATATAAACGCTGCGCATGTAAGCTCGCTTTAGACATTCAACAATACAAATGCAGTCCTTTCTGATATTCTGCGCAATATAAATGTGTTGCATGTAACTGCGCATCATACACGAGTGAAAGCTATGTGGCAGAATATCGTTTTGATATATGTGGAAATAGAAGTTAGTGAGCCAAGTGATGGTCTCTACTGGAAAGACTATTGGCAGTGAATCTGGAGCACGTGACAATATGTATTCTTTCTATTTCGCTGTTTGCCGTTATCATTCACTGATGAAACTGCAAAGTATGTCAGTATTGGGATGAAAACTGTTCACCATATGTAAGCATACTAGTAGTCAGTTCTGACAGCATACATGAGGCCCTGATACCATATGATTGTCATGTACAATGTATGGAACTATTACGGCGTGCAATACATTATTGAAAGCTCGCCCATGCCGAGGCATATTAGAGCCTACGGTAAGAAGGCTTAGTGTCAGGCTACAAAGTTTTCACTTCATTGCAGTTGGTGAACAATAGGTCGTAGTAACCCAAACTGTACATACATGGATGTAAAGAATGCAACACAATATTTAGAACGTCAGACAACACATCAATTTGAAGTGTGGTTATATATGTGATAACGAATACCATCCCCCTGTTACGGAGTGTTAGTAACTATTGTACTGATGATACAATGAGTTATATGATATTTAATCGTGATAGACAAGGCAGAATTGTCTAAATACCTTGAAGTCGATGTAATGTGTTATTACATTTGCCATGTGTCTAACAAGACCACGCGCTCATACATACTGGCGGGCGTAGATTCGCAGGTATTGATCGTTAAAACAATGTTACAGATCGCTCAGTCGAAAGAAATGTGAATTGTCATCTGATGATACTGATAGTGATAACAAGTACTATCTTTCGTATTTATTCATGTAAATTATTACAAAGGAGGATATGGCTGTCCTGTGCAACTTTCTGGGAATTAACAGAGCAGTGCCATGTATGATTTGGTAGTATACATTAGGATACAAAGCAACGGAACTTACGAAATAACCGAAGCGAGTCGACGGAAACTTATGTAAAGTGAAACACGTGTAGCACGAAATTAGGAGATATCGCATACCGTACTACATTGCGTCCTCAATTGTAAGTCATGATAGTCATCACGCCGTATGTGTGGCTCAATATGCACTATGTGGTTTTGCCACAAGTAAGCTATGTGCTTCTTTAGTCATTGTCAAGATGGCCATCTTAATCCCAATTGTTGGAAGATAAAGCGGTCTTGAGGAAAACAGAAAACACGGAAACAAATTACGGATACAGTGAAACGAAAAAAGTTCCCGTTTCGGATGTGAGAAATATTAATTAACTATCGGGTACAATAAATTGCAAGTTTGTAATATCAACAATAAATATTGAGTCGATAAACTCGCAACACAGAAAGATACAACCTTGAGAAAATAGAAACGATCCTGTCCTGGCGAGGAGGAATAAAAACTGACTAGACAATAGATAGAATGCGGGTGTATTCATGCGAGACTAATCTGGACACGGATGTGAGTAGGGTCGGCACAGCAATAAAATTTTAACCCTCCTGATTGACACAAGGCCGGAGACGTAATCCATATAGTTCAGTTGAGGGCTTCTCCTTGGCGGAAAAATCATCAGGTGGCAAAACGTCCAGCCCCAAAAAATCAAGTGCCGAACTGCAAATCCAGGTGCCGAAACCACCAGTATTCTCATATATTGGATGTGTCTGCAATTTAGTTAATGTTGGCATTGATAACCTGTTACAAAAGACTAAATGTTAGTAGTAATTTGATTCAGTAATCAAAATTAGCCACTACAATAAGCAAAGCAGTGGAAAATGCCTTGCTTACATTTTGAAGCTAATATGTCACTGCATTAAATTTGCCGTGGGACATTTTTCCTAATTTTGAGGGGTGGTTGAGAGATTTTTGTGGGTTTTATCATTGTTTTCAGCTGATTTCATTTTGTGATTTATAAAAGTTTTGCACTCCAATCGTTTCTTGAAATACATCAACAATGCCAGTCTCATTCAAATCACACCTGGATCTGATGACGCCCATGGAATAAATTATTTCAAATGGTATGTATCATGGCAATGAAATGTTGCTTGCAGAGAGCGATTGCACAGAAAAATGAGATGCTCAACCAATCAATAGCTTCCTACAAAAGGCAATTAATATTGACACTTATTCACCAAAGCCACACCCGCTGGTGTTTGACTGCAGTCTCACCAAGTTATTGCAAACTATGTGTTACATCGTACCTGTTAACTGATCAAACGTTGAAAAAGTTACCCGTTGTTGGTTCGAAATCCAGCTTATATAAGTTACTTCATAACTGGGTAATGATCATACAGAAATTGTGTACTTAATGGAATTGTTTTTGCAAAGAGATTAAACTTAATATTAATCCAATTCATATTTTCTCCTAACAAATATAGTTATGTCACACAACAAATAAGAATGAAAATTAAATGAAAAACGTCTAGATTTCACAAATATTTCCATAAAATTGATCAATTCCATGCGATAAACAATGATGTCTTGGGAACAAACACCTGTCAATCACGCATCCAGGTGAAGAGAAACTTCATTTTCATTATTTTCATTGGTCGATCTTGACCCCAAATTAAGGTTATCGAGAAAGATCTTAATGGCTAATTAATTGACATCCAATTGTTTTACAGTATCCAGTTAATTGACATTTTAGGATAAAATTTGTCAATTATTAAAACCTTATATATTTAGAGCTATTCATTTTTTGGGGAGATTTTCAGATGTCAATATTAACAAAACCATAAATTTCATTGAATCCATTAGTTATGACCTCCAATAATCTGACAGTATCAGTCACCATGAGCATGACACAGCTTTATTTGGACATGATGCCACTACAAGAACTTCAATCATTGCTCCTAACTGACAAAGAACCTAACCTCATGCTGCATTTCGAAGGTTTTAACACAAGCATGGATATAGTGTATGACTTTTGCAGAATGAGACAGTGGGCTAGCATCAGCAAATTCACCCTCTGGGGACCTCACTCTGTTTAGGCCTCATCCTCTGGGAAGTATGTATAGAATCAAATTAACATTGTTTTAGTTACTCTTTCCCTTCTGTTCAGTTTTATATCCCCAAATTTGCAGAAGATAAATTGCACGAACATCACCATCTTCAATTGGGGAATCTGATCCCAGGTCTCCCATAGCAGTTGATGCCTAAGGAGAATGATAAGGTGAATTTAGTGATGCTAGCCTTTGATAGATACAGTAATGCTCTAAATAATCAACTCCTTAACCACAGAAGAATCATGGGTAACTTTTCAGGATTTAGTCGGAAATATGGCTAGTTGCCATTCATCGGAAAGCTCTCGGGGAGAGCTTTCCGTTGAATGGCAACAAGCCATATTTCCGACTAAATCCTGAAAAGTTACCCATAATTCTTCTGTGGTTAAGGAGTCAATTATTGAGAGCATTACTGTAGCATCACTGGGCTTGGTTTTACATAAATCTTGTGTATTGTGGCAAATCCACGTCAGCATCCTCCCCAAGTCAGTCTGGCAACATGATCCGTTTTCCTTCTTGTTGGTTTGATGAACCCGAGGAATTGCAATTCTGAGACTCCTCGAATGAAACGTGCTCTGTTAAATAATTAAGGAAAATAATCTGAATTTGACAACAGAATGAAGGCAAAAATATTCATGTTTTCTGGCATCTCATTTGTCACTTGAGAGCACCATAATAATTACACTCCATACATGATATATATAGAACATGAAAAGTTCAGTTATTTGTGAATTATAATTTAGGCCAAAAAAAAAAACCACATGTGTTTCTGGTGACATGCAAGAAAAAAATAGGGGTGGGTGGGGGGTGACTTTTCATTTTATTTATTTTTCATTTTATTTTCAACTTTGCTCAAAATAATTATGAAGACCCCCCCCCCCCCACCCCCACCCCCCCCCCCCCCAGACTGCTTCACCTTGTTTTAATGTACTATAAAATAATAAAACTAAGTACATTATATTGTAATATAGTGTAATTTATTGTTTTATTGAATAGAACATGAAAAATAAGTTTGATTCGGCTGTGACCTAATTGAAGTGTTGTATAATTTCCAGTTTAACAGTACACACGATGTGTCCGTTTTACATGCAAATTAATCGGTTTACACAGAAAATAAAATCGGATGTGTACCAATTTTCTTAGAGCTCTTTCCATCAATGTATCACATTATTATAATCAATAAATTTGAAAAATGATCAAGGAAATATGGGTTGATACAAAAATCGGACTTGGCACTTAAAGGGTTAAAAGGGATAAAAATGGGTTAATGTGTAAAATCCAAAATGTTTGTAAATCATTCGCCGCCAAGAAGATTATGGAAAAATATAAACTTTGTTCTCATTTTTAATATTGATCTCTGCAAATCAAATGCTTTAATTGAGAATCTGGTGTTTTCTGGAATATTTTTCATTGTAATATTAACACTCATGATTTTATCACCGTTTGTTGATAAAAGGGCTGACACACTAACAGTATTGTTTACATAACAAAGGCTTTTGTCATTGGAGAGTTCTCGATGATACAAATAAGAACAAAGTCTGTATATATATATATATCCCTGTTCTTTTTAGCGATGTTTTTACAAACTTTTAATGATTTTTTAAATATTCCCACTGTGAAGGCCTTATATCCCTTTAAAACCACCACTGGATGTGCTTTCAATTTTAAAGAAAGGATACTGGAGCTGACTATCAATGGTCTTTGCTTTATTCTCTTCTTCTTCATCATCATCTTCAGAGAGGACAAGTACAAAAGCCTGCAGTTAATAGAAACATTTCTTTACCAATATGCTAAAATGTTAAATATGGTAAAATAGATCAAAAGTTCCCCATTTGCAGCCATCGGAAAGTATATATATAAATAATAAAAAAGCAATATCAAAATTCTTTATATAAAGTGGAACGATAATTCAGTACCAATAAGATGAAACTAGAAAACATAGTTAATAGAAAAATAATTATTTTAAAAGATGCATAATCCGAATTAACACTCCCAAATTACTGTTTTTGGCATCGGGGGTAAAAAAATACTTGATTCTAGTCGAGGATCCCACCCACCCATCAAAGCTCAGTGATAAGAAATCAATTTTTGAAATCTATATTTTTTCACCACTGATGCTTTTTGATGGCCTGGCAAAAAGTTGATGAGCCGACAGTCTTGGACCAAATTGCAGATGAAAATGGATCTCTAAAATCAAGTGGCTTTGGGTCTTAGATATTTGATAATTCGACCATATTTCGTTGAACAAAAAGTTGATAAATAATAGGTTTTGGGCAATTTTATACTATAGTTGACTTTGGTTAGCATTATTTTTGGGTAATTAATTGATTCTGATAACTAAAGTGGCATTAAAATTTTTTTTGTTGTTGTTGGAATCTGATTATATGGGAACAATCAAATTGGATTGAGTACCTTTAAACAAGTATTGCAGCTGAAAGCTGCAGATGGACTTTTGACGTTATAAAATCATCAAGTGTCATAAGGTAGTATTGATAGACCTTACTGAAATAATTGCCGAGTGTCTGGTAAAATGATTTCAAATATGTGCCAAATGTATGGGACTGGCTCTTGGAGTTAACCCTTCCATGACTGGAGATTCCTGAAATTTTGCAAAAAACATGTGCCAATGCATTATGCACATCTCCCATAGGTAGCCTCACATATGTAAGAGAATACATTGGCTTAACAATATTTACCTTGACCTTGCAAGCCAGTGCATTCTCTTATATATGTGAGGCTCCCAAGAGAGACTAGCATATATAAGAGAATACACTGGTACAGGGTCTTTAATGCTGCACCGGCGCAACTCCCGTAATGAAAGGGTTAAAACAAACCAGTCATAGCTCATCTGAATGTTCCGTAAAATGGACAACTATGCATTGTATTATCTAGAGCTAAATCAACAGTAACTACAAATATCGCAGCATTTTAGAATTATGACCAGTCTCCAGTTAATATTATGGTTGGTAACACAGCTATTTTTTATCATTGTCTGTCTTTATAAGATCTCGATCCTATTTTAGTCTAAAAGGCCTATTTAATTTTCGAGTCACCGATTATTTTTTAATAGTGTCTTGATACACAGTTTTAATAACAATCTACGACATAAAATATGATTAAAATACTATAATTCATCATCATTTGGAACCTCTGTGTCTCAGAAGGTGCCCATAGAGTAATCATAAATAGCTGAAATCATAGAAACATTTCCCCCCATTTTGCTCCCAGAATGCAACAGAATTCAAACTAAAATATAGAGTTATTCCTCTTCCATTGAAAATAATAGACTTTGTTGTACAGTCCAGTACACCGGATAAGTTGATAATACAATGTTTTGGCGCTTCCTCTTTCAAATGGTATATAATATGGCATTTATTTTGTATAATAAGCCAGTGCATTCTCTTATATATTCGATGCTCCCTATGGGAGACTCGCATATATAGGAGAATGCACTGGTACAGAGTCTTTAATGCTTTAGTGCAGCTCCAGTCATGAAAGGGTTAAGGCGAAACACAAATTTGGTCCCACCAGCCAGCTTATAACACTAATTACTAATTACCTAAAGCAGATTTGAATGTTTCGTCAGACCCTAGGTGAAGTGAATGGATCCAATGAAGCAATACACAAATTTATAAACAGTGACTCCCGCTGAAGGAAGGACTCAAGATATACATGATCGAGTATCATTTTTGTTCTGTATTGGCAACATCAATATGGTAACAATGATAGTTCAATGTTACATTTTGAACTTGATGTACTACCTATGTACTAAACTATCAGTTTGAAACAATAAAACTGCACAACAAGCCTTTAGCACGAGTATATCAGCTGTTAACCCTTTCATTATGGGAGCTGTGCTGGTGCAGCATTAAAGATATCGTGACAGTGCATTCTCTTATATATATGAGTATATAGGGAGCCTCGCATATATAAGAGAATGCACTGGCTTCAAATGTCAAGGTAAATATTGTTAGGCCAATATATTCTCCTATATATGCAAGGATCACTATGTAAGACTAACATATAATATATAAGAGAATGCATTGGCACACGGTTTTTGCAAAATTTCAGGAAGTTCCAGTCATGGAAGGGTTAAGACAAAATTCATTTTCCAAAAACAGAGGCTGACATACCTGTAACCAGTCATAGAGGTTGATGAGCTGCCCACACTCCAGGTGTAACTTATACAGGATACAAACGTCAGGCATTGTGGGCAGGATCATGCCAGTATCAGACTCACAGCATGAGCACTGCAAAGAGAATTCTCAGTTAGGCTATGCAAAGTCAATTTCCAGTTTCTAAGGCCAAAAATAAATTGAAAATCATGTGCGCCCATGAATTTTATTTCTATTTCTATTTTTAGTCAATGTATTCATATTAAGTGAACATAATTTTGTTTGCAGGCCCTTATATCATTCACAAGCAGTTTAACTTGTGAAATATGCATGCATTTGAGTAGTCAGAGACTACAAGATCTTGCAAAAAAGATATTCCAACAGAATGAGATGGTTGTTGTGACGTAGAATATAAGTTCCTATTTCCATCAGTGTTTGCATATACTAAAATATAAGCAACCAGTCCAGAGCAGCTTTGATCTTGCATAGATACTGCACAAAACCATTATGTGGTGGGTGGAACATAGTGGGGTCCTAGCTACAGTAATGCCCTAAATAATCGACTCTTTGACCACAGGAGAATTATGGGTAATTTTTCAGGATTTAGTCGGAAATATGGCTTGTTGCCATTCATCGGAAAGCTCTCACAGATGAATGGCAACAAGCCATATTTCCTGAAAAATTACCCATAATTCTGCTGTGTTTAAGGAGTCGATTATTTAGGGCATTATTGTAAGTCGTTTGCAACTCATTTGATAAAAGATTCTCGATTAACCTTTTCTTTACTAGATACTAATTGGCGAGTAGTTCCATTGGAAATGTTCACATAATAAGTTCAACAAATGACCACAGGACACATGTATTAGCTGTTGTCTGCTTAAATTATCTGAACACCCCTCCAGATGAATAATGGACTATTCCAGTATATAATTTTATAACTGAGTGGATGAGAGCTTTCCGATGAATGGCAACAAGCCATATTTCCGACTAAATCCTGAAAAGTTACCCATAATTCTGCTGTGGTTAAGAAGTCGTTTAATTAGAGCATTACTGTATGCGTTGTGTTCTGTCTATGTAAACTGACCTGGAGGTAATAGTGTGGGTTACTGAGAGCCACCTGTAGTGCTGAACGTGGTGACGCATTCAGGTGCCGTCTTACCTCCGATACATTGTCGTAGTAAAACAACTCATAGAAGGGTATTAATCTGGGACATTTGAGCGACTTCCTGAAAGAGAAAACATATTTTAGACCATGTACCCAGTTTAATATTAATCCTTTCTATACTAAAGACTCATTGACGAATAGTTCCCTTAGGAAATGTTCAGATAATATATTCAACAAACGACCATTGGTCGTTAATTTGTAGAACTTATTATCTGAACATTCCCCACCAGTGACTATGAATCATTCTGAACTTGTATTATTTTTTCATACGTCTGTCTTCTGCTCATTGTTTCTGGATACCCCTCCAAAAGAATGATAGACTGTTCCAAAATATACTTTTATAACTGAATGGGAGAATCCATTTAGTACAGAAGGGTTAATGATCTATAGTTTTCAACATCACACTGGGCAGAGTAACACGATATATTTCTAGCTACTTGCAAGTACCAGTATTTACAAGTTATGGCGTTACATTACCGCTACTGCTATTAGAAACGAAGAACATTCTTGATAAAACTGAAGAAACTAAACATTAAATTGGTCAATTACGATGTTGTCATGAAGTGAAATCAGGTTTTTCAGTATATATATTCAAGTAATATCAAATAATCTTTTTCCTTTGCAAATTTCTCTGAATTTATGTGATGAATTAACAATAATAAGGACACAATAAATAAATAGCTATATTTTCATCCAAATATATATTCAGAAGTGGGGCGGGCAAATTTTATTTTATTTAAAGACAACATCAGCTTTGAATGCAAGATCAATCTAGAAGTGAACTAATAGCTTAGTTGATTATGAGAAGCGTACTATTGTACTTCCCTCCTGCAACTTGGAGGTATATTTTAACTCCACTTTAAAATTGTCGACATTGAACCCAGAATCCATGCTCTTTGTTTGTTAATATAGAAGTTTCTTTTAATATAATGTGAATAAATTGCTTCCCTATAAGAGGGAATGTGAGAGTATTTTCATGTCTGATTTTTTTATGTACATAACATGATTTAATCTAGATCTATTGAAGTTAGACAAGGGCAATGACTATCTACAACATTTAAAGATACGGGCTGCATTGGCGGTGGGTATGCTGTTAAAATATTCACCTCCGTCAATAACCACCATAAACAAAAAGAATAGTAAAATATAGACAGACTTTGTTCTTATACCAATCAGAAATATGGCATAAACAGTATGTTATTGTCAAATGTTTTTCCTTTGTTATGTAAACAAAAGCAAAAAAAAGTTACAGAACCTGACTTTTGTTTAGATCCGGATGTGGTAAACATAAAGAGCATTATTTGTTACTGTTTTCCTGATATGGAAATAATAAAGAGCATTTATATCAGTTGTGTGTGATTAACCAATAGAATTGCGCTGATTTATGTAAACAGAAGCAAAACTTCTGTAACACGAGAAGGTTCTTGCTTATGTACACCATCGTACGTCTTGACGACAATATACTATTTACAAGCTGATTATGTTTGGCATATGAACAAAACTATATATATTTTAATATTCCTTCCATTGATGGCGATTTGAACAGATATGAATATTTCTACAATGAACGCCGCCCGTGCCTTTAATGGAAATAAACATTTTCCAGATGGGACTTATATTAGCTCACCTGAACACACTTATAAAATAATCAACAATCTCTATCCTGAGCTTTTCATAAGGAGACAGCTTCTTCTTCTTACTCCCCATTTCCTGGAGCTTCTGTAAAACAGCCAAGAAATAATTGATTTAAGTTCCGAGATTATGAAGGAATAAATGCTATTTTAAGCTTAACCCTTTCATGATGGGAGCTGCGCTGGTGCACCATTGAATATCATGTGCCAGTGCATTCTCTTATATATGCGAGTCTCCCATAGGGAGCCTTGCATATATAAGAGAATGCAATGGCTTACAAGGTCAAGGTAAATGATGTTAGGCCAATATATTCTCTTATATATGCAAGGCTTCCTATGGGAGACACACATATATATAGGAGAATGGATTGGCACAGGTCAAATTTTTTTAGGAAGCTCCAGTCATGAAAAGGTTAAATATAGTATTCTCCATGATGAAGAGAATGTATTGCGTTAACAGAAACAATGATCATATTATATCATTGTATCAATATCGACTTTAAAGATACTAAAGTTTGTTGGTTGGAATATAAATGGAGCATCAGCTATGAGTTATCTCTTTACCAATTAAAAGTTTTCTAGATACACCTTAGTTACTAGTAACCAGTTGACATCTTTAAGGCAGTTCATGGCAATTGATGTACAGGGTTCGCGCTGCCACTTGCCAAAGGCAAAAATAATTCACATTTGGCCAAAAATATTTTCATTTGGCAAAATTTTTGGCAAGTCACTTTTGATTCCTCAAGAAAGTTTATTAATATTTGTCAGTCAATACCACTCATTTCAGGAAACTCTTTCATTATTAATGGTATTGGTGGTGATTTACATATGTATAAGGTTATGAAAAGTTAACACCTCTACCAGGGTACAATTAATCTGATATCATTAGTATCGACAGGTGGTGGGATTGCTAGTGTATTTAGTTGTGGTGTTTACATAGCTAATCCTCTTTGTTTCAATGTGCCTTTCTGAAGAAGAAACCCTTCTACAATTGCATTGTTATGTTGTTGGTTTACTGTTCTATGATAAACCAAAGTATAGAGTCGAGAATTATTAATAACTAACTGCTTTCCTATTGATATTTAAAGGTTGCTCAAGCAGCAATTGTCGAAATAGTCAAAATAAAAGAAATAATCTTGTAGAAACTGATAGCATTTGAAACTCATAACAGCATTTGGCAAAAAAAAAATTCATTTGGCAAAAGTAAATTTTGGGCCAGCGCGGACCCTGTTGATGTATATCTCAGAATGAATACAAAACAATATCATCTGAGTTTTTCTTACTGATGTAGGTTACTGCTTGCATAGTTTAAAAATTTTGAATGAATTTTCCCAAATGATCAGATAATGTGTTTTTATGAATATATTTGGCACAATGACTTAACCCTTTCAACCCATAAGACCAAAATAGTTGCGTAAAAGTTGCGTAACCGTAATACTTGCATAAACCCATGTGTGTTTTGTTTACTTTATCGCTAAAATATCTAGAGTGCCTGTGCAGCAACACTGGTGACAGCCAATCGATGACTAGATTCAAACAGGGTACCACAATTACTGCCAGTGATATTATGGGATATTGACATTGTTTACATTGAAGGTCACTAGTTAGCTGGTTTCCGGGTTACTTCTGTTATGCGAGAGTGGCTAATATCCAAACTTAGTGCCAAGGGAGGTGACTAACAGAGAAATTAAATTTTGAGAAGTCGTTCAAATACTATCTTTGCATGAATTATGTTGGATATACTATTCTAAATTACTACCATGGTTGATATTCGTGCAATAATCATCAATCTTGGCATTTATGACATTGAATTAGTTGCTTTTTAGGGGGGTGTAGAATGGAAACCTAGCTTTTGTATGCTGATTTTTCGCCAGTTTGTTGCTGATTTGAAAGTTACACCTAGTTTTTGTATCAAAATCCATTAGTCTCATCAATTCTGCATTTTATCTTTTGCAAATTATGGGATATAGAAACTTCCCAGAAGGGAAAAAGTAACTAAAAACAATGTTAATTTGAGACTATAGATACAGGGTTGGCGCTGGACCAAAATTTTCTCTTGCCAAATGAAATTATTTTTTGCCAAATTATAATAAGAGACTTCCCAGAAGATGAGGCCTAAGCAGAATGAAATCCGCAGAGGGTGAAT
Organism: Siphonodentalium dalli; assembly: GCA_032622095.1. NCBI lineage: Eukaryota > Metazoa > Mollusca > Scaphopoda > Gadilida > Siphonodentaliidae > Siphonodentalium > Siphonodentalium dalli. Next base: position 202,047,662 of record CP136061.1, on the reverse strand, counting down.
TTGGTGATGCTAGCCCACTGTGCAATTGTCAGACACACAAATTCAGGCTTGTTCCAGTAATAAGACTGCTGTAAAAAAAACTTACTTTTCTCAGTGAATACAGATCTGTTTTCTGTGCTATCGGTGTCACACTGGTATCAGGTGCCTCTTCCTCACTATCACTCTCATCTGAAGAGGAGGATGATGCACTAATTAACCCCTTCACTTTTTAATGGATTCCCCCATTCAGTTCTACAAGTATATCTTGGAATGTAAGAGAAAACAAGAGCTGGGCTGTCACCCGGTGTATATCCCCATGTGGCATTTCATTTTTTTTTAAACTGTCCTTGATCATTTTGTTTTTTAAAGAAGTTCTTGTATTGAATATCTCCACCGAAATCCATTGAATTGAATACATGGACTGACAAAATATGAACATTTCTATATAAACAAAGAGAAATAACCGGTGACTGAGATATTTATCTGAATGGCAAAAAAACTAAATCAATAATTTCAAATAAACAAAGATGAATAACTCTGGAACGGAAAATGCAAACAACACCGTTGAAAACTTCATTGACAGCACTTGTGATAATGAAGATACAATACATGCCAAATTTCATCATATAACCCATGGCAGAGATACTCAGATACAAATAATAAACATTTCCATATAAACAAAGATGAAATAACTCTAGAATGGAAAAACCAAACAAAACGATTTAATGTCTCTGAATGTCCTCATACTGGTGAACATCAATACCAAATTTCATTGTGATCAGATAACCTATGATTGAGCTATCTGCTCGATTGCCCTGACCAACGAAATGGTAGTTGTTGGACATCCAGTTTGCGGGACCTTCGACAAGAGTTATGGGGACTTCCGAACTGCCTCTTTTCAAGGCGTCTGGATATCCAAAACAAAATGGCACAAAAATGGGCCGTAACTCCACAAAAATGGGCCGTAACTCCTGACAAATTAGGGGAAAATTTTAATTGACCAAACATGATCTGAGACTTTTACAGTAAAACCTCTCCAAACCGGACCCTCTATAAATCGAATCCCTCTCCATACGGACCAAATTGTCCGGTCCCGAATTTACCCAACGCATTCTCACTAACAATTACCTCGTAATCCGGAACCCCCATTCCGAACATCGGACGGCTTTTTTAGTCCAAAAGTGAACGAATACGTTAATTTGTACCTCGGAAATCCGAACGCGGAAAGCGATACAAACTGAATGCAAATGTGGTAGATTTCACATACTTGATGCTGAACTTGTTTTGGCTTTGGTGTATAGACTGGGGATCCTATATAAGTTTAATTTTCTAGTCTATGCATTCAACTCTGAGTGGCCATTTTCATGTCAGCTCATTCGTTGTGACAGGTTGATTAAAACTGTATTGGTGACAATACACTACCATCGTGTGCTTTTAGCTAATTATTGTTTAGTTTGGAAAGTGGACGTAAAAATAAGAGTCCAATTCAGCGCAATGATTGATGAAAAATCAAAATGTCAGTGCTGTAATCTCCGTGAAGTCACCATTGTTCAAAGCAGTCGCCGAACAAAACACCGCTAAATAATCGGTACGATTATTCAAGAGTACGAATCTACTATTCAACATACTAATAGGTTCATCAAATCTCTGCATTAGCTTCTCTATTGATGCAGGAACCTGTTCGCTACCGGTACGATTATTCAAGAGTACGAATCTACTATACAACATACTAATAGGTTCATCAAATCTCTGCATTAGCTTCTCTATTGATGTAGGAACCTGTTAGGTATGATTATTCAAGAGTACAAATCTACTATTCAACATACTAATAGGTTCATCAAATCTCTGCATTAGCTTCTCTATTGATGTAGGAACCTGTTAGGTATGATTATTCAAGAGTACGAATCTACTATTCAACATACTAATAGGTTCATCAAATCTCTGCATGAGCTTCTCTATTGATGTAGGAACCTGTTCCATTTCGTCTGACAAAACATTGTTTTTCAGCTTTTCAATGGTCAGCTGCATTAAGCCAGTGAGTTCATCTTTGGAAGTCATCCTGTAATAAGATACTGAGACTATAATATCAGAATTATTAGGCATTTTATTTTTCATTACTCGGCTTACAACATTTTTTGGCTCAAAGGTAGGGAATGTTGGAGGGAATTTTTTTTTAAATACAATAGGTGTAAAAAAAAATTTTTAAGTTTTGTTTTTTTAAATATAGTCGGGAGAAATAATTTGTATCTGTAATCCCCACCATTGGTGCCGGCAAGGATCCTGAATACAGATGTGTAAGTTTTAATCTTACTACAAATGAAGTCACAGGGGTAGTTGTCTTCCTTGTGTATTTATGTAATACATGATGATCTGTAGCAAACCATAAACATCACAGGGAGCCTTCAATTTTTCGTTTGATTAAGCTGTTTTTTGTTGTTGCAGACTTAAACTGCTTCAATTTTCGATTGATTATGCTGTATATTTTGTTGCGCAGACTTAAACTTTTCTTCTAAATTTATATTTGTTATATGTCTGGAGCAAGAGCATCGTATGCGACTTCCAAGTACAGCATTGTCATATTCTTGTGTTTTTCTGTGAAAATAGCAAAAGTTACAGCAATGACCTAAGTAATCGACTCCTTAACCACAGCAGAATTATGGGTAACTTTTCAGGATTTAGTCGGAAATATGACTTGTTGCCATTCATCGGAGAGCTCTGAGAGCTTTCCGATGAATGGCAACAAGCCATATTTCCGACTAAATCCTGAAAAGTTACCCATATTTCTGCTGTGGTTAAGGAGTCGATTACTTAGGGCATTACTGTAGCTGAATATCTTACTTGAGTAAATTCATGGCTTCAATGAACATTTCACTATCACAAACATCTGACTGTAGGCAGTAAGCATATAGTTCACGAATCTGAAAAACATATTGGTATATTTATTATAACTCATTTTGAAGAAAAAAACCAGGGAGCCTTGGCAGCAGCAGGGGCCGATTAAAGTTCGGGCCAATTACAGTCCCTTTTCCCCCCCAATGACGAAAGTAGCCCATTTTCCAATTTGGTTTCAATATGATCGTCCCCAAGATTCACTCCAAATCTGAATTGATTTGTTCATGCGTTGGTAAATAGTACGCAACAAATTAGGTTTAATTTCTTACTGACAGCTAGAATTAAAATTATTTTGTAGTTTTTCAACTGTTTAAAATATTGGACCCATATTGCGTCCATTTTCCCCAATGGGAGGGGCCTTGATCCATTTCCCAATCAGGGTACCTCATAAGCAACTATATACGTCTTCCAACCAGATTGTCACTGTAAGGATTAGTTTAACTAGGGGAGGGGAAAAATTGGGAAGATTAGTATAATAACAGTTCAAATTTCTTCAATTTCCACTGTCCAACTCTAGAAGACAATGATCATCGAGAAAGCGATATTTTGATGTCCAATATTTGAATAACACAGATGTATTCTCAATACACATACAAAAATATACAGTATTAAATGCCCTAAATAATCGACTCCTTAACCACAGCAGAAATATGGGTAGTCGCAATACCAACCTGTTTTCCCAGAGGATGCTTAGGAAGCTTTGACACAAGTGCATGCAGACACTGTAATGCAGGATAGAAGTCTGTGTGATAATCATATACTCCAGCGATTAGTTCTGTCACCTTTTCCTACAATGAACAGATAACTAACATTAGATCCCGTTGCAGTTTTAACCCTTTCTATACTCAATGTCTTCTCCATTCAGTTATAAAAGTATAAATTGGAAAGGTCTATTATTTCATTCTAATTCACTCTCCTAGCAAGTAAATCCAACTTCCAGTGCTGATTGGTCAGTTGCCCGGGTGTAGCTGTCTTACGTTGATTGACACATGCATAGAAACTATGGGCCTGGTCACTGATAAACAAATCTGAATCGTTACGTGGTTCTCCCAGAAGTACCTTCATCATAGGGGCAACAAAATCAATTGATATTTGTTCAAGTTATCGTGATCAAAATTCACGAAAATGAACTAATTAAGGGCCCTTACTCCGCCTAAAGAAGGCAAACCTGGTCAGTTTTCGATCTCGATCAAGACATTGTTGAGCAGGTCTCATATACCAAATATCAACAATTTGGAGTGACTTTAATTTTTTCCATAAACATAAAAGTGTCCTTTTCTGAGAAACTGAGAAACCAAAACTGACCAATCAATCAGGTCTTTAAATTGCCATTAATGTTCATGTTCATTCAAAAGTTATCATCCCACACAATGAGTTTTGGTAGAAATTTAACTTTCTTCACAAAACTTTTCAAATTTTCACAAATCTTGCATTAGCTAATACCAGCTTCCATTTACAATCCGATTTGTATGCAACAAGAAGCAATATATGTGGGAATTTAATTGACAGAATGAGTGAAATTGTTCTTGATAAAGGATATAAATTTTAATAAATACTAAAAAATTATTAATAAATAAATCCGTACATAAGATTATAAAATATTTACCTTTGTCACGTCATCATTAAGAAGAAGATCTTTGATAAGATCTGGCGGAGATGTCTCTATATATCTGTAAATTGGTATATAAGAGCATTACAGAGACATGACAATCCGCTACCAGTATTTATTTCATGACTATAGTTTTTCTTCCCCCAATTACCACAATAGTTAAGCGACCATTTCCCTGCAATCGAATCAGCTATAGTTTGATCCAATGTCATATCACTATCCTCTTATTATTTGGGGACTGTGCATGCGCTTAAAATAGTTGTTTCCAATTATCGCTTCATTTACGTTTCTTCTAATCTATTGACCTCTTACAAATTACATGCTTTTCACTAATTGTTCACTACCTGAGGTATTACCAGTCCTAACTATAAACAATAAAAATGTTAATAGAGTGGCAAATACCAAATTTTTAGGCATCACTATTGAAGACAACTTATCCTGGGACAAACACATAAATTCATTATGCTCTAAACTTGCCAGTAATGTTGGAATCCTGAGGAAAGTCAGTGAATTTGTTCCTGCAAAAACTTAGAAAACCTTATACTTATCACTAATTATCCCCTACTTGACCTATTGTAACGCAATATGGAGCTCGACTACCAAAAAGAACCTAACCAAAATCAGAAAACTACAGAAGAATGCCCTTAAAATTATCTCAAATGATACAAGTGATATTATGACTTATTGTAAACTAAACAAACTACTAATATTTGATGATATTGGTAACATGCAGCTCATTAGAATACTACATGATTATCATATGCATGCACTACCGGATTCGTTATCAAAATTACTCACACATATTGAAGATATCCATAGCTATAATACCCGCGCAAAAACAAAAGGTAATCTTTATCATGAATTCAAAAGGACTAAAAACTCAAAAAGTGCAATCTCAAACAAAGCGCGAGAATTATGGAATAGCCTCCCTGCAGACTGCACACTACGCATTAAAATTAGTAGCTCAGGATACATTAAATATTTAAAAGATTACTTTATAAGAAAACGAGTACAATAATTCAGCCGTATCAATGGCCAATTCTAAACTTAAATCTGAAAGTATAAACTAAACTACCACATATCTCAAACCTAAATGAGGTCCACTGATTGTACAGCCACATCCTTGATATTCACATAAAACATTTTAATTTGTTCTTGGAGTTGACTTAATATATATACTTTATGAGCATCGCCCAACATATTATGCACACCATGTAATCTTGCGCCCCCCCCCCCCCCCACCAGCCCCAACTCTCCCCAATCCTTGCACCTACCTGCACTCAGTTTATATTCATTATTGTATTTATCATGCTATTATAGGGCTCTGGCCCATAAGCCATGCCTTCTACAGAGCCCCGTTGTTATTGTGTATAATATGCATAATTTAATTTATCAAATAAAAATCACTTCAGTTCAGTTCAGTTCAGTTCAACATGGGTTAATGTTATTCAACTGTTAAGTTGGTTTAATATGTATCGTATAATAAACCTATCTAATATCACTATGTACAGTGAATTTAACTCGTCATTGCAACACGTCTCATTGAAGAGGTCAGATCGCTAAATAAAATTCTTCGCCTGCGGTGGCTCGTTTAATCCATCAATCTAACCTCTTCAACTCGATGTTATACTTCTGCGAGATCAATTCACTAAAGTGGTAATATGCATGCCATCATCTTCAATACCATTTGGGCAACATGCCATCAGGCAAGCCTTGAAATAGTGTGTCTGTCATTTGCAGAATGAGGTCACCAGAGGGTGAATTTAGTGACTTTACCCTGTATAGTGGGCTAGCATCACTAAATTCACCCTCTGGGGATCTCATTCTGCTTAGGCCTAGTCTTCTGGGAAGTATCTATAGTCTCAAATTGGTAACTTCGATCTCAGCAGAATGAGCTTCCCAGAGGGTGAATTTGGTTATGCCAGCCTGCTGTGTGGGGTAGCATCACTAAATTCACCCTCTGGGGACCTCATTATGCAAATGACAGACACACTATTTCAAGGCTTGCATTCAAGCATGAGTCTCTTCAAACAAAGTGAACTCTGACTCAGAATCTAAGGCATAGATCATTTTGAAATTTCCCTTAACCCTTCAATGACTGGCGCTTCCTGGAGGAAGAACCATAGAATGAACCGTTACGAACACCTATACCATTTAAGTCAGGATATTCGACCATTTTCTATCGAATACAAATTGATTATCCAGACGGAAACAAATAACGAATTGAACATTGAATATTCGTAGGACCCTACTTGGAGTTAACCCATCCATGACTGGAGCTTCCTGATATTTTGCGAAAACCCTGTGCCAATGCATTCTCTTATACATGCGAGTCTCCTATAGAGAGCCTCGCATATAAAAGAGTATGTATTGACCTAACAATATTTACCATGACCTTATAGGCCAGTGCATTCTCTTATATATGCACTGGCACATGATCTTTAATGCTGCACCAGCACAGCTCCCATCATGAGAGGGTTAAGGTTTCACAGAAAATTGATAAAGCAACAACCAGTCCTTCCCAAAAAGCTGGCAGCGAATATTTGTCGCAAACCATTGCAATATTTATCCGTGTGTTGCAAACAATTTGTTGTGGTGTATCATGATACAGTAATTTCTGTGTCAATGCCCCAATCAATGCTTAGTAATATTATATCAAACATACCAACAGTGATTAGTTTTAGTCTAAAATAATGATATACTGTAAAAGTACAGTTATTCGTGGTGGTTCAATTTTCGTGGTTTTCATGGTTGCTAATAACCACAAAATTAAAAACCCTACAAAACAATAATCTTCGAAACAAGATCAATTTTGAGAAATAAGAAATGTCATGCGGGAGGTAAATCTATTGACAGTTAGTCTTGTGTTGATTCATGTTTATTTTTTTAATTTGAACAGTAAATTCAACACTTTTTTCACTGAATGGATTCTCCAATTCAGTTAAAAAATATATACATTTAAAGAATTGTCTATTATTTATCTTGCAAATAGTCTGGAAATATAAACAGACAGATGAACAAATAATACAAGTGTAGAATTATTTCAATTCAATGCAGAGAACTTGATGACTCGACAATGAGTATTTAGTAAATAAAGGGTTAAAAAGTTGTGAGTTCTTACCTCATAAATGATGGGACCTTCCTGAGAGATTCAACTGAGTTTGATTCCATGGCAGCGATCTGGTTTATTGCACTTTTCTTGTTTGTACATAAATAACTGAGAGAGTTGCTGTGGTAATGATCCATGAGGCAAAACTGCGGATAGATTTTTAAATTGATAACAAAAAAGCAGAATACATTTATGAAGATCTGCTATAAAAAGAAGCAAATGATATGTTCTGCATTCAATTGAGTCCAATAGATACCACCCCTGGTTATGTGGTCCTGCTAATTTGCTATGATATTGGTGGATCCTGAAGAACTGCTATACTATGATGCTGGTATGACAAACTGATGCTGTTAAAATTATACCATTATTTTATCTAATGTTGTCATTTTCACGGTGTTTGGGTATCTGAACGAATCAAAGAAAAGCCATTATCTGAAATAAACATTCAAGAACCGATAAAAATTGACGAAAAGCATAGGTGTGTAAAACATTCAAAAACACACGTTATTAAATATTTTAATGGTGTGTTGGTTGTTACAAACCGACCATGATCAAGATGTCTATTCCTGCTTTGCATGCACTAGCGCTGCCATTGTTGAAATATAAACAAAAATATCAGTGCCTGAATGTTTCATAACTCCTATACTGGATAAACTGCATTGGCTTCCGATCGAGGAAAGAGTTCATTTCAAAACAATGTTAATCGTTTAAATGGCTTGGCACCATTTTACCTATCCGATATCGTTGTACGTTATCAACCACCTAGACCACTTATGTCTGCAAAGTCGAACTTGTTGATACATACTCATGGTAATCTAATAACATGCGGCCACCGCGCATTTTCCGTGGCCGGTCCCAGGTTCTGGAATTTATTGCCAGACCACCTTAACGCTCTGCAACCTATTGATCAATTTAAAGTATCACTTGTTCAAAAGGGCATTCGGTCACTCACAGTGTCAATAATTCAACAGCAGATGCCAATTCGTCACTACAGCTGTATGTATTATGTTTGCTTGTTAACATGTTATTTGTATGATTTATATTATTTTGTGTAAAGCCCGAGAGCACATATCGTGGATCCGTGGCTATAAACTGTATTATTATAACAACAAACAACGCAAAAATGATAACACAATAAATGATAACGGTACATTTTCTTAACAGCATAATTCTGACATCAGCCACCAACATCATAGCAAATCAGCAGGACCACTTAACCAGGGGTGGATATTTTTTACAATTACTGTTTAGAGCTGTTGCCACAAAAAGTGGTCGGAAATATCAGTTATGTGAGCTAAATGGTCTGGCATACAAAAACAAAAACGAGAAATGTAATCTCATCATTTGTTTTGCGAGAAACTGATTAGGTTACCTCAGCATAATTTCATTCTCTATCAGTTTTGCATTGAGCTGAAAGAAATGTAAGAAAGCCTTCTCTTCAGGGTGTAACGTCAAGAATGATGTCCTTTTTTCGGACTAGGAATAATCCGACCAGTTTGTGATTTGAATTATTGAGAGGTCGAAGCATCATATTTAAAAAAGTTTATTATAAAATTGTATCGCTAATGATGCCATGAAGGAGCCCAAGTTACTGTCCAATCAGGGTGAGAATCGTGTGCTGGTTTAGACAATGCCATATTACAATTCTTGACAGCTGTAGCATGGAATTTTGAAGACTAAACCTACCTGTAGCCCTCGCACAAAGTTCAGGACAGAGAAATCATGGAACAGGAATATATCTAGTAACAACTGAAAGACTTTAGCACCCAGCTTGAATGGAAACTGTGAGGTGAGAAGGATCTAAAATAAATGAAAAGTGATAAAGAAGTAACTATTTGTGTGGGATTACTTAAAGATGGTCCATCTCTTCCTGACACAACTTTCAACAACAACAAAAATATCTACGAAACTCGTTTTGAAAGCACCTTATATTAGAGCATTGCTGTTCCCAAACACATGAGAAACATCTGGTATTACAAATAATTCACATAAAAGTGTCTTAAAAGATAAATTTTCAATCAAAATGTAGTAATAATCTAAAAATAGCCATATATACTGTCCCGATTCATAGAAAAATTCATTTCCATGTGATAAGCCCCAGTTAACTGGTTTCCCTGACTCATATGATTTGTTATTTTACACCCCCGAATCTATACAAAAAACTTAGGGAAGAGATACCCCATCTTTAATCCTTTCTTTAAAATATACTCATTGAAGTTGGTCCCTTAGGCAATGTTCAGATAATAATCTCAACAAGCGACCACAGGTCATTGTTGAACATTTTTTCTGAACATTTCCAACAAATGAATATGAATCATTCTGCTCTTGAATTATCTGATTTTCTATCTGTCTTCTCAGAGCTTAAAATCTGACGAGAATCAGAATCATGATTCTCAATTTGATATTCGTAAAAGCATTTTCATGCCAGATGCACCTCTGTAGCAATATCATAGCAAAAAAACAATGCTGCACATGTAGTTGAAAATGGTTATTATCAGGCCTCAAAATATGGTGGGTGGACATTTACAGAATGAGGTCCCCAGAGGGTGAATTTAGTGATGCTACCCCACACAGTGGGCTAACATCACCAAATTCATCCTCTGGGGGATCTCATTCTGCATTGCCTCTTCTGCTATGGGAGACCTAGACACAGATTTAAGTTCCCAATGGTGAAATTGGTGATGTGCACCCATTGGGCACCTCAATTATGCATTGTGTCGTTTGCTAAACTAAAAAAGAAAATAAACTTTCAAAACTAAAACACTCGTTAATTTAATAATAAAGATACTTTCCAGTGGAGATGAAACCTAAGCAGAATGAGGTCACCAGAGGGTGAATTTATTGATGCTAGCCCGCCTGCGAAATAGCATCACTAAATTTACCCTCTGGGGACCTCATTCTGTAAATGTCCAGCACAATATTTGGAGACCTGGCTATTATCTCGTTTATACCTTGTCTATAACTTGTGTAAGATATTGAGCTGATGGTGGAGCCTGGAATTTCTCTATACACAGCAGAGATGACACAGCATTAGGAAGCAAACGGTGGATAGCCGTCACTGAGGTGGCTATACCAAACACCATCACAAATGGCAGACTTCTTATGTAATTACTGAAACAGGAATTAAGCTACATAAATTCATTGTCAACCCTTTGGAGAGTATTTATAACGTCATATACATGACGTCATGCTTGAGTTTAACATCAACGTCATAGCAATAATTATTAACAAATTCAGGTCAAAAGGTCCAATATTTTGTTTTAATTGATGTGAATTTTCTGTTTACGTGTGCTATCATAATCAATTGCACTTATACATTGGGACATTATATTAATCAAAATATCTCCTATACAAATCATTTATAAATCAGATGATCAATTGAAGTTATGTCTACATAAAAATGACACTTCCTGAAATGACATATATGTCGCTCCACTCGTGAACCGTACGGCGACATATATGTCATTCTACTCGCCAAAGGGTTAAGGCTGAGCAATATTAAAGTTCTGTTTCTCGGACACAGCTGCCTCATAAAAATATGGCCCGCTGTGAGCTTTTTATGGCCCACCGAAAATTTAAATTATTAAACATACTGCTGCTCAGCTCACAACATGTCTAGAATCTCTGTTGTAAGAATACACTGATCCAAGAGAGGCAACTCTATATATATTGCGAAACCAAAAGTAGCAATATCCAGTTTCTGTCCTGTAAGCTTCCCTGCAACAAAATGTCTGCCCTCCTCAACATCTGCCCTTCAAAGGCGCTGTTATTCCATGGATCTTAAGGGGGAGACGCACGTTTTGCATAAATCACAGTAAATCCAGCCAGAAATGGCAAGTGATTTTCAACAAAGAATTTCTCTGGAAATATCTGGTGAAAAATCTTGAATTTTACATATGATAATTTTCATTGTATATAGAATCAGAGCAATTATAAAGAGACAATAACAATAATGGATTTTAATACATTTGAGAGGTGGAAAATATTTGTTTTGTTTTTGTCCCTTTAGGTACCGAGAACTGCCAGAAAAATTTATTATTTCAAACAACATGTCAACCATCAAATAGCTTATTGTCTTGACTCCATGAGAGGAGGCTTCATTTGTATCATAATGTTGAGTTAGCTTTTTAATTGCATATTATAGCATCATACCCCCATATATTATAATGAAGAATAAAGCATGCCATAAAATATGCCAGCCCAATGAAAACAAATGTTCAAATGTGGTGCTGTTCACTCAAGCAGGGAGCAATCAACAGAAATTAGGCCACAGTGTTAAGAGATATAGTGGTCAGATTTAACTTGGTTATGAACTCATGACCCAGAACTCAACTGAGCCCAATTTTTCATTGACCAACAAGCATGGCATGAAAATTCTCAATAATAAAAAATTATTTATGGTAGTTGTCTTTCTGATTGAAAATAATCATTTAATTTCATGAATCAAGAAAAATTAAGTCTCCTCTCATGATCTTCAGATATGATATCATGTATATATGAAATGCACTTTCGAAAAAAATATGTTTTACAGTAGTTCTCGGTACCTGAACACAGTGAAATTTTAAAGATTTTTCATGCCATAAAAGTAAAGTAAATGAGATTATAATAACCAATTGTCCAATGATTCTTATGTATGGTATCAAAATTATCTCTTGCACAAAATTTCACAAAGATATTCCTGATAGATTTAGAGAAAATACATTTTGAAATACCAGGAAATTTTGGCAAAATGTGCGTCTGACCCTTAAAGATTAATTCCAATAATAAAAGCTCTCTTATATTCTGGCGGGGATGAATTCAGAGAAAATAATGTTTAAATTGTATGTACAATGTACCTTGGTTGTACAACAGACAGTGTTGCATTAAAATTGCATGAACACTTACTCGTTTTTCATGAGAGACAATGTTTTTTTTTATAATTCGGCAGTAAACATATGAAGACCTCTGCCTGCTGGGAAATTTTGGTCATATTAAATAACAGAAAATAAAAACCTACCTGCCAGGTAATTTTGTGGGTAAAAAAAAATAAATAGAAACCTGCCTGTCAGGTAATTTGGTGGGTAAGAAATAAAAATGAAAACCTGCCTGCCCATTTGGAAAAAAAAGGGTCTGAGAAACAGATAACCAACATTGTGTAGCTTAAGTGTCAGTAAAATCTGCTCATTCCATGTCCAAAGTTTAATTTTTGGTAGGTTTGTTATTTACTTTTTTGTTTTCTAAATAGTATTTTTAGGGTACATGTACCTCTGAACTGTTAGAGTGTTCACACAGAATTTATCGTAAAAATTTGGCCAGCTGAGTGATTTTTATGGCCCACCGAAAATACAAAATTATAAATCATCCTGCTGCTCGGCTTCACAACACAATGTCATCAATCTTAATGGTTGTTTAAACTGCATGTACTTGGGCTATACAACAGACTATTATATTGTAATTATATTAGCACTTAATATGATTTTTGTTAATTTGGGAGTAAACACATAAATACCTGCCTGTTGGGGAATTTTTGTTGCAAAAAGTGGGAACAAAAACCTGCATGCTGGGAATTTTTGCAGAAAAAAATAAATATAAAAATCTGCCTGCCTTTAATAACTTTTATAACAGATGGGTGATTCCATTTGGTAAAAAAAAGGGTAACACCAGCAAGATAAAAAGAATGGCTGAAAATATATAAATCCTGCAAATAGTGTGTCTGTCATTTGCAGAATGAGGTCCACGAAGGGTGAATTTAGTGACACTATCCAGCACAGTGGGCTAGTATCACCAAATTCACTTTCTCATCTTCTGGGAAGTATCTGTAGTCTCAATTTAACATTGTTTTTAGTTACTTTTTTTCCTTCTGGGAAGTTTCTATATCCCATAATTTGCAGAAGATAAAATTCATAATCGAGGTGACTAATGGGTGAACATCATCAACTTCAACTGGGGAAATTCAGTCTGTAGGTCTCCCATAACAGTTGAGGCCTAAGCAGAATGAGATCCCCAGAGGATGAATATAGTGATGCTAGCCCGCTAGAGTAACTAAATTCACCCTTTGGGGACCTCATTCTGCAAATGACAGACACATTATTTACAGACTTGAAACAAACCTGCAAATCACAACAAGATCTTGAAGTACATGGTCGTTGAATGCTCTCCAAGTCTTCAAATACTATCACTAATGGTGGGTTGCTGTTACTATCAAATGACTTGAAAGATTCCAATTTCTTCTTCTTGGATGGAGATGGACAGCTATCCTATAAGAAACATGAATAGTAACTCTTTACAATCATGGAGATATTGAACATGTTGGACAGTCTGCTACAGAGGGAAAGCTCAATATCATCCAGCAAACAACAACAGAAGAAACTCAAAATTATTGATAGTTAAATTAATATATAGAGAATACCTACAGTTTTTATTTGAATACAGAAATATCTCATGAGTGTATGGAGAAAAATATATAATTTTCACGAGCGGCTGCAAGCCATGAGTGAAAATTTGATATTTCTTTCCAGACACGAATGAGATGTTTCAGTTATTCAAACAAAAAAACTGCAGGTATTACAGTGTATTCTTTTTATTATATGCACATTATTAAAGCCCAAAGTTGCTTTTAATAGTACAGCAATTTGAACAATACTAGGATGAATCCTTCCTACAAATCATAAATGCACAATGACCTAGATAAATCAACAAGACTTGGGCAAAGAAACACGGAATCAAAACTAACAAGTCTGTGTCAATCTCAGTCGAAATATAAAAAAATCACATGTCACGGCCGGATCACAGCAGCATGGTGCGTGATAAAATTCCTGCTATTTTATGGGTAAGCATATAATAATATGTGCTTATTTCAGTGAATCAAACTGATAAGTGAGTACCCGGACACTTTGCCAACTGAAGAAAGGTAGTGTTCAACTAATATGAATTGTACATGACACGTAGTGGAGCAACCACACACGCTCTGCCTTAAATTTCTATTGGTGACATATAATGCTTATAATAATTTATGTAACAGCATGTAATGGGCCCCGGTGGAGATGACATGACAAGTATTTTCATGAATTGTGCAATCTTGTCTGGATTCTGGCCCCCAAAGCCAACATGATGTAAATGATGTCATGGACCATGTCATGACGTCTTCTCTGGTTTTCATTAAGCTAACTAATGAAATTGGTCTAAATGATACTTATATGCCAAAATCACATGGGAATTCTTCTGAAGTTGTGAAGTTGACAATTTTATTTTCATCTTGTTGGTCCACTGCAGATTCCGCAAATTAATAATCTCCAGACAGTTGCTAACTGGAAATCACGTGTCAATTTCACAAAATAATGTACACGCCACCAGAATTTGGCTCATCGTTTTAGCAAATATAGAAAAAAATATATGAAGACATAATTCACCTGCACCTAAGGTATAAGCACCAACACACGCTTGTGGTTGCTAATATCACCAAACAGTTGCTGAGGCCAGATAAACAAAATAGTTCGTATCTCAGGAATTTTTATTTTTCAAAGTGATGAGATAGGCAGATATAGATTTTTATATCTATTGTACTTTTTGTGTGGAGACTCACCAAAGACACTATATATGGACAACATACCAAATCAGGACTGATGAAATTGATGTCAATCACATTTACGATTAATGTCAAACCCCCAGATTTGTAATAAATGTTGTGTGGACACAATATGACTTATGAAACATGGGAACTACATCCGTAAAAAATTATCAAACCCTCGTCTCTAAAGTGAGCACTGGCATCAAACTTTATTCCACAAGGTTGGTGTTTATTTATATACAATATATATGTATTGCTATATACAGACAAGGACTTGTTAAACAGTGATTTATTTTTATAGAAATGTATGTTGTCAACTTTTGTCACAAAGATTTCTGTCATATGAATAGGGATGAGCAGTATTTATATATTTACTTATTTATGGCGGGTCATAAATACGCTTCAAGAACAAGTTTTTTTAGGACGAGTAGTCTATCCCTGAGAAACGTATCTATATCATATTGTAATTCAATTGAGTATTTGTCACTAAAAACAAGCATTCTGATTGGCCGAAAGCAGCTAACTTTTGTTTTCGATTCACCGACATCGGCCGCTTCAGCGTGCATCAAATCTGAATGTAGCACGGTCAAATTTCATCGGCGCAGAACGAGTAGCGAAACGAGCACACCAGCGCGTTGTTGTCTATAAGATACCGTTCATCGGTCGCTTCAGCGTGCATCAAATCTGAATGTGACACGGCACAATTTCATCGGCGCAGAATGGAGTAGCGAAACGAGCCAACCAGCCCCACAGGAAATGGTTACGGAGCAGTGTTCCGAGTAACGCAATGAACAAACCCAATGATTTGTGCACGGTGACAACGGCGAAATGAAAGTCTCGATTCGTGTCATGAAAATGACTAAATTATACTTTTTATACAGTTGTTTTGCAAATTCCTTGCTAGATTGAATTACAATGGAGATAAACGTACCCTGTTTCGTTGTACATTCTGGGATTCGAGCATGAAAACAGTTTGTGAACTCGCCGGCAAGCCGGCTCGTTCACAAACTGTTTTCATGCTCGAATCCCAGAATGTACAACTCAACAGGGTATGTTTATCTCCTAATCATATCACACATTTCATGAATAGCGCACATACAGTAATGCCCTAAGTAATCGACTCCTTAACCACATAAGAATTATGGGTAATTTTTCAGGATTTAGTCGGAAATATGGCTTGTGAGAGCTTTCCGATGAATGGCAACAAGCCATATTTCAGACTAAATCCTGAAAAATTACCTATAATTCTGCTGTGGTTAAGGAGTCGATCGTTTAGAGCATTACTGTATCACGAGGTTTCAAGGTGCTTGACAATATTAAAATAAATAAACAAATTGCAAAATTTACAGTTTAAACAAGCGATAATTATGTAGCCCGCATTGAAAGCTGCTTCATTATAGTTCTACGCCTAAATGTTCAGAATAATATTCTGTGAATAAATGAGTTTTCAAAAGATCTTTGAATTCATTATATCCAGGACAGCAGCGGACGATCAACGGTAGAGAATTCCAGAGAGTAGGTCTGGCTATGGAAAACGATACATCACCAAAACTACTGTCAACCTTCAGGAAAAAGGAAGCCAATGTAGTGTGAACAATGTCCGGGTAATGTGATCTTTATGTGGGATCTTACACACCACTCTGGCCATGGTGTTTTGTATTCGCTGCAGTCTTGACATTTGTTTTTGGTTAACACTGTACATCAAAGAATTTCGGTAGTCCAAACGGCTAGTGATGAATGCATGCACTAATACTTCTGTGGCAGATCTGGTCAGATACCACCGTATTCGTCTGATATTACAGAGATGATAATTTGCTGACTGGCAGAGTGCGGTTATATGTGGTTATATATATCTGGCCAGATGGTCTATCTCTTCTTATAACAAATATTATATAGTTTCCTGGTTATTAACCCTTTACCCAACAGGAGGGCCCTGTGCCAATTCATTCTCTTATATATGCGAGTCGACCATAGGTCGCCTCGCATATATAAGAGAATGCATTGGCTTAACACATTAAAAATTATAAAATTGTTAAAGAATGTAAGAAACAAGACAGTCAAAGACTGTGGGGTCGCTCACCAGACTGCAAAGACTGATAAGAATGGGACTCTTGAGACCATAACAGTCAGAACTTTTCATAATCACTTTAAAAGAAGCAGATCTACACAGGATATGTGGCTAGAGAGGCTTCATGTCGATCAGCGAATATCTACCTTTAAATTACCAATGGAACACTACAGATCCCCCTCCAGCTCAACATATCCCCTCCTGACCGGGCTCCAGATTCCCAAGTCTTAGGTTAGAATTTCACAACTGACGTCTCAAACTTTCTCAATTGTTCGAAATTTCCAATCTCACAAGCACCGTTTTATAAACTATTTAGACATGTTTGACGCCCAATTATCCATGAACCCGAAAACAACATATATATGTCAAGATTAATCAGTCAGGTAGTTCCAAGGTAGATGTTTTAAGTGAAGTCGCCATAGCCCCGTCATTTCTTGACAGGTTGACCTCATGTTAACAAATCTGAATCTCAGTCACTAAAGGATCCTCCATACTATATGTAAGCTAAATAGTCCAACCTCTCTTGAGAAGACATTTTTAAGTATTACTATAGAGACATACAGTTATGTCCCTGGTCCCAGTCTATTTAATCTGGTGACCCCATCTGAATAAATTTGAATCCCAGATACCAAAGAACCCTTCATACTAAATATCAATAAAATAGACCTGATGGTCTGTGTGAAGGAAGCATATTAAGAGGAAAACTTTCCTTTGCTTGACCCCTAGTTGACAAGTTGACCCCATTTAAAACCAATGACCCCATTTGAAAAAAAAATCAGAACTCCAGGTCACCCAAGGACTGTTCATACCAAATATGAACCCGTTCAACCTGATGGTACAGCAGAAGAGGTAGTTTTTAAGAATTACTATGGAGAGCAAGAGTTATGGCCCTGCCTTCATAACCATTTGATAGAGTGACCTCATTTAAACAAATATGAATGTAAGTCACCTAGGGAACATCTACACCAAATATGAACCCATTCAGTCTAGAGAAGATGTGAGCTCAAAAATTACATTTCATTGAACAAATCTGTAAATCACCCCCCCCCCCCAAACACAGTGGCGACATCCCTGCAAGAATATGACATACATCATTTATTTGGATGCCTATTGCCTTAACAAAATTACCATGACCTGGAAAGCCAGTGCATTCTCTTTTATATGGGAGGCTTCCCATGGGAGCATATATAAGAGAATGCACAAGCACAGGGTATCACCAGCACAACTCTGGTCATGAAATGGTTAATATTAATAGTAAAAATAAACTTTATCTTTCAAACAGGCAATTTGTATCTGAGATAAACATGGGATAAAATTCCATTCATAAAGCCACTATCAGCAACAAGAATGTCTGGGAGACCTGTTGACATGAAGATAATTAATGATGGCACAAACATTTGCCCAGTGATACCAATGTATTGTGTTACTCCTACAGCTGTGTTCAAAACAAGGATTTACATCCACACCTAAATATTTAAACCCATTTGGTCTTTAATATGTATCTGGAGAAGAAAACAATTGATGGACGGATAGAGACATAATGACAGATGGATGGATGGGAAAACAGTCTGACATAGATACTGACAAATTCAATCCAATATACCCCCCCCCCCCAAGTTTTCTTTTCAGGGTATAATGAGTTCAATTGGATACTGGTGGTTAAGAACATAATATTCGAACAGCCAAGCCTGAACATAGTGTCTGACATTTGCACAATGAGGTCCCATAAGGGTGAATTTAATGACACAATCCTGCAATGCGGGCTAGCATCACCAAATTCACCCTCTGAGGACCTCATTATGTGTAGGCCTCAACTGCTATGGGAGACATAGCATTAGATTGAAGTTCTCCAGTTACAGTTGGTGATGTGCACCCACTGGGCACCTCAATTATGCATTTTATATTCACAAATTAGGGGATATAGAAACTAAATAGAAGGGAAAAAAGTAAGTAAAAATGTCAATTTAAGTGCCTATATACTTCCCAGAAGATGAGGCTTAAGCAGAATGAGGACCCTGGCTAGTGTATTTGGTGATGCTAGACTGCTGTGCAGGGTAGCATAACTAAATTCACCCTCTGGGAACCTCATTCTGCAAATGCCAGACACACTAAATTCAGGTTAGAGAACAATAATTTGTTTTTATTTTAATAACACACATTGGCATGAGTGCTGTCTGGTGCATTACGTTCACACCTGTCAGCCTGATAAACATCTCAATTGATGCCTGTGTGTGTATTTATATTAACTCTCGCTGTCTGTAGCTAATACAATTGACTTAATATGCTGGTGGGGGAGATCCTGTGAGTTAGGAAATGAGATAGGGTGGAATGCTGTTGATTGGGGGCAGGGTGGGGTTCTGGGTCATGTGGGGGGAGGGTGATAATTTTTTTTGTATGTTAAATTGATCAAGGAGTTCCTGAATTTTTTATTATTTTTTTTGGAATTATGGCCCTGCCTGCACCCGAATTTGACCCAGTGACCCCATTTGAACAAATCTGAACCCCAGTCATTCAATGACCCCACATACCAAATATAAACTAAATCGGCACAATGGTTATAGACAAGAAGTCGTTATAAGAATTACCAAGGAGGAATATAGTTATGGCCCTGGTTTCGCAACTGTTTGACACAGTGACCTCATTTGAACAAATCTGAATGACAGTCACCTAGGGAACATCCACACCAAATATGTAATTTTTTGGTTTTTAGAGTTATGTCCCTGGCTCTGCCCCTAATGACCCAGTGATCCAATTTGAACAAATCTGATTCCCAGTCACCCAAGGTCCCTCAGTACCAAATATAAGCTAAATCGGCCCAATATTTTTGTAGATGAAGTCATTGTAAGAATTACTATGAGTTATGGCCCTGGTTTCTCAACTAATTGACCGGGTGACCTCATTTGAACAAATCTGAACACCAGTCACCCAAGGACCCTCCATACCAAATATTAGCTAAATCGGCACAATGGTTATGGACAAAAAGTTGTTGTAAGAATTACTGTGGAGGAATAGAGTTATGACCCTGGTTTGGCAACTATTTGACCCAGTGACCTCATTTGAACAAATCTGAATGAGAGTCACCTAGGGAACATCCACACCAAATATGAACCAATTTGGTATGATGGTTTCAGAGGAGAAGATGTTTTTTTAAAAGTTGACGGACGGACAGACGGACGGACGGACGGACAGACGGACAGACAGACGGACGACGGACGAGGAGTGATGACTATAGCTCCACCGGAGACTTCGTCTCAGGTGAGCTAAAAATGGTAGGCCAATGCATTCTCTTATATATGCGAGGCGACCTATGGTCGACTCGCATATATAAGAGAATGCATTGGCACAGGGCATAACTGTAACTATCACAATGTGGTCAAGGAGCCGGTTCCAATGATACCCATATTTGTATGGTTCTATTGAGGCAGACCGAAGATATTTTAGACTGTTGCAGCTTTATTTGGCCGGTTTTGGCCGGTTTGTTGGGTAAAGGGTTAAATAATAAATATGAATCAAAGACCCCTGTCCAGAATTGCTTCTATCAATTAAGATACATACAATCAATTTGAAACATTTTACGGCTCGCGGAGCATAGTAAGCAGGAGAACTCTATCTCTATCTGAGATCTCCTAAAAGTTTCATAACTGTCTGTTCTAACACTAGTAATGAAAAAATGCCCCAATTGATTACCGCATTATATAAGAAAATATCAATATGAAATGAATATTAATTGATAGAAGCGTTTCTGGACAGGTGTCTTCGACTCATATAATGTGAGAAACGATTCCGTAATCAAAGTCTTAAAGTGATGTGAAACACTCCACTGAGGTGTTCCGAATGGAATAACAAATAATTAATAAAAAAAAAGTTATTTTAATAAATAAGCAGCGTCACTGCCTATAAACGAATAACATGCAGTGATTAATAGTGACACAGTCATTTCCACAATGTTTATGCCCTTAGTGAATATTGACACTTGTGCCTAGTTTAATTATTGTGTTATATGAAATGGTACAGAAAATGTGGTTGGAATTTTCAACAATCTTAGTTGATTGCTACATTCATCCAATGGGGATAGTGTTTGGATGCTAACTGATTGGCTTTATTCTATTAAATAAGTCCATAATAAGTCTTTAATAAAGTACCTTATACATCCCTTCATACCAGCTAGACAATGTTGACAAAGAGCATGGAAGTCGTTTTAGGCTTGGCCCGTGTTCCTCGTCATCCAGTTCCTGAAAACATCAAATGAGTCAGCATAACTGAATAAATTATACTACAGACTTGAACATGAAAGAGGGGACAGAAAAGGTTTGTATTGTCACTTTACCAATTTGCCTGCATGCAATCATAAATAAATAGAACTTTGTCATGTATTTGAGCATATAAACAGGACATTATTCACCCATAAATTGAGAAAAGTCTGTCAACTTCAATAAATTAGTTGTAATATTGAAAACACTATTGACTCATGATAAGAAGACAAAACAGGGGTGACAATCTCTGCAAGTTAAAGACTTTCTATACTAAATGGACTTCCCCACTCAGTATACAAGTACAGCTGCATGTATGTTCTAAGTATTTGACCCCCTTAACGAGGCTACAGGCCGGTCAGGACCAAGGTAATACCACAAGTCCACTGCGGTCAAACCATCTCACTGCGACGACTCGTGGATTTACCTGTGGTACAGGTGCTATCGGACCGGGGATCGCAACCTGGTCAGGGTATTCTGACAAAACTCAGAACTCGGTCAGATACCAAGTTTGTCAGCCTGAAAAGTATCATTCGAGATAGGGCTGGACGATATTAACGAAAATAAAAACCGCGATTATTTTAAATTAAAACCGCGGTTAACGATATAATCGCGGTTTTTTAAAACATCAGACACTAGTAACTTAAAACAGTTTCTCACTGTTCGCTAGAATCACATCATTGTCATTAATTTTGACAAGTTGACGTCAATAATAACATACACAATCACTCAACCAGTGACAACCTCATGCTCGATCGATATTCGGAATGAAAAGTAAATTCACCGGTTAAATTCCGCTATTCGGACAATTTCGTTCCAGTGACTTGACAAATTCTGGTATATACCAATAATTAATAAAACCATTATCTAGTCTATGCCAAAACTAAAAGTGTTCTATACCATAGTATCCTTTTCTAACTCGGTATATTCAACCATGTTGAGTAAATACATGTTGTTCCCGATGACACTTGCGTCACTTGACAAATGGAAATGTGGTTTACCGTCTAGACAAATTTTAGCGAAGTCCACACACACGTAGTACATAACTTTTGGAATTCTGCCAAGCAAGGGCACCATGTATTTTTGGGCGGGTTTGAAGCCGTAATTCTATCATTTTGGTTTTAACCAATCGCCGTGAGTGGTTTCTTCTAGACGAGCAGGGGGCGGTATCTTCGCTCATTTACTATTTTGATTGACGGTGCATGTGCATCATTGTACTGAAGGAAGAGGCGTGGCAAAACTGACATTCATTTTGATCTATCACCTGATCAGTCGTCAATTCATTTGGTGAATTCTCTTGTAATAAAAAGTACGCAGGGAAGTCGGAGAGTTTGTGTAATATTGTGAGCGAAAGGGGGACGTATTCTGGGTTTTCATATTCCCCCTAATTTCGGTAGTCGTCCTAAACGTTGTTTACTATGATTATTGAATATTGAAAAAGTCAGGACACAGGGATTTAGTTGAAATTTAAAACTTAAATAACTCGATTTAGGCTTGAGTTAAACTATTTGTTTGTATAGGCTTATGATGGTCTGGCACCCTCTAATTGCCGACGATATTACGATTATTTTAGTTTAGACGATATTACTGACGATATTGAAATATTAACCGGGTATTGACGATTAATCGGGAAACCGCCCAGCACTAATTCGAGATCACTGAATCAAGATCCGAATGCAAAATGCTGACTTCCCCCCATTACAATACTTGTCCAGGTATGTTGTCGTGGGTGCAGTACGCTGTCCGATCGGGCGCGGACATTAATGGCTGACCCGTGTACACGCCTCGGTGTGTGCACGTTAAAGAACGCTACTGGAGTCACCACAGAGTTATAAAGTTACTCGGCCGTGGTAGCACCTGGACCTCCACAGAATCCTCATCACATTGAGGGCGATGGAGTAACAAGTAGATAGATAGATAGATACTAAAATACCTGTTGGTTCTGATCACCACCAATTAATTTTTAATTCAATGAAATATTGTAGGTATTTTTTGAATTAAGTCTTGATTAGGTGCAAACTACCAACGGGAGACTCGCATATATAAGAGAATACATTGGCACAGGGTTTTCGCAACATTTCAGGAATCTCCAGGCATGGAAGGGTTAATGTGGGTCAATTAATTAGAGCATATTTATCCTATTTATTAGGGAAAATGTTCAGACAAATAAGTTCAACTATATATGGTCATATATTGAACTTATTATCTGAACATTTCCAAAAGGATAACTACTCATCAATGAGTGTTCAGTATAGAAAGGATTTAATTCATGAAAGTAGCCGACATCAAGATTCTCTATACTTACAGTAATGCCCTAATTAATCGACTCTTTAACCACAGCAGAATTATGGGTAACTTTTCAGGATTTAGTCGGAAATATGGCTTGTTGCAATTCATCGGAAAGCTCTCAATGAGAGCTTTCTGATGAATGGCAACAAGCCATATTTCCGACTAAATTCTGAAAAGTTACCCATAATTCTGCTGTGGTTAAAGAGTCGATTAATTAGGGCATTACTGTAATATGTACAGCTCCTGTGAGTATCCGAGATGTGAGGATCTCCTGGTATTGGCAAGCCTGAAAATATTGTGTCTGACATTCACAGAATGAGGTCCCCAGAGGGTGAATTTAGTGATGCTATCATGCAAGGAGGGATAGCATCACCATTTTCACCCTCTGGGAACCTCATTCTGCTTAGGCCTCAACTGCTATGCGAGAACTGGGATAAGATTGAAGTTCTCCAGTTGAAGTTGGTGATGTTCACCCATTAGTAACCACGATTATGCATTTTATCTTCTGCAAATTAGGGGATAAAGAAACTTCCCAGAAGGGAAAAAGTAACTAAAACAATGTTAATTTGAGACTAAAGATACATCCCAGAAAATGAGGCCTAAGTAGCATGAAGTCCCCAGAGGGTGAATGTAGTGATGCTAGCCCACTGTGTGGGATAGCATCAGTAAATTCACACTCTGGAGACCTCATTCAGCAAATGACAGACACACTATTAGCAGACTTGGTTATTTTTGAATAATTGTCCTAATGGTGAAGCATCTCTTTGACTGATGCCATAATTAATCCTTTTTATTCTAAATACTCATTGATGAGTAGTTCCCTTAGGAAATATTCAGATAGTAAGTTCAACAAACAACCATAGGTCAATTATTGAACTCATTATTTGAACATTTCCTACCAACAAATTGTATTAACTGTTTTTTCAGTCTGTTGTTTGCTTTTATTACCTGAACACCCCTCCAAGAGTCCAAATGCAAAATAGCCCGTTCCAATGTATCCTATTATAACTGAGTGGGAGAATCCATTTAGTGTAGAAAGGGTTAATATAATAAATATAGGGAGCAATATACAGCATGCATCAGATCTTTGAATTGGAAAGACTTTTTAAAAAGTTAAAACATACAGAGTTTTTGTTATATCATTTACATACCAGAGATGGATCCTCCATGAACTGGCCGAGCGTCCTCCCGATTGTACTCTTTATGTTAGGACAGTCTTTAGATTTCAGGGTGGCCACATGTGGTGTAACTCTATCCTTTAATAAGGAGACCAGATTACCAAACATAACAGCATGGTCAGGGGTGTTGACGCCTGCAAAATATAGTCGTACATAGGAAGTCATGTAATTTTTTCTCGAAAAAAGAAATGGTCTCGGTTGAAAATTTTAACATGACGGTACCGGTATGTTGTAAATTATGTGTTAAGTCAAACATACATAATTACACCAGTTACCTATACATGACCACGAGCTTAGTGTACAGTCGTTATCATTGAAACGCAAAGCAATTAGAAGTTCTCTATATTAGACAGAATTTGTTACATGTACATGTGACGTGTGTTATTTTGTTACATGTACATGTGTTATTTTTATTACACCCCCATTGGTATATTTTTTGTGAATAAACAGCAAAACTACAGAGGATTTCAAAACATTCAATAAAAAATTGTGTCTTGTCCTTTTTTTCTTCATTTGAAGAATGAGATCCTCAAGAGTGTGAATTTAGTGATGCTATCCCACACAGTGGGCTAGCATCACCAAATTAACCCTCTTGGAACCTCATTCTGCTTAGGCCTCATCTTCTGGTAAGTATCTATAGTCTCAAATTAACATTGTTTTAGTTACTTTTTCCCTTCTGGGAAGTTTCTATATCCATAATTTGCAGAAGATAAATTGCATAATCAAGGTGACCAACGGATGAACATCACCAACTTCAACTGGGCAACTTTAATCTGATCCTATGTCTCCCATAGCAGTTGAGGCCTAAGCAGAATGAGGTTCCCAGAGGGTGAATTTGCTGATTCTAGCATGCCCAGATCATTATTATCAGAACACTTCCCACAAATAAAGGGAAATCAGTCTGCACTTTTATTATCTGTTTTTCTGTCTGTTGTCTGAATATATTTTCTGAACATCCCTCAAGATCCATAAGATCATCCCAATTCTTACTTTTATTACTGAAAGGAAGAATCCATTTAGTAAAGAAAGGGTTAAAGTTTACCTGTTATCAGTGCAGCAGTTGGAATCTCCAGCAGTTTGTTATCTCCCTTTGAGCTTGTTCCCGATGAATGCCTTGTCTTGGTAAACGTCAGCAAATCATCAAATATTTTGGTGTTCAGATCTGACTGTAAAATCTACAAATATATTTCACGTTTCAGTGATTGACTGAAGGTTCAGTAATGCCGTAAATAATCAACTCCTTAACCACAGCAGAATTAAGGGTAATTTTTCAGTATTTAATTGGAAATATGGCTTGCTGCCATTCATCAGAAAGCTCTGAGTTTTCTGGTATAATATACATACAATAAATGAGGGATAACTTTATCTAAAAATTCTAACAATAGTAATGATAAATTATCACAATTAATTGTCGCATTATATAAAATCAAAATTAATTTATAGAAGCGTTTCTGGACAGACTCATAGCTATTATTTTGTACCCGGAAACTACATAAAACATATATACATGTAGGAAGAGATAGGCCATCTCTAATAGTGATGATAAATTTAATAACAAAACCAGATATTAATCAACCTGTATTTCCATGTCTATGGATTCCCACAGTGACTGAAGTTCATTTAAACATTGCTTTGTCTGCACGTCTGATGTCTGTGTAGAGAAGAAATTTTCTGAAAAAATAAATAATTCTAAGTTGATACATTGAATTTGAAACTTAACGATGCTCTATCTCTTAGTGGCACAACTTTCTACAATCACAACAAAAGTTCTAGGAAACTCCTTTTGAAGGCACCAGAGCACTGCTGTTCCAAAACACATGAGAAATACAGTAATGCTCTAATTAATCGACTCCTTAACCACAGCAGAATTATGGGTAACTTTTCAGGATTTATTCGGAAATATGGCTTGTTGCAATTCATCGGAAAGCTCTCCCCCGAGAGCTTTACGATGAATGGCAACAAGCCATATTTCCGACTAAATCCTGAAAAGTTACCCATAATTCTGCTGTGGTTAAGGAGTCGATTACTTAGGGCATTTCTGTATCTGGTGTTAAAAATATTTCACATAAAGTGTTTTAAAATGTAGTAATGTTCTAAAAGCAGCCATATGAAGTTATGAACTGTCCCGATTCACAGAAATAGTTCATAGAAAAATTAATTTCCGAACGACAGAACCTGGAGTTGACTAATTTCCCCAATTCACAGCCCTAGGAGGTCACTATAGGTAGAAGGTCATGTCAGCGAATTTTCGGTCAATAGAGTGAAAAAGTCCAAGAGATTTGGACGAAATAACTCCAAGGTAAAAACTAATGCTCCGAGTACTGGAATCAAACTCATTACAATCAGTTTCTTTGTAGTCAAATTATATTAAACTGGCTGATGTGCAACACATCTATTTCTTAACCCTTTCATGATGGGAGCTGCGCTTGTGCAGCATTAAAGTTAAAGACCCTGTTCCAGTGCATTCTCTTATATATGCGAGTCTCCCATATATAAGCCTGAGAGAATACATTGACACAAGGTTTTAAAAAACGTTCAGGAAGCTCCAGTCATGGAACAGTTAAATACAAGTAAGGTATTCTTAGTGGTCTTGTATAGTAATGCCCTAAATAATCGACTCCTTAACCACAGCAGAATTATGGGTAACTTTTTAGGATTTAGTCGGAAATATGGCTTGTTGCCATTCATCGGAAAGCTCTGTGATTACCCATAATTATGCCGTGGTTAAGGAGTTGATTATTTATGGCATTACTGTACATCAGGCGTTCATGTTCTTCTCACCGAAAAAATAATAAAGGAATGACAGCTCCTAATAAACAATAAAGTTTCATGTTCTTGGGGAGAACAGTTTTTGAGGCACAAATACAGCCTTTTGGAAAAGTTTTGGATATGCTTAAAGACATATTATGTATTTGTTCGTGTGCGTGAAACCAATAAGTTAGTATTCAGGCACTACCCAACAGGAGGAATGTATCATTTTAGTGACACTGCGGAATATCTCAAGCAACTAAACCATACCACTCCAAAGAAAACATTGTCTGAACTATGCTCAATTGTAAATATTTACTTCTCGTTTAGGGATGCAAGTATTGGCGACCAACTAACGAATTCGATTTCGCCATTGAGAGTCTCTGTATTTAATTAATATATAAGAATGATGGTGTGTGTTGTCAATTTGGATATACTATTTGTAAAAAATAACTACTTTTAGCTACTATTAGCAAGATTGTTCTCCATTTCTATTTGATCACCCGGAGTGTTTCACATCACATTAGGCCTAAACAAAAAATACATTTGTTTCCGCCAACGAGCTGAACAAAATTAGGGTAGGTAGGTAGGCTTAACTTTTTTTTTTTGGTTAACTTTTTTTTCTTAGTATCTTTAAAAATAACTGTATAATAATTGTCAATAACCCAAACTACGCACTTCTTAGCCCAAATCAGGTTAACCCAGATGACAGAGGAACTAGAAACTCCAATTCAATCTTACATATGCTTTAATATTTACATATATACTAGTCTATATACTAATATAGTCTTCGATAATTCTTATATTTCCCATATGGTCTGACGACAACTGGAGTCAGTCCAGCACCACTGCACTGTTCACATATTGGAGTGACTGTCTTGTACCGATCTCTTAATGATGGCTTCATAACACTACCTTCTCCTCTGCATTCAGTGAAGGATCTACGTATTTTTTGGCAACAAACGTCTTTTTTTTTTAGGCCTTAACAAGTATCAACTAACTACAGAAGGGCTGCAAGCCATCATACAGACATAAAAATAATAGATCTACATGTATGTAGACCAAGTGCCGATTCAGTTAATTTGTTCATCACTAGAAATGATGCCAAAACATTGCCCTAAATAATCGACTCCTTAACCACAGAAGAATCATGGGTAATTTTTCAGGATTTAATCGGAAATATGGTTTGTTGCCACTCATCGGAAAGCTCTCACTGAGAGCTTTCCGATGAATGGCAACAAGCCATATTTCTGACTAAATCCTGAAAAGTTATCCATAATTCTGCTGTGGTTAAGGAGTCGATTATTTAGGGCATTACTGTACAATTCTGCCTTCTTTCCTAGGTACATTGATGATTCTGAGGTACAGGTAACAGAAAGTAATACTCTATTGAATTCGCATGTGTATTAAATACCATGGGCATGGTCAAAATAATTGTTGTATAGTCACAGGGTAGTAAAAAATATATTTGTCGATTTTAGGAATTTACATTCTCTGATAATCGTCAGTGACGTAACCACATAAATTATTAACCTCTTTGCTGCTAAATGACTTTATGTGCTGGGCTGTTGACGTAATTGCCATTTTCCAGCGGAAAAATATGATGGGGAAAATCACAAGAACCATAAAACTGACTCAGTTGAAAGGCTATTATGATATCTTCAGAATTGTGGAACATCATTCTAGTACACTGTTTAAAACTTTGAGTCCGTAATAGTTACGGATGCCATAGCAGCGAAGAGGTTAATAGACAAAATTTTAATTTTATTTCAGTGATAATTCTTGACACTGGAAATATCACTTTAATTTCAATACTCATCCAAATACCTGCTATAGCTCTTTTTTCCTTTCCTTTATATGCAAAACAACCCTGAAAAATAAACAAGTTATTCATAGCTCCCACAGTGGTTAAATGGTGCCCTAATAAAAATATGGTTTGTCTGCTGTCGTTCAACCGCTCAAAACCCACTTAACGATCTTGAGACCACTAGTACAAATACATCCAGTGCCTCTCAAATTTTCTGAATAATTTTGAAAACATAAGTGAACAAATCTGACCTAACTTTTCAGGATTTAGTCGGAAATATGGCTTGTTCCATTCATCGGAAAGCGCTCACTGAGAGATGAATGGCAACAAGCCATATTTCCGACTAAATCCTGAAGAGTTACCCATAATTCGATATCATCACCCTAAAGAGTCTGTGTCCTCTGCCACCAGTTATGCAAACACAAGCTTAGTGCCAACGTAAACTCAAGCTCAGTGCCAACGTGAACAGAGTGTGAACAACTGAACGCCGTGTCAAACATTTTTGATATTGGTTTCTCATTGTACGTTCATTAAAAGTGAATTCTTATAGTGCTCGCATGTGATATTTGGATTTACCACACAATTTGTAAGTAAAAACTGATTTTGTTATGTTCGTTCTGCGTTTTACCATAGCTCTCCTGCGGTTTACCACTGCTGTTCCAGAATTTGCTATTCTGTCCCATATCGATGACGCAAGCTGTCCCATCGGCGCAACGAGGTGTTTTGTGCCACACAAATGTCGAGAAAATGTAACATGTTAACATGTCACAATGGGACGGGGAAATGTAAATGCATTGAATGATTTTGTTGTTTCCAAAGGTTGTTCTGCGTTAACTTTTTCTGTCCCGTCCCATCTTTCTGTTCTGAGTTCTCTAACACCGTCTCAACCCATCTAATACCGTCTCATCCCATATACAACACCGTCCCATCCCGTTCTGCAATTTCCAAAGGTTGTTCTGCGTTAACTGTTTTTGTCCCGTCCCATCTTTCTGTTCTGAGTTTTCTAACACCGTCTCATCCCATCTAATACTGTCCCATCCCGTTCTGCAATTTCCAAAGGTTGTTCTGCGTTTTGCCACTGCTATCCCATCAGCAAAAAAAGTTGTTTTAATCTTGGTTATGGTCATGATGTCGAAAAGATGTTAGCTGTTCTGCGTTTTCTAATACCGTCCCATCCTATCTAATACCGTCCCATCCCGTTCTGCAATTTCCAAAGGTTCCGCCCCATCGACAAAAAAAAGTTGTTTCAATCTTGATTATGGTCATTAAAATGCTACAGTGATGTCGAAAAGATGTTAATCTAATATTTCATGCAAAAATATCACCGTGGGACAGGGAAATGTGAATGCATGGGGTGATTTGGTGTTTGTTTACATTTTCGTTCTGCAATTTCCTATGGTTGTTCTGAGCTTTACCGCTTCCGTCCCATCGGCGAACAAACATGTTTTCATCTTGATTATGGTCAATAAAATGGGATCACCAATAAAATGCTGCACTGATGACCATATAGATCCATTTTGGTGCTGCTACATGCTGTATTATTGATAAACAGCCAGTTTAGGGGTCCATCTTAGCTGTTCTGCGTTTTCTAATACCGTCTCATCCCGTTCTGCAATTTCCAAAGGTTCCGTCCCATCGACAAAAAAAGTTGTTTTAATCTTGATTATGGTCATTAAAATGCTACAGTGATGTCGAAAAGATGTTAATCTAACATTTTATGCAAAAATATCATCGTGGGACGGGGAAATGTGAATGCATGGGGTGATTTGGCGTTTGATTACATTTTCGTTCTGCAATTTCGCTTCCGTCCCATCGACGAAAAAAAGTTGTTTTCATCTTGATTATGGTCAATAAAATGGGATCACCAATAAAATGCTGCACTGATGACCATATAGAGCCATTTTGGTGCTGCTACATGGCTGTATTATTGATAAACAGCAAGTTTAGGGGTCTATCTTAGCTGTTCTGCGTTTTCTGATACCGTCCCATCCTATCTAATACCGTCCCATCCCGTTCTGCAATTTCCAAAGGTTCCGTCCCATCGACAAAAAAAGTTGTTTTAATCTTGATTATGGTCATTAAAATGCTACAGTGATGTCGAAAAGATGTTAATCTAACATTTTATGCAAAAATATCACCGTGGGACAGGGAAATATGAATGCATGGGGTGATTTGGTGTTTGTTTACATTTTTGTTCTGCAATTTCCTATGGTTGTCCTGCGCTTTACTGCTTCCATCCCATCAGCGGAAAAATATGTTTTAATCTTGATTATGGTCAATAAAATGGGATCACTAATAAAATGCTGCACTGATGACCGTATAGAGCCATTTTTGGTGCTGCTACATGCTGTATTATTGATAAACAGCCAGTTTAGGGGTCCACCTTAGCTGTTCTGCGTTTTCTAATACCGTCCCATCCTATCTAATACCGTCCCATCCCGTTCTGCAATTTCCAAGTTGTTTTAATCTTGATTATGGTCATTAAAATGCTACAGTGATGTCGAAAAGATGTTAATCTAACATTTTATGCAAAAATATCACAGTGGGACGGGGAAATATGAATGCGGTGAATGATTTTGTTGTTTACATTTTCGTTCTGCAATTTCCTAAGGTTGTTCTGCGCTTTACCGCTTCCGTCCCATCAGCGAAAAAAAACATGTTTTAATCTTGATTATGGTCATTAAAATGCTACAATGATGTCGAGAAGATGTTAATCTAACATTTTATGTAAAAATATTGCCGCGGGATGGGGAAATGTGAATGCATGGGGTGATTTGGTGTTTGTTTACATTTTCGTTCTGCAATTTCGCTTCCGTCCCATCGACGAAAAAAGTTGTTTTCATCTTGATTATGGTCAATAAAATGCTACAGTGATGTCGAAAAGATGTTAATCTAACATTTTATGCAAAAATATCACCGTGGGACATGGAAATATGAATGTATGGGGTGATTTGGTGTTTACATTTTCGTTCTGCGTTTGACCGTAATCGCCTATTTCCGACGTGTCTATTTTTAGCCGATAATATGAGCTTTGTGTTGGCGAATGAGACTATTAAATTGTTGCTCCCTGACCCTGTAGTCTGTACGCCATGTTAATACCGACTATATATAACCATTTTGATGCCGCTACACGCTGTATGATTGATAAACAGCCGGTTTTCTAATACCGTCCCATCCCATTCTGCGTTTTAGTCACTCCCGTATATGGCGTATTATTGATATTATATGATAAACAGCTGGTTTTCTATTAAATACGGTCCCAATACCGTCCCGTCCCATTCTGCGTTTTAGTCACTCCTCGCAATCCTTGCCTTTTATTTATGTTTCTATTTGTAAATATTTATTATTACTATAGACTATAGTAAGTAATACAGCCTATTACAGGCCTACTATTATTTATTATCATTCTAAATGACTGAGTCAGTGAGGCTAATGGGGTCGTTGTCGTAATGTTTTATACATAAATGCACACCGTGTGCATTTATTAATTTTATGTACATAAATGCACACCAGTCTCAGTCGGCGCGAGATTGAAACGTTACCGCAAATAATTGCCGTCTGCTTCAATTCATAACTATTTTTCTTCCTAAGTTCTGATAAAGGCATTCTTTTATCACAATTATCGAAAATGCAATTTATAAGATTGGTCATCGGTCGCATATTTTTCTTAGTATTAAACAGGGACGGAAATAGTCCAACAAATCAGACTATTCGGATTAATACATATTTTAATATTTGGACATTTACGATTGTATTACTCCTTCTAGTCTAATAAAACAGCTGAAAATCAAGATTGCACAAATTTTGAAGCAGGTCAACACCAGTGACCACCGATATAACCCCTCCAAAATACCATTCTATCTGAAATTTTCTACAAATACATGAGTCTTACCTGTAGCGGAGATAGTATTCTTTGTTTTCAAACATAGATTATGATATAAAAGTTGTCAGAATTACAGATTTGTTAGTTTAATCTCGGAGTCGAAAACATATCACCATTTTCAAATACAGACGATAATGATGACGTCACGCTTCTAAAATAAAGGCCACACAAATTGATTACTCGTGAAAATCAATATATGCCGTGCAGATATGGAAATATCAACTGGGTCAAATTGTTGGCATTTATAGATAGCACATTAGCGCCAAATGTTGTTTGTTTGATAAATAACAATAATAAGGGTCTGTTCGTCCGGTTTTGTTGACATTTTCATCATAGAAGTGTTCTTATCAAAATTATACCATTGATATTTTTGTACCAAAAATAAAGATGCCTTTTCGTAAACAATATTTGAAGGGATATGGAAATTATTTTATTGTTTTGAAATTCAAATTGATTAACCGGTTAACCGGATGCTTGGTCTTTCAAGCTTTCCGGTATGTCAAGATTCGACGAGAGTGTGATATGTATGGGTAATAGTTATTATTATTAGTCACTTATGTGGATTATATTCGTATTCCTGTGGATTTTCGTGTAAGTAAATCAGTTGTAATCGATGAATTCAACGACCACCTGCCCCATGAAATGTTCACAAGTCGAAAACTATGACCAAATTGTCACCAAAAGCCGGATTATATAGGTCTATGTTCGATATTTTGGCATAAAACCAACACATTTCTAGTGATAAACAGATTAACTGAAACGGCACTTCGACTATATTTTCGTTTGCCTGTTTATAATCGACATCGAGAAAAAAATCCTGCCGTTCCGATGGTTACCGCGATTATTACCACTTTTTCCAGTAAAATGAGAAAACGGTAAATCAACGTTCAAATAAACAGTTGTGTTAATGTTTTCTACAGTAGTAATGGTAAGTCCTATTACATGTATATGTTTAAAAGAATATATGGTCATTAATACGGCGAATATGTGTATGTGTTTAAACGTATATTGTAAAACTTGGAGATAAATTGAAGTATGTACCTGTACATACGCTACCATACCGAAAATAGTTGCCTGACTGTGTTAAATTGGAAATTACACAATTGGCAAAAGACCGGCTACATATAATATTATTATTGATACGGAAAACCTAAACATGCCGGTAACAAATTGCGCCCAAAATTGCATTTAGACGTCTGCAATGAAACTTCTAGCAATTTCGACGACGATGCTATATATATATCTCGATTTATCACCACAAA
Organism: Siphonodentalium dalli; assembly: GCA_032622095.1. NCBI lineage: Eukaryota > Metazoa > Mollusca > Scaphopoda > Gadilida > Siphonodentaliidae > Siphonodentalium > Siphonodentalium dalli. The sequence goes on along the minus strand of CP136061.1, from coordinate 202,013,042 downwards.
TTTGAAATTTCACATTAAATATATGACCACAGTAATACTCGCATATCAAAACAAATTCAACATGTTAGGCATAAACTTTCCAATTGTTGAAACTGAAGGCCTACTTGACACCCATCCACTATAGCTTTCATTGCGTCTTTGTACTGTATGTGGCTTGACAGCCAGTTAGCGTTTTTATCTAGCGCTTATTACATATATACTTAATATATAGATGTGAACAAAAATCATTCACTCCGAAAAATTATAAGGATATAGATCCCATAATGTCTATAAAAATCAGCCTGCTCCTGCATGGTCGGGAACATTGAAACTGCGAAATAAGTTTGGTGTGGCCTAAAAAAAATCCATGATTTATGATCCTTTACGCATGCGCGTAATCTCAAAACGGCGCGTAATCCTCACGCAGACGATGTTGATATTTCTGACGTGTGTATTCTGATCAAATTTTAATGGATTAATAGTGACAAAAAATATTCTAGTTAGTTCAGTCATGATACTAAACATTCCAACAACAGGTATGTGTTTTTTATTTATGGTTTTATTTGTGTCATTGGACGTGAACAGTGTAAGTTAAAGGGGCATGCCCTTGCCACATAAAAAATGTGGCTTCGTAGCGTTCAAATTTTTCACGTGTACCATTAGACTGAAGGATTAAATGGTCCATAAATGTCCAAATATTAAAATTCCAATTAATCCGAAAGTCTAATTTGTTGGACTAGGACGGAAAGAACTGCATGGTACTGGTAGTTTAGATATGGCAAGAAACGTGGTCAAAAAATTAGACGTATCCATTTTTTCCCCTGCTGCAATCGCTACAAGAAATCAGATTAGAAAAAAATTTACAGCGGAAGATTGAATCTAATATGAAAACCCTCCAGATCACTGTCTGTTAAAACTCTAAGTAAAAAACTTAATTCAAAACCCTCCAGAGCACTGCTGCACTTGGAAAGGGTTAATTATTTTTGAAGCAAATTAATGGAATTTAGAAGACACTTATATAGGTGAGGGATGGGCCTTATCTCACCCTGTAATGAAATTTCAAGAATAGGAGAAACACCAGTCTTATGCTGCCATTATTAATCAATTTGACAGTTAGAATAAATAAACAGCCAGCCACCAGTGTTGTTTATCTTGACCCACCAGAGCTCTGTATCATGTCATCACTCATTTCATAACAGATTTCACTTGGAATGACATCTATAAAATGTCCTCTTTTTTCAATGCAGCGCTGTAGTGGCTGCAGCAGTGCTCTGGAGGGTTTTGAATCCATTTTTGGACTTAGAGTTTTAACAGGTAGCAATGAAGCATGTTTTACACATATCGTGACCCATTTTGTAAAACATATTAGATTCAATCTTCGGCTGTAAACTTTTTTCTAATCTGATTTCTTGTATCTTCGCTGTAAACTTTTTTTCTAATCTGATTTCTTGTAGCGATTGCAGCAGGGAAAAAAATGGATACGTCTAATTTTTTGACCACATTATGTGCCATATATGTGGTAGTTTGGTCGATGAACCGAAGAAAATGAACTTACAAAAAATATCATAACCTGTGCATTTATGTAGAAAACACTACGACAATGACCCCTGTCACATGACACTACGCGAGACTGGTGTGCATAAAACATTACGACAACGAGTGAACGACCCCAGTGCGTCTGACAAACTCCTGCGATCGAAATCAGAACAAAATCTTCTGTTCCAACATTCTACACACAAATAAAACTTGATAAGAGGAAAATATCAATACTAATCTTACTTTAGAGACAGAAGTTCCATGATCATCTTGGTCGTCCATTTGAAGGACTTTTGTGAAGTTATTGCTATTTACAAATTTCGCGGATTTTTTCAAACCGGTGTTCTGACATATAAGTATGTTTGTCAAATGGAGAACACTGACGGACACGCCGTATATGACGGAAGTAAAATTTACGTTTCGCGCATGCGCTATATGCAATTTTGCGCACTTGCGTCAGCTGCTTGCGTGAACAAATTACGTGAACAAAGTTTTTTCTCTTGCTGAATTCAAAATTAATTGGTTAGAACACGTATTTGAATACGATTATCGGAGTTTAGGAAAATAGAATGTGCATTGAGTGAGAACATTACATCTTTCTATATGAATTCATTCAATTCAACGACTATTGCCTGGTAAAACTGGTTAAAAACTCAAAAGAGTCAATACTAATGGTAATAAAGGATTCATAAGTTAATTTTCTTCAACAATTTTTTGTAATTATTTTACAATTTGTTCCATCTATAGTATACTAAAAGTTACTATGAGAAAAGTAGATTTCAATTTATTTCATTTTTCTCTAGCTTTTAAAATACTTGACCAGAAAATATGGAATTTGGCACATTCACATAGTTTCTCACTTTAAGTTGATAACAAACGCTCTTTATTTGTAATTATTAGTGCCCCTTTAAGTCATCTGAGGTCAATGACACATATCTCATGACACTCCCTCAAATTATCTCTGTGTGCAAATTATCCCATATATCTTCTGAGCTGATAACAAGCGCTCTTCGTTGATCGTTATCACGCATAAGGGCGCAGCATCACTAAATTCACCCTCTGGGGATCTCATTCTGCTTAGGCCTCATCTTCACTGGAAAGTTTCTTTATTATAAATTTTTTATAGAAACTTCACATACATTCTATTTATTTTTTAGTTTAGTTTCTCCATATCCCCAAATTGGCAGACAACACATTGCATATTAAATGGGTATACCGGTACATCACAATATAATCAATATAAACCACTTGGGAACTTCAATTTGAGCCTATGTCTCCCATAGCAGATGAGGCCATCATCATATGTATAATGAGGTCCCCAGAGTGTGAATTTGATCACAGGCACACTAAACTCAGGCTTTTATGTTAATATAATTTATTAGCCCCCTCCCTTTAAGTCATCTGAGAACAAAGGCACCTATCCCATGATATTTCCCTAGTTAGGTAACCGATGTGTGTCAATTTTTCTTAATATCGTCTAAGCTGATAAGGAACGCTCTTCTAAGCTGATAAATAATGCTCTATATAATCATATATGATCAGATATGATAATATATTGTTATGTCCCCCTTTAGGGTCAACGACACTTATCCAATGGTACCTCCCGGGTAAATTTACCTCTGTATATGTGATCAGGGTCCAACCATTTTGGGTATATGATTAATTATTTAATAATAATTGTTTATTGGTGCCCCTTTAAGTTGTCTTAGATCAACGGCACCTATCCCATGATACTATTCGGGTCAATTTAACCCTGAGCATAAATTTTTAATGACCAGACTCCAACCCTTTTGTGTATATCATTATTTTGTTAAATTAATTTTTAGTGCCCATTTAAGACAATCTGACACCAAAGACACCTATCCCATGATACTCCCCAGGTCAATTGACCCCTGTGTACACATTTTCAGCTCTGACTTCGAAATTTCTGCCTTGACAGCCCCCTTGCCGAAGCTGGAAATTTGACTGGAATGATGATATCGGTGTACATGTAATTGTTTTTACACAAAATATTAATGGGATTCAAGGCAGTCGCAATGGGTAAATTTGCCAAAAAATATGTAAATCTGACACCAAAGACACCTCTGTAATGACACATATCTCATGACACTCCCTCAAATTATCTCTGTGCGCAAATTATCCCATATATCTTCTGAGCTGATAACAAGCGCTCTTGTTCTCGCTTATGTATGTGGAGATTTGAATGAGAATCAGCTGAACGGCGCAGGTTGGAATCTGGTCATTAAAAATTACTCTCTTTATACTACTTTAGTTAACTCAGTTACTCCATAATACTCAGTATAAGAGGCCAGGAAGAAGTCTCAATTTCTTGTATTTCTTATTAAAATGCGATGATGTTAGACACATCTGACAAATAATAACACGCCACTGCTTTTAGACTATTAATATATATACTACTAGAAGGTGACCCGACTTCGTCCGGGGTTTGACCTTGAATTGTCTATTTTGAAGGCCAAGGTCAAGTGGGGTCACGATTTGACCCGTCCAAAACACTGCCCGAACAAAAGTACCCGTCGAAATCCATCCGGTTTTACCCGATTTGACCTTTTAACCCGATTTGATTTCCACTCAAGTATATAAACGTGCCTCATATACACACGCTCATTAATTATCAAGTTTCAACGTAAAGATAAATTACCATCGGTGCCCGAGATATCGCCAAGACGTCTGAAACAGTCAAATGCATCGGCCGGTTAAGCGTTAACGTGATCTAACGTTATGAACTCTAACGACGTCATAGAAGTTACGCATTGTTTTTATCCTGATGGAAGATAGTACCATTTCTTCTTGATAATTGAGGCAGATAACTAAAACGGATACATACGCATTATATATCGTTGGAAAGAGGAAACACGCGAAAGATTCTCACAGTGTCATTATTATGACTGGCATTTAATTATTCGCGCTGTTTCGAATCGATTTGTAAGCACCGAACTCAAATGAAAGTCCCGTAACACAGCGTAAAACAGATTTGGCCTCGGCACGTGAAAAGTTGACCTCGGATCTGAAAATCAATATGCCTATGCTACTCCTGACCCGAAAATACCCCCACATACCAAGTTTCATCGAAATCGGGTTGGCCGTTTTCGAGTTCATCGATTACACACACACACACAAACAAACAAACAAACAGATCTTCCAAAATATATAATAGATAGGCAGCGAGAACATATTAAGAATAAAGTAACAATTAGTAGCAATTAGTAGTTAGGTAACTGGAATAATGTCAGATGTGTCTAACATCATCGCATTTTAATAAGAAATACAAGAAATTGAGACTTCTTCCTGGCCTCTTATAATGAGTATTATGGAGTAACTGAGTTAACTAAAGTAGTATAAAGACAGTAATGACAGTAATTATTAATATGTTCATTATTGCGCCGTTCATATCAACGGCGCAGGTTGGAATCTGGTCATTAAAAATTTATGCTCAGGGTTAAATTGACCCGAATAGTATCAGGGTTAAATTGACCCGAATAGTATCATGGGATAGGTGCCATTGATCTAAGACAACTTAAAGGGGCACCTTTATAATTAATCATATACCCAAAATGGTTGGACATATAATGGTTGCGCCGTTCAGCTGATTCTCATTCAAATCTCCACATACTTGTTTGTTCGGATTCTCCTTTCCAGTTATAAAGATATAGGATGGAGTGGTCTACTAATTGTTACTTTATTCTTAATATGTTCATTATTGATAGTTCTCCAAAAATGCTTCCATTAGCGTCGCCAGGTTCTCGCTGCCTATAGTATATATATTAATAGTCTAAAAGCAGTGGCGTGTTATTATTTGTCAGATGTGTCTAACATCATCGCATTTTAATAAGAAATACAAGAAATTGAGACTTCTTCCTGGCCTCTTATAATGAGTATTATGGAGTAACTGAGTTAACTAAAGTAGTATAAAGACAGTAAATAATCATGAGCTAACAGCTGGCGCTGCCCTAGCTACCTTTTATATTAAGGGCTTCTCTATAATATCAAATGATTTATGGACCCACTCTTTTGATATTCGTTTAGAACCACATTTAAGACAATTCTTTAGCATTCGGCGAACCTCATCAGATTCCGCAATGACAAGAAACTGAGTAATGATACCGGCCGGTAGTTACTGGGAATAGCTGGGTCACCTTTCTTAAAGATAGGGACAACATTAGCTTGTTTCCACTCAGATGGAAAAAATTAATTTTAAAGAAATATGTTGAATTATTATGTAACAATGGTGCACATAGGGATTCAGCACAATATTTGAGTACCTTGGGGCTAATTGAGTCGGGTCCAATTGCTTTTGCTGGATTTTGTGATTTTAATGCAGTGATACATCATTAATTAATTTTATGTGGTCAAGTTTGGGTTTTTCCCAATCAGGATCCAAAGTTGGCACTAATCTATTCTTATCATTTAATGATGATATCTCACAAAGTGAGTGTTGAGGCATTCAGCTTTCTGAAAGTTGTCTGTTCGGAAGCTACCGTTAGACTGCAGTGGGGGAATTTGCTTATGAGTTTCATTCATGACAAATTTATTCATCGTTTTCCACCATATTGAAGATTCAGTGTTTCAGTATTTTTTCATTCTTAGATATGTAGTCCCTTTTAGCTTTCCTTATTGCATCTACAACTTCATTACGAATAGTTCGGAATTTTGCCCAGTTATTTATATTTTGTGTTTTCTTGGCCAATTTATGTGATCTCTTTCTTTTGCGAATTAACTTTCTAATATCACAGGTTACCAAGGTGGGGTACGTATCACTTCTTATTTTTACTTGTTTGTGTGGGATATTTTCTTTAACAGCCTGCATTATTACATCAGTTACTTTATTGGTTATTTGGTTAAGGGGCAAGTTTTTTAGTTCCTTTCTGAAATTCCATTTGTTAATTTGATCAGTTATAGCTTCGTAATTTGCATCGGAATATTCCCAAACAATTCTTTCCAATAACTCATTCTTTTGTCTTTGAGATGCTTTTATTTTGATTAGGACAGGACAGTGGTATCTTATTTGCTGTGATGCGACAAATGAACCAATGACTTCAGTATTATCCACTATACTGGGTTATTTGTTAAAACAAGATCAATTAACATTGCACTTATTTCTGTGAAGTCTGTGGGCTGGCTAACTAATTGTTTTAGTTCAAACTTCCCCTTAAGGTGTCTTTGCCTGCGCCGTTCAGCTGATTCTCATTCAAATCTCCACATACTTGTTTGTTCTAATTCTCCTTTCCAGTTATAAAGATATAGGATGGAGTGGTCTACTGTATTACTTGTCGTCTGGAAAGATGTGCAGGCAATATAAGTGGACAACAGGTGGGCGAAAAGATAACTCAAGTGCAGAAGGATTCATATTCATTGGTGGGAAATGTTCAGATAAAAATTCAATGAACAGCCTATGCAGTTTGTTGAACTTATTATCTGAACATTTCCAATGGGAACTACTTGTCAATGCCCTAAATAATCGACTCCTTAACGGAACTGGTTAAGACATCGAACTGCAAGATCCATGTGAATTTAGTAAAGTACAGTAATGCTCTAAAGAATCAACTCCTTAACTCCTGCAAGATCAATGTGAATTTAGTAAAAGTACAGTAATGCTCTAAATAATTAACTCCTTAACCACAGCAGAATTATGGGTAATTTTTCAGGATTTGGTCGGAAATATGGCTTGTTGCCATTCATCGGAAAGCTCTGAGTGAGAGGTTTCTGATGAATGGCAACAAGTTATATTTTTGACTAAATCATGAAAAATTACCCATAATTCTGCTGTGGTTAAGGAGTCAATTATTTAGGGCATTACTGTACTTGTCAATGAGTATTTAGTAAAAAGAGCTAACAAGCACATAATACATTGGGTATGTGTAGAACACGAAACAAAACAGCCATTAACATCGGCATCTGCTCCTACGGCAACACCCTGGCACCGTTCTGCACACAGCATTAAGGGTGACTTTCGCACATACGGGGTGGTCTGTCTGGACACATCAAACTGAGTTTTGCAACCCAGGGTGGATTCAAACTCAGTTAGAAATTATCGTTTAAGTTTCCACTTCACTGATTCTCTGCGCTAGTCACTTACCCGACTGTACTAATGTGACTAACTGATACGTTTATTAAGTCAAACTGCAATGGCCATATCAATTTAAACTGACAAGTGAGGCATTTCTTGTATCATAGTGAACTGTTAAACAGTTTATAGATATTATGACAGGCAGAATGTATGGTTTATTAGGACAGGCAGTTTATGGTTATTAGGACAGTTTATGGTTATTAGGACAGGCAGAATTTAGGAAACCATACAGCATATTAAAGCACTTTCCATGAGCAAGCTAATAGAACGAATATAATTTTCTCTTAGCACAATGCTGTATAACAAATCTGCTTTAGCAGATGTATGAAGTTTTCTTGCAATTCTAGGAACATTGAACAGTCATTTTGAACAGGCATTTTGTATTTTGTATCCCTTGGTGGAGGGCAGAGAAGCAGTTGCCTTCTTGCACTGGCATCCTTGGCTTGCCGAACAGTGTTGGGCCAACATGCCATGTGTCTATTTCACATCTACATATGAGAGTACGTAGTCACAATATGAGTGGACTTGCTCAATGGCCATGTGGTGTGCAATTTGAACAGCATTCAATTCTACAGTCACAAATCACTTAACTTGATACCAAGAAACTGCTGTCAAACTCAATAATCCACTAGAAGACATCGAACTGCAAGATCCATGTGAATTTAGTAAAGTACAGTAATGCTCTAAATAATCAACTCCTTAACTCCTGCAAGATCCATGTGAATTTAGTAAAGTACAGTAATGCTCTAAATAATCAACTCCTTAACCACAGCAGAATTATGGGTAATTTTTCAGGATTTAGTCGGAAATATGGCTTGTTGCCATTCGTCGGAAAGCTCTCCCCGAGATCTTTCAGATGAATGGCAACAAGCCATATTTCCGACTAAATCCTGAAAAATTACCCATAATTCTGCTGTAGTTAAGGAGTCAATTATTTAGGGCATTACTGTATATAGCATTACCATTTTTGACATCTGAGCACTATCTGGCCAGAGTCCATGTTTAAATCAATGTTCACATGATTGTTTTTGTCTATATCCATTGCCATTATGAAAAGGAGTATGGTGGAAACAAAACCTAGCAGACAACAAAGGTTCCCGTATTCCATGTGTTTTCAAATGATTTCATTCTACATTAATTGAATACATAGATGTTGTGACAAGGATTAGTATGTTGCAGTGCTACGTCCAGTGGCTACAGTGCTAGTAATGTCATTGTGTGAAGATATGGTTGTTGTTGAACATTTTATTGGAACATTTTCCAAGGGATTTACTCGTCAATGATTAATTAGTATACAAAGGGTTAATAGAGTACCCAGTTAGAATTTGATGGTTATTGTCAGTATACTAATCCTGATACGTTAATTAGCTGCTCAGATGCCCTATGACTGGAGTAGCAACGATGCCAAACGCATTTGATCTAATATACAGTGGAATATATGAATGCTTCCATTATTAGTATGAAGTTTCTGGTGAGGTGAGAATCTGGTAGATTACAACCAAGATTACAGAATGAGCAGTCCATAACACTGTAACTAAACCTCTTAATATGGTGCTGGAATTTGCAGAATGAGGTCCCCAGAAGGTGAATTTAGTGATGTACCCTGCATAATGGGCTAGCATTACAAAATTCAACCTCTGAGGACCTCATTCTGGTTAGGCCTCATCTTCTCTGAAAAGTATCTGTATTATCAAATTAACAAGTTTTTTTAAGTTTAGTTTCTTTATATTCCCACCAAATTGACAGAAGACACAATGCATCGTCGAGATGCCCAATGTGAGCACATCACTATTACCACCATCTGGGAACTTAAATCTGTGTCAAGGTCTCCCATAGCAGATAAGGCCATACAGTGCAGGGTATAGTCACTAAATTCACCCTTTGGGACCTCATTCTGCAAATGAACAGAACCATATTTTGAGGCCTGATTATAACTAACAGAACAATAATTGAGTTTGTCCATTGTTCAGTTCTTGTGTTTCAATATCAATGATGTCACAGTATTTCCCTTCTGCCCTCCAAAGGTGAATGACGGAGTGGGTATATCAGCAAATAGTTCAAAATCTGAAAAAGAAGACAAATGTGGGCTTAGCTAATGAGATATGCATGCAATGCAATAGTTGGCAATTTAGGGTTGCATTATTGTGAACAATTTCTAAGTCAAAAACTCCACTCAATGAAAGTGTCAATTACACTGCAGCTCAATTTTTGGGAGGCGTTAAATTTATGCAGAATAGTTAATAGAATGATAAAGGAGAGGACAGTCAAAAAGTTTTAAGGCCCTTTTCACACGGTGTTTGCAGCACGGCATGCCACGCATATCACACGATACGCCGACTTAGAACACACTGTATGCAATGGGTGCTTGCACATGGCATGCAATGTGGGCGACATCGCATAAAACACTGCTACAGAATTACATTGGTGTCCTAATCTGCCGGTGTAGTGCTGATCTATGCCATTAATATATGCCATTAAATGCGTGAAAGATTCTTTTATTTATCTGGGACTATTTCTTTACATGGGCAAACAATGCATAGTAATGTGAAATTTCATCGCTGGCTTATAGAAGCCGATGTTAGTTTTCACGTCCCATTTGTTAATTTAAGTATGTTTCAACGAGGTTTTGGATCATGCAATAAATAGAATCTACAACTCGTCCCCAGATTATTGCGGAATTTACAAAACTCGTCCAGTAAATTAGGTCTGGACCTCACCAAAGGCTTGGTCCAGACCTAATTTACTGGTCTCGTTTTCTAAATTCCGCTATAAACTGGGGACTCGTCGTAGATCCTCTATATAATGTATATTCGGAGCTCTGTTGAAATGAGGTCACTCGTTCAAGCAGACACTGGGCTAGAAGACTTAGCTTCTTTCCGGCAATTAATTCATTGCAAAACAGATCAACTTACTTGTTTGAAAGAAACTGAGTAGTTGCTCCTTTGTCCAATTACAGCTCGTTATGATGTAGAGACCATCATTTTTGAGAATGTTTTTCACGACACTAAGGTATGTTCTCCGTGAAGTCAGGGAATCACTCGGCATCAGAGAGATTGCATCATATGTACCCTTATCATGTACAACTTTATAAGTCCTCTGTAGCAACTTACAACTGTCACAAATGTTTTCCTGCAGCAAATCACAGACCTGGAAATCATAATGGAAACGGTGTTAGAATGACACTCCCTTTTCAAAACTTCCTATAAAAGGTCAGTGACCAAAATATCCTCCAACGAAGGTGGCAGGTTTGAAGGATTTATGGGTTTCATATCCCTATGCTACAAACTGTAGGAGGAATTGATTACACCAATAATATGCTACAAAGTGCATATTCACTATATATGTTGCACATCTTCAATGTGTCAAGAAAGGGTCAATAACTCTAAAATAACGAGAGGCCGATCACGATCGGCAGATGTTTAACCCATCCCTTGGCGATAGTAAATTGTTATAATCAGAATCATAATCTTTTAATGTTGAATTATAGAGTATACTGTTATGATCTAAAGTAGTATATGACAAATGTACATAATAACCAGTAATAACACAAATTATTGGAATGTATGAGTCAATATAGAAGGGTTAATATAACATCTAAACTCTAGAGCCTGTCACCACTATCATAGTGTAAGCAGTTCTATTCATGTTGTTGCAAATTGCCATGTGAGATATCAAAATAATATAATTATTTATTTAATGGAAAAGGTTAAAAGACATGGAATGGGTAAAAGGGGTTAAATCACCTATCTCTGCCCTGTTTGATCCAATGTAGTCCCATCATCCAAGGACTTAGAGAGCTCCATTGGTCTAGTTAAATAAATTCACATGGCTAAGTTGTGGTTAATAAGATAGCTAAATCAATTTATCCAATAATTCACTAATTTGTGTCTCTTCTACAGAGCTAACATATGAGGGCTATAAATAACTCTCAATAAACCATGTCTTTTTATCTCTCTCACAGAGAAGCTGTGAGGCTGAGGTATTCATTAATTGTAAGTTACTTGGGTTATAATTGGATAATTCTTAGTTGAAAAGGGGCCATATCTCTGGTATAACGAATTGGATCTAACCCATATACAAACTCGTTCTGTATTTTGAGTTGAGAAACTCATATACCAAATTTGGCTCCTATCAGATGAAAAATGGTTGCTTTATCGAAGTATGTGTGAACTATATGTCAAAGGACCATAACTCCATTAAAAAACATCCGATCAAACCCATATTCGAACTCAATCTGTATGTTGGTCTGAGAAACTCATATACCAAATTTGGTTCCAATCAGATAAAAAATGTTTGAGTTATGGCAGAATTCATTAATTCTATGTCAAAAAAGGGCCATAACTCCGTAAAAAAAACTCGGATCAAACCCATATTCGAACTCGGTCTGTATTTTGGGCTGAAAACCCCAGATACAAAATTTGGTTTTGATCAGGTAGAAAATGTTTGAGTTATCGCATTACACGTAAAGTGTCTACAGACGGCTAGACAGACGGACGGACGGACGAACGACGAGTGGTCAATCCGGACAACGACACTATGTTTACCATACATGGTATGGGTAAACATAAAAAACATGAAACATTTCTATGTCAAAAAATGGCAATAACTCTACCAAAATGACTCCGACTGAACTCAATATCGCAGGTTCCCATGTTGGTTGATATATGTGCCAAGCTTAGAAAAACATTGACCACAAAATGACAGAATACGGTCTCGGACAAAGTTCCAGATGAAACTCACACGGATGGAAGAGGGTCAACACTATAGTCCTCTGATGGAATGTCAGGTGAATTGGGGACTGGATGACTAAGGTACATTACAATAATGCACATTAATAGAAAATATCAAAGAGATGATCACTAATACTCACTAATGATTCCATACTTATCCCTTTCTATACTGAATGGATTCTCCCACTCAGTTATAAAAGTATGCACTGGAATGGTCTATTGTTCACTTGGAGGGGTGTTCAGGAAGTATAAGCAGACGACAAACATGTGACCAGATAATACAAGAGCATAATGATTCATATTCATTGAAGTGAAATGTTCAGATATATATCTTGAACATTTCCTAAGGGAACTACTCATCAATGAGTATTTAGTACAGAAAGGGTTAATTCATATTAATTCATTTGAGGAGATGTTCAGCTAACAAGTTCAAACAGAACATTGCTAAAAATTAGTTCTTGGCTTTTCTCTATCTGTCTTCTGGTATATAATCAAGTCTGAGTTTAGTGTGCCTGTCATTTGCAGAATGATGTCCCCAGAGGGTGAATTTAGTGACGCTATCCCACATAGCGGGCTAGCATTACCAAATTCACCCTCTGGGGGACCTCATTCTGCTTAGGCCTCATCTTCTCTGGAAAATTTCTTTATTATCAAATTTCTTTAGAAACTTCTTCACATAGATTCTATTTCTTTTTTAGTTTAGTTTCTCTATATTCCCAAAATGGCAGACGACACATTGCATAATCGAGGTTCCCAATGGGTGTACATCACAATATTCACCATTTGGGAATTTCAGAATGAGGTCCCCAGAGAGTGAATTTGGTGATGCTAGCCCGCTGTGTGGGATAGCATCACTAAATTCACCCTCTGAGGACCAAATGACAGGCAAATTAAACCCAGGCTTGTATTTAATGTATAGTTTTGGAAATGAAAGGAAAAAATTATATTCCATAATCAAAGGATTAGTCGTAGTCACTTAGAAGAAAATTACTATGGCAGGCCACCAGCTTATAAGTGAACTTTGAAAATGATCTACATACAGTAATGCCCTAAATAATCGACTGGTTAAGGAGTCGATTATTTAGGGCATTACTGTATACATTTATAGCTTACACATGATTGTCAACAGGCTTGGCAGTTTCGAGAGTGCAGGGAATTATCTCATGAGTGCAATTTGTTGCAATCCTGACTTCCCATTTTGTAAGACAAATTTCAACCTAAGGTGTAGTGGAACCGCTCAACATTTTAATTCACAAATTATTTATATGCCAACATATATTCTATTTTCCAATAACCTTTAAAACAGCATAGAAAGGTGTAAATCTCCGAACTGAACATGATAATCAATTGACATGAATACTTCGATTTATGTATACATGTAGCACTTAATTTTGCAAAGGTAGTATACACACATTGACTGCCTTAGATGGAGTAATGAAAGCTTTTCCCGAGGTGGTGTCTTTTTTTGAACAGAAAGCAGGACTATTTATATACCAACATATATTATTCTATTTTCCAATAACCTTTAAAACAGAATAAAAAGGTGTAAATCTTCGAGCTCAACATGATAATAATCAATTGACATGAATGCTTCAATTTATGAATAACACTCAATATTGCAAAGGAAGTATACACATACTGACTGCCTTAGGTCGAATAGTGAGAGCTATTCCTGAGGTGGCGTCTTTTGAACAACAAGCAGGACTATAATGTTTGAGGCCGAGGTCAATAGTCTAGCTTGCTGTTCATAAGACACCATCGAGGGAAAATAGCACTCGCTATTCTGTCTGAAGGCAGTCAAATCAGTCAGTAGGTGTCCGTGACATCAGCAGGTGGGTGATAGTTCGAAGACTATAGTCTAGGCGATAGATCGCTTGCCGGTCAACAGTCAAAACTACTCTCCAACATGTGAGCGCACTTCATTCAATCAAAAGACAGTGTGACCATCAAGCACATTCTGGGCTATCACCATACCAAAGCACAACTGAAGAAGATCCTTGCCCATGTTACAAGCTGAAATGTTCTTTCGGACACAAAATTCACAAATTTCCAAGTCAAACAAGGGCCGTTACTCTGGTAAAAATGAATGGACAAAACCCGTAGTTGTGAGTATCGTTCCCCCAAGCTGTGCTATCACCATGCCAAGGACAACGGAATCTGATAATTAACACCCGAGTTACAAGCTGATATGTTCGGATGACGGACGGACGGCGCCCTCAGCTACATTGTATATGCCCCAAACCTCCTATGGGGGTCGGAGGTATAATAAAGAGAATTATTCAATGACAGTCCGGTGAATTTTTCCATAACTTTTTAGCGGTCCAGTTGTTAATTGTCAAAAACCGTTGTCAGAAATTGTGGACAAAAAGTGCTATAGACTTACTTCATACTCAATATGAGATATTTCCTCACTCTCAGCTATGGACTTGGCTAAACTTATTCCATCTTCTGAGTAGTCAACTCCTGCTAGATTGGTGAAACCTCTTTTGCACTGATATGAAACAGAAGAAATTATGTGACTGCTTAACACTTCCATGACGGGAGCTTCCTGATTTTTTTGCGAAAACCCTGTGCCAATGCATTCTCTTATATATGTGAGTCCCATAGGGAGCCTAGCATATATAAGAGAATACATTGGCCTAAAATTTATAAGAGAATGCACTGGTACAGGATCTGTTGCACCAGCGCAGCTCCCGCCATGAAAGGGTTAAATATCAGTATGGATTATTTGATTTGTGATGTGATATGTTCCATTATATATTGGCTGAGAACAAAGCATTACTTACTTACAGTAAAGTCCTAAATAAAGACCGCTAAATCACAGCAGAATCATGGAAAAAAATTCAGGATTTTGTCGGAAATATGGCTTGGTGGCGAGAAATTTTTGTACATTTTTCAAGCATATATATCAAATAAATGTTATATTATATGCATACTAGTCCCATATACTTATTTAAAGGATTGCTATCCTGATCAATATAACAAAAAACTATCAGAAGGCCACCCCTATTATGAACACAATGATCCAAGTCCCATAACTATCGCGTAATAAATAAGCTGAGAAATAAATAAATAATACCCCCACCGGTTGTCTGGCTATCTCAGTCGCAAATCCCCATATGACGTCCTATGAGTAGACTAATTAAAAACACGGAATCGGAGTCTGAGTTAATTGTGTCTACCTATATGACGTCATCTTAGTTGTGTGGCGATGTAAAATGCGAAATCGACATGTGCGCATCAGTGTAATGGAATTACTATGGGGCATGTCAATAACATTGTGTATATGCGGTGAATTGTCATCGCCCGGTGAGTTATCTTCACTTGGTGATTTGACAT
Source organism: Siphonodentalium dalli (assembly GCA_032622095.1). Taxonomy (NCBI): domain Eukaryota; kingdom Metazoa; phylum Mollusca; class Scaphopoda; order Gadilida; family Siphonodentaliidae; genus Siphonodentalium; species Siphonodentalium dalli. The sequence continues at coordinate 201,997,373 of CP136061.1, read as the reverse complement.
AAGTACTGTTTGGCAATTTATTGTTTTGATAAAATTATAGAACTTTATATTTATTTCAATACCTCCGTTTCTGAAGAGTATTTACAACAATTCGGGTGCGTGTTCACGATGTTGTTTTAATTTTCCATATATATGCCCCGAGTGTCCCCTATATTCACAATATTTTTTCGTTCATTCATTCGTTACAATGCCAAATAAATGCAGTTTTTTTACTGTGGCCGATATAGTGACTCTCAACTAGGTATAATTCTAATTTAATTCCCAACGATGTTCGTATACGTGACATTTGGCGAGATTTTGTGGGGAAACCCGTTGCGCAAAATCAGAAACTATTTAGTAGTTGCCGATGAAATGATCCAGAAAATGTTCCGTCCACTTCGAAAAAATGTGTTTTGAGCGCAATAGGAATATATTTGGCCCCAACAGCGGCTACCGACGACAACTCAGAAGAGAAGGTACACCCACATTAAACAAACCAACCACTGGCGAGAATGCCATCCCAAGAAAAACGCGTAAAGAATATAAATTTTCCGGAGCGTCCAGTCGTGAGAAAACCAATCGAACCTATAGCTAAAAAGCGAATGCATATACCAAATAAAGAGTGTTTAATTTACAAGTCGGGCATGGTTACAAATACATAACATTGTAGTTAAAGTGGGGAGTATATTGACGTAATTAGTAATTATTCACGATGACAACTATTCTAAGGTGAGTCCCCACTTTCCTTCACCATGACTCAATAAAGAGCATTCCCTGTTAAGCGTATTCTTGATACGGTGCGAATTAAGAGAGTTTGTATATGTGATTACTTTTTTAAACCGGAAATTGCTATGACGGGTATATAAAGCATGTATATCGAAAGTCCGTGTACATGTATTTAGATATGTTATCCCTCCTTCAAAAAATTGTATATATAATTGGATGCTCAAACGAACCACGGCCAATGTTTATATCGACATAAGCGCACGCTTTCATAATGGTATATTGTTATGCGTAATTGATTCAAAGAGGTCGATAATATATGCACAAAGCCATATATACATATAGTGTGGTCGTGGTACGCAAAAAAAGGGGTCAACCCAGAAGAAATTGGTATAGAAGCGATCTCGGTGTCATTCAACGCGGGAGAATCTCTGCTACAACATATCTAAAATCCGCTTTGGGCAAAATCCAGGATCCAAGATGGCGTCCAACATGGCCGCCTTTAGTCAAAAGAGATTCTGACTGAGATTAATTCGACATAATGAGAACAAATGTTGCCATATTAATACAAATGTCTACATTTTTGCGAAGGTAAAGTATTATGCCACATATCTATAGAAAAAATGGAACCCCTCGCCCCAGATGGCTGCCAAAATGGTGGCCTAAACTCGAAAATTTGAAATTTTTGCCTAATATCTTAAAGATCAATTCCTGTTGTTTGATAATGGTTCAGACTGGCGACATTGATTAGTCATATTCGTGTTAATTCATCATTGGAGCAATGAAAGATACCATAAATGGGGTCCCAGCCTCATATACACCCTCAAACATTTGATTTTACAGAACGCGGTATAAAATTCCACAAAAATCGCCATTGGGATTCCAGTCGTATATCAACAAGAAATGGACAGAACTGTACAATGTAAGTTGGGCATACCATTATCTATAATTACTCCAATTCAATGAAACCCAAATTGGCGCTTTGTCTTAAAATGGCTGCCAAAATGGCGGTCAAAATATGGAAAATGGCAGATATTTAGAATGGTCGTCAGAGGGTTAGACCCAGAAGGAATTGGTAAAGAAACGGTTTTGTTGTCATTCGACACAGGAGAATCTCGTGTATAACATATCCCAAATCCGCTAAAATCCACTTTGGGGAAAATACAGAATTCAAGATGGCGTCCAACATGGTCGCCAATAATAATGAAAATGGCAAATATGTAGTTATTCACGAAAACCCATTCGACAAAACGCCAATTCGGCACCAAAACACATCATTGATTGAAATCAATGTTTTTTATGGGTATGAGTAGCCAATCACGATTCAACATGCTAAGATGGCTACCAAAATGGCCACCGAAAATTGTCGAAATTTAAGTTCTGCTCAGAGGAAAGCCGAAACAACACTTCGGTTGTGAGCTAACGATGACAGACCTATTAAACATGTTTCCAATAATCTACTACCACAATCAGTTCAGCCCGAAATGTTCCAACTAAGCAGTATCTACTGCAGGATCCAACACGATGTCCACTTATTACGAGGGACTATCTGGAAATTAATTAAAAAGAAATTAAATTGCTACGAATCTGGATTATTTGAAAACACAGTGTCAACATTTCTACTTATAACGACTATTCGGAACATCAAATATATGGGCATCGGTGGTCTAAGTCCGGAAGCATCAGGCTATAATAGGTTTTCCAGTGCTGGCGAAAGTGAAAAGGACAGGAGGGAAAAACGAATAATCTGGGGTTTACTTAATTGGTGGGCAAGTTGGTTATCGGAGCTGGGGAGTTTCAAAGTAAAATTATTTTCTTCAATATCAAGAGGAAAAATGAAAATTCGCACGTACATTGTATACCCTTCAAACTTTATGTGACAATTCCGTGTCATGCGATTGTGGGTATATACATGTGGATAGAAACATTCTAGTACATATATAGACGCACCTATATCTTCTACACTTTTAGTGAATTTCATCAATGATATGTAGACACAATGTGCGTCACGGCTGGATCTGACCCGTAGGCGTAAAGGTATCAACCATTTAGCTTGATTAACTGGCATTTCAAGGTTGTCATTGGATAGAAATGCCACATGAACATGGTGATTAACAACATGTTTGTCTAAGAAATGTGAACAATGAACATGTTATTTTTCGGATGTTAGACAATCAAACTGCCACACAAGGCGTTCATCCATGCTCATCAGAGCACGAAATATGTGCAAATTAATGACACGAAAACTATTTCATGCGGACGACGTACTCTAGACCTACATCCAACGTCATTTCATATTAACTTTTATTGTTTGTACGGACGGTTTCGAGGTTTGAAAATCCTGCTTGTCCAAGAAAACCTCCACATACTTACGGAGTCGATGTGTAAACAATGTATGGGGATAGTTTCTTCATACATATATGTATTTGGCACACGTATTTTCTAGAACATAAGAGATCACCATTTACCGGAGAGTTGATATCTGGGAAGAGATCAGAGTAAAACTACTTTTCTTACATGTCGAAATGGGGAATCCATGGGCTACATTTAGTTCCAGCTTGAAACTTGAAAATTATGGCCGAGCCCGAATAGTTCATATTTCGTCGCATCAGTGCTATAATGTAACCCACATTTTCAACTTTCCGAGAAAATGAAGGTTGAAGTTTTTAGACAACATTTCTCCTAATGTTGACAAAGCATGACGTATTGTTGTATTTATCCCAATGAAAATTGACATTAGCTGTTCATTGAACCACATATTGTTTTCTGTTTATTCCCTCGTTTTCTTTTAAAAAACAATAGCTTTTTTGGAGATATGACATTTTGCGTATGCCAGCGATGATTCGTTTCCGTGCTATATATAATGAAGTTGTGCTAATAAATGCAGATTAAGCTAAATATGGTGGCAATCGCATGTGTCTATGAACTAAAAAGTGCCTATTCTACACTATGAAAATTCACCCATGTGCATCATCATACAGAAATGTGTGGAACAATCACAAAATTTAAATCACCAAATGATCACGTGACTAACATGGAGATACTGCCATATAGCACACATTTTAGAATTCACAAACACAAAACAGAAGTCACGTGGACAACATGAAGCGTCCGATTGGCTGCTGTTGGACATACGACCTCATAGCACGAATAATTGTAAAGATAGCTGGAGATACGACATTTGCTTCACTGGTTTGTGCGAATATTTGTCATCCAATGCAAGGACAGTTTGGCCCATCGGATTGGATTTTTTCTCACGATTCGAATGGTATCAAATACTCATTTCCCGCCATAATGGATATACGACATTATAGCACTGATGAGTCGAGATTTTGTCAACCCGCGAGAAGCCACCAAAAGATTGAAAATAAATAGTTTTGATGTATATGAGCCAACTATCAACTGCATCCACCACTCACAACTTCCATTATGTGATAAGCTGGGCAGCGTCTACCGTTTTTGTTTTGGAAGCCATATTAGATAAAATTTATTGTTTCTTTTGGTCTATTTGAGATGGAATGTTCACAAATAAAAGAAACGATCAATTATTTTGTAGACAAGATCTGCTCATCCCTAAATATCAAATGTGACCAGAACCCCAAAGTCGATTTTGGTTAAATTTCATACCGCATTCGTTATAACTTATTAGTGAAGGACCGGAGTAAACTATGATCTAATCTATTAGAAATGTCATTGCTGTAATGATCATTGAAAGAATATACCCATTGTTTCCCAGTTCAGAGAGCAACAAGTGATAAACAGAAGTGATAGAAAATAGTATTTTTCACATCGGGTGGCCATTTCTGGTACTGATTTTTAAGTTTTTACATAGAGCTAGCATAATGGCATCATAAAGAGGTATACATTCGTATTTATTTAGTCAATTTTATTCATCAACCACTACTTATAATGGATTGAATGACACTGTGATCAATATCCGCCATTTTCCATATTTTGACCGCCATTTTGGCAGCCATTTTGAGACAAAGCGCCAATTTGGGTTTCATTGAATTGGAGTATTTATAGATATTGGTATGCCCAACTTACATTGTACAGTTCTGTCCATTTCTTGTTGATATATGACTGTAATCACAATGGAGAGTTTTGTGGAATTTTATACCGCGTTCTGTAAAATCGAATTTTTGAGGGTGTAGATGAGTCTGGGACCCCATTTATGGTATCTTTCATTGCTCCAATGATGAATTAACATGAATATGACTAATCAATGTCGCCAGTCTGAACCATTATCAAACAACAGGAATTGATCTTTAAGATATTAGGCAAAAACTTCAAATGTTCGAGTTTAGGCCGCCATTTTGGCGGCCATCTGGGACGATGGGTTCCATTTTTGCCATAAACAGGTGGCACAACATTTTACCTTTGCAAAAATGTATACATTTGTATACATATGACAACATTTGTTCTCACTGTTATCGAATTAATCTCAGTCAGAGTATCTTTTGACTAACGGCAGCCATGTTGGACGCCATCTTGGATCCTGAATTTTGCCCAAAGCGGATTTTAGCGGATTTTGGATATGTTATACACGAGATTCTCTCGCGTCGAATGACACCAAAACCGCTTCTATACCAATTTCTTCCGGGTCGAACCCTCTGACGACCACACTAATAGATAAGCTGGCAAACCGCATATGGCAGTGACACATTGGTTAGTTATCCAATATGGATGTCGCTTTGTTTTGATAGTAACGCTACGTAATTGTCACATGTTAAATCACGTGACCGCATCTCATGTGACTTCAATCACGTGACTTCGTCTACAACATAAGATCTTCGACATTCTTCAGAATTTTTTATTTTCATTATAAAAACAAAATTACCGATCAAACACAAGATAACTTGGGCAAATAGGACATTTTAATTATATAATATTGGTATATTGAAAGAAAGTACTAAACATTTTACAGAATAATATTCCTTTAAGTTATTGAATATTCACTAATCAGTGAGTGGCTTGAGTTTATGCCCCTTTTCAACATAATTTTTTACACGATCATGTTTGCCACGAATTGCCCAATCCACTATCGGTCAATTAATTTGATTATGTCTTGTACACGGAAATTCGTAATTTAATTTATGGCTACAGCTATATCAAATTATTAACTTTGATTTTAAGATAACCTATTAACCTGTCCATTTACAGAATACATCTTCGACTCAAATTACTTATTTTATATATATTATCGATATTAGATCATTGTTATTACCAGGAATTTATTGAAAATGGCATACAGTACCTCTTTAATAGTTCCATGGGTTTATCTTTCTTTGTTTAGAATCTCTAGTGTGACTTCAAATGAATATCATAGTGATGAAGCAATTTTAGCTCTATGCTCCAATTTCTAGACTTATGACTTATCTTTAAAGGGGTACTGTACGCCATTTTCAATAAATTCCCGGTGATAACAACGATCTATTATCGATACTATATATAAATATAAGTAATTTGAGTCGAAGATGTATTCTGTAAACGCTCAGGTTAATAGGCTATCTTAAAATTTAATAATTTAAAAGTTAATAATTTAATATAAATTGATTTTATGGCTCCAGCCATAAAATGGCGTCTCTTAAAATTCGAATTTCCGTGTACAAAACGTAATCAAATTATAATTGAGGGATACTGGATTAGGAAAACAATTGCACACACGATCGTTTGAAACATTATGCTTATACGGGGAGAAAACCCAAGCCACTCATTGACTAGCGACGGTACACTAACTTAAATGAGTATATGGGACTACTAAGCATATAATATAATGTTTATTTGATTCATTTGGTTGAAAACTTTACAAAAATTACTCGACAACGACAATTTGTATTTTTGCGTTCCGGTAAATTTGCCATCCGTAACAATACTTCGTACTCAACAGACTTTCAAAAAATGGAAAAGTTGTTACCTTATTCTCCGACTCGGGGATTATAGAAACCAACAACAACATCTTGGGTACAGTACCCCTTTAAAGGGAACAAATGTACTTGCAGTGGATTTATGTGCAAAAAATGTAAAACTTGGTAAAAACAACACAAATAAGAAGAACATGGATAAATAGATAAAATGTCGTTCTTATATTCATTACTGATAGTTCTCCAATAAAAAAATTTCACTTGTTGAAACTGTTGTTATGTAAACAAAACTGTTACAGTGATTTGTTAACAAACATCGCTAATCGTGTAATAAGTTAAAATATTTTAGTCTGAATATGATTTTCAGAATATTTTTCAATGCTTTGATCTTTTCCAATGTCCACGGTATCTTATTGGAATAATTGTACTTTTATGGGTAGTTCCACTGTTACAGTACTTTTTACATATAACAGTAATTATTATTATCCAGTAATTTTTGGAGAGTTATTAATAATGAAAATAAGAACAATATCAATCTATTTTTCATGTATTTGTTGATGACAGTTGTTTTACACAGACTTTTATGTTATTTCACATGAACCCACTTTGAAGGCTTAGAGTCCCTCTATCGTAGTGTATAATTCCTGAGGAATGAGGCATGAGAGTGCCTTACACTTTACAATTAACATTAAGGACTGCACGATTTTTATTTTGGGAGGGGGTGGGTGGGTACGGTAACCATTTAAGAATTCAAATGATTAAGATGTTTGATCTGTAGGCTGATATAATCCTTTCTATACTAAATACTCATTGACGAGTAGTTTCGTTAATAGGAAATTTTCAGATAATAAGGTCGTTTGTACAACTTAATATGTGAACATTTCCGACCAATTAATACTGATCCTTCTGCACTTGTATTATCTTATCAAATCTCTGCCATCTGCTAATTTTTCCTTGACACCCCTTGAAATTAATAATGGACCAATCCAATATATATGTTTCTGCCTGGGTGGGAGAATCCATTTAGTATAGAAAGGGTTAAGAATACAGTTATCATATCTCCTTAACATTTTGAGAATAGCAAAGGAAAGATACTTACGAGTTCAACAAGTATTACTCCATTACCGCAGCCGATGTCAATAATAGAGTCATCTTTAGACAAAAGCTCACAGTCCTCTATCCAATCAAGTACTCGCTCTTGACTATCTTCCCCAAACCTGAAAATTATTAAATCACTGAGCTAGGAAAAGGATTTATCCCTCCTTTATGGCTTTGGAACATATTTGTATAAAGGTCATCTCCATATGGTGTACAGTAATGCCCTAAATAATCATGGGTAATTTTTCAGGATATAATCGGAAATATGGCGTGTTGCCATTCATTGGAAAGCTTAAGTCCGTTAGAATGAAACCCGTAGTAAGTGTGTATCCTATCCCCTAAACTGGGCTATCACCATGCCAAAGCACAACCGAATCAGACGAATTATTTTGAATCAAATTGAACTTAATAGAAAAGCAAGGCTCTACCTCATAGATCATTTTAGGAGCCTGGCAGCAGGGACGTGGCAACAGGGGGGGGGGGATTGAGGGGATTTGGGGGGGGGTGTCTCTATAACCGCCTCCCAACTTTGGTCATAATGTTTAACAGTTGGAAATGTCATACCTGATACAACATTAGTTGGAAATTTTACACCACTTATTATAAGTTACGGGGTGCTTAGTGGTCGGATATGGTGTCATGTGAGGCGAAGTGAGATCAATATTACGCGAGGCCGTAGGTGTCATGATGAGCCTCACATGACACCATATCTGACCACTAAGCGTAACATATTTATTATGTCAGTGGACAATATCCAGCATATCCCTTTAATTAATCGTCGCTGTAATTTGTTGTAATTTGCTAAGATAAATTGTCATATATGGCCATTAACTTACAGTGACACACCATGGGCGTTGAACATCAACGCATTGCGTCAATGGCTAATCACCAAGGACAACCTGTTGAGTTTGATAGTTAATTTATGGATCTTTAGAATTCCTCAAATATATCGCATGCATGTTTTGGTAGATGGTACTTCTGGTATGTCTTTAAATTCGCAGAAAATGATTTCCGACAGATATCCCATTTCTTGGTGCAAAAATACACCAAATATATTCCCGAGGCGACAGAGTTTCTCAAAACAAGATGGTGGATAAGCACCTAATATTGATTTCATATGGGGTCACTGACCTAATATTGATTCATATACCGTCACTATTTATCGACGCTGATTGGCTAATCGCAAGAGCTGACATAATAAAGGTTAAAATTGTTCTCAGTGTTTGATTTTCCAACCAGTAATTAGTGGGGATTTTGTTGCTTTCAGACGAGCAGCAGCACATTTTTTACTTTTGGTCAACATTTTGGTCTGAAATGGCCATCAGTTGGAAAATTCCAACAGTTGACATCAAGCCAAGTACATGCCCAGCAGTAAAAATCATGCTTCTCAGATTTTCAGGCTGAGGTATGAAATGTGATAAAATAGAAACATAAAGAGGTAAAAGTGATGTCAGACTCAAACACTTTGGTAGGCTGATAAAATAGAATATGGAGAATAATCTTGCTCAAAGTTGTTATTTATACGAATATTAATCCAAATTGACAACACACACTGACATTCTTATATATTAATTAATGCAATGATTCTCGATGGCGAAATCATTTGTGTTAGTTTATCGCCGATAGTTGAGTCCTGAATTGAGATGTAACTATTTACAATTGAGCAAAGTTCAGATGATGTTTTCTATGGAGTGGTATGGTCAATTTCTTATAAATTTTCGGTGATGTTAGTAGAATGCATAGCGCCTGAGTACTAACATATCAGTTTCACGAACTCTGACAAGTCCATAATATGTCTTTAACCCTTTACCCAACAAACTGGCCAAAACCGGCCAAATAAAGCTTCAACAGCCTAAAATATCTTCGGTCAGTCTCAATAGAACCATACAAATATGGATATCATTGGAACCGGCTCCTTGACCACATTGTGATAGTTACAGTTATGCCATGTGTCAATGCATTCTCTTATATATGCGAGTCGACCATAGGTCGCCTCGCATATATAAGAGAATGCATTGGCCTAAAAAAATCTTTTTTTAACACTTTTTACCATTTTTTCTTACATTCTTTAACAATTTTATAATTTTTAATGTTTTAAGCCAATGCATTCTCTTATATATGCGAGGCGACCTATGGTCGACTCGCATATATAAGAGAATGCATTGGCACAGGGCCCTTCTGTTGGGTAAAGGGGGTAGTACATATGTCTTCTAAAGCAATATATCAAACTTATAATCACCAAATTTCTCCAACATCATTGTTCTCTTGGAAGTTCACTATTTCTGTCTTGTAGGCAGTATCCCAGCTGGAAAAAAGATATACAATGTAGTTATACATATATAATACATGTATAATATTATTAGGTCAGTATTGCATCCAACAAAAACAAAATCTCATGACAGGACAATCTGTATATATTAAATAAATTTAAGGTCTCAGATCCACCTGAATAAAATTTAATATCTAATTGATAAACTCTAGCTGTCACTGTGGAGAGTAGGACAAGATACTAACAGACTACGTAAAGTTATGGTAAGCATTGGCGGTGAGCATTGCTGTTCAAATATACATCCGTTAAAACTGGCATAAACAGAAAGAATATTATATAATAGACAAACCTTGTTCTTATACCAATCATAAAAATTGCATATATTATACAGAGAATATCCACATAGTGCAGCTGAATAAAGAATTTATTTTTGCGAGTATGTGGGCATCTATTTGGCGAGCCTCTAGGCGGAGCCAAATAGATGACCACATACGAGCAAAAATAAATTCTCTATTCAGCTACGCTATGTGGATGTTCTGTTTATTCACCGAACATATTTAAATGAATTTTATTGCAGTTTTTGTCAAAAAACATCGCAAAATTCACTGGCTCCTTATAGAGAAGCGATGACCTACTTAGTGACTTTATCTTCTATATAGTAGAGACCAATTAATTATGAAAAACAGTTTTGTATTCATGCGACTGCACCGTGAAATAGTCCGCTTTATAATTTCTTAATTATGCCGGAAAAATAGCATAGCTTGGTGTAATTTCTAATAAAATCTAAATGATTCGCGTAATGTTCAAATCTAAAACTGAAATGTACGAGTATAGCAGTCATGTGAATTTGGATGTTTGTGCTTGAAACTTATTAATGAATTGAAACTAATGAAAGTCTGAACTTTATCAGTAGCACTAGCACCAAGATCGGCAGGGCAAATGCACCAGCTCACAGAAGAATATCATATACTTTATAGCAACAAACTTCCAATTGCTTAATCAAATTATAGACTTCACCAACTGAACATTGAAAAATTACATTTGAATGCGTTTTGGGGCGCATCGTTTGATCTTTTAGAAAGGTGTTGCCACCGATTGCACGAAAATACATTGTGGGCATTGGTGTTTCTAAGGACACCGTTGCTAACAACGGAAATCAGCATGGTCCATTCTAATGGTGCTCCATAACGTTGTTACGACCCTGTGACGTCATTCATGAACTGCTGGAGGTTAACTGGTCCAAGTTCTTGTAACCTTTCTTCCTCGCATATTATTAAGTTTATCTGTCTAGTAGAGGATGCTTTATCTGTCTAGTAGACGGATAGAGGCGTGGTTTATCTGATGGGCTTTATATGTATAGTAGACAGGGGTGAGAGGTGGATAATGCATTTTATTGTCATGTTAGTACTCTGTGTTAAAGGGGTACTGTACACAGAGATAGGCGATTTTTGTATTTACTCCCATTGAAATAACTTTCAAGTTAGATTGTGTTCGTGTTTATATGAGTTTCGTATAAACCTAATTTAGCGAAGAAAATATTGATCTTGAAAACAAAAATATTATTTTTTTCAAACTACGCGCCATGGTTTGACCTTCACCTGAGAAGGCGCAGGTCGCAGGAAGAACCGGAAGTTCCTTGCTCACAGTTTCGATTGATGCCTTCAATCTCTTCCAAGTTCCATCGAACAATCTCACTCCCTATAAAAATACTTGACGCTTTATGACTCTTGTTTCTTTCTCCTTTTTCCGAATCGGTTATAACAGGCCTTCCTTTTGCAGGTAACATGTTTTGTTTGCAACTCAATAATGTTCGCGAACGGCCGTCGACAAAAGACACGCAACAGATACTATTTCAAGAACGGTAACTCGTACTGGCAAAATTCTCCATTTTATGACTCCAGCCATAAATGAATTTATATTAAATAATTAAATTTTACTTTTGTGATAGCCTGTTAACTGGAACGTTTTCAGTACACATAGTCGACTCAAATTAGTTATTTTAAAATATAATATTGATATTAGATCGTTATTGTCACCTGGAATTTATTGAAATTGGGGTACAGTACCCCTTTAAGTAAACTAACGACATGTTATGTAAACAAATAATACCTATAGAGTGACTAAATGACCCCTCTAAAAGAACTTTGCTTATAAATGCTACCAAGTTGTTTAAAACATACCGGTGTAGCGTTTGCTAATCCTCTCCTCTCAAGATTTTGGTGTTGAATGGGTCACTGTGAATCACTCTTCTAAAAAAAAGTTTTAATTGCAACAGTGTTTAGAGTGTTTTGTTTATCGCTCACTATTTACGTGCTGTATATAAACAAACGCACACAACAGTGCGAGCCGTGGATAATATTGCAGATCATATTGTCATTATATTATCATTATATTATACTACTAATATATTCTTGAGGAAATTTTCATAATTTGGTAATTGTTATCTCTAAATTATAACCTATTACGAACTTAAACGAAGGCCGTCCATGCCTTTAAAATAAAAATTTAGGTTGTAAATTAACCCAACATACTCAAAAATGATTGTGTTTTTGTTTATATTATACATGTAATAGTGAAAGAACGTACGTCTGGACAAATTTCAGTCATCATCATACAGTAATCAAAAAATATATATGTTGGGCATATTAAGCTGGAGTTTTATCTGCAGTGTTGGAAATTTATTGGAAAATTTTTGAATTTATCAATGCACTTGCAAGTTAACCCCTTCATGATGGGAGTTGCGCTAATGCAGCATTAAATATATTGTCCCATAGGGAGCCTCGCATATATAAAGAATGCACTGGCTTACAAGGTCATGGTAAATATTGTGAGGCCAATGCATTCTCTTACATGTATATATGCAAGGCTCCCTATGGGAGACTCGCATATATAAGAGAATACATTGGCACAGGGTTTTCACAAAATTTCAGGAAGCTTCAGTGATGAAAGGGTTAAATGTTAAGACTTCAATAATATAGTCTACATGCTTTGGTTCCAGGGCAACAGCTTCATACAGAACTTTTGCCCTGGATATTTGCATAAAATCCCTGTTCAAAATTTGTAACTTCATTTGTGACAGCTTTCTGGAGATTTATGATAACCGTTTACCAAGTTTCCTAGGCATGTAACAGTTGTTTTCATTGGTTGACATGTTATACTAAGAGTGAAACTCTTTTTACAGCAGTAACATTTATTGGTTGTGGCTCTTATTATCCAGAGTTTGTTAAGAAGAGTTTGTCAGCGGGTCGCCAAAATCAATATAGAGGATCTCCAATGAGTTATGTTGGGATATAAGATTTTATGAAACGAGTTTGATAAAGTTGATTCACAATGAGTCATCGACGTGTTGTGAATCAAATTTATGAAACGAGTTTCATAAAATCTTATATCCCAACATAACGAGTTGAAGATCTTGTATATCACATGAAATAAATTAGAAGTGGAAAAATGCATTTACAATGCATACATGCACGGCGTTGGCTGAGACGTTTCACAACCGTATACAACATTATTGCGCGCTCTGGCTTGCAACCAAAAATATAGTCCCCAATTTGCCTCTTTGTTTTGGTGCATATTTTCATTAGTGCAACGAAGTTGGACAATAATTTAACTTAATGAACAAAGCAATCATTTTGCAATGTCTGGTATTCGAGTCAAGCACGTCTTTTTGAAATGGTATTAATCCGTGCGGTAATTTGGTTGGCGCGATGCCAAGTATCCCGGGAAGCACGTGGCTATTCTTCACTGGTAAGATATAAGGAAATATGTCAGAATAATGACAATTAATTGATGATTAATTATTTATTGCCAGACTGAGACTAATTGTTAAAAGACGACAAATACAATAAACATGCAAACATACATAGTCACTAAAGAAAAGAATATTAACCCTTTACCCAACAGAACGGCCCTGTACCAATGCATTCTCTTATAATGCGAGTCGAGTCGTCAACCATAGGTCGCCTCGCATATATAAGAGAATGCATTGGCTTAACACATTAAAAATTAAAAAATTGTTAAAGAATGTAAGAAAAATGGTAAAAAGTGTTAAAAAAAGATTTTTTTTAGGCCAATGCATTCTCTTATATATGCGAGGCGACCTATGGTCGACTCGCATATATAAGAGAATGCATTGGCACAGGGCATAACTGTAACCATCACAATGTGGTCAAGGAGCCGGTTCCAATGATATTCATATTTGTATGGTTTTATTGAGACAGACCCAAGATAATTTAGGCTGTTGCAGCTTTATTTGGCCATTTTGTTGGGTAAAGGGTTAAGATGAGACGAGATAAATTCTTTAGTTTATACTATTGCTTTCATGAATAAACATCAGTTTATTACATCTTGTCTCATCTTAACATTCCATTATTTAATATGAGTTTATGAATGCTTGCCTACACACATATAAGACAGCATGCAGAAATAATAACTTTTTCAGACAACACAAGAATCGAGGTCAGGTCATAATGAATATTAAAATGAGGACCTCGATTCTAACACTGAGCGGTGATTGGCTGTTTCTACTCTGTCAGTCATAGAAAGGTCAGGTCACAATGAATATTAAACTTAGGAACTGTGTGACTTGACAAATTTCTTTTTTAAAGTTGGAATTATCGACAGAATCTATTAGAATTGTTTACTGACAATGTGTTGATTTGTATGAGTAAATAAATTATTAGCCGACAATAAATCACTAAGTTCCAGATATTTAGTTGATCGTTTGAACGATTTTTAATGATAGTAAACTGCATGGGTGGTGAATTTCGATACACATGCGTCCATTGCTGTCTGAGCCGGATCAAATCGAAAAAATACGCTCTCTGGAGACAATATTCGGTGGTTAAAATTTTATCAAATGCAACGTGTATGAATGTTTCTGATGGGAGTTTGTGGTATTTATTGAAAGATGAATTCTTTGCCGATCCATCCGTGTATATATCGTTATCATTACTGGGGTGAATGGGCTAAATTTGTGCGACTCCCGAGCGATGGTGAAACGTTGAATTTCTACAGAGCCCCTTGTCTATATAATGTTCCATTAACGTGAAGAAGGCGCGTATATAGAGCGGCGTATATGGGCAGTGCAAAAGGGGGGCGGACAGCGGAGCGCGTTACAGGCCCCTGTGTTTAATCCCACACAAATTCAAAGAGTCATTCCCTAAAACAAGGGTAGCAATACATTCAAAAATTTCCAGGGTCCGGGTACAACAGCAAATACAAGGTTGATCACTTTCAGTATCAAAACTCCTATTTTGTCGAGAAAGACCATGTAGCTGACATTGACAGGTGGCGGGCAAAACTGTAGCATGTGCGCAGACAAGATTGAACTTGAAATCAATCATTTGTTAATCCATCCATATATTTCTGGCGGAAAATAATGAATTTAAAATGGGAATGTACAATCATGTACCATGCAGATTAACTTGGATAAATAGTTCCATTGACAATTTCATAAATAGTTATTCTGCATTCAGGAGCAAATTGATCTGATATTACCATGACATCTATATTGTTGACCAGGGTTGTCTTTTGTTCATATAGATGATAAATTCAGTGAAATTTCTTAATATTTATGGAAATAACATGTAATCGGGTGTAACACGGTGTGGATTTGACATTACGCCAGTATTTTAATAGCCCAATACAACCACCCAACACTATTCTGTGGTGCAAGGATAAATGGTTGTTTTTGAGCAAGGAATTTCAAAATTTACATATGAAGGCCAACCATATTTGTCCCGTCCTATCCTAGGTTCTACAGACCATACATTTAAACCCTAGCGAAAACCATGTCATGTACATTGTATGAAATATGATAATATATTTCAGAGTTTTGTCCATCAATTTTGATATTTAGACTACTTCAGGCACGTTTGTTAACAAAGATAATAGCCAGTAATCACATCAGTCAGTTTGAACGAGAAACTGGCGAATTCATAAATAATAATGAACTGTTTTCACATTCTCTTATTCTCTATGAGTTCATTTTAATTTTCGGAAACCCTTTGAAGTTATTATTGTCCCCATTCCTATCAAAACAATAGGCCTATACGCAGGTTGTTTACACAGTAACCAGTCGGCCAATCACACCTCACACTGCAGATATATATAAGCAGTGCAATGATTATCTGACAACATACATTCGCCAGCCGCCGGTAGAGCGGGCAAGTCGCATTGCTTGCTCTGTGTCTTGTCGCTGTTACCGCTGACTGAGCCCGGATCACTTGTGTGGCCGTTCTGAATAGAACTTAGCCGCCCGAGCGATTCGGAGTGAGTGCTTTTGGACCTGGCAGAGGATTATGGAGCTAATCCCCTCTGCTTTGTTAGCTGCCTTGGACAGATTGCGCGTTGTGGATACCCTTAGCTGGACACAACACCAGGCTAAGGGAGGCTTTGTGCATCTGTCCATGGAGTAGCAGCTGGATACCACCAGGGACCCACGGTTCTCAGCAGGGATGTCACCACCGGAGCAGGGACGAGGAGGAAGAAGACCCATTTACGTCGACGCAGGGACGCAGTGGAGAAAGAAGAAGGCAGCAGTTGATCGGCTGGCTGCCCCTTCCTAGTCGGTTGCGATGACTGATGGTCGCCTGCCTACCACCGTTGATGCTACCGGAAGTCCAGCCCGGGAGAGGTCTGAGAGACGTCCAGACCACCTGCTGGAATGCTGACTTGACATGACCCAGACAGCTGCCGCTGATGCCGTGATGGAAACAGAAACGTCATTCAACGCGATGACTCTGGAATACATCAGCCTGGAGTCATCCATCACCACCACGACCAGCAGCAACAACAACAACAGCTCTGGCTCCAGCTCAGCGCAACAACTGATGTTGGCAGTGAAGCAGTGTGCTGAGCTAATGGCAGAATCGGCAGCACTTATCAAAGAATCTAGAAAGATAACGGAAAGATACGAAGAACAGGAATAGCGTGGAGCTATCTGCCAGACTCAACCATCAACATCAACCACAACTGAAAGACACAAAAAGAAAGCCAACAAAAAGAAGAAAAAATAAGAAAAAAAATAATTTAGATCATTTTCATCAACCATTTCACCCTCATGTTAAATGTCTAACCATTTCATGATTCATCCAAAACATCCAAAGTGGGTTGTAGGGGAGGGGTGTCGCCCCTTCCAACTCCTTCCTGGCTTGGTCCTAAATCCCTAATAAACATATCTGACATCATATCATGCTCCGGTCGCTCGACGGGAAGATCCGAAGAACAAGAAAGGATAGCGGCTATATCCCAGAAAGAAACAACAGCAAAAACAATAAAAAGACAAAGAAGAACAAATAAAGAAAAAAACAACAACATTAATATGTCTAGAACATTTTCATCATTTCATCAATTTTATGTATTATCCCTTGGGCCGAGCCAGCCAGGGGTGTGTTGACTTGGGACCAAGTTGGCCCAAGTTGGCCCTGGGACGAGCTGGCCAGTTTCCCTACGGGCTGCTGAAGTACTGTATACTTTAATAAGTACATATATATGAAGTTATAAACTATAGGGCTACATATAAGTGATGACTGATGGCCTGTATGGGAGGCCATTTTCACATTTATTATTTATTTACACTTAAGCGCAAATATTTGCACTTAAGCACAAATAACCTAAACCTCTATCATTTGCGCTTAAGTTATTTTAAATGGCACAGGCTTAATCACATGACTAAAGTCTCTATAGGCCCACCATATGAGGGAAGCAATCCCCCAGTAACCCCAAGATCCCTTTTATGACATGAAAATGGTATAGATCTGTGCAGGATATGTCTCTTTTATCAAATATATTAGATCTCTGGGATGGAGACACAAATTCTTGGGGACAGGGATGCTGATAATATGAAAATAGGGGTTATTCCCCTAATTCAAGTCAATAAGTAGACCATACATGAGGGCAGGGCTTATATTTCGGCGAGAATCCAAATCTAGATTCTCGTAAATATTCTCGCAAATTACCCTGGATTCTCGTGAAAAAGTATATATGGATTCTCGCAAAATCAGATGAAATACATGCCCTGGAGGGAAGCAAGCCCCCAGTAACCCCTAATTCCCTATTTATGGCCATGGAAACGGTATATATCTGTGCAGGAGATGTCCCTTTAATAAAATATACTAGAGAGGGACAGAGATGCTGATATGCATATGGAAATATGTTTTTTCTTCAACTTTCTAGTCTGTATGGGGCTACTACTATGGCTGAATAGGTCATTGTCGCATGGTTTCTGGCAAAAAGACACCCATGATCTCTTAAAGTGTCAAAAAGACACCCAGGATCTCTTAAACTGTCAAAAAGACACCCAGGATCTCAAAGTCTCACCAAACAACGGGAATTTTGTTTAGTCGTCTGCTATTAATATTGGTCCAACTATCAAAAATGCGGAATTGCGCTGTGAGTCAGACTCAAAGCTGAATTAAATTTCGTTGATATTTCACTCCGATCACATACAAATAATTATCATAATAATAGCAGACGACTAAACAAAATTCCCGTTGTTTGGCGAGAATTTGAGATCCTGTGTGTCTTTTTGACAATTTACGAGATCCTGGGTGTCTTTTTGACACTTTAAGAGATCCTGGGTGTCTTTTTGCCAGAAACCATGCGACAATGGGGCTCATGCATAATATACTATGAGATGGACTCAATCATTCACAATCAGAGGGAAGTAAGGGAGTGTTAGGTATTTGTGCTTAAGTGCAAATGATTTACGCTTAAGCGCAAATGATTTGGGCTTAAGCGCTAATAAATTGATAGACACATATTTGCGCTGAAGCGCAAATGATTTGCACTTAAGCGCAAATGATTTACGCTTAAGCGCAAATGATTTATGCTTAAGCGCAAATATTTGCGCTTAAGCATAAATTATATGCGCTTAAGTACAAATCATTTGCGCTTCAGCGCAAATATGTGTCTATCAATTTATTTGCGCTTAAGCGTAAATCATTTGCACTTAAGCGCAAATACCTAACACTCCCTTACTTCCCTCCGATTGTGAATGAGGGATAAATTTCCATCGCAAATAAATCATAAATGTGAAAAGGGCCTCCCATAGGCCTGGGCTGCCCTGGAGCCATGCACAAATCTTATGGTAATGGTATTTTGACATGGGACTATATAGTCTCTTTCAAGTCCATATAGTTATAGTATATAAACCAGGCACGTTACTAGTATTTAGATTTTGGAAATGGATCATCCTACGTGGATTCAAATCCCCAATTACATTATGTTGTCTGAAAGCACTTAAATTACATTGCACATACATGTGCCCATGGATCGGAATTGAATAAATCGCACTTGCCGCTTGGGCACTGCAATTGTTGTGACGAATCAGCACATTTTATGTGACAAGTGACATCATGTAAGCAACAGATCGCTCTATAGTACTTTAGCAGTTTGTCAAAAGCACCATATACGGCACTTTAGCAATTCGACTAAAGTGCCGTATATGGTATTCTAGCCAGTCCGTATAATCTAATCAAGAATACAGGTTTTAAAAATATATATTTTGGTACGATTTTCGCAAAGTACGTGAATCAATTATCAATCAGCATCAATGCCATCATGAGCATGACAACAAACTGAAAACATTGAATAGAAACTACAAAACCATTTAGGCCTAGAATCGTGGAAAATACACGCGTTTGTTTACTAGATTTGCTAAGGTAAAAATGCGCAATTTAGATAAATACTATTCTTTTGTCCCTAAATCAGAGCTGGCAAAATCACGATCATCTTCCATGGGCGCAGACATCTTGGATTCAGAACGAGGCAAAGAAGGAAGTAAAATTGTGACATCACACAGGTCACGGGTTTTACGCCATATTTTGGTAGGTGTTTATTTCGTCGCGTAACTTTATTATTACTGCGAATAAATAAGCTAAAATTTAATTACAAAGTAACGCTACAAAACTGAAGGGATATCTGGTAATATTTTGTTAATTTAAACAATGTTATACTGATTTTCTAATGCAAATTATATCCGAATTATTCCAGAATAAGTCAAGAATAACGCTTTATTCTCGGCCCGCCTTCCAAATTTCAACTGGGTCCAAATTCACACATGACTGTGTGTCATTACTTTTGACATGGAAATGCAAATATATTATTGATGTTCATTTGGAATTGTTCTAGTGAGTAGTGACCAGTGTAGATTATTGTGAATTATGATTAAACTAATTTTGTGATTATGTATATATACAGGTACTAGTAGGCTACTTGCCAGGCATGATAGGCATATCACAATTTACATTCTAATTTCTATTGCTAACTTCGCAACCACGATTCAGCATTTTAAATAGTTAAAGTTAAGAAACTTGGTAATAAAATATTTATAGATATTGTCTGGAAGTTTCTACAAAGTTTAAAAAATATTCAGTATATTTTACAATTGTATCAAGTATGCATTTTGTCATATATATTATATGTAGCATGATGTGCTCAGGTGTGAATGAATCAGCCCTATTATTAACTCTACCTCCAGTTATAAACTTGTTTCTGATAATTCAGGTGGTATTCATTTTGAACACTAATTTAGTGTATCATAATATGTATCATATCGTTGATCATGTATTAATTGTGATTCATATCGTATCGTGACCAAGTGTATCATTGCAGCCCTATTTATGCTGTGTTATCATCTAACTGGTCTCTTTAAAAGATGTGATCACCACACATTCCAAGGCCCACATACATGTATACTTGTATATGGGACGGGACGGTACAAAATTAATGTTCTTGCACAGGAAGTTCTTTAAATGATTCATCGCTAGGACCGTAAATTGGTGAATAATATGTCACCCTGAGCCGTGAATTTTGAGTACCGTACTGAAACAATGATTGGCATACATGTATGCCATGTCTAAAAATTCTGGGACATGTATGTCCTTTTTTTTTGCCTTTTGTATGTCCTACATGTACATGTACTAGTATATATCTTGCATTCTTATTATACCCCCGTCCGTCCGGGCTGATATCTCAAACGAGTCAAACATCAGTTGTCGGATCTGAATGAAATTTGGTATGGATGCTGTTCACTACTATGAGGACATTCAACGGAGTGTTAAATCGATTTTTCCGTTTTAGTTTCATATATTATATCTATTTCTTTGAAGACAATCATCTTTTATCTTTCAGGTTTGAACAACACATACCGTAGACCATGGCGTCACGAAAAAAGGTGTTGTTGAAGGTTATAATATTGGGTGACAGTGGGTATGTATTTTTGACAATAACCTCCAATTAAACAAAAATTATGCTTTTCTAACCATGTTACACATAAGTTATTGGAGGTACTAGTATAGATGGACGGAGAACCAAACAAATACGAACCTGTACTGGTAGCATTATCGTTTGAAATATTTAAAGGCCCATTTAATTTCCAAGTCACCGATTATTTTTGTTATAGTGCCTTGATATATGGTTTTAAGATCAATCTATGTCATAAAATATGATTAAAATATAATTCATCACTATTTGGAACGTCTGTCTCAGAAGGTGCCCATAGAGTAATATAAAATAACTGAAATCATAGAAACTAGTGTTCAAACGACTGGGATTCTGGATTCGTCTAGTCGAACCCCAAAAGTCGAGTCGACGTCGACTAGTCGACCAAATACATCACCAACCTTATACTAATGAAACACATGTATGTGAAAGAAAATTACAAATTCCGTGCCATCATCACAATATTTACACTCTACTGTGATCGGAGAATTGAATTACGTGACACGTCACGTGGTTTTGCTGCAAATGAACCGGTGCTCTAGAAACCCACTGATCGCAAATAAGTTCCCTACGAATCTATGATGAAAATGAGAATAAATAATTGATGAAATAATTGAGGGATTTTCTGTTTAATCATGAAATCAAATAAATACTTCCCTGCCAGGGTATAGAAAATAAACGATACTCAGTCTCAGAGTCAGCTCAAAATAAAAGAAAACACACACACTGTGTGACACACATTATAATGATTATATATACGATGATGCGTACATAGGTCTACTTTGTAAGTTGCCATAACTTCCGTAAGGCGTACGTAGCAAGCCCCTCCCTCTTTACCTGTGGTGTTGGTTAGAAATGCGCACTACGAATTTTTGCGTCCGCGGTATAGGGAGTATATATATAAAAAGAATAATTTTCTCAGCAAGTTAATTGTCGCTGTTTCATGACTATTTGAACCAAAATAAATGATATAAACATCATGCTTAGTCTATATACTGTTTTCAGTAATGTGTGCTCTTGTATTGAAAATGAGTAGTGGTTAACTTGAATTATCGCATTGGCGAATTTCGGCGTAGTTCTATGTCAAGCTCGACATTATTACATATGTTCGGACTTTGGAAAACTTCTTGAACATAGACTAGCTATCTTTGCTGCTTTTCTGACCCACATATAGTGAAACCATGCATTGTCGAGGCCAGCTGATGAGATTATATACTGTATTCCGACTACCGGTAGTCGACTGTGGAAGTTAGAGTCGATTTTCCGACAAACCAACGTCGACGATTATTTGTCGACTAATCGTTTGAACACTAATAGAAACATTTCCCCAATTTGGCTCCATGAATGCAACAGAATTCAAACTAAGTTATAGAGTCATTCCCCTTCCATTGAAGATAATAGACCTTGCAGAACAGTTGAGATGAAACTTGAAGCACAGAACACATGTCGGTACCTCAATAAAAACATGTTCACAGTTTATTACACCGAATAAGTTGATAATACATTGTTTTGGAGCCTCCTCTTTCAAATGGTATATAATATGGTATATATTTTATATAATGTGATCTGGGGGTTTGAAAATTAAGTGGGCCTTGAAATGTTTTTGAACTAAAATTTCCTAACCGAATTTGAAATATTTTTGGAAGCCATCTTTACAAACATTTGGCCATTTTGCTCACAGTTCCCCTTGTGCGACAATACTAACATGAGTATATATATACCTTAATACAAGGTTTATATCTATCAGACCTATGTTCAGCATGGACTCATTTGAAATCAAAATTCATCAAAATCCCTTGTGCATAAGATAATGCCACCTACCCATTTCTTTAGACCTTATTCGCACCTTTAATTTGGTGTATCTCCCGCATCAATACATACATACATCACCAAAGATATATATGAATATGTGAACACTTTCGAAACCGGACAAACACTTGACAGAATCCCATCAAATATAACATAGTATCACTGCAGAATTGACTCTGCTGAGATCACAGAGACAGGACCACACATGGTGAATAATTGTGACAAGTGCGTGGAATTCTGCAGTACTACTATGCTATATTTGATGGGAATATTGTATTAAGGTATATATTCCTGGTAGCGTTGTCGCACCAGGGGACCTGTGATCTGGCTGAAAATTTTGCCAAACTGGAAAAGATAATTATAGGGTCATACACTGTATGTTAATACAAAACTGAAACAAATCAGAAAAAAAGAGAAGAAATCCATTTTGTTTTCAACTTGGCCATGATGAACAAATTACCATAAAAATCAAATAAGTCAACCATTCCTGGTCACTACTGACGTCACATTTCTATATTAATCTTGAGTGCTTCTGTTCACTGTAGATCATGGGGGAACCAGTGGTTTGAAGGTTTACAGTGTATATGTGCATAGTGTGCTGCATCAAAATTACAAATGCAGATTTATGCTCAGTTTGCATTAAACAATATAATATCATACAGTGGTATTAACTGTCCTTAAGGCCATCTTTAAAAGATTTTGTGTTTCCCCTCTCCCTACCCATACTTTTGGGGCGGGGTAGGTATGTAAACATATTTATTTTTAAATAATACACATTTTTATGTAAATAACTCTGTGTATAACAACAATGAACCAGTTTTATTATTTGGATTTCATTTTTGGAATGTCTATCCCCTTATTAATCAAGCACAGACAGAAAGCACTATAGTAATGCCCTAAATAATTTACTCCTTAACCACAGCAGAATTATGGGTAATTTTTCAGGATTTAGTTGGAAATATGGCTTGTTGCCATTCATCAGAAAGCTCTCAGTGAGAGCTTTCCGATGAATGGCAACAATCCATATTTGTGGCTAAATCCTGAAAAATTACCCATAATTCTGCTGTGTTTAAGGAGTCAATTATTTAGGGCATTAGTGTAAATGTATCCCATATTTCTTCTGAAGTTCAACATTCCTTTGATCCAACAGTCAGTTGCAACTGAGATCTAGTCCTCGCCATTTGCATTGAATAGTTCCAAAAATAGTCCCTAGGAATTACTATTTGATTTGTCAAATAATAAATATACTTTGTTCAAAACTCTGCTGGGTATAAAAAAATATTGAATAACGATACGAATATAAAATATATTTAGTCGACAGCAAAGAAAATTGGTTGGTTGGGTTAAGGGAAACAAACATTCTTTAATTATGGCCTAAGTGTGAGGCTACCATATGTATTTCCCCTAGCACTAGATCAGTACTGCTCACATGTTTAAATGAGGTTAAGAGGATAAGAAACAGCTTTACATGTACATGCAATGTATATTGCATGCTGTGCATTGTACCACTTATTCCAAGGTGATACGATGTGCACTTCAATATTTTTGGCTGATTAAAGACATATTGTGCACTCATTTTAGTGAATTAGACTTTCCAACCACACTGATTGTACCATTGCAGAAATCGCAATGGCTGAAGTATCTACAATTGTAAATACTTACTAGTACATGTACTTCCTAATTTGGGATGAATTATTCCTGATAAACAAATGGATATGTTTCCTACCAATGAGAGTCACTGCATATAATCCATATATAAGCATGGCATTGTGTGGTGGTAATTTTGTATATAAATTGTATAATTGATAAATTTCGCATAATGAAATACAACTGATAAAAATTACAAAATTAGCTAATACTAGTCATAAATTTTTCGGAAAGTCCAAAAATCTTTTTGGAGAATTGGCGACTACAAGTCCATTTGTGAGAAAATAGTGCCATTCAAACTTCTTGCCACTTACAGAAGATTGATATAGTTCTGTCTGCGGTGATTATTTTGTACTTAAATATGCTTTTATTAGGTCATTGTCAGTGATAGACTTGCTGATCGCATGCAAAACTCACGTGCCCATGATTGGCTTCTCAAAACCGTAATTTTACCTTGAATATGGCAAAATACCAACTGACAGAAGGAACACAAATTCTAGTGATGTGTTACCCTATTCATAATTCTTATCTGTCGTCATTCATTGTGCGAAAGGTGTGCAATACATGTAACAAGATTTTTCTATTTCCACTTGAGTGCCCCAGAGGAGTGTTCTACATCAATTTAAGAATACTATCAGCTGATTAAAAAAGGAATCCCAGGCCTGCAAATGTGAGGTGAACCACCGTTCAGTTCGCCTGGAGGTTATCTAAATTGAAAATGCCACGAATGAAAAACTCATGCCAAAGTTTTATAAATGGTCTCGCGTAACTAACTCTCACCTAATATTTGCTCAATCAAGTCCCAAAAATGAGACATTCACAATTTTGTACAGTATTTCAATGAGTTGCCTATCTGTAGTTATAGGTACTCAATCTGATTCGATGGTCCCCATGTCATCATATTCCGACAACAACAATTTTTTTTGAAATGCCACTTCAGTTATCAGAATCGATTAATTGCCCAAAAATAATGCTAACCACAATCAACTATATTATAAAATTGCCCAAGACCTGTTATTTATGAACATTTTGTTCAACAAAATTTTGCCGGTTTGTCAAATATCTGACACAAGAAAGTCACTTGATTTTAGAGTTATCCATCTTCATCCGCAATTTGGTAAAAGAAACACAAATGCAGAAAATGAAAGAGCAAGTGACAGTAAATAATTTTCTACATGTACATGTACCATAGAACTGAGAAGTGTTTGAATCGTGCACAGCTCCATGAAAAATCTTTACATGGTATCTTTGTTTTCCAAAACTTTCAAATCAGATTACAATTTATTGCCAATGTATACTTTTGAGGATGCATGTTTGCTTTCTATTTTAACCAGAGTTGGAAAGACGTCACTTATGAATCAATATGTGAACAAGAAATTCAGTAATCAGTACAAAGCAACTATAGGTGCAGATTTCCTGACAAAAGAGGTGATGGTTGATGATCGTCTCGTCACGATGCAGGTGAGTCATTCCCTATCTTCTCTGTCATTGTTAGAAAGCCATATAACTTTTTTGATGACCCCCACCCCCTCTCCTGCCCGGGATTGTAATTTTCCTTAGTTGGTGATATATGATTATTGTCAATTACACTCTTATGTGTTTGGTTACATTGTATCATGAGGCTAAAATCATGATTCACATATAGTCATAATTATGAAAATCATAAAGCTTCAATACTGGTTGGAACAAAATACCGGTACATGTACTAGTACTAGTACATGTACTCAATAATTGTTGGCGTCTTATTCTTCTTAGACATAAACTTGGATAATAGCTACTAAATTAAATAACTTTTACCTGGAAACAATCATATGATCTTATTTAAAGCCTGGGGAATTTGTCCAAATTTCTCATTTGGGGAAAGTAACCTGCTAGTTAGTTTGTAACATATACAGTACATGTATATGCTACTAATGTTTAGATTTTTCCATTTCATCGTGTTTGTCTGATTGTTAGAGCCCGGCGGGAGGTCGGAACTGACAAATCCTACTAGTGACTTTGACCTGGTTAACATGAATGAAAGTTTTGGCAGAATCTCATTCAATGTCAAAATATGTTCACATTTGAAAGAAGAACCATATTCTACCAGAAGGCAACATGAATCTAAACGTACCGTAGGTACCAGTACATTACATTTTTTATTTTCTTCAGATTTGGGATACTGCAGGCCAGGAAAGATTCCAGAGTTTGGGGGTGGCTTTCTACAGAGGAGCTGACTGCTGTGTGTTAGTTTATGACGTCACGATGCCAAATACATTTCGATCACTGGACAGTTGGAGAGATGAATTTCTAATACAGGCTAGTCCAAGAGACCCAGAGAACTTTCCATTTGTTGTTATAGGAAATAAAATAGACTTAGAGAACAGATCAGTAAGTATTCACTTGGTTACCGAATTTTTCATGGGCAGCCATTTTGATTGTTGCATTGTGGGCCAGAATGTTTACAAATGGTGTTAACTGATTGAGCCTCTTGCATTTAGTATGGGAAATTTGTGTGGGCCTATAAATTATCTCACAATGTATTTCAGAAATTTCATATAAAATTTCAATGCTATAATGCAGACAGATCACTTGGAGTTACATGTACTCCCCTTGTGTTTTCAATAACAAGTGAGAAATTTCATGACCATATTTGGCAACCTTGTATTCGAAAAAACACTCGTATACATGATTTTGTTGATCACTGATTAGTGATAATCTTGTTTTCACAAGAATGCATAGGGGCCTATATTAATCCAATTGATGGAGTTTCTGTCATATCTGTCTTGTATACATCTCAAAATGTCTGACACACTGTCCACAAAACGTGCCCGTTTATTAGCTCAACTTTACAATGTAAAGTTTGAGCTATTGCCATGGGTTGGCGTCGGCCATCCGTGCATGTGTGCATCCTTCAACAATTTCATTTGGCACACCCTACAGGCCGCATCCCTCATCCAATCGTCACCAAACTTCATATGTAACTTCAGGGTGACCTATAGATGGGAGCTATCAAATTTTTCTGAATTTCGATGAAAAACATGGCTGCCAGCAGCCATCTGGATTTCAAATTTGAATCCATAGGCACACCCTATAGCCCATATTTATGCCCGGATCATTTTTTGATTTTTCAGGAACGATTGTGATCACCTGTACAGGCCTGGAAATCTCAAGGCGGGCTGGCGGGCTGCCCGCCTACAGCCCGCCTAGAATTTTCCAAGGTGGCTTTTTATAGCCCGCCTTGTCAACAATAGGAAATATCTTAAGTTATTTTTATCGTGTTTTACTGCATCGAAATTGAAAAGATTTAAATTATATAGTGTGCGCATGCGTGATCTCTGCAACAGATGGTAATGTCAAATGGCGGAATCATTAAATTCCGGAACAAAATGTTCCGTAAATCGGAACTTTTGATTGATTCTCACACATTTTAAGGACAAAATAAATTATTTCTCTTCATAAGATTGAGCTTACAATATATTTTACTGGATAATAGCAACATATACCTGTGGATAGTGAGAACCAAATGTCACCGTCTCGATTTATTTCAACCTTTCGTTCCATTTCCGGTTCCTATCAGAGAAAATTCAAAATTGTATATCACTATTTAAAATCGATCATTTTCTCGCTTCGATTGACAGTCCTTAATATAATGAGCTAATGTCTAATTATTAAAGTTGAGAAACTATTCTCTATGTCCCCAATTGCAAACACTCAGTAAATCTATAGACTATACCGAGCGACTTGACAGCTGGAAGCAGCAATCTGCGAAAGCGGTCTTGTCATCGGTGATGGAATATGGATTACTTTGAAAAATAAAGCAGTCATTTGTAACTGTATTCAAGTGAACATATACTGGATTTGACATTCACACTCTGGACATTTTTTTTTGTCTACATAACAAAACTAATTTAGATGAAGTTAAATGTCAAAAATAGACAAACTAAGGGCATTAGTAACTAAAGTATACAAAATCATAACTGTAAAAGTTAATAGCCCTCCTGGATTTTCTAGACCGCCAGCCCTGCTGTAGATGGGAGCTATCAAATTTGAACAATTTTCGAAGAAAAAAACATGGCCACCAGCAGCCATCTTGGATTTTAATTTTTGCATGACTAAATCCTTTGGCACACACTACAGGCCACATCTCTCATCCGATCATCGCCAAACTTCATATGAATCTTCGGGGTGACCTCTAGATGGGAGCCTCCTATTTTGACCAAAATTTGTTTAAGAACATGGACGCCAGCAGCCATCTTGGATTTCAAATTTGAATCCATCGGCACACCCTGCAGCCCGCATTTATTGGAGAATTGATTTGAAAATTTACAGGCGTGTTTAGAATCACTTCTAGATGGGAGCTATCAAATTTGAAATGTTTTCGATGAAAAGCCGCTGGCAGCCATCTTGGATTTTACTCTTTGCATGACTAAATCCTTTGGCACACCCTACAGATCACATCCATCATCTGATCATCACCAAACTTCATATGGATCTTCTGGATGACCTCTAGATGGGAGCCTCCTATTTTTATCGAAATTCGTTGAAAAACATGACCGCCAGCGACCATCTTGAAATTTACTCTCTGTATGACAAAATCTTGGCGCACCCTACAGACGATATCCCTCATCCGATCATCACCAAACTTCATATGGATCTTCGGTGTGACCTCTAGTCTAGTTTCCTTCTTTATAATTCTATTCATTGCTCAGCAAAAATTAACTCCTTCCCAAGTTGAGCTACAGTGTCATTGACACATTCATATGAGTTTAAGTTTAAATATTCATGGAACAGTGACATGGCATGGATTTCGAAAAGTGATATAGGAACAAAACACCGGCATATTGCAAAGTGTGTAATGCAAATTTCAGTGTGAGCCATGTTTGTGTTTCATGTTATGTGCTATATTTATGTGCTTGATAAAAGAAAATAATTAAAATAAAAATTATTTTATTTTGAAACCCAACATATCAAATAAAACTGCCGCAAAAATCTCCCTGACATTTAACAAAAAAGATTTAATAACATGACTTTGGATCAATGCAGTGCAAATATAATACAATAGACGGGAGAAAACTCTATTTTTAACAGGAATTAGAATAGGAAGTTAGCATGCTAGTGATTTCGCTGTGTATTATTTTATATAACATGCATGTATCTCCCACTCACAGCAGCTCTATTACAATTACCAACAGGACATTCATTACCATTTTATTTAGGTGTATATATTTATAAAATAAACACAAATAGAAACTCATAAAAAACTATGTAATCTTCAATTGAACATATTTGAGGGTACCCCCTCAAAAATCTCCCAGATTGCCATTTTCAAAACTTAGCATGTCTGGTTGTGAACTTGTGGGATTAATTAACCCTCAATCACATCATCCGATACAAAAAAGAAAGTGGATGAAACCAATTTTGAGGAGATTTATATTTAACTATCATCAAAAACATGAGAAAGGCTTGGAATTATTCAGAAATCTTTATGTATATAAAATGCTGTTATAACGATACGGAAAATCGTCACCGAATCTCTAATGCAATTCTTGTCTACTTTATTTAGGTGTCAGCAAAGCGATCACAAGGCTGGTGTCACAGTAAAGGAGACATCCCATACTTCGAAACAAGTGCAAAAGAAGCAATAAACGTCGAGCAGGCTTTCCAAACAGTCGCCAAGAATGCATTAGCTCAGGAAACAGAAGTGGAGTTATACAATGAATTCCCAGATCAAATAAAACTGAACAATGAACCAAGTCGAAAACAAGATGGCTGCGGCTGTACCATTTTATAATGGACCAAGACTCTTCTGTGAAAATACTGATGGCCAGACCTATTTGACTCACTTTCTCTCTCTGGGGAACTGCTGTGCCGTGTTCTTGCAGGGTTTGTACGCCAAATAAAAAGGTTTATATGGGTCAGTTTATATGAAATTTGAAGCCAAATATCGTAACCGCAATGTAATTCTGACAAAAAAGTTGCTTTTGATAAGGTTACTATAAATAACAGTTTGGGTTTTCCCACTTCCATAAAATGTCATCAAACTATGTTCACAGGCACTGGCATTGTCAGCCAATAGAGCAGTTTAACACATTTCAGACTGAAAAATGCCATCGGAAAATACATATTCATATCTGAGTATGTGTATAGTATGTATTACAGGGGAATACAGAGCAATTTTTGAGGAGAAAGTTGGGAATACTTTAATGTTGAATGATATATTTATTGAAGAATGATTATGAAATAATCCTTGAAAATTCCTCACCCGATCCCCAAAAAGTGCTTAAATGTGCCCCCTTAATCGCATAAAAACCCTGTCTTGGGGTGGGGGGAATGATGCGAACATTTAGCTAGAATACTTCGCTGATGGACCATGGTTGACACTTCCATGACTGGAGCTTCCTCAAATATTGCGAAAACCCTGTGGCAATGTATTCTGTTATATATGCGAGTCTCTCATAGGGAGCCTTGCATATATAAGAGAATACATTGGCCTAACAATATTTACCTTGACCTTGTAAACCAGTTCATTCTCTTAAATATGCAAGGCTTCCCATGGGAGACTCACATATATAAGAGAATGCGCTGGCACAGGTTCTTTAATGCTGCACCTGCACAGCTCCCATCAAGAAAGGGTCAAGCCTTTGATGACTGGAGCTGCGCTTGTGCAGCATTAAATACCATGTGCTAGTGTATTCTCTTATATATGGGAGACTCGCATATATAAGAGAATACATTGGCACAGGATTTTCACAAAATTTCAGGAAGCTCCCGTCATCAAAGTGTTAAGGTTGTGCTGAGGTAACAAATTTTTCCCGCTTAACAGGAATATCAGTTTCTCACAGCTATAAAATTAAAAGACCTGTCGATGTCAATGATTCGTATATATAGTAAACTGGACATCCTTTTGTACTTTTGAAGTTGGATTTCAGGGGGCAGTTAACTCATA
Source organism: Siphonodentalium dalli (assembly GCA_032622095.1). Classification (NCBI taxonomy): domain Eukaryota; kingdom Metazoa; phylum Mollusca; class Scaphopoda; order Gadilida; family Siphonodentaliidae; genus Siphonodentalium; species Siphonodentalium dalli. Next base: position 201,965,830 of record CP136061.1, on the reverse strand, counting down.
CCTCAGAATTAGGTGACATGTTTTTTAACAGAATTTTTTTTTTTTAAATACTAAATTATTTAAAGTCAACCAATACTCGAATCCTCATTAAATGCACATAACTACTCATCAATGGGTGTTTAGTATAGATGGGGTTAAAGTAAATTTTCTGTTAAACCCAGGTTAAAACCTGTACAATATTCAATTGAAAAATAAACAACACAAGGTGACTTATGAGCAACCATAAATCCTAAATGATGGATATTTAACCATTTGATGGCGGGAGTTGCGCTGGTGCAGCATTGAAGACCCTGTACCAGTGCATTCTCTTAAATGTGTGTGTCTCCCATACACTGGCTTATAGGTCAAGGTAAATATTGAAAGGCCAATGCATTCTCTTATATTTGCGAGGTTCCCTATGGGAGACTCGCATATATAAGAGAATGCATTGGCACAGGGTTTTTGCAAAATTTCAGGAAGCTCCAGTCATGGAAGGGTTAAGGCCCATTCCAGTCAGTCTGGTACTAAAATTGGTTTATGTAACTGTTTGATTCATTCAGTATTCATTGAATGTTGGCAATCACATTGATTGAACCCTGCCATCAGCAATCACAGCAAAAATAAAAACAGTCAAGGATGAGGTAAAATTTTTGTCAGATTGGTATATAAATGGAAGACTACAGTAATGCCCTAAATAATCAACTCCTTAACCACAGTAGAATTATGGGTAACTTTTCAGGATTTAGTTGGAAATATGGCTTGTTGCCATTCATCGGTAAGCTCTCACTGAGAGCTTTCCGATGAATGGCAACAAGAACAATGACTGTAGTTGTTGATGTCGCAAACTTGATTCTGCCAAGAATTACTGTTTATTGGTGAATGGTTAAACTTCACTGTCGTGTAAAATACACATGCCATATATTTTCTGATGTATTTTCAAGCTATTAATGTTACCTGTTTTAAATTCAGATATTATCATTTGAAGATATTAAAATTCAGTTCTTGAAGTGTAATTTTTGTTACAGGCTTTGCTCACCCCTTAAAGGAGGTCAGTTAACACTTTCTATACTAAATGGATTCTCCCACTCAGCTATAAAAGAATACATTGGAATATTCTATTATTTATATGGAGGGGTTTTCTGAGAGAAAAAATTAGCAGACATCTTATAATACAATTACAGATGGGGTCCTATTTATTGGAGGGAAATGTTCAGATATCAACTTCAACAAACGACCTTTGTTGAACTTATTATCTGAACATTTCCTAAGGAAACTACTTGTCAATGAGTTTTTAGTATAGAAAGGGTTAAATGGCAATATACAGTAATTTTTCTGTGTTTTTGCCCAAATTCATGCTGCGGTATAACATGTATAATGAGAAAATATTTTTTTGTGAATCAGCTTTACTTTACAGTAGGCATTCCTTTTAAAATTGTTCTTCAGTGGCCTAATTGTGTAGTTTTGAGAACAACCATGCAATGATGTGTATCATTTCTATTCATTAGCAGCAGGGCTCTATTCAAAAATTTACTGCATACTAGCTTTGTCAAAACTGAAAATTTAATTACATAGCCTTTGATCACTGAATGGACTAGACTACTCAGTTGTTGTATTAGACAGTAATGCTCTAAATAATCGACTCCTTAACCACAGCAGAATTATGGGTAACTTTTCAGGATTTAGTCGGAAATATGGCTTGTTGCCATTCATCGGAAAGCTCTCACTTAGAGCTTTCCGATGAATGGCAACAAGCCATATTTTTGACTAAATCCTGAAAAGTTATCCATAATTCTGCTGTGGTTAAGGAGTCGATTATTTAGAGCATTACTGTAGCAGAATGGTGTATTCTTCATTTGTTGGGATGCTCAGATCATTTAATCAGACGACAAGCAGATAAACACCTTTGAATTAATTTGTAAGGATGTTGTTGTTCAGCTAATAAGATCAACAAACATTCAAGTTGTTAAAAGCAAGTGTAATTTTGAGACAGTGCAAATTGTTTGGGTTTTTTTGGAGAAACGCTCGGCAAGTTTCAGAGACGTATATATAACATGCTACTGTGCCATATTTGCTATATATATACTCAAAAGTTATTAATTGAACATTTCTACAAATAAATCAATAGGTAACTACCCATCGCTGAGCATCCACTTAACCCTTTCTAGAATAAATTGATTCTCCCACTTAGTTATGAAGTTATACATTGGAATGGTCTGCAATTCATTTGGATGGGTGTTCAGTAAATATAAGCAGACGACAGATAATACATTTGCAGAAGGAGTCCTATTTAGTGGAGCGAAATGAGTGGAGCGAAATGTTCAGATAATAATTTTTAACGACTACAGACCTATGGTCATTTGTTGAACTTATCTTGAACATTTACTGAGGGATAACTACTCGTCAATGAGTATTTAGTATAGAAAGGGTTAATAATCTATTAGTGACGTATTAACCTTGTTGAGAATTGATTCTCATGCTTTGATTATTTATGTGATGTGAATAAAATGGATTCTAGAGGAGTATTTCGTGGACCTTATCAGAATTTATTAGTCATACACAGGCCAAAAATAATTTTTATGCATTTCAGAGTATCTGCTGATCAAGCCTGAGATTAGTTTGCCTGTCATTTGCAGAATGAGGTCCCCAGAGGGTGAAATTAGTGACGCTATCCCTTCTGCTTAGGCCTCATCTTCTCTGGAAGTTTCTTTATTATCAAATTTCTATAGAAACTTCTTCACATAGATTCTATTTCATTTTTAGTTTAGTTTCTCTATATCACCAAATTCACTGATGACAACTTGCATAATTACTATTCACCATTTCAAATTTTGGGAATTTCAATCTGAGTATGTCTCCCAAAGCAAATGAGGCCATGTAGAATGAGGTCCCCAGAGGGTGAATTTGGTGATGCTAGCCCGCTATGCAGGGTAGCATCACTAAATTCACTTCTGGGGACATAACTCTACAAATGACAGGCACACTAAATTCAGGCATGCTGGTGATTACCCCTGGAACACATAGGGACTGCGCTGACTAGCAACAGTGCTTTTATGATATCCATGTACCTTCTATTTTTAGAAACAAACTCAATGGTACATTCTGTGAAGCAAGTCCATTTGTCAGAAATAAAGCTCTTGTACCATTGGATCCTTGCGAGAATTGCCAAACTTTATAACAAATTACTAATTACAAATAGTTTTTAACCTTTTCTATACTAAATACTTATTGACGAGTTGTTCCCTTAGGAGATGTTCAGATAATAAGTGCAACAAATGGCCATACCATTTGTTGTATGTATCATCTGAACATTTCCCAACAATGAATATGAATCTTTTGCTCATTTATTATTTGTTCGTCTGTCTGTCGTCTGCCTATATTTCCTGAAGATCCCTTCAAATGAATAACAGACCATTCCAATGTATACTGTTACAATTGATTGGGGGAATCCATTTAGTAAAGAAGGGTTAAACCTGATTAGGGCCACATAAATACACCTCTAATTATCATTACCAGGTTATGTGTTTCCTTATTTTATTGCAGAAATTCATGTCAAATAGGTCTGGCCTAATTTTAATTGTTTATATATTTGAGATGAAGGATTGAAGAAATACAAAGATTATTTTTCAAACTCCATTGAATTTGTGGACTTCGATTTCTATTTCGCGTTTATCCTTACTGATCCAATTTCTTACCCTTCTGGACAAAACAAGTGTCCACTTAACTGCTGTGCGGTTAGCGTTGCCACCGCAGCCGAAATGCAACTACACCGCGGCTCCACCGGCTAACTACAGTTGGGCCACGGTGTAATTTGGCATGGTGTTGTTGCCATGGTGTACTTTCATCAAACTGAAAAAAGACAATACAAACCAGAAATCTAATCACGGTGTACATGCCATTTGACCGCAAGGGTAGTTGTCTTTCGGCCGCCATGTACTTGCCGTTTGGCCGCAGTGTACTTGCCGTTCAGCCACGGTGCTCAACTGCAGCTACAAACTCTGACACCGCGGCCGAACGGCAAATACACTGCGGTGCCAATGGACACTTGTTTTGTCCAGCGGGGTACATCGGAAAATGAAAATGTAAGTGTGGACATAACATTTATTCTACACCTATTGGTTTAATTTTGCAAAATACACATGTACAATGCTCAAAATACATAAGATTTCAAATAGGGCCCTGCGAATCGATTCGATGCGATTCGGAATCTTTCATCTGATTCGATTTGATTCAATTTGAAATTGGCTGTCCTGATTTGAATTCTTTCGAATCATTGGCACCACTTGCATTCTCATTACTTCAACTGACCACATTGCTTTTTCGCGAAGATATATTATGATATCAATGCATATAAATAACATTGCCGTCAACTGAGCTATACTATAGACCACCGAATCATTGTAAGACTTATGCAACTGATCTAACAAAATTTCATATATATGTCAATCTTATGAACGCGATTGCTTTCTGGCTTCAATATTGTTTCTGATACTGTTTCATTATTGTATAATGGTGATGGCCATAATGAATGCGCACTTAATTGGTTAGACATGCATTTGATTCATTTATAGATATATTTACTTTATACATGTATACTGACGATCATTTATCTCCGTCAAGTGAGCAAATTGATATTGGTACGGCCTCTGAGTCATTTATTATCTTCATCTTCACTATTATTATGCCTGATGCAATGATTCAATTCGAGATTCGATGCGATATGAAATCAGTTGTCTGATTCGATTCGAGATTCGATTCGAAATGAAAATGCCCGATTTGCAGGGCCCTAATTTCAAACGTTCAATAAACAAATTTGTCTTATCTTTTGACAATATAAACTGATTACATTTACAATGTCATTGATGACATCAACTGTGACAGAAAATGACTTGACTAAATTATTGTCTACATAAATTTAAAATTTGTTCAATTAAATCAATCCATATTGACCTAAATTTCAGTATACAGTACTACAAGCTAAAACTTTCAGAGTGTGCAATGAACCTAGAACAACACAGTTGCGTTAACATTATTGTACTTATGTGTTGTCTCACTAGATAAAATGAGAAACATACAGACCTTCTCAAAAGAAGTGTCCCTCTCGACCGCGTTACAACCGCGTTGGAGTAACATTATTCAGTTGAAAATTTTAAATAACCTATTTTCAGTCTAAATTTTTTGAAATGTTATTGTTGTTGCAGGCAAAGAAATATCAAAATGTATTAGTTTGAAGGTTGACACCCAACATTATTGTCACCATGGCCCTGATCTCATCGATGGACGATTGTCGGCAGGGCATTTTCGTCCTACGCACAAAAAGCTATGTTTTTTACATCCCTGTTAACCCTTCCATGACTGGAGCATCCTGAAATTTTGCAAAAACACTTTTCTCATGTATGTGAGTCTCCCAAAGGGAGCCTCGCATATATAAGAGAATACATTGGCCCAACAATATGTACATTGAGCCAAAACTCTTTATGTCGTTAAAATATGGTCACTGTTTCTGTTTGTTTACTTTATAAGAATTCAGCATTTCAGAACCATGAACTAAGTATCATGTGCTGTATATGTTGGCACATATTTTGCTAATATCAGACTTGAAGTAAATTTATTAGTTTCTAAAATAAAAATAGTTTTTAGACCTGAGACAAAGAGGCTTGACATCATTCTGTTACTCTGGATAGTTATGCGTTATGCACATAGAGATTGCTGCATGTGACCAGTGCAATTTTTAAAGTCAATTTGCTGTACTCATTATGTGATTTTCAATAAATATTAATTATCATGTAAAGACTTCTAGGCTGCTAGAATCTTAGCCCTTGGGACGTGCATAGAAATTGTTTTGAAGAATTAAGTATGCCTTGGCAGAATAACCAATAAAACATACAGTAATGCTCTAAGTAATCGACTCGTTAACTACAGCAGAATTATTGGTAACTTTTCAGGATTTAGTCGGAAATATGGCTTATTGACATTCATTGGAAAGCTCTCACTGAGAGCTTTCCAATGAATGGCAACAAGCCATATTTCCGACTAAATCCTGAAAAGTTACCCATAATTCTGCTGTAGTTAAAGAGTCGATTTCTTAGGGCATTACTGTATTTTGGTTTTACATAATTATGGGAATCATGTATGAAAATGGTTTGTAAACAGGCTTGAGAATATTGAGCTGGACCTTTGTAGAATGAGGTCCCCAGAGGGTGAATCTAACCAAGTTCGTCCTCTGGGGACCTCATTCTGCAATGCCTCGTCTGCTATGAGAGACCTAGACTCAGATTTATGTTTTCAGATAGCGATTATTGTAAAATGTACCCATTGGGCACCTAAATTATGCAATGTGTTATCTGCCAAGTTGTCAAAAACTTAATTTGATAATAAAGATACTTTTCAGAGAAGATGAGGCCTAAGCAGAATGAGGTCCCCAGAGGGTGAATTTAGTGATACTAGCCTGCTGTGCGTGGTACTGTCACTAAATTCACCCTCTGTGGACCTCATTCTGCAAATGCAGGAATTCCTATTGTAAAAGCCAATACATACAACAGGGTAATTTTATCTTCTACCTGTAACTACACAGACATGTAATGCACAAATATAAAATGTATAAAATATATCTTCTGGTTGTAATGTGTTCAAATGATTATTGTTGTATTTCATCAATATCATTTTGAATTATGTTTACAATAATCAAGCAGAAATTTAAATACTTCTGAACACTTGTATCATTAACCGTAATGAATTAAAAAAAACATGCAGTAAGAGATTGCCAATTGATGGATATTGGACCAGTATCAATGAGAAAGACAGTAATTGCTAGAATATGTATACCATTCATTTTTGTCATAAATATAGATGGATGTGACTGCGATGAGTAATGGATGGGGAGTACAAATAACTGTTTAATGCGATTCCTAACTTTCACAATCAGCAAACTTTGTCAGTCTCCATACGGTATACAGAAATCTGCCATTTGTGTCATTTTGTTTTACTTGACGTACCATACATGTATGGTTGTATACCGAACAAAGGCTGAGGCAAATTAATTTGTGACCCACAATTCCTGGAATCTCGCATCCCGGCAGTCATTACAGAGATTGTGCAGTCTATTTATAGATCATTTGCAACATTATTCTCCGTTTGTGTGGTTGTTCATTAGTACCATGAAGTCTCTTCATACCAAAAATTTAAAAAAATCCTGTGATCTAGAAAACTTCGGAAATGATCCGTTAAAATTTGAATCCAATCGATTTGCAGAGCCCCACTTGAATCCCACTTGATTTTAAGAGATTCCTTTTCAAAGTAACTTACTTGTTAGTATTTGAATATGCCTCATTAGATTATATTCCAATCATTTAATTCGATCAGCTCCAGTAGATGGCTACTGTTAGCTTTGGCTTATTCCTAAGCTATTCTTTTCTTTTCATGATGTGCTAGAATCTTACAGATAGTGTACCTCTTCCAGACCACATTTACAACAACATATTTTTTATATAAAACCCAATTTCAAGACAACAAATAGCTTTAAAATAACTGAAGATTGTGTAGATTACAGTTATGCCCTAAGTAATAGACTCCTTAACCACAGCAGAATTATGGGTAATTTTTCAGGATTTATTCGGAAAAATGGCTTGTTGCCATTCATAGGAAAGCTCTCAGTGAGAGCTTTCCGATGAATGGCAACAAGCCATATGTCCGACTAAATCCCCAAAAAAATCCTCTAAATAATCGACTCCTTAACCACAGCAGAATTATGGGTAATTTTTCAGGATTTAGTGGGAAATATGGCCATATTTCCCACTAAAGCCTGAAAAATTACCCATAATTCTGCTGTGGTTAAGGAGTCGATTATTTAGTGCATTACTGTAGTTCTCTATAGACCAAGAATAATTCGCAGGTGAAATATGTTAGTTAAAATTAAATTTGCTGTTATTGATGGTGCTAAAAAAGAGTTATCCCTCTTGGTATTCTCAAGATACATTCCGAACGTTTTCTTGAGATTGCCGGTTTCTTTTCTTAAAGAGCCTGCAAAACTGTCCTGAAAAGTTGTGTGTATTTATATACCAGAATTTTTTTTAAATAGATTCAATATTAATTGATTGAAGCATTTCCGGAAAGGTGTCTTCAATTCATATTTATTATTTTATACCCCAGAATCTATATACAACTTGTTAGGATGAGATACACTATCTTTACCAAATTGCTGAATTTATATTTGCTCAAAATTAGCATGTAGTAGTGGATTTACAGTAATGCCCTAAGTAATCGACTCCTTAACCACAGCAGAATAATGGGTAACTTTTCAGGATTTAGTCGGAAATATGGCTTGTTGCCATTCATCGGAAAGCTCTCACTGAGAGCTTTCCGATGAATGGCAACAAGCCATATTTCCGACTAAATCCTGAAAAGTTACCCATATTAAATTCTGCTGTGGTTAAGGAGTCGATTACTTAGGGCGTTACTGTATAAGTTTCTGTTTCATGTTTGTCCTTTTGCAGTTCACAACAGTGACAGTAGAATGAGATGTATGCTTTCAATTGACTGATTTGAACTGAAAAGAAATGCATTTTTTTGTCACTATGAATTTATAAAATGAAATGCGGGATACTTTATTGTTCCATTTTTAGATCAGACCATTCAGGCAATACCATATAGCGATAGAGATAATTTTGGTGTTACCACAGCTATGCTCCAAATGTCAAATGTCCCAGATTGATTGTTTGTATTGTTTTATTACTTAGTTATAACCGATAATGAGTCTAATTAAAGTTTATTTGTGACAAAATTACACAATAAAATTTCTGGTCTCTGTTAACAGTAACCAATATTGTTCGTTAGCTAAACAACCACATGTTTTTAGACCAGAAACTATTTGAAATATAATCAATATTAATCGATAGAATCATTTCCGGACAGGGGTCTTCGATTCAAATCTAATAATTTTATTTTATACCCCGGTAACTATATAACACATGTTTACAAAAAGATAGACCATCTTTAATATTTTAGTTCAATTTCTTGTCTTGTCAGTAATGCCCTCTTGAAATACCAATTGTAACAAAAATTGTAGAATTAATGTCCTATCTTTACAAAATAATTAACAATTATCTTGTGGATACGCATTGTACATATGGTGGACTTTAAATGCACCTTCAAGAACAACTACTAGTAAGAACATTAATTAGAAGGGTTAAGATAATCGTAAATTTCCAAATATGAAAATATATCTTAACCCGAATTTGTTGGACTAGCCATCGGATACGTGATGAAAATATTTGTCAGTTTTGAATTTGCGCATCAGAGTGTGCAAATTCAAAGTGTGCTAATTTAAAACTAAGTGAAAATATGCTTCGCCAATTTAAATATGAGCAAGGAAGAATAACTTGACTTATATAAATGTCATTGCAATGCTGGGGTTTGGAATCCTATATTAAGATTGTCTGGCTTTTATGTTGATCATTTTAAACTTGCTTTGCGATATAATCAGAAACATGTCTCATTCTGCCTTATAAACTATGTCATCTTGTTAGTATGTGGTTGCACTAGAATATTATTGTTCTCTGTGAACCTATATTGTGTTTTGTTATGTTTTTCCAATTAACATGTGTATATGTGCCATTTCTGTAGTAGCACAGAGATTTCAACAACGATAGCAGTTCAAGTCAAAAGTTACATGTAACACATGTCTGGAACTGTCTATGATCCCATTCCTTACATGTACAAATTATTGACATCTCATTGTTGCAGGATTGAGTTAGCAATTATTTCAGTAGCAGAACTTTGATCATGTGATCGCATATTTGACTAGTACCTGGCTGATAGGTTAGTCACTATGCCACTGTTGCTTGGCAACGTGCCCACACCACAAAAATATAAAGTCTGATGCAGAGTGTCAGTTAATTATAGCCTGGGGACCAGTGAAATTGCATATTTGCTCGCACTGAACCTCTCATATTCTGTGCTACAGTAATGCCCTAAATAATCGACTCCTTAACCACAGCAGAATTATTGGTAACTTTACCCATAATTCTGCTGTGGTTAAGGAGTCGATTATTTAGGGCATTAATGTGTATTGTTGTCCCCATTCGCAATGTTAAACTATCAACGTTGATGTGGTTTAGTGTCCAGATTGCATATTCATTATTGAAAATAAATTGCTATTGTTTTTGCAATTTTGTTTTGAGCACATTATTTTTTTCTGCATTGATACAAAAATGCAAAAACTGTGAATACAAAAAGTAAGTTCTTGTAATTATTTGTATAATATAGTTTATAATATAATTATATATTGACTTAAAATCTTGTCTCATATTCTATTCCTGAAAAGTGGTCTCAACTCCAAACTTGTATACAAATCTCAGGGAACCTAAACATTGATCGTAACAAATTTACAAAGAATTTCGGCCGAATATGAATGGAACTTGCACATATGAAGATTCCATACCTCACAGTTGTCCCCATTAATAATCACCACCAAGCATGGATCGTGCTGTTCGTGGCCAATGCCAGATTTTTTTGACAACGGCCAAAGAAACTTTCTGTATGATTATATATAATACTAGCCGATGAGCCCGACGTTGTCTGGGCTATTCAAAAACCAAATTTCAAGTCGATAGCTCCACCCGTTTCCGAGATCTGGTCTGCGCATGCGCGAAGCTGGCGTCGCACGGACTCGGCGACCCGATAAAATTTGTATCCGGGGCAAGATACATTCACATACAAAATTTAAGTCGATAGCTCCACCCGTTTCCGAGATCTGGTCTGATTTGCGGATACCTCGGCCGGTGATGAGTTAACGCGACATCGGCCGGTTAAGAGTTAAACGCGATCACGTCATGATCTCTTGACGGCGTAATAGATTCACGGAATGTTTTTCGATGACCGAAGCATGGTCCTGCGTTCTTACCGATAATTAAGGTAGAAACTTTAAACGGACACAGGCGTGTGATATATCTTTAGAAAGAGGAAGCGCCACAGATTCTAAACATGCAAATTATATGACTGGCAATTTATTATTCGCGCTATATCGAATCACTTTGTAAGCACCGAACTGAAATATATTAGCGCAAAACGGCGTAAAAACAGATTTGACCTCGGCACGTGAAAAGTTGATCTCGGATCTGAAATCTGATGAGCTGATATTGACCGCCTGGTCAAACTACACACACGTACCAAGTTTCGTCCCGATCGCGCCACCCGTTTCCGAGATCTGGTCTGCGCATGCGCGAAGCTGGCGTCGCACGGGCTCGGCGACCCGATAAAATTCACATAGCAAATTTCAAGTCGATAGCTCCACCCGTTTCCGAGATCTCATCTGTGCATGCGCTGCACGGGCGTCGCACGGGCTCGCCAATACAACAACGACGACCGCCTGGTCAAACTACACACACGTACCAAGTTGCGTCCCGATCGGTCGAGAATCGTAGATTTGTATTAATGACAGACAGACAGACAAACAAACAGACAGCCAGACAGACAGAGGTCTTCAAAATATATATGAGATTAACCCTTCCATGACGGGAGCTTCCTGAAATTTTGCGAAAACGCTGTACCAATACATTCTTTTATATATGCAAGGATCCTTGCATATATAAGAGAATACATTGGCCTAACAATATTTATCTTGACCTTGTAAGCCAGTGCATTGTCTTTTATAAAAAGAGGCTCTCTATGGGAGACTATCATATACATGTATAAGAGAATACATTAACACAGGGTTTTCGCAAAATTTCAGGAAGCTCCAGTCATGGAAGGGGTGAATTGTGAAACAATACTCTACACAAACCATGTGCTCAAACTGGTAGTGTTCAGTTTACATGCTGCCCTCAAGACACAATTCCTGAGCTTGGATTCGAACCTGCAACAAGGTCATTGGACCCTTGACTGGCATGATGTAATCTGACATGCTAACAACTGGACAATCGCACATCCCCAAAAAATGGCATCTATTAACCAGGCAGTTTCGTGTCCTATCATCATGAACTTGGATCAACCCCCCCTCTCTCCCCTGAGAGTCATATACTTGCAGTAGATCATGCCATGAATCTCTACTCTGGCTACGTCCGTAGAGATTGTATTCTATAGAACAAGCAAAACTGGGAACTATATTTCTTTTTTAATACTTGTTCCTTAAAGATGGTCAATCTCTTCCTATAACAAGGTTTATATAGTTTCCTGGGTATAAAATAGTAAATATAAAATATGATTCGAAGACCCTAGTCTGGAAACGCTTTCAAATTTTCTGTTATAATATACATACAATAAATTTTGGACAATTTATGGCTCACGTTCATTCGGAGTCTTCCTTGTGAGATAACTTGATCTAAAAATTCTAAAAATAGTAAAGAACAATGTCCCACTTGATTAATGCATTATATAAGAAAATTATCGATATAAAAATCAATATTAATTTATAGAAGCATTTTTGCACATGTGTCTTCGACTCATGTCTTATTTTACACCATGGAAACTAAGTAAAACATGTTTAGGAAGAGGTAGATCATCTTTAATAATCTAATTTCATAGTAGGGCGTGGTCCCAGCTCGAGATTGCCTGTGACTTTTGTGAGCCAATATCGCAGTACTTAGGTATTGAATTTATTACCCATGATTGTATGAGTCGCAAAGCAAAATTTACTCACCAAAGTCACCTAAATCATGCAATCTCTAGCTGGGACCTCCACCTACTGTGAAATACATTGTTAGGGAAAAGGTAAGAAATATATGACCTGCATTAGTTAAAAATTTCCCTGTTTGAACATAAAAAAGTTCCCAGGTGTTGAACTGGTGGAGTACATATGATCTCCAGGGGCGGTTCTAGGAATTTTGTAAAGAGGGGGGGGGGGGGGGGGCCATTAATATAGACATATATGATGCCAAACTCCAGGCAGAGTTATCTCCCATCGCTCCGCTGAGATACCACTGCCATAAGGATATTTGGTAAAGATTTCTTACGTGTTCTTAGTTCTTATGTTTCAGGATTAAAATTGTCTATGTCTGGCTCAGTTCATATTGTTCTTATCAATACCGGAAGAATTACCATTATTGCAAACTTTTGGTGGTCAAAATAAGAAAATAGGTGACTAAATATAGTTCCGACGATATGAAAAATAGATGTATCGGTCTGCAAAGTGCCATCCTTGTGGCAGTGATATATTGTAGTGATAACGTAGACAGCGCTGTATGGAGTTTTATATGATGCATAGCATCATCCGAGCCGAGTGGGGGAGAGCACGAGAGGGGACCCCCCCCCCTCCCGTAGGTGGGGTATGGGGTCGAAAATAGGGGGGGGCACGTGCCGGATGGTAGATCCGCTCTTGATCTCAACGGTGGTAGCCCTAGTATATATCCATAGATCTAATACTAAGAAATTTCATCTGGCCCAAATTCTGGTCAAAAAGTTTGAAATTTTGTATCAGCAATCACTTTTCCCAACTGAACCAGATCTCACTGAAGTCTTGATATATTACATTTGTTAACTTAACAGTTAGAATTGGTTGACTGTACATTTGGATAGAAATATATTAGAAGTCGCACTTACCTATGAACATGGATAAATTAGTCACTATTACGGCATCCTTTTCATAATAAATTGGTAATAGTATACTGTTTTGTGGTTTCAAAATAAATTCATGTCAAACAATAACCAAATTACACATGACACACACTTGTGTCTTTTTCTCATACATGTCCATATAAAAATTCATCAGTTATTTTTGTTTAAAGTGATACTGTACACTAAATCCGGCCATTTATGGGATCATCTCCTTTTATACCCAACCGAATATATGCAACAAATGAATGAATTTGAGCCATGGAATAGTGCAAATTACACTCATGTGCTCTATGAATGATGTATACAACATGGTAACTATAATGAAAATGAGTTAATGCTCGATCCATAAACTCGTTTTCATTATAATTATACCATGTTGTTATACATGTATATCATTAATAAAGTAAATGTATTTTGCACTCATCGATGGCTCAAATCTATTCATTTGTTGCATATATTCTGTTGAGTATAATAGGAGATGGTCCCATAAATGGCCAGTCCCCCTTTAATATTACATATGTTGACTTTTAAGTTTTCACAATGATCATGTAATAGTCTTCTGGCCTGCATAAACCCTGCTACTAAGACATTAATGGTCAACTTTGTCATAAATAATTCATAGGTTCGTACACACTATAAAACCAAAAGATTTGAGGAACTATAACCTAATTTTTTATAGCATTTTCATCAGAAATAATATTATTGATTGCAAATAATATGTTTTTGGAGATGCAAGGAATCTCTACAAATCTCACGTGAAGTTGCTGGGTTGTTGCCATCCAGAAAATATGCGAGCAAGTCTGAAAATAGTGTGCCTTGTCCTTTGCAGAATGAGGTCCCCAGAGGGGGATTTAGTATTGCTATCCCACAAGGTGGGCTAGCATCACCAAATTCACCATCTGGGAACCTCATCGATCTGCTGAGGCCTCATCTTCTGGGAAGTATCTATAGTCTCAAATTAACATTGTTTTTAGTGAATTTTTCCTTCTGTTCAGTTTCTATATACTTGCAGAGGATAAAATGCATATTAATTGAGGTGACTAATGGCGAACATCACCACCCTCAACTGGGGAACTTCAAACTGATCCTTGCATGGTCTACCATAGCAGTAGAGGCCTATTAATAAAGCAGAATAAGGTTCACAGAGGGTTAATTTGGTGATGCTAGCCCACAATGCGGGATAGCATCACTAAATTCACCATCTGGGGACCTCATTCTGCAAATGACAGACACTATTTGCAGGCTTGATGCTAGATCATGCCATGAATCTCTACTCTTGCTATATAACGCCCGTAGAGATCATATTCCACCAGTACAAAACCTGGGAACTTTTTGAAGTTTTGACAGGGAACGTTATAAAGTCGAAAAAATAATTCGGGGAATACATTTCTTAGTTATTATCTGTTTCTTAATAATATACTTCACTGTAGGTGAAAGTCCCAACACGAAATTGAATGTTTTTCTGTGACTTCTGTGAGCCGATATCGCAATCAACATTGAATTAATTACCCAGGAGACATTCCAAAATCTATACGACGCAAAGCATAATCGCTCACAAAGTCACTTAAATCGTGAAACTTCGAGTTGGGATCTTCACCTACAGTGAAGTACATTAGTAAGGAACAGATCATAACAAAGAAATATATTCCCTGTGTTATTTTTTCGACTTTATAAGGTTCAATTGTCAAAACTTCAAAAAGTTCCCAGGTTTTGTACTGGTTGAATATGATCTCTACGTGGGTAGCTAAGAGTAGAGATTCATTACATGATCTAGCTTGATGCCCTAAGTAATCGACTCCTTAACCACAGCATAATTATTGGTAACTTTTCAGGATTTAGTCGGAATATGGCTTGTTGCCATTCATAGGAAAGCTCTCAGTGAAAGCTTTCCGATGAATAGCAACAAGCCATATTTCCGACTAAACCTAAAAAGTTACCCACAATTCTGCCCTGGTTAAGGAGTCGATTACTTAGGGCATTACTGTAGCTTGATGCGAGGGCAAGGGGGTTTCCCTGCATGTGTTCGGTCTTGCTCCACCTCCCCTTCCCATTTATCATTGTGTACACTGATTTGAGGATGTTTGTATTAATCATGTGAGACCCTGTCATTTGCACAGAAGTAAAGCTCAATAGATAACAGATGTCACATGATGACAAAGCACTGTTTGCATTGAGGTGACAAAACATGGTCAGTGCGATTGTGCAATTTTCTACCTCATATAGGAAGGTGCTGTAATGGTGTACTGGGTGCAAGGTAGCACTGGGATGGAGAAATTGTCTATATGCATGTATATATGTATGCGTATGTGAGTGGAGGGCCCCTTTCCATGTGGGATTGAATATGCAAATGGAGAACGAATTTTATATACCATTCCTCTGCAGGAGCTACAGTAATGCCCTAAATAATCGACTCCTTAACCACAGCAGAATTATGGGTAATTTTTCAGGATTTAGTCGGAAATATGGCTTGTTGCCATTCATCGGAAAGCTCTCAGTCTGCTGTGGTTAAGGAGTCGATTATTTAGGGCATTACTGTAAAATGTATCTCTTTCCAGAGCTTTATGTAGACTCAGAGGTACAAATTAATTTAAGATCCAGTCAACAGGAGCATCTGTAACTAAGAAACTGGGACAGAAATTGTTGCTATTTTTAGAAATTACAATATTTATTGAAAAAATATCTTTTAACCTCTTGGCTGCTATACGTCCTTACTCACCTAATTCAGAACCCTAACAGTAGGCCATTATTCATAACTGGATTTCAGAGATTGGTAGATTGGTACATATCGGAACAACTGTATCTTGAAGTTTCAGACAGTGTAAATATATTCCACAATTGTGAATAATATTATCAGCCTTTCAACTGAGTCAGTTTATAGTTTTCGTGATATTCCTGCTATACTTTTCCACTGGAAAATGGTCATAATGTCAATGGCCCAACACACGAAGTCATTTAGCAGTGAATAGACCGGCCCCCAGATGAGGGTGGACTGGGTGGTGTCACACGAAAGGGTCGAAATTTTGACGCTATCTCCAATTATCCTTGTCCCATGGGGGTTCCAAAACACTGAGGTATCCAGGGCGGAACATGTGGAAAATATATTTTTTGGACCTTTTTGGTGTTTTTGACCTGCAAATTTCAGTATAATCAGGAAAACCAATAAAATAAGACAAATGTTGAATAAAATATACTTGAATATCAGATATTTATTCTATCTGCGTTGCTTAACATTTATGATGTGCAAAAAGTTATATTATCCAACAAATTTTGTGAAAAATTCACGAAAATTCCCAAAAAAATGCATAAATTGCAGTGCTTTTTCAAAAAAGTTTTCCAGAAGATTTCCTATAAAATTTTCATTTTTCGGTATAAAGCTCTCAGTGGTGCATCAAAATTTTCAGCATTATATACCTGATTTAATGATATCAACATCACAAGCAATGATTTCCAAAAAGCTGAGATATTTCCAAAAACTTAACCCACCCCCCTAAAACTGATTTTCTATCTGAAAATACCTGTCAAGTCAGAATAGCCCGTTTTCGTTCCGTTTTGTTAACCAATTCAGAGTCTTATTATATATCATGGAATTAGCATGTATCTGAGGAGGTTTCTGTTATGGTAGAGTCTATTTTTGTTTAAATTTTGATTTTTTTTGGGGTAAATTATCTAAATTTTGATTATTTCGGAAAAATTTCCATGACTTTGTCAGTTTTATGGATACAGCTGCACAACATGCACCACAATAAGCATGAATTCTTCCCCAATATCAGACATGAAATGCTATAATCATGTACCAGACCAGAATTGAAAAATAAAGTAAAACTTAACCCTACCCCAAGATAGTGTTCTCAATGCTTTCAATTTTATGCTATACTAAACTCGAAAGGTCGCTCATATTAGTTGATATAATTCATATCATAAATTGCAATAGTTCTGCCCACGGATTATGTAATCTCATCTTCCCTGTCACTGTCAATTTCATCAAATGTGATTGTATCAGTCAATAGAATTTCTGTGCAACATCTTACGAGAAGATTGGTTCTAACAACTCAGGCTGCCTATCGGCCGTCCATACATGAAGTGCTGCACCGGGAGTGGTTGATTTGACAACGGTTGTTAGTATCCACTTTTTTGCTATCATGTTGGCTCATTTTGAGTGTAGAATTAAAGATTCCTCACATGGTGGAATTGCAGAAAGATCAACTACCTGTTGCTGATTCTCGAACTTCATCTGGAACTTTACCCACCTAGCTTAATTCACTTTTCTCGAATGTGGACCATACATGTATAAGGCACATGTTAACTCCTTGATTGTATTAAGCGTGTCACTGTCCAAAACCCAATTCATTCCTAAATAAGCCATGACATCCATATATCTTGATGGTCTTTCCAGCAACTTCCAGTAGTGTTTTTTTTTCCTTTTTGGAACAACGATGAAAGGTAATTATTACTTGTGATACAGACTGGAGGTCAATATGGCACCCAGGGAGTTACCGTGTGGTCATAGGTGAGGTGAATATGTATAAAGGGAGTTATTTTATGGTCATGAATGATGTGAATACTAGTAGGTGTACATGATTAGCTATATGGTCATGAATGGCGTGGCTATGGTGAGATGTATATGTATGCAAGGAGTGAGAGTATGGTCATGTGTGAGGTGAATATATATATACATGGAGTGACTGTATGGTTGTATGGTTTTGATTACCCAGTACATGTGTACACAATGTGGCTCAATGGGCATTGCTGTGGTTTACATGTATGTAAATAACGAGAGTACATACATGGTTATATGTGTGTTTATGTATATATGGAGTGACTGTATGTTCATGGGTGAGATGTACATATGTACCTTGTGTGGCTGTATTGTCATATATAGGTGTATACTTATGTATACATGTGTTGTCTGTATGATCATTGGTGGGTTGAATGGATAAATAGATGTGCAGCTATGTGTAATGCGTATAGGTCTACATGGAATGGCAGTAGTGATAATGTGTATATGTGTACCTGATGTATGCTGAATTGTCATTGACGAGTGTGTGGATGGTCATGTGTGGATATATATGCATATATCGAGTGGTTATATGACTATTGACGTGGCAAATATATATACAGTGAGTGACTCTATGGTCAATAGTGAGGTGAATATGTTTTCAGGGAGTGACTGTATGGCCAATAGTGAGGTGAACAGGTATACAAGGAGTGACTGTATGATCATGAATGTGGTGAATAGGTATACAGGGAGTGACTATATGGTCATGGGTAAGGTTTAGGAGTATACCTGGTGTGCCTGCATGGTTGTATGGTCATGTGTAGGGTGTACAAGAGTGGCAGCTTACTGTATGGTTATGGAGAGATATGTGTATAAAGCGAGTGGCTAAATCGCCATTAGTGAGGTGCATATGTTTACCTGGAGTGATTATATGGTCATGGTTGGGGGTACATGTATATGTATATCTTGTGAGGTGAATTTGTATACAATGAATGACTGTATGATGATGAATGTGTTGAATATAGGTACACAGGGGGTGACTATATGGTCATGGGTCAAGTATATGAGTATACCTAGTGTGCCTGCATGATGACTCATGGCTGTATGGGCATGTGTGGGATGTACGTGTACACAAGTGTGGATATATATGGTCATGGGTGAGGGGTACGTACATGTATATCAAGCGAGTGGCTATAGCTATGGCCAATGGTGAGATACATTGCATATGTTATATACATGGAGTGACTCTATGGTCATGGATGGGATGTATATGGCGAATAGGTATACGGGGATTGACCGTATGCCAATGGTGAGATGAATAGGTATACAAGGATTGACTTATGGTCATGAAAGTGGTGAATAGGTATACAGGGAGTGACTATATGGTCATGGGTCAGGTGTATGTGTACAGAGTGAGTGACTATATTGTCATTTGTGTGGTGTTTATGTGTATATATGGAGTGACTGTATGTTACTGGGTTGGTTATACAGGTGTACCTTGGGTTGTTATTGCTTTCCACAATAACTCAATGACATATTAATCGATAGAGAGGTCATGTCAGAGAGTTCTCCATCTTTATGCCGTTTATGCACGTTGCAGAAAACGTTAAATGATTTCCCCCTGATAATAGTTAATCAATTTTGATGCTAATGGGTAGGTGATTCAAGTCAAATGACAGAAGAATGCACTTATTGGGTTCCATTCCTTCACGGGTAATTATACCTTCCAAAAAGGAAAAAAACTTGTCTGGAAGTTGCTGGTAAGACGATCAAAATATATGGAAGTCATGGCATATTTAGGAACGAATTGGGTTTTGGACAGTGACACACACACTCGTCAATGACAATTCAGCATACATCAGGTACACATATACACATTATCACTACTGCCATTCCATGCAGACCTATACGCATTACACATAGCTGCACATCTATTTATCCATTCAACCCACCAATGATCATACAGACAACACATGTATACATAAGTATACACCTATATATGACAATACAGCCACACAAGGTACATATGTACATCTCACCCATGAACATACAGTCACTCCATATATACATAAACACACATATGACCATGTATGTACTCTCGTTATTTACATACATGTAAACCACAGCAATGCCCATTGAGCCACATTGTGTACACATGTACTGGGTAATCAAAACCATACAACCATACAGTCACTCCATGTATATATATATTCACCTCACACATGACCATACTCTCACTCCTTGCATACATATACATCTCACCATAGCCACGCCATTCATGACCATATAGCTAATCATGTACACCTACTAGTATTCACATCATTCATGACCATAAAATAACTCCCTTTATACATATTCACCTCACCTATGACCACACGGTAACTCCCTGGGTGCCATATTGACCTCCAGTCTGTATCACAAGTAATAATTACCTTTCATCGTTGTTCCAAAAAGGAAAAAAAAAACACTACTGGAAGTTGCTGGAAAGACCATCAAGATATATGGATGTCATGGCTTATTTAGGAATGAATTGGGTTTTGGACAGTGACACGCTTAATACAATCAAGGAGTTAACATGTGCCTTAAACATGTATGGTCCACATTCGAGAAAAGTGAATTAAGCTAGGTGGGTAAAGTTCCAGATGAAGTTCGAGAATCAGCAACAGGTAGTTGATCTTTCTGCAATTCCACCATGTGAGGAATCTTTAATTCTACACTCAAAATGAGCCAACATGATAGCAAAACAGTGGATACTAGCAACCGTTGTCAAATCAACCACTCCCGGTGCAGCACTTCATGGATGGACGGCCGATAGGCAGCCTGAGTTGTTAGAACCAATCTTCTCGTAAGATGTTGCACAGAAATTCTATTGACTGATACAATCACATTAGATGAAATTGACAGTGACAGGGAAGATGAGATTACATAATCCGTGGGCAGAACTATTGCAATTTATGATATGAATTATATCAACTAATATGAGCGACCTTTCGAGTTTAGTATAGCATAAAATTGAAAGCATTGAGAACACTATCTTGGGGTAGGGTTAAGTTTTACTTTATTTCTCAATTCTGGTCTGGTACATGATTATAGCATTTCATGTCTGATATTGGGGAAGAATTCTTGCTTATTGTGGTGCATGTTGTGCAGCTGTATCCATAAAACTGACAAATTCATGGGAATTGTTCCGAAATTTTTCACTGAAAAATAATCAAAATTTAGATAATTTACCCCCAAAAAATCAAAATTTAAACAAAAATAGACTCTACCATAACAGAAACCTCCTCAGATACATGCTAATTCCATGATATATAATAAGACTCTGAATTGGTTAACAAAACGGAACGAAAACGGGCTATTCTGAATCAAAATTTAGATAATTTACCCCCAAAAAATCAAAATTTAAACAAAAATAGACTCTACCATAACAGAAACCTCCTCAGATACATGCTAATTCCATGATATATAATAAGACTCTGAATTGGTTAACAAAACGGAACGAAAACGGGCTATTCTTGACAGGTATTTCAGATAGAAAATCAGTTTTAGGGGGGGGTGGGTTAAGTTTTTGGAAATATCTCAGCTTTTTGGAAATCATTGCTTGTGATGTTGATATCATTAAATCAGGTATATAATGGTGAAAATTTTGATGCACCAGTGAGAGCTTTATACCGAAAAATGAAAATTTTATAGGAAATCTTCTGGAAAACTTTTTTTAAAAAGCACTGCAATTTATGCATTTTTTGGGGAATTTTCGTGAATTTTTCACAAAATTTGTTGGATAATATAACTTTTTGCACATCATAAATGTTAAGCAACCCAGATAGAATAAATATCTGATATTCAAGTATATTTTATTCAACATTTGTCTTATTTTATTGGTTTTCCTGATTATACTGAAATTTGCAGGTCAAAAACACCAAAAAGGTCAAAAAAATATATTTTCCACATGTTCCGCCCTGGATACCTCAGTGTTTTGGAACCCCCATGGGACAAGGATAATTGGAGATAGCGTCAAAATTTCTACCCTTTCGTGTGACACCACCCTCATCTGGGGGCCGGTCTAATAACTCTCGCAAAAATGGGCGGAGCAATCCCATATTCAAACTTGACCTGTATTTTGGTCTGATAAACTCACTTATGAAATTTGCTTTTGATCTAATAACCGAAACTAAAGTTATCATCCGGAAACCATTTCCGGACGGACACACGGATGGCTCGACGCACACACGGACGGACAGACGGACACCGGCTATTGTAATAGTCCCCCGAAATTTATTTTATCGGGGGACAAAAAAAACGATTTAAAGACTATGTGCAGCTGGTTTGTGAATAAATTGCAGATACAACTGAAGACTTGGTACAGTAATGCCCTAAATAATCGACTCCTTAACCACAGCAGAATTATGGGTAATTTTTCAGGATTTAGTCGGAAATATGGCTTGTTGCCATTCATCGGAAAGCACTGTGAGAGCTTTCCGATGAATGGCAACAAGCCATATTTCCGACTAAATCCTGAAAAATTACCCATAATTCTCTGTGGTCAAGGAGTTGATTATTTAGGGCATTTATACTGTATATTATTTGTCTGTAACGCCATAATTAAGTGGTTTATTTCGATCGTAAGATCATAATAAATCTATATCTGAAAACGACTTGCTGTAATGGAGGCTGCTAACAAGATAGAGTTGTCCTTCTTGGTGGGCTTTGAATTTTTGCACATATTTCAGTTCTAAAATAGTGCCTAAAACTGTCCTGCGGATGTGCTAAGAAATTCTAAATATAATTTATATCAATTGATAGAATGTTTTCCGGATCGGTGTCCTCGATTCATATATATTATGTTATGCCCCGGAACCTATATAAAACTTTCTGGGAAGAGATAGACCACCTTTAAAGGGGTACTGTACTCAAATGTTATCATGCTTTCTATATTCTCTGCCTCGTAGAATAAGGTAACCAGATTTAAATAATTTGACTGACTGCGGAGTACGAAGTAATGTTACAGATGGAAGATAAGCCGGAATGCAAAAATAGAATGCTCGTCAACGGGATATTTTGGTACAATTTTCAGGCAAATGTATCAAATAAATATAATATATGCAAAATAGTCCCAGATACTCATTCATTCATTACCAAGAATTTATTGAAATTGGCCTACAGTCTTCCTTAAAGTGAAATATTTGTAACAGCAGATGTTTCTCTGGAGTTCTTGGGGAATAATAATACTTTTAAGACAAGTTTTATAGAGATTTTGTTGTTTTTCGTAGATGTTTTGCTGGGTGGATAGATCATCTTTAACCCTTTCAGTGCCAAGTCCGATTTTTGTATCAACCCATATTTCCTGGATCATTTTTCAAATTTATTGATTATAATAATGTGATACATTGATGGAAAGAGCTCTAAGAGCTCTTTCCATCAATGTATCACATTATTATAATCAATAAATTTGAAAAATGATCAAGGAAATATGGGTTGATACAAAAATCGGACTTGGCACTGAAAGGGTTAAAGGGTTAAAGGGGTGAATGGGTTAGACGAGACAGATTTGAGTGACATAATAAGTCCCTGTGCAAAATAGCATCTCCAAAGGGAAAAAGAGCGTAGTTCTCTCCTGGAATGTCCCCTATGTGACATACCACCTAATTTTGTATATAGTGTTGGCATACCCATTGAGATAATAAAATAGAATAACATAATGTGGCATGTTTCCTCACTTCTGTCACTTTCGGTGTGAGACAAAACATGCAAGATTTTGCTTTGTTCCTCTGCAAAAGCAACAAAATGTGTGGCATAAAGTCGTCTCTTTCGTCGAGTGACAGAAGCGACATTAGGAAGCCCTAATAGTATTGCATAAGTTATTCTCATATTATTGTTTGATATGACTGCGAAACAGAAAAACTATCATTGGTAACAATGAAGCATGTTTGACAATTACCTACATCTGCCTTTATCTGCCTATGGTCGACTCGCATATATAAGAGAATGCATTGGCACAGGGTAAAAAAATCCCGACTTCCGACTGGATTTGATATGGCGGGTCACATATATGTCTGCTATAGAAATTAACATGGGACCATCTATAGGATTCAAAAGGGTCTAACAGGGGTAACATTTTACGAGGAAAATTTCCTAGTGCAGATTAAAAATTTCAAAAGTGATGCTGTCTAAGTCGGGCAGAAAAAGGGAAGGGACACCAAAACTGATGGAAATGTTTATGTCGCCGATTTCCATGAAACTTATATGGAGTAATCTCCATGATACAAGGATGCTAATGGTGTGGTTTAAAAATGCCAAAGTGGCGCCATTCGAATCATTAGGATGGGAATTGGGAGATGGGGGTGCCAAAATTCAAACAAAAACTTTAATGTCGCTGATTTCTATCAAAGCCAAATTGCATATAACCATACAGAGAATGTTACGGTATGATTCAAAGTTACCAAAGTGGCACTGATGTTGAATCAGGGATAAGGGTAATTGAAGAGGAGCACCAAATTGAGAAAACTTTGTTGTCGCTGCGTTCCACCAAACTTATAGATAAGTATCTATGTGATGTACATGTATATGAATCCTAATGGTGTAATTTAAGTTTTCAAAGGTGGCATCATTCAGGTAAAAAATGGGATAAAGGAAAAGGGGGACTGATAATAATACAAATTTTATTCAGATATTCCTGCAAACTTATATATAGGGCTCTCTATGATACGATGGATCAAATGAGGTGGTTTAAAGTTCCTAAAGTGACACGGCTGAAGTCAGAAATGGAGATCAGGATGAAGCACCAAAATTGTTAAAGAAAAGTGTCGCCGAGGCATCTCTATGTGTGATAAGACGTATTTATATAACGGTATAGTTTAAATGTTCCTGAATAATGCTATCTGAGTCAGGGCATCATAAGAATTCAGGACACAGGCTAATCATTGGCATTGGTAGAGAAATCTTATAAACTTATATACAGGGTTCGCGCTGCCACTTGCCAAATTTGGAGTCATTTTTTAATTCAAGCAATTTGAAATATTGGTCAATCATTACCGATCATTTCAGGAAACTCTTAAAACATAATTATATTAGTGGCGTTTTATTAGGTTTAGGGAAGTTAGCACCTCTGTTAACAAGCAGTTAATCTCATAGCATTAGTACTTATGGTTGGAGGGATTACTAATCCTCCTGTGATGTGCCCTTCTGACGAAGCAACCCTTCTACAATTCCATTGTTCGGCGATTGGCTTATTGTTGTATGATAGACCACAATAGAGATACCAGTATAATTGATTATTAACTGCATTTTCTATCGATATCAAAAGTCGTTCAACCCGCGATTGTCGAAATATTATAATTAAGGTTGCAGAAAATAATACTATCAAGGATAGCATTTAATATAATTTTGCAAAAAATATTTTCATTTGGAAAATTATTTGGCAAAAGTAAATTTTGGTCCAGCGATGACCCTGCTTATATATATGCTTACATCTCCATGATATTGGGAATCCAATGGTGTAGTTTATACATATCAGGGTGTCCTTGTCAGAGATGATAATTAACACTTTTTTTATCATGAAACTTATAGTCATCTCCATTGTACATTATGGTATATTTAAGGTATAATTCAGAGTGACACCATCAGTCAGGTATGTGGTTGAGGGAGAAGTACCAAGATTGATAAAACATTATATCACGGATATTTCCCCCTAACTTATTGATAGACATCTCTGTCATAAAAGAAACCTAATGGTGTAGTTTAAATTTTCCGAGTGTCACTATTTGGGTTAGGATATATATTCTATATATAATAAGATAACATAGTAATTGAATGTGGATGTACAGTATATACATATATTGCCTTAGTATATTTGATCAAAGATGCATAATCCAAAATAAATTTTCACAAAAATGATTCAAAAGTACTGTCGTACATGAATCAGATCCATGCTTATTTTTGTGGCAAAATAAGAATAGATCCATGTGAATGTTTATTTATTCATAATGGTACATAAGAAATCCATTAGCATTCAATTCTACTAAATATTGTTATGAAGGGAGTGATCAGTGATCACATTGTTCCTTTCATGTCATTACATAAATTTTTTTAAAGCAGAATGTCACCAAACAAATTTTATATGGAGATCTTTATTTGTAAACCAAGCAATGTGGCTGTGCACCAGGATGAGCAATCCCAATTTTTCCACATAAACAGGGAATTTGGTTCTCTCAAATTTAACTGTAATAGTTCAAAATAACTATAAAAGTTGATTTTAGGAAGTCCCAGTCTGGATAATAATCAGAGCAGAGAATGAACTTTTATATGATTTTAATTTATTATTCCAACAACAACAACAACAATCATCAGTATATGAATATCACTTCATATTGTCAACAAATCAAAACAATTATATAATCAATATGAGAAAACAATAATATATTGTGAGTGATTAACATAAAAACAATATATAGATATGTTTAATATTTATCACAGACATCTTTGGACTCAAAATGACAGATAAATTAAATAGTGGTATGGATGACGACCATTTCTTTCAATATCGAATACCAGCATAACACAAGCCAAAGAAGAGCTTTTGTTATTCTGCCCAATAATTGGAAATCATTGCCGGAAATATTCAATCATGAGAACAGCAAATAAACACCTCAAAAGAAGTAATCCATCACATAGAGATAACATAATTTTACATGGGTATCCCCACCCCCCCCCCCCCCCCAAGATAGAACACGAGTTTCTTATTGACCGGAAAAAGCATTCTTCACTATATAGGGAAAAGAACATTTCACACTGGTAATAAAAGTGTATCTCTCTACCCATCCCTCGATAGAAAAATTATTTTGCGAGTTCAAGTTCCATATTAATGGCAATAAAATTCTTCACTTTATAGAGATAACATAAGTTACATGGATAATAAAAAACTTTTCCTTCAGATAGATTTGTATATTTAATAGCTGAGTAAATTGACTTGAAAGTCAGGTTAATTTCAGGGGTTACTGTCATTGTGATGTTATTGCACGATTTATTAATCTTGGGTCATTAATTTAGTTCTGATATTTGTAAAGTTTATTGCTAGATTTTTTTTATCTGAATCAGATAGTTTGCAATGGTATGTGAGAATAACTAATTATTAACCCAAAATTAACTGGAGCTTCCTGAAATTTTGTGAAAAACCCTGTGCCACTGCATTCTCTTATACAATGTTTCATTGTGTTCTGACATTTGAAGATATTTAAAAAAAAAATATCATGCAAAAAATTACTTATTTTGAGGTGTTTTTAGTATGCCTTATTAAAGAAGTTCTAAAATGGAAGACATATAAAAACTGATTGAAAAAAAATTTCAATAATTATTAAAAAGTAAATATATATCACAGCTCTAATCAACAAACTTATAATTAACAAAACTTATAACTTACCTATGTATTAGATATAAATAATAAATGCAGTACAAACAAAGCATTGTGAACGTTTTGAGATTACTTGATGAATGAGTGAATGGTGATCGTCATGAATATTTACACACCCGATATGCACATATACAATGAGTAATGCTTTTAGGTCTGTTTAGCATAGAGAACATTCTTTCCTAAAACAGAACCCCTTCCTTGTTAATATGAGAAACAGGAAGGGAAAAAAACACAACAAATAAGGTGGAAAGTCTACATGTCAACTGAATGGAAGTTATTGGAAAGATTCAGGGATACAGAGAATAATTATATGAAACCAAATTCATATCAAATGCCAAATATATAAAACAGTTCAACTAAATTAAATCAAGTGAAGTTGATAAAGGATGTTTGTTCTATTTTATAAGAGTAATCCTACCCAATCATTGAAATGAGGCCTTTATATTTCAACCCAATATTTATGATGTATGATAATGAGGCCTTTACATTTCAATCCAATATTAAGATGTAAGGAAATGAGGTCATTGTGCAAAACATGCTATTTTTTAAACTATCACAACCAATCATTATACGTTCATGTAACAATTGCTTCTCGTTGCTTTCGGCTATTAGAATTGAAGTTGAGAGATTTCATTTCTCCAATATCAGTCGTTCCCATGGTATTCTCCGACTCCTGAACGAATGTTGTGTGAGCAGTCGTGATATCCGGAAGCACCGCGTATCTATCCTGGTTATCAGCAACCTGGAATAAATGATTGTCTCTCTCCTCGGCAATAAGTGGATTGATTTTCCTCTTCCAGAAAACGTCCCGATCCTTGTGATAGACACTAAAATAAAAAGAATGACCTGGCATTTAGCAGCTGCTCATTTTAACTCTTTAACCCTTTAATGACGGGAGCAGCGCTGGTGCAGCATTAAAGATCCCGTGCCAGTGCATTCTCTTATATATGTGATTATCCCATAGGGAGCCTCGCATATAAATGAGAATGCACTGGCTTACAAGGTCAAGGTAAATATTATTAGCCAATGTATTCTCTTATATATGCGAGGCTCCCTATGGGAGACTCACATATATAAGAGAATTCAATGACACAGGGTTTTCGTAAAATTACAGGAAGCTCCAGTCATGAAAGGGATAACTGGATACTCACTAACAGGAAGTAACTTGATTTCAATGGACCTTTCCTCAGCTGTCAATCAAATAATTATCAGGAGATATTTTCTACCAATCAGCGACTGAGACGGTCCACCCTAATATTGATATATGTGCATACTTTCAGTGTTAAATTTCCTATTTTCAAACAACTTTTTTGTTGTCAAAATCACAATACTCTTTCAATGATATTAGTAGAATGCTACATTCCCCAGGTTGCACTAGAGCCTGAGAACTAACTTATAAGTTAATCGCACTCGAACAAGTCCATAATATGTCTTTAATATAACACATGTTTTTCATTTTGTGTGACACACGCCATATTTTGCACAATTAAAGACGAAATGAAGGTATTTTCTCAGGAGTATTATAGCACATAGGCAGCCCCTGTAAACATAATTAAAACTATTTCTGCAGACGCCTTGTCTTTAGTGATGTTCCGATAATCGGAATCGGAATCGGCCATCGGCCGATAATAGCCCATCGGAAATTAATCGTACCTCGCAGTTGAACATCGGCTTTTACCGATTGTCAAAATAAATAAAAACGTTCTAGTATCTAAGCGCAATGTGCACGCTTTAATAAACATACGCAATACAACTGTAGTATTGAATGTAAAACGCAGTTGTAACAGCCTAAAAAGAAGCCATTGGCATCATCAAAGCAGTCTGATATGATGATATATTATAAGAATGGCAATACACATGCCCGACATCCCGTGTAATATGAAGTTATTGGTTCAATCGCGTTGACACGAAATAGATTCAAAGAAAGCTTTAATTAAAAAGCTGACCTGATTACAGTGAGGCTTCCTCTAGAGCACGTGTCATGTGACGTCACATGCTATGTCAATAACTTGAAGCACACACTGAATGAAATAATACAGTTGTTATCAGAACTGTCTTCAATAACGATCAATGTTAGTAGGGGCATAATTAGCTTTTTCGTCTGTACAACGTATGCTATGAAATACGCTTAGCTCCACGTTGAACTTGCGAAACAAAAATTGAGCAGGCGGAACTATAAAAGCTTCCGAGTTGTTAAAAGATAAAAGGTGTGACCAATGGAAACTTGGGAAATCTCAGACAAATATGACAGCAATTATTATCCATCAATCAAAATTTAGTTAATAATCATCGCCATTCCATACATTGTTGCAACTTACAAGTATTCAATCAAGACTTTTACTCTGCATGCAAGTGTTCCACACATGGTCATAACGTTACTCTGAGTCGGCACCTTTGATCTCTTTGTCAAAACAACTACCGGTATACATCAAAGGAAGCACACAACCGACGTCGGCAGAAATACTGTCACGACAGTGTGTATATATTTCTTTGATGTATTTGGCTTTGAAACTATGCGGGATATGGAGTGCATTGGGTGTATATAAGTCCATTATAGGAACAAACGCACAATATATATAAACATCGGAATCGGAATCGGAAATCGGCCGATTGTGCCTCCAGTTATCGGAAATCGGTCCGATAAGCTTTTTCATTATCGGAACATCACTACTTGTCTTCTAGCAACTGTACGCTCCTCCCACTAATGAATATGTGTGGAAACCTTGGGCTCGTCAAGTGTTATAAAAGTATAATTTGGAGTGGTCTATTACATGTATTTATCTGGAGGGATAATTCAGGAAATATAAGCAATAAATAAAAATTCCCAAAGATCACTATTATTTGACATTGAGTAAAATTGCCATCACTATTATTAATTTCAGCCAAAATCCCCACCCATCAATATTATTAGGCCATCACGAATCCACGATTATTAGGCACCTGAGAGTACTCATCAATGAGTATCTAGAAAGAGTTAAGATACACAACAAAACTTGTGCACCATCAAATGACTAGATTGGAGAATTATGAGTCATAATTTTCTGTGAGTCAAAACAATATTTGTCTAATGAAACAAAACAATTTAAGGCCATGCAATTATCAATTCCCTGTTCTCTGCTAACAAATTAAGAAATTATAATTATACCATTTTGTTATACATGCACATCGTTAATAAAATAAATGTATTTTGCACTCATCCATGGCTCAAATCCATTCATTTGTTGCATATATTCTGTATATATAAAATGTGAGCGTGCGTATTTATATTTTATTTCGGGGCACACACCAACAAAGCATTCCACCTATGCATTGACTACCTTCGGGTCTAATATCAATCACCTGTGGACATTATTTCCATAACTGATAGCCATTAAAAAAAGTTAGTTGATAGACGGTATGTGATTTATTTCACCAAAAATCAAGTATGACCCACGCATTTTTTACGGAGATTGCAGTTGAAATGCATCACATGTTTAAAGTGATGTTAAACACTCCGGTAGGGTTACCCAATAGAAATGGAGAATAATCTTGCTCAAAGTAGTTATTTTTACAAATCTTAAATCGAAACTGACAACACACACCGACATTATAATATATAAATTAATTCAGTTACTCTCGATGGCGAAATATTTTTCGTTACTTAATCGCCGATAGTTGCGTCCCGAATCGAGAAGTAAATATTTAAAATTGAGCGTACAGTCAATCTGCTCAAGGATTTCTGGCGATGTAGTAGAATGCTACATTTCTCCAGTTGGCATACTGCCTGAATACTAACAGTTTAACGCACCTGAACAAGTCCATAATATGTTTTTAACAAATGTTAAATCTGAACTGGAAAACAGGTCTGTTTGAATCTCAATCCATGCATGTTTGCAGAAAAAAATTAAAACTTATCACGACAGATTAAACAAAAATTAAAAGGTATGCATGTGCGGGGTTCTGAGACTATATGCACGCAGGTCTGAGAAATGGGAAATTGACTTTGCAGGGCCTAATGAATGGTTAACTAACTCAAATTTGCAGAATTTAAAGTTTTATATAATAATTATTTTAGGCAGTCAATAAAGAAGCTCAGAATCATAGACAAAATAAAGAAGCAAAGCAGTATTTCATATTGGACTGTCAGTGATTACTGCGCACATGGACTTGTTGCAATGTGAGATTTACTGGTTCTTCGACCCTTTATGTTTAGCATATATATCAGTATTGACAAGTTTTGCCCACTATTTTGTACACTGAATTATTAAATGGTGGTCCCACCTGTGAATTGGAAAAACAGTCTTATATCAGATGCAGAAAGCAAATTCAAACATGTATGTGATTTTCTCTAACTGACACCTGGTTAGAAATTTAAATTCTCCCAGATATAATTGTTACTAAATTACTGCACTCAATTTTTGGCAATGATTTGATTTTTATTCATGATGATTTATTCATACGGAAACTATTTTGGATAAGAATTTTGTTAAATTTTATTGCATACTCATTGGTTTATCTTTGAGAAATTCACCAAATTACAGAAAATGAAAAACTTGAAACAAAACAATTAATTATAAATATTGATTTTATATTGATATTTTCTTATATAATGGGATAATCAAATTTTTACTATTTTTAGAGAGAGTTATGCAACATGCTATGCTCCAAACGAATGCGAGCAGTAAAATGTCCAATATTGATTGTATGTATATTATACCAGAAAATTTTAAATAAAATCAATAATACTTGACAGAAACGTTTCCGGACAGGGGTCTTCAATTCATAGTTATTATATCATTTTATACCAGGGAAACTATATAAAACTTGTTATAGGAAGAGATGGACCATCTTTAACCAGTTCACACACTTGTGTCTATTTATTAATTTCAGAATTTCAAACTAGGCCTGCCCTATGATATTTGTACAATGCTTTTTTTTAATGGTTTTATTTGGGTCTAAATACACGGTCATGTTTTACATATCATCCAAGTAATAATCGTGATAAGTTTTTGAATGAAGATCAGTCGTTCGCAAGCCAGTGGAGTTAAATTGGATTGACAGATGCACATGTAGTGTCATTAACATATGTGGTAAAGTGAGTCATATCTGCTTGTATATGAAACATTGATCACATTCTGATAAATATGACTGCACTGAACTGCGAACAACAGGTGTCCATTCTTGCATGTATTATATGTCATGTTTTTAACAAATCATACTATAATATATGTAGATGTATCGAACAGTTTATATACATAGAGAAGGAAAATTCATATAACTTCTGACATCTCACATGGAAAGCAATTGTACAATCCTAACAGCCGACGAGAAAAATTATACTTACTTAAAATCAGCTCCTTTGTTATTTGTATGTTTCCTGTGCTCGTAGTCTATAGAAGGAATAATATTCTTCTCAATACACCAGCTCCTCTCCTCAAATGGACCAGGCTTGAAGGCGACAGACTGACTCATCTCTGTCTCGTCTTCAGGCTTTATAGACATTCCCCCAACTCTACCATGAGTGTCGACGCTGGGGTTCAAAACAACACTCAATGGAGGAATGTCCTCAAGTACCAAACCATTTTCCCTCAGCGAATACTTCACGGGATCGTCTTTCAGAATACCTTTTAATTTGTCTATCTGATTATTACATATTGGTCCTTGGTCTTCCATTTCAGTCACTGGTAAACACCTATGGAAATACTGCCTTGTATCGTCAACAACTATTTTCGACTTCCACCACTCAAATTGCTTAATTTTGTCTTGGAGTTTTTCCAGATCTAACTTATCTCCAGCTTCGTGAATGGTGATTGGTTCAATTCCAAATGTTGTTGGTGGCTTCTTGAATAGTTCCATGTCATAATTTCTCTTGTTCCATGAGAATGCTTTTCTGTTAAGTGTTGATTGTAGAATGTTCACATGTAAGATATTTTCTATCCATTTCTAAAAATAGAAAAAGACATGGAGAAATATGAGAATAAGACATTTTTCAGCCAGTCATAATTTACAACACACATCAGTTTTATTCACGTTCACATATATATAGCTGCACTCGTGGGTTTTTCTGGGGTTAGAGATTATATTATGAGAGTGGTTAGTGTAAGGCTACAACAAGAGAGGTCAAGTGGTAACATTGCGCCAACCGCTCATATCACCAGGACAAACTAGCATGTGTGCAGCTCTATATTTATAACATACTATTTCACCTCACCCAGAAATGGCGCCTTCTGATTGGTCGAAAAAAGCCATGAACAGAGGCAGCAAGCTTGAAAACAGTTATACATATATGTGTCCACCAATTTACTAAGGCATGTCCAAATTAAATTAAAACTGTACTGTGAACATTTTTATTACAGGAACGACGTCAGCTTGTGAAGTGGCAACATTCAGTTAAATTCATCGTGTAATACAGTTTCGAGTTTTCGTGCATTCAAAACAAAACCTAAATACCCGGTTCTGTGTGTTTCTGTTTTTTTAACTTTATTTCAACACATTCTTGAGACGAGTATGTTTCTCTTAAACTGTTTATCGCTAAGTTGATATATAATCATACAGTGTATTTTTGTTCTCAGTTGCACATGATTTCTTTTAACATCTTATGAAGGGAATTTGAACAGTCCAGCAGTTGGTGCATGTTGGTAGGATACCGTTATGTTGTATGCTACAAGTTAAATATAATATAATAAATAGAGCATGTCTTATCGTTTAAAACACAGTTATATTGCCCAGTGGGGTGGGTATAGTTCACTTCAGGTCGTGAACTATACCCACCCCACTGGGCACTGCTATACCAACATAGTCAACTCCATGCCATGCTTGATTAATTAGGGAGCTCGATAGCCTAGTGGATAGTGCATTTGACTGGTAATGTTGTCAACGCAATGATATGAGTTTCCCGCAACAGTGGCTGGATATATTGTGTCTGACATGTGCAGAATGAGGTCCCCAGAGGGTATATTCAGCAATACTACCCCGCATAGTCCCAAATTAACATTGTTTTTAGTACTCTTCCCCTTATGTTCAGTTTCTATATCCCCTACTTTGCAGAAGTTAAATGTATAATCGAGCTGACTAATGGGATAGCATCACAAAATTCACCCTCTGGGGACCTCATGCTTAGGCCTGATCTTCTGGGAAGTATCTATAGTCTCAAATGAACATTGTTTTAAGTTAATTTTTCCCTTCTGTTCAGTTTCTATATCCCCTAATTTGCAAAAGATGCATAATCGAGGTGACTAATGGGTGGACATCAACAACTTCAACTGGGGGACTTCTATCTGATCCTGGGACTCCCATAGCAGTTGAGGCCTAAGCAGAGGGTGAATTTTAGCGTCACTAAATTCACCCTCTGGGGACCACATTCTGTAAATGTCAGACACACTATATCCAGACTGTGAGAGTTGTAAACCCCTTCAGCCAAACTAACCGCTTTGAGTTCCTCTATCCTAGCCTCATCAGGCTTGCGTGGGTTGATGTTGCTTTCTTGCATGGACTTCTTCCCCGGGTATATGAAACCTTGTTCAGTCTTCCACATAGCGTGGTCTTCTTCCATCGCTTTCTTCTTCAGTTCTTCCACATTTACTGGGACGACAGTCATAGAATGGTGGTAACCTTGGCAATATGTGTACCTCATGTCAGGATCCTGTGATCAAGTAGATAAAAAAAAATCCCTTTATATCAATATATTGATAATATGTTGCACCTTCCATGTAAAATATTTTAACTCTTAACACTTCCATGATTGAAGCTTCCTGAAATTTTTTGAAAACCCTGTTCCAATGCATTCTCTTATATATGCGAGTCTCCCATACTCTCATGTGCCAAATAATAGTGTTAGCACGATTATTAATTTTGGAGAAAATTCCAAATGATCACTATTATTTGGCATTGAGACATAAAGTGAAATTGCCATCTCTATTATTAATTGCAGCCTAAATCCTCACCCATCACTATTATTAGGCCATCACGATTATCAGGCACATGAGAGCAGGGAGCCTCGCAAAAAAAAAAGAGAATACATTGGCCTAACAATATTTACCTTCACCTTGAAAGCCAGTGCATTCTCTTATATATGCGAGGCTCCCTATGGGAGACTCGCATATGTAAGAGAAAGCCCTGGCACAGGATATTTAATGCTGCACCAGCGCAACTCCCATCATCAAAGGGTTAACACTCCAAAGGTTTGTCTTGTGCAACCCTCAATGACATGGTTTGACAAAATTTACATGGTTACCTGTTCCTCAAAAAAACAAGCCCAGCACATTCAAGCCTTGAAATAGTGTGTCTGTCATTTTCAGAATGAGGTCCCCAGAGGGTGAATTTAGTGATGCTACCCCGCATAGTGGGCTAGCATCACCAAATTCACCTTCTGGGAACCTCATTCTGCCGAGGTGTAAGCAGAATGAGGTCCCCAGAGGGTGAATTTGATGATGCTAGCCCGCTATGCGGGGTAGCATCACTAAATTCACCCTCTGGGGACCTTATTCTGCAAATGACAGACACACTATTTCAAGGCTTGAGCACGTGACTACTATTGATTCTCACATATATAAACCATGTGCTTGTGTTTACCAAATATTCTAAGGTTGAACTACTAGACACTGATGGATGAACCTCATGGAAATAAACACACATTTGACTCTATTTTAATGGATTAAGTCAACGTCATATGGGGATTCAGAAATAATTTTGGAAAATTGACTCAAATGCTAATTGTTAAACCCTTCCATGACTGGAGCTTCCTGAAATTTGGGAAAACCCTGTGCCAATACATTCTCTTATATATGTGCGCCTCCACACAGGGTTCCTCGCATATATAAGAGAATACATTAACCTAAAAATATTGACCTTGACCTTGTAAGCCTGTCCATTCTCTGATATATGCGAGGCTCCCTATGGGAGACTCGCATATATAAGAGAATGCACTGGCACAGGATTTTTATTGCTGCACCAGCGCAGCTCCCGTGATGAAAATGTTAACTATAATAGAAGGTCACAATTTAACCCTATAGGGAAAGAGAAGTGAAACATCGGGTTGGTAATTAACTCAGAGTATATGTACCTTTGCCAAATGTCTTCTTAGTTTCTCCTTAGCTAGCTCAGTTGAGTTGAGTGCCTGGCTGCTGTAGTTGTGAGCGACATCCACATCTGCTGAAATCATTTCTGGCATTGTCTTCTCATGGTAGAGTTTGTTCATGGAACTCTGACTCTGAATCATGTCCTGGAAGAATACAATGATGAAAAGATAAATCAGTCGTTTTGATACAGTATACATGTATCTCAAAATAGTGAATACCTTTTCCTTTGTCAACAAAATTGGTCAGTACTGTCCAAAGACAAGACAGATTATTTTATTGCACATAGAGATATTCTGTACTAAAGATGATTTCAGGAATAGAGGCTAATTTTTACAAAATCTATTTTACTCTTCATTTAAATTCTAGTGAATGAAAAAGTACATAATTAAGGAACAGATAATAACTAAGAAATATATTCCCAGCGTTATTTTTTCGACTTTATAAGGTTCCCTGTCAAAATTTCAAGAAGTTCCAAGGTTTTGTACTGGTGGAATATGATCTCCATGGGCGTTAGCCAGAGTAGAGATTCATGGCATCATCTATATATATCCCTGATTTCGATGTGTCATACTGATAGAGCTCCGATGTTTGTAAATCAATAGACAATGCGATAATTAGTTTAATGTCACCTTTCTTGAATATAACTATTTTAAATATATTTCAACAATGGATGTGCAGATGGAAGCAAATTAACCAGAAAAGTCAATTGATTAAGGTCATTTGCAACAAATTGTGTAGCTTGTTAGAATATTTTCAAATAACTCTGTACTTGGAACGCTTCCTTCATTTGGATTGCTTGGAAAAATAGGATTTTTCTCCTTAAATTTATCCTCACATTAATTATTTTGTAGAATTCTTGGGGGAAAAAATTTAAATAAAAACCCTCCCTTCCTCAACTTATTTTCAAAATACACTTGTCTGAGAACACATATATTACTTGATTAGTGGAATTTTGATAACTTTCTATTCAGCAAGCGAATGCCTTGAAGGCCTGTAACCCTTTCTTAACTAAATACTCATTGACGAGTAGTTCCCAGATTATAAATTCAACAAAATTATATGGCAATTTGTTTAAATTATAATCTGAACATTTCCCACCAATGAATAGGGATCCTTCTGCATTTTTATTAAATTTTTGTCTGTCATCTGCTCATATTTCCTGAACACCCCTCAGAATTAGTTATGGACCATTCCAATGTATACTTTGAAAGTGGGAATATCCAAGGGGTAACGTATGGAAATCAAGTAAATTACCCATCGATGTCAATGAACATCTAATTAACATAGGGCAAATAGTCTTTTATTACATGATCCTACCCTTATTCCATTCAATAAACCCATTCTGAAAATTGTGATATTAAACATTCGTTTAATAACAGGAAATAGTGTCTGGTGCCCTTTGACTTCCGGTTTGTCATCTATTTACATTCCATATGCTACATCTCAAAATATTATTGCTTCCAATATTTTTCAACAAACTATAATGAATGAAGAGTTTGAAAACTTATGTCATTAAATATATGCCATTAAATATTCCAAAGAGTTTTTAATTATCTGGAACTATTTCTTTGCGTAGACAAACAACGCATAGTTATGTGAAAGGTCATCGCATGCCTTATAGAAGCCTAATTTACTGGATGATTAAAATGCTCGGTCCAGACCTAATTTACTGGACGAGTTTTGTAAATTCCGCTATCAACTGGGGGAAGATCCTCTATTTCTGAACCAAATATAAGAAACTTCAAAGTCAGCCATTGTAAGAGGAACTCTGAATTATTTGCTCATGGAGGCAACGATATCGGAGAATCCATTTGGTAAAAAAGGGTTAAAGTAAAAATTCAATATTACTTACAATGTTCTCAGCAATGAAATCATGCCCCGTGCCGACCTTTTCTCTTTCTTTCACCTTCTCAATGTAATCAGTGTTATAGTGAGAAATGGGCGTCCACGGGTGAGTGGGCTGAGATTCAACAATAGCTGGATCTGATTCTTTCGGTTGTGCCTTCTCAGACTCGGGTTTGAGATCTGAAAAAAATAAACGCCTTAGTTATACTTGCACAAATTGTGTTGCAAAAACAACAAAGCGAACATAAATCTTGGCCTTTACTTGATGTTAATACACCTACATCTCTTATATATGCGAGGCTCCCATTCATGGGAGATTCGTCCCATGACTGGAGCTTCCTGAAATATTGTAAATACCCTGTGCCAAGCATTATCTTATATTGGCGAGCTTCGCATATATAAGAGAATACATTAGCATAACAATATTTACCTTGACCTTGTAAGCCAGTGCATTGTTTTATATGGAAGACTCGCATATATAAGAAAATGCACTGGCACAGGATTTTTAATGCTGCACCAGCATTAATTAATGAATGGGAATCACGTAACCACCCAGCAGTGACTATCCTACTAACAAAGGCCAAATTGTCTTTTCTGAATTTTTAAATTTTTTTAATCATTACTTTTATACAATACAGATATACAGAATACAATTACCCTGGAATCTGATTATAGTGTGCCTGTCATTTGCAGAATGAGGTCCCCAGAGTATTTAGTGGGCTAGCATCACTAAATTCACCCTCTGGGGACCTCATTCTGCTTAGGCCTCATCATCTCTTGAAAGTTTCATTATAAAATTTCTATAGAAACTTCATCACATAGATTGTATTTCCTTTTTTAGTTTAGTTTATATATATCCCCAAATTGGCATAATTGAGGTTCCCAATGGGTGTACATCACAATATTCACCATTTGGGAACTTCAATCTGAGTCTATGTCTCCCATAGCAGATGAGGCCATGCAGAATGAGGTCCCCAGATGGTGAATTTGGTGATGCTAGCCAGCTATGCGGGATAGCATCACTAAATTCACCCTCTGGGGACCTCATTCTGCAAATGACAGGCACATTATAGTCAGACTTGCATCCCTGGAATCTGAACCAAATATAAGTACCTTCAAAGTCAGCCATTGTAAGAGGAACTCCAAATTCTTTGCTCATGGAGACAACCATATCGGAGGTCGGGAACAGTGAATTTCTCACAATGTCCTTCATCTGACTGGTTTTCAACATCTGTAAGATTTTAAGACAAATAATCATATTTCGGAAAGGCCAAGTCAATTTCACTTTTCTCATGCCAAAATTGTTTTGAAAAGCCATGTTTTTCATTGAAAATCAAACAACTTCAATAGTTTACATCTACAAGTAATCCTAAACAAGCCTGTAAAACTAAAACAAAAGTTTCCAATAATGTGGTCTGCAGGGTGTGCCAATGAATTCAAATGTGAAATCCAAGAAGGCTGATGGCAACCATGTTTAATAATGAATTTCGGAAAAAATCCATGGCTCCCATCCAGAAGTCACTGCAAAGATCAATATAGTCATGCAAAGAATAAAATGCAAGATGTCCACTGGTGGCC
Organism: Siphonodentalium dalli; assembly: GCA_032622095.1. Taxonomy (NCBI): domain Eukaryota; kingdom Metazoa; phylum Mollusca; class Scaphopoda; order Gadilida; family Siphonodentaliidae; genus Siphonodentalium; species Siphonodentalium dalli. The sequence goes on along the minus strand of CP136061.1, from coordinate 201,925,926 downwards.
ATGTTTTTTTTTAAATCTGAAGAAAAAAATTATGACTCCCATCTTGTGGTCACCTCGACGATCCATAAGAAGTTTGTTGATGATCAAAAGAGATATGTGGCCTGCACGGATGATGGACACCAACCCATGGCAATATCTCAAACTTGACTTTGACAAGTTGCACTAAAAATATTTTTGCATGACTCTATATCCAACTCATGATGTCAGTACAGGTATTCAGTTTTACTACAGAAGAACTAACAAAATAAACCAACCTGATCGACTTTAACCAAGCAATCGAAGCAAGGTTTTGGTACCATATCTCTGATATAGAGTAGGGGTTGCTGCACTATTACTGCTAGAGGCTCATGCAACTTGATTCTGCACAGGTCGACATCCAGTGGGCCATATAATCTCTCACTGAAACTCAGGTCTGAGTTATAAATTATCTTCACATCTGCAAAACAAAGATGACCATTATATACGGGATGTAACAATTTGCCACTATTCGCTGTTGGGTTAAATGAATGCTGAAATTCACTCTTTTTATGTCGTTAGTCAAGATCCAAACATCTGCAAATCCTACCCCGTGAAATTTGAGATCCATTTTATCACAAATCACATTTTAGCAAGGAAAATCGATCTCGAAACATCTGGTGTTAAATAAAAGTAATATTGATTTCCTGATAACAACCAAAGAGGAAGTAAAGACACCTTAAAAAAAAACCCCGCTGGACAAAACAAGTGTCCACTTAACCGCGGTGCGGTTTGCATTGCCACATCGGCCGAACTGCAACTACACCGCGGCTCCACCGGCTGACTGCAGTTGGGCCGCGGTGTACTTGCCGTTCGGCTGCGGTGTACTTGCCGTTTGGCCGCGGTGTAGTTGCCGTTCAGCCGAGGTGTACTTGCCGTTCGGCCGCGGTGTACTTGCCGTTCGGCCGCGGTGTACTTGCCGTTTTTAGAATAATGTTGAAAAACACAAAAGAGGGCACCATAAATGTGGTTTGATTGAGCCCATTGTTTAAATACCGTCAGCCAGACGATCTATTATGTTTGAGGTCTAATCCGTCTGGTGACAAGGTGTGATAATTTTGTAAGTAGTCAACGTCCTACCGGTAAACTGTCATAAAATCAAGGTGTCATAATCCATCCTGATTAGAGGAGGCCCCCGCTGTTAATTATTAGGTGACACAGAAGTGTGATGTTGCCAACAACAAGCTCCCTCTAGATTTGGCAGCACATTTTTGAGTAGTAAGCATTGGAATGCCGTGCACAAGTGAAATTAAATAATTGACTCACCATCCTGCCATTTAAGACTGATTATAAAATAAGGATTATGGTTTGTTGTCGCATCCTCCTTTGAACTGTTTGTTTGCCCATGTTTAAATATTTGTTATTGTGATGTTGTTTTCTCTTGTTCAAATATTTTTTTTTTACATTAATTAAAAATATTATTTGGTTTGAATTATATACTGACTACATCCACCCATGTGGACCTCCTTTTGGAATTTACTGCCGTCCATTGAATGTATAAAAATCTGTGCCAGAATTTTCTTCAGAATAAAATATAAAGAGCGTTTGTGCGTGGTAAGGTATTTTTCGCCCGCGAAGATTTCATGAACCTAAATATTTCAAATCCTTTCAATACCGTAGTTACTTTAAATACAAAGCCGCAGCAGCATGCCAGTGGACCTGTGATGAAACTTGAAAGGGAATATCGAGGAGAAAGTGACTATGTAATTATGTTCACTCAAGCAACAGTTACGACGTAGCAAACAATGTCGATTTCTACACAGTCCTCGCGCCCAATTTCTGAATAATGCTCACGTAATTCGCGTGCACCTTGGTGCACCTGGCATTTGAGATATACAGATGTGCGCAAAAATAACGGCGAATAACAAGTTCCCAATCAAGGGTTTCACTCACTTTTTTGTGGCAATATACATAAACAATACTTTATGGATATATAACAAAATAAAATGATGCATGGTTTATACATCCATTGAATAAAAGCGACCAAATGGTTCGTTTACATGGATTTGTAATAGACCGGATATGCGATGATTAGAATTGTGCTAAATATATCGGCTTTCCGGGAAACACGGCACCAGTCTGAGTGCACCGCTTCCCTTTAGGCGAACATGAATAATATGCGACTTTACCCTATCCAGTCCGCCCCTACCCGGGCTACCCCCGACATATGTCCATTTTACTGGTTTTGAGGGAAAAAATGAATAATAAACCAAGCGACCGTCCAAACTCTCAAATAAATGTCCCACTTTAACATTTATTTTCGCTCAATCAACGAAACGGGAATAACTGAGAATGTACTTCCGTTGCGAAAACAAAAGTAGCGTGGTTCTCCGATTTTAATATTGGCGTATACTGCAGAGTTAATTTTCTAACTGTGATATCTGCACATGCCTAATAAACACGGCGTCGCTGTGTATTTTAATGTTTATTTATTTAGGAAACTCTAATTTCTCATTCACCATTGAATGAAGTTCTTCAAGTTTTTTGAGATACTATACTTGTCAATATGTCATCGATGTCCGTGTCTTTAAAACTCAGATTCCTACATAAATTATACCAGGAATAGACACATGCATGCACTGTGACGTATTGACCGCATGGCGTTTTGTGCACACGAGGTTTTTCCCAAATTATCTGCACTTTCTGATCAGGGCTAGTGGTTTTCATAACTTGTCAACATGACAATTTTTATTCTAATATGATGACTAAAATCTTATCTGTAGGAATGTTGGTAGAGAATACAATAAACGGGTGTAATTTTGACTGCGTTACGCGACACTTTATTTACCGGTATAAAGTCTTCAGATTTCAATAGCATGTAATTGCATAATAAAACGGAAAAATAAAATAAATTGAAAAGCATACCACCTGCCCCTAATTTTGCGGTGTCCGTTCGGGGAAACGGGTGCATTATTCATTTTGGCCTTATACACGTGTCCCATCACAATTCAGAAAATTTTCAACACACATTGTTTGTGTAATCTTTATTCAGTTCGTCCTCGGATGGCATACCGTGGAATTATAGAGGAAATCGTAAAATGTCGCACATTTCCAGTTTTTGGCGCTTGCAGTTAAGTTTCACTGGGCAATGGATTTGCCACATATGGATCGAGAATATTACACTTTTATTTAATATGCTCATTTGCCCATATTTAAAAAAAAATAATAGCCACTCGAATAAAAACATGGGAATAATTTAATTTACTCATTCTCGGTTATGGTCTCAAACCACATTAGAACAAAATATCGGTAAGCTCCTCCCACAGCCAACCAATTAGAGCAGAGAATAAATTCTCACAAACTAATCCTGGATGATTGACAGGTGTATGTCGACGTGATGGCATGCACAGGATCGATGCATGACTTTATTTTTTTATATTTGACAACAAAGTTCCATTAAAATCTGCGTTAGATCGTTGAAACAGTGGGGTTAAATATAAATGTGATTCATCATAATGACCGCAAAGTCGATATTATGTAAGGATTTAAATTTCCTTTAATTAAAAATACTAACCTTCGTATATTTCTACTATAAGATACTTGTTTTAAACTCGAAAAAAGACGATACAAACCAGAAATCTAACCCCGGTGTACATGCCGTTCGGCCGCGGTGTACTTGCCGTTCGGCCGCGGTGTACTTGACGTTCGGCCGCGGTGTACTTGCCTTTCGGCCGTGGTGTTCTTGCCGCTCGGCTGCGGTGTACTTGCCGTTCGGCCGCGGTGCTCAACTGCAGTTACAAAACCGGACACCGCGGCCGAACGGCAAGTACACTGCGTGGCAATGGACACTTGTTTTGTCCAACGGGGTATGTTAAATGTGTCTTTTAATGTTGACACAATTGTTCAACCGCCCTTATCACCCATGTTTATCTCAGTCAACACTGCACAAGTTGAATATCATAATTATATTCTAATTAAAATAATAATAAAGTTCCGGCAATGACATCGATATAATTGTGTTAAGCTCTTAAGTCACTGCATGTGCCGGTAATGCATATTTGTCTTACCTAGAAAATATGAGGCCGGATTTATGGGCTAATTATGTGATAAATGTAAGTATAATCATTAATTTTAGATTAAAACAAGTACTACGCTGGGCGTGCAAAATACGCCCTCTCTTGGGTCAGCGGAAACTGGTAAAAAAGGGGCATAACTCTGGTAAAAATTGGCGGACGGAACTCAAATTTGAACTTGACCTGTGTTTTGGTGGGAGAAAGTAATATACCAAATTATCATTGAATCCGATAAGCTCTAGTAAATTTATCATCCGGACAACAAATTTCAGGGATTTTCTAAGTCAAATTACGTCAAATAAGGGGCATAACTCCGGTGAAAATTGGCGGACGGAACCCAAATTCGAACTTCAGCTGTCTTTTCTCCTAATAAACCCACATACCAAATTTTATTAAATTTGGTTCACTCTAACTAAAGTTATCATCCGGAAACCAGGTTAACGGACGGACGCCTGGAACGACGCCCGGACGGACAGACCAATACTATAATACGGCCGTTTTTTCAAACGGGCGTATAAAAACTAGCCAGAAGAATGACACTTTAATGTTTATTATATGTTAACCCCACCTGAGTCTTCTGGTTGAGTAATGGTTTCCCACAACATCTTGAGAGCAAAATCTCTCAGACCTTCTAAAACAAATAAGTGCATGGCGCCATCAAGAAGCTGGAATCCTGTCACAATGTCCAAGTCCCGACTCCTCTGCTGTTCACTGAAAATAAATTATATAAGATATGAAATATTATTATTAACTAGAGGTGTGACTGTCCCAATGGGACTACGGATACCCCCTGTTTTTGAAATACTAAGATGTTTCACATGTCAGTAAACATTTAGTTAAAATAATAAAATAACAGTTCCCATTGCAGGTGTACAACCATAACCCTAATCTTAAACCTATTGACCGAAAAATGTAGGAATAAAAGCTTGGACAAAATTATGTATGTTGCGAAAAAATTTCTAAGTCGAAAAATGGGAATAACTCCACACAAAAAATGTCGGACAGACGTCATAATTGCAGGTGCACAGGTTCCCATGGTACTGAATATCAGTGCCAAGATTAAAAAACATTGACCGAAAAATGTACGAATAAAAGCTTGGACAAAATTATGCATGTTTCCAAAAAAATTCTAAGTCGAAAAAGGGGGATAACTCCACCAAAAAATGTTGGACAGACGTCATAATCGCAGGTGCACAAGTTCCCATGGTACTAAATATCTGTGCCACGTTTTAAAAACATTGACTGAAAAATGTAGGAATAAAAGCTCGGACAAAATTATACATGTTGCGAAAAATTTCTAAGTCGATAAAGGGGGGATAACTCCACCAAAAAAAGTCCGACAGACGTCATAATCGTAGGTGCACAGGTTCCCATGGTGGTTGATGTCTGTGCCAAGTTTCACGGAAATTGATAAAAAAACGACTGAGAAAAACTCCGGACAAATTTGTGTCCACGGACGGACGACGGACAAGCTGACTCCAGTATACCCCCCCCAAACTTCGTTGCGGGGGGAATAACAAGAGGTTGCACCATGGGGGCTGGGACGGTGAAAATTGAAATATGGGCAGGTCGGAAACCAAATTGTGAAAAAAAAATGAGATGAACGATCAAATTACTTGACAATTCTAACAAACGATGGACGGAAATCAGACATTTTCAATTAAAGAAAGAGGGATAACTCTTGAACAGAAAATGTGAACAATGTCAATGAACCCTCCTTTGAAAGCCCTCATGATGACAAATCTGCATAACAAATTTCATTGAGATGCGATAACCCATGGTCGAGATATAAGAGCGGACGGACGGAAATACAACATTTTCAGATAAACAAAGAGGAATAACTCTTGAACGGAAAATGTGAACAACGTCAATGAAACCTCTTTTGAAAGCCATTGAGATCAGTTCACCCATGGTTGAGATATATGAGCATACAGACAGATTGATGGACAGACGGATGGCTAAACAGATGCATGTAATCCAGTATACCCCCCTCCCATCTTTTGGAATGGGGTATAATTATTTACATTATTAGAATCACAAAATGTGTCAATACACACAATTTGGAAACATCTTTTTTTAGAGGGGTGTTCAGAATAAACTAGCAGACGATAGTCAGATGAAAATATAAAACAAGTGCTGAATGATTCATATTCATTGGTGGTAAATGTTCAGATAATAAGATAATTTGTTGAACTTATTATCTGAACATTTCCTATTGGAACTACTCGTCAATGAGTAATGAGTATAGAAAGGGATAAATAACACAGAGGTATGCTCATTTGAATCACAAGAGTAATAGATAAGCCTTGACAATGGCTAATTTATCAAATTGCCAGATTCTCATCAAATTTTTATTAGGGCAAATTTTATTATTTACTGTATCTAACTCAGTTCTGGTTAAAACAGACTCAAGAGCTATGCAGTAGTGAGTCTGGGGTAATTGGGGATTTATATTACCACCAGCATAATTACGTCAGTCTCACCCAATCACAACATCATCTGGAAAGCGATGTATCCTATCAGGCAATTGTTCGAATGCCTTTACAGTGGTAGATTTGTCACATTGCTAAAAATAGTGCTTAAATATTGTCTGTCATACTGTCACACTGCATGATTTCAAAGCAGAAATTATTTTTAGCCACACCGTGCTAACTCTTGTTGGTGGTAATAGATATCCCCCCAATTACCCCAGCCTCACTACTGGTTACAGTGAAGTAATTATTTCCCATAGGCCTCAGTGTTAACATATAATTGCTTGCAGCCCTGACTATCCACGAATTGTGATAAATGAGTACATGGTCACCAGGATTGGCATCTGCGCAAAGTTTATGCATGAAAAAAATCATATCGTCGAGCATGGAATGTACCTTTAAATTTGGGATTTATAATCGAGAGTCAGAATTGCATGAAAAAAATATTGACATTTTTTACCTCACACCAAAAAAATTAAATCTAGGAACCACGTGCTTTACAATGTGCCAATGTTTTGTTTGGAGTCTGAAATTTCAAGAGGAGTGATTGCATGTATTTTATTTGTTTAAATATCGAAACTACTATTAACCAACCAGAGCCCAGAATTTTTTTAATTCTCTCCTGCATCTTGGTCCAAAATCTGTTGGAGGGCGCTACCAATCGAATTACTTCACTGTAACCTAAAGCATAGCTGTGGAGTCAGTGTTTTAACCAGAACTGTATCTAACTTTGATGACAACATTTTCAATATGCACTTTTCAAACCATATCATTCAAACATGCAAACATATTAGATATATATAACAGCTTGACAGTCATCATGGTCAAAGCGAACACAAACATATCTGCCTGCAATTTAATTATTTCTGGTTTTCGAAATAAGAATTGCTTCTAAATCACTTACACTGATAGTTTGTATGTAGATAGTGCGGCATCAATCACATGCTGTGGCATGTCATCTAAGCCAAGGGCCTGAGCGTTGATAGATGATACCAGATTCTGTATCTTCTCTAAAATCTCCACGTTCTTGTATGCAAACTTGAAGATAATTCTGTTGAATGGGCACTGCAATAATTTTGAATAATCAGTAAATACAAGGGGTGCACATTGGTTATGCGGAATCAAGTTTTTTTGTAGCATGTTGATAAAGACTTTTAGCAAATGAGCTCAAAACCTTGTCAAAATTCTAACAAATTAAGTATTGTAACTCAGCTAGAAATTCTTTATCACTATAGTTTTCAAATTTGACCCAGATACATGTATCGTGAAAAAATACATGTACCATGTATCAATCACACAGGCTGACATTTGTTTGAGGTATCACATTAACTAACTAAAATCCACAGAAATTGGCTGAAGTACAAATATACCAGATCAGTTGTTGCTTAGTCAAAATATTGTACTAATAAACTATAAATTAGAAAATTGTCATAAATTTCATAAAAAAAACTTTTGTCAGAAAGTGCAGATGGGTCTGATTTCTTTCTATCATCAATTTAACCCTTCATTTATCAAATGAATTCTCCCATCTGTTAAAACAGTATATATTGAAATGTTCTATTATTCATCTGGATGGAATGTTCTGGAAATATAAGCAGATGACAAGACAGACAAAAGATAGGCTGTTTGTTGAACTTATTATCTGAACTGTTCCAAAGGGAACTACTCGCCAATGAGTATTTAGTAATGACAGGGTTAAATCCATCCTCGCTTGTACTTGAATAGTGTGTCTGCCATTATGGTAGTTTAGTTTAAACATATTTATTTGTCTAATTTATATAATACAGGCTATATATAACACATACAATTGTTTATACAGACAATGGGATTGGAAGACAAGTGCTGACTCACTTATGGGTACCCCCTCTCCGATATCTGTTATTTGCAGAATGAGGTCCCCGCAGGGTGGGCTAGCATTACCAAATTCACCATCTGGGGGATCTCAATCTACTTAGGCCTCAACTGCTATGGGAGACTGAAGATAAGATTGAAATTCCCCAGTTGAAGATGGTGATGTTCACATATTAGTCATCTTGATTATGCAATTGCTCTTCTGCAAATTAGGTAATATAGGAACTGAACAGAAGTAACTAAAAACAATGTTAATTTGAGACTATAGATACTTCCCAGAATATGAGGTCTATAAGCAGAACGAGGTCCCCAGAGGGTGAATTTGGTCATGCTAGCCCACTGTGTGGGAACGCGTCATTAAATTCACCCTCTGGGGACCTCTTCTGCAAATGACAGACACACTATTTCATGGCTTGCATCCTCGCCTGCCAACTGACATTGTCAATCCTTACCTCAAAAGTACTGCATATGTCTTCCTTTGCTAGAACCTGATCTACTGTGACTAGAGGATGTGCCAGTTCTATTGTTACTTTGATCATGGCATTTGAGTTGAGATATTGTCCTCCTTGGAATGGTTTGTCCACTGGAATAAAGATGTGTTGTCAAAAGCACAAATTATCATTTGAAAACAAACTGCATGGTAATTTCACCATTTCTATACGAGACAGATTCTCCCATTTAGTTATAAAAGTACACATCCGATTGGTTTAGGATTCATTTGGAGGGTGTTCAGTTTATAAGAGCAGACGACAGACAGAAAAACAGATATTACAAGAGCAGAATGATTCATATTCATTGGTGGGAAATGTCAGATAATAAGTTCAACAATTATGGCCAATTACTGACCTTATTTTCTGAACAATTCCGAAAGGAACTACTTGTCAATTAGTATTTAGCAAAGATAGGGTTAACATTGTTCTAAACTTCTAAATATTATAATCTTTCCAATACAATCAATTTTGAGTGCTCAGAATTAATTATGAATGACTGCAATTGTGCTGAAGTAGGATGGTCCTCAGTATGGACACATAGAGGACATCTTACCTCCATGTTCAGTACGGACCTATAAATGCAAAGTAATTAAGGGATACAAGGCCTTCCAAATGGTTATATGTGCACAAATTATAAAAGTCTGTAAAATGTCACCACCAAGAAGAACACAGAAAAATATATAAACTATTAAACTATTATATTAATTATTGATAGCTCTCCTATAACGTAATTTCAGGTGTTGAAACCATTGTTATGTAAACAAAACTCTTACAGTGATTTATCAACAAACAGCGCTAATTGTGTGGCGAGTTAAAACTATTTAGTCTGAATATAATTTTCAAAATCTATCTTAATTCTTTTACATTGTCCAATGTTTACCATCAAGTTTTTATTAACCCTTTGGAGAGTATCTGTAACGTCATATACATGACGTCATGAGTAAATTTAATGTCAACGTCATAGCAATAATTATTAACAAGTTCGGGTCAAAAGGGTCCAATAATTCGTTTGAATTTATGTGCAAATTTTTTTAACATGTGTCGATTGCACTTATAATCGATTGCACTTATACATTTGGGACATTATATTAATCAAAATAACTCCTATACAAATCATTTATAAATCATATGATTTATTGAAGTTATGTCTACATAATATAACACTTCCTGAAACGACATATATGTCGTTCTACTCCTCAACTGATAGACGACATATATGTCGTTCTACTCGCAAAGGGTTAAACTTTTGTATCTTATAGGATTATTAATGTAACTCTAATGTTTACATTACAATGGTTTTGATATGCGAAACCACGTTAGTAGAGAGTTATTAATAATGAAAATAAGAACAGTTGATCTATTTTTACATGTACTTATTGATGATAGATTGTTTTACACAGATTCTATTTATTTCCCATATAAACCCACTTCAAAGGCATTGAGTCCCATTTATTAAATATTCCTCAATGGAAGAGTAAAAAATGACTGATTGTTGCTTCACGAGTCAGGCTGAATATATAGCACACAATTATGTTTTTATAACTTTCTGTACTAAATGGATTCTCCCACCCAGTTATAAAAGTATATATTGGAATGGTTTAATATTCATTTGGAGGGATGTTCAGGAAAAATGTGTAGACAACAGACAAACTAATCCATAATACAAGTGCATAAGGATCCTATTCATTGTTGGGAAATTTTTAGAATATATGGTCGTTTGTTGATCCTATTATCTGAACATCTTCTAAGGGAACTACTCGTCAATGAGTATTTAGTAAAGAAAGGTTAATTTTATAAATATGATACAGTAATTCCCAAAGTAATTGACTACTTAACCACAGCAGAATTATGGGTAATTTTTCAGGATTTAGTCGGAAATATGGCTTGTTGCCATTCATCGGAGTGAGAGCTTTCCGATGAATGGCAACAAGCCATATTTCCGACTAAATCCTGAAAAATTACCCATAATTCTGCTGTGGTTAAGTGGTCAATTACTTTGGGCATTACTGTATATCACAAAATATACCTGGACCATCAACAGCACCGGAAACTCCAACAAGCCTGTTATCATGGAAGGTGTGCAGACCAAGCACATCTGGAATAGGACAGTTGACCAGTGGAATTTTCATGCACAAATACCGATGTCCAAGCAACAGGTCTGAAAGTGGCACCCTGGCAATTCCATTTGGATCCCATGGTTTGTCCCTGTTCTGGAAGGCATTATGAAGTGTTCTCCTACCTAAAATAAAAAAACAAAACAAATAATAATAAATAGTAAATTCTAAGTTAAAATGGGGCTTAACCCTGTCAAAAATGATCCGACAAATTTTAACTTGATCTGTATTTTCATGTGATTAATGCACAAACCAAATTTGAAAATAATTGGATAACAATAACTTAATTTATCCTCCACACAATTGCAACAAAATAATCAGAAAATTCTAAGTCGAAAAGAAACATAACTGTCAAAAATGGTCGAACTTGATAAAGTTGTGTATTTTGCCTTTGATCTGAATAAATACGAGATTAATTGTTGAATTTTTTAACCATGGAAATTCCAAAAGCCAAAACATTGTACAGTAATGCCCTAAAGCTCAGTGAGAGCTTTCCAAATAATGTCAACAAGCTATATTTCTGACTAAATCCTGAAAAATTACCCATAATTCTACTGTGGTTAAGGAGTCGATTATTTAGGGCATTACTGTACATAACCACATATGCAGTATGGCTTATTCTCACTTTGCCGACGAGCCTGCAAAAATATCGCCGGCAAGGTGTGAGCGTCGCGCCTATAGTCTGTATTAATTTTATAACAGTTTGCCCGGCTCCCGTTTGCAATGTTGTTTTAGCATGCTGCCTAAACGAGTTTCAAGTGAGATGAGCGACTTTCATGTTCAGTCAGTGAAATAGTAGTAAACTGTTATTCGTATTGAGCGATCGTATTGAGCTATATAAACCCAATGTCTCTCCAAAGTTGATCATATTCAATGTTCTGTCTGCATCATGGCAAGTTCTCAGTAATTGTATTCTTCATCTCCCGAGGAGGCAAACACAACCATCTAGCACAGTCAGAATCTATACCATCAGATGTACACGATACATGCGTTCGTCGACAACAAGATGTTGCCACTTGTGTATGGATTCCTGTCGAACAAGAATCAGGCGACATACACCATATTCTTCCAGAAACTAAAACAAAAGGCCAACGATGTCAACATCCAGCTTAAAGATACGGGCGGCGTTGGTGGTGGGTATGCTGTTAAAATATTCACCTCCGGCAAAAACCGCCATAAACAGAAGGAATAGTGAGATATAGACATACTTTGTTCTTATCTAAACAGAAATATGGCATTAACAGTATGTTATTGTCAATTTTGTCCCATTTGTTATGTAAACAAAAGCAAAAAACGTTACGTTTCCTGGCTTTTGTTTAGATCCGGATATGGTAAACATAAAGAGCGTTATTTGTTACTGTTTTCCTGATATGGAAATAATAAAGAGCGTTTATATCATTTTTGTGTGATTAACCAATAGAATTGCGCTGTGTTATGTAAACAGAAGCACAGAAACACAACTTCTGTAACACGAGCAGAATATTGTTTACGTACACCATCGTACGTCTTGACGACAATATACTAGTTACGCGCTGATTGTGTTTGGTATATGAGCGGAACTGTATATATTTTGGTGTTCTTCTGTTGATGGAGATTTGAACAAATATAAACATTTCTGCAACGAACGCCGCCCGTGCCTTTAACACACCAACCGTGTTCACAGACTACGAGAAAGCGGCACAGAACGCGATTAAAGACATATTTCCATCAAAACCAAACATATTCGACACGATCGACCACATTAATAAAGAGCAAGCATATACAGAATCGACGATACTTCAACTTACTGGTGGTGGCAGGGTTCAACAATAGAGAAGAAAATATCCGGCGGTCAACGCGTCTCTTAGACATTTCAAGAGAATATTCAGTGAAAACGAGATCAACATTGTAGAATACTTAGATTCAATCGCTAAATTAGTTCGCCATTGAGCTTTTTGTTAAAGTATTGTCGTGTATTTGTTATATGTTTGTTATCTCCTTGTATGTATTTTATTAATTATTTTGCATAAATAAATAAATAAAACATGACATAGATTATTTCCTAACATCAACATTGAAGCAGCACCAAAGGTTCCAAAACCCAAGTTCCCAAATTGACAAATCATTAAAAACCTACAAAAAGAGAGGACAAACCATTAAAACACTAAAAGAAAAGAGGAATAGACTATAAGCGGCAAATGATTGAAGTAAGGGATTATTGACACCTCGTGCAGGTACCCCTGGAAACAATAGCCGTCGGCAAAGTGAGATGCTCCCGTGCAGTATATGCATCATAAATATAGGTTAAAACTGTCAGTAAATGCAAGACTTACTTGCAACTGTTCCAACACTGCTTATTTTCTCATCTTCTAAATCATCCCCAAACAAAGTTGGACGTAGCCGAACATCTTCCCGTTTTCTGTCCCTATCATGAACCTCGATCTCAAGTGGAGGGCCATTCAAATACTGCCTCAACTCAGACTGTACCAGTGTACCTGTAAATCAATGGAATATAGGGGTGTAATGATTGATCGATTCACTGGTGAATCACTATACACTCATTCCTGATAAGAATTAACCCTTTCAGTGCCAGGTCCGATTTTTGTATCAACCCATATAACCTGTGCCAATGCATTCTCTTATATATGCGAGTCGACCATAGGTCGCCTCGCATATATAAGAGAATGCATTGGCCTAACAATTTTTCATTATTTTTTACAATTTTTTACAATTTTAATAATTTTTTCTTATATTCTTTAACAGACTTATTTTTGTAGGTTTAGTGCCAGGGAATCTTATGTTTTTCATGGGCATCAAAATTATTACTATGAATACTTGGTGATAGTTTTGAGTTATAACATGCCCCTAAGGTTTTATCCAGTTTGTTTTTAAATTCGCTGTAGCATGCTTAAGCATACCCAAAAAAATTAAACCCCAAAAAAAAAAAATCTAAAAAAAAAAAAAAAAAAAAATTTTATTTTTTTTAGGGCCGATTTTACACACCCTGGCACTCAAAGGGTTAATACAGAAATGAAGTATCGAAAAGTCATGATACAATGCGTCCAAAATTCTGTTTATCTCAAACAGTCAATAAAAGTCATAGTCTACACAAGTTACTCCGTTGTTGGCAGCTCAACAACCTGTAGGTAAAAATGATCTGGCTAGTCTAATGTATTTTAATCTGATAGAAATTGAGGCCTTCACACACACTTCAATTAGTCTATGTGTGTTTTTAGGAAAGTTTTTATTTGTCTTTTCCATTTCCAATGGATCTTTAACAGAACTCTTCTGTTTGTCAAGAATGTGGGACAAACTTATCAGGGATTAGCAGCCAGATGCCAGTGTATTTTACAAATGGTTATATGTGATATATACACAAGCTAAACATACTCCATATTTTGTATTGACAAGCCATATGCGCTATGTATTCTGATGTCGCATTTTTGGATGATCGGTCATCCGTATCAATTTGACAATGGACGTTACCTTATGATCGGCACCAAAAGGTTTTTATCAAATGTAAGGTCCGTATAGTGTGAACATTTTTTCTCCGATCAAAAACGCAAAATCTAATTCCAGTATAAACAAGAGCATCGCTAGGGCATGGCAAAATACGCCCTTTAGCCATTTTGAATTGTACTACCACAAAATAAAATGATAATTTGAGCTTACAAAGAATATCTGATATACCCCTAATTTAAATGCTAAAATGTGGTCAAATTTTAAGTCGAAAAATGGCCGTAACTCATGTGAAAATAAGAACCAATCTTCGAACTTGGCCTGCAGTTTTAGCTGGGAAACACACATACCAGCTTTGATTCAGATAAAATAATCCAAACTGGAGTTATCGGTCGGAAACCAAAATTTTATGAAATCAGTCAAATTCTAAGTTGCAAAAGGGCAGTAACTCATGTAAAAATAATTAGTTGGAACCAATATTCGAACTTGGCCTGTAGCTTTATCTGGGAAATACACATATCAACTTTGGTTCAGATCAAATAATTCAAACTGGAGTTATCGATCGGAAACAATAAATGTTAACAGATGGTCAAGTTTTAAGTCGAAAAATATCTGTAACTCATGTAAAAATAATTGGACAGAACCCATATTCAAACTTGGCCTGTATATTTAGCTGGGAAATAAACATACCAACTTTGGTTCAGATCAAATCGTCCAAACTGGAGTTATCGATCGGAAACCAAAAATGTTAACAGACGTCCAGATGGATGGACGGACAACACAGCCATAGAAACAATGGAAGTTCATGCTTATGTCGCCAAAAATCGGCAGATAATAAAGAGTTATAAATTACTGATTACATAATATGACCTTTTTTACAAAAGGGCGTAAAAAATGCATATATTTCAGACTACTAATCCCATTGCCAATCAAACATCCCCAGTACAGAACATGATTACCCTTACAACCAATAACGTCTTGCAGCAGGTTACAGCCAACCACCAGAACACACAAAATGGCTAAATACACGGACAAAAGCATGCCTGTTTTGTGTACGGTTATATTTTGGGTATACACATGAATAAACGGGCTACAAGTATCTGGCTGTAAGTTTTCTTTAAAGTTTGATAGGTTAGACACATGATGCTGCCATGCAGTTTAAAATTACTGGGTGAGACTTCAGTCAGACAACACAGACAGGGCTTAAGAGAATATATGAAAGAATATGAATATTAATTGCTTTTTACAGAAACAAATTGATTTGTCAATATATCACTGACCACACGTCGAGTAGTTTTTTTCCACCTGTTTTCAGTGTTGTGGTCACAGTTAACAATAATCTTTGTTGAAAACCTCCAAATTCATTAAAATGATCACTTGAAGTAACAAACTTGACCAAAATGTATGTCTAATTTGATCAAATTAGTGAGGGAATACTGAAATAATGCATAAATAAGGCTGAATCAAAACTGAACCCCAGGAATATGTTAAATTTGCTATGAAACTATGTCACTGCATGTACAACCACTAACCTCTGCCCTCTGAACTTATCCAGATAGCCAACAACACGTTGCACCACTGGTGCTGGTATACCCACCATGGTGAAAATTGAAATATGGGCAGGTCAGAAACCAAATTGTGGGTGAAAAAAATGTGATGAACGAACACAATACTTGACAATTCTAATGAACGACGGATGGAAATCCAACATTTTCATATAAAGAAAGAGGGATAACTCTTGAACGGAAAATGGGAACAACATCAATGAACCCTCTTTTGAAAGCCTTCCTGATGCCAAACCTGCATACCAACTTCATTGAGATCTGATCACCCATGGTTGAGATATATGAGTGGACAGACAGCTAGACAGACACATGTAATCTTTTGGGATAGGGCAGGGTTTCCACTACTATGGCAGACCGGCCGTCCAGCGGCCTAATTCCCCTCCCCAACCTTGACATTAGGGGGGGGCTGAATTCTGATCAGCAACCATGAACACAGGTGAGTTCTGGCAGTAAGACATTTTACCTCAAAACAAGGTCTGTATCAAAGAGATGTTTAATTAAAAATAAAACAATTAAAATAATAATAGTTATTATCAATGTATTTATTCCCTATCCAATTAATGCAAAATTATCCATTATACGAATCCAGCATGAAGTCATCTCTGTCTGAGGAAATTCTGATTTTCAACAAATTGTTTTGGTTCAGTGGTACTGTGAATACAAAGAAAGCATGCAGAGCACGTGACATGAGCTCTGCTCATGACGCCGTAACACTGGTTATTGCCAAAGTAAACTTGACACTGAGTGTGACAATATGTCTTTAGTTCCTTTGGTGTCGGCTTTTAATATGCTACTGTTATAAAAGTAATTCTATCCACTGTATGTTGTGGTGCTTACATGCTTTTAGTTTATTAACTCGAGATCAAAGAAAGACAATATGTTTTAATTTGGTTTCTATACCAAGCTTCTATGTTCCTGCTTGTTGTCTCAAGTGCAAGTAAACAGCTACTTTTCAGTGATAAACATCTAAATTTTCTCCCGACAGGGCACCGAGTATGTGCTTCCTAAATACGGCCACATTCCCCCAACCCCTAGCGGAAACCCTGGATAGGGGTATAAATATGGTTACCTCACATCTTCATGGAATATTAATCTATGTGGATCAGGAATGGAACCAGCCTTACCACAGCTGGATGGCTATACTTTTAAAACATACTGAACTACCGAGGCCCCCCATCACTGAGGTTTAACCTCGTATATATTCAATGACAATTTGGTGTGCACTGTTGAAGGACAGGTAATTAATACGTATGTTAAACTGCTATGTTTGTTTATACTGGCAGCTATATATCTCAGACACCATGGTCAATTTATATCCAATAGTGGGTTTTCTCCTATATATTTTGAGACTTCCGTATATTTATCCTTTATAGACTCGAAAACGGCACTGTGGGGTTAATCGCGTTGATAGTTAAAGAGCGTTCGTATCCGCAGTGTCGTTGATAAAGAGCGTATGCGTGTAATGTGATTCTTACGCCTGGGTCCGGGCGTGAGAGTGTAAGACTGTATCCAGACATGAGCGTGTTGTGTGACGTACTTAGGCTTCCTAGGAACGGGGGAGGGCAAAATTAGATCCCACGGCATCCCCACGGCAATTTTAATTCACATTCCCCAACACCTAGCAGGGACAAATATTCAGCGAGTCTTGTGACGTATTAATTCAAATGCTTTCGATCAAACAATATTTTCTGTCTCTGTCGCACTCATATGTCGTCATCTCTACGAATCCACTGCAATCGACCTATTTTTAGAACGCAACACATGGTACCAAAATTGCGTTGGTGATGGGGGTGCACGGCGGTATTAATTTAAATATGTCATGTTGGTAACAATATCTAGCCGAGAATTCCTCAGACCTACAGACGAATGCGACCAGCAAATTTCAAAATTGGTCACTTGACCTCCCCATGAATATCTTCTGGGAAATTCCAGGGAATGCATGCCCATTATCGGGCCATTGTGTGTGTCGCGGTCGCGCAATTTTAACACTTTCGAGGTAAATACACGTGGTTGTTAATTACGTCACGCCACGTGGATCCAGGCGGAAGTTAACCTCACCCTTCAGATGCCGCGTACGTTAGTGATACCGGAGTTATAGCATGCTCGTTATGTTTTTTGACTGGCCGCAGTGCCCAATCCGCCGAATGTGAACATGTTATCAACTGTTACGGCAGTCCGTGGCCCACGGCAGTCAGTTGCCGTGGCAAATATTGAAGCCTACAGCGATTGCCACGGCAATGCCGATTGCCGTGGTGAATGTGTGTCCTTTATAGACTCGAACCGATTGAGCTCAAACTTGCTACCTACGGGAAGTGTCATGGACGGGTTAAATTGTGACCCCGACCTGACCTTGACCTTGAAAATGATCAATTCAAGGTCAAATCGGGTAAAACTGGCGGATTTCGACGAAATTTTACACCTAGGTGCAGCATACGTGTCTCGGAAGCTGTTGCAATTGCATTTTCGAACAAAGCCATGAGACGAACCATGCCAGTGGCGGGCTAACCTGCTAGTATCATATATTTGACAGGCAGTAGCCAGTACAAATGTCAAACAATGATGCAAAAAAAAAAAAAGAAGGCTTTTAACTAATTAGGCTTGGGCTCAATCTCAAATTGACTAGATTACCGTACATGTTATAAGATAAATGCATTCAATTTAATTTGGACAAAATATCAATGAAAATCTGTAAATACCAAGTTTAATGTCAAAAGTTTTTAGGTTGCCCAAACAGTCCAAATAGTGGATCCAATTCAAATTTCTATTGATATCGGTTGAAACTACTATAATAGTTTCGACATCTAAATTTTATAGGTTGTGACTAATTCTCCAATACATACCCAAAAAAGGTTTCTATAATATTATGAACATCATGCATGATTGAATTCTTACCTGCGAGCACAACATTAGTGTCATCCCAATATATATTCCTAGCATGTGCTTTCCCGGGTGATTTGTGCAATGGCTGCTGAAAAAATTGGTACTGGCAAAACACTGGCATGCATCTACAAAATTCAAACATTAAACATCGAAGTGTACATAAGTGAATGACATTGAGAAGTGACGTGCACAGGTAACAACAAATAATCAAGACCATGCAAAACTTTATATTTAAAAACCAAACAGCACTCTCACCACATCTCAAAATATGGCGCAGGATAGTTGCAGAATGAGGTCACCAGAGGGTGAATTTAGTGATGGTACCCCGCACAGCAGGCTAGCATCACTAAATTCATCCTCTGTTATGTTAAGCTGTTATGTACTGAAATGACTACCTAGAATTATTTCCTACCTGCCCTTATAACTGGGATCATAGCATGTCTTTGAGCAGTGAACAGATCAGATGATCTATAGAACATTTTTTTTATATCTTTAATTCTAGCAGACAGTATACAATTATATTGTCCATCCCTTAACTAACACTATTTCTGATTGGGCAAAAGCCATCACATGATAATCCGAGAAAAAGTCATATTGGACTCCCGAAAGTCGTATTGGACTCAATCGAGTCCAAATATGACTTTTTATCGGGACTCCGTGACATCACAAAGTAACTCTATTTGCCAAATGAATCGGTGAAATTGTGATGTGCGCACAATACTCCGGTAGATTTAGCAGACATTTCACTTCGGCATTGAGTTTTATTTTCGCTTCCGTGTTTACTCTTCCAAATCATGGTTTCTGATGATCAACTACAGGCTTTTATTGAGAATCAAGTGCCGACAAATACCAAAAATAACCACAAAAGTTTTATTCCCAAAATTTGGATAAACATACAGATGGATAAAAAAATGTCATATGTGAATATGACTTTTCACCACAACCTGGACGAGTACATGAAAAACACATACTGTACACAACATTGTATAATAACTTTATAATATAGTGAGTTTGTGAAACCAACACTTTTACACAGAGTGTAGCATTTACTAATATTGCCGATAATTCCAACTACATCGGTCGTACCATTTAAAAAAAACACAGACATGCAGAAATATAATGTGTGACAAAATACTAATTGTTGCTTAAAGGTGATATATTATAAAATAGCTGGAATGTATTCAATGTGCATTTGCATAAGATCACAATTGACCAAATATGTGATAATTGTGGTAGATTAAAATGTAGGTAACATCTGGAAATTCAAACAAATGAATGTATTTAACCCTTCCATGACAGGAGCTTCCTGAAATTTTGCAAAATAACTGTGCCAATGCATTATCTTATATTTGTGAGTCTCCCATAGGAAGCATCGCATATATAAGAGAATACATTGGCCTAACACTATTTACCTTGACCTTGTAAGCCAGTGCATTCTCTTATAGATGCGAGGATCCCTATGGGAGACTCGCATATATAAGAGAATGCACTGGCACAGGATTTTTAATGCTGCACCAGCGAAATTTAATTCAAACATATAAAGTGTGGTATATATGTTGGAAATGTGATAGGAATGTAACTTTGTTCTAACTCAAAATCGATTGATTAAAAATTCCATATATTGTTGTTATTTAAAGTGATTAAAAATGAGACATTTAATTGAAAACCACCTTGAATCACTGCGGAAAAGTAAACTGTTCTACTGAAAATAGTAACTTTGCTGTCTCACATTATTAGTTAGTGTCTGGAAATCAAAAACAAATTGAAAGAAAAATTGATTTATAATGACATGCATGCGAAGCTTCTGTTCACTTGTTTCTTTGATTCATAATTATTATTTAACCCTTCCATGACTGGAGCATCCTGCAATTTTGAGAAAACCCTGTGCCAATGCATTATCTTATATATGTGAATCTCCCATAAGGAGCCTCTCATATATATGGGAATATTTTGGCCTAACAATATTTGACTTGTCCTTGTTAGCCAATGCATTCTCTTATATATGTGAGGCTCCCTATGGGAGACTCGAATATATAAGAGAATGCACTGGCACAGGGTCTTTAATGCTGCACCAGCCCAGCTCCAGTCATGAAAGGGTGAATAGCCTTGAATTCCTATACAAGTGTAGGGAAGAAAGAACCCAACAGACAGTGTTGCTTTAAAGATAGATCTCTTCCTATAAACAAGATTTATATAGTTTCTGGGTATAAAATAGCAGATATAAATTGAAGACTTCAGTTATTAGAATCAATTAATTGCCCAAAATAATGTTAACCACAGTCAACTATAGTGTACAATTGCCCCAAACCTGTTATTTATCAACATTTTGTTCAACGAAATTTAGCCGGTTTGTCAAATATCTGACACACAAAAGCCACTTGATTTTAGAGTTATCCATCTTCATCTGCAATTTGTTCCAAGACCGTCTTTTCGTCGACTTTTTACCAGACCACTAAAAAGTGCCGGTGGCGAAAAATAATAGATTTCAAAAATCATTATCTGATCAAATATTTTTTACCCCGAAGCCAAAGAAATAATAATTTGCAAGCATTAATTCCGATTATGCATCTTTAATATTGATTATATTTCTAATTTTCTGGTATAATACGTATACAATCAATTAGGACATTTTTGCAGGCTATTTTTAGTACAAATCAGCCAGAACTGATCAGGCGATCTCAGATAGAGAGAGTTCTCCCACTTGCGATGCTCAAAACATTTTCACGAGGCTTGCAAAAAAGATCAGAGCGAAGCAAGCGGGAGAACTCTATCTTGTTAGCACATTCCACCTAGGCAAAATTTCAGACATGATAATACCAGAAATTTCGAAATAAAATCAATATTAATTGATAGAAGTGTTTCGGGACAAGGGTCTTCGATTCATATTTATTATTTTATACCCAGAAACTATGTAAAACTTGTTAACTATAGGAAGAGATAGACCATCTTTAAATATTTGGTGATGTATATCAAGAAAGTGTTCAGGTTGAGAATAACAAAGACACGTTTACATACCGATTGCTGAGTGTGTTATATGGAATGGGAGTATCTGGCAGTTCCGTCACCGAGTTTATTTTGACGATCATTGGATTGAGATCTAATTTCTGTTCCTCAGATAGCAGTGGTTGATCTAACGAGACTGTTATGAATGCATCCTCAACACCAGTTACCGGATCCTCCAGTCGATTAGATATACATTTAGTTCCTGAATTTAAATTAGAATATCCATTTTTTTTTTTACATATTTTTTAAGTTCAGGCTTTGAAACAAAATGTCTGTAAGGTTTGCGATTCGTTGCGGGAGCAAGAAGAGCCCATATGTCTAAGCCATTACTTAAATCAGTGCCCATAAAATCTAAAAATATAGTAAGCAGTTTATCTCAGTTCTGTTTTCTGCCACTTTTTTGACCAGCAAAATTAGGTGACATAAAACAAACTGCTATTTCAGGAAGATGCAAATAAATATGAACAAATGGAGTATAAGAATACATACAAAAGTAAATAGAACAACAGTTTGTTGTGAAAATATAGTGTGATAAAGGTAATAATCCTGGTATAAAGTGAGTTTGCGATAGAATAAACATTGCGATTTAACATATGTCCAGAAAGGCACTGGAAATGAAATTGTGGAAGTGAGGTTGCTATTTAAAGACATGATGTGTACTTATTTCAGTGAATTAAACTGTTAACACTTTCGTTAATAAATACTCATTGACGAGTAGTTCCCTTACAAAATGTTTAGACAATAAGTTTATTATTATCTAAACATTTCCAATCAATGAATATGATGTCTTCCGCACTTTTATTATCATTTCCTCTGGCTGTCGTCTGCTCATATATCCTTAACATCACTCCAAATAAATAAAAAACCATTCCAATATATAATTTTATAACTCAGATAACTAACACAGATTTAAGTTCCCAGATAGTGAAGATGGTGATGTGCACCCATTAGGGAATTTCGATAATACATTATGTCCTTTGCCAAGAGAAATTAAATTAAAAAAGAAAAAGAAGCGTTTCTAAAGAAACCAAAAAAACTTTATAATTTAACCTTCCAGAGAAGAAGAGGCCTAATTAGAATGAGGTGAATTTAGTGATGCTAGCATTCTGTGTGGGGTAGCGTCAATAAATTCACGCATCATTCTGCAAATGTCCAGCATATATTTTCAGGCCTGATCATATAATGAATAAAAGGTCGCTGACAAATATGTCCCCCCAATGAAGGTGGCAGGTTTGAACGAATTTATTAATATGATACAAAGTGCATATTCACTAAATATGGTGCACAACTTCAATGTGTCTAGAAAGGTTCAATAACTCTAAAATAAAAAAACATAAAACATTTCTTGTCAAAAAGGGCAATAACTCCTACCAAAATGAGTCTGAGTCACAGGTGCACAGATTCCCATGCTGGTCGATATATGAGCCAAGCAAAAAAAAATTGACCAGAAAATAACGGAATACAGGCTCGGACAAGTCCCGGATGTACGCACCACCGAGCGAATGAGGGTCATTACTATAGTACTCTGATGGAATGTTGGGGGACAATGAATGAAAGCTCAGAGAAAATTAACTATGTAGCAAAAAATTAAATCTAAGTAAAAAATACAACCTCGCAATTGCAGGTATGCAATGGTGGTTATTGTCTTTGTAAAGTGTCAACACAATTGACCAGAAAACGAAGAGATATAAGATTGGATAAAGATGCGTCAATTGAACGACTGACTTATGGATGGTACAACAGATGGACAAGGCGATTAAGTTTAATGATGGTTCAGCTGCTAAGTCATATCACAAGGTTGTCTGTTTTGTGGGTAAAGTAAAGATGGTTTATAACTCTACCAGTGACGTCCAGGAACCAACCAACAAACTTCCCAGTTTACATTCCTTGTGTGTATCACAAATCTGTGTTTATCGGGATTCGAACCAGCATTGCCATCACTGGACAGTTTATGTTGACCTAATGTGCCATGTATCTTACCAACTGAGCCACCGGGGGTCCCTCAATTTAATGAATCTGATAATAAATTTGTGCTCACCTGAGAAGAGGACAGCGAGTCTCAGTGATATCTGAAGTCGGCCGTGTTTCTTAATGAGCTCTGCAGCTGCCAGGGCGGCAGCCTCGGCTTTCTTATTACGCTTTATTTTCGTCTGGTTTTCCTTCACAGGTCCATGACTGCTTACTCCAGATACAGCTGAAGGCAAGAAATAAATACTTAATAGGTAATAGTTAGTTTCAATTAGTTACATAAAGAATGCATCACATAGTAGCCAGCCGATAGTACCAAATTTTCATGAGTGGAAATCATGTTTTATCTTAAAACCACAATATTACAGGTGGTATAAATGTGATACTCTTTTGACATATTTATACTATAATTAGTATATGGGTATGCCTGAAAATATTTTGACACCAAGGTCAACTATGATGTAGTTCTACTATATGAGTATAAACGTTTAACCCACGAGTTGCCGTTGAGACATTTACACCGGAGTAGACATTTATGTCCTGTAACAAGCTTTATACCCACAGTAGGACACTAGTAAAGCTGAATTTTACAAATTAGGTGTTATTGATACAATAATATAGGGATAAATGTATTTATGTATAGAAGAAGTATAATTTATTTTTTCCTTCATCTTTATCATCTTATTGATGTATTTGTGTTGTCTCTATATCTGTTATAAAAATCAGCAGAGATGTCGCAGGTAAAATTATAGAAATATTTTTATTTTATTTTATTTAAATACTTAAAGATACATAATCCGAATTAACGCTCCCAAATTACTATTTCTTTGGCTTTGGGGGTAAAAAATATTTGATTTGAGTCGAGGAACCCACCCATAAAAGCTCAGAGTGATCAGATATCGATTTTTGAAATCTATTATTTTTCGCCGCCGGTACTTTTTGGCGACCTGGCAAAAAGTCGACGAGAAGATGGTTTCGGACCAAATTGCGGATGAAGATGGATAACTCTAAAATCAAGTGGCTTTGGGTTTTAGATATTTGACAATCCAGCCAAATTTAGTTGAACAAAATGCCCATAAATGACAGATTTTGGGCAATTTTATTCTATAGTTAACTGTTGTTAGCATTATTTTTAGGGCAATTAATCGATTCTGGTAAATGAAGCAGCATGTCAAAAAAATATTGTTGTTATTGGAATCTGATGATATGGGGACCATCAAATCGGATTGAGTACCTTTAACTACTTAACTTAAAATAACTTTATTTTCATTATATGGAATGATCAATAGGATTAGTGTGAGTGTCAACTTACTAGCAAGTAGAATGGAATCTTTTATCACATACCTGCAGAAGCTGCTGATTTGTTCCTCGATCTCAGATCAGGAGAAAGTAACTCTTTACTGGGAGTTTTACTGGGATGAATTGATTCCCGTGTTCTTTTTCCAGACCCTGTACTCCTCTTTGGCTCACTCAGCTGACTGTGAGCAGCCCTCGACGAACTCTGAGGAGATCCATGTTTCGAAAATTTACCAGATCTGCAAAAGTAAATACGAAGTGTAATAATATTACAATCATTTTTGCAATATTTTTTTTATTATTATTAGCTCCAATGTAAATGTGATTTGAAGCATGCAACAAAATCATGCGAATCTGTTAAATTAGAACAAATAGGACGTGATGAAAGCTTGTAGACAGGGAATGAACCTGGCGATTTGCCAGCCACCCTGCCAGATAGGATGCCTACTCGATGTTGGCGGCCATGAATCATGGTTAAAGATATAATTTTATTCATAAAGGAATTCTGAGGATTTCTACAACAGACAGCAGGCAAAATACAATGCAATTTCACAGAAATCCACAAAATTACAATGCATAATAGAGGATATTAGGATTATATATGGGTTCAGCAGTTACATAATAATTACTTGATTACAAGAAGGCTGGTGCTGGAATAGTTAAAATTCAGCCTTTATAACCTTTACCCAATAACAATCCCCATTTCTATAGTAAGTAGAGATTTGTATTGGTCCCTGACAGCATTAGATTGGAGAACCTCATCCATCAAGCATTGATGAGTTCTGCCTGTACCGGTAGTAATAATATTCTAATATGTTAATGGAAATCATCCAATGTAGATAACTATATCTATACTAAATGGATTCTCCCATTCAGTTATAAATGTATACATTGGGATGGTCTATTATTTATTCGGAAGGGTGTTCAGGTAATAAAACCAGATGGCAGACAGAATAACAGATAATATAAGAGCAGAAAGATTCATATCCATTGGTGAGAAATGTTCAGATAATAAGTTCAACAAATGACCTATGGTTGTTTGTTGAACTTATTATCTGAAGATTTCCTAAGGGAACTACTCATCAATGAGTATAGAAAGGGTTAATAATGAGGCTTATATAGTAATGCCCTAAGTAATCGACCTCTTAACCACAGCAGAATTATGGGTAACTTTTCAGGATTTAGTCGGAAATATGGCTTGTTGCCATTCATCGGAAAGCTCTCGCCAAGAGCTTTCCGATGAATGGCAACAAGCCATATTTCCGACTAAATCCTGAAAAGTTACCCATAATTCTGCTGTGGTTAAGAGGTCGATTACTTAGGGCATTACTGTATAGCGCTTATCTCTCTAACATAAGAGACCCAAAGCACTTCACATTATATCCCCAGCTGTTGAGTAATGCCGAGTCTTACATGTATGTCTGCTGCCATTTTACAGGCGCTTCACCAAATCGGCTTATGCTTACTCAACAAACCAGGTCCTTATTTCTTGTCTAGGTACGATGAAGCGAGCATAGTAGAAGTGACCTTACCCAAGGGTCACAAGTTGGTGTGAGATTTTAACAGAATACGTTCCATCAGCTAAGCCCCTGCGAATTGTGAGTTTTTCATCGAATAAAATTTTGAACTGAATAGCTCTCAAAAAATTTGAAAACAAATCAAATTTCAAATTGAATATTTCATAATCTTGCTCTCCGAAATTATAAGATAAATATATGTTTACCTTTTTATTCTGTATGTCATAATTATCTCTTAAATAAAACATGTTGTCATCTTTTGTTTTGTGAATGGTGGATCGACAATTAAAGACACCATTTCTTCAAAATATAACAAACAATTAGGAAAATGCTCTTTTCGTGCAGGGTAAATAAAAACTTCCGATGTCATTAGTGAGGAATTCAACATTGATTCAAAAGGCGGAATAGGAGAATTGCAGAATTACGCTTTCTCAACTATAAAATGGGGGTTTGATTAAAGGGCTTTGACCTGCACTATCGTGAACGACATTACAACTGCCACTGCAAGTCAAAACTGAGCAAACACAATCAAATAATGAAAAGATAATGAATCTAATAGCAAGCGGAGTCACGGGAATAGTGATAACCAATACTATTTTATACACTTCGGAATTCAGGCTCCATGGGAAGGTTCATTTGAATGGATAGCGATATCTGCTATTTCAAACTATAGCAGTTTTATGTACAACAATACATACAAACTTGTGATATTAATATAGTCGATTGTTGAGACAACACATCACAGCATAACTTGTCATATACAACTTGTCAGTTATTGTGAACTGGTTGCAACACAGACGTCATTTGGTACACTGGATAGTTGAATGTCTACTGTGTTAGAATATCTTTTGTTTAGGAAAATCCATCTGGGACAAATTTGGTAAATTTGAGTTTCCATGGCAACGATGGCTGGTATTTGGAATTTTTACATTAAATAATGCGTATCGTGAATAACGACCTAAATGTTTACATTGGTTTATGGAAAAACTTGTAGTGACTGACATATCCATGGTGACCTTGAAATTTTCAAGGTCATGCATAAAGGTCAAGGTCAGTGTTAAAAATCAGGATTTTTATCATCTAGCATGTTCGACCGTCCTGGTTATGATTTATTACAAATAGCGATCACCAACACTATTTTGTTAACTCCGGAATTCAGGCTCCATCGGTCATTTGAAAGGGTATCGATATCCGATTAGGAAACAATAGCAGTATGAAATATGTGGTGACAACATTTTTATGTACAACAAGACATAACTTTTTTTGATATTTATATAGTCGATTGTTGAGATAAAAATCCCAACATAACTTCATGCAACAATGCCAACATGTCAGTTAGTTTGAATGGATTGCAACACAGACATCTTTTGGTACACCGGATAGCTGAATGTCTACTTTGTTAGAATATCTTTTATTTAGGAAATTCCAATTGAGACAAATTTGATAAATTTGAGTTTCCATGGCAACAATGGCCAATCATGGGTTATTTGGAGAGTTTACATTATATTATTCTTATAATGGACAATTGAACAACTACCTCAACGTTTGCACTGGTTTATGAAAGAACCAGTAGGGGTCCACATTTCCACATACATGTATGTGGTTGGAAGGTCAAGGCCACATTCATGTCATAGTAATTACAAACAAGAGCATCGCATGTGGTATTTTCATAACAAGTAATTCATATGCCAAATTTGACGGACGGAACCCAAATTCAAACTTGACCTGTATTTTCATATGGGTAATACATAAATAATAATAAGAGAATACATTGGCACAGGGTTTTCGCAAAATTTCAGGAAGCTCCAGTCATGGAAGGGTAAAGGACTTTGACTCGTTACCTGTTCTCAACTTCCGTAGGAGATTTAATCTCAAAAGATGCTTCATGTTCGTCAACAATATTTGATGCATGTGTTTCAAGGCTTGGATGTGTTCCAATAGAAGAATGGCCACTTATGATAGTGGTAGCATGCGACTCACTGGGCTGCACAAGACTTTCTGAAAATAAGAATTATCAGGACATATAAAGGTACTCAATCCAATTCGATGGTCCCCATATCAGATTCCAACAACAACAATATTTTTTGAAATGCCACTTCATCAGTTATCAGAATCAATTAATTGCCCAAAAATAATGCTAACCACAGTCAACTATAGTATAAAATTGCCCAACAACCTGTTATTTATCAACATTTTGTTCAAAGAAATTTTGCCGGTTTGTCAAATATCTGACACAAAAAAGCCACTCGATTTTAAAGTTATCCATCTTCATCTGCAATTTGGTCCGAGAGTGTCTTCTCATCGACTTTTTACTGGGCCACTAAAAAGTATCTGTGGTGAAAAGTAATAGATACTTTTAGTGGCCCAGTAAAAAGTTAAATAATGTCCATATATGCAAGTTTTAAATCAAAATACGTGTATAACGAGAGGCCGATCACGATCGGCAGATGTTAACCCATCCCTTGGCGATAAAAATTTAATATGATCGGATAAATGAGAGTTTTGGTGTTGAATTATAGAGTATACTGTTATGTACTATTATAGACAAATGTACATAACACAAATTATTGGAATTTATGGGTCACTGGCATTTATATAAGAGAATGCACTGGTACAGGATCTGTAATGCTAAACCACCACAGCCAGCAAGTCCGTGGGTTAAATGTGTAGGTGTGACCTGGACATGGAATACTTGGGTTAAGAGAGTCCAATTTAAGTTTACAATAATAATGTGTCCTAGTATACAGATAAGCAACCTCACCACTGACCCATTAATATCAATTATATAGCACAGCTGTCAAAAAATCACAGGAATTGTTTATGTTGAACACTGACCTCTATTAAACCAATAACAATTATAATGATATCAGACCATCTGAAGATATAACTCTGCAGCACAGATGTCCAAGTCTACTGTTAATATCATGTGATGTTTATTGTTGAATCTTATTTTAAATTAGATACCATAGCCTTCTTTATCAGATTATTTGCACATTGGCATAAGAAACATCAGAAAATAATATAGCTTTATCAATAGCTAAGTAGTCCAAATGCAATTGGTGAATTAATTAAAAAATTAAAGGGACACATTGGAAATCTTTTTATCAACTTGTATCATAATCATCAATATCTAAATGAAAACAAATGACAATGTCAATGACATTTTTTTTATTGTTATTATAAAAGTTAAAAATAATTTTTTTTTTAAATAGATTTTTTTTTTCAAATTTTTTTTTTTTTGGAAAAATGGTCATAACTCCTTTAAAATAAATCGGATCAAACCCATATTCGAACTAGATCTGTATTTTGGGCTGTGAAACTCACATACCAAATTTGGTTCCAATCAGATAAAAAATGTTTGAGTTATGGCAGAATGTGTGAATTCTAAGTCGAAAAAGGGCCATAACTCTGTAACAAAAACTCGGATCAAGCCCAAATTCGAACTCGATCTGTATTTTGGGCTGATATACCCATATACAAAATTTGCTTCTGATTGGATAGAAAATGTTTGAGTTATCGCATTACACGTGAAGTGTCTACGGACGGACAGACGGACGGACAGACGGACGGACGGACGGACGAACGAACGACGAGTGGTCAATCCGGACAACGACACTATGTTTACCATACATGGTATGGGTAAACATAAAAATAGAACAATATAAAAATGGAATCTTACCTGCTGATTTTTGGTGCTTGGCTATCTGTTCACTTTTGAAGGAGACAGTTGATGGGAGTGGTCGCACATGACTAGCCTTCTTCGGCTGCATCTTGGCGTATGCCTTGATTTGCTTATTAACCATACCTTTCACTCCACCAATATCATCAATCCCTTCACCTTGAATATAAGTACGGTATATACTGTAATAGTAATACACGGGATAACATACATTCTTTTCATCTTTAATTGTGAAAAATAAGACAAGTGTCATGTAAAATGAATAATAGTGTTACATACACATAATCAAACATCATTGCACAAATCAAAATTTCAGTACATTATGATTTGAGAACAAAAATGTTTGAAAATAGGCAACTTAACACTGAATTTACAGTAATGCCCTAAGTAATCGACTCCTTAACCACAGCATAATTATGGGTAACTTTTAAAGATTTAGTCGGAAATATGGCTTGTTGCCATTCATCGGAAAGCTCTCACTGAGAGAATCACACTCCACAAGTCAAGTTTACGAATGAGTATTTACCCATAATTCTGCTGTGGTTAAGGAGTCGATTACTTAGGGCATTACTGTAAGTGTGGATATCAAAATTAGGGTGAACTAAAATTCTCAATGTGCTAATTGGTAGAATTTACCTGCTAATATTTTAATAATTATTTGACTGACGGCTGTGGAAATCTACACTAAGAATTGGACCTTAAAATGTGCACATGTATGTTCCATTTAACACTTTTATGACTGGCGCTTCCTGAAATTCTGTGAAAGCCCATAGAGCGCCTCGCATATATAAGAGAATGGATTGGCCTAACAATATTTACATTGACCTTGTAAGCCACTGCATTCTCTTATATATGCGAGGCTCCCTATGGGAGACTCGCATAAATAAGAGAATGCACTGGCTTACAAGTTCTTTAATGCTGCACCAGCGCAGCTCCAGTCATGAAAGGGTTAAGGTCGCTCTATGGTGATAATGAGTCTCTATTCGGATTACATCAACCAGTCATCCGTGGCTAACATGAGGATGAGTTGATTGGTGAATACAATGAGTGATAAATTGATCGGCATTAATCTAACACACACCTCAAAAGTCACCTTGACTAGCTACATGTAGATGCACACATGACTTCAAATAGGAATAAACCCTAAGAAAATAACTTACCAGGTTTTCCTTGAGGAAGCTTGAAGAATTTTGGGCGATCAAATCTGGCTCGAGGTGACACCCTGTCCTTTGTGTCCCAGATCCTCAAGGTCATTGTGTGGTTGAACATTTTCAACAGGAGTTCCTTAGAAACATTCACTGTGTGACTATAATAAAAGGAGAAACATTAAATTAGGGGATAAATACTCAGTCGTAAACTTGACTTGTGGAGTGTGATTTGCTTCCTTATATAATCTTTCAGGTAATGATGTTTTGGAATTATAATGCAAATTTTTTCATACACATGTAGATTAAATATTACTGCGATTGATAGTGTGTAATAATGTCTATGTCGGATGGCTCATTATTTAACATCGGCTAGTACACTTATGATTGCTTGTGAACAAACCTACATTGTTGTGGTGGGTGTGGAAAGATAGAAACATACCTCCCAACTGAACTATCAGTACAACTTAAAAGTTACGACTAATTAGTCAGGTGTATCATAATTGGTGGCTAGTAATTGTCATTTTACAGCAGATTTAAGGTGGTTGGTTACCTGCCATTTATTTGGTTTTAATCTGTCAGTATCCCATATTTTATTTTATAGTGGGAATTTATTACTTAATAAGGAGTGAATTAGAATAAGCAATTAACCCTTCCATAGGGAGCCTCGCATATATAAGAGAATACATTAGCCTAACAATATTTACTAGTGCTGAAACGGTGACCTATTTTTGTAGCCGGTTAACCGCGACTTGTAACCGGATCATAACCGGTTATCCGCTATTTTCAACCTATGACTTTATACTGATTATTTATACAATAATTTGTACCAATATATCAGCATAATTTGATTTATTAACTGTATGGCAAACTCGCGTAATGTTTACACAGACAGAGCTTGTAAATCACCAAACACGAACGTCACAAAGCCACGTGTTGACAACTTGGCAGATGACACAGTGAACTAAAACTCGCAGTGTTATAAATAGACGTGTCATGCTTGACCTGTTTGTACTGCGGTTGCGACGGCTACCTGACTTGTTATCGTTCTTGTTTTGGGAAGAATATTGTGTGACATATATACATGTTCGTACATGCAAATATCAACAGTTTTTTATTGCCATTATAGCGATTGCGGGACTGGCCGATTATTTAGTCATGTGACTCAGGTATTCTAACCGGTGGGTGTTCTTTGGCGATTTGAGATGGATAGGATGACTGACGACCGATAAACACAATTATGAAGTTTGTGAACTTTATGTAGTTAACAAATGAGAATTTAAAAAACAGCTGAAAACCTGCTGAGAATTAGTCATTAGGATGCAAATAAGTCCGACTGCAGGGGAACACCATTTTGATTCGAGTTCATTTGAACTTCATCGACTGAGATTACTCAAACTCAGTAATGTTAGAAGTATAGACCAAGCGTATGTAAATAGTGTTGGTTTTCAGAGTTTGCATTCTGCCAATTTCTCTTTGAAATGTGCCCAGACATCTGATTTACTCATTTCTTGGGTATCCATGATACTATCTACAAGTTAGTAGTCAGTCGGAGAGTAGATGTCAAATGACCACGCCGTATACTGCAGTGAAAACGATTGTATTGATCTTTGCCGATGACCCAGTGGCGTCAGTGCACATGTTTTACCGGACATCGGAACATCAAAGATGACGTCATGCATCTTTGATGTTCAGCCGCCAATGCCAGACTATATAATCTGCCATTCATGGAAGACTTGATCTGGCACCAGATATTTGGACTTTTAATACGCGTAATTTCGAATGTATACCCCTCTGAGTGATAACGTTTGTAGCAAAATTGATAAAGTACCCGTGTTTAAAAGCTACTGTTATCTGTCTATGCCGATTAAGGACCTGAATACGTTAGTTTTTATCAGTGGCATTGCATGTGTGTATTACATAGCGGTTAACCGGTTGATCATAGTTCAACCGGTTGCCAACGGTAGCCGGTTGTCAACCGGATATCCGGATATCCGTTTCAGCACTAATATCTGCCTTGACCTCACAAGTCAGTGCATTCTCTTATACTAGTATAGGCAAGGCTCGCTATGGGAGACTCACATGTATAAGATAATGCAATGGCACAGGATATTTACAGCTGCACCAGCGCGGCTCAAGTCATGGAAGTGTTAACAGTGTTGAATGCATTGCCGAATATATTAAGAAATCTACAATTCAAATTGTAAACCTGTGGCAATTTTAACCATATTCATGATTTTATTTTGATCTTGGAATGAAAATAGAAGGAACAAGAGCTGGCATGTCGCATACCCCATGTGGCATGTCGCCTAGGGTGGGCATAAGCAAAGTAGAAATCACAGGACTGTGACCATTTTCGATCACATCATTGTATTGAATATCTCCACCCAATTCCATTGAGATCTGATGACCCACGGTTGAGACATTTATGTGGACAGACAAAATATTAACATTTCTATGAAAACAAAGAGATATAAACGTCCTTGAATGAAGAAAGCAAACAAAACTAATTAAACCTTTTTTGTAAGTCCTCATAATGATGAACATTTAATTTCAAATTTCATTGAGACAACCCTGAGACTGTAAGGATGACCAAAAAATCTACATTTCCAGATAAACGAAGGAAAATACCTCTAGAATGGAAAAGCAAACAACACCAGATCACACTTCATTGGATGCCCTTGTATTGTGATAGTGAACATAGATGCCAAATTTCATCAAGATCCTTTCACCTATGACTGAGATACTCACGCGAACAGGCAAAAAAACAATATTTCCAGATAAACAAAGCTAAATAACTTTAGTAGTAAAACCGAGAATGCAAATGACACCACCTGGCAATTCATTGAAAGCCATTATTAGTATGATGATGAACATCCATACCAAATTTCAATCAAGATCCCATAAACCATGGCTAAGATACTCAGGCAGGTGGACCAAAAATCAACTTTCCAGATAAACAAAGAATAACTCGAGAAGGAAAAACAAGATTGAACATTCCTCCGAATGTCCTCACAGTGGTGAATATTCTTTCGGTATTGGGGGTATAAAAATATATTTTTCGATATGTACTCAATAATTAAGTTGGTACTACTCATACAATTTTATAAGTTTTTATCTTAATCTCACCTTTGAGCCCAAGCTATCCATGTGATTTCACCTTCTTGCCAGGTCTTGATAACTTTTGGCTCATGCCGCTCCAAGAAAAGTTTTCCAGCAACACCATAAGTAACGACATCAGTTTTCACAAACTCATCCTCGTCGGGAATAAGCTTGTACTCCAAGTGGAAGTAGTTCTGTGCTCTTGGGGCATCGAAGACTCGCTTTTTCTTTTTCAACAGTTCTTTGACATTAGGTTGCAATTCATTTTCCACTAGACAAAATAAAAATAGTGTTACTAACAATATATAATTGATCTGAAAAGAGTATTTGTAAAGGGAACAAAATTCATTTGATTTCACACCTTGTCCTGCAATAACAGGTGTTACGGTAATTTTCCCTTAAATTTAAAACTATGTTATAATTTTGTATGTGCTTATTTACAGGCTAATTTCTGTTTTTCACTTCTAGCAGCACAAAAAAGTATAGCAAGAATGAGCCTTGAAAGTAAATGGAATAACTAGAAAACAAAGATCAAACTTGATATTACTATAAATCCCCATTTCCTCCTGGAAATTGAGGAACAAAAAATGATAAACCACAAGTTTTGAAATGTCACTTTGAGTTCCAACTGTTTGGCTCAAAACAATATCAAGAACAGGGTACCCCAATATTTACAATTTGTTTGGGCCACATGGCAATTGTTTTTCCAGAATTTGGTAGTAATTTTGTATTGTGTATGATTTAATTTTTGGCCAATAACTCCACAACTCGCATAATTTCATAGCTACGAAATATGATGAGTATTGCAAGAGAAAACTCTAGAAACATATAGGGTGTCACAAGATCTTTAAAGATATATTATAGACTTACTTGAGGGAATAAAACTGATAAGTTAGTATCCAAAAAAGTATGTATCTCCACTGGAAGAATGTGGCAATCAAATGAGATTGTTGAAAATTCCAACCAAATTGACTGTACCATTTCAGAGAACATAACATTTGAACTATGCACAAATATAAATATTTACTACTTTATTCGGGACAAATTATTGGGCATAACCATTACGGCAATGATTATGCCAACAATAGCAATTGCATATTCAGTTTTAATAATGACCCTGTTTTCTGCCTTTTGGATATCAAATTTATGAAAATAACTTATTTTTGCATGGTTATTTGTTATTCCGTTCTGAACATCTGAGCAGAGTGTTTTCACAACAGTTTAACTCTCTCTGTACCAAATACTCATTGATGAGGAATTCACTTAGGCAATGTTCAGATAATAAGAATTTTTGCTAGGCTGATAACAATTTGAGGTGTAGAAAATATATAGATTTCAAAAATTGAAATCCAATAGCTCTGAGCTCGACTCAAATAAAAATAGTTTTCACTCCGGAAGCAGAAGAAATAGTAAATTAGGGGGTGTTAAATTAGACAGAGTATCTTTAAAATACTCATGATGATTAAATCTCATGTGCTGAAAAAAAATAATTTAATTAAAAAATCTTACATGTATTTACAGTAATGCCCTAAATAATCGACTCCTTAACCACAGCAGAATTATGGGTAACTTTTCAGGATTTAGTCGGAAATATGGCTTGTGTCATTCATCGGAAAGCTCTCAGTGAGAGCTTTCCGATGAATGACAACAAGCCATATTTCCGACTAAATCCTGAAAAGTTACCCATAATTCTGCTGTGGTTAAGGAGTCGATTATTTAGGGCATTACTGTACTTCAATCTCGTTTGTTTAACCCTTCCATGACTGGAGCTTCCTGAATTTTTGCGAAACACTGTGCCAATGCATCAGTCCTTCCCATGAAGAAAACAAAGCAAGAGCATTTATTTGCTCCCACAATTCAGAAGAGGGGTATAATATTGCACCCATAATATAATAAGTTGGATTAGAATAGTGTGATAGACCTATATCCAGTTACACTTTCATATGCCCATAATGGAACTGTGACTATGTGATGGGAAAGGATCTAAATAAACCTTAAAATAGATCAATATTGAATCAATGATTACAGTCACATTAAGCAATTTGACAAGAGGGACGAGTGCGAATTTTAGCACCAGTGAATTGAAAATTACGAGTGCATACATGTGTGAGAGTAATCGCTCATGTCTCCTGTGAAGGACTAATTCATTCTCTTATATATGCGAGTCTCCCATAGGGAGCCTCGTGTATAAGAAAATACATTGGCCTAACAATATTTACCTTGATCTTGTAAGCCAGCGCATTCTATTATATATGTGAGGCTATTATATATGGGAGACTCGCATATCTAAGAGAATGCACTGGCACAGGATCTTTAATGCTGCACCAGCGCAGCGCCCATCATGAAAGGGTTAAAGACTGTCACATTAATAGTCATTACTTTTACAGTGAAATATATATATTCTAATGCCTACAACGTACGAAAAGCTGTAAAGAGCTTCAGTACAAAACTCTGCTATTGAAAAGAAATTCATAAGAAAATAAATAGACATGCAAACATAAAATTAAACATAAACATTAACAAAACTGAAAATTTAAATGATGATCTTTAGCTCAGTAATTAAAATAACATGCCATGCAAAAACAAAAATGAATCTCAGTTTTGGAAATACCTGATATTATACAAGCCTTCCTCTCATGAAATTCTAAGTCTGTCTGCCTATATACAGGTGCTACAAGGAGAAGCAGAAGGGTGTTGCATGTAGAGCCATCATAGCTGAATTGTCATGCAGAGACATATGATATCCAGGATTGTTTTGGGGACACCTGTTTCTGTGTTGCGGATGCCCCTAAATTATTCAGGGGTATTAGTAACTCTTGATATACCACATACATGTACCGGTAGATGTGACTCCAAAGACCCCAAATGAACTCTATTATTGATACATAACTGACAATATCAAATATATTCAATGAATTGTGAGTTCTGGTAATATTAAATAAATGAGCAGCTGGAACCTTCAATTGAACTTCAACAATATTTTGTGGTAGTGAACCAATGTACATCAAATTTCATTTCATTAAATTCAGTAGAACTAATGTTATCACATGGACACATATAAATGAATGGATGGGCAGACCAAAAACATAATATGCCTGGTTATTAAAACAGGTGTATATAAAGACAGTCAGTGGTCAATTTAATTTTGAAAATTGAGTCTATTGAAATATTTAGCAGGCTTTTTTTTTAAATAAAGGGTTTCAATGAATTCTGTGTACTAATCTTGGTGGTCCATGAATTGATATTTACACACCTACAGTAATGCTCTAAATAATCGACTCCTTAACCACAGCAGAATTATGGGTAATTTTCCAGAATTTAGTCGGAAATATGGCCTGTTGCCATTCATCGGAAAGCTCTCGGCGAGAGCTTTCCGATGAATGGCAACAAGCCATATTTCCGACTAAATCCGGAAAAATTACCCATAATTCTGCTATGGTTAAGAAGTCGATTATTTAGAGCATTACTGTACATGCACTCGTTGTGTGGAACTTAAATTGAGGAAGTTTGTTGGCTAAAATCATGTCATGTGACGTCACATGCAATCGCCAACTTGCTTTCATATTTTATGGATGCAAATTGCAACGTGATACCAGAATATCCTTCAAAACGGATGCTAAATGCTCTTTTAATATGCACATTAAGTGTAAATATAAGAAATTTATGTTGATTTTGTTGGTATAGATGCAAGTTCGTCCAGACATTTATGTCCTACACAAAATGTCAGACCAACTTGCAATGATACTCCTTGGAACAAAAGCAAATCAATTTCTTAATTATGCTCTATATATTTTTTGATTCTCTGAATCACTGTGATCACTTGATACAGTTGTGTTTTCCCCATACATCACCTTCACGTATAAACCCATCC
This sequence comes from Siphonodentalium dalli, assembly GCA_032622095.1. Classification (NCBI taxonomy): domain Eukaryota; kingdom Metazoa; phylum Mollusca; class Scaphopoda; order Gadilida; family Siphonodentaliidae; genus Siphonodentalium; species Siphonodentalium dalli. Next base: position 201,887,507 of record CP136061.1, on the reverse strand, counting down.
TTGTTTTGGAATTTGACAAATCTCTCGTTTTCATCTATAATATCAGCTCCTGAAATAACTAGGTCTACCATGAGCGACAAGATTATATGAAATTTATTTTAGGTTACAATTTTGTGGTACCAGAAATATAATGGATGAATTTGATGTAAATTTACAACTCATGAATATTTAAATGCTTGGGTTGAATATAATAAGTTTTACTCAAATTATAAAAATAAGCTCAACTTGGAAATTGGATCATGCCATATTTTACAGTCCATAGAGTGATAGGGAATTCAGAAGTTTATATGCCTGTTTATATGAATAGATCCATATGAAGTTTGGTGACAATCAGATGTAGTATGAGGTGCACCAAAGGATTTAGTTATGCAAAGAGAAAAATCTATGATGGCTGCCAGAGACATGTTCAAATTTGATAGCTCCCATGTAGAAGTGATCTTGAACATGCCAGTAAATTATCAAAACAATTCTCCAATAAATTCAGGCTGCAGGGTGTGCCGATGGATTCAAATTTGTAATCCAAGATGGCTGGTGGTGGTCACGTTTTTTAACGAATTTTGCTCCCATCTGGAGTTCACACCGAAGATCCATATGAGGTTTGGTGATGATCAGATAAGATATTGACCTGTAGGGTGTGCTAACAGAAATTGTTGATGGACGGATGCCTCTACGCACACACGGATGCACGCACAGACGAACAACGGACGCCAACCCATGGCAATAGCTCAAACTTGACCTTGTCAAGTTGAGCTAATAATGGAAAAGAAGGTGAAAGCAAAAAAGAGAATCTGCCATCAAATATTTTCTTCATTAATTTTATAAACAAATCATATATAAATGTTTTATTATTTTCTCAATATTGAGGAAAGAGTTGTAGGAGGGGTTCGTAAACCAGACTATTGATGCCATAAATGCTTTTTCTGAAGAATTATGAAAAGACAAGAAATCAAGAATACACTCCAGGGAAAACCCTGATCAATGGGTTAAATTAATTGTCATGCAAATGGTCAAATTATCTTTAAATTATTGTGCTGTGGTTCATACAATTAAACTGAATCTTTCATGCCATAATTTACAGAGGTCATTAGGTGTAACATTGTCAAATATTTAAAGAAAATAACCAATCATGAAATCTTATAACTACATACCGGTAACTACAATGTACATGTATGTAAATGTGCTACACTAGAGGGAAGGAGGGAAGGAATTTAAATTACAATAACAATTCTACAATATTTAAAAGTTTACATGCATATCTACTAGTAATCTACAAGTAGGGTTCAAGATATTTGTGCCAGGGACGAATCTGACAGCTCAGTAATTAGGGACTTGACTCTCAAGGTTACTTTTATTTGTAAAAACTAAAAATATTTTGATTTCTTATTTTGCCAAATTATGCCTGCATGTTGTAAGATTTTTTTAACATTATTTTATATGTGCTAGAAATGTGCAGAATTTGCTAGTTCATTCAACTCATGAATATAATTAGTTAATATTTTTTCCTAACTACTAGTAATATGCACAGGTAAAATAACTTTACATAAACTTGTGACATAATGTGCAAACAAAAAGTGCCCTCTGCCACAACATGATTCTATTAACTGTTACTGTGTCAAATTTCACAGAATTGAACAGCATTCACACATTATTTCAGAAGATATGCACAGCAAACTTGTGGCTCTCATTAAGTTGTTTGTTGAACTTATTAGCTGAACAATGTGAACATACATGTACATGTGTACCTACAATGTTGCTCTACCTGCCATATAACAGTACATATACATGTAGCATGTAAACATCTCTATAACTGAAGAATGGACCATTCAAATGACTATTTTTTGGACAGGAACATCTTAGTTCAAAGGGGCCCCCAAGGCCTTCAATGTGGGTTCATATGAAATAGCATACAGTAATGCCCGAAATATATAACCCTTTAACCATAGCTGAATTAAGGAAAAAAATTCAGGATTTGGTCAGAAATATGGCCTGTTGCCATTCATCGGAAAGCTCTCACCGAGAGCTTTCCAATAAATGGCAGCAAGCCATATTTCCAACCAAATCCTGAAGAATTTCCCATAATTCTGCTGTGGTTTAGGGGTCGATTATTTAGTACATTACTGTACATATCTGTAAAACAACTATCACCAATAAGTACATGATAAATAGATTGACTTTGCTCTTATTTTCATTATTAATGACTCTCCAATAGAGAGATTTCGCATGTCAAAACCATTGTTATGTAAACATTACCGTTATAAATAATGGAATTTCTGATAAAAGCCCAATTAGTCCAATAAGATTAATATATACCAAAGTTTAATAAAAACTCGATGGTACCAATGTAAACATTGGAAAAGGTCAAAACATTCAGAAAATCATATTCAGACTAAGTGAACGTTCAGACGACCACGATTCAATCGTAAGTGGAGGAATCGGGCCTGACGAGATCGTGGATAGTTTGTTCACACGATTGCGATGTCGTCGTACATGATTATACCGTAGGTTGTTCCTAAAGCATGTGATTGACTACACTACGATCATTACGATCATTTCCAGCTACGATTTTTACGTACACACGACTGCGATTACGTCGCAAGTGGAGGTAACGAAGGATACGCCACGATTTCGCATCTAAAATCAAACAGTGCTTGATATTATTTTTTACCTACGATTTTGACGTGAGCATGCGCAGTCCAACTATCGGTTACTTCCTACGACGGAAATCTTTCCACTTACGATTGGATCGTGGTCATCTGAACGTTCACTAAAATATTTGAACTTACTACATTATTGGCGATGTTTGTTGAAAAATCACTGTAACAGTTTTGTTTACATAAGTTCAATGGTTTTATCATGCACAATTTTTTTTATTGGAGAACTATCAATAATGAATATTAGAATAAAGTGGATCAATTTCTCCATGATTTTCTTGTGGCTGATGTTTTACAGACTTCTATTTTTCTATTTTGTTTTATATTTACCCACTGCAAGTGCCTTGGGTCCAAGAGAACCTGAGTTCTGTGGAAGCCACTCAAATGTGGTAGCCTTTCAAAATTACATGTCCGAACAGGTTAGAATGAACCTTTTGGGTTATGTAGCAGGCCTGCAGGATTCAATATTATTTGTATCCTCTTTTTGGTTCGCCTGGTTTGTGCTTAGGTAACCCATACTATAGGTTAGCAGGAGAGTTACTGTGTAATATAACTACAGATGGGCAACTCATTGATTTACGATAAGACATTTGAATTTCTCATTTTTGGAACTTGATTGAGCAAAAATAAGGGGAGAATTAGTTATCGTGAGACCTGCGTTTATAAAACTTTGGCACAACCTGTTTTTCGTTCACGGCATTTTCATTTTAGATAACCTCCAGGCGAACTGAATGGTTGTTCGCCTTAAATTTGCAGGCCTGATGTAGTGCACTAACAATGTGTGCTGTGCAAAATTTGAATTCCAAGTTGAGTTTCCCTATTTAGCTGAGCGTTCAGAAACAAAGTCAAAGGCACAAGTGAACAGTGATTGCATGGTGAACATACTTGCTTTCAGCGTTGCCTCATCTGGAATCATAGGTAAATAAATGTATAAAGTGCATGAATAAAATGGAAAGGTGACCACCCAACCCAGGCAACCTGATTGGCACTTGAGTCAGGTCATCCGTTTTTTCAGGGTCAAGTTGTCCCATGTTTTGAGTCAATATTTTTTATTGTCATCATAAAAGACAAATTAAATACTTGATTTCTTTAATTTGTCGATAAATATATCCAATTCTTCTGATGCAGTTACCGGCATATGATTTTTCCATTTCAAAGATTGAAACAGAATGGTCAAAACAGCTGGTGTGCCGAGATTTTGTCGCCCGAGCGAACAATTAACATTACTTTGACGCCAAAGACTTTTCTGTATATGTTATGTTTTAAAATAAAATAAAATAGAATAAAGAACCTTTATATATATTCTTAGTTTGGGTCGATTGGGTTGGGTTGTCGCTGGGACGGGTGGTCCTCTTTGTCTTTTATCGGACTTCAACAAAAACAATACACTTGACCATGAATTATGAACTTTACACGCAAGATTACTGGTAGATGAATTTACCTCATATTAAAGGGTTAGGCCTTGTTTTGGGTAACAATGAGAATAATCAAACAACATTTATATTACCTGTATCCATATAGACGATTACTGGTACTAGTAAATAACTATACATGTTTGTAGGACAAACCTATTAATTTGATTAATTTATAACAATTTAAATGAGGTTGAGATATCTGCTCGGATGGATGGACACATGGAAGGAGGACTGTAATAGTCTATACGCATGTAATCCAGTATACCCACCATTTCCTTCGGTCATGGGGGTATAAAAAAAGACTTGTATGAGAGATTAGTCAATTACATGTAGAATGAGAACCCACCTGTTGGAATTGCTAGTGCAATAGTAACGGTGAATGTTACTGGGTGAGAATCTGGAGGAATTATTTCTGTACGTTTCTTTCTCTTTCCACCAAAACCATCAATAGAGTCAGAGCTCCTTGGTCTGTTGGCGCTGTCAGTACTCGAGTACCTCCCTTCAGAGTGTTCAGAAGCAGCTGCCGGAGAAGACATTTCTCTTCTCTCACCATCAGTAGTTATATTTGTTGCTTTGCTTCTCTCAGATTCAGTAACTTTGTTGACTGGTGAATCATCTCTTTCTTGCTTCTCACTTTGTCTTTCATCATCTTGAACTTTCGCCTCAATTCCCAATGTGCTACTTTCATCTTTCAAGGGTTCAGATTCGTCCATACTTGACATGGTTATACCTGGAATAATATATTCAAAGTTGAGTACATGTACCGGTAGCTTACTTAGGATAATAAACAAATATGGTTTCTCACTAAAATTTCAGAGAGTCTGTAATTAATTTTAACAAAGACATACAGGAACAATATTAATACAGAAATTCAATTACAGTAATGCCCTAAATAATCAACTCCTTAACCACAGCAGAATTATGGGTAATTTTTCAGGTTTAGTCAGAAATATGGCTTATTGCCATTCATCGGAAAGCTCTCACTGAGCCTGAATCTCTGTTCAAAATAAGATGTCTAAGTTGACCACTAGCAAGAGTTGAAATATGTAACGTCAGTCACGGCATGTAATGTCAGTCACGTTTTGTGATTTGTTCCTGTTCTGCTAGACGACATAAAATTCTTGTAAGAAAATAATTAATTGGACTCGTAAACACATGCATTTGCATATACATTAATTTGTAGGTACCACTGCTACTTGTAATTTAGAATACTGCTCTCACACACGAAACATGTATCACGTATGTATTGTGAGCATTATATACATGTATGCATATCTAATACAATAAGAATATGAGAAACGATTCTTGATTAAGGTGCACATTTTGTTATGTCTATATACACACCACCATTTATTGGGGCACATTTTTGCGCCACACTCTGGAAATCTGTGGTCTATGATGATCAATGCTTGACAGGCGAACAGAAGTTTTTCAAGCTATTAAAACCGCCATAATATTCAAGTAAAATGGTCAATATCCTACTGTTTGCATTTAATTCTTTTAAATGCAAACAGTAGAATATTGACCATTTACTAGAAGTGAACTGACAATATTTCAGCTAGGACATGATCACTATTCGGAAATTCAAGGCTCCAGGTATATATATAATGAACAGTGTGCTCAGACATTTGTAGTCACAAATGAGTTGTTCAACTTCAGGTAGCAGTACACGATTTCCAGCAATTTTGCCAACCTGGGAGGGGGTCCTGTACTTCAAATCAATGCTGAGCCATTATCTTTTGGCTTAGGTCCCATCAAGCATGTTATAATTTCGACAGAAATTTTATGTGTAATCATTTGTCTGTACTTTAGCTACTTCGTACAATTTGTTATTGAGTTATGCCCCTTGGTTTGCACACACAAAACACTCAATTTTACCCATTTATTTACTCAAATTGACCATTTTCAACCCAAAAACAGACCATGATAGAGCGAATGTCAGTAAATAAACTTCTTCCACCTGATAGAGCTATGCTAGAGCTGAGAAATATTTGAAATAGAAAAAAAGTTATCGTATCAATTTGAAAAAAAATGTCTTGCGAGCCCAGATGACAGAATTCAGGGGAGATAAATCGGGCTATTTTTCTGTAACCAATAACACAGAGTTGGCCTCCACTGAATACGAAAACCCTGTTGCGTATCCAAATTTTTCAGAACTTTCCCAGTTTTGTAAAATAATTAAACCTTCAAACCAGTAAATACACATTTAGCACAGGCTACACTGGCTGTTATGCCCCCCAGATACTTATTTTTCTATTTTTCAGACCCCCTACAGCCCGTGAAATCGTGTACTGCTACCTCAAGGAGAAAGTCTACAATATTATGCTCATCATTTTTCCAGGAGGTTTCCATACAATGGCGATTCTCATCCACTTATTTATTTATTCAACTTATTTGGTAAACAAACTACCAGGGCAATTTCAACCTAGTTTTGGTCTGAAATTTCCTACTGAAATGACATGCAGGCATGAAATATCAGCACTAAAATATTGTAAGACAACCTATCCAAGCCACCTCCCGTTTTCACTACGTCTCCAACCACTATTTGTCTGAAAACTTGTGCAAAAGGTAATTGTGAATGTGAAAGTCAAACATGGTAGTCATCGATTGACTAAATTCGGAACAATAAACATATTTGGGTGCAACCTGGCACAAGCCAAAATCACACATACCGCTATTCTCAAAGTGATTGACCAGAAAAACGGGGTGATACCCCGGTCATGACCGCGGTGATACCGGTAATAAATGGTAGCGGTATCGAGACAGTCATCGCGGTGGAGTTACGGTATTGGGCGATAATGATACCGCGGTCTTTTAGCGGGCACCGCATTAATTTTGTTGAATACCGCGGTGATTTTCATGGAACTCTTTGAGGGGAGGTATTTACTCACACATACTTGTTCGCGTTAACAAGCGGTATCAGTACCGCGGTATTGGAGGATACCGCGGTATAGTACCGCCATATTAACGGGGTGACACCACGTTATTGGTGGTCAATTACTTTAAGTATAGCGGTAGAAATAAGATTTTATATTTAGATTTGTACATGTAGCTCATATCACATTGAATCTGGTAAAAGTTCTTTGAATGTAAAGTCAGTCATATGGAATTGCCCTACACAAAAATCCAGTAGTATCTATAAAAACATCATTCCAGAAAGGTAGAATACCATTTTCATTTTTTGACCTTTCTGATTTTATAAAAAAAATTCATTTCATTTTGTTCATTTTATAGTGTTGTTCGGTATATGTATCTAAATATTTGATATTTGCTTGACAATATGCTTTCTGTGCCTGCTCATTCATGTTACAGTTTGTGGTGCTTGTATGTCCATAACCTTTCTCTGATTATGTACTTGTTATTTGTTTTATAAATTTATAAATACCAGTACTTGCATTTGTTTTTAAAATTGTTCAAAGGATATTCTTTTATTCGACAAGAAACCCCATAATAAAATCATCATAAAAAAAACCATGGCCCACTAATAAAACTGGGTGAAGCCATAAATAATCCAAAAATTTAGTACAAAATAGTATTTAGTAGTTGACTAGTCGGTGGCCCTTAGTCAACTACTAGTCAACACCTACAGTACTATATATACATGTACCCCGCTGGACAAAACAAGTGTCCATTGGCACCGCGGTGTATTTGCCGTTCGGCCGCGGTGTCAGAGTTTGTAACTGCAGTTGAGCACCGCGGCCGAACGGCAAGTACACCATGGCCCAACAGCAAGTACCCTGCGGCCGAAAGGCAACTACACCGCAGCCGAACGGCATGTACACCGTGGTTAGATTTCTGGTTAGTATCGTCTTTTTTCAGTTTAATGAACGTACACCGCGGCAATTACACCATGTCCGAACGGCAAGTACACCGCGGCCCAACTGTAGTTAGCCGGTGGAGCCGCGGTGTAGTTGCATTTCAGCCACGGTGGCAACGCTAACTGCACCGCGGTTAGGTGGACACTTGTTTTGTCAAGCAGGGTAGGACAATCAAAATCCCACTTGGGATTATCGAAGTATTTTCTTAGACATCAAGGATCTGCCCATTTCACAGAGCTGTTTATCATCATAAATTTAATAAAACATGCATATTTATCATTATGAAAAAGCTTGATACAACAAGCTTCCTAACTTCTGGCACATTCACAGTCTATTTTTCGCCCGATGATATCACAACTAACATTTTAGGCAATGTTCTGCGAGCTATTAATTCTGCTATACCAACATTGTAACCGTTGGTCTACTTTAGGGATGTGTGGCATTTGCCAAACTACAATGTCGGATGTAGAATTTCGGTGTCGCACTTTGAATATGTGAACTTGTACAGTAATTATGGTGATGCGACTTACATGTAGCCAAACAATGATTGAGACATCAAAACTGTCTCGTTTTCAGCAATTAACAGACCATAACAGGTCGCTGTCTGCAGTGTGATGACTGAATATCTAGATCAGCAACATGTTTTTATAATACCGTAACTGCTACCACTACCAGGCAGTCGTATTTTGGGTCCACCACAATCGATTGTGCTGCTTTATACTAAATTATACGTGACAATAAATATGGAAGTAAACTGAATGCATCAATGATTGCTACCAATGAAGAATATATCTACACCTTTCTGGGAAATATATGACGATTAGTCTACTTGGAGATTGCTAATATTCATAATCATAGAACACATTTTAAGTGAATTTGGCCTGCAGAGGAAACACGTCGGAATATTTACAGATACAGGTTCCTTGTGTAGTTCTAAGTTGTGAATGTGATGTGACCGTTGTTTTGTACGACATGGAGGCTGCCATTTTAGATACTTTATTTTCTATAAAACTTAAACCCGGAACCCCGGAACCGGACCACTGTCCGTACGTATAAACGGAATAATAAAATACACGACATCCTTCCAAATTAAAGTTAATATTTGAAAAACTTGTATGTCACTATGTTTCATAGTCTTTGAATTTTGAAGGCATAGTCACATTTCTGCCAGACCTGGTTCTAATTGGACTTTTATGAATATGTTGTGATTCATAAATTGAAACAGAGTCTTAGTGCACTGAGTCACTTGTTGCACACTCATTATCAGATATACTGTCTGAGTCCTGTGCTATACCAGCATTGTCAGCAAGGTTACTTTGACTAGCTGACTGATTGTAACTAGAATTTGTCACATCACGATGCTCCAAATTTGGTACTATTTCTCTATGAGATTGTGTGACATTCAAATGTCTAAGATTTCTGCGATTTTCATGACCCCCCCTGAATTAATTTTAAATGGCACAGGCCTAAATACATCACTAAAGTTTATATAGGCCCACCAAATGAGGGAAACAATCCCCCAGTAACCCCAAGATCCCTTTTATGACCATGGAAATGGTATAGATCTGTGCAGGATATGTCTCTTTTATAAAATATACTAGATCTCTGGGATGTAGACATAAATTCTTGAGGACAGGGATGCTGATAATATGAAAATAGGGTTTTTTTCCCCTATTTCAAGTCAATAAGTACACCATATGAGGGAAGCAAACCCCCAGTAACCCAGGGTTTCCGCTAGGGGGTAGGGGAATGGGGCCGGTAGCCGTCAAGGGGAAAAATCCAGGTAAAAGTAGCCTGTTTTACTTTTAGCACTGGTTGAAATACTTTCGTTATATCGGCCAATAGAATCGTGTGAGAGTAGAACAGAACACCAGTAATTTGGATCCCGAGTTAAACATGCTCGTTAATGTTAAAAGACTCACTGTGGAAGACCCAGCAGATATTTCGGATGCATAACGTAATCGGAATATATTAAGGCTGATTACATATCTGGCCGACGAGTATTCTTTGTGGGCAGTGGTAAGATGCCTTGATGCCCGCTGCGGCTACTCCCACATTTCTCTCTCGCTCTATTACAAAGAGAACAGTATATTTTGCGGTATAAAACATGACAGGTATGATTAAAATACTGCTCTTTTGCATAACATAACCGGGTACTAACCGCAACGTAACTAACCAGCCTCAAAGGCATAGCTTCTAGCGATGTCAGTTCCGATCACTTCATGTTTCAATTTAACAACGCGTTTAGAGTGTGTATACTCACAAGATATAAACTAAATTCACCTTTTAAAATTCCTTAGTACTATTCCAACAAAATTCAGAAGTTTTAAACATCTTTATACCTTTATAGACATGCAGTATGTCCTGGGGTATGGCAGGAGGGGAAAACTTGGCGAGGGGAACGGGGCCGTCAAGGGGACCCCCTGCCGGTATAGCGGAAACCCTGAGTAACCCCTAATTCCCTATTTATGGCCATGGAAATGGTATATATCTGTGCAGGAGATGTCCCTTCAATAAAATATACTAGAGCTCTGGCAGTGAGGCACCAATTCTTGGGACACCAGGGACAGAAATGCTGATATGCATATGAAAATTTATTTTCTTCTTCGAGTCTGTATGGGGCTACTACTATGGGCCCATGATAATATACTATGAGATGGACTCAATCATTTACAATCAGAGGGATGTAAGGGAGTGTTAGGTATTTGCGCTTAAGCGCAAATAAATTGATAGACACATATTTGCGCTTAAGTGCAAATGATTTGCGCTTAAGCGCAAATAAATAATAAATGTGAAAAGGGCCTCCCATATTTATGTGGGTCGTCACACTTTTAAATTAAAGTCTTGACCGTTTGAACCGCGCGTTCTGCCTGACCATTCGCTTGTGGAAATCTAGGGCTTGTTGTAACATGGTCAAATTGGTAGTCTTTAGCAAACTGTTTGAAAATGTTCGACGCAAACTGTGGTCAATTGTCACTGTGAAGCACGTCGACAAAACCATATCTGGACATTAAGCCTTTCAAGTAGTCTATGGTGTTTTGGCTTGATGAATCATCAAGTTTAATGACTTCAGGCCATTTCGAGAAACAATCGACAACCAGTAAATAGTTTTTTTCTCGAAATTCAAACAAATCTGCTGCGACTCGCGACCACGGTCTGTCTGGTATGTCCGTTAAGATCATTGGTTCTTTTGGATTCATATTCTGCGCATGTTGAGCATGATTTTACATAATCTTCAATGTCCTTTTTGTTTTTCTTTTTTGTTGTTGCCATTTTGTGTGATGTGATTGTGTGTGATGTGATGTGTGATGTGAGTGTATCTGTGTGAGTTGTGTCATTTTGTTTTTCTTTCAATTTTATATTTTTAGAAAATGACTCGAATGACCTATACTTAAAGGGGTAATGTACCCCAATTTCAATAAATTCCCGGTGACAATAACGATCTAATATCAATATTATATTTTAAAATAACTAATTTGAGTCGACGATGTCTACTGAAAACGTTCCGGTTAACAGGCTATCACAAAAGTAAAATTGAATTATTTAATATAAATTCATTTATGGCTGGAGTCATAAAATGGAGAATTATGCCAGTACGAGTTACCGTTCTTGAAATAGTATCTGTTGCGTGTCTTTTATCAACGGCCGTTCGTGAACATTATTGAGTTGCACACATAACATGTTACCTGCAAAATAAAGGCCCGCTATAACCGATTCGGAAAAAGGAGAAAGAAACAAGAGTCACGAAGCGTCAAGTATTTTTATACGGAGTGAGATTGTTCGATGGAAGAGATTGGATGCATCAATTGAAGCTGTGAACAATGAACTTCCGGTTCTTCCTGCGACCGAGTCTTCTCCGGTGAAGGTCAAAAACATGGCGCGTAGTTTGAAATCGTAATATTTTTTTTTCCAAGATCAATATTTTCTTCGCTAAATTAGGTTTATACAAACTCATATAACACGAACACAATCTAACATGAAAGTTATTTCAATGGGAGTAAATAAAAAAAATTGTCTATCCCTGTGTACAGTACCCCTTTAACTATATTTACCTGTAATACTACAACTGGTCTATAGACAGCAATACTAGTAGGATATACTGTGTACATACACACCTGCCCTGCCCCCTTAGAGTTGTCTCTTTCGACCATTTGCAAATCGCGGATCCGTCAAATTTTATTTGTGATTTTGTAATGTAAATTGTAGCACGAAAATGGGAAAAACTACAAAATTCAAACCTGCTTCGATGATTTTATCTCCCGATAAAGAGATGATTCGTTGTACCCTGCTACCACATGCCGCATTCAATAAAATTTTTTTGTTAATTTAACTTTTACTTTGGTGAACAATTCGCATAAATTCGACGAAATTTTAGCAGAAATCCGTACAGCAACCGAACAGCTGCTATAGATACCTATTATTACGCTGTCATTCTAAAAATAAATCCGCTGATAAATTGAAACATGAATCTAAATTTTCAGAGATTAAACAATATTTTTTACCTTTATTCTGAATGACAGATATGTTAATCGTCAAGTCGATCCAAATTAAAAAATATCCATATTCACAAAAAGAATAAACAAAATGTTCTCGGCGGAGTAATACCCTTTGAGTGAGCCGGTTTGTTGCTACAACAGCTTCTCTTAAAAGGGCCCTAAGTGTTTTTGGACTAATCACATTCTCTGGACAGAGGATGTATACATGTAGGCTACGTGTGAAGTACTTGACCTAAATTATGTTATGTCAACGCAATATCGTTTATAGAGATTAAATAGTTAACTAGAATGGTCATTAGTGCCCTAACATGATATATGGGTATTACTTTTGTAGAACGTAACGTCAGGAGTCCCGATGGTGATGATTCACTTCAAATATTACAGTACCGGTATATAGGGGCCTATATATATAAGACTCGAACTTGTCAAAAATGACCCGGGCCAAGTCTTTCTGAGAATAATTACTTTCTGGGAAGACCACAGACCAATTGTTACCATGACAACCGATGCGTATATATTGCAAAATAGGTCTTTTAAACATAACTCGGGTAATTGCGTTTTAAATTTGAAAGTTCTTTTGCATTCTATATATTTCCCTCTTCCTTTGTATCTATCTGTATGTGTATGCACGCATATAAGCAGTCATACAATTTCATATAAATTAATTTATCTTTAAAAATATTAACAATGGTCCAATTTCGACCTTGCATTCAAGTTTGATTTTGTCAAGTGAAAGACATGTATCGAATATATAGGCCTACACGAGATTGCATTTATAAATAAGAATCAATATTTCAGGGTTTCTAATATAGATTTTCACTGTCGCTAAAACTAAACGCATCATTGCATGATGGAATGTTACTTTTAGTTCAATTAGAATGACATTTTAAAGACGTATTATGGACTTGTTCGGGTACGTGGAACTGGTCAGTTTGTATTCAGGTACAATTCCAACTGGGGGAATATGTCGCGCTACCATTCTACTAACATATAGCTGAAAATTTGAAGCAAATCGACCGTACCATTCCAAAGAAAACATCGTCCGAACTACGCTCAAATGTAAATATTCCTACTTCTATATTCGGGACGCAACTATTGGTCAGCGATAAATTTACGAAAATGATTTCGCCACCGAGAGTCACTGCATTTTATTAATATATAGGCTAAGAATGACGATGTGTGTTGTCAAATTGGATATAATATATGTAAAATTTAACCACGTTGAGGAAGATTAAACAACATTTCTATTTGATGTTGTTTAATCTTCCTCAACGTGGTTATATTTTACATATATTATATCCAATTTGACAACACACACCGTCATTCTTAGCCTATATATTAATAAAATGCAGTGACTCTCGGTGGCGAAATCATTTTCGTAAATTTATCGCTGACCAATAGTTGCGTCCCGAATATAGAAGTAGGAATATTTACATTTGAGCGTAGTTCGGACGATGTTTTCTTTGGAATGGTACGGTCGATTTGCTTCAAATTTTCAGCTATATGTTAGTAGAATGGTAGCGCGACATATTCCCCCAGTTGGAATTGTACCTGAATACAAACTGACCAGTTCCACGTACCCGAACAAGTCCATAATACGTCTTTAAAATGTCATTCTAATTGAACTAAAAGTAACATTCCATCATGCAATGATGCGTTTAGTTTTAGCGACAGTGAAAATCTATATAGTATAACAGCATCTATGATTCACTTTAATATGAGATCCATAAGTAAGAACATAGATAAATTATCAACCTTCCTCAACAATTGCAGACATAACTTTGACATTATAGGTGTTACTGAAACATGGTTATACATCTAATGACTCACCAATGAACCTCATGAAACTAAATGGATATAACTTGATTGAAAGTCACGGAGAAAATAAAGGGGGAGGAGGAGTTGGACTTTATATAATTTCTTCACTAAAAACTAAGATCCGTACTGATTTGAACATCAACAATGACTTTCTTGAAAGCATTTTCATTGAGCTGGAAAATGATAGAGGGAAAAAACAAATAGTAGGCTGCATATATCGACCCCCAAATTCAGATCTTGAGAAATTCATGGAGAAAATGGAGTCTATAATGTTGAAAATAACCAAAGAGAAGCGGGATTGTATCTTGTTGGGAGACTTTAATATTAATCTAGGATCTGATAATAATGCAGGTAAAGATTTCACCAATCTATTGAAATCTTTTATGTTCCTCCCAATGATAACTAAACCAACACGAATAACAGAGTTCAGTGCAACCCTAATAGACAACATATTCACCAACTGTCACCATTCTTCCCCAAAATACTCAGGCATTTTTGTTGAAGATATATCTGACCACCTACCAATATTCCTTATAATAACTGGGCATGAAAATAAACACTGCTCAAATAAAGAGATGTACATCTACCAACGTGAATTTTCAAATCAGAACATTCAAAACTTCAACAATAAGATATCCTCTATGGACTGGGGCACTATTTACAACAGTACCGACTGCAATTCATCCTATGAAACTTTCATTGATTGTATGAGTGATGCATACAATCACAGCTTTCCAAAGCGTAGAAAGAAAATTAGGACTCATAACAACAATCCGTGGATAACAGCAGGAATAGTTAACTCAATCAAGAGAAAGAATAAATTGTATAGAAACTTCTTACAAAACAGATCTAAATATAACAATGAAAGATACAAAGCATATACAAATAGATTAATCACTATAATAAGAATGGCGAAACGAAGCTATTACCATAACAAATTTGAGCGTTTCCAAGGAAACATGAAATCAACCTGGGCAGTACTGAAAAAAATCCTCAATAAGAACAAAAACAATATTACTGTGAAACAATTTCTACATGAAAACAAGTACATAAATGGTAAAGTAAAAATTGCAGATAAATTCAATGAATTCTTCACTAATATTGGACCTAACCTTGCGGCAAAGATAAACTCAACTAAAGATCCTAATGAATATCTCCCAGTTCCCAAATTATCTTTATTTTATATTGAACCTGCTGGAGAATTAGAGATAATGAATATACTAAATAACATAGACTCAAAAAAAGCTGCTGGATTAGATGAATTTAATTGTGGTGCCTTAAAACAGTGTGCAGAATTCTTTATTCAACCTCTGACATATATCTGTAACTTATCTCTCTCACAGGGTGTATTCCCAGAACAAATGAAATTTGCTAAAGTATCACCAATCTTTAAAGCAAAAGACCCAAGTGTAATTGGCAACTACAGACCAGTATCTGTACTACCGATCTTTTCTAAAATACTTGAAAAACTTATGTACAACAGACTAATTAATTACTTGGAGAAACATAAGATTTTATATAGTAGTCAATATGGTTTTAGGAAGAATCATTCCACAATTCTAGCACTGACTGACCTCATAGAAAAAATAACTGGTGCCCTAGACAATCGTGAGCACACTATTGGGGTGTTCCTCGATTTGTCTAAGGCATTTGATACAATTAATCACAGTATAATGCTAAAAAAAACTAGAGAATTATGGATGTCGTGGGGTTGCACTGAAATGGTTTCATGATTATCTTACGCATAGAAAACAATGTGTCCAATATGATGGTCACATATCAGAACTCAATGAAATTACATGTGGTGTTCCACAAGGTTATATCTTAGGGCCTCTTCTATTTCTAATCTACATGAATGACCTTCCTAGTGTATGTAAAGATGTCAAACTGATTCTTTTTGCTGATGACACAAATGCATTTTGTTCTGATAAAGATATCCACAACCTATTTAACAGAGTTAACATTGAAATGGACTATATGAGTCAGTGGTTTGCTGCTAACAAATTGTCATTGAACATTGATAAAACAAATTATATGCTCTTCACTAATTGTTCACTACCTGAAGTATTACCAATACTTAATATAAATGACAAGACCATCAACAGAGTGACGAATACTAAATTTTTAGGTGTCACTATTGAAGACAATCTATCTTGGGACAAACACATAAGTTTAATATGCTCTAAACTTTCCAGTAATGTTGGAATTCTGAGAAAAATCAGTGACTTTGTTCCTACTGCTACATTGAAAACCGTGTATTTATCGTTAATTATACCCTACCTGACCTACTGTAATGCAATCTGGAGCTCGTCAACCAAAAAAAATCTTACTAAAATCAGAAAATTACAGGAGAATGCCCTAAAAATTATCTCAAATGGTACTAGTAATATTTCCACATATTCCAGACAAGCCAAACTACTAATGCTTGATGACATTGGGAACATGCAGCTAATTAGAATACTGCATGACTACCATACACATGCACTACCCGATTCCTTATCAAAATTATTCACAAACCTAGCAGATATACATAGCCATAATACTCGCTCAAAATCAAAAGGTAATCTATATCATGAATTTAAAAGGACCAAACCCTCAAAAAATGCAATCTCAAACAAAGCCCGAGCATTATGGAATAGCCTCCCTGAAGATTGCAAATTACGCATTGAAACATGTATTGACTACCCCAAATATCTAAAAGATCACTTTATCAATAGCTATAATGTATCATAAATGGCCCATATGTGTTAATCATCTTCTATATTATTCAAATTCATCAAAGGACAAAAAACAAACAAAGCACCATATTCTTAGCCCAAATCAACTGAGATCCACTGGTAACTCAGTCACATCCTTACACATTCATTAAATTGAAATAATAATGTTTCAGGAAATCAAGTAACATATAGTTCTATTGCTTATGAGCGTATCTTCAACACATTATGCACACCATTTACCACCCCACCCCTCCCCCTCCCCAACCTACATCTCTTTCTCTCTCTCAACTGTTCTTCTCCTCTTGCACTTGCACCCACATTATGTCTATATTATAATTATTGTATTATTATAGGGCTCTGACACAAAAGCCATGGCTTCCACAGAGCCCCATTACCATATTGTAATTTATGTATACTGAGCATCAAATAAAATCACTTGAGTTGAGTTGAGTTGAGTTGAGTTGATCACCCTACTGGAGTGTTTCACATCACCTTTCTATGTTATTTTAAACAATCAAAGATCCACTAGGATGACGTATACAACAACAACATTTTAATAACTCAATGTGCAAACGCCTTGAAGATAGATATAGTGTATCGTTCCAAGCAAGTTTTATATATATTCCGGATATACAATAACTGATACATGCATGATACATGATAAAATGTTAAGTTAGAATTAAAATGTTAAGTTAGAATTAAAATATAAGAATTAAAATGTTAAGTTAGAATTAAAATGTTAAGTTAGAATTAAAATGTCAAGTTACTATAGGATTGTGACCCTAATAACCCTCCATAGAATCGAAGACACGTTGTCCGGTTAAGCTTCTACCAATTAATATAAAATTTTGTTTGGAATTTCTTATCACCACTCATTAAAAACGTCCACACGACTCTAGTCCTGAACGACGTCTTACGTGCACTGGAATATCCGATTGTGACGGTAATGACGATTTTAAAGTATTTTCGATTTTTTTTACAATTTAATAGGGAATGTGACAAAAATGGGTTCACCTTGACTAAACTCATACATAATATGATAGAATAAGCCATTGTTACGAATTTTACTAGACCGCGGTATAGTAGAAATCCGCGTGACGGTAATGATATTTAATAAACGCACGCTGATGCATGGGTGTGCTTACCTTTGGTTTTCTCTATCACTCATCACTCATTTTCATCGCCAACTGTTCAGCTCATTGCTATTGATTAGTCAGATGAATGAACTTTGGAATTAGATCCATCAATCCATCACCTTCATATTGAAACTTCATAAATATAGATTCAAATGCCCGCGTGACGGTAATGACGGGGTATGGGGGATGTCGATTTTTGAGATTTTGAATCAGCAAAACAAAAAGCGCATATATCATTGGAACATCTCCTGAATACGGGATATGAAGATCACCCCCATTGTATCCGGAAATGTGTTTGGTAACCAATAAAACAATCTCACTTCTTATAGTTTCGCTTTAAAAAAATCGTGTGGTGGGTAAGAGACAGCTCATTTTTAGTGAGTGTGGGGTATTTTACCCCAAAATCCGATTCCTTTTCTGGATATAGCGGGAATTATTTATCTCGTATTTCAAGGAAACCAACTCAGCTACATGTAAGAGTCATGGTATCCACATAATATGAAATGATGTTTGTTGTAGAGATAAACAGTTCACCAAGACATATGGTTTGGCCCCTTTACCGTAGAACTACCCATGTATACATGTTTGAAAAATGTTATGGTAACAAACTTGTAGGCCTTAAGCATCGAAATCAACACGAAAGCACACTGAGGTGACGATTTCGGACTGGTAGCACTTTCGCTGAATGCGCACCCGTTGTGTAGCTTGTTGTCGCAAAGGCAACGCGTATCATTTTGTGATATTTTATTAGCGCGCCGCGTGTATACTGTTCTGCAAATGCTTGATAGCTGTGGTCCGATGGGCATTTTATTTATAGATAATTGTTTTTTCCGGTTTAAAAATCGAACTGCGCGACCAGGAGGCCGAGTCCGGTAAAAGGTGTAGTTGGGAATTTCAATTTCGTTTATTGTCCTTTACATTATTAAGTCAATAATGTTGATTTTTGGTTTGTGACAAGCTATGTCAATTCACTTTACTGCCACGCGGGGATAACCACGCCTGCCATAAATTGCCAGTCTGAAGTATAGTGGGTTAGACATCACGCATCGATATGTCTGAACACAAGGAACGACGTGTTTCAAATTTGGTGGACTTACCACCAGAATTCGCCGTGTTGTTCTTCAATTCGACTGATAATTCATTGAAATCGCGACAACAAGAATACAAGTACTTTAGTAAAGGCTACATACATTCAGTTTCAATGTTTATTTGCGACGACAAACTGTTTATTGGGGCAAAATGCCACCGAAGCATGATGAAAAATGAACCTGCACATGGCGTCGATTTTTAGATAAATTGTTCGATAATGTCGGATATTCACTGTTCTTGTCAAGCTGGATATGTAACACATACTAAATATTCAATGTTATTATAATATATCTCTTCACAATAGACACACTATCTATCAATTTATCGATGGTGTACCATACAATTTCCCTATTTCGATAAAAATTCGAGGACTTGTATGTTTACATCCGTTGTATAATCAGTTTTTTGGGTACTTTTTCGAACATGCACCATACTGGTATCAAAAAGTGTTCCATGTTATAATAACAATTAATAATCTTCATAATTGGCACATTACGCATATAGAACAAACATGTTTCAGTATATTGAGAAATTATTTTTCATATCACAGTTCCCTAGTATTCCATTGGTCTGTCGTAATGTTCGTGTATGTAAGTCCACGTATAAATGCCATGAATACCATTTATTCACAAAATATACCAATAAATGTTGTATAATGTACCAAATCTATCCATCACAAATCCGAAAGCTATCAGGAAGAGGCGCCCTAATCAGCCTGTATTAATCGACAACAGGTGAGTTTAAAGGTACTCAACCCGATAAAACTCCTCTCAATTACTATTTCAATGGCTTCGGGGGTCAAAAATATTTGATTCGAGTCGAGGAAGTCACCCATCAAAGCTCAGATTTGTTAGATATCGATTTTAGAAATCTATTATTTTTCATTATCGGGAATACTATCTGGCCCAGAACTCATGCAAAATTGCGTTAAAATTACCACTTGATTTTAGAGTTATTCATCCTTGTCTGTTTGAATAGATTTTGAGTACACATCCAGAGCAGATTACGGCAGATATTAGTACTCATCTCGAGAACATAACATTTTTGAAAAATCAATATCTAATAACTCTGAGCTTTGTTTGATGGGTTCCTCGACTCGAATCAAATATTTTTTACCCCCAAAGCCAAAGAAATAGTAATATAGGACCCTCTGATCGGATTGTTGTTGTTGGAATCTGTTGAGATGGGGACCCTCTTTACGGGTTGAGTACCTTTAACAGGTGCTGTCATATACTTTGGTCATTTTAGTGTCCCTCTTTCCCCAACAAATCATCCATTGGAGATTATAACACTATGTGGTCCATTATCTCAAATGTGTACATAGTTTGATTTGATAGTGTTAACTAATTAGCTTATCTAGCACATCCTAATCCCCTCTTCATATTTCCATTTGTCACCTCTCTGGCTCAGCGTGACATTTCCAACCTTCATAATTTACTAATCCCAAAAGCTTTCGCATTCTGTTACTGTTATATTATTATATTGTGTATATACCTACACGTTTTCACCACCTTTGTTGAGAAAATTTAAAGGATTCAACATCGTTGCAACGATATATACTATATTTTATACAAAACAAAATCAAAGCGACATCGAGTAAGCCGGTAAAATGAGTCTTTTTGTCTAACCGCCTCTTCGCAGAAGCAACCACTGCTCCAAGCTGTATAATGCAATTATCTCATTGGCTCACACAGCTAATTGCGGTAGGGTCAATTACCAATAAAAGAAATTTAAAAGATAAGTTGTAAGTCTTATATTTCAACTGTTATAGATATGTTTCGTTCTGCAGCCCACTGATGGTTGTGGTCGGAGACGGCCGAGTCGGCCGCCGGTTCGTTAATTAGATGCTGATTGTTATTGTTATTTTAACGGAATTCTGAGTTGGTCATTCGCGAAACCAATATATTTTATATTCTATAATTACAAGCATGGGTATATAATATATGATCTTGAGCGCGTTACCATTTCTGATTATGGTTTTCTTGTAAACCTTGTTTTAACAAACTTACGATCCACACATGACAATGATTTTGTTCAGTAATATTAAAAACATTACCAAGATGACAATAAACTGATGAATATAGTAAAATTGAGCGCATACATCAGAATGCTTTAGGATTTGTCATAGTAAAAAGAAATGATGAGGTTGGGAAAAAATACAAAGAATTTCAGGTTTATTGAATCCTGCGGACCAACAGCCGCTTTACATATACATATTTTATTGAGGGGGGGGGATAATTTTATTATATAAGCTTCTCACAATAACGCTCCCTGAGTTCAATTTATGGGCATGGTAGACTTTCTCTCGCCGGAAACGCGCAGGAGCCTCGCGATTGCGCTCTGGACGATTATGTGATTTCGGACGGATTTAGCAGGAGAGGTGGGCCCCCAGTGTTATCTGTGGCCAATCGCAACTTCTCGGATTATCGTTCTTGCGTACGGAAATCACCAGGTTTGCCGATTAATTTGTGGCCTGGAAAAAAAATCGTCAAGGCGACGGTTTCGGACAAAATTGCGGATGAAGATCGATAACTCTAAAATCAAGTGTTAATACAGCCATATTTCGTTGAACAACATATTGATAAATAACACGTTTTGGGAAATGTTATACTATATTTGACAGTGTTCAGAATTATTTTTGTTGTAATTAATCGATTTAATATGATAACTAAATCGAACCGGTATTTTGAAGAAATGTTGTCGTTGTTGTAACTTGATGATATGGGGGCCGTCTGATCGGATTGAGTACCTTTAAAGTTTCCCAAGCATCACCACAACATTTTTTGTATAAGTTGTCGAATAAGATAGTATTAATAGACACATTTCGCATATATACTTAAAGATGCATAATCCGAATTAACGCTCGCAAATTACTATTTCCTTGACTTCGGGGGTAAAAAATATTTGATTCGAGTCGAGGAATCCACCCATCAAAGCTCAGAGTGATTAGATATCGAATTTTGAATTTTTTGTAATCTATAATTTTCACCACCAATAATTTTAAGTGGCCCAATAAATGGAGCTTATTATTCTGGACCCATCAACTTAATTACTTGCTCACCATGTGTCGTTTTATTCGTGGGAACTCAATTTCATATTAGTGTAGCCAGTATACTGTTTTCAAAAATACTCGCCCAAATATCGATCATCACTCGCATATCATGTTATAACTGCATGATACAGTATGGACATGCACCATCGCCTCACACGCATACGTCTACTTTAAAACCATGTACCGCAGCTGTGTGTATGTGTGTTTCCAACGACATTGTGATAACCATGTACATGTATATATATACCATATTGTAACCTTTCTTTATATATTCTTCTCCACGTGGGAGGCACACAATAAATATAACTGAGACATACGTCATCAGCAATGTTAGCTGTTATGTTATGCATTGAGTGGCCCAGCCATTAATTGTTCATACATAAACATCGAAAGCAATTAACGCGCTCATAAAATTTACATACTGCAACAATGAGACATCCGCGAAGATACATTCGCGAAAACCCGAAATGTGTTGTCCTGCCAGATATCCCCATCGCCAATAGGTACGGCCAGATCAGCGTATCAGTATAAACATCCATAGTATATGGCGTAACAATTCCAGACTCCCCTGTTCATACGTCCCTGTCAGTGATGCCTGGTCATGATAATTTATAATTCACGCAGCTGATCACACTGACATGATATCACCCTGCAGTCACGATCCGTGCGCTCAGCCAAGCGTGTCGTGATCTCGTGATAATTGACATGACAGATCTATCATCGCGCACTCATTGTGTAAAGTTGAACCGCTGGTAAAAAATGTTGGTCTAATCGAGACTCAAAGAGATACAAGTTGCAATTGACTTAACAAGCCTATTCCAAAAAAAAGGGACACAATTTGACGGTAAGATTAACCCTTTTTTTTTTACAAAATGGGTTTTCCCATTCGATTATAAAGGTACCGTATGCATTGGAATGGTCTATTATTCATTTGGAGTGGTGTTCAGGGTCAATTAGCAGGTATAAAGATAATATCAGTGCTGAAGGATTCATATTCATTGGTGGGAAATATTCAGATAATAAGTTCAACAAACGCGCCATTGAACTTATTATCTGAACATTACATTTTCGTTAATACTCATCAATGAATATTTAATTTAGTATAGAAAGGGTTAACCTCAATCATTTTGTACAAACATGGCTCTTTTTTGTCAACTGTGTATTCCAATCTTCTGGTGATTCAGATGTAATGGGTTGTCCGCTTGAATGGCAATTTGAAAAGACAGCAACCATGGCAACGACAAAAAAATAAAAACCGCAACATTTTTGACGAACCTCATCGGTATTATTCGAGATCATAGCTGTTGGAAATTCCCTATCAAATTTCAACGACAAATACCATTACATTCACTTCAATAATAATAATAATAATATTATTAAGGGCTTTGTGGACCCACTTTTCTCCCAAATTTGATGGAGTCAAAATAAGCGATTCTGTTCTCTTATATTAGTAAACACAACATCCAAGCCTATTTACGCACATCTTAAATATAATTCATGGCACAGGCCCCTGGGGGGGGGGGGGGGGTACTAAAATACCAATATCGACTATACGTCACTGGTATAGTCTATATTGGTATTTTTATATCCCCCAGAGGCCTGTGATTCATGGTGGATTATGTTAGAGATACAAAATGTGAACTTTATAGAGGTTATTGGGTTTTTTTTTATTTCTTACAGTGGTCCAACAAACAAAAATTCCATATCTAAGAAACCAAAAATGATAATGTGTATTGAACACTGTGAAGAATGATGAACTATAAAACACTATGTTGAGCTTTTGAAGCAGTATTGAACCCAATTGAATTTCCATTCGAGCGTTTTACTAGTTCAGATCATATACTTTTTTATGGCCATTATTCATTTCCAATCAGTTCGTGTACTTGCTGAGAACGCTTCCCTTCTAAAACTATGTTTAATTCATCTTTTTGGCATTTCTATTGTATACTATGCTTGATGTGGTCTTCAAATATAATTGATTCCTTCATGTGGTGTACCAGCTTAACACTTTGACGGTCAGAATAAACTAATTGAATTGAATAAGTAGTTTTCTGTGTAGGTCCATCTCAACTTCCCTCCTCCTGACACATCTCAAGCTTGGACACCCTCTTTACAACTGTTTTTGACAACAGTTCACATCATACACACTGCCACGAGTGATCACTGATAACACATACCTGCCAGGTCCCAGCCAGTCAAGTTAAGCAAGTAAATATATCATTTGTCAACAACTGGTTCTCTGTATATTTTTCAAAGAACACACAAGGAATGTGAATATTTTTAAATATTTCATCACTATTCACAGTGTTCAGTACACATTCCCATATTGGTTTCGTAGAGATCGACTTCGAGTTTGTTGGACCATTGCAAGTAAAAATAATTGTTAAACACATCTATAAGTTCACATTTTGTATTTCTAACATAATCCACCATGAATTATACTATTAAAATGCTGCATCAATGGGCATGGTTACTGTGATCTATCTATACTAATAAAACTCAATTTTGTTGTTCGTTTGTTTGTCCGGCTATATGCTACCAAACGGCTGGAACCTCGGGGCTGATTATTTGTATATAGGGGTAATTTTACCCGGAGAATATTACCAGATAGGTCCCGTTAACATCATGTGTCTTAAAAAGACCAGAACGACCCCATGCGGAATGTTGTTAACAATTAAGTTGCTGCACATAAGCGAGTGGAACGCTATTTATTCATGCATTATCTGGACTATAGATCACAGTTAATGATCTTTATCGTCAGTCTGCACATACCGAAATCAATGGCACTCACCGCCTCGAATAGCATAAGCTATCAGAACGCTCTTTATCTATACCATATCAGCGCTGGATCAACAGTCAACATTATTTATTGATTCAATCCGAAATGGATCAACAACAATGACAATCAATAAGGCTCAGGGGAAATCCCTCAAGATCACTCGACTTAATTTAATATCGCCGTGTTTCTAAATACTAAGATACCATGCAATATAGATTATACCAGAGTAGTCTACATTGG
The DNA here is from genome assembly GCA_032622095.1 of Siphonodentalium dalli. Taxonomy (NCBI): domain Eukaryota; kingdom Metazoa; phylum Mollusca; class Scaphopoda; order Gadilida; family Siphonodentaliidae; genus Siphonodentalium; species Siphonodentalium dalli. The sequence goes on along the minus strand of CP136061.1, from coordinate 201,862,296 downwards.
TATTTTAGTATTTTTCTCCAGGAGCCTGTGGTTTCTACCATGGTCATTGGCCAGGTTGGATCATTACAGAACTTATATTCCTCCATGCAGCAGAAGGGAAGACTACCAAGGTGGTGTACAAAGAAGTTTCCAATCTTCTTTACACGAACAACACGGTACCCCAGCTGGTTGCTAAAATAAGTGAATTGAATCATTTATTTTGGACTCCCATCAAATTTGGGAAAAAATAGGTCCACAAAGACCTTAAACACCCTTTCAGTGCCAGGGTCTGTAAAAATTAAAAAAAATTATTAAAATTGTAAAAAATTGTAAAAAAATAATAACAAATGATGAAAAATTGTTAGGCCAATGCATTCTCTTATATATGAGAGGCGACCTATGGTCGACTCGCATATATAAGAGAATGCATTGGCACAGGGTATATGGGTTGATACAAAAATCGGACCTGGCACTCAAAGGGTTAAACACCCTATTAAGAGAATTTTGAAAAGAATTTCCAACATCTGTGTTCGATATAGATATTCCTGGCGTCTGAAAGGACACTTGTTGGTCAAACGGTGATATCTGTACACACATGTGTATATTTAACTGATATTAAGAACTGAATTGACAGAAACTGTTGGTGTACTATAGGCCAAGTTGATATTTGATTTTAATGTATTTTTTATTGGCAATGAATTAGTAAATATGTATGTAATATATTTGATTACATTATAATTATAATCCCAATTATTTTATATTGGATACAAATACTGTTAAATGATGGATAGTTGCCATGTGATGTTTTCAAGTCAGCAAAAGGTTGAAATAGATTATGATAAATCATAGATTATGATAAATCTATGATGTTAAATTAATAATAATAAATATTTCTGTTCTGTGAATTCTATTCATGGCCTAGGATCACATCAGAAAGAAAGTTCCACGTATGAACTGTCTTATGTCAATGATGATTCTATTTAACGCCTACAATTTACAGAAGAGACCATATTGGAAGAATACTTATCATTAGTATTAGTAAAATAAATAGTAAAATGTCCATTGGTATATTGTTATTTAGGGTGCGATGGCTTGTGTTTTATTGCCATTTAACAGATTTAATTGATTTAAGAGATGAGTGAATGTCAGATATATGTAATAATTATATAAAGGAATCTGTTTCCGAAATTAAAGGTACGCAATCTGATCAGACTGTCCCCATACCACCAAGAACAACAACATTCAAAATACGCTTTAGTTATCAGAATCGATTTATTGCAACAAAGTAATGCTAACCACTGTCAATTATGGCATCAAATTTCCCAAAACTTGTTATTTATCAACATATTGTTCAACATAATATGGCCGTATTATCACTAAAGTATCACGAATGTGACCGTATTACCACTTAATTTTAGAGTTCTCCATCTCAATCCGCAATTTTGTCCGAGACCTTTCGTTTGACCACGTGTTTCTGGGTCACATATTATTACACATCTCGAGAAATAACAAACTTCAAAAATATATATCTGATCACTCTGAGCTTTGATGGGTGGGTTCCTCGACTCGAATCAAATATTTTTACCCTCGAACCCAAAGAAATAGTAATTTAGGAGCGTCTGGTCGGATTGCGTACCTTTAATGTACTGTCCAGATTAGAGAGCAGATATATTAGTTCCCTCGGTTTTAGGAATGTTACATGTAACACGGAAAAACATGGAAAGGGTGTCAAGTGCTGAGGTAGCGTTGACTCAACGCACCAGCCAAGCAAGATGGCATTTAAAATGCCACGGTTTAATTTTTCAGAATTGGCACCAAGTTATACCACTCGTAACGAATTTGGGTGTGTGTGGGGGTATATTTGACATACATCCGTACATCTGTCTAGCCGACCGTCCCTTTATCCGTACATCTGTCTAGCCGACCGTCCGTACATCTGTCTAGCCGACCGTCCCTTTGAAACTTACATTGAATAGAAGTTTACCACGATGGAAATCTGCATTTTATATTGTTCCGACTAATTTTACCAGAATTATCAAAGGTCCTTTTCGACTTAGAACTGTTTTTTTTTAACATGGACGATTTTGTTAGATCTCGTATTCTTTGAAATTTTGGTCGATAATTTTCAATTTTAGCACATATATTAAAGGTACTCATTCCGATTAAGCACCCCTAAATTACCATTTCTTTGGCTTCGTGTGTAAAAAAATTTGATTCGAGTCGAGGCAACCACTTGGTTTTAGAGTTATCCATCTTACACCCGCAATTTGTCTGTTTGACCACGAGGCAGACTAAAATACTGGCCCAAATCTCGAGAAATCAACGAACTTCAAAAATCGATATCTGATCACTCTGAGCTTTGATGTGTGGGTTCCTCGACTCGAATCAAATATTTTTTACCCCCGAAGCCAAAGAAATAGTAATTTAGGGGTGCTTAATCGGATTGAGTACCTTTAACCGCCGTGGGAACCTGTAGGAACCTGCAATTCGAAGATTGATCAGACTTATTATTTGGAGAGTTATCACCCTTTATCGACGTATTATTACCCCGACCCCGTAGGATGTTTGGGGCATATAGCCGACGTCTCCGGTCGTTCGTCGGTCCGTCCGTCCATCTGTACCAGTCCGTCCGTCCGTCTAACATATCACCTTGTAACTCGGGTGTTAGTTATCATATTTATTTGTCCTTTGGCGTGGTGATAGCAGATTGGGGAAGATTTTTGTACCCTCATACTACGGGTTTCGTCCATTAATTTTACCAGAGGTATGTCCCTTGATTGACTTGGAAAATTGTGAATTTTGTGTCTGTATAAACATTTCGTTGCACCTCCTCGCATTTTTTTTGTTTATATATATATATATCAAAATGGCGGACATCATCTGCTGGTCACGGTGATACTAATCTGTCGTATTAAAAGGTGTCCACGTGTAATAAAAATCAAGGAAATATCAAACAACAACTGGTGGTGTATCATTTTCACATATTTGAGAAAAATCTAAAGATTTGTCCCAATATTTTCATAACTTTTCAAAATTATTACGCTGTTCTCGGTATCGTCAGTCGGAAAATTCTTTTTTGATCAATAATTTTATTTGTTTAAAAAACTTTGCCTGTGAACAGGAGATAGGTATAGGTCAAAACCACTGCCAGCAGCGTGACAATAAAGCAGTCTGGCATTAAACATTTACCCTACCCCCTAAAATGCTAACTTTTTTAATTGAACGAAAATTATAAAATCAAGCGAATGTGGTTGTTTACTATCATTCATTAAATAAAAAGATTTGATGAACCCACGACGAATACCCATCAACGAGTATCAAGTGGCTTGAAATGAAACAACAAATTCCAAAATTCTCCGAATTTCCTTATTTCGGGTCGAATTTTGAGGGGAAAAAAATGGAAAAATGTCACAAGGTTTTGTATTATAGAACAATGTATTTCAATATAAAAGTACGTATATTATTATTGGAGCAGCAGTCACGGTGACAAGAAAAGGGCCTTATTTTTGGAGTTGAATCATGTCGCCGACCACCAAGACGTACTATATATCAAAATGCTCGCATGGAAATGGGGAATATGAAAACTGAGTTAGCCAGAAAAAAAACTGTGCGCATTGAGATTTTCGGGAAAAAAAAACTTTTTTCGAAATAAAATCAGTGAAAACTGGAATTGAGCTCAAGGAATAACATTTCACCTTATTTATTGTTGGAGATTAAAATCAACTCTAGCTTACATGTTGTAATAGTTTCAATGTTCTAGAGTTTATTTTTGGCTAAAAATCACACTATTTAGAGAAAAATGAAAGAATTTTGGAATCAACTAAAACATAATATACGTTGTCATCATGCAACTCTATAGCAATACTAGTTTTACCTAGCTATAAGTACGTTTTCGATGTGATTAATCCACAAACTGTGTAAAAGGTTATTATATGGTTATGGTGATTTTGGATGGAAAATAGGATTTTAATGGAAAATCGTCATTTTCGAATATAAAACCAGTGAAAACAGAAATTTGGGTCTAAAAAAAAGAAAGTTTTAAGAGATTATGGACCTGAACTCGAGCCTTTCACTGAAGATATGTCATTTATCAAAACGTTCGGCTGTATGTGGGGAATAAAGAAACGGGTATAGTGAAAAACAAAAATCAGAGCGAGCTGGGATTTTTAGGGTAAAAAAACTTTTTCATAAATAAAATCAGTGAAAACTGGAATCCAACTCTATAGGAGTAACAGTTCACCCTATATAAAACTAATATGTGCATGGTCGGTGACTCAATTAAGCGACATACTATGGTAATTGGCATGTGTTATACGATGTGTGTGAAGTGAATAAATGTGTTATGGTTAATTTTTGGGTAAAAACCACATTTGTGTTCAGTAATGAGAGAATTATGAACTCCATCAAACTTAATATCCATCTTTATTGCTAGTATTTTTGTAGAAAATATTTAGGGTTCCCAGGGTTACCCAGTAATATTGTGCAACTAAATCATATAATTCAACGGTCCAGCTAAACGAGCGTGCGTATATAGGCTTGTTCGCGTTAATTAATGGCATGATAATAATCATTACGCCCTCGGGTGTATACTAATGTCCAAATTCTAGATATCTATGGTTCGCTGGGCGTTTTATTTATAGATTATGTTTTTTTTTGGGACGCATTCAAAGTTGTAGTGCGACACCGAGTCCGGTTGTTTTGGGAGGCATTCAAAGTTGTAGTTGGTTTGTGATAAGCTATGCCAATTAAAAATATAAGAAATGAAAAAGATAATTTGTAAAATGCGTATATGTCAATTGATACGTATTTTAAAGAGCGTAGTCGGAGACAGCCGAGTTAGCAACCGGTTCGTCGCCTCGGAGGCCCGACTCACGAATCTCACTCCCCGACGGGAGATTTCTCGTTCCCGCTTTTCGCCCAAAGAGTGGGAAGTTAATTAGGTGCTGATCGGTGTGACAATTTGCCGTAATTTGCCGTATTTGCGGAGGTCCCCGAATTCGCGGAGATCCCCTAAAATGGTCGAAATAGGTTGATTTTAATGAGGGAACGGGTGCATATATGTCAATTGATACGTATTTTAAACAAATAACGACACGATCATCATAATAATGGTTTATTCTATCAATTATATCATCACCATCATGTTTACAAATATATGAATCGTCATTCGATATTTTTTGTGAGTCACTTGAACATATTACTTTTCGTCGAACTCGTATTTTATATAATAGAAGAATGAGTCTATGTATATTACTGTATTTTGAATTGATCGGGTGTGGGCGCCTCAACAGTGAAGTCTGGCATAGAGTTCCAGCTATTTACCACCCTCTGCGTGAAGAAATATTTTCCTATGTCCTTGTTAACAGTGCGCATCTGTAGCTTTTTATTATGTCACCTTGTTCTTCCTGATGAATTTCTTTCTAATAGGTCACAGGCATTGATATTGTAATGACCATTCAACAGTTTATATACCTCGATAAGATCTCCTCTAAATCTTCGATATTTTAAAGACATCAGATTGAGTATTATCATTCGGTCTCGGTAGCATAGAGTTTTGATTTGAGGAACTAGTTTCGTTGCTTTTCTTTGTATTTTCTCTAACACAATGCTTTGTTTTTTGTGATGTGGGCTCGATGCTGAGTTACAATATTCGATGATAGGTCTGACAATGCTTTTATGTAGAGCGATCGGAAAGTGTCGATGTCCAAGTTCGTGAAAGTTCTATTGACTATGCCGATGATTTGAGAAGCTTTATAAATTATTGTTAAGGATATTGTATGAAGACTAATCTGGCCGTGTCAAATTGAGCTATAGCGATTGGATATCTCGCAGGACAACACACATTTCGGGTTTTCGTGGGGTGTGTATTCGCTGGATATCTGATAGTTGCAATATGTAACTATTATGACCGCGTTAATTGCTTTCGATGTTTAGGTATGAACAATGGCTGTGCCATTATTGAATATTTTATGACGGGAACACAATGCCTCCGATTTTTGAACCGCATTTAGAGGCTTTCTGGTGTGGTGAATGAGAAACCTGCAGTAATAAGCCGTAGTTTTTTTTGTAATAATTTGAAGGATTAATTGTTTTAACGGAAGTCTGAGGCGGTGGTGCATTCATGTAACCAATATATTTTATATTATAATTTATATTTATGCCTAATAATATGATCTTGAGGGCGTTACCATTTCTGATTATGGTTTTCTTGTTATACTTGCCTGCTTGTTGTACGCCTGGTAAAACCACTGTCACACTCCGATGTGATCAGGCCGGCGCTTACATTGCGCTGAAAAATTATCAAAGCGCCAAGCTAAACGCATTAAGGTATCCAAGAACCGATTCGTGACGCAGTTGACACTGGCTAAGACTGGATACGGGTCACCATGATCGCACATGAGTGCCAGAGCTCCGCGCTTGTTTTGTGCATGCCCAAAACAAGCGCAGAGGTTCGGCGTTCTGACCAGGGCGCAGTACTGTCGTCGTGGCAGCGAAAAGCCAGCGACGTGAGCATCCCGTTGACGTAGTAAGGATGCATACAAGCTACTCGTGGTCGCAGTAAGAAACCAATCTTGTCCTCTGCGACTGTAGTAAGCTTAAAACCCCTGTAACACTCCGCTGCGATTAGGCCGGCGCTTGCATTGCGCTGAAAAAGTACCAAAATATGAGTAACTCGCAGGAGGAGCGCGCAAAACTATGCCGCTTATCACGTTTTTTATTGCGCTCTTATTACGACCTATTGCGTTTCTACTTTGTCAAGTCTCACGCTCTCACGCGCTCTCACTGTGCTTCCTCTAAGCTATAAACGTCCTTAGTGCGTCCAAGTCGTTGTCATTGTGTTGCTAGTATACGTTATAAATAATCCACACTAGACTAGTTGTCCATGTTCCAATTATATATGTTCCGGATATATACATGTAGTCATAATTTAAATTGAGCATATATGTTTCGATTAACTTTTCCACTATAGTATGATAGTGATAACGCGGAATTTCGTCAGGGAACAGCGTTGCTAAATAGATCGGCATAATATATGCCCTTTTTTATTTTTGAATGGCATGACCTATGGCGGACGACAGCACTATTCCCATGGTTATTTATGCCTGTTTACATGTAGCAAATGTATATACGGAATACATTGGATTCCATTTAGGTGCCACTTCACTGGCACGTGCAATATTCTTATTGCGTATTCCATGTTATATATGTGCCACATTCGTTACGGAATACATGTACATCGGATTCCAGTTTAAATTTGCAAACGTTGGAAGAACGCCATTTGTCGCGCTTGGGCGTATAACGAGAGCCATATTTGCAGTGGCAACATCGTGTGGAAGTTCTATGATCGGGAACCAGTCCATAACAGCAATTGTCCTCCAATCCCTTTTGTCATAAATCAATTTATGAAGAAATAAAATATGTTTAAACAAAAAACAGCACGTGGCAGCGCAATAATAGCGCAATAAGGTCGGGGGAGAGAGACGAAATAGATGATTTCTTGCTGCGACCACGAGTAGCTTGTATGCATCCTTGCTACGTCAACGGGACGCTCACGTCGCTCGCTTTTCGTTGCCACTGCGACAATACTGCGCCCTGGTCAGAACGCAGAACCTCTGCGCTTGTTTTGTGCATGCACAAAACAAGCGCGGCACTCTGGCGCTCAGGAGCGATCATGGGGATCCTCGCCCGTCCTAGCCAGTGTCAACTGCGTCACCAATCGGTTCTTGGATACCTTAATACGTTTAGCTTGGCGCTTTTATAGCTTTTCAGCGCAATGCAAGCGCCGACCTGATCGCAGCGGAGTGTGACAGTGGTTTAATCGGACAACTAGTCTATTGTGGATTGTTGGGTATATATATTCCCACAACCTAAAAACTGACTATGACTGGAGCACGCAGAGGCGCTATTTATACTCTCCGCGCCCACGCAGAGAACGTTTTGCAAACTTATTGAGAACGTACTAGCAACACAGTGACAGCGACTTGGAGGCAAGACGGATGTTTATAGCGTAGAGGAAGCACAGTGAGAGCGTGAGACTTGATAAAGTAGGAACGCAATGGGTCGTAATAAGAGCGCAATAAAAACGTGATAAACGGAATAGGAGCATACCTTGTTTTAAAATTTTGGACAGTTTTCCGTGCTCCTCCTGCGTGTTACTCATATTTTGGTACCTTTTCAGCGCAATGCGGAGTGTGACAGGGGATTAACTGGGTAGTTTCATTGCATGCTCATCTCACCAAATCAGCTAGCCACTGAACAACAACAAAATCCCCTTAGACCCGGTTTATCTGCACCGTCAATGTCGGTTTAAACCAAGTTTAAATTCGTAGGTTTAAGCTGGAGATGACGAATCTGGCGGGGATTGCATGATGTTCGGATGTTTTGTGTGAACTCTGTCCGATGATGTTCTGGATAAAATTGATGGAGTATGCAGGGGGGGGGGGTAAAAAATTTGCAAGAAGGTATGCCGGCTAGGGGCAAAAACGCGTTTTTTACATCCTCATGCAAATGTTTAACTAAAGACCCTTTGTGCCCTTATATGACATTTGTAACAGTTTAAAACATATTATAAGAATTTATAACTGCAAAAACACCATATTTATGTTACTGGGACCTCATATGGTCCTTAGTAGAGATTACATTAAGCTATATGGCATGTTGCATATTGGGCGGTGGGGTGAAAAAAATCCTTCCCGAAATCCTTCGGAAAGTAGCTTCGAGAAATGTATAACTGAAATAAATAAACTTGTCTTGATGTAACTAAAGCCAAGATCAATGTGTGCATGGAAAAAGAGCGAGCAACTGTGTCAACATTAATGTGACTACCAATGGCTAGAATATAACTGTCATCACACTGTTCATCAGTGCATCAAGCCAATCAGTGAAATATTTGCATGTCTATCAACTCATATGATCTGTTACTCTCACAACACCTAAAATATCCAAGTCGGGCATAGTGACCGTTTGTCATTTATTATAACAGAGGTTGCTCCAGTAGACTAACAAAAGTTTTAAGGCATAATGCTAGATAATGGGCTGGTTGACAGACTAATCGGGAAATGCATGGTTAGAAATTATGGAATTGTGTTGATCCTGTACGATGACCTAAGTTTGCATATATAAGTAAACTTGTCCTAATGTAAATAATGCCTAGATCATTGTGTGCACGGAAAAAGAGCGAACAACTGTCTCAAACATTAATGTGACTATCGATGGGTCGAAATTATCTGTCATCAGTGCATCAAGCCAATCAGTGAATTATTTGCATGTCTTTCAACTCGGATGATCTCTCACAAGACCTATTAAAGTATCAAAGTCTGTCCGCATTTTTCTCTCAGACCTCTGGACCGATATCAACCAAATATGGTGTGGTGACTCGTGGTACCCTGGCGGATGTTATAATGGTATTAGTTTTTCAAAATTTTTAATTAAAAAAAAATAAAATTGGTTTTGTTAAATTGAGCAAGGAATTCAATCTTTTAAAAAAAAATATATTCAAACAATATATATACATCAAAATGTTTCAATGACCAAATGTGCTTGAAGCGCACAAAGGTGCTGCCGCTAAATGAAGGCTCTGTCTAATATCAAAATGTGTGCGAAGTCCCACACAAGGGGGCCACATGTATTTCCGATGCTGAATATAGGCTCCCAAAGGCTTCAGCTAGTTTAGTACAATACAAGTAAGTTGCTCGAGTAGACTAACGTAAGTGGTATGGAATATGTTAGATAATGGCCTGGTTAATTGACAAACTAATCAGGAAATAGTTAGAAATTATGAAATTTTGTGTATTCTGCACAATGGCCTAGGTTTACAGATGATCAGCAACTTATAAGACATTATTTTTCAATTAAAACAGCTTCTGAAACAGGTTAAACTGTTATTTGAACTAATTGAGATCATTCCCAGTCATATGAGTGATATCAGTAGAGCTTCATGCGATTTTAGTCCAATTTTAGTCCAATTTGGGGAGTGGGTGTCAAAAAATTTGGAGTAAAAAATTATTTGTTTTGCAGGTTTGGGGGTGGTGGGTCTCCGACTTCCCGAAAATGCCAGATGCAAAAAAACTTCATACCTTCCTGCAAATGTTTTACCCCCCCCCGGAGTATGGGGGTGTTATATGTATGGCTAAGAACCACATTATGAGTATAGCGTCTCTGTGTGTTAGCCCAATTATTCCGCCATTTCCGCTTTATTTTCCGTTGTTTCTAGTCCATTCACACATGGTTGAAAGATCCAGCGGATAGTTTGGCAACGAAATGCCCATCCCATGGCTGGAACCTCTCTTTCACTTCTGATGGGAGCCTATTTTGGAAAAAATTGTAATCATGAGGTATTTGGCATATGAATATGATGCCCAATTTGATGCGAACAAGAATGGCAGCAGTATAACTTTTGACTTCTGGTAGGTCTCTCCGTGAAGCCGTATACTCTGTACAAGAACTCATCCCATAATTTGAATGGTGGTAGCTATTCCTACCATCTTCGCAATACTTGTCAAATTAAGAATATTGTGGATTCCATAATTCACTTATTTTTCATCCAAAAATTTGTCTAGCGCTAATTGAACACTTTACCCCGCATAATGCATGTAAAAAAGACCATATTCTTTCGTCTAATTGAAATACCGACCACAAATAGGGTGAACGGTTATTTCTAGAGATGGATTAAATTTTCACTGATTTTATTTACGAAAAAATTATATCCCCCCCCCCCCCCCACATACAGCTGAACATTTTGATATATAATACATCTTGGTAGTGGGTGACCATAACACAATATTTGTTTTCGGTACTCAAATTCCTGTTTTCACAATTTTCTATTAAAATCCACATAACCATAACCTTTGACGCATTTTGTTGATTAATCACATCGAACTAGGTATTGCTATAAAATTGCATTCATTAACGACATAATATACGTCGTGGATTCCAGAATTCTCTCATTTTTCACCAAAAAGGTTGAATTTTACCCCAAAGTGAACCCAGTAACATTGAGAAAACCATATAAACTCTTACAATATATGTGTGTGTAGAGAATACTCTTGATCAAAGTGTTACACATATTGTCATAATTTATTTTTATCTAAATGGCATCACAAAACGTCATTCTTATATACATGGATTATAAGTATACTGGCTCACCTTGTCGGAGTGACTGTCATTTTGATTATCGCGATTAATTTGTCCCACCAATTAACAAGTATTTATTCACAACTGTGCGTACTTCAGACGTTATCAGTATTTAAATAGTGCAGTCGACGTGGTTGGAATTGACGTTTTTTGTTTTAAATAGTTTTATTACTTCGCGAAAATAAAAGATGATATTTGGGTTTTACATAGAGAGATGTATAAATCAATCTGAGAAGTTAGACTAATATTTTGAGGGCACCTGTTTATCATATCTCCAAGAAGATACATATGTTTTAAAGACAATCATGTCCAGGTGATCCTCTGCTCATGGTGCTATACTGGCTAATGTTGCTGTATATCAGCTATACATGTGCCCGGCGGATAGCGAGATTTTAAGTTGTTTATGTTACGATATGAGTCTGTTCTAAAAAAAATGAAAAATATCGTCTGTATCGGACAGATGTACCCTTGTCAGATGCCAGAATTGGAGGATCACGAAAAGCCATGTGCCAGTGACTGTGTTTTATTTTATCTCAGAAGAACTATATTTGACTGCACACTGTGGCTACCATTTTGGAACAGGACTTTATACACTTCCATCTCTCTTGTCTCATGACAAATTATATTTTTTTTTTGTGTGGAAAATATCTTGAATGGCACAGACTCGATTATTTTATAATGCATGAGCCATATTAACATGCCATCCTCTGACGATTCAATGTCCCTCATTTTGCAAGAATATATGTATATCTTTAATAAGTAGAATGATAAATATACTTTTAATGCTTTCTTCTATGTATCTGTTTTTGCTAGCTCAATATATATGCATGATGAATGTACTAATTCCCGCCCCCATATACGTATGACAGTTGAGAAGATATAATTGTTCAAGTGACTTAATTCGGTGAACATTTGTCGAGGTTGTGAAATTTTACCGCCAAAAACTCCATAGAATGAATCAATATTATAGTGCCCCTCCTCTCCACACCCATGACCCCTACGGTACCAAAGGTGGCGTCTTTAATCCACATGATTTGACTCCTTGTATTATAATTGGAGAAGAACGTTTATGAATTTGATGGAAATTAGTGCTAAACATAATTATTGGTATCAGTTTTGGTGCCCCTCCTCTCCCCATTCATGACTTGATCGGCGCCATATTTAAACCGCGTCCATTAGACTCCTGTTACAATGAGGATGATTATTTATTAGTTTGGTGGTAATCGGCAACTAAACAAATTCTTATCAAATTTAGTACCTCCCCCATCTCTCACCCAAATGACACCATTTTTGGCGTCTTTAAATCACACGATTATATATTCCTCATTTCAGGGGGAGGAATATGTATCAATTTGTGCCCCTCTCCACATCCGTGCACCCCTGACTCGAACGGATCATGGCGATAATTATATATATGTTTGGTTGAAAACGGTCATTTTTGCGGCCATTCCCTCTTTTCTAGCCCTGATACCAACAGCGTCACTTTAGAAAATTCTAACCAACATAATTATCTTCCTTGTAAACAGTTACTCATATTAGACCCCTTGGTGCTCTAGATATATCTAGGTGGTCCGTCGTGAAGTTATATAGAACACAGGCAGAAAAGGACATTCGCAAATATAGGCACCATATGTGGCGTCATTAATCAACATGATTTGATTCCTTGTATCATTGGAGAAAAACTTGTATGAATTTGGTGGAAATTTGCGCTTAACATATTTTTTGTGACCCTACCCTTCCTATTCCTGATACAAGCGGCGCCACTTTTGAAATCTTTAAACAACACAATAAGACTCAATTATGTAGATGACAAATTCGTATCAACTTTAGTGCCCCCATCTCTCACGTAAACAGCACGAATAATTAAACCACACAATTAGATTTCTGATATCATGGAGATGTTTATTTATAAGTTTGGTGTAATCGACGACCAAACAAATGCTTACCAGATTTAGTGCTCCCCAATCTCTCATCCAAACGGCACCAATTTTGACATCTTTAAATCACACGATTAGATTCCTCGTATCATGGAAAAGAATATGGAACAATTTGATGCAACTCGGCGCTAAAATATGTTTATTAATTTCCGTGCCCCTCTCCAGTTCAGTACACACCTGACTCGAATGACGCCATCTTTGACAGCTTTGAGCCACACCATTAGAATCCTGATATCATGGAGATGATTATTTATAAGTTTGGTGGTAATCGGCGACTAAACAGGTTATGATGAAATTTAGTGCCCCCCTATGGAATCCTATTAGGGCCACTTCCTAATGGCGCTTTCGGCGCGGGCCGAAAGCGACAAAAAGTGCGCCATTAGTAACGCGCCGAAAGCGCCGAAAGCGACAAAATATGCGCCGTTACGGCGCACTATTCGTCGCTTTCGGCGCACTTTTTGTCGCTTTCCGTGCTTTCTATGGAATCCTATTAGGGCCACTTGCTAATGGCGCTTTCGGCGCACTTTTTGTCGCTTTCTGCGCGATGCGCCGAAAGCGACAAAATGTGCGCCGATCGACGCACTTTTTGTCGCTTTCGGTGCTTTCGGCGCGCGCCGAAACATACCCTAATGGCGCACTTTTTATCGCTTCCGGCGCGCGCCATTAGGGAGTGGACCTAATAGTATGCCTAATGGCGCTTTCGGCGCGCGCCGAAAGCGACAAAAAGTGCGCCATTAGTAACGCGCCGAAAGCGACAAAATGTGCGCCGTTACGGCTAATATCGCACAATTTGTCGCTTTCGGCGCGCGCCGAAAGTGCCGAAAGCGACAAATAGTGCGCCGTAACGGCGCTTTCGGCGCGTTACCAATGGCGCACTTTTTGGCGCATCGCGTCGAAAGCGCCGAAAGCGCCATTAGCAAGTGGCCCTAATAGGATTCCATAGTTAAGAGATATGGTGATAAGCTATAACTTGGTTATGAATCCATGACCCAGAACTCATCTCAGCCCAATATTTTATTGATCAACAGGCATGACATGAACGTTATCAAATATAGAAAATTATTTATGGGTAGTTGCCTTTCTAATTAAAAATAGTCATTAAATTTCACAAAAATTAAGTCTCTTCTCATTATGTTCAGATATGATATCATGGATATATAAACTGCACTACAGTCAATATATATCTGCATAATGTTCTCAGCATTAATAAATTGGAAACCTAACCTATATATACATGAATAAATGACACCCCACCAAATTGTCCCTGCCAAAATCCTGCAATTTAATATCCTCAGAGATGTTACTGGATATTTTACCATTTCTGCAGGTCCGGCGGGGGGTGGGGGGGGGGGGGGGTGGTGGTGGAAAAATCCGAGATAATAGGTTGATTTTTGTTTATTTTGGGACCCGCTACCATGAGGGGGTGGGCGGCAAGTGTTTTTTCTGTCAGATCTCTGACACCCATCCCTCCGACGCAAGTGTTTTTCCAACTGCAATTGGGGACCAAGCCCCAGTTTAGGTCGATCAAAGCACGAAATAACGTTATACAGACAGCGCACATAAACGTTATCACCCCCCGTGTACGTGGTATCGCCAAAACTGAGGGTATCGCCAAAACCGAGAATATGGGAAAGTCATTTTCACGTATATGATATGGGGATATGTTTGTTTCTCATCGTAATACAGGCATCGAGCATCGTATGTGTATGTCCACACGAAGCAGGAGTATTTATCCACTAGTTGTCATTTAGTTTTCCCAGATCAGACCATTAATTTTTTTTGGCGAATTTTTTCAATGGTGTTTTTACTTTTGCTCACTCAAATTTTCTAGAACATCCATTCACTGGTATAGTTCCTGGACTCCCACGCTTCCAAAACAAATGCCGGTATATAGTTGAATCTGTCAATGAAGCATACGATTTGACAGAATTTAAAAAATCCCTGTCGTTCTCAATATCCGCGCGATATGAAGGGACCACTGTCGGTCCAGAAAGATACGAACGGCACAGATGAAGATGCGCCAAACGCCGAGTTTCTGTGCAGTAAATATGCGTATTACTTAAGGAGTTGTGATGAGTTTTCGAGTGTTTTTATGTGTATCTGGGACTGGTAAATTGGACTGCGAATGTCATCTGAAATATGAATCCATAACATATTCGAAATGTTGTGTGCATATATATTATGAATGTGTTTCAATTGAAATTAATTGAACATCCATATCAGCATTCAGATTTGCGATCTCAAGAACGTGCATGAATGATAGCGCGATGCCTTGATCACACGCACGTGAATGCTGCCGTTTGCATGCATGCACCTAATCGGATATTCGTTTAGTATTAACATGCTTGGAGTTTGTATATAGACCACACATGCCGGACGACACGCTACGGCGTATCAACGATTTGTTATAATCATGTTTATTTTACAGACTTTATGACTCGTTCCCACTCGAGTAGACCGTTCCGCGACAATGAAACCGAATCATCTTATCGAATATGCATATATCGTATTGCTCCAAATTATGTTATTCTGGCTTTTTAAGAGTCATCAGATAATATTGTAACGATTCTATGTTAACCTTAAACATCCGTACATGTATCATCACAATGTGCTATGTGTGGCACACGTGTGTGCCTTCTTATCTGGATGTCGATGGGCCTCTGTATTGTGTCTATGTAGCACATGTAGTCAGCTTACCAACTTATAACACCATGTTTAAACAAACTCAAACCAGACCATGCGGTTTTGATAAATAACGTATCTTCCTCGGATGAAGCTATATATATATATATCTGGGGAAGTGTTATGTTACACCAACACACCACTGTCACATCCCTATAACCGAGTGGATGAATTAGCCGACTAAAAGACAGAACATGTGGTCTTCGGATGTAGCCTAGTATGTTCGCGGATAGAGCACGTATAAATATTTATCTTTTTTCCTGTGATGTTTTGTATAAGAATTATCATTGGAAATTGCTCGTCTGACCGCCACCATGTGCTATGGTGTCCATTTTTCTATGTTGAATGGTTTGACAGAGGGTAAGACTCCGCCCCAACAAAACAAGTACTCTCCCCGAAGACAAATAAATTGATGATGAATGACACGTTATATTCATCATCGGGCCTCGTGAAAGTCTGCACGAGTGGAGCTATAATCACAACAATTATCTCTGTCTGTGAACAAAGCAAAAACAGCCAGTCCGCATAAAATCATAATACAATTATAATTGATCCCTTAATCATTCAATTCGTCCGGTCCCTTGTGTATTGCGCGGATATTTTGTGGCATCTCGAATTTAGTATTATGAAATACCATGTCTGAATCAGATGCGCCATTGGAAATTGTGCCCATATACGAAGCGTTAGGGAAAGTCAGATGCGACTTGACGCTGAACATCCATAACAATTTTGGTAAGAACCATAAACCAAACTCAGGACGGAGATAAGATTCATTTCGGTTAAACATACATATCAATTACAGTATATGCAACCTATACGATAACATAATGAAGTCTTGTGTAAATATTATGCCCACTAAATATGTGGTCCTATGGCTAAATTAGAAAAGTTATAAACTATAGTGCAATTTACATGTGCACATAACAATCATGGCAGTATACACATGTTCCACAGTGAAGTGTTTATTATAAATAGCAGTAACTTTGTTGTGTGTGTGTGTGTACATATATATGTTCGGATGTTTAGTGTGTTAACATAGAATCGTTACAATTTTATCTGATGACTCTCAAAAAAGCCAGAATTGCACAATTTGGAGCAATACGATATATATATATGTATATTAAATAAGATGATTCGGTTTCATTGTCGCGTAACGGTCTACTCGAGTGGGAACGAGTCATAATTTAAAGTCTGTAAAATAAACATGATTATGACAAATCGTTGATACGCCGTAGCGTGTCGTCTGGCATGTGTGGTCTATATACAAACTCCAAGCATGTTAATACTAAACGAATAACCGATTAGCTACATGCATGCGAAACGGCAGCATTCACGTGCGTGTGATCAAGGTATCGCGTTATCATTCATTCACGTTCTTGAGATCGCAAATCTGAATGCTGAGATGAATTTTTCAATTAATTTCAATTGAAACACATTCATAATATATATGCACACAATATTTCGAATATGTTATGGATTCATATTTCAGATGACATTCGCAGTCCAATTTATCAGTCTCAGATACACATAAAAACACTCGAAAACTCATCAGAACTCCTTAAGTAATACGCATATTTACTGCACAGAAACTCGGCGTTTGGCGCATCTTCATCTGTGCCGTTCGCATCTTTCTGGACCGACAGTGGTCCCTTCATATCGCGCGGATATTGAGAACGACAGCGATTTTTTTAATTCTGTCAAATCGTATGCTTCATTGACAGATTCAACTATATACCGGCATTTGTTTTGGAAGCGTGGGAGTCCAGGAACTATACCAGTGAATGGATGTTCTAGAAAATTTGAGTGAGCAAAAGCAAAATTACCATTGAAAAAATTCGCCAAAAAAAAATAATGGTCTGATCTGGGAAAACTAAATGACAACTAGTGGATAAATACTCCTGCTTCGTGTGGACATACACATACGATGCTCGGTGTCTGTATTACGATGAGAAACAAACATATTATATACGTGAAAATGACTTTCCCATATTCTCGGTTTTGGCGATACCCTCGGTTTTGGCGATACCACGTACACGGGGGTGGTTATACACTCTAAAACACTCGCCTCACGTTATATTCATTATTCCGCACAAATGTGAGACAATCGCTGTCTATATATGTTCAATATATTATGAGTATATTGACCATCATGCATGGACGCTTCTTTTGTTGTTCTTTCTACATTCTATGCATTGAATATTTATGTGTTTTCGGGGCATATATATACAGTTCATACTTCAGGTGCATATACATACAGTTCATACTTCAAATGCTTATCGACCCATTTCGATTCCCCGATTCAGATCGTATTGTTCAAAATTAAGGAACATTAAATGTTACAAAGTATAATTCCAGGTTTCCTTTGCTATCTATAATTCTTTATTTACAGAATTTGACAGTATGCAATCGCAGAAATCTAATGCAGAAACAACAACGGACGAAAGCGATTCGGATCAAAGCAAGACCGTCTCGTTTGACGAGTACGACCCAAATACATACGAGATAGCAGCTACACTTCGGCATATGTCGTCGGTTCTGTCCAGTGACCACAATGACGGCAACGACGATTTGGTTTCTTTGGTAACCACGTCGCCAGGACCAGACACGCGAGAGAAGGGACTCAAGTTGCCAGTGACAACCATAAAGCAGGCTGCGTTTGATCGACCCGCTGCTGCAATTGCTCCAGTTAAAATAGAACCGGTGCCAACAGGATTCCAGGATCTATTTGCAGACGATGATGTTCATACTCTACATAATATGGCCATGCAAAGTACAGATATGGTTTGCACACATGAAAACAGTGAGTCAATCACTCCCTTAAAGTTTTCTAACATATTGTTCCAGGGGAGTGTCTCAACTTTGAGAGAGCTTTTGAAGAAACGCACCGACGAACGTAAAGGTTTGGAATCAAATTGCACAATTTATCTCAGAAAGAATCAAGTGTATAATAGAATGAACTCTCTTATTGCATAATTAGTTCTCCCATCAAGTTATAAAATTGTATGCTGGAATCTATCTATATCTATATTTGCGAATGTCTGTCTGTCTGTCTGTCTGTCTGTCTGTCTGTGTTCTATAGAAATTCACAGGGGACCATCTAGATGATGCCAAAGGGGTCTACTAGGAGTAGCTTTTTACGAGAAAGATAATGGTCAAGGTTAGAATTTTCTAAAGTGACGCCGTTGTTGTCAGGGGCAGAAAAGGGGGAGGGGCAGAACAAAATTTGTCGCCGATTGCCACCAATCTTATATATAATCATCCCCATAATATGAGGAATCTAATGTCGTGGTTTAATTATGGCCAAAGTCACGCCGTTCGCGTCAGGGGTGCCCGGAAGGGGGGGGGGGCAGATTTTTTTTCTGTCGCCGATTGCCACGAAACTTACATATAATCATCCCCAAGATATGAAGAATCCAACGGTGTGGTTTAAATATGTCAAATGTGGCGTCGTTTGAGTCAGGGATGAACGGAAGGGGAGAGGGGCACCAAAATTGATAAAACTAATTTTAGCGCCAATTTCCACCAAATTGATATATATTCTTCTTCATGATACAAGGAATCTAATTGTGCGAATTAACAACGCCAACCTGTTGTTTTTGGATGAGAGATTGGGAGGGGTGGGCACTAAATTTGATAATAAGTCGCCGTTTGCCACCACACTTATACAAAATCATCCCCACGGTATGAGGAGTCTAATGTTGTGGCTTTTATCTGTCAAATGTGGCCTCATTCGAGTCAGGGTTGCATTGAAAGGGACGGGGGCACCAAAATTGATGCACAGTTGTTTTAGCGCCAATTTCCACCAAATTGATACACGTTCTTATCCATGATACGAGGAATCTAATCGTGATTTAAAGACGCCATAGTGGTGCTGTTTGGGTGAGAGGTGGAGAGGGGATGGATTGGCACCAAATTTGATAAAAAAATTGTTTAGTCGCCGATTATTACCAAACTTATAAACAATCATCTCCATGATATCGTGTGGTTTAAGGATGTCACAAGTGGGGCCATTCGAGTCAGTGGTGTATAGAGATGAGAGGGACACAAAAAATTATATCTATATGTTTAGTGCCGATTTCCACCAGATTGATACATATTCTTCTCCGTCATACGAGGAATCTTATCGTGTGGTTTAGATATACCAAATTGGTGCCATATGGGTGAGAGATATGGGGACCTTAAATTTGATACGAATTTGTATACTCGCCAATTGTCACCAATTTCATATATATGCATCTCTAATCTCTAATGAGTCTTTTTGTCCGTCTGTGTGCGTTCTATATATAACTTCACGCGGTACAATCGAGATGGCACCAAGGCGTTCTAAGATGGGTAACCTTTTACAAGGAAGATAATGGTGCGGGTTAAAATTTTCTAAAATGACGCTGTTGGTGGGAGGGGAAATTAAAAAAATATGGTGAAATAGTTTTGTCGCTGATTTCCACCAAACGAATACATAATCACCTTCGCAATATGGTGTTGTTCGAGTCAGCGTTGCATCAACAATTGATTTAATAAACCAAATTCCACCAAATTCATACACGTTTTTCTCTAATGATATACCATGAATTAAATCACATTTGGTGTCGTTTGCGTCACGGACGGCGAGCGGATATGCACTATCATTGATAAGATTGCTATTCGCCGATATCCACATATATATATACAGTCACCAGGCCATCTCCATATCATTTTAAGTAGTTGGTCGTTCACATTTCACAACCCCGATATATGGTGACCCACATAAGTCACTTGAACAATTATATCTTCTTAACAGTCATATTTATATGGGAATGGCAATCAAGGCATTCACACAATGAGCTAGCAAAAAGAGATAACTAGAAGAAGCATTAAACGTATATTTATCATTCTATTGAAGAGATACATATATTCGTGAAAACTGAGAGACCTCGAACCGTCAGAGGATTGCATATATATAATAAAAAAAATTAGTCTGTTCCATTCAATACAGTTTCCACAAAAAGTTACAATTTGTCAAGAGCTATGGAAGGCCTGTTCAAAAATAGTGGTCACAGTGTGCAGTCAAATATAGTTTCTTCTGATATACAAGAAAATGCTGTTTGTAGCACAAGATTTTTCAGGATCCTACCAATACTGACATCTGACAAGGGTTTTAGAACAGACTCATCGACTGACATAAACAACTCAAAATCTCGCTCTGTGACTGGCACATGTAGCTGATATATCTGTGCAGCAATATTTCGTTTAAACTAAGAATATTTAGCCAATACATAGCACCATGAACAGAGGAGCACCTGGAAATTTCTTTGAAACATCTGTATCTTCATGGAGATATGATAGCCAGGTGTCCTCGAGATCTTAGTCCAACCCACTAGATTGATTGATACATCTCAATATGTAAAACCCAATTATCATCTTTTATCGAACTAATGTGTTTATGATGTTCATGTATCATATTATAACGTCTAATGTATACGCAGTTGTAAATAAATAAATACTTCATTATTGGTGGAACGGATTAATCGCGATAAACAATGACAATTGACAAGGTGAGCCACTACTTATATTCCATGACTGTAATAATCATGTTTTGTGATGCTATTTGAATATACAATTTATGAGAAAACGTATAACACTTTAAGCAAGAGCATTCTCTATTCCCAACAAATATCCACAGCATACATTAACCTGGGCAACGCCGGGTAACCCTGCTAGTATATAATAAAAGCAGACGTCATGCATACAAAAACCCAGATAGGTACAAGAGCAAAACGATTCATATTCATTTATGGATATGTTCAGATAACAAGTTCAATATTTGTTTAACTTATTAGCTGAACATTTCATACGGGAATTACTCGACAATGAGTAGTTATTATTGAAAGGGTTAATACAATATAAGTAATCGGATGTCAATAAGTTAAACGTTCAAATGATTCATTTGTATGATGAATAAATAAATTTAACAAAACGCCCTATAAAATATTTAGTTATTAGCCTATAAGGCTTTTTCTTGAAAATATGGGATTCAAGTGGCTACGCTTCATCGATTATTCAATTATAACAAGGCTTATGTGCTGGAAGAGATGATAAACCAGAACAAGCTGGATTTAAGACTAATAACGGCATTTAAAAAAAAGAAGATTTGTTCTGACATCACTAGACCCAAATTGGAGCACACAACATCGCAGCATTGTTTGATGTCCATCGTGTCAGGCTATGCCCGTAGATATATACTTAAGTGGTGTTCTAAAAGTGAACTTTGTAACATTGAACAAATAATGCATGGAATATATCTCTTTGTTATAATACATGCATATCATTAATCTATTTCACAGTAGGGGGTGGTCCCAGCTCGAGATTGCATGGTTTTTGTGACTGTTTTGAGTCGGTATAGCAGTACATATTGAATTATTACCATGGAGAAAATCCATGGCTATAGAATGTCACATAAATCATGTAATCTTGAGCTGCTAGGGCATTCACATACAGTGGAATACATTACTACGGAACAGGTAATAACTAATAACTAAGAAATATATTACCTGCACTGTTTTTTCAATGTTCTTTACTTCCCTGTCAGAACATGTATCAACAAGTTCCCAGGCTTTGAACTGGTGGAGTACGATCTCTACAGGCTGAGCCAGAGTAGAGATTTATGTCATTATCTATGTTTAATTATAACCTTGGTTATCTGCTATCATTTCATGATCTCGTCTGTCTTATTGTTAAAGGGACACAAAGCATTGGAAGTGGGTTCATGCGAAATAACATAAAATTCTGTAAGATAACTATCGTCAGCAGGTAAATGAAATAATAGATTGACTTTGTTTGGTCTTATTTTCATTATTAATAACTCTCCAGTAAAGAGATTTCACAACTCAAAACCCTTTATTATGTAAAGATTACTGTTTATGTGGAATTTCCGATAAAAGTCCAATTAATCCAATAAACTAGATACCAGTTTAATAAAAAAAAATTGACAGTAAACATAGGAAAATGTCAAAATCATTGCAAAAAATATATTCTGAAAGTCAATTAATTAAGACTAAACTATTTTCAGTGATGTTTGTTGACAAATGGCCGTAACAGTTTTGTTTACATAGCATTGGTTTCAACAGACGAGACTTCTTTATTGGAGAACTATCGATATATATTGAATATAAAAACAAATTTTATATATTTCTCAATGGTCTTCTTAATGGCGATGTTTTTACAGACTGTTATATTTTTTGCACATTAACCACTGCGAGTGCATTTGGGTCCCTTTAATATTATGTATTTTGGCTGTTATCGCAACCTTTATCAATCGTAATACAGTCGTATGTTATCTTCATATAGTAAATCTTGTAAAGAAATAAGTCTCAAAAGTCTAAAAAAAAATGACTATACGTCGTGATACGGTCTAGCGGTTTAAAGGACGATAAACAGGAATAAACCAGCCAAACCTTGAATTAAGGAATTATTGGAACCTTGCACCAACTGTACCCAAGACTGTGGACGTAGATACCGATGTATTTCTAATTCAGACGCCATACAAAACCAAATCGAGGGTATATATATCTATATTCTTGGCTATATATCTATTATATATTTTGGAAGATCTGTTTGTGTGTTTGTGTGTGTGTTTGTGTGTAATCGATGGACTCGAAAATGGCCCAGCCGATTTCGATGAAACTTGGAATGTGGGGGTATTTTCGGGTCAGGACCAACATAGGCCTATTAATTTGTCCGTGCGAGGTCAACTTTTCACGTGCCGAGGTCAAATCTGTTTTTACGCCGTTTTGCGCTAATATATTTCAGTTCGGTGCTTACAAATCGATTCGAAACAGCGCGAATAATAACATGCCAGTCATAATAA
The DNA here is from genome assembly GCA_032622095.1 of Siphonodentalium dalli. Taxonomy (NCBI): domain Eukaryota; kingdom Metazoa; phylum Mollusca; class Scaphopoda; order Gadilida; family Siphonodentaliidae; genus Siphonodentalium; species Siphonodentalium dalli. The sequence continues at coordinate 201,838,722 of CP136061.1, read as the reverse complement.
TGACACTATGAGAATCGTTCGTGTTTCCTCTTTCCAACGATATATAATATGTATGTATCCGTTTTAGTTATCTGCCTCAATTATTAAGAAGAAGTGGTACGATCTTCTATCAGGGTAAAAACAATGCGTAACTTCTATGACGTCGTTAGAGGTCATAAAGTTAGATCACGTTAACTCTTCTCCGGCCGATGCATTTGACTGTTTCAGACGTCTTGGCGATATCTCGGGCACCGATGGTAATTTATCTTTACGTTGAAACTTGATAATTAATGAGCGTGTGTATATGAGGCGCGTTTATATACTTCAGTGGAAATCAAATCGGGTTAAACTGGCGGATTTTTACGGACGAAATTTGATGCATAGGGTATCTCGGTATCCGATGGGCCGATTTCCCGGTATCCGCTGGGCCGATTTCCACCATTTTTGGGGTGTTGGTGTTTGACCCCACCTGACCTTGACCTTCAAAATGGTCAATTCAAGGTCAAATCGGGTAAAACCGGATGGATTTCGACGGGTACTTTTGTCGGGTACTTTTGTTCGGGCACTGTGTTTTGGACGGGTCAAATCGTGACCCCACTTGACCTTGGCCTTCAAAATAGACAATTCAAGGTCAAAGCCCGGACGAAGTCGGGTCACCTTCTAGTCTATTATATATTTTGGAAGATCTGTTTGTTTGTTTGTTTGTTTGTTTGTTTGTGTGTTTGTTTGTGTGTAATCGATGGACTCGAAAATGGCCCAGCCGATTTCGATGAAACTTGGTATGTGGTGGTATTTTCGGGTCAGGACTAACATAGGCCTATTAATTTGTCCGTGCGAGGTCAACTTTTCACGTGCCGAGGTCAAATCTGTTTTTACGCCGTTTTGCGCTAATATATTTCAGTTCGGTGCTTACAAATCGATTCGAAACAGCGCGAATAATAACATGCCAGTCATAATAATGACACTATGAGAATCTTTCGTGTTTCCTCTTTCCAACGATATATAATATGTATGTATCCGTTTTAGTTATCTGCCTCAATTATTAAGAAGAAGTGGTACGATCTTCTATCAGGGTAAAAACAATGCGTAACTTCTATGACGTCGTTAGAGGTCATACAGTTAGATCACGTTAACTCTTACCCGGCCGATGCATTTGACTGTTTCAGACGTCTTGGCGATATCTCGGGCACCGATGCTGAAACTTGATAATTAATGAGCGTGTGTATATGAGGCGCGTTTATATACTTCAGTGGAAATCAAATCGGGTTAAACTGGCGGATTTTTACGGACGAAACTTGATGCATAGGGTATCTCGGTATCCGCTGGGCCGATTTCCCGGTATCCGCTGGGCCGATTTCCACCATTTTTGGGGTGTTGGTGTTTGACCCCACCTGACATTGACCTTCAAAATGGTCAATTCAAGGTCAAATCGTGTAAAACCGGATGGATTTCGACGGGTACTTTTGTCGGGTACTTTTGTTCGGGCACTGTGTTTTGGACGGGTCAAATCGTGACCACACTTGACCTTGGCCTTCAAAATAGACAATTCAAGGTCAAAGCCCGGACGAAGTCGGGTCACCTTCTAGTATATATATATATATATATATATATATATATATACTAGCAGGGTTAGCAGGGTTACCCGGCGTTGCCCAGGTTAATGTATGCTGTGGATATTTGTTGGGAATAGAGAATGCTCTTGCTTAAAGTGTTATACGTTTTCTCATAAATTGTATATTCAAATAGCATCACAAAACATGATTATTACAGTCATGGAATATAAGTAGTGGCTCACCTTGTCAATTGTCATTGTTTATCGCGATTAATCCGTTCCACCAATAATGAAGTATTTATTTATTTACAACTGCGTATACATTAGACGTTATAATATGATACATGAACATCATAAACACATTAGTTCGATAAAAGATGATAATTGGGTTTTACATATTGAGATGTATCAATCAATCTAGTGGGTTGGACTAAGATCTCGAGGACACCTGGCTATCATATCTCCATGAAGATACAGATGTTTCAAAGAAATTTCCAGGTGCTCCTCTGTTCATGGTGCTATGTATTGGCTAAATATTCTTAGTTTAAACGAAATATTGCTGCGCAGATATATCAGCTACATGTGCCAGTCACAGAGCGAGATTTTGAGTTGTTTATGTCAGTCGATGAGTCTGTTCTAAAACCCTTGTCAGATGTCAGTATTGGTAGGATCCTGAAAAATCTTGTGCTACAAACAGCATTTTCTTGTATATCAGAAGAAACTATATTTGACTGCACACTGTGACCACTATTTTTGAACAGGCCTTCCATAGCTCTTGACAAATTGTAACTTTTTGTGGAAACTGTATTGAATGGAACAGACTAATTTTTTTTATTATATATATGCAATCCTCTGACGGTTCGAGGTCTCTCAGTTTGCACGAATATATGTATCTCTTCAATATAATGATAAATATACGTTTGATGCTTCTTCTAGTTATCTCTTTTTGCTAGCTCATTGTGTGAATGCCTTGATTGCCATTCCCATATAAATATGACTGTTAAGAAGATATAATTGTTCAAGTGACTTATGTGGGTCACCATATATCGGGGTTGTGAAATGTGAACGACCAACTACTTAAAATGATATGGAGATGGCCTGGTGACTGTATATATATATGTGGATATCGGCGAATAGCAATCTTATCAATGATAGTGCATATCCGCTCGCCGTCCGTGACGCAAACGACACCAAATGTGATTTAATTCATGGTATATCATTAGAGAAAAACGTGTATGAATTTGGTGGAATTTGGTTTATTAAATCAATTGTTGATGCAACGCTGACTCGAACAACACCATATTGCGAAGGTGATTATGTATTCGTTTGGTGGAAATCAGCGACAAAACTATTTCACCATATTTTTTTAATTTCCCCTCCCACCAACAGCGTCATTTTAGAAAATTTTAACCCGCACCATTATCTTCCTTGTAAAAGGTTACCCATCTTAGAACGCCTTGGTGCCATCTCGATTGTACCGCGTGAAGTTATATATAGAACGCACACAGACGGACAAAAAGACTCATTAGAGATTAGAGATGCATATATATGAAATTGGTGACAATTGGCGAGTATACAAATTCGTATCAAATTTAAGGTCCCCATATCTCTCACCCATATGGCACCAATTTGGTATATCTAAACCACACGATAAGATTCCTCGTATGACGGAGAAGAATATGTATCAATCTGGTGGAAATCGGCACTAAACATATAGATATAATTTTTTGTGTCCCTCTCATCTCTATACACCACTGACTCGAATGGCCCCACTTGTGACATCCTTAAACCACACGATATCATGGAGATGATTGTTTATAAGTTTGGTAATAATCGGCGACTAAACAATTTTTTTTATCAAATTTGGTGCCAATCCATCCCCTCTCCACCTCTCACCCAAACAGCACCACTATGGCGTCTTTAAATCACGATTAGATTCCTCGTATCATGGATAAGAACGTGTATCAATTTGGTGGAAATTGGCGCTAAAACAACTGTGCATCAATTTTGGTGCCCCCGTCCCTTTCAATGCAACCCTGACTCGAATGAGGCCACATTTGACATATAAAAGCCACAACATTAGACTCCTCATACCGTGGGGATGATTTTGTATAAGTGTGGTGGCAAACGGCGACTTATTATCAAATTTAGTGCCCACCCCTCCCAATCTCTCATCCAAAAACAACAGGTTGGCGTTGTTAATTCGCACAATTAGATTCCTTGTATCATGAAGAAGAATATATATCAATTTGGTGGAAATTGGCGCTAAAATTAGTTTTATCAATTTTGGTGCCCCTCTCCCCTTCCGTTCATCCCTGACTCAAACGACGCCACATTTGACATATTTAAACCACACCGTTGGATTCTTCATATCTTGGGGATGATTATATGTAAGTTTCGTGGCAATCGGCGACAGAAAAAAAATCTGCCCCCCCCCTTCCGGGCACCCCTGACGCGAACGGCGTGACTTTTGCCATAATTAAACCACGACATTAGATTCCTCATATTATGGGGATGATTATATATAAGATTGGTGGCAATCGGCGACAAATTTTGTTCTGCCCCTTCCCCTTTTCTGCCCCTGACAACAACGGCGTCACTTTAGAAAATTCTAACCTTGACCATTATCTTTCTCGTAAAAAGCTACTCCTAGTAGACCCCTTTGGCATCATCTAGATGGTCCCCTGTGAATTTCTATAGAACACAGACAGACAGACAGACAGACAGACAGACATTCGCAAATATAGATATAGATATATATATATATATATATTCAGATCATTTCATTTATTTCCGACCATCTTTTGGCGTTTTTAGAAGACATATACATGTATTGACATGAGGCTACGTTCGGTACTATGTCCAGCTGCATGTATTAATAGTCTGTGTTTGGTTAGTTTCTTGTATGATAACGTCGTTAAAATTCCCGTCATCTTGAATCCCAGTCATATCAAGAAATATGACATGGCCACCATCATTAACTGAAGTCGGATACTCAATGATTTTGTTTCAACTATCATTATTTTTTTGGGGTAGATACATGGGTGTCTTTGACACTGGGTTTAGGTACATTTATCCTTTAACAGAGTAAACACATTGAAATTGGGAAACATGTTCAACGTTATGTTGTAATTTAAGAGTTGGGGTCCAGTTAGACCGCCTTTATTTTGTAATTCACTTCATGCCATTGGGCTTACGCATATACTACCATTGTATGCCTCGAACACCACGAATTGGCTTTGTTCATAACAAAACTTTTCTCGATCTTTAACAGGAGAACAAGCGATGCCATATCATGAGTTCATCCAGACGACGAACAAAGCGCCAGAGCGAGCCATTGGAATGGCAACGCCATTCTCACAAAACACATCAGCAGTGGTACGGCATAACCAGGCGAGGAATTCTCCACATCTTGTTGCTTACACCAACCAACCCCATTCAACTCCAATCAAACCCAAGTCAGCCCAACAGGCACAGAACCCCATAGCTGCGAGTATGTGTACGCTGGCACAATACCTCCAGATGGCACCAGCATCGAGTATTCACTATCAGCCATACAACCAGATTTCTCCGCAGGGTCAAGTTCCTGGTTACCAGTGGTATCAACAACCTCAGCAGTTGGCTCCACACATGCTACAACGCCAAGAGTATCCAACGGGAAGAAACCCACAGGGTATATATACTTCGTCGCATCATCCGATCCACCCCCAACATCCGGGTAATTATGTCCATATGCCGGTCAAGCCGCACGTCTCCTCAGATGTCACGTTAACTGGCACAATGCAGAGATTTCCAGATTCTCGTGGTTTTGCGACACATGGAACTCCAGGTCATCATCGTTCTAGACCGACAATGACAACAGCTCCGGTAACAATGGCCTCTTCATCACCAATGGCAACCACAGCTACATGTCCAACATCTGCAACGACGGAAACCGTAACCACACATAAATTTATACAATCGGTCGAAAGAACGCCTGTTACAAAAGGAGTCCAACAACATGCAGAATGTAGCGGAATCTTCAGCACACACACCACGCCCGCACAGCCTTGCTCAACGTCCCATTCTTTCTCGCCAGTTCTAGAAGAAAGCCATGCTCAGCCCTGTATAGCGTTTCAGACGCCAACCGCTTCGATGCCTTGTATGAGCAGCCGAGAAGAGGATCTCGCCAAAAAGAAAATCAGAACTATTTACAGCCCCCAGCAGGTGGGGAAACTCGAAAAGGTATTCCGAGAAAACAACTACCCAGGAGTCGATGCTATAGAAATTCTGGCCAAAGAACTCGAGATACCCAGTGTGAAAATAAAGGTAAGAAATTCAACAGAAGCGACATAGGTAGTGATTCCACACTATAAATTACATACAATTTCACAAACATTTGGATAACAAAAACTTAAATTCGAGAACTTTATATGGGTTCCCTGATAATTTAAAACCACTCTCTGTGCATACGTATGTTTTTAAAAATGTGCATATTTTCATGACAAATATTGATCAAAGCCATTACAGACTATTAAATGTTCGCGGCAACGAATGGATAGATAACATTTGATTCAGCGTGTGTTTGCAATATGTGCTTATTGTTTCCCATAATTCCACTTTGTTCATTTTTTTTTCATATTCTACCGTCATAATTATGAAATATATAGGCAACATATCCATATTTGGTCACAAGAGCTGCCGCTTATATACAGGGCTATTATGGTTCGAATGCTTCCCTATAAAATAATACAAACATTATTGAGGGAGAAGGCGGTAGAAGAATTAAAGATGCACACTCCGAAATGGGTCATGTTCCGGAAGTCAAGAGAATATTCCTATTACAAAAACGAGCATTGCCTATAATATGCAATAAGAAGTACAGGAGTCACACAGATCCACTCTTTAAAAAAGAGAATATCTTGAAAATACATGACTTACACACTCTAAATTCCTCAATTTTCATGCATGACTGGTGTTATAACCGCCTGCCCGCATCTTTTGGAACCATGTACAACAAACGAGCAAAATCAACCCCAAGACACCCGAATCCCGTACTGTTAGAACTCCCTAGAACCAAGTGGTCAGGAAAACTACCCCACCACGCCTTCCCCACAACATGGAACAATATGGAAAAAGACTATACCGCTTGCCAAAGCAGGCACACATTGAAGAAGCGCTTACAGATAGCCATGCTGAAAAATTACCCCGACAATGTACGCTGTAAAAACAAAGGATGTCCCAATTGTGCTCATAAACAACACGGATAATCATAGTCATATTCGTTGTATAATCCTAATACTATTCAAATAAGTTTCTTCTCAGCTGCATGTGGACACACGTCGCATTCTCGTTCCTATATAACATGCCCATATATACTGCCACACATCATAAATGTTACCGTACATTATCATGATTTATCTAACGGGACTATTACCATACACCGCCATATCTACATAAAAAGATATATATATATATATGTAATATTGATAATTTGAATTATCCCAAAACCTCACTCAACAAAGAGACTTTCCGACGATCCATATATATAGATTCTCATTCTGTTTACCTATATAAAGATGGCGGTATCTCTCGCCTGAAACCGTTGTAGCAACAGAAAACAAAATATTTTGTTCCTAATATATACCCACGGAACTGGAACTGGAACTGAAACTGTTAATATGTTTTAGATAATTTGAACAGTTCAAAACATTCCTATGGAAAGATAATACATTTTCGATCTGATAAATCGTCTGGATTGGCTCACAACCACGACACTACTCATTTGTGATATGCCCTAAGTACTAGATTCTAAAAAGTTTTATATATGACTATAGTCTGTACAAGTGCGTGGATCTGAAATACAAGCATCTATGCTATTACGTATAGTTATACTTGTTTTAGTGGGTAGCAGGAAGACAGCCAGATAGGGCTAAGCTACCCCCGACAATACACTTTTATAATTTATTTTGTATTACTGCCACTGTATCATTCGTGTGTATTGTAAATAAACTATCCTATCCTATAACGTTTCCAAATTACTATATCTTTGGCTTGGAGGGGGCGGGGGGTAAATATTTGATTCAAGTCGAGGAACCCACCCCATCAAAGCTCAGGGTGATCACATATCGATTTTTGAAATTTGAAATTTCGTGATATTCAAGTGATAATACGGTTATATTTCGTTGAACACATTTTGGGAAATTTTATACCATAGTTGACAGCGGTTAGCATTATTTTGTTGTAATTAATCGATTCTGATAGCAAAAGCGTATTTGGAAGAAATGTTGTTGTTGTATCTTTGTGATATGGGGACCGTCTGATCGGATTGAGTACCTTTAATTATCAGACCGCGGGAGTATGATTAAAAAGTTAGGAAAAAGAAAACAGATTTTTATTCATTGTTTGGTGTACCGCAATGCTGTCTAATTGTACTTCATGAATATGTCGAATAACTGTTCATTATAATAGAGGAAATAAAGAAAGCATGACTGTGGTAATGTAGTATACGTACACGAAATATTTTCAAGATAGTACATTCTTTCATTTCCTCGACAGACCGTTTCTCACAATTCTCATATCAAATATATATCCTATGCTTCCAAAACGTGAGACCATAGCCACACCAACAGCCACATTAAAAAGCAAATTTTGGGGTGAACCAATCTCTTAATATAATACATCTATTAGCAGTTGATGCCAGAGTAGAGGCGCTCTGATAAGTTCGGCAACTTGCGCTCCGATCCTCTGTGCCCACACCTATCTGTACGTCTATAATAATATGTGTAATTTATACTGTATATATCGTGTCACAATAAAACATGTTTAACACACAACATGTATATACCAAATTCGACATAATTATGCATATGGATATACTGACATTTTAGGTTTGGTTCCAAAACAAGAGGGCACGAATGAGGCGCCGGTTGAACGACCACGCACGGGCATTATGCGCATCGACAATGACGTCGTTGGGCGATCAAGCTAGAGGAGTGTATCCGCCCAATATTCCAGGTACAGAATGTTCAGAGACATAAATCAAATTCTATATTGCTAACAATGTGGTAACTATTTCAGTAACACGTTTCTGCATATACAAGCCATATACAGGTACTGGCAAACCAGTGACTCTACTCTATTAATTGTTTAAATTTTTCAAATGTGAAACAATATCGTGCATAAGAGAAGTGATCATTGTAGAGATATGTGTTGATTGTTTTTGTTTGTTCTCACCTAACTGTAATCCATCAGTTCATTAATCTTCTCATCATGCTCTGTATCTCTTCCTCTTACTTAATCTTGTCTTCCACTTCTCGCTGATCACTATATATAAACTGTTATTTTCTGAGGAGATGGCTCCATATAAGCATATGATGCTTGTTGTCAAATCCTCTTCGTCCCTTATAGTCTCCTATACATCCCTATTTAGAAATATAAATATTGTTTAAACCATATTCCAGGTATGAATGACCATGCCAGAGGAATGTGTTCTCCGACAATGCCTGGAATGTATCCAGGGATGGTGGCATCTTACGGATACCCTCAGCGGATGATGACACCCCCACCACCGTTCAACCCATATTTAGCCTACACTCCAACCCGTCCGAAGCAGCCAAACGACAAAACAGGCGAACAATCCCCACAGTCGGAGTCTCCGTTAGCCAAAATGCTGTCGTCGCCTGTGGAAGCTCCGTCTCCAACAAACTTGCCGTCACCTGATCAAGTTGTCTCCCCTGCTAGGATTCCATCTCCCGAAAACAGCCAATCAGAGATCTTGAAAACGTCGACGCAACCGCTGGTCGCTAACGTGACATCATCGCCGATACCAACACAGGGTACACAACAATCGGCGGCGTTCGTAGCTCCGCATTTCCAGAACGCCATGCCAATGTCTCCATACATGTGTCCTTACTTTTTTGGACATTATTGACTTCGAAAAACGACAATGTTGAACATAATTTCAGCTTCGCTGCAGGGTCTCGCCACGTGGTCAGTTTACACGTGATGACAGAACAATACTGAGAACAGCTACATAATTTCTGTATAGATGATCATGATGTGCCAGGTTGAGTTCCTAACCTTAGTGCGCCTTATTGCTATTTCTATATTGGATCCATCAGCCCGGTTCCGCGCATTCAGTGCGACAGGTCAGAATTATGGAATATTCAAAAGCTCCATATAGGAATGCTACTCAAGAACTTTGACCTGTATAGCAATTAATGCGCGGAACGGGGCTGGATGGATACAATGTGGCCGTGACTTAGAAATAAGACTTATTGATCCCACCCGAAAGACAATATTACGTTTAACTTCTTCGTTTATTTTGTTCATCCTTTGTTCCTTATGTACACATATTATATCATATAGATTTATTTATATGCACACGTAGAAATGCAGTGCAAATCTGAGTTCAAAGATCGGAAATACAACATGGCTCATCTTTCATTTCTGCACTTTACACTGTACCAGGGTACATTTCCGTTGTTTTCTACCCGTTACCTATATAGCGAGTTCCCAGTGCTAAACTGATTTTGACTATAAATGTTGAGCTTTACTCTTGTTATATTACATACATTATATCGATTTTGATAATTGAATTCTGCCATCTGTTCTATTACACATTATATATTTTGAACTCCATTGTGTTTTAATTTAGCTTTTCCGCTTGATAACTGGATACTTGCTGACCCATATTTACTTGATTCCAATTCATTCATTTGTGTGGATCAGTGTTCTGGTAATAAGTTCAACAAATTTGAAGTTATCACCTGAACGCCCATACAATTGAATGAATGTATAAACGATAAAACCCATATTTAACCCGTACTCCGAACACATACACACAAGCACCCAAACAATACAATGAATAAATCGTGTTCAGCGGGGTCCGTATATATACGGACGTATATACTATATATAGTATTATGTTTTGGTCTGCCCGTCCGTCCGTTCATATTTCGTTTCCGGATGATGGATTTTATTTCCACCAAACTGAACAGAATGAAATATGGTGTGTAGGTACACTACTTCAAAATGTATAGGTCAAGTTCGATTTTGGGTCCTGCATGATTGTCACAAACTTTAGCAGAGTAGTGTTATATATGGCCCTTTGATGAACTTTGGGATCAATTTTCGATTCCGAATGATAACTTCAATTAATGACAACTGAATGGAATGAAGTGGGGCATGCATGTTTGAAACCATAACTTTCATGTCAGGTTTCCGTCGGCCCATTTTTTACCAGAGTCACACCTATACCATTCGAGTTACCGCCTCTCTGGCTGGCAAGGCCGCTCTCTGGCAGACAAGGCCGCCTCTGTGTCCAAAACGTTGTTTTTTTTCGTGAGGCTGCGGGCGTATCGATGAATTAAAACAGAATGGGCAGGTATGTATATACACATTAAAACATTCACCTTGTACTATGATTATAGCCTGGCCGTATATACATATGGTCCCTGGCAACAAAGAGCGTACAACTCAGAAAAATTGGCTTCCCAAACCGAGTGGGTATGATTTTTTCACACACCCTGCCTATTTTAAAGGCCCACTTAATTTTCGAGTCGGCGATTATTTTTTTTATAGTGACTTGATATGAGGTTTTAATAACAATCTATGCCATAAAATATGATTAAAATACATCACCATTTGAAACGTCTGTGCCTCAAAAGATGCCCATGGAGAAATAGAAAACAGCTGAGATCATAGGAAGATTTGCCCCGTTATGGCTCCCAGAATGCAACATAATTCAAATTAAAATGTATTTTCAATGGAAAGGGAATAACTCTAATAACTATATATCTTAAGATATAGAATTATTTCCCTTCCATTGAAAATAATGAACTTAGAGCACAGAACACCAAGTCGGTATCTCAACAAAAAACAACATGTTCACAGTTTATTACACCGAATACATTGACAATACAATGTTTTGGAGCTTCCTCTTTCAAATGGTATATAAATCGGTGTTTTATTCGTAGAAAATATGATGTTTTTTGACAAAAAGAAACACACTTGATTTGACATTCGGGAAATTTGGTAGAAAAAACGCAATGGTGTCGTCAACGACATCCGCGCGTTTCATATAATACGGAGCGCAGTGTAGCGTTTTTGTTTTCTTGTTAGGGAAGTATTCTTTGAAAAATGATGTGAGTATTCTCTCCAAGTTCAGGATGAATGAACAAGTATTCTTTGAGAAATTATGTGAACATTCTCTCCAAGTTCAGGAAGAATGAACAAATCGTACGATAGCAATGCTAGAGTTAAATTTCGAAAAAATTGTGAGGCCCTGAAAAGGGCCGTTTTGAATGGTTTCAAAATAAACCGGACTGTGTATTCGGGTTCGAATAAACCTGGAAGTGATATTCAGAACGTCGTAACCAAATGGCAGCATTACACGGCTGTCCTGTCTGTATTCTCCACAGCGGCATTTAAATTATTTTTTTGCTGAGCCAATCAAATCAGGATAAAGTCCTCCCTTGTTGTATGTGGGCCCCCAGTATGGATCCCGCACGTATTCCGTTGCCTCAGTGGTAATCCACATTGGCAGCGATCTTGGAGCATTATATCCAGACACATCTGGATATAATCCTCCCTTATACGTGGGTTTCCATTCTGGATTTGGCACGTACAACTTGTGAGGACTAGGCCTCCGTTTTTGTAGGAATTCTTGAATCCCAGCTCTAATCTGTGCCTTGTGCTGCTCCGAGTCTATAACATTCTTCTGCCAATGCTTTAATCGAGCATCGGCAGAGAATTTTAGCAATATTTTCTCTTTCAGTTTAGAGAACATTTTGAAGATAATTTTTTTTACTAATACTTCGATTTTTTTCCTCGGTATTATTCTAAGTTCAGTGTGTCCAGCGAAGGGGAACGCCCTTCGCTTACCACACTGCCATTAGAAATTTAGAATCCGAGAAAAAAACGATACATTAGTGAATTATGCTCTTTTCTGTCAAAACCCATTCGAAGCGCTCACCTTACTCTTTGGAATTTAACACAACCTCTGGACTGACGAGTCCGGCCCTGGGCCGTCACTCTGGCCCACCCCTTGTTCGTCGGCACTCTGGCCCATGGGCCAGAGTGCCGACGAGTGAGAGGGTGGGCCAGAGTGACGGGTCCCGGTTCTGGGACCCGTCACTCTGGCCCACACTCGCTCGTCGGCACGCTGGCCCACCCCTCGCTCGTCGGCACTCTGGCTCATGTGCCAGAGTGCCGATGTACGAGGGGGTGAGCCAGAGTGTCGGCCAGTACTACTAGCATGCTGCTAATATAATTGCGAAGTCTGATATTGTCATTCGCATATGTTGCACGGCTATACTGTAGCTAGGGTCTAAGTTGGAGGGAGGCAGGGTGGATGTCCGCCTTACAGTATTTCCAAATGCACCTGTGCGAATCGTGGAAGTTAATTTGAACACCCTTGGGTTGAATTTTCCAACTTGTTCCTCAGACTTTCCAACTGTTAATAGAGATGTCCAGCCTGACACCCCTATAAGGTTAAACATTACCTAACTGAATGTGAACTGATAGCTATTTCAGTCCAAACATATGTGACTTCTGGTTAAAATCCAACAAACGTCACATTAAATACAGGCTCTCAATCAAGCCATACCAATTTGAACCTATTTCAAGTCTGAAATTTCCATCCGATATTTTATCGGGTATGGAATTCCAACTATTAAAACTTTTAAATGGGGGGGGGGGTGGGTGGAAGTTGATGCAAGTGAAGCACCTCCCTCAAAACTTAAAGAGCAACAACAGTCACATAAATGCAATTGCTTTTATGATGAAAAATGCGAGATGTACATGGACATGTAGTATATGAAAAATATTCCTCTGAATCAGAATCCTCTGATGGCTATTTATATACAGTACATGCAAAACAGATAGTTATCAGAATTAGAGCACATTAATAGTACACTTTGTCCTCTCTTTGTGTGTCTTGTCTACCAAACTGGTCACGTTCAGCATTACTTTCATCGCCGCCATTAACGTTCTGGTCGCTGCTGTTGCCAACCCGAGTTTTAACTGGTTTCTCCTCGCCACCATCTGCAACGTCACTTCCGGAACCAGAACGTCTTTTATTTCCGACTGATTGAGAATCTTCTTGATTTCTTCCACTCTTTTCGTCACCAGTGACAACCATTGACGCCGAGTCTCTGTCCGGCAGAGAATCGTTTCGGGTCTGGGCCTCCTCGTCAACTCTCATTGCAGCATTATCGTATCCCGTTTCCGCATTTCCATTTTTAGATCGATCGTATGCATTGATATACCCTGTGTTAGGTTTCTGCTGTGAATTGTCCTTTTTCTTTGATCGCCTCCTGCAAATAATGTAGTCGAAATTTATTTTATAGCTCCGACACAAAATCACTTAGTCGAGATGTCCCGTGCATGTTTATAATAATATACATGCTATTGTATACGCGCGATTGACGTCCCATGACAGAGGTTGAGAGCAGCTTCAGTTTGTTTAAAATAATTACAATTTTATTATTTGTTTATTAATAATCTTCGACGCTGAAGGTCGAAAACCCTATTCTGGATATCAACTTAATATCATTGGTAAACAAAATTTGCCTGAATGGAGAGATTCCGTTTCTAGCGAGTGTACGGACTGTGTAACTCCGTCATGTTTTGGCGCATTTATAACTTTTCAACCATGCGTCCAATATAGCCCAACTTTGGAACATACAATCTAACACACATCTTAAAATACGACACGCCTATTTTCAGGCTGATCGATAAAAGATGGCCTGATATATAGCAGCGTATGAAAGCACGGGCGCCGCTGAGAGCACTAAAAGAACACTATAGCGGTCTATATGTCATGCGCATGATTGATGTACAATAGAGTTATACCGCTTCCATCAGTAAACCTACACAACTCTTTCGACTCATATTTTTGACGGGCAATCTCCTTGTTGACACATAATATGCATCAACAACTGTTGGTTGTAGGCAGATGCGGTATTAATTTAATCCAGCATGGGATGTTTCAGCTTTTAATATGAGATCTGACCATAACGAGGTGCCCTCGCCACGATTGCATCACAACTTTGTCATCTAGTCAAAAACATCACACGTTTGGATATTTATAAATTCTCAGGTATCGAAACAATAATAGCTGCATGTTAATAGAGACCTTTCGCAAAATCACGAATACGATTACGGATATGGAAAATATCCTGCCAGTATACGGCCAAAATTCTATCTTTACGCATGGGGGTTCTTATGCCAGACGAAAAATATACCCCACTCAGTTTAATTATGTGCAGATGTGTCAAGGATGTTCCACCGGTCCTGCTTGGGAACGATCTAACATTATCCGTGTGGTGTACATCACTCGGATAAGAAAATGGGATCTGAAAGTGACATACATTACTCTTTCCATCAAATATATGTGTAACTGAATTAGGGGGCATATATGCCGTCTCATAAATTAACCATCGTATGTAAACTGTGATGGTGTCTACCTTACTATAGGACAATATATCATATCCGTAATCGTATAATAGTGATTTTGCTAAAGGTCTCTATATAATATTAATAGTCTTCGGTCAACATGACATTCATGCGCAATCACGCAATTACCACAATTTTATTTAAATATAATTGCAGGTGTTTAATCTCAATAAAACCGTGCATATGTACATACAGTATTTGAGAGTACAAAACATTTTCAAAGTCAATGGCTTACAAACAACGAGCGTGTAGAATCATCTGTGACTTTCGAGTTACAATCACCCACTAACGCACAATCGCTAGAAGCCGAATCTCTCTAATGTCTAATACCATGCAGCAATGAATGCAGTAATCTATCAACATCTCCGGTATTGTGCATTGCATGAAGATAGCTAGCACACACAGCATGCACGGGTATGAGATGGCCGCCAATCTCGCCCAGCGTCAGTCTCTTTGCGCTTGACCAACCCAGCAACATGCATGTCCAGCCATAAACAGGCACTTATATTATAAGTTACAGGGCGAGTTGTTGTCGGATACGGTGTCATATGAGGCGAAGTGAGATTAATATCGGGCGAGGCGCTAGCCGAGCCCGATATTAATCTCGCTGAGCCTCATATGTCACCGTAGCCGGCAACAACGAGCCATGTAACGATTTTATCATGTCACCCACATATAATGTTTTCCGTGTGAGATTTTGAATTACTTATACGAAGTTCATTACCTGCTATAGTAAGTAAATTTGTTGTCTATGGCTATTAACTTATGTAACGTCACAGTGACGCGTCATGGGCGTTGAACGTCAACGCATTGAGTCAATGGCTAATGATCAGTTCTAAGCAGGACAACAAAGTTGAGTTTGATCGTTAATTTATGAGTGTTTAGAAGTTGTCAAATATATCACATGCATGTTTTGGTATATGGTGCTATGTGTTTAAATTAACAGAACTTGATTTCCGACATATATCCCTTTTCTTGGCGCCAAAATACACCGAAAATATACCCGAGGCGGCAGAGTTCCACGAAAAACAAAATGGCGGACATCGACCCCATATGGGAACCTAGCCCGTCCCATATGGATTCCATATGGGACGGGCTACAAAGATGACGACCCCATGTCTCCTGATATGCGTCTACCAACGGAGCGTCCTCATTGGTCGATCCAACCAGGTGACATGATAAACACATGTATGCTACATGTAGATACTGTATGGATGCCTTATATATATGTTAGACAATAAATATTATGATGATGATGATGATGATGATGAAATAATTAGAAATCTTAATTTTAAGTCGAGTTTAAAAATATTGCGTTGATATATATACAAGCAGCAAATTTTGCGCGTAGCTGATATAATTGTATATAGTGTATATATATTTGAATGTTATACAATCCAAATTATTCTACATGTGAGTATAATATCTTGATACTGAAATTTCATATCTATACATGCTGAAATAACCGCACATGCAGTGCTTTTAAAGAGACACAGTAAAGCTAGTGGCTACATGTCTAAAGTATGAATGTTTCTAAACCATGATAATCAAGAAGAATGCGAAAAAATAGAAATTTGTTGTACTTATTTTCATTATTTAATATTTTTTGCGCTCCAATAAATACATGAACTACTTTTCTAAGAACATTATAGGTCACAGAAAGACGTATCGAAATCATAAAAAATACTACTTCGAATACAATGTTCGGGATCCGGA
Organism: Siphonodentalium dalli; assembly: GCA_032622095.1. NCBI lineage: Eukaryota > Metazoa > Mollusca > Scaphopoda > Gadilida > Siphonodentaliidae > Siphonodentalium > Siphonodentalium dalli. Next base: position 201,822,035 of record CP136061.1, on the reverse strand, counting down.
CACTTGTTACAAAATGTGTATTTATTGATGTTCCGGAATTGGAAACGGAATAACGCGTTCCTGTCCGGAAAAGATATATTGCGTGATCTTAAAGATGCATAATCCGAATGCACGCTCCTAAATTACTAATTATTTGGCTTTGGGGGTCAACGTATTTTACTCGAGTAAAGAAACCCATCCATCAAAGCTCAGAGTGATCAGACATCGATGTTTGAAATTTATTTCTCGAGATATGTAATTATTTGTGGCCTGGAAAAAAATCGTCACGGCGACGGTCTCGGACAAAATTGCGGATGAAGATGCATGGATAGCTCTAAAATAAAGTGGTAATACGGCCAAATTTCGTAATAACCAAGTGATAAAACGGCCATATTTCGTTGAACAACATATTGATAAATAACACGATTTGTGATATTTTATACCACAGTTGACAGTCGTTAGCATTGTTTTGTTGTAATTAATCGATTCTGACAACTAAAGCGTATTTTGAAGAAATGTTGTGGTCGTAACTTGATGATATGGGAACCGTCTGATCGGATTGAGTAACTTTAAGATGAAACTATTTAAAACTGAACGCACCACTTTCTCGTCGTTTTAATCATCATCATTATTATTATTATTATTATTATATCTTTATTTCAGACTCTGTTGGTCCATATATGAGTATGTTGTACATGTATATATCAATAATCATTAATCAATCATATAATATACAATAATTCGTTCCAACAATGAAATATTTTGGAAAAGTATTTTAAATCTGAATTGAAAAACATATAAATGATTGAATTGTTCATATCTTTCATTCTCTCTCGAAAACTGAACACATACTTTCTCCTCAACATCCCTAGCGACAGCATTCACATCCCTAGCGACAGCATTCACATCCCTAGCGACAGCATTCGATCATTGACTCGCTCGCACTGACTACATCTTCTTTCAAAGCCCATTAACATCCTATACGCATTATTATAACACACAGTTAATTTATTGAAACAGCGTTTGGTGAATTGTACCCAAAGATGGACACAGTATAATATAACGGAGAAATATAATGCTGAAAAAAATCATTTTGACTTGATTAGAACATTTAAAGTGATGTGAAACACTCCTAGGGTGATAAAATAGAAATGGAGAATAATCTTGCTAAAAGTAGTTATATAAAACAAATATTGTGTCCAATTTAGCGTGACGCGTCATCATTCTTACATATTAATTAAATGTAGCCACTCTCGATGGTGAAATCGTTTTTGTTAGTTTATCGCCAGTAGTTGCGTCCCGAATCGAGAGGTAAATATTTACAATTGAGCGTATTTCAGACGACGTTTTCTATGGAGTGTTACGGTCGATTTGTTTGAGATTTTCGGTGATGTTAGTAGAATGCTACATTCCACCAGTTGGCATCGCGCCTGAATATTAACTTATCAGTTTCACGCACCCAAATAAGTCCATAATATGTCTTTAAGAAAATTTCCTAATTATCATATTATACCGTATACAGATAGCACGGTATTGTCGTTCAATATATCCATCATCTGAAAGGTCATCAGTAAGAACATGTCCGAGATATTTACAAGAAGATACAATCATCATCATTATGTTATGTAGTATCATAACTGTTTCACAGAGCGACGAAAGCTCTTTATTTTTTTCCCACGGTCAACATAATTATGGGACTGCTGATTTAACCCTTTGAGTGCCAGGTCCGATTTTTGTATCAACCCATATACCCTGTGCCAATGCATTCTCTTATATATGCGAGTCGACCATAGGTCGCCTCGCATATATAAGAGAATACATTGGCCTAACAATTTTTCATCTTTTGTTATTGTTTTTGGCAATTTTTTACAATTTTAATAATGTTTTCTTATTTCTTACAGGTATATTTAGTAGGTTTAGTGCCAGGGAATCTTATGTTTTTTATGGGCATCAAAATTATTACTATGAATACTTGGTGATAGTTTTGAGTTATAACATGCCCCTAAGGTGTTATCCAGTTTGTTTTTAAATTCGCTATAGCATGCTTAAGCATACCCGAAAAAAATTCAACCCCCAAAAAAAAACTTCTAAAAATTAAAATGTTTTTTACACACCGTAAATTAGGGCCGATAAGATCGGCCCGCGGCACTCAAAGGGTACATTTGAAACGTCCCAAACGAAACGATCTCAAATTTATCGAAAATATAAGAAATAAAACACGTATTTTCAGCGCTTATACATATGGACGAATGTGTACGGAAATCGTCCACGTATGCGTGTCTGAATAGCTGCATATGTTTTTGAGACAATGCATATATTTTGGATTAGGTGGGATTATAACTTCGGTCCCTGAAGGCAAGCGCATCTTGTATCACACCGCAACCGAAGCGATCCCAAAACGGAAGCTCAAATGGCCGCTGTATTCCGACGTCGCACTTAGAACACTATATGCGCATCTTCAGTGCTCTGTGTTAAACTGAAGATGCATAATCCGAATTAACGCTCGCAAATTACTATTTCCTTGGCTTCTTGGGTAAATTTTGATTCGAGTCGAGGAACCCACCCATCAAAGCTCAAAAATCAAGTGGCTTTTTCTCTGTCAGATATTTGACAAACCGGCAAAATTTCGTTGAACAAAATGTTTATAAATAACAGGTTTTGCTGGGTTTTGGGCAATTTTGTATTATATAGTTGCATGGCTGTGGTTAGCATTATGGTTGGGCAATTAATCGATTCTGATAACTGAAGCGGCATTTCATAAAATGTTGTTGGAATCTGATGTTATGGGACCAACGAATCGGATTGAGTACCTTTGAGTATATGGTATATTTTTGGCACAGTGTAAAATTTAATGATTGCATAACTGCAGTGTTACCATGCGACTTCTCCCTCTCTTTCTCTCTCTCTCTCTCTCTCTCTCTCTCTCTCTCTCTCTCTCTCTCTCTCTCTCTCTCTCTCTCTCTCTCTCTCTTTATCTCTCCCATCTCGCTCTCTCTCCCCCTCTCTCTCCCCCCTCTCTCTCTCTCTCTCTCTCTCTCTCTCTCTCTCTCTCAAATATATCTTTCTCTTGTACGATATATAATAGCATGCTTTGTGGTGAAGTATATGCGACTACTATAGAGGGTTTGCAACCGAAATAATCGTTTGGTAACAGAACAAGGGTAGTACTTAAACAAATGAAAGGATTTAAATAAAAGGGATTGAATTTATTTGGGGAATAATTTTTTTTAATATCCCATGCAAAACCGGGAAATCAAATTGGTGGTCGAACTGAACGGAATATCTATCTAGATTGTTCTATATATACAGTAGTATTGACGAGCCCGATAATCAACATGCAGTCTGAGTCGTCGGTTAGAAGACACACCGCTCCTCTGCATACACGAATATTCGTGTATGCATTTATATAAATATTCGGGGTCATTTCATCCCCTCAATGCCTATTTATAAATGTTCAAGTTTGCTATTTGATATCTTTCGATGGGCCACCCTATATGGGCGGCCATTTGGTCTGAAAATACGTCAAATAAAAATCGATAGATGTTAATTAATAATCAATAAGTCACTTATTTTTTGTTTTAGCTTCCGCCGCCCCTTTCATTTTAATTTTTATCAATGATCCATCCCAACTTATTGTATATCTTTATTTTTCCGTTCTTATCATTTCCACCAGTTTGCATTTCGCGTGATCATCATTGCTTTCTACGATAGAGTTATCTCCTTCTAAATTACATTAAACGCCATCAAGCCGGGGGGGGGTCGGAAAAAAAATTCAGGCACGTATGGCATTTATTCCCTTTCGATAATATTTTGTACCCACCCACCCCCACCGCCAATTTTTTTTCCGTTTTCGGCAGTTTTTTCCAATCATTTTTTGACACCCACCCCCCTTTTAACACTAAAACAGAGATTAGCGGGGGGAAATTCACTGTAAACAGCTGTATATGAATTTCTGTGCATACTATTTATCATGGATGTTAACATGGACATGTAAATAGGAATGAGTCATTTTGAGGTCATTCGGCCAAAAAAACATGGCTGCCAGCGGCCATCTTGGATTTCAAAATTTGCAACAAAATACAACACGATAACTGCCTGCAGTCAGTTTACCAGTTAGAATTACATTATTTCTCTCATTCAAAGTGGTTTTGAAGCCGAACTCATTGCCAAAACACTAAAAAAACAAGCAGGAAATTTATTTTTTAGTTGCGGAAAAAATTGCTTGTTGGTGGCTTTTACCACCCACCCACCCCGGCATACGTGCCGGAATTTTTTTTTTCACCCCCCCCCCTGATCAAGCTACTATTTATGTTTGCCCACAAATATGATAATTGGTTTCTGTCTATAGATAAATATTTTCACGATCAAAAAGTTTTTCGCCATTTCATTGATATTGACAGCGGATTCTTTCAATTGTTGACACGCCTGTTAATTTTGGAAAATACGTATATTGATTTTAAAATGACTTCTGTTAATTTGGAAGTATACCTTATTGACCGTTCTTCGACATATATTAATTAGCAGTTGACTTCTATTAAAATTGAGTTAACTTATTGATCATTAGTTAACACCTATTTGATTATTTGACGTATTTTAGACCAAAATGGCAGCCCATGCCATCCCATGCTATAAGACCAACAGAGGTCATTCTGAACCTCGATATATTGTATGTAAGGACATGCATGCGGCTTTATGATTTTCTCTGTGGTAGCCAATACATTTGGGGGGGGGGGGGGGTACCCTGATTTTATAAGACGACGTTTAACCCAGAAAGTGTCACAATGCTGCTCTTTATAAGAGGCGATCATTGGATTTTTGCCTGGCTGACAAAAAATCTGCTGAAACGTGCTCCTTTGAAAGATGCGTATAAGACATCTTTAAGAAATTCACATACACATACAATTTTTGATTTATATTATATATCTATATAATTTGAATTTATACAATAAAGTGACCCAAGGGGGAACATGGTGAGTCGAGCAAGTTGTGCTCAAAATATATAATCGCAAAATTGTTCAACCAAAATTAATAATCTTGTGGGTAACTAAACGAGCATTTCTACTGAGAAGCGACCTATCTATACACGTGATTTTCGGGCTCTTCTCACCTCAACCTCAACTTCAACCTCAACGGTTATCTGATCTCGCCAATGCTTTAGCATAGACACTTAATGCTCCGACAAATTGGTTATGGTGTGATCTCGATTTCCCTTTAGTGAAAGCTAGTCTCAGACTGGAACAAGTTATAAGGTTATAATATATATATAGTTCGCATGCATATGTTTATCAGCCAATACGGAAAAGATTATATATCAGACAATATATAATCGGGGTTCACGATTAGGTAGCGATTGGTATTCAATCTGAGTAACAGGTGCCATGCGATGTTAGAACATTTTATTTCGAAATGAGTATCCTGATTTAATGGAAGGGGGATAACTGGAGCCAAATAGCCACTACTCAATATACATTATTTAATGGAAAGGGGATATAACGGAGACAACTAGTCACTACTCAATATACATTATTTAATGGAAGGGGGATATAACGGGGATACAACTAGCCACTACTCAATATACAGTATTTAATGGAAGGGGGATATAACGGAGATAACTAGCCACTACTCAATATACATTATTTAATGGAAGGGGGATATAACGGGGGTACAATTAGCCACTACTCAATATACATTATTTAATGGAAGGGGGATATAACGGAGCCAACTAGCCACTACTCAATATACATTATTTAATGGAAGGGGGATATAACGGAGACAACTAGCTACTACTCAATATACATTATTTAATGGAAGGGGGATATAACGGGGACAACTAGCCACTACTCAATATACATTATTTAATGGAAGGGGGTATAACGGGGATACAACTAGCCACTACTCAATATACATTATTTAATGGAAGGGGGATATAACGGAGCCAACTAGCCACTACTCAATATACATTATTTAATGGAAGGGGGGTATAACTGGGATACAACTAGCCACTACTCAATATACATTATTTAATGGAAGGGGGATATAACGGAGCCAACTAGCCACTACTCAATATACATTATTTAATGGAAAGGGGATATAACGGAGACAACTAGCCACTACTCAATATACATTATTTAATGGAAGGGGGATATAACGGAGACAACTAGCCACTACTCAATATATATTATTTAATGGAAGGGGGATATAACGGAGCCAACTAGCCACTACTCAGTATACATTATTTAATGGAAGGGGGATATAACGGAGACAACTAGCCACTACTCAATATACATTATTTAATGGAAGGGGGATATAACGGAGACAACTAGCCACTACTCAATATACATTATTTAATGGAAGGGGGGTATAACGGAGCCAACTATAGCCACTACTCAATATATATTATTTAACGGAAGGGGGTATAACGGGGATACGACTAGCCACTACTAAATATACATTATTTTAGAATTATTATATTGACTCAATAACGGAGATATTCAGAAATAAAAACAAATCCAATAATTTTTACCGGAGAATCTTTTTTTTTAAATATAGTTTTTACAAAGAACGTTTTTTTAAGGTACTCAATCCGATTAAGCGCCCCTAAATTACTATTTCTTTGGCTTCGGGGGTAAAACATATTTGATTCGAGTCGAGGAACCCACCCTCCAAAGCTCAGAGTGATCAGATATCGATTTTTGAAGTTTGTTAATTTTTGGAGATGTGGACCACCTCCACGTGCTCAAACGGACAAATTGCGATTGTAAGATGGATAACTCGAAATCAAGTGGTTACTATTAACAATAATAACCACTTGATTTTAGAGTTATCCATCTTACACTCGCAATTTGTCAGTTTGAGCACATGGAAGTGGACCACATCTCCAAAAATTAACAAACTTTAAAAATCGATGTCTGATCACTGTGAGCTTTGAATGGTGGATTCCTCGACTCGAATCAAATATTTTTTACCCCCGAAGCCAAAGAAATAGTAATTTAGGGGTGCTTAATCGGATTGAGTACCTTTAACCAAAGAAATGACTTTAAAGGGCATCATGTCTTCCAACTGTTTAACATTTCCAACCTGTCACTCGTAGTTGGAAAATTTCCGACTGATTGCAATTTCAGTCCAGAATTTGGTCGAACGTGGGATAATATGCGACTGTTGGTATACAAAAAAATCCCAACTAAATTCTGGCTGGAAAATCGAACTATGAGAACAATTTCAATCTATTTTGGTATGAAATTTTCAACTGATGTTGTGTCAGACATGAACTTTCCAACTGTTGAATTTTTTTTACCATGTTGGGAGTGAGACACCCGCCCCAACATCATTTGTCGCCACGGCCCTGTATGTTGCGGCGGAATATTAATTGGAATATATACTTACTGGACAAAGAACACTATTATCGCGATTATCATCATAATGCCAAGACCTACGAAGAATCCTATGAGGATCCTGATATCTGAAATAGAAATATAATTCAACACCTTCATTTCGGAACACAACTGCAAATGTGTCTACTTTGAGGTTGGGCGGTCATGCAGAGTAAAATTTTACATTCGAAATTAGAATGTTCGCCCCAAAATGAATACTCGTTAGCCACGTCCTTGCTTTTGTCTAGATAGTTCTCTTGTTTACAGATGGTCCATCTCTTCCAGTCTATTTGAAAAGCCGAAAAACATCCTAACGGATGCACGTCTCCAGAAGTGTCCATTATATTTCATTTCTACGACGACTACGGCATTCCCAACATGACGTAATAATCCGTTCCCATCCATATATGGAGTGCATTCCTGGCGTAGTAAATATTTGTGAGAATCGTAGTATTTAGAAATAGTTATAAATACAACAAGATGCGAAAGAATAATCAGTCATGGATATCATTGACTGATAAAAACTTGAAGAGGATGTCTCCTATATTGCGATGAGTAAAATGAATTATGGATATATCGCCTGTATTAAGCGTTCCAACAATATAGTTGGGTTTGACAATGCGTGGGAAAATTGTCAATGCGTCATTGATATCAGATCTTTTATGCCATAAACCAATGATATCGCACGCAGTCTGCGCCACTCTCGAATGGAATGGAGGGTATCCCTTCGAACAGAACATAATTTTAATAGAGAGTTCCAGAGATGTACAGCCGTTAGGATATTCGTCGGCGTTTCAAAGACAGTGCATCTCTTCATAAAGAAATTTTAGATCAATAAATATATTTATTTCATCAAATAACCAATGTAGACAGAATGACAAGTATACATTGGGTGAAATAATTGAAGTATATGAATAATAAAATGAGATTATTGGATGGGTTATTTGACAGGGATATGTATGACCAATTGGTCGTCTTCCTAAACGTCCCTGATGCATAAGAAGAGAACCTGTTATGCTGCCAAACACACTGAAAATCTGGATGTTTAATGTAAAATTGTTTCGTTTTATTAGGGGATGTGTTACGTTGTTCCTGCGGAGGCTTGTTCTTGGATATGGTGGGCTCATTTAATTTGTTCCTTTAATTTAAGCCTAGTTTAAAAATTTTAATTTTAAAATTAAAAAATTTCCACCGATCAATTGTATCTGGAATGTATTAAATGACATATTATTGTGGAACACAGTCGGGACAGAACTTATTTTTACATCGGACTATTAATGGATATTTATTGAGTAGTTTTTTTTGGTTAGGGTACGTCTAAAAACATCGCGAAATTGTATACTTATAAGCTGTGTGCTTGCGTCCATTTTGTACCAATTTTTATTATATATATATACTTACTGGACACTTTATTATATGTGTATAAAATAATAAATATGTATCGAAGACCTCTGTCCGGAAACGCTCCTATCAATTAATATTGATATTATTTAGACTATTCTGGTATAATACATACTATCAATTGGGACATTTTTACGGACTATTTTACAACACATCGGCCATGAAACAGCAGATGACATCAGATAGATATAGTGTTCTCCCGCTTGGTACGCTCCGAATGTCTCCACGAGGCTCGTTAATGTACCAACTGATTGTATTTATTATTCCAGAAATTTGAAATAAAATTTATATTAATTCATAGAAATGTTTCAGGACACTCCGGTGTCTTCCATTAATATTTATTATTTTATACCCAGGACACTATATAAAATGTGTTCTAGGAAGAGATAGACTATCTTGAAATAACCTCACTTATCTATCATATATTTTGAAACTTCTGTCTGTCTGTCTATCTATCTGTGTCCTAATGACTAGAAAACTGCTGACCGATCCGACTCAAATATGGCATATAGGCCTACTTTGATCCCGGGAACAATATGGGCGGGTGCAATTTCACGTTCGACCGTGTCATTGACCGTGACCTTGACCTCGCTCATATATGCTCATATACATGTAGGCATGTTTTCTGGACTGATGGAATAATAGTTTTTCTTTTCTTTTCAACGTTGACTTTTCACAAAGAAATCCCCAAATTGCTCGGACGAAGTCGGGCACATCAGCTAGTATATATGTATGGACTTACCAGGTTGGCCAGATTCTCCACCACCTGCTGACTTGACTGTCGTCACATTACCACTGGCACCCGTAGAAGATTCTGTCGATTGCGGCGCTGTAGAACTTTGTTCAAGTGGCGTCGAAGTCTCTTCTGCTGTTGAGCTCATAGAAGTAGGACCCACTGTCGTAGTTTGCGACTCCGATGTTGTTGGGAGAGAGGTGGTAGTTGCCAGTGTTGTAGTGGTGGGTGTGGTTGTTGTTGTTGGTGATGTTGGTGTTGTTGTTGTCGATGTCGTAGTACTTGTCGTCGTTGTGGACGTTGTTGTTGAAGTAGTCGAAGTTGTTGTTGATGACTTCGTAGTAGTAGTTGTGGAAGGTTGTACATGTTCACACGTGACTTGTATCGTCCTGTCGGAGTAGGGTGCTGAAAAAAGTTAATCACGTGACAGCGGTTGTGGTTATATCATGGTATGATGGAGATAGGAGAGAAGATGCGGTTGTTCTTGGAATACAGTTGAGGGTTTGTGACAACATGTATCAATAGCCAAATATACTTCCTTCATATCATCATATACATATATATAACCCTTTCGATATTTAATGGATTATCCCAGGCAGTCACAAAAGTATACATTGGATTCGTTTATTGTCCGTTGTGAGCGTTAAGATACGTATATGTATTCGGGTCAATTATTCACTTAGAGGACAGACGTATGTTTTAGAAATATGTTGAAATTTCAATGGTATAGTATTATAGTACACAATTGTGAGGGTTGTGTTGCGTATATGTCTTGAGAAAATCCATTTTGAAATACCACGAAATTTTGGCAAAACGTGCGTCTGACCCCTAATGATTAATGACGAATTAAAAAAAAGTACAATTCAAATGTAACGTATATTGTTTGTGTTCTAATAACAATCAAATCCAAACCAGTATTAAAATGAAATCTTAAATCTTGTTTCGGATTGTTACATGTCAACTTCATTCAAATCTTCAAAAATATTGATTTCCGAAACAAGGAGTGATCCAGAAATTAATATCGGACATTTTTCAGATTTAATATACACATTGTACTTTCTGGTAATCAGTGATGCACAATAAATGTTCCTCGGAGAAAATTAATAGGCACCGCTGTCAATATCAATCAATGGGAAGAACTCTATCACATATTTTCTTAACAATGATGAAACGACGTGAATGTCCAATATATTGATTTTATTATTTGGTTAAACTTCCGTCAATATATTTTCCCGTTTGTTGAACCTATTATCTGACCATCTCCCAACAAAATGAATAGGTATTATTAAATGTACTCAATCCGATTCGATGGTCTCCATATAATCAGATTCCAACAAAAACAACATTTTTAGAAATGCCGCTTCAGTTATCAGAATCGATTAATTGCCCAAAATTAATGCTAACCACCGTCAACTATAGTGTAAAATTGCCCAAAACGTGTTATTTATCAATATGTTGTTCGACGAAATTTGGTCTTATAATCAACAGAAAGCCTCTTGATTTTAGAGTTATCCATCTTCATCCGCAATTTGGTCCGAAACCATCGGCTCGTCGACTGTTTACTGGGCCACTATTAATTCTCGATGGTGAAAAATAATAGAAGTCAAAAATAGATATCTAATAACTCTAATCTTTGATAGGTGGGTTCCTCTGCTCGAATCCAAATAAATAGTAATTGAGGGGCGCTTAATCGATTTATGCATCTTTAACCTGCACTTGTATTATCTGTCTGTGGTATGCATGATTATAATACGCGAACATCCCTCCAGGTGAATAATAGACCATTTCAGTGTATACTTGGAGGAAGTTTCTAATACAACGATATACAAATCTATACTCACAACTGAGTTTGATATTCATGCAGTAACCCTGATCGGCCGCGGATTTGCTGCTATAGGAGAGTATATAGTTGTTGTGAGCAAGTGTCGACGCTATGATGCGGTCACATTTGAATTTAATTGAACCCGATTCGCTCTTCAGCTCCGCCTCGGATCTGCACGTTCTGTCCACACTTCTGTCCACATATCTCATGATAATGGTGGCGATATCAATCGAGTTGGGAGTATCGAAACTGATGGAACACTGGCATTGTGTCGATGTTGTCTGGCCGGGTATGTCAATGTTTATCTCTCCTGTCCTGGAGGTACTGGACCCACACACGGATACAGCTGGAACGGAGAACAATTGTTCAAATTGCCTATGAAGGTATAATGAAACCGCATACAAGGGCTAAATAGCATCTTAGATATGTGTATATATAACCCGCGCATAAGTCAATTGCCAACTGCATATGGTCATGGGTTGCATATATACCCCAAACAGAACAAATTCATATCACAAAACGCACCATATAAAATTGTAGATTTTCCCAAACCACGCATGCAGAGAATAACAATTCTGGTCATACACATACTTTTTGTATGTATACATATATATACTGTCCGGAAAACGTATATATATTACATGCGTTATCTTAAAAGGAAACAATTTAAAACTTCATGCACTGTACTGGGTTCTCTTCATTTTAATCATAAAAATTGTGTACTGCCATAAATGTTGCACATCGACGACAGCTCTACATTTTCCTATCATGGTCTGGATGTGCAATTTTAAGCGACCAAAAGTTAAAAGTACTCAATCCGATTCGATGGTCACCATATCATCAGATTCCAACAACAACAACAACAACAACAACAACAACAGCAACAACAACAACAACAATTGTTTTTTTGAAATGCCGCTTCAGTTATCAGAATCGATTAATTGCCCGAACATAATGCCAACCACAGTCAACTATAGTACAAAATTGCACAAAACCTATTATTTATCAACATTTTGTTCGAAATTTTGCCGGTTTGTCAAATATCTGACACAAAAAAAAAACCACCTGATTTTTTAAAGTTATCCATCTTCATCCGTAATTTGGTCTAAGACCGTCTTCTCGTCGACTTTTTACTGGGCCACTATACATTATAGGTGGTTAAAAATAATAGATTTCAAAAATCAATATCTGATCACTCTGAGCTTTGACAGATGGGCGCCTCGACTCGAATCAAATATCTGTTACCCCCGAAGCCAAGGAAATAGTAATTTGCGAGCGTTAATTCGGATTATGCACCTTTAACAGGCACATACGAAACGATCTCAAATTTACCGAAAAATACAATACATAAAACATTTTTCGGCGCTTATTCGACGAGCTTGTTTTGAGATACCTCTTACCAAATTATGTATACATAATTTTGAACAAGCCATGTCAATTTAATTGGAAGCAGACTCAGTTTTGGGGGTCTCTCGACGTTTATAACTACAGCTCATGCAGCACATACGTATACGACGTTAAAGATGTATAATCCGAATTAACGCTCCCAAATTACTATTTCCTTGGCTTCGGTGGTAAAAAAAATATCTGATTCGAGTCGAGGAGTGATCAGATATCGATTTTTGAAATCTGTCACCACCGATCTTTTTTAGTGACCCAGTAAACAGTCGACAAGAAGACGGTCTCGGACCAAATTGCGGATGAAGATGGATAAAACCTCCGAAATCAATTCGTGGCTTTTTTGTTTCAGATATTTGACATAAATTGACAAACCGGCAAAATTTCTTTGAACAAAAGATAAATAACAGGTTTTGGGCAATTTTATACTGTATATAGTATATACTAGCAGGGTTACCCGGCGTTGCCCAGGTTAATGCGATGTGAAACCATCTGTATGCTGTGGATATTTGTTGGGAATAGAGAACACTCTTGTTCAAAGTGTTATACGTTTTCTCATAAATTGTATATTCAAATACCATCACACAACAGGATTATTACAGTCATGGAATATAAGTAGTGGCCCACCTTGTCAATTGTCATTCTGTTTATCGCGATTAATCCGTTCCACCAATAATGAAGTATACGTCAGACGTTATAATATGATACATGGAAATCATAAAGACATTAGTTCGCATAAATAAAAGATGACAATTGGGTTTTAAATATTGAGATGTATCAATCAATCTAGTGGGTTGGACTAAGATCTCGAGGATACCTGGCTATCATATCTCCATGAAAATACAGATGTTTCAAAGAAATGTCCAGGTGCTCGTCTGTTCATGGTGCTATATATTTGCTAAATATTCTCAGTTTCAACGAAATGTTGATGCACGTGCATATCAGCTACATTAGCCAGACACAGAGCGAGATTTTGAGTTGTTTATGTCAGTCGATGAGTCTGTTCTAAACCCCTTGTCAGGTGTCAGTATTGGGAGGATCCTGAAAAGTCATGTGCTACTAACTGCATTGTATTGTATATCAGAAGAAACTATATATGACTGCACACTGTGACCACTATGTTTGAACAGGCCTTCCATATATCCTGACAAATTGTAACTTTTTTGTGGAAACTGTATTGAATGGAACAGACTCAATTTTGTTATAATATATATGCCATCCTCTGACGGTTCGAGGTCTCTCAGTTTGCACGAATATATGAATCTCTTCAATAGAATGATAAAAATACGTTTAATGCTTCTTCTATGTATCTCTTTTTGCATGCTCATTGTGTGAATGTCCTGATTGCCATCCCCATATAAATATGACAATTAAGAAGATATAATTCACGCCCGATAACCCTATAGGCTGGTGGCTGTGGGTAGGCATATTGCTGTGGTGATATTGCGTGGCGGGTTTCGCAACCAAGGTATGTTTTAGATTATAATTGATCAAATACGCTGTAAAAGGTCAGATTTTTTTATCACGTCAGATGCAGTAATGTCTGATTTATAAGTTGAACTTCTTGGTAACAATTTGGCATTGTAGAATACGTTGTTTGAAGACAAAATATCTCGGATTTTGTCGACTTTTTCAAACTTTCAAAGTAAACAGACTCCCAAATTTGCTCAGCATGTCGATTTGTAAGTTATTTTCGTGGATACATGTGGTATAGTATCTCAGTGACAAGACAAACATGACTGCGAACTCAAATAATGCATTTTTCAGTTTAAAAAAGCTATTTGACATACTGTCCCGTCAATATTTTGTGGTAGGCATATTGAATAGCCAAACACCGAGAGGATAGACATATGGCAAACACAGATACGCATGTAGTACAATGATCAATAGTGGTTTTAGTCTGAGAAAAAACGCTTTTATGATGCTATATTATTCACAGTGTTGTAAATTCACATCGTCCATGAGTCAGGAAACATACACTACTTATTTCCAAGAACTAAATACTGGCAGTTGTAATGTAAAACGTTTTAACTGTGACAAACTTGCAAAATTGGGTTTTAATTGAAAATGGGGAAAGTATAGCCCAAACTATTCAGCATATTTTAATGTACAAAAATGAGCCATGCCAGCTTTGTGCAGTTTTCAGGCTGAATGGTCATGGTCCACTACATATAGATAATATAGCTACCATTTATAGCCGGTTTTATTTTTGGCGTTCTGCGAAAGAATGGCGTTCATATGTTTTTGTTTTTTTCTCTTCGACCAGAACGATTCATGTCTACGCCGGTTTATGGAATATAAACCGCACACAAATAAATAACAGCATACGATGCTATTAACAATAATTCAATGTCCCGCCAATGCTAAATGTAGCTAATAGTTATACCCCCCCCTTTTTTTTAAAGGGGGGTATACTGTTTTGCACCTGTCTGTCCGTCCGTGCGTCCGTACGTACGTCCGAGGTCTGTTCATGTCATAACTTGAACAGTAGTGCTCGGATCTCAATGTAATTTGGTATGCATGTTCACTACTATGAGGACATTAAAAAGATGGTTCCATTGTTCTGTTCTGCTTTTGCATTCTAGAGTTATTCATCTTTGTTTATCTGGAAATGTTGGTTGTTTGGTCCATCCGATGTCTGTTCAGGTCATAACTTGAACAGTAATGCTCGGATCTCAATGAAATTTTGTATGGATGTTCACCACCATGAGGACATTTAATGGCACATTCAAATGTTTGTTTTGTTCTTATTGTTCTATAGTTACTCATCTTTGTTTATATGAAAATGCAGGTGTTTGGGTCCATCTGTCTGAGTATAGCCCTCATAAGTTATAGATATGCCCACACGAGGCGGTATGCCACAGGGGGTATGCACCGGACGACAGTCCATCTCTTGTTATACATAATTTTATGTGGTATCAATATTGGTAAAGACATTGGGCTCAGAGAAATATCAGGTGCGAACATTAGGGTACGCTAGAACCTGTATAGCTAGAGCATACATATAGTGGACCTGGACCATGACCCAGTTATGCCGCATATACATAAACAGGAGCACCGAGCAATAATACAAATGTGTGTGGGGCGTTAACTTAATTGAGTGGTCGCTGTTGTCTCATTAGCTATATATAGGAGGAATCGCCGTGATATTTCGTGTGCATTTATAGTGGTAAATGTTTTTGTCAATACCGTGGGGCAGGTTTTTGGGTGCGTCTAAAATTCACCGAGTACGATATCATATGAAGAAAAAAAACATCGAGTTGTCATCGCGGGATGATTTCAGATTTTCTGACATTTAAATCTAAGATTCTGCTTCTAAATGCAGAAATTAGTCAATAAATCTGATAAAATGTATTAAAACTTAGAAATAATTAGTATTTATTCAGTTTAATATGAAATAATAGCACAAATTTGGACGGGTTTTGCAACTTCCGTTTAAACTGTAATGCATATCTCAGAAATGGTGGACGTTAGAATGCCATTAGTGAAAGAGCCGACACTTTGTACCTACTTCGTACCCAACCTGCCCCACGGTATTGACAAAAAATGCCAACGATTTACAGTGGTCCAATTGTATTTATATCTGACTCAGGCTCCGCTCAATTATCTATTTCAGAAAGAAGCTAAAATAATGTCGGAACCAGAAGAAATAGAGCCCGATCTAGATGAATCGTTGTGTTAATTTTCTTATATTGAGCAGTGTGTACCCCATACAATATCTTTACCAACGTATTCAACACGTATACAATACGGAAAACGTCGACGTCACGAGTCACAAATTACGTCAACTTTATCTTTTGAACAAGAACTACAAACTTTATTAATAAAGTCGCCTATCAGTTTGATAAAAATGGCTATAAATTACGACAGAAACGAATCAATAAACGCTAAATCTCGATGTTGAATAGTTCTAGTGGGTGTGTAATAAAATACAACCACACATTATGTGTGCGTGGTGAGAAAATTTAATTATGCTGCAAGTTACAACTCGCGAATCATCGTTGTAACGTTGTAACATTCCGCGTAACAAACTCGTCCGTTAATTTTCACGTCATGCACACATATGTGTGGTTCTGTCTATTTTATATGAATGAATAATCATTCCAGAGTGTATTTATAAAATAATATATGCCAGAAGTTGCATATTGTTGGCTTTAAAGTGCTAAATTGGAGCTTGGTCAATATTTACAACGTGCCTATCAACAATGCCACTTGCCTATCATAACAAGTTTGTGCTTTGCCATGAGCCTATCTGCGGAGGCAATATGCCTGTCATAAATTTGTGATATGACACTCAGGAAAATCGATATTTTTCCACGAAAAATATGTCTTTTATTGTGGATTTTGGTTTCATTGTATCAATGGAATGTGCATCTAGTGGCATGTGTACATGAAGCCTACATATCGAGATTTCTACCATTTATATTAGGTAGTTTCTTTGATAAACGACAAAAACCGGTTGTAAAATTCGACAAATTAAGTAATAAAAAATATATCTAAAGGCACACGGCTATCACAAATGGTGTATGAATACACCAGTCATGGTCCTATCTAATGCCATAAGCGTTCTAGCCGGGTGGATTCCAGATTTTATGATTTTCCTAAAATTCTGAGCACACGTGTGAAAACCGCCACACAATATCACTACAGCAACATGCCTACCCACAGCCACCAGCCTATAGGGTTATCGGGCGTGTAATTGTTCAAGTGACTTAAGTGGGTCACCATATGTCGGGATTGTGAAATGTGAACGTCCAAATCTCCTTAAAATGATATGGAGATGGCCTGGGTGACTATATATAACTTATATATGGATAACGGCGAATAGCAATCTTATCTATGATAGTGCATATCCGCTCGCCATCCGTGACGCAAACGACACCAAATGTGATTTAATTCATGGTATATCATTCGATAAAAACATGTATGAATTTGTTGGAAATTAGTGCGAAATATATTAGTATCAGATTTTGCCTCTTCGACTGTACCACGTGAAGTTATATATAGAACACACAGACAGACAGAAATACAGACAGACAGCACACTTTGATTTCTTGTATCATTTGAGAAGAACGTGTCTGAATTTGATGGTAATTGGTACTAAAATATTTTGTATCAGTTTTTGGTGACACTCCCGTCCCTATTTCGGACTCAAGCTGCACACACTAAGGTGACGTTTACACATATCCGGTGAAGCCGTTACCCGGCGAACCCGTTAACCGGCGAAGGTTAGGCAGAGTGTTTACACATCGCCGGCGAAGATACGCATATATTCATGTGTCTCCTTTACTTGTTTGTAGTTTTCGTTTTAGTTCTCACTGAACTGCAATATGATAAACATCTTGTAAATATCTAGCCGCTTCATGTTAGAGGTATGGTTGGGCAGTATATATAGTGCAATGAAACTTTTTAGAAATGGAAATGCGAAATTATTAATATCCAACTCAAACTTTCAGGTATTGCTATTGGTAATTTTAAAGATATTTAAACAAAATTGCAATTCTAATGGTTTGTTTGAGTTCATAGACAGCCTGTGAAGTGAGTGTCGCACCAAAAGCATGGTCATTGTCAGTTTTGAGATCTTTTCGTCGCATACATCTACAAATTGGTGTCTAATCATTCGGATTGGATTTTATATTATATATATAAGTTTCAACATCGCGAATCAAATGTGACACATTTCCGTGCATGTGTACATTATACAATAAAATATGTTTTTCATTTTACTTGGACATTCACCATGTCCATGTATGTAGGGCCGTGGCGATGGGGGTGTCTCATCCCAACTTTAATCAAAATATTCAAAAGCTGGAAATTCATACCTGACACGGCATTAGTTGGAAATTTGACATCAGTAATATGTTGAAAACATTGGAAATCTTAAGGCTGGATGCTAGGATTTTGCAATTTTCAGGGTTCATATTAAAAAAAATTCTCACACCTGGCTATAACCATGGTCTTGGTCCCGCCCCCGTTGTCAGTTAAACAGCTATCTAATTTAATTTAACTGAATCAAATATGGGTTCAAGCTGCTTGACGTCACGAGTCAGACCACTAAACATGTTATGATTGGGCAATTTCCAGGTTTAGACACAGGTTCAGATCTAAAGGAAATCGCTCACTACGGGGCAGTCGAGAGGAGTATTGTGAGTGGAAAGTTAGATTAGAACCTAAGTTCCCAACGTGGTGCGTAAATTGGTTTACGCGAACTTGTGAGTTTGGTGAGATTCAAGGTTTGGTGCAGTTGGAAATTCCAAAGTTGAACAGTCCCACACCTCCAAATCAAGCCCTCCAGACCCGTCCCTGTGTATATGTCCACGGCGCACTCATATTTAGATTATTGAACTAATTGTCCATTAAGTTTGAATCCATTGAAACGTGCCATCCTATTTCTTCCATATATATATATGAACATACATGTACACGAACACGCACATTTAATTCCCTCGAATGCGCAACAAATGTACCATGCACATGCAGAGTACGCGTGTACCATCATCAATTAGTATTTATAATAATAGCTTATAACCAATGTGCGTGACCACCGACGGACAGCTGATCAGAGACAATCAAACTGGCACACTGACCAATATATACACAGGTGAAAAGCGGGCTGGTCTATCAGCGATTGCACAATAATATTGTTCGAGTTAATTGTTGAAAGGAAATCACCCATGACGGCATGATCCCAGATAAACATCGAACTTAACCGCAGAGCGAATTAGAATCCATACGACAATCAGGTGATTGTACTAAATAATTTTATCCAAAAGTTGAAAACCGTATAGCTGAGTATCCGGATAGCCGTAATTCTTATCCGGCGAAGTATAAACACTCCATTGTTATCGCTACCGGCTAAAGCGAATACGATCTTCGCCGGGTAATGTATAAACACCCCCTTTAAGACTCATTATAGATTAGAGATGCATATATATGAAATTGGTGAAAATTGGCGAGTATACAAATTCGTATCAAATTGAAGGTCCCCATATCTCTCACCCATAGGGCACCAATTTGTTGTGTCTAAACCACACGATAAGATTCCTCGTATCACGGAGAATAATATGTATCAATCTGGTGGATATCGGCACTAAACATATAGATATAATGTCCCTCTCATCTCTATACACCACTGACTCGAATGGCCCCACTTATGACATCCTTAAACCACACAATTACACTCCTGATATCATGGAGATGATTGTTTATAAGTTTGGTGATAATCGGTGACTAAACAATGTTTTTTTTTTATCAAATTTTGTGCCAATCCCTCCCTCCCCATCTCTCAAATAATCTATGTATCTCTTTTTGCTAGCTCATTGTGTGAATGTCCTGATTGCCATCCCCATATAAATATGACAATAAAGAAGATATAGTTGTTCAAGTGACTTATAAGTGGGTTACCATTTGTCGGGATTGTGAAATGTGAACGCCCAAATCTCCTTAAAATGATATGGAGATGGCCTGGGTGACTATATATAACTTATATGTGGATATCGGCGAATAGCAATCTTATGTATGATAGTGCATATCCGCTCGCCATCCATCCGTGACGCAAACGACACCAAATGTGATTTAATTCATGGTATATCATTAGATCAAAACATGTATGAATTTGTTGGAAATTAGTGCCAAATATATTTGTATCAGCTTTTGCCTCTTCGATTGTACCGCGTGAAGTTATATATAAAACACACAGACAGACAGAAAGACAGACAGACAGCACACTTTGATTTCTTGTATCATTTGAACGTGTCTGAATTTGATGGTAATTGGTACTAAAAATATTTTGTATCAGTTTTTGGTGACCCTCCCGTCCCTATTTCGGACTCAAGCTGCACACACTAAGACTCATTAGAGATTAGAGATGCATATATATGCAATTGGTGAAAATTGGCGAGTATACAAATTCGTATCAAATTGAAGGTCCCCATATCTCTCACCCATAGGGCACCAATTTGTGATGTCTAAACCACACGATAAGATTCCTCGTATCACGGAGAAGAATATGTATCAATCTGGTGGAAATCGGCACTAAACATATAGATATAATGTCCCTCTCATATCTATACACCACTGACTCGAATGGCCCCACTTGTGACATGCTTAAACCACACAATTACACTCCTGATATCATGGAGATGATTGTTTATAAGTTTGGTGATAATCGGCGACTAAACAATGTTTTTTTTTATCAAATTTGGTGCCAATCCCTCCCTCCCCATCTCTCACACAAACAGTACCACTATGGCGTCTTTAAATCACACGATCAGATTCCTCGGATAAGAAAGTGTATCAATTTGGTGGAAATTGGCGCCAAAAAAATTGTGCATCAATTTTGGTGCCCCTGTCCCTTTCAATACACTCCTGACTCGAATGAGGCCACACTTGACAGATATAAGCCACACCATTAGACTCATCATACCATGGGGATGCTTTTGTATAAGTGTGGTGTCAATCGGCGACTAAACCAATTATTATCAAATTTAGTGCCCACCCCCTCCCAATCTCTCACCCAAACGACAACAATTTGGCGTTGTTAAATCGCACAATTAGATTCCTTGTATCATGAAGAAGAATATATATCAATTTGGTGGAAATCGGCTCTAAAATTAGTTTTATCAATTTTGGTGCCCCTCTCCCCTTTCGTGCAAATCTGACTCGAACGACGCCATTTTGGACACATTTAAACCACACCGTTGGATTCTTCATATCATGGGGATGATTATATGTAAGTTTCGTGGCAATCGGCGACAGAAAAAAAATATGCCCCCCCCCCTCCTCCTTCCGGGCACCCCTGACGCGAACGGCGCGACTTTTGCCATATTTAAAACACACCATTAGATTCCTCATATTATGGGGATGATTATATATAAGTTTCGTGGCAATCGCCGACAAATATTTGTTCTGCCCCTCTCCCTTTTCTGCCCCTGACAACAACGGCGTCACTTTAGAAAATTTTAACCCCGACCATTATCTTTCTCGTAAAAAGTTACTCCTAGTAGACTCCTTTGGCATCATCTTGATGGTCCCCTGTGAATTTCTATAGAACACAGACAGACAGACAGACAGACATTCGCAAATATAGATATAGATATATATATATATGCAAGCACGCATACCTGTGTGAAGGATGCATATCTATTGATTTTTGATATTTACGTTTAAATTATTTATAGCATGACACGCTTTGAAGGAATCTCAGGACATAATCAAATAATAACATGCGTTCATGCTGTGAAATACTGATTAAATTCTGACTCGACCGATTGGAGACACTTAAGACAAGTATTCCAATAAGTGCTGCCCGGCGATACGCTGTGGGAAAAAAACAAATAGTAAAATTGCAAGGTGCACACATTACTCC
The DNA here is from genome assembly GCA_032622095.1 of Siphonodentalium dalli. Lineage (NCBI taxonomy): Eukaryota > Metazoa > Mollusca > Scaphopoda > Gadilida > Siphonodentaliidae > Siphonodentalium > Siphonodentalium dalli. The sequence goes on along the minus strand of CP136061.1, from coordinate 201,799,965 downwards.
TATTAAAATTCGCGTAGTACTATTTTTCGCGCACCGATGGATGCACGAATTTAAAACTGAGCGAAAAATAGTACGACTTCTTAGTTTATACCAAATCACAGGGAAAATCAGCTATGTTATTGAGTTACATGTACATACATTACAGACGACTGGACTGAATATAGACAGTTATATTGACATGCGGGCTTGCATTCTCAACACCATTATTCACCATTATTCATAAAGAATCATGGTAAAATCTTCGATGGTGCAATACTTGTAAGAAATATACACATATTCCCGTACGAAGGGGATATTTGGGGCGGGCCACCACCCATGGTATGAAGGGGATATTTGGGGCGGGCCACCGCCCATGCCGTCAAAACGGCAATGTGGATCCGGTCAATGTCGTAAACATGTCGCAATATTGCTTCGCAATAGATCGACTTTTGCATATGCAGATAATCGTTGTCGGCTATAAAATCGTTCATGAAATAAACCCCTTTGTTTCTTTACTCATTAATATTGATGAAGTCATCGCGTTTGTAAACACTCTCATGGTGCCAACGGAACTGACTGCAATTCCGGATTGGTTGCATGTTTATTGTCTCCGGAAAGCCGATCCTGGAGTGAATACAAGTTATCGATGATCCCGGGGGACCGATGAAAACATGATACTCTTGGAAGTGTTTGATCTGTCTATCGATTTTCACACATAATTTCACACCACGTTACAATTGTTTTTTACATATAGGCGAAACATTCACCGTCGACTTTCTCATCAGAATATAATTCAGGTTAATTTCCTCTTAACTCGGAAGTTAGAACTAACATCCGATAACTTCCCGCGAATGCTCAACTAGCCTAGGATTAACATTGGGGTTGGTGATGATGGCGACGACAGTGATGACAACGACGATTATGATGGTGGTTGGTTTATATTATAAATGGCGATCGAGCCTGGTGATGTTTCTGTTCTGCTGCTGTTAAAACCCCTTACATGCATGTGATGTTGCTTATGATGATGATGATGATGATGATGATTGGTGATGATGGTGGTGAGACGACGGCGATGATGGTGGTAATATCATACACTTACCATCAGGAGATGTGCATACAGCATCTGAAACGACAGAACAGATTTGAGTTATTGCCAATTTCAGTAGCGGACCAGAATGAAGACAGAACAAATAGTGCATGTATACATTTACATAATGTATCTAGTGTATCTATTTACACTTTATCACCAGTGCATTCATCAATTATTTTGTTTATCGTTGGGGGGGGGGGGGGGGGTCACCATCTGCAAGCGTAAGTCATCTTTTATCATCCTGTACAGGAACGGATACGAAAAAATATCACGAAATAACCTGTTGATTTTATATAACCTATAAATCACATATTGTATAATTCGTATTACTTGATCTATATCACGGTTGAAGGGGCAAACAATATCACAGTACATGAATTTGAAATTATTGTTTTTAATTATAAGATAGAAAGACAACTCCACCCTAGAATAGAGTCAGGTCTCCTTCCTTCCGTATATACATTGTACATGTAATAAACACACCCTACCACGGACAGGTGGTGGGGTGGCAATCTTTGGCCAAAATGTTCAATGATTGGCACAACATTAGTCCTATATTTCAGAATAAAATTAGTTTGTCAACGCCACTACTCAAGTCAATGGTAACATATGTTGTTGAATGTCGTATTTTATTGGACGCCCTTCTGGATTTTTTGCATGTTGCAACTTTGAATCGATCACTGAAAGGTCACGTTCCATTACTCATGTATGATGACGATAGTGTGAGAAGAAAATCGATCACAAATTGTGGTAAACGAATCATGGGCCAATTCACAATTTCCCACCAAAGCTGATCGCATAACGCGGGAGTTATTGTATAGAGATTTGGAATTCGATTGCACCGTATAGCGAGATAAATCTGATATATACCCGACATTTAAATGGCGAGGAGATTTAAATCGTGCTCAAATGAGTCTAATGCCGCCAGTTTCAGGGCCACTCCCATTATAGCGTGAATTGCATCCTGTGATTAGCAAACATTGAGAGGCAAAATCCAATCCAATCACACGACCCGGTTCCTAACTGTTCTGTCGAGCGTTAGATTGTAATAAGAACACACATGGACTCGGTAGTATGTGGTACCATAGTAAATTATATCGGGGTCGGGCTTTCGGATAATTTCGAGGAAGTTTTTGTGAACCACACAACAACCTCCCTGAGATAAAAAAATAATATAAATAAGGAATAAGTGACATATGTCACCGTCGTAGCAAATCGTTCCTTCATAAAACATTCAAGAGCATAGAGGAAGAGCAACAAGGAACGTTTCTTGCGAAGTGCACTGCAACAATTACTCGGAATAGGCCTTATTTGGTTCTAAATGTTGTACCTATCCAATGAATTAAATTTGGTTTAAAGGACAGACGTCATGACTGCATCTCGAACTGTTCGACTGCTTACTAATCATGTCAAAAATACAAAACAACGTACCGAAACGTCTTCGATGAAGTGCCGAAACGTCCAAGTGCTTGGGCCAAAAACAACCAAGTGCGAACACCCAGGTGCCGAAACCTCATGAAAACCAGGTGCCGAAACGCCCAGGTGCCGAAACCTCCTGATAACCAGGTGCCGAAACGTCCTGCACCTCATTGGTCAAATGCGTTGAGTCAAACTGTCAATTTTAAACCCAAATAAACCGGGATCATGTTACAAAAAACTATATCTGCACGAAGAATACAAGAATCCCAGAACAAATTTTAACCCGTTCTATACTTAATGGATTCTCCCATTCATCTATAAAACTATATAATGGAATGGTTTATTATTCGTTTGGAGGGATGTTCAGATAAAAAAAACAGACGACAAACAGAAAACCAGATAATACAAGAGCAGAATGATTCATATTCATTGGTGTGAAATTTTCAGTTAATAAATTAATAAATTCCACTATATGGTCATTTGTTGAACTTATTATCCTAAATGAACTATACTCGTCAATGAGTATTTAGTTTAGAAAAGGATTATATAAATTATAAATCTAGATCTGGTTGCTTGTGGACAATTTGTCCGGCATTATTGAGCACTTCCTTTATTCTTGTAGCCACGATTCTGGTTTTTAATGCCGTTCGCCAAGCGTGTGAAGGGTCTTATTGACTGCTTGTTTTGCTAACCCATTTCTGATTGTCGACATCCAGGTTACATTGGTGTAAATGTGTTTCTGCCGTGACATCCAGCGGATGCGGGAGGTATAGGAGATAATATAATAGACACTGAGTCTCGTCTGGGCCCTGATTGGTCAATAGCTTTGTGTGTGTGTTTTTTTTTTAATAAAAAAAAAACATCACACCTCATCCCGTATATGATTTCTCTAGATAAACTATCCATCGGCACAGGAATTAACCCTTTATAGTGAAGTTTGAATTTTGTGATGTGGTCTAAAATATGACATTAGCGAGTTTGCGATACCCGTTCGACGGGAACGGGTACGGGTAAATATGTGAACATCGTCACGGTCACTTGGGTACTTTCAATGCAGCACATAAAGCGATAGCGAATTGAAACGGGTAGATTTGTCCCATTGGCCGGTAGCCTTTCACTACGATTTTCTCACTCAAAGGTCCATGAATTCCATGAAATTCCAGTCAGCTATGCGTTAACCTATGTATTGAAAGATTTCATGGGCAAATATTATTGATAAAGTTGTCATTTTAACCCAGGATTTGTGTTCAAATTCTCGAGGCGGCTTCTAGCACTTAGATAAATACGGAAGGCCGATTTTTTTTCACTAACAACTTTGTTCACTGCTTTAATGACAGGTTGTGATTAAAGGTACTCAATCCGAACAGAGGGTCCCCATCTCAACAGATTCCAACAACAACAATCCGATCAGAGGGTCCTACATTACTATTTCTTTGGCTTTGGGGGGTAAAAAATATTTGATTCGAGTCGAGGAACCCATCAAACAAAGCTCAGAGTTATTAGATATTGATTTTTGAAATTTGTTAGTGTCTCGAGATGAGTACTAATAATTGCCGTCAGTTTCGTAACCTGCGCGAGATGTGTACACCAAAACACTATTCAAACAGACAAGGATGGATAACTCTAAAATCAAGTGGTAATAATAACGCAATTTTGACTGAGTTCTGGGCCAGAAAGTATTCCCCGATAATGAAAAATAATAGATTTCTAAAATCTATATCTAACAAATCTGAGCTTTGATGGGTGCCTTCCTCGACTCGAATCAAATATTTTTGACCCCCGAAGCCATTGAAATAGTAATTGAGAGGAGTTTTATCGGATTGAGTACCTTTAATAGAGTGAGTAGATGGTGCTATAGACGCCCATTGCAGGGACATGGCTATAGATGGTCTGCGCGTTAGGAAGGGTGTCCACCTTCGAATTTATAACTACACATCTCGAACCATATCAAATTCACAAGTTTGCGCGTAAATCCACCCCTCCCCTTGGCTTTCCAATTGTTGGATATTTTGAGACCTGACACCCCCCCCCCCCCCCAAGCTTGAACAATTTCCAACTGTTTCTGACAGCCATTTCACCATTTCAGTCCAAATGTTGTTACCAAAAATAGGGAAATATGCAAATGTTGGTCTAAAAACTACAAATTATCCACTAATAAATTGTTCGAAAATCAAACTACGAAAACAATTTCAACCTATTGTTTGTATGAAATTTCCAACAAATGTTGTGTCAGGTATATCAAATTTCCAAATGTTGAACATTTGACCAAAGTTGGGGAGGGGGGTTAAGACACCCTGTCGTCACGTTCCTGTCTCAACCCATTGTACAAGTACATAAATATATCGATATTATCTATGCATTGCACATTTGAATACAATTACCGTTTAGTAACCTTATCGTATGTAGGTGGGGACTGATTTCTCATTTTAATATATATTTACTATCTGAACGGACATGGCGCATTTGAGACACAATACTTGTGTATACTGTAGTGGGGATAATATAGGTCGCCAAATACACGAAATACCTATACATACTCTACAAAATCTAAGCATATAAGCAGAGCGAGTTTCAGCTGTTTTCTGTGTTTCGCACAGAAGTGAAGCAAACGCTCTTTATTCAATCCGTATAATAAACAGACTACATTTTGACACCTTTTTTGTTACCAAGTTAAACATTTCAACCTACCTCCGGGTTTAGATCCCGACAACAATACCCAATTCTTGGGATAAATATCCCCTTGCCCCGACGGGCCGACCCTTCGATCTGTTAAAAGATTCCAAACAAGGGTTTACTTAAAGCTACTCAAACCGATCAGACGGTCCCCATATCATAAAGTTACAACAAGAACATTTCTTCAAAATACGCTTTTGTTATCAGATCGATTAATTACAACAAAATAATGCTAACTGCTGTCAACTATAGTATAACATTTTGGCCGCATTACCACTTGATTTTAGAGTTAAGCATCTTCGTCCGCAATTTCAACTTCAAAAATCGATATCTGATCACTCTGCGCTTTGATGGTGGGTTCCTCGATTCGAATCAAATATTTAGTTTTACCAGCAACTAATTATCATGGGGCTCATCTAATCTAAATACATATTTACAACAACCCATAACGCTAAGTATAACATAGGCCAATAACGCAAATAACAATCTATATCATAATATCTTTTTTGTTGCAGTTGGCTCACCATACATTACCAGTCGATGTGATGAATTCTACCGGTAAAACAGTTTGCGATTTCAAAACGTGTACCGGTACGGGTAGCTACCCGTACGCGTACCGGTACTCGTACCGGTTTGAAATCGCAAAACTCGCTAATATTTCGTTAGTGCGGTTCTGACACTAGTTATGAAAACAAGATATAAAGGCGAATTCCTTGCTAGACGGACATTAAATGTTTGCATAAAAAGTTTCCGCAAATGTAAATTTTTCAGATTTTAAGAACATTTTGGACCTTGGATTTATATTGTAAACAGTAGACGCTAAAATGTTTCCGCTGAGGCCTATGAAATTTTTTTACACCAGTGTAACTTCCATTGTGATTGCCGGTGGACTGACAACCAGCTCAGCGTTTTTTATTCCAGACAGAGAAAGTCATTTATATGTTCAGTGTTAATTGTCATTGTTTGCAGCGCGGTTCCTATTTTACAATACGCTTACAATACAAAGAGCTACTGATATTGTCGGATATTCCATTGTCTACGCGAGACAATATTATTATATCAAATACAAATGGGATAATACTATCGAACAGCATTATACTGGTGCGATGAAACGCGAATTATATGACACGACGGAAATCAATTCATTTTTCATTTCATATTACGGTGTTATATATCGCCACAATGGTTTCATCCGCCCATCCACTTAGTTTGTTGAACATATATACCCATACAGATCAATACATCAAACAAAATGGCATAATCACTTCATCTTTTTTTATGGAAATGGAAGATGGTTTCGTCTGCTGCTGAATAGTTGAGTTAACATATTACACTGAATTGTGTTGATATTTAGAGTTATATTCAGTGGGGAAGGATGTGACAAAGTATCCAAGATACACGAATATAAGTTTCAGTCTCAAAGGTTCGTCCATGTCCGCAGACAAAAATAGACTCTCATATTTACAGGAATGATATCTGCCGGACTATACTTGAAGTCACCTGGCCAGTCAAGTGGTAAAATTTCCCGCTGTATCAGGGGGGGGGGGGGGGGGGGGTTCAGGCACGTATGGCATTTTTTCCCTTTCGATCATTTTTTTTTACCCACCCACCCCCACCGCCAATTTTTGTTCCGTTTTCGGCAGTTTTTTCCGACCATTTTTTGACACCCACCCCACGTTTTAACACTAAAACAGAGATTTGCAAGGGGGAAATTCACTGTAAACAGCTGTATATGAATTTCTGTGCATACTATTTATCATGGATGTTAACATGGACATGTAAATAGGAATGAGTCATTTTGAGGTCATTCGGCCAAAAAAACATGGCTGCCAGCGGCCATCTTGGATTTCAAAATTTGCAACAAAATACAACACGATAACTGCCTGCAGTCAGTTTACAGTTAGAATTACATTATTTCTCTCATTCAAAGCGGGTTGAAGCCCAACTCATTGCCAAAACACTAAAAAACAAGCAGGAATTTTTTTATTTAGTTGCGGAAAAAATTGCTTGTTGGTGGCTTTGACCACCCACCCAGCCCGGCATACGTGCCGGATTTTTTTTTTCCACCCCCCCCCCATCCTGGCTGTATTCAATTAATGGTGTACACAATGCACAAACACGTACGGATTTGATGTTAAAGTGTTTATTAAACGCACAATTTTGTTTTTATTTGGGACCCACCCCCTTATCCGATACTTGAGTCTATTTACCATATGTGTTATTAGGAAATACGAATACCATCCCTGGAAATGTATTCCTTGTTCACTCTTGTTTCCAATTCTGTTCCACTATCTATGTTACAAGTTTAACTGAACGCGAACAAAGTGGGGGAGTCACAGCGAAAGTTGGTAGAACCCGGAATCCCAAGCCGGTCAACCATCCAAGGACACACGTCGCTTAACTTCGGTGATCAGACAAAGCGTCGAACGACTGTGACCAAGAGAGCAAGAAGACAGTCAGAGAAGGCTATGTTACCCCAGCAATATATACATTACCTTGTCATTTGTTATACTGTCTTTGTATTATTTATGTGCATGTGTATTTTAAATACAACTATCCAATTCGATTCAATTCTTTATCCGTATATGACCTAATATATGTTTACATGCCACAGTCTTTGGGACATAACATCGCCACAGTCTTTGGGACATAACATCATATATGATGTTATGTCCCAAAGACTGTGGCATGTAAACATATATTAGGTCATATACGGATAAAGAATTGAATATATCCTATCCTAGATCATGCCATGAATCTCTACTCTGGCTACCACTCGTAGAGATCATTTTCCACCAGTACAAAACCTGGGGACCTTTTTGATATTTTGACAGGGAACCTTATATAATCGAAAAAATAACAAAGGGAATATATTTCTTTGTTATTATCTCTTTCTTAATAATGTACTTCACTGTAGATGAAGGTCGCAACTCGAAATTTCACGATTTAAGTGACTTTGTGAGCGATTTTTCTTTGCATTTCTTACAATTATGGAACTTTTCCTGGGTAACTAATTCAATGTTTATTGCGATATATGCTCACAAAAGTCACAGAAAAACATGCAATTTCGAGTTGGGATCTTCACATATAGTGAAGTACACTATTAAGGAACAGATAATCACTAAGAAATATATTCCCCGTGTTTTTTTTAAATTTATAAGGTTCCCTGTCAAAACTTCAAAAAGTTCCCAGGTTTTGTACTGGTGGAATATGATCTCTACGGGCGGTAGCCATAGTAGAGATTCATGGCATGATCTAATCATATCCCATCCTTGTACTGAAATGTACTGCATGAATCTCGTGTCGAATGATTTAATTATTTTTCGTTTGATCGGGTGTAAATTGTTTCGCATGTCACGGGGTGTCGGTCTCATTTAATTAATATTGACAACATTGTGATCCGTTTCCTGTCTACTGACAACTAACGAAATCCTTGTGAAATGTTGCGCTGAATTTGTGTGGCAAATAATTATCAAATCCGTGTTCGTGATTAAACAGTAGATCACCAAGACGAACAGGAAATATCGTTCGCAGTGATTCGAACACCGAGAAGACGTGGGCTATAGGAACGTGTTCTATGTTCTGGACTCGCGCTTCCCGAATTCTGGGAATGAGAGTAAAAGACCAAAGAACACGAAGTGGATTTGAATACACCCTATATATACGTGACTCAATATTCTGTAGATCATGTTATGAATCTCTACTCTGGCTAAAGCCCGTTCAGATCATATTCCACCAGTAAAAAACCTGGGAACTTTTTTGATGTTCTTAAAGGTACTCAATCCGATTAAGCACCCCTAAATTACTATTTCTTTGGCTTCAGGGGTACAAAATGATTCGAGTCGAGGAACCCAGCCATCAAAGCTTAGAGTGATCAGATATTGATTTTTGAAGTTTGTTATTTCTCGAGATGTGTACTAATAATTGCCACAGAAACACTTATTCAAACGGGCGAAGATGGATAACTCTAAAATCAAGTGGTAATAATAACGTAATTTTGACCGAGACCATCGTTTTGATGGCGTGTTTCTGGGCCACAAACAATAGAAACAACAAAACTTCAAAAATTGATATCTGATCACTCTGAGCGTTGATGGGTAGGTTCCACGACTCGAATCAAATATGTTTTACCCGCGAAGCCAAAGAAATAGTAATTTATGAGGGTCTGATCGGATTGAGTTAGCTAGGACAGGGAACTTTATAACATTGAACTTCTTACTTCTACTTCACATTAATAGGTGGTGTTATGCAGCTTGAGATTGCATGTTAATTATTATGTGATATTTGTGTGACGATATCGCAATAAACATTGAATTAATTACCCAGGAAAAAATCCATAATTGTAAGCGACACAAAGCAAAATCGCTCACAAAGTAACTTAAATCGTGCAATTTCGAGTTGGGACCTTCACCTACAATGAAGTACATTATTAATAAACCGATAATAACTAAAGAAAATATATTCCCCGCGTTATTTTTCGACTTATATGCCGGATTCGTCATCTCCAGTTTAAACCTCCGAGTTTAAACCTGCATGGTTTAAACCTACATAATTGACAACTCGATTCGGTGATATATAAGCATGCAGTCAAACTACCCTCTCACCAATCGGACCGAAAGACGTACAGGCCGATATAATGGTTATTGACACGTCATAAATTATCGCGAACGCGTGCACGCTCAATGGATTTATTCATTGAGAAACAAGTGTTGCTCATGGACCATTAAACCGATCTCATTCTGGGTTTAAATCAATCTGACAAAGAGCACGTCTCTCAACACGAGTTGTTTCACGCTCTGTTCATCACTTTGTTTGTGATAGATTTTCTGCAAAATGCTTTACCCGAAAAGACAAAGTTTGGTGTATTTACATGTATATCCAGGGGGGGGGGGTGAAAAAAAAAATCCTGCTTGTTTTTTAGTGTTTTGGCAATGAGTTGGGCTTCAAAACCACTTTGAATGAGAGAAATAATGTAATTCTAACTGTAAACAGTTATCGTGTTGTATTTTGTTGCAAATTTTGAAATCCAAGATGGCCGCTGGCAGCCATGTTTTTTTGGCCGAATGACCTCAAAATGACTCATTCCTATTTACATGTCCATGTTAACATCCATGATAAATAGTATGCACAGAAATTCATATACAGCTGTTTACAGTGAATTTCCCCCTGCAAATCTCTGTTTTAGTGTTAAAAGGGGGGGGGTGGGTGTCAAAAAATGGTCGGAAAAAAACTGCCGAAAACGGAAAAAAAAATTTGCGGTGGGGGTGGGTGGGTACAAAATATGATCGAAAGGGAAAAAATGCCATACGTGCCTGAATTTTTTTTCCGACCCCCCCCCCCCCCATGGTATATCTGTATATACCAAAGGGTATAGGAGCTGTCTATCTGTATGTCCGTTTGCCTATTGGTAACTATTCTCCCATACCCCTGGACCGATTTCAACCAATTAGGTGTGGTGACTCGGATGGTATAACGGCGTTAGGCTTCAAATTTTTTAATTTAAAAATAAGAACAATTTAAATAATTTTTTTTTTTTAAATTGTGTTGTTAAAATGAATCTAACAAGAAACAAAATTTAAATTAATAGTTGTTTGTTTTAAATGTAATTAATTTTTTTTTTAATTTAAATGTTCAAATGATCAAAATGTGCGCAAAGGTGTCACATGCCTTATCGCACATCTACCGCAGGCCCCTCTGACGATGAATAAAGGCTCCATAATCGAGTCAATCCTGGGCCAAGAGGTCAGTCAAGTAAAGGCAATTTGCGTATGAGTGCACACCAGAAGCGGCATCTGAACTGTTGGAAGTGGGCAACCATGCAGAGGGACAGCTTTTAATAAAGAAATATATTGCATGCGTTGCTTTTTTGCAATGTCATAAATTTCCCGTCATGCAGAAAATCAAAAAGTTCCTAGGTTTTGAACTAGTGGAATATTATGGGAATTTGTGGGCGTAGCCAGGGTAGAGCTTTGTGGCATGATCTACATCAAAATAACTTATCAAATTTGACTCATATAGCAATATAAGTTTAGGACTGCAAACTATGTGTATTGCCTATCTGGTCATGCAGTATAGTGTCGTTTTGGTGTCAAAATTAAAACGTTGAACCCTTCAAATGAATTCGTAGAAAACATAAAAATCATATTGAAGGAACATGTCCATATCTGAGCAAAGCTCGCGTGCGAATGAATCAATTGTGACATAATAACACCAGTCGGCAGTCGCCACTTAGACACGCCCTGACTCGAGATTATTTACAGCTCCACCCTTTGACTGATTGTTTGACAATTCTAAATCGCGATGATAAGACGGATTCGTCATCTCAAGTTTTGCTTCCATCGGTGAAGCTGGTTTAGCTGGACCGCCGAATTAGATGGTTTAGTTGCCGGTTTAAGCTTATAAAACGCCAAAAACAAATTATAATTTAGGCTGTTGCAGCTTTATTTGGCCTTTTTTGGCCGGTTTGTTGGGTAATGGGTTAATTGTTTTCGTTCAGGTCTGCTTCGCACCAACCCGATCGGTACATATAGACATAATTGCCGTTTTGATAAATGGTTATCCAACGGTTGTTTGTCATATTCTACCTGTTAAACTATATCGATTTGGAACGGAATGTAGAATCGATAAGTATGAATCCCTCAGTGGCTCCGACAACATAGCACGACAAAACAATAGAAAGGTGGGCTTTACGGGAGATCCGTTAGGGATCCATTTAAAACCAATTAACTGTCATATTCTGCATTAGGTTACGCGGAAGTGCCCCATTTGACAAAGGACATAAAAAAGAACTCAAATGGGCTTATTGCATGGGTAAATGTGGAAAAATCCGTCATATAATATAGCTGTTTGGGACATTCCGTTGGGATTAATCCTGACGGCGAACCAATAGAAAGAATATGATATAAATAGGACCTGCATGGTAATGTTGTTGCGCTCTGTTGGTTTAGCTTTGGTGTTTGTCTAAAAACCGATGCTGGCAACAGAATTGCCACGTATAATGTTATAAAGGTTTCAACTTTCTCGTCAACGTTATAAACGAGAAAACTGAGTCGCGGCCGTATTGGATCCACACGGCCCCGTTCCGCGTATTCAGTGCTACAGGTCAAAGTTCTGGAGTAGCATTCCATATAATGGAGCTTTTGAATATTCATTAATTCATGAATTCCATATATATGGAATTCATGAATATTCAAAACTCCATAATTATTTGGAATGCTACCCCAGAACTTTGACCTGTATAGCACTTAAACCGCTGAATGGGGGCATGGATGGTTCCAATATGGTAGCGATTCAGTGATATCGCTTATTGGCAAATTACATTAACATGCATCCCTGGTTAAGTGGTTCTGCTAATATGATATGATGCTGGTGGGTCCTGTTGAATTCATATGATGCTGGTATATATGCAAACGCGATTCTGTTAAGAAAATGTACCGTTAGTTCATTTAAAGTTGTCATTTAGCGGCGTTTGTGTGATCCGAACAAATCGAGAAAAAAGCCATGGACGTGGCAATCGCGATACATAGATTTAAAAAACAAAATATTATATCAATATGTGACCTTTGAACACAACGCAAATTTTCGCAATGTGTCAATCAGTGTGAATATATATAGACTTTGGGTCGGTTCCCACACGATTAAACATGTCACGAACGACTGCAGCAAGGAAAGCAATTATGCTCTTATCAGTAAAACGCAACTAAATTTTTTGACTCGATATATATATTGAGTAAATTATCAAAAATTACGATTGTAATGTCTACAGTTATACGAATAAATAATTGCCACCACTGACTACATTAACAAATGCATCAAATATACCATATAAATACCCTTTAAAATAAACAAAGGCCACTAGTTCTCAGTTTGATTTCCACGGGGGGGGGGGGAGAGAGAGAGAGGAGAGAGAGAGAGAGAGAGAGAGAGAGAGAGAGAGAGAGAGAGAGAGAGAGAGAGAGAGAGAGAGAGAGAGAGAGAGGAATGGGAGAACACTTGAAGTATACAAGCACAAAACCGTCATGTATATAATCTCTGTCATCTTGTTTAAATTCATATATAGATTGTATCTGGGAGCGGGGACATTGTAAGTTATTAAAACTTGTACCCCAATCCCGTTGTAAATTAATTTACAATAAAATATGTTTAAAGTAAGTACCGTTATACGAAATCACTCGCTTTCGATCATGGTATATACAACATGTGTTATCGTATAGTCGGGAGAGCAACGTGTAATTATTTCATGAAGACAGTGTTGTTCCAGAATATGAATTTGGACTGTGAAAAGTATACACAGATACGCGCGATGGGTCTTACGGGAATAATGGGTCAGGGTGGATACACACATGCATGTATTCTATGTAAATGTCGTGTATTTGTCGTTTTACATGGATCATACATACCAGGTAATATGTGTCCGCTGACAACCCAATCATTGCGGCTATATTTGACCACAGTGAGCCAAGCTCTGAACGTGCAGAGAGCCGTTTCAGGACTGAACGAAGTCGTCAGGCCGCTTAAAATAATTGTTCGCGCGATAACCCAAATGTTGGACTTTCTGTTTAAATCATTGTCAGTCTTCTCTTGATTTTAAAACAGTGATGGCCCCATGATTTCCCCAACGCAGGGGGCTCTGGTCCCCAACATGGGGGGGGGGCTATATTATCCGGGAAGCTACCGGACTGACCATTGCATATTTCCTCGACGGGTGGGTGGGGGCATGCAGCACCCTGCGTCCTGACCCCCACATCAATGAAGCCACTCCTGACTTATAAATATTGTAGTTGACAGTCATTTCTGTTTGCTACGAGCGATTAATCTAATATTCAGCAATTTATGCTATTAATATAATTATATGAACATAGTATTACAACTTTAAATTTGAGAATACAGAAGGGGAAAAGGGTTGTCTATAGCTCTACGAGTTCCCAACCACGTCAACTTTCCTCTCTTGCGTTGTATATGTAATTATGTATACGCAAAATTTACAACTATGGAATATTTATGTTAAACATATTGTACATTCATGCCCAGATAATCCCGGTTGATACATTCAAATAAATCCCTTAGTTATTCGAAGCTTTCGAGAACCAGCCCCCCCCCCCCATCATGGATTGTGGTAAAAACAATTATAATTCAAGCGTGTATATAACTATATACAAGCTAAAATTGTGACAGTTAGGAACTTGTTCAACCTTTGGGTTGAGAATCATATACTGTTATATAAATTCTGGTCAAAATTGGGGGTGTCACTCTTTTTACTTTCAACGTTGTACCTGCATTAATTTTTTGGCGCTGTTATGGATATTTGCATGGAAATCCCAATTGAATGTTATCACATGAGCTCGCTCTGAAACTATCCGAGGAATTTCAACGAACCGGTATTGTCTGTCTTAATTTTCCAATGCCTGTTATTCAAGGCATGAGAGCACCATATCGGATTGTTAATGCATGGGACATTAAACATTCGTGTATCACAATCGACCTAAAAGAGCTTCAAATTCTGCACATTTTGAAATGACGAGAAACAAATCAAGCATAAAATCGACGGACTCAAATCCACTTTTCGAAATGAATTAAAACTCGTGAAAAACAGCAACATATATCAGACAGGATTTATTCATTTCGGCATCCATGAAAGTATATATGACTGGCCTGAAATTTCTTGAAATAACTGCTTATAACTGCTCACTTGTCTTGCCTGTTTGAAATTGTCAAGCGCGCGCAGGCGACTAATGCTATCAATGATTGGTGTGGCCATGTAAAATACATGGATTTTACATACAGAAATTACATGCACGTGTGTATCCACCCTAAGGGTGGATACACACATGCATGTAATTTCTGTATGTAAAATCTATATACTTATACTATATAAACTTTTGCAAGGTCAGAAGATGTGTGCGTTGTGGTTTAGGAATGATTAATAAATGTGTCATATATGTAGGCGGTATATGCAAATTATAAGACATAAGTCAGTCCCCTCTCCACGCTGGTCTGACCACTATCCATAACGCATACATAGTGCAAGGTATTTTATTTAAGAGTTTGGCCGGTTACAATTAATTATGTATTATTCCGAGAAACTGAACTTTACATGTATGCATATTCATTGGTAATTGGTCAGATAAAATCAGAATGAATTGTAACCGAGTCTATATAGATTTGCCTTGCAATTTGGGCGGTATGAGCATTTTATTAATTAGATATGACATTTTTGTCCAGAACGGCCTGTTATCGAAATATGTGAATATCGCTTCAATTTAACCGAGTAATATCATTTTACATCATTAATCCGAGTAATATCATTTTACGACATCACAAATCCGGTAATATGGTTTTACGACAAACTAAATAGTGTGTAGATATATATATATATCTTTATTTCCTCCATCTAGGAGAGTATGTTTTACACACACACAAAAAAAAAACATTTTTTTTTATAATAATAATGCAGAGAAGACAATAGATAATAATTTTTGTGACGTCACTCATTTGAACGAATTGTCAGTTACTGACATGCGATCTAACTAATAAATAGGATATTACTTGGTTACCTCGGGCTGATATCGGGCTAATTTCAAGCCAACCAAGTGTAATTTCCTCTAAGTATTTCATCGAAATATGCGCAGGTATCCATATATTGATATTTTGAAGCCCCTAAAGATGGCATCCGAAAATTGACTATGGGATTGACTATGTGGACTAACAGGAACGCAACCAGGAACGCAACCAGTAACATGAACATGCAGCTTCCGAGTAACAGAGTGACTATTGGAATAACAGGAACAGGAACAGATATATACGCTCAATTTTCTCGCGTTTTACGCAATGAAACAATACACATTATACATCACTCGAAAGCAAAAAAGAATATTGAAAAATTTAAACTACTTTTGAGAATTAAGCGTATAATTGGCAAGGAACGCCGAGCGGTGAATCGGTGCATGGTATAGCAATTTCTTTCGTCGATTGTGGTTGGTTCACACTCAAATGCTTACTAACATTATATATATATAGCGAATGGCAATAGCATTACAGAGCGTAAAATATCGTGTCAAATTACAGTTACCACATACGATATATATATTTCGATCTTGAAGTGTGCCATTTAAGGTACGTCTACGCGTCAATTTATGAGGATTGTACACGAGAATCAAGTCGTGGGTACGAGAAAAGAAAACCGCGTACATGGCAATGAGAAAATAGAGCCTTTACCACAAGAAAAAGTCGTGACCGCCAGAAATAAAGTCGTGACCATTTTCGTTGCCACGAGATTAAAATAATTCGGTTGTCACACATGGAGTGTACATATGGTATACGCATGAATTATGTCAGTGTTCTGGAACTTGACAGTAACTATAAACACATACCGGGTGCTTGGCTAGAATATATAGCGAGCGTATATACGAGTAGATGACTTTTAAAGATACGTTGTTCCAACTGATTGAGTGTACCATTACATTTGGGTGTACAATAGACTATTTTCTGAATCTTCCTGTTCTACAGCTTCGTGTTATGTTGTGTTCACAGTGTGACCGATCATGCACAATGTCGTAATTGTGATATCCCTATCTTATATCAGTTAAACTCGTGTTATATATATGGGTTATTTAATGAATGTGACACCGGGAGTAATATCTAAATGAAGTATAAATACTACACACATGCAGTATATGTAATTGATATCATTAACATCCTAAAATGTACTCATCTCATATATATTTTGAAGACCTCTGTCTGTCTGTCTGTGTGTATGTGTTATATACTCGAAAGCTGCTCAATCGATCCGACTAAAATTTGGTATGTAGGCCTACTTTGATCCCGGGAACAATATGGGCGGGTCAAATTTCACGTGCGACCATGGCCTTGACCTTGACCTTGACATCGCCATACTTTATTACAAGGGGCGCCCAGGTGGCTCAGTTGGTAATGGGCATGGCGTATTAGACGAACTCAAGGAGCTAGTTCTAATCCCTGTAAGCACGTATTTGTGATCCAAGAAATGGGAAGCCACTCTGATTCGTGTATCTGGGAAAGTTTTTTTCAGTTGCCTTCCGGTGCCAGTTGTTGTTATGTGCGGTGTAGTGATTTCCAGGCTGCATTAACCATACATGCGGTATTTCTTTACCCTTAAAGGGACTCGAGACCTTTGGTTATGTTTGTTGGTTATGTTGGTTATCGAAGTTGGTTCGTGCGAAATAACATACAATTCTGCAAAACAACTATATACATGTATCACCAACAAGTACAAGAAAAAAATTGCTTTATTTTGTTCATATTTTCATTATTAATAACTCTCAAATAATATGATTTCGCATGTAAAAACAATTGTTATGCACACATGACTCTTATGGTGGAATTATCGATAAATGTCTATTCTGACCAATAAGATACAAAGTTTAATCAAAATTTGACGGTAAACATTGGAAATGATATAAGCGTTGAAAAATATTCAGAAAATCATATTCAGACTAAAATATTTGCATTTACTATAATCACTGTAACAGTTTTGTTTACATCACCATGGTTTCAACAAGCGAAGTTTGGTTTTTGAAGAACTGTCAGTAATGATCATAAGAACAAAGTGTATCTATTTCTTCATGGTCTTCTTAAAGTGATGTGAAACACTTCGGTTAGGTGATCAAATAGAAATTGAGAACAATCTTGCTCAAAGTAGTTATTTGTTACTAATATTAATCCAAATTGACGACACACATTGCCATTCTTATATATTAATTAAATGCAATGGCTCTCGATGGCGAAATTATTTGTGTTAGATTATCGCCAATAGTTGCGTCGTGAATTGAGATGTAAATATTTACAATTTGGCGTAGTTCAGACGATGTTTTCTATGGAGTGGTATTGTAGATTTCTTTGAAATTTTGGCGATGTTAATAGAATGCTACATTCCCCATATTGGCATAGCGCATGAGTACTAACTTATAAATTTCACGCACCCGAACAAGTCCATAATATGTCTTTAATAAATGCACGTGCATATGCGATATCTAGCTGCATGTATTTTTATTGTGTGATAGCATGCATAATATTTATTCAGAACGCTTATCAAAGAAGCGCCTGGCATCATTGCACAATTTACATAAACTTAATATCTTGGTTTCACCAAGTATTTATATATAGTTAATACGTACCTCGTCACTTATCATATAACATAGCGTTATCAATCTAATCGAGAATACATCTTTGCAAAATTGCAACCATCATCTCGCATTTGTGATAACTGATGCTTAATTTTAACACGATCCTCGTCTATTTTAAGTTCCAACAAAACATCATTATAAGCTTTAGTTACATGGGCTGAGTGTTAGTTTTCTGAACGCCTTTAACGACTGAACTTAATAATGCTGTTTTGTTGGAACTTAAAATAGATGATAACGATACAGGTGTGGCGTGTGTCTGTGGTGGACGTTTGTGCTAATCACCAGACCCTCGATCACACCATGCAGTCCTCATATGGGGTCCTTTGTCGTAATGGCTATCATGTTCTGGTTCATTTCAATAGTTAATTTTGAGATAAGGTAATCATTGCTAATCAATAATATTACTACCCATGTAATACTGCGCCATGCTTGACGTCGCACTTGTTCAGATGAGGAATTTTCACGAAATATAAGCAGACGACATGCAGGTTAACACAAGTGTATATTGATTGCTATTCATACGGGCAGAAAATGTTCAGATAATGTGTTCAGCAAACGGCCTGTTATCTGAACATTTCCCGAGGGTCAATAAGTATTTAGTAAAGAAATGGCTAATGATGAAACCCAGCATTCCAATTTTAGTCAATGCACGGAAATCAAAGGAGCGAATTCGAGTGATATATACGACATTATACACCAGTTAGCTTCAAGCACATATCATATCGGGTATATATATGAAGGCGAGAATAAAGATTAATCATTTCTTTTCTAAATAATTTCCCATCAGTTATAGAAGTATATACACTGGGATGGTCTATTATTTATCTGGAGGGATGTTCAGGAAATACGAGTAGACGACATACAACACAAATGCAGAAGTATTCCCAATCTGTATAGTTGGGAAATGTTCGCCAATTAGTATTTTGTAAATAAAGGCATAAAAACAAACACCTACAATGACAGTATATAGTGTTGGACAAGATTTTCATTAAACTGGACATGAGCCAGCTTCCCAAATTAACTCGGAAACAAAGCAAATCCAAGATAGGGTATACGAAGACGACGACGATGATGAATATGGCCGAAATAATAGGCTTACGTATGATATAAAAAAGCATGACTTATCGTTCACTATATATATGCGGGAGCAGTTTGCCAAAAGAACGATCGGGACGAGTGGACTTCTACATGTAATTGTGAAATATGCAGGCCTTGAACACTTGGTCACATTGGTGTCAATTCTCATGTCTGCGTCTGGTTTTGTCACAATTTATATTTGCCACGAATTTTGGAAATTGGTCTCAGATGTTACAATTTACGACAATCTTATGGAGACGACAGGAGGTATATTATTAGTTAAAACTAACATCGTCCCTTCGTGACGCATGTATTTATTTAAATAAATCCGTTGTTAGCGAAGACATTTAGATGAGAGCTTGTGTGTGTGTTTGTTTGAGTCCACTATCATCCGTAGTTGACTGAAGTCTCTGGTGCTGTTTCTTGTGGTATTTTCACAGGTACTGTACCCAGTCCAGTGGATGTGTAATGAGAGATTGTTTATCATCGATGATAAAAATCCAAAAATGGAGTAGGCAGTCATTCGGGTTGAACACTCACAAATTATAGTACTGTCCGCTTGCCAACTAAACGACATAAACTATATCTGAATACATTAGGTATAGCAATGACCAGACACTTGTGAGATAATTATCTGAATATAGATGGATATATACGTCTTAGTAACCAATCGGAAAATAGTATAGCAATGTGCTGTAAACTGAATGACCAAACTTTAAAAAAAATACCTGGCGATGATTGACAAAACTTTAAAAAAATGTTTATTGGAGAAAAAGGTCAAAATTAATAAAATTATTTTGGGCGCGGCGTTTTAGATTGGGCGGGCGGGTTATCGGAAACACACTTTCAATTTATTTTGGCCTATCGACGATGACATCGATGATGCTGATGATGGCGTTGACGACAACGGTGATTATATATATATACCTTTATTGTCCTCCATTTCTGAACAGTGATACATATACATGTTAACATATATACAACATGTTACAAAAATATAGTGAAATGGAAAGAACAAAAGTAAGTTGTGAGGACATTGGAAGGATCGGATGTGCATGTATACCTCTATATACTGTTTATCGCGACCATTTCTCAAAGTTATTTATTTTAATGTTGATTCTAAAAACATTTTTCCTTGTTTTCGAAAAGTGGAATGTTTGCATCGTTTGTATATGATTGATTATGAACGCGATTATACCGAGAGTAAACGATGCAAATCATGACCCAATTAAACCATAAAAACATACAAGAAACCCCACTTAAGTTTACATGCTTGTCGTGACGATGATAAGATCGTCATAAACATCGGTATCCACGTATACTTGTTTATATAGTCTTGGGTACAACCGTACAGCTGGTGCAAGGTTCCCATACTTCCTGGATTCAAGTTTTGTCTGGTTAAATTCCGGTTTATCATCGTTTAAACCGGTAGACCGTAGCACGACGTATAGTCAGTTTTAAAGGGACACAAGGCACTCGCAGTGGGTAATGCGCAAATAATATAAAAGTCTGTATACACATATCACCATAAAAGACATATATGGACTTGTTCGGGTGCGTGAAATTTATAAGTTAGTACTCAGGCGCTATGCCAATATAGGGAATGTAGCATTCTATTAACATCGCCAAAATTTCAAAGCAATCTGCCATACCACTCCAAACATCGTCTGAACTACGCCCAATTGTAAATATTTACATCTCGATTCACGACGGAACTATTGGCGATAATCTAATACAAATAATTTCGGCATCGAGAGCCATTGCATTTAATTAATATATAAGAATGACAATGTGTGTCGTCAATTTGGATTAATATTAGTAACAAATAACTACTTTGAGCAAGATTATTCTCAATTTCTATTTGATCACCTAACCGGAGTGTTTCACATCACTTTAATTAATTATTGTTTTTATTATGAATTGTATTGTTTTGTTAGTATACTGCCTTTGTTAGTTCTCATGCAAATTAACATAAATTGTATAATTATATATAACATAAAGACAAATATATTAGGCAGTGAGATTATGACAGAAAGCACAAAGCTTATAAAATCTTGTCAGCCACAGGAGGTGTCTACATTGAATGTGCAACTACACACACCCTTGAACCATGCCGAATATCCAAGTCTGTGAAATTCTATGTTCACACCATCGCACTTGGGATGGAAATTTCTAACTGGTATCTCATGCTTTCCAACTGTTGTTGGAAATTTTCCGACTGATAACCGAAAGTCGGCTAAAGTAGGAAAATAGCAGTAAGTAGTAAAACAACGAATTTCACTCTAAATACATATATACATATTACTGGCTGGGACATCAAACTATAATGCCACAGCTTTGGTTTAATTTCCCCAGGTAATGCTGTGCCAGGCATTAAACAAATAATTAAACTATTGGCCAACGTTTGGGTGGGGTGTGCCCAACCCCACCCCTGTCGACAATCCCTGCATGTGCGTGTAGTCTACATCCAGTTATAGACGACTATGTACACTGCCACGAACCGCCATTTTTTGGATGCATTGACAAATTAACGTGACATTTTGGTTATATTTTACATAATATGGGAACTCTTTATACAGACACAATATATCGATTTTATTCAAGGATAACATGATATTTTCATATATTAATATCAAATCTTTTGGTGATATTTGGCAACTTGTAACTCTTTTTAAACACGTGATCGTGTGTTTTGTCAGGATACAATGAAAATTCGAATCTGAATAAACGTTATCTCTACTCCATATACTGACTGTTAATTTGGAAAAAAATATTGCTCAGTACTATCTTTGTTATAAATTTTCGCAGCTGCTCGATAAAACCCGCCCTAAGTTAACCATACCCACACGATCGCAGATAATGTGGATTCTTTCCGCAGCACGTATTTAGTAAACATTATGTTATAGTCTGGTCGTTGAAACTCGATTTTGGGGTGAACCTAGAACAAATTGTGATTTTGGTGTCATTTTTCGGGCAGAATCTGGTTAATAATACATCCAAAATCCGCTGAAATCCGCTTTGGGGAAACATTTCTACTGCTCTTTGAAATAGGGTTGTATTTATGGCTTTTTGTGTCAATTTTGCTGTTCCAGTCAATCTGATGGAAAGAAACACCCAACAGTGAACAAATTACTATGCAAGTCAGCCAACTTGCATCCCAGAGACTGGGACCCCAGTATTAAACTTGATCCATTTTTGTTCGTAAGGATGTCTGCTCAAACTATTTTGACGCTAACATGTGGCCGTGTCATAAACCATCAAAATAGTGCCCCAAACCAGTCATATGTGTGTTCTATACCAACCAACGATTGTCATAATTATGTCACCCATCGAGTGTCTCAACGTGGTGTCCAAAACCACACAAATGGGTGTCTCAAACCATAAAGTTAGTGTGTACCACAAACCATCCAATTGGTGTCCCAAACCAACAGATAAGTGTCCATATTCATCCAATTAGTGTCCCAAGCCACACGATGATTGTCTCAAACCACCAGGAGTGTCTAGAAAAGTCCAAATATTGTCCATCCATCCATCAAATATATCAAACCATGCATGTTTTGGTAAACTAATTGGATGGCTTGATAAACTCACTTGATCGTCTGAAATACCAGATCGAGGGTTTTGTCCACTATTGTAGACGTATTGAGATGAGTTGGTAATTGGTTTGTAACACCTGTCCAGTTGGATGGATAGGGAACTCCAAATTGGATGGTTTGTGATACTAGTTTTATGGTTTGGGTCACCTGCTGGGTGATTTGTGACTTCAGTTGGGCGGTTTTGGGGCACCAATTAGGTAGTTTGTTCACATTGAGTGGTTTGTGACACTCGCTATATATTTTAGACACTGGTTAATATGTGCATTGGGACACTGCGTTGCGATTGAGTCACTGGTTGGGCCGTTTGGGACACCACAGTTGAGTGGATTGAGACGACAGTAGTATGTTGTATGACTTATGGCGCTCCCGGGATGTTTTGGGATACTAGTTGTGTGGCATGGGGTACATAATTATTGGATGCATGTCTCTCGTCTGGGTTCGGACACCCGATGGATTGTTTGGTTACCTTGGTACACCCACTGTGTGTTTGGGGCACTGATTGAGTGGTTTGACACACTCGATGGGTGCTCATTGTATGGTTTGTTTTACTCATTTGATGGCTATGGACACTCATTGGATAGTTTTGGACACCTGCTGGATAACTTGGAACGCAACGGTGTGGTTTCGAATATATGTTGCAAAGTCTGAAGCACTACCGGTGTGGTTTGGAAACATTCGTTGAATGGATTGGGTCCCTAATCAGGTCGATTAAGACACTTATTTGGTGGTTTGGGACACTCCTTTGGGTGTGTTGGAATACCAGATGCATTGTTGTGGGGGGGGGGGGGGGGGGCTATATGTGTGGGTTATGACACCAGTTGAGTTTCGTCAGTCTGGGTGGTTTGTGAAACTCGTTTGGTGGATTGGGACAAACATTCGATGGTTTGGGACAATATTTGGATTTGGGGCGCCCATCGCATGGATTGGGATACTCATATGTTGGTTTTTGGATACTATATGGTTTTGTAACGCTGGATATGGTTTGGCGTACTCGTTAGGTGGTTTGGGACACTCATTTGATGTATTATGAAATTAGTTGGTGGCTTTGGAAACTCGTATGGGGGCAAATATGACTATATATTTGGAATACTTTTATTCGATATCTTAACATTTAGTAAAACAAATCAACAACAAAAAAAACCCTTCAATTGGTCGCTATTTTCGCTGTCATTTTGAAAACTTTTTAGACACCGAATTGTCAAATCCTCCAGATATGACATATTATAACGCATTATAATTCGTCATTTTATAGTTATAGAGTCAAGTTATGCACGAAATGGCAGGCATAATAATATGCTATGGCAACAAGAATAATGCGTTTTGTTGCAGGTTTCTGTCACAGTAATAAATTGTGGCTGTTGGAGTTATTGGTATATAATACACCCAATGAAATGGTCGCCATATTGCCTGGTACATACACGGCAACACGTTAGCGTCAAAATAGTTTGAGCAGACATCCTTACGATAAAAAAGTTTAATACTGGGGCCCCAGTCTGGGGGATGCACGTTGGCCGAACTGGTTCCCGCACAATAATTTACAATTTTCACCATATTCCAGTCTTTTGACCCAAAATGACGACTTTCCCATTCTGGACTTCTATAGGATTTATGAGGATTTTGGATATGTTATTAAATGAGTATTTTCACACTCAAGAACACCAAATGTCATTGCATAGCAAATTTGTTCACTGTTGTGCGTTTCTTTTCATCAGTTTGACTGGACTGATAAGGAGCTGCAAAATCGACACAAAAAGCTATTAATAGGACCCTATTTCAAAGATATGTAGAAAAATTTCCCCAACGCGAATTTTGGATATATTGTTCCCCAGATTCTGCCCGATAAAATAACACCAAAAAAATCAGCTTGTTACCAATTTAATACAGGTTAACCTTAAAATCCGAGTCTCAACCAGAAAATTACAATTCTCACAATTTTGTTAACATAGTCCTGACTTTTAACCCAAAAATGACGACTTTCCCACCTTGGATTCATGGGGATTTTGTTTGTGTTATTATAGGATGTAGTCACATTAAAACACACTAAAAGACATTGCATAGCAATTTTTTCACTGTAGTGTGTTTCTTTCTTTCTTTCCACCAGATTGACTGGAACAGGAAAATTGACACAAAAATCCATACATACGATCCTGTTTCAGCAGTAGAAATATCTCTCCAAAGCGAATTTCAGCAGATTTTGTTCCCCAGATTCTGCCCGACAAAATGACACAAAAACAGCTTTTCAACAATTTGTTCTAGGTTGACCTCAAAACCGAGTCTCAACGACCAGACTAAATAGAGAATACCTACGAGTTTTGGTTGAATACCCGAATTATCTCATGAGTGGGTGCAAGGAAGTACTTCCTTGCACCCACGAATGAGATAATCCGGTATTCAACCAAAACCCGTAGGTTTTCTTTTTATTATATGCGCTATAAACCGCACCAAAACTGCTAATTTTGTCCTACAGTTCACTTCAAATTGTTAGAAAGCTTCGACATTTGCATTTTGTTTACATTCCATCAATTGATTTGCTCACCACTGAATGACAAATATCGAAATAGTCCCCATTGTTTTATTCTGAAATGATGCGAGAAAATTAATGTATACATAATTTAGTGATAAGAATATATTAAAACAAATGAGTTAACATTATAACAATTAAATAACAGTTTATGAACCGTGAAAATCAATAATTAAAACAATAGTCCGGCTGTTATTAATACGCTTTGAAACTTAATGTGATTCGCCGCTATAAACCGGAAGTGATCTCCGAAAAAGTAATACTATTGTGTTATCCATCGAGTCGGTCAGTGTTATCCATCGAGTCGGTCCAGGCGATGGATATAACGCTCTACGCCACGGCAATTTCCCACTATTTAATGGGGAAGCATATAATAAAGAGATATATTAGTTTAACTTAACTGTTTTTCTCCAAAATAATTCACATATATATACACCGGTATTCCTAAATTTTAGATTCTTAAACTAGATCCTGCATTGATTCATTGTTCTTTTTAACCCTTTCAGTGCCAAGTCCGATTTTTGTATAAACCCACATTTCCTTGATCATTTTTCAAATTTATGATTATTATAATGAGATACATTGATGGAAAGAGCTCTTAAATGAAATATGGGTTGATACAAAAATCGGACTTGGCACTGGGTTTTAAAGCCGGATTCCTGATTCCAAGTGGTATACATAGGGGTGGTAGCCTCACTCATGGGATAATTCATTTAGTGAAGAATGGGTTCAAATAATCATGCAGTGGATCTCTACTCTAGCGAGATCATATTCCACCAGTACAAATCCTGGACACTTTTTGATGTTCAGATCCGTTCTGACAGGGAACTTTATAACAATGAACAAACAATTAAGACAAGGAACATATTTCTTTGTTTATACTTGTTCCTCAATAATCTACATCAGAGTAGGGGGTTGTCCCAGCTCGACATAACATGCTTTTGTGTGTGTGTGGAGTAATGTACATCACCTGATATTAGAAGTCCTTTAATGTGGTAAGTAATCTCTATAATAATGGCAGTTGTATATAGCGATTAAACAATTACTTTCTCTAACACGCTTTAAAAAAAAAACATTACAATATTACCCCAGTAATTTGTACAAGCCAACCAATGAACCGACTTCATCCATTACAGACGCTGCTCTAGTTTGATCAGAACATGCTCTGATCTCAACAGTGGTACTACGACAAGCTGACTGGTACTCGTTGAACACATGAGTGGTGCGAAGCCGACACAGTACGAGTGACCTTGATCAAAGGTCACAACTTGGAGCGGCATTTGAAACAGCGAACAAACTATATATAGGATGGATGTACACATAGTACCAGAGTATCAGAGTAGTTGATGAGCAATGATTAGAAGCTCAAAGTTGCAGAATAAGCATAATATGTTGGGGAAGTGTAGTTTCTTATACCGTGTTTGTCTGAATATTGAATGACGAGTTTTCCGCGTAGCTAGAGTATATATTCATGACATAATCTAGGGTTAATGACCAATGACTCTTTATTTCGCGCTCCGTGTGTATAATGTTTCGCTGATTCTTGGTATACATGGGCCATGGGCGTTTTATATTTATTAGAAATGGGATTTTTTTGGCACGGGTTAAAAGTCGAACTGCGACCCGGAGGCCGAGTCCGGTACAAGGTGTAGTTGGGAATTCTGGTGATAAGCCGTATATAGTTGTTGTAATAATTTGAAGGATTAGTTGTTTTAAAGATACGGGCGGCGTTGGTGGTGGATATGGTGTTGAAATATTCACCTCCGTCAGAAACTGCCATAAACAGAAAGAATACTAAAATATAGACAGGCCTTGTTCTTATACCAATCAGAAATATGGCATAAACAGTATATATATGTTATTGTCAATTGTTTTTCCTTTGTTATGTAAACAAAAGCAAAAAATGTTACAGAACCTGGCTTTTGTTTAGATCTGGATATGGTAAACATAAAGAGCGTTATTTGTTAATGTTTTCCTGATATGGAAATAATAAAGAGCGTTTATATCATTTGTGTGTGATTAACCAATATAATTGCGCTGTGTTATGTAAACAGAAGCACAACTTCTGTAACACGAGCAGGCTCTTGTTTACGAACACCATCGTACGTCTTGACGACAATATACTAGTTAAGCGCTGATAATGTTTGGCATATGAACAAAACTATATATATTTTAATATTCCTTCTGTTGATGGCGATTTGAACAGATATGAATATTTCTGCAACGAACACCGCCCGTGCCTTTAACGGAATTATGAGTTGGTCATTCGTGAAACCAATATATTTTATATTCTACAATTACAATCATGGGTATATAATATATGATCTTGAGCGCGTTACGACATTCCTTCTGAGATGAATACTGCTATATACTTACTGTATACTGTTCTCTGCCACGTTAACAATATTGTTATCTTTTATAGTGCCAAATTACTTAATTATACCTTTATGATGCGTTGACATTATTTAAGTATATTAAATTAATCATGAATGTAATGTTAGCAGCTTCTATTCAGCTGTTCGAAAAATTACGTTCTTCACTTTGGATACAACCTCGTGGCTTCACAATGATCAACATCGCATACTCGATTCGTGATTTTGAGCTTGGTATCGCTAAAATAATTGAGAACTCGCTGTGATACGACTCATGTTTGTATAAAATTGCCGACTGGCAGTACAACATTGACTCTAATTAACTTTTTTTTTTTTTAAACAGAAACAACATAGTAATATTGGAGGATGTATACAGAATGCTCGCCTTTTCTAATTCAATATGCAGTTTTCCTACAAATTATATATCAATATAGGTAACTCAATATATAAAACAGAAAGGCATTGGGCACACTGTTTTTTGCAGAACTGCATGGGCATGCATATTTAGATTTCCCAAAATTACGTTGATAAAACTTGATAACATTTTAAAGTGATGCGAAACATTCCGGTTGGGGTGATCAAATAGAAATGGAGAATAAACCTTAAATACTCAAAGTAGTTATTTTTATGAATATTAACCCAAATTTACAACACACACGGTCAGTCTTATATATTTATTAAATGCAATGAGTATCGATGGCGAAATCATTTGCGTTAGTTTATCGCCGATTGTTGCGTCCTTAATCGAGATGTAAATTTACAATTGAGCGTAGTTGAGACGGTGTTTTCTATGGAGTTGTACAAATGTATGGTCGATTTATTTGAGATTTTGGGCGATGTTAGTAGAATGCTATATCCCCCCCCCATAGCGCCTGAGTACTAATTTATCAGTTTCACGCACTCGAACAAGTACATACTATGTTTATAAAAGGAATGTTCCGTTTTGTCGAATTAGGACCGGCTTAGACGATTGTGCAGCGTGTGATGACTTTTCTTGTGACAGTGTCGCTTGTTATGTTTTGAGAAACCAAATTCTCTAATCGGAGCCCACTGAAAAAATATGAATTAAAGTGGATTGAAACATTGTGTTCATTCTACATATACATGTATACGTTTTTTGTGTATAGTGACCTATGCATGTATATGGCATATGCCTTGTGTTTATAAGTTATGAAGCCCGTTTCGGATATGCATTCCGACAGTCTACGGTGTGTATGTGGGTTTATATATATATATATACGCATAATGCAAGCATTGTCAACCAAGGCATATAAGCGTTATATTCATGGATAATTTAACTTAATATTTTTCTTGGAAATGTCAATGTCATACAGCGAAGCCCAAATTGACATTGACAATGTACTGCGCGTGAGGCTTGCTCTTATTTATAGATACACACAATGCAGGAATCTAATGTGAATCAATTTCATATCTCAATAGCCCGAAGTCAGTCTTAATGTATAAGGATATGATGCAGCGTACAGAGCTCTAACATTTAACTGTGAAAAGTGTATGACTAAATGGGCTCGTGAATGGCAGTGCATGTACATCGACCAACGACATGTGTATTCAACGGAATTCCCGCCATTGAACACAGTCATATTTTGTGTATACAACAAGTGGAACACACGCCGGAACTACTTCACGTTGACGTTGTCGTCAAGAGCGTTGACGTTTACATGACGCCAACGACCCGCTTCGGGTGATGCGCAAATAATTACCGTATTTTCATCAGACTTCAACCACAATAAAGACAGTTATATAGTATCAACCGTAGTCAGTCATCGATTAAACTTACCCGACAAAAGGCTGCGTAATAAATACAAAACACAACTTGCATCATAAGCCCTAATATTTTAAGGAATGGGCTGCGGATGTCGCAATGATGTATTTCGGGAAATGGTTTCAATATCTGAAATCTCGTTACTGGAAAGTTATCAATATTAAAAAAACAATAACAAAATATATCTATTATTCCATGTTCTTCAGAGTGTTTGTTGAAGGATCTCATTTTATATCAGACAACTAAAAGCGCCATGTTGATTATCGTATATCGCCCAAATAAGAAATTGCAACTGAAGCTATGGCATGGTCCGAGAAATGACCAATATACCTGTCACCTGTGATGCAAGAATAGATTGCTAATTTTGCGCCCCTGCTATTTTTGTCTGACAAAAGCTATCTGTTTTTTCTTCGAATCATCGTATTGAAAAACTCACTGTTTACACGTATATGGAATTTTGTTGTGAATAAATTAGTTACACCTACTTAACCTAAATCACTATGAAGTATACATTGAAAATATATTGTTTTGCAAAGAATTAAAATTATAGTGTTATCTTAAATTTTCAAACAACATGTCAAAGAAATGATCTATTAATACTATCTGCAACATCATCATGCCCCATAGCAAAAGCGTTTGTGAAAGCCTTTCATACCTCTCCTCCTCGCTATCGCTAATCCCTAATGGAAAATTGTACCATTGCAGTCACTGTTATGCTCTGTTTGAGCAGTACATTTAACAATGTTTTAACCCTTTCTGTGCTAAATACTCATTGGCGAATAGGTCCCTTGGCAAACGTTTGTTGAACTTATTATCTAAAATTTCCCCACCAATTGATAAATAGAGGATATGAAATGAGTGTTCCTCTCATATGATATTTATGAAACGAGTCTAAGAATTTTCAGTTTTCTCGAGCCTCTGGCGAGAGAAAACTGAAAATTCGTGACGAGTTTCATAAATATCATATGAGAGAAACACGAATTACATATTCTATTTATCATATGACACCTATAAATTGATTATGATGTCCAAAACGCACACAAATCACTAAATAGCTATATGACATCGGCAGTAAAAGGTTAATGTGACGTCACTTCATTGCACCTGAAGCCCAATTACACCTGGTGAACTAGCAGAAATAATATGCACGCGAAGATATAGTGCGCTATTCTGTTCTCAGTTTGTGACATTATATCGTATGTTTATTCGATAAATACGAATTACATATTCTATTTATCGTATAACAATGTCCAAAACTATATATTTCAAGATTATAATTGCGAGAATTTCGGCATCGCGTTGATTGACCCGCACGAATTTGACCTGCATTTAGTTAGAGATGCGGCTCGGCTCAGGCTGCCATTCAGCCAATCAGAACACACTTTTTGTCAACAAACCAATCAAATTATCGGAAGGTGATATGAACTAGTAGTTCATATGAAATTGATTTATGACATACTTTCCAACGTAAATAATTATTGAGTCATATGATAAATAGAGGATCTCACATGAGTTTCTATTTTATACGGAATTTATCAACCGAGTTCACTAAATTCGATTTGAGCCGAGGTTTACCGAGGCTCAAATAGAATTTAGAGGACGAGGTTGATAAATTACGTATAAAATAGGACGAGTGTGAGATACCTTTTATCACATGATCAAATAAACCCGAAGCAACGCGAAATATTCATCGAAAACAACAATCATAAACTACAGCGATCGCAAGTTATTTGAAGAACGCCGTGACGTCATCGCACGCGCTGATATTAAACGTGTCTGTTACCGATAATTATGAAACTGCTTTTATGGCCAAATTATGTGATAAAAATCCACCCGCACGTCTATTATATTTTCGTCTGTCAGTCGTCTGCTTTTGTTATACTGAACACCCCTCTAAATGAATAATATACCATTCCAATGTGTACTTTTATAAGTGAGTGGGCCCGTGGGGGAATCCATTTAGGGTATATAGACAGGATTAATTGAACATTTTGGCCCGGGACACTCTGAATACTGACCTCGTACGATCATCCAGATACGCTATTGTCTTCAAGAACATGAAACTAGATATCATTTCACATACGTCATATATTGATGCATCATTTGTGCGTTTGAAGAAGCACTGTCCTATTTGAACCACAAAACCCACCATCGTTACTTTTAATGTACACCATAAAACTCACCATCTGTACGTTTTATATACACCATAAAACCCATCATATGTACGTTTTATATACACCATAAAACCCACAAGCTTATATTGTATATACACCATAAAACCCACCATCTACTTTTTATATACAACATAAAAAACACCATCTGTACGTTTTATATACACCATACAACTCACCATCTGTATGTTTTATACACACCAGAACATCCACCATCTGTACGTTTTATATACACCATAAAATCCACAAGCTGCACGTTTTATATACATAATAAAACGCATCATCAGTACTTTT
Source organism: Siphonodentalium dalli (assembly GCA_032622095.1). Taxonomy (NCBI): domain Eukaryota; kingdom Metazoa; phylum Mollusca; class Scaphopoda; order Gadilida; family Siphonodentaliidae; genus Siphonodentalium; species Siphonodentalium dalli. The sequence continues at coordinate 201,767,830 of CP136061.1, read as the reverse complement.
TATATACAACACAAAAAGCACCATCTGTACGTTTTATATACACCACAAAACGCATCATATCTGCGTGTTATATACACCACACAAACTACCATCTGCGCGTTTTATATACACCTTAAACCCCACCAACTGTATATTTGTTTTAAAGGCACGTGCGGCCTTAATTGTCGAAAATATTCATATTTGTTCCAAACACCGTAAACAGAAAAAACATTAAAACGCATACAGTTCCGTTCATATATACCATTACCATCGCGTAAACAGCATGTTATCATAAAGACCTACTATATTTTACCTAAGCAAGAGCCTGATTGTGTTACAGAAGACAGCACAATGCTACTGGCTAATCACACACAAATGGCATAAACGCTCTTTATTAGTTCCATATCAGGTATTCACCAACAAAGAACGCTCTTTATGTTTACCATCATAATATAAACAAACACCAGAAAAGTAACTTTTTATGCTTTTGTTTACATAACAATGGTCAAACATATGACCATAACATACTGTTTATGCGATTTTACTTATTTGTATACGGACAAAGTCTATCTACATTTTGATGTTCTTTCTGTTTGTGGCGGTTTTTGACGGGTGCAGATATTTTCACAGGATACACACCGCCAAGGCCAACCGTACCTTTAATACACCATAAAACCCACAATATGTGCACCATAAAACCCACCATATGTACGTTTTATATACACCATAAAACCCGCCATCTGCATACGTTTTATATACACCATAAAACACACCATCTGTACGTATTATATACACGAAAATAATTAGTTCTGAACAATGTGTCCACAAAAAGGAGCTTTTCAAAAGAGGAAGTTTACCTTTTAGGTATCAATACACAATCACAATTTTGGCAAACCTGGGAGGGGATACGGTACTTCAACTATATGCTGTTTAATGAAATGTCTGTGCATTAGCTTCTTCGTATAATTTGTCAAGATTTACGCCCCTTGGTTTTCACACACACAACGCTTAATTTTTGCCAATTGTTTTTACTCAAATTTACCATTTTCAACACAAGAACAGACCATGGAAAAGCTAATGTCAGTAAATTAGCTTCTTCCACATGATAGAGCTATATTAGAGGTGAGAAATATTTAAAACAGAAAACTAGTTATCGTAGCAATTTATTTTTAAAAAATGTCTTGCAAGTGCAGACAAGATAATTCAGGGGTGAGAAATCGGGCTATTTTTCTATAACCAAACACACATATATAGTTGGCGTTCACAGAATACGAAAATCATGTTATGTCTCCAAATTTTTCACTTTTATTATGAACTTTTCCAGTTTGTAAAATAATTAAACCTTCAAACCAGTAATGTCACATTTAACACCGACTAAACTGACTGTTATGCCCCCATAAACTCATTTTTCATACCCCCCCCCCTAGAACCCGACAAATCGTGCACTGCCACCTTAAAGGTACGGTTGGCCTTGGCGGTGGGTATCCTGTAAAAATATTTCCACCCGTCAAAAACCGCCACAAACAGAAAGAACATCAAAATGTAGACAGACTTTGTCCGTATACAAATAAGAAATATCGCATAAACAGTATGTTATTGTCATATATTTGACTATTGTTATGTAAACAAAAGCATAAAAAGTTACTTTTCTGGTGTTTGTTTATATTATGATGGTAAACATAAAGAGCGTTCTTTGTGGGTGAATTCCTGATATGGAACTAATAAAGAGCGTTTATGCCATTTGTGTGTGATAGCCAGTGGCACTGTGCTGTCTTCTGTAACCCGATCAGGCTCTTGCTTAGGTAAAATATAGTAGGTCTTTATGATAACATGCTGTTTACGCGATGGTCATGATATATATGAACGAAACTGTATGCGTTTTAATGTTTTTCTGTTTACGGTGTTTGGAACAAATATGAATATTTTCGACAATTAAGGCCTCACGTGCCTTTAACACGTTTATAATATTTGTCAGCCCAGCAAAACAAAAAAATCCAACGATCGTCTCTTATCAAGGGCGTACATGTTTCCGTGGTCCAAATAAATACGGCGATTGTGAGTGTTATTCATTTGTCCATTGCTTACTGGGCTGAAAATTAAATTAGGAAAATTTGACAAAGTTGGCAATAAATGTGATGGGTTGCGCTGGTGCAGCATTAAAATCATGTGCCAGTGCATTCTCTTATATGTGCGAGTCTCCTTTATAGGGAGCCTCGCATAATTAAATAAGAGAATGAACTGGCTTACATGGTCCAGATAAATATTGTTGGACCAATACATTCTCTTTTTATATATACGAGGCCCCCTATATGGGACTCGCATATATAAGATGATGCATTGGCACAGGTTTTCCACAAAATTTCAGGACGCTCCAGTCACCCAAGGGTTAATACATAGAGTTATCAACTGCAACATACATTGACATCGAATATATGAGCAAACGCAAGCGGCAAGTGGAGTTGAAGTTTCGATGGTTTTAGTTAATTTCGTTTTTATCGCATCCATATAGCACGCGTGATATTGAAATGTCGGTTTTGTGAAGTAAATAAAATAATACACACAATTTAGCAACAACAAATTGCAAATATCAACTATCTCAGAGAAGGAAATTGTAGTCAAGACAAGGAATCAGGGGGTAACTGGACAAGACTATAATTGCCAGAATGAAAACAATCACAGCCTAAAACATAATGATATGGCAGTAACATAACTAAAAAACTTCCGCGTACAAGGGACGTCTATAATATTAGTGGAATAAAGAGCGTCATGTATTATCAAATTTCCACACAAGAAAATTAAAGAGCGTTTTCTTCTGTCCCTGTCCAAGTTATAACCTGGATTGCCAAAATACAATTGACCACAATTGTCCCCATGGGACATTACCCAGTTGATTAGTCAGTTTCAAATTATCTTGATCCTATACACTATAAATTGTACTACATGTATATCGTATTCTATACATTTCCTTGACAATATAGGTATTATCTATCATGCCGCGATTCAACATAATTTTATGCATCGACTCGGGTTAATTGTAAAACTATACACATTGACTATAGATAGAACTGCGAGCAGTATAACTTACCTGTACTTTTGTGTTGATATAGAATAACGGTGACAAATAGCCATTGTAATTTCAACATCGTCATGTTTAGATCAGCAAAATACCAAACAATGAATCCAAAAGTCGGACTAGCACCACATTGTAATGACTAGAGACTGACACCAGTTTGTTGGGTCGGTCGATGAGAAGTTACGGATTCATTTGGGTCCAATTCCAATTAATAGTCCGCCGTACTCCGCCCAAGGTATCGATTTAATTCTTAAACCAAAGGAGCATCGTGTGATACCTTGTCAAGCACGTCAATGTAACACCTCATGAAATATTGAAATCTTTGGTTCGAATAAAGGTATTATTTGTGCAACGCTTGCGTACGCTAGTTTTTGTTTTGTTTGAAATATCAAATAGCAGATAACAATCACGGGAAGCCTAAAATACACTCCATGGTTTATAACACCCAAAATACCTGCGATATGCTTCAAAGACAAAATACACATAACTATAACCTCGGGCTGTCGTATGATTGATGTTTATACCATAACAAGCGTGGTAGATTCTTAATTGCGACAGGGAAATAATTCGGTACAATTAGACAGTGTGTGATTTTTATCCCTTAGAATATAAACTATACAAGTATTGATTACACCTGTATATTTACAATTTTTTCAAATATATTAAAGGCCCATTTAATTTTCGAGTCACCGATTTTTTGTTTATAGTGCCTTGATATACGGTTTTAATAACAATCTATGACATAAAAAATGATTAAAATACTATAATTCATCACCGTATGGAGCGGCTGAAGGTGTAATATATAATAGCTGAAATCATAGAAACATAAAAAATCACCCCTCCCTCCCAGAATGCAACATAATTCAAACTAAGATATAGAGTTATTCACCTTCCATTGTAAATAATAAACTTTGCAGAACAGTCCAGATGAAACTGATACACGTCAGTATACCTCAAGATGTTCAGTTTATTACACAGAATAAGTTGATAATACAATGCTTTGGAGCTTCTTCTTTCAAATGGTATATAACACGGCATATGTTTCATATAATGTGATCTGAGTGTTCGAAAATTAAGTAGGCCTTTAAACTTGTGTTCACTTTCGGGTTTGGTGCGAGTGGTGCTACACTATTCGACAGAATGGGTTCATGTCAGTTCACTTTGGACCAGATATAATCTTAGTGTCTGGTATTAAACATTTATAGACTCATAATATATATATGTTTTCTACTTTACACACACATGTGGGACAAACGCTACTTGTGTATCGAGAACATACTAGAAAGTAAAGCTATCTATGGTGGGATGATATAACACAAATAGATAGGGACGTGGACGAAAGTGTGTGGGTGTGTGCGTGTGTGTGTGGGGGGTGTGTGTGTGTGAGTGTGAGAGAGGGAGGGTGTGTGTGTGTGGGTGTGTGTGTGTGTGTGTGTGTGTGGGGGGGGGGGGGTGAAATTTCGTGTTTTAAAACTATTATTATGTAAACAAAACTGTTACAATGATTTGTCAACAGACATGGCTAATCATGTTGTAAGTTAAAGATGCATAATCCGAATTAACGCTCCCAAATTACTATTTATTTGGCTTCGGGGGGGGGGGGGGTAAATATTTGATTCGATTCGATTAACCCACCCATCAAAGCTCAGAGTTATCAGATATCCAGTTTTGAAATCTGCTATTTTTCACCGCCGGTATTTTTTAGTGGCATCGTAAAAAGTCGACGAGAAGACGGTCTCGGACCAAATAGCGGATGAAGACGGATAACTCTAAAATCAAGTGGGTTTTTTGTGTCAGATTTGACAAACCGGCCAAATTTCGTCGAACAAAATGTTGATAAATAACATGTTTTGTGGAAATTGTATACTATAATTGACTGTGGTCGGCATTATTTTTGGGCAATTAATCGATTCTGATAACTGACGCGGAATTAAAAAAAATGTTGTTGTTGTTAGAATCTGATGATATGGGGACCATCGAATCGGATTGAGGACCTTTAAGCAATGTTAACACAAAAACAAAGTGGCCGTGTAGACACCAGGCAAGATGGCGTCCAACATGACCGCCGTTTTTTCAGACTAGGCACAAGTAAGTTTGATGCAAATTATTACATTTCATGACGGGAGCTGAGCTGGTGCAGCAATAAAAACACTGAACCAGTGCATTCTCATATATATGCGAGTCTCCTATTGGTAGCCTCGCATATATAAGAGAATACACTGGCCAAGGTATATATATATATATATATATATATATATATATACATACATATATTGTTTGGCCAATGTATTCTCTTATATATGCGAGGCTAACTATGGGAAAACTCGCATAGAAAGAGAATGCATTGGCACATCATTTTTGCAAAAGTTCAGGACGCTCCAGTTATGGAAATGTTAAGGATGGGTCGAATAAATTATTTAAATTAAATTCAGATTAACGTAACCCTTCGAAGAATACGACACTTGGTTTGGTTCTATAGCAAGTATCGATCTATTCGTATTACTTGCGATAATATACGGAAAGAACACAATAAAAAAGTGAATTTTTACTTTCCGACCAGACCTATCCAGTGATGAACGACATAAAATGGACACTCTAGTAGTGTTACAAGAAAGCATTGCTGAATTTCTCTTATATGGATAATGAATATTCAAAATTGCCAACGAAAGTTTAACTGATGACGCACCAGCGGAATGAAACGAATACTACTAGTACAACCAGCGAATTGGAAACATGTCAGACAATTTTCTATACACCATGTAACCCTTTCAGTGCCAGGGGCCGATCTCATCGGCCCTAATTTACTGGGCATGTTATAACTCAAAACTATCACCAAGTATTCATAGTAATAATTTTGATGCCCATGAAAAATGTAAGATTCCCTGGCACTAAACCTACAAAATAAGTCTGTTAAAGAATATAAGAAAAAATTATTAAAATTGTAAAAAATAATAACAAATTATAAACAAGAGATGCTGTGTCTCGTTTTCGATGGCTTACCGCCGGTGGCTACCGCCGGTGGCTACCGCCAATTGGTGTGCACCAGTATCGGTAGACTAATTAATATGTAAAATCGGTTAATATTTGTTCAAGTTATCGCGCTAACGGCCTCAAAATCGCGAAGAATTCACAAACTAAGGGGCATAACTCAGGGGGACAAGTTCGGAGAAACCCGGTTTTCGCACTCTTTCGAGATATTGTGCGAAGCAAGTCACACACCAAAAATTAATATAATCGGTTAATATTGTTCAAGTTATCGCGCTGACGGCCTCAAAATCAAGAATGTTTTGCAAACTGAGGGGGATAACTCAGAGAAAAAAGATCGGACAAACCCGCTTTTCGAACTCGTTTGAGATATTGTGCCAAGAAAGTCATGTACCAAATTTTTTTAATCAAATCGGAGGATGTTTGTTGAAGTTATCGCGCTAGCTAAAAATTCACGAAAAATGACTCATTAAGGGCCATAACTCTATCAAATTTTATCGGGCCAGGCTGGTTTTCGAATTCGTCCGAAATATTCTTGGCAAGTATGTCTATTCCAAATTTTAAACAAATCGGAGGACGTTTGTTGAAGTTATCGCGCTAACGAGCTAAAAATTCACGAAAAATTCACGAAAAATGACTAATTAAGGGCCATAACTCTATCAAATTTTATTGGGCCAGGCTGGTTTACGAACTCGTCCAGGATATTATTGGAAGACACTTCTATACCAAATTTTAGTTGAATCGGATGACGTTTGTTGAAGTTATCGCGCTAACGAGCTCAAAATTCGTACAAAATGACTACTTAAGGACCATAACTCTATCAAATTTTATCGGACCGGGCCGGTTTTCTAACTCGTCCGAGGTATTCTTGGGAGACACCTATATATCAAAATTTCAATCAAATAGGATGATGTTTGTTAAATTATCGCGCTAACGAGCTGAAAATTTGTGAAAAAATGACTAATTAAGGGCCATAACTCTATCAAATTTTATCGGACCTGACCGGTTTTCGAACTCGACCGAGATATTCTTGGGAGACACCTATATCCCAAATTTCAATCCAATCGGATACCGTTTGTTGAAGTTATCGCGCTAACGAGCTGAACATTCGTGAAAAATGACTAATTAAGGGCCATAATTCTATCAAATTTTATCGGACCAGGCCGGTTTTCGAACTCGTCCGAGATATTCTTGGGAGACACCTATATCCCAAATTTCAATCGAATCAGATAACGTTTGTTGAAGTTGTTGCGCTAACGAGCCTAAAATCAGTGAAAAATGGCAAAGGGCCATAACTCTGTAATAAATGTGCGGACGAACCCGATGTTTTGTCTGCAGCTTACGTGCATGGATATGTACTCACACACCAAATTGTTTTTTAATCCGTCAATAAACGGTAGAGTTATAATCAAAACACGCCGCCCGCCCGCCCGTCCGCCGCCCGCCCGCCCACCGTCCCTCGTCAAACTATAAGTCGAGTTTGGAAAAAAACTCGACTAAAAATTGTTAGGCCAATGCATTCTCTTATATATGCGAGGCGACCTGGCACTGAAAGGGTTAAAGCATAGAACAAATTAATATCTACAGAACTCGAGAAACGAATCAAATATTTTTACCCCCCCCCCCCCCCCCGCGAAGCCAAAGAAATAGTAATTTAGGAGCGTCTGATCGGATTGAGTACCTTTTATGTTTTTTTTCAAAATCTCCATATATGGAATCATGAATATTCAAAAGTTCCTTATATGGAATGCACCTTCAGAACTTTGACCTGTAACACTTAACTGCGGAACGGATGCTGGATGAATCCAAAATGGCTGCGAGTCTGTGATCTCGCTTATGATGCAAATACATATGTGCGATATGTGCAGGGACTTGACGATAGCGGGGTGTAGTGGGGTGTATTGGGGTGTGGGACTTTTTTTTTCAAAATATTCAATAGTTGGACATTTCAGACTTATGATAGTTAGTTGGGAATTTCGGATTGAAAACAGGTTATAATTATACCGATTTTGTCTTAAAAAGATTCAAGGTCTTCATTATCAAACACGTACCAACATCGCAGAAGGGTTAATGGGTATCGGAAACGCTCAAAGTTTTATTGAAAAAAAGAAGCTCCTATTTTTCAGCAGCTTGTGTACTCTCAGTACAGAGAAGGCAGCCAAATCTGTATTCTTGCTAAGGCTGCACTCTTTCTTCATAACTGGTGTTTCTAAGTATTCATTCATTGCCGACATTGTAGATATCATAGAGAGCCACCAGTTGATGCCATACCTCACCAATTATGTATCTCATAGTGATTTCCCAACAAAGCAGATTTGGAAAGGTATAGTGCGCAAGGCAATTTCCGATTATACAGAATCCGAATGGGAAAGCGCGGCGAGCGACAAATCACTCCATCGCTTTCATAACATACATCCAAAGTTAACTGTCTCTCACCTGTGGCGCTGCTGTCGAAAATTCACCAGACACAATAGCATACCTGACTGTGGCTGGAATCATAGCTTGTACTGGGTCCGTATCACTAACTTGTAGCAAGTGTGGTGGGGATTACGATGATCTCCCCTTACATGTTATTATGAACTGCCCAGCGATTGCGGAATACCGCAATGATATATGGTATGAACTGATGAATAAATTCGATATTCCATGTATTCTAAAACTGGATAGCCTCAGTCCAGATATCCAATTAAATGTTTTCCTCACTGCACGGCCAAGAGAATTATTCGATATCATTTGTGAAGCTGACATGTTCACAGACTTCATGGTCTGTAGCACATATTGCCTGTGGCATGCTTATCACACAATTCAGACAAGTCTAATCGACAACGCGGACGTTAAGTTATAACAAGAAAACTAAGATGCATGCATCAGGTCAGCCATGAACTATTTAGCATAGAATAATTCAGTTCGGTTGCAGTTTCACAACGTTACAACTGACATACGATTACACCTTGAATGTGGAAATATGTAAGAGTGAATATTAATGTTCTAAATCCCATGTTTCACATTTAGTGGTAATGGGGTCGTACTTTATTAACACGCAAGTAGTGTAATTAAGTACGGGTAATTAGAAGTAACAAATCGTTTAGTTTCTATCGTATCGGATAAAAGAGGTGAGCAGATTGCCGATGATGAATGCTCTCGTTAGCTGCCAATATAATGTGCATATTTGCCCCGTTACGTTTATACACTGTAGCATTGGCGGGCCAGAGTGTGTTGACATGTTAAGTGTTTGGTTCATTAATAACAGATCAGCAGGGATTTGTCGTGATAACGTATACGTGGAAATATGCTACCTAAACGGTTAAATTAACGGTTGATCTATTACACCACCGTGTATACTCGGTTTAAATAGGTATATTATATAGGGACGTGTGCTCAATTTTGGTGCGGACCGATGATAAAACAAAATCAGAAGTAAATGTCGGCGGGCGGGAGGGCCATTTTTTCAATAATTTTAAAAGAAATTGAACAGTTGCAGCAGCAGCAGCAAAAAAAAGGGTGTACAATTGGCAAATGATGAGGGGCGGCGTGACGTGTAACTAGGATTGAACTTAGATATGCAATTTGGAGATTATTGGATGAGGGATGTTATATTAATTATATTAAAGGGACGAGGGGGCTTAGTTGTCGAAAATATTCATATTTGTTCCAAACACCGTAAACAGAAAAATATTAAAAGGCATACATATTGGTTCAAATATACGATCACTATCGCGTAAACATCATGCTCACATAAAGACCTACTAAATTTTACCTAAACAAGAGTCTGATTGTGTTATAGAAGGCAGCACAATGCTACTGGCTAATCACACACAAATGGTATAAACGCTCTTTATTATTTCCAAATAAGGAATTGAGCAACAAAGAACGCTCTTTATGTTTACCATCATAATATAAAGAAACACCAAGAAAGTTACTTTTTATGCTTTGTCAAACAATCGTCAAATTTACGACAATAACATACTGTTTATGAGATATTTCTCATTTGTATATTAACAAAGTATGTCTATATTTGAATATTATTTTCGTTTGCAGCGGTTTTTGACAGGTGGAAATATGTTCACAGGATACCCACCAAGGCCTTCCGTACCTTTAAGGTATACTGCAACTTTGTTTCTTGCCAATAGCAGAATACATAATACATAATGTACTCACACTTTTATACAAGAAAGGGAACCGTTTTGACCCAAATAATTACCGGCCTATTGCTTTGAGTTCGGCCGTTGGCAAACTTTTCAACAAGGTAATAAACTCCCGGATTAATTCATTTCTTGAGGACCATAATCTGATAAGTGACAATCAATTTGGATTTCGCGAGGGTAGAAGCACGGTTGATAGTGCCTTTGTTTTAAAAACTATCGTTGATAAATACGTAAAGAGGGTTAAAAAACCACTATATGCAGTTTTCGTCGATTTCAGGAAAGCATTTGATACAGTAGACAGATGCACGCTTTTCAATAAAATGAGGCGGCTTGGTATAGATGGCCAGATTCTCCGAGTAATTAAATCTATTTATCATAAAAGTACATATCAACTGAAAACTAGCAATGGTGTGGGCCCGCCGCTACTTTCTACAATTGGAGTCAGACAGGGGTGTTCAATTTCACCTACGTTATTCAAAATATACATAGACGGTATATCATCCATCTTCGATACAGAATGCAAACCAGCTTTTATAAATGAAAACCCAATTAATCACCTGTTATTCGCGGACGATCTGGTATTGCTATCCACATCCCCCAGAGGCATGCAAAGATGTCTTGATAATTTACAACACTTCACAGAATCGAACGCACTTCAAATAAATACCGACAAAACCAAATCTATCTTATTCACAAATAAACGAACAGTAACAACTCCCACGTTTAACTTGGCTCATGATATAATTTCACCCGTGGATCATTACTCATACCTAGGTATCGTATTTCACAAGAAAGGCAAATTTGCTATGGCACAAGCGGAAATGATTAATAAAGCATGTAGAGCAATGCATAGCCTCAAGCGATCACTTCAAAGCAAACATGCGCCATCACCACAGATTCTCGTTAAACTTTTCGATCAGTTAATAAAGCCTATTCTATTATATGGCTCGGAACTGTGGATAAATGAACATCATATATTCAATAGAAAAGATTTGGACGGAGAGAAGCTGCACGTTGAATATTGTAAAATGGCTCTTGGAATAGGCAACAAAGCGTCAAATTACGCAGCGATGGCGGAGCTGGGCAGATATCCTATTACAATAGATGCCACCATCAAATTCTTCGCATTCAATGTCAAATTACAACGGCACGAGCGTCACACGTTACTTAATGATGCGTACACCGATAATAAACTTATCAAAGGGAACGTACAATTAGATGACATAATACGGAAGAAATGCCCAAAAGATGCGAAGATTCGGCCCGCGACGATAAACTTATGTAGCCAACTGAAAGAGGCATACCGATCGGAATTCACCAAAGTGCTTACGGCAACTACCGCAATCAGAGGAGATGGTGGTAATAAATTGAGAACCTATGCGCTTGTCAAACATGGATATTATATAGAACCCTATCTCAAATATACAATCAACAATGAGGCAAGAAGTATGTTTACACGTTTGCGAATCAGTAATCATAACCTTGCTATTGAAAAACTAAGACATATCTATCCTGTTAAATCCGAAGCAGCTAGAATATGCTTATTTTGCAAAGAAGGAAAGTCTATAGAAAATGAGATTCACTTTATTACCGAATGTAACGCATATAAGTCCATAAGAAATGATCTCTACTCACAGTTAGAATTATATAAGCCGGGATTTTTACATTGGAAAGAAACTGACAAATTTATATTTATTATGAGTAACAATGACCCGAATGTCTGTTCGTTAATATGCCGTAAGATTAACTTATGTTTTAAACAAAGATCAATGTTATCAGCCATGAATACATAAAGGCTCACACCCGCGAAATTATCACCCGATCTGCTACCAAGGGTGTCATATCATAACATATTGTTGTATCTATCTTGTGTATATGTATTTTTGTGTTCTCTTATTTCATGTTTCAATGTCATTATGTACATGTATTTCTGCAACCTGTCCACATTTGGATGTCTATATTGCAATAAAGTTATCTATCTATCTAATGCTATTAAGAAGTGACACAAAACACAGAACATTTTTTTTAATTATAAGTATTGAGCAGTGAGAAATATTTGAGTAGAGGAAACCAGTAACGAAAGGCGATATTAACATGATTTCTGTCAGCGAATAATTGTTTACGTTCCAATGAATATTAAAATGTACTGAAAACAAACTGCTAATGGGTGCCAGACTTTCATAAACACAAATTATGTATTAATGGTGTAACGACATATTTCGTTCTTAATTGTCTAAAAAAAATAGGGGATCGGGATGTTTGGATCTCTAGTTTAACGACATTTTTCGGTCTTTAATAGTTTAATGACATTTTTCGGTCTTTATAATATCTCAAGATATAGGGGGTATTTGGATCTCTATATTTTAACGACATTTTTCGGTCTTTATAGTTTAACGACATTCTCGGTCTTTAATATTTCAAGATATAGGGGCCCTTAGTGGGTATTTGGATCTCTAGTTTAACGACATTTTTCGGTCTTTGATAGCAAAATGGAAGAAGTACATCTTTGGAAAGATGTGGTGGCCCTAAAAAGGAAAGTTGTTTGGTGATCTTGAAATGCAGTTTTTCTGAACAGTCTTCCTTGATTAAAGTGATGTGAAACACTCCGGCAGACAACGGGCAGAGTGATCAAATAGAAATTAAGAATAATCTTTCTCAAAGTAGTTATTTGTTACGAATAGTAATCCAAATGGATGATACACAACGTCATTCTTATATATTAGTTAAATGCAATGACTCTCGATGCCATCGAGTCGATGGCGAAATCATTTTTGTTTAATTATAGCCGATAGTTGTGCCCCGAATCGAGATGTAAATATTTACAATTTGGAGTAGTTCAGACGATGTTCTCTATGAAGTGGTGTGGTAGATTATTTTGGAAATTTTCAGTGATGTTAGTAGAATGATAACATTCCCCAGGTTGGCAAAGTGCCTGAGCACTAACTTATCAATTTCTCGCACCCGAAAAAGTCCATAACAAGTCCATAATATATCTTTAAGCATATATATAAATCTCCGAAAACCAAAATTCTAAAGCATTAAACGATTTCTTGAAATACAGTTTTTCTGAACAGTCTTCCTTGATTAAAGTGATGTGAAACACTCCGGCAGACACCGGGCAGAGTGATCAAATAGAAATTAAGAATAATCTTTCTCAAAGAAGTTATTCGTTACGAATATTAATCCAAATGGATGATACACAACGTCATTCTTATATATTAGTTAAATGCAATGACTCTCGATGCCATCGAGTCGATGGCGAAATCATTTTTGTTTAATTATAGCCGATAGTTGTGCCCCGAATCGAGATGTAAATATTTACAATTTGGAGTAGTTCAGACGATGTTCTCTATGAAGTGGTGTGGTAGATTATTTTGGAAATTTTCAGTGATGTTAGTAGAATGATAACATTCCCCAGGTTGGCAAAGTGCCTGAGCACTAACTTATCAATTTCTCGCACCCGAAAAAGTCCATAACAAGTCCATAATATATCTTTAAGCATATATATAAATCTCCGAAAACCAAAATTCTAAAGCATTAAACGATTTCTTGAAATACAGTTTTTCTGAACAGTCTTCCTTGATTAAAGTGATGTGAAACACTCCGGCAGACACCGGGCAGAGTGATCAAATAGAAATTAAGAATAATCTTTCTCAAAGAAGTTATTCGTTACGAATATTAATCCAAATGGATGATACACAACGTCATTCTTATATATTAGTTAAATGCAATGACTCTCGATGGCGAAATCATTTTTGTTTAATTATAGCCGATAGTTGCGCCCCGAATCGAGATGTAAATATTTACAATTTGGAGTAGTTCAGACGATGTTCTCTATGAAGTGGTGTGGTAGATTATTTTGGAAATTTTCAGTGATGTTAGTAGAATGATAACATTCCCCAGGTTGGCAAAGTGCCTGAGCACTAACTTATCAATTTCTCGCACCCGAAAAAGTCCATAACAAGTCCATAATATGTCTTTAAGCATATATATATAAATCTCCGAAAACCAAAATTCTAAAGCATTAAACGATTTCTTGAAATACAGTTTTTCTGAACAGTCTTCCTTGATTAAAGTGATGTGAAACACTCCGGCAGACACCGGGCAGAGTGATCAAATAGAAATTAAGAATAATCTTTCTCAAAGTAGTTATTCGTTACGAATATTAATCCAAATGGATGATACACAACGTCATTCTTACATATTAGTTAAATGCAATGACTCTCGATGGCGAAATCATTTTTGTTTAATTATAGCCGATAGTTGCGCCCCGAATCGAGATGTAAATATTTACAATTTGGAGTAGTTCAGACGATGTTCTCTATGAAGTGGTGTGGTAGATTATTTTGGAAATTTTCAGTGATGTTAGTAGAATGATAACATTCCCCAGGTTGGCAAAGTGCCTGAGCACTAACTTATCAATTTCTCGCACCCGCAAAATTGTTTGGTGATCTTGAAATGCAGTTTTTCTGAACAGTCTTCCTTGATTAAAGTGATGTGAAACACTCCGGCAGACAACGGGCAGAGTGATCAAATAGAAATTAAGAATAATCTTTCTCAAAGTAGTTATTTGTTACGAATAGTAATCCAAATGGATGATACACAACGTCATTCTTATATATTAGTTAAATGCAATGACTCTCGATGCCATCGAGTCGATGGCGAAATCATTTTTGTTTAATTATAGCCGATAGTTGTGCCCCGAATCGAGATGTAAATATTTACAATTTGGAGTAGTTCAGACGATGTTCTCTATGAAGTGGTGTGGTAGATTATTTTGGAAATTTTCAGTGATGTTAGTAGAATGATAACATTCCCCAGGTTGGCAAAGTGCCTGAGCACTAACTTATCAATTTCTCGCACCCGAAAAAGTCCATAACAAGTCCATAATATATCTTTAAGCATATATATAAATCTCCGAAAACCAAAATTCTAAAGCATTAAACGATTTCTTGAAATACAGTTTTTCTGAACAGTCTTCCTTGATTAAAGTGATGTGAAACACTCCGGCAGACACCGGGCAGAGTGATCAAATAGAAATTAAGAATAATCTTTCTCAAAGAAGTTATTCGTTACGAATATTAATCCAAATGGATGATACACAACGTCATTCTTATATATTAGTTAAATGCAATGACTCTCGATGGCGAAATCATTTTTGTTTAATTATAGCCGATAGTTGCGCCCCGAATCGAGATGTAAATATTTACAATTTGGAGTAGTTCAGACGATGTTCTCTATGAAGTGGTGTGGTAGATTATTTTGGAAATTTTCAGTGATGTTAGTAGAATGATAACATTCCCCAGGTTGGCAAAGTGCCTGAGCACTAACTTATCAATTTCTCGCACCCGAAAAAGTCCATAACAAGTCCATAATATGTCTTTAAGCATATATATATAAATCTCCGAAAACCAAAATTCTAAAGCATTAAACGATTTCTTGAAATACAGTTTTTCTGAACAGTCTTCCTTGATTAAAGTGATGTGAAACACTCCGGCAGACACCGGGCAGAGTGATCAAATAGAAATTAAGAATAATCTTTCTCAAAGTAGTTATTCGTTACGAATATTAATCCAAATGGATGATACACAACGTCATTCTTACATATTAGTTAAATGCAATGACTCTCGATGGCGAAATCATTTTTGTTTAATTATAGCCGATAGTTGCGCCCCGAATCGAGATGTAAATATTTACAATTTGGAGTAGTTCAGACGATGTTCTCTATGAAGTGGGGTGGTAGATTATTTTGGAAATTTTCAGTGATGTTAGTAGAATGATAACATTCCCCAGGTTGGCAAAGTGCCTGAGCACTAACTTATCAATTTCTCGCACCCGAAAAAGTCCATAACAAGTCCATAACATGTCTTTAAGCATATATATAAATCTCCGAAAACCAAAATTCTAAAGCATTAAACGATTTCTTGAAATACAGTTTTTCTGAACAGTCTTCCTTGATTAAAGTGATGTGAAACACTCCGGCAGACACCGGGCAGAGTGATCAAATAGAAATTAAGAATAATCTTTCTCAAAGTAGTTATTCGTTACGAATATTAATCCAAATGGATGATACACAACGTCATTCTTATATATTAGTTAAATGCAATGACTCTCGATGGCGAAATCATTTATGTTTAATTATAGCCGATAGTTGCGCCCCGAATCGAGATGTAAATATTTACAATTTGGAGTAGTTCAGACGATGTTCTCTATGAAGTGGTGTGGCAGATTTTTTGGGAAATTTTCAGTGATGTTAGTAGAATGATAAAATTCCCCAGGTTGGCAAAGTGCCTGAGCACTAACTTATCAATTTCTCGCACCCGAAAAAGTCCATAACAAGTCCATAATATGTCTTTAAGCATATATATAAATCTCCGAAAACCAAAATTCTAAAGCATTAAACGATTTCTTGAAATACAGTTTTTCTGAACAGTCTTCCTTGATTAAAGTGATGTGAAACACTCCGGCAGACACCGGGCAGAGTGATCAAATAGAAATTAAGAATAATCTTTCTCAAAGTAGTTATTCGTTACGAATATTAATCCAAATGGATGATACACAACGTCATTCTTATATATTAGTTAAATGCAATGACTCTCGATGGCGAAATCATTTTTGTTTAATTATAGCCGATAGTTGCGCCCCGAATCGAGATGTAAATATTTACAATTTGGAGTAGTTCAAACGATGTTCTCTATGAAGTGGTGTGGCAGATTTTTTTGGAAAATTTCAGTGATTTGGCAAAGTCCCTGAGCACTAACTTATCAATTTCTCGCACCTGAAAAAGTCCATAACAAGTCCATAATATGTCTTTAAGCATATATATAAATCTCCGAAAAACAAAAATTCTAAAGCATTAAACGATTTGCTATATTTCCAAGGCATATATTTCATCTGATTTAGCGAGAATCCATATATACTTTTTCACGAGAATCCAGGGTAATTTGCGAGAATATTTACGAGAATCTAGATTTGGATTTTCGCCGAAATATAAGCCCTGATTTCACTCTGAAGTGTGCCTAAATGGCATAAATTGTACCGTGGTTCCCATGTTCGCCAAAGTGGCATAAATTTATTTCAGGATAATACTAATTTTAGGCATTCATTTATATCACTGATATCAGGACAATAAATAGCCATTTCCATTGCATGGAACAAAGAGCGTTATTGTTTATTGGTGTTGTTTTTGGAAGTGGTGGTAGTTAAATTTTATACATTTCGACCCCCAATAAGTATTTCCGAACAAATGAATTATTAACAAGCGTGACATGACATCATTGACGAAGATAATTAACACCGATCTACAAGCAATTAAAGTCTTAAAATGAGCTAAAATTTTACATTTTCTTTAAAAAATTTACATTTTTATCTCTCGCGACATAATTGTCACCAATAAAAACAAATTTGATTCATCGTGGAAGTTAGTCGGTGACTATAAATAATGTCACCATTCAACTGAATGTTGTTGAGCATATTTCAACCAATTTTGGAAGTTTAAATGAATATTTTCTTCACACGCAAAGTAAAATTGACAAATTTCAGGATTTTAGCCTGCTTCGTTGGGATCAAAATTTGTTGTGCACACTCAAGAAACGTCTACCGACACTCGCTATGTCAAATTATGCCATGACCATGCTATAAACTAGCTTGAAATTGGCAAAACAATGAATTTTTTTTTGGTTGAAAAAATTTACATAGAGAACGATTATTTTTCGATAAAAACGAAAATAATGCGAATTTCAGCACTCGTCAGAATGGTGCAGAATAACATACGAGTCTTCTTATATGCGAAAATTTGACCTCATTCGATAAATTAGTCTCGTAATTAAGGATATGTAGTGTTAGTGTTACTGTACATCATACTACTACTACATGGCCGACGAAATTTTGAAATGTAAACACGCATCAAACACGCATCAAATTTACCTTTTGTGAGAATAACAAAAGCGCAACCTTGATCAAAGTAATACAATACACAACAACACATAGAATAAAACTGATATAAACACGGTATAAGTGAGAATAAGACGCGTATTCAGACGTGCAATTTGACAACATTTCTTCGCTATAAATATATCTGACCCAGATGCAGCTGTTTTGCGCACGTCACTTTCCATATTTGGAATTTCCATATATGGGACCTGAATACCGATCAATCTATTGCAAACAAATTACCACGCAATTATCTTAGCATAAAAATATATTGTAATTTATACAACTACGACCCTGGTAACCCTGATAACTAATACAATATACCGGCCAATTCATTTTAAGATCGTTATTTCACTTTGCTTTAGGCATAAATACACTCTTGAACGCACATAAACGACCCATTGGCGTTAAATTAAATATACTCGGTATTTATTAATATTAGTTTTTTATTGCTCAGTTTTGAGTTTGACCCTTGACACCTGTCAATATATTTGGGCTGAATTCATATGATGCGGTATTATTCCTCGAAATAAACAACAAAGCAGTCGTTACTTCGAAATGTCGTTTGGGCTAACATTTACACAAATCCTTCGCGTGTTCTCCTCAATTGGCACGCATGTTCTGAGCCGACACACAGGTTATCCCAGAAACTCCTGTGAAATAAACAGCCAAGGTTTGGCTGAAATAACAACAGCTAAGAAACTCAACATAACCTTCATTGCATAGTACAAAATCTAATACATGTGTCTAAATATTATTTCATGTTCATGAACCATACATTGTATATGCATATATGCATCTGTATACATACAGTCAATTAGTATAACTGTCTACCTATCTGTGTGTCACCAGACTCCAGTATTTAAGCTGTGTATATGTGCTTATGTTTATACGCTATAGCCTGCGGGTGGTCGGCTGTGAGGGTGTGTGATGGTGTGTGTGTGTGCGAGGGAGAGAGAGAGAGAGAGAGAGAGAGGGTGTGTGAGGGTGTGTGTGTGTGCGGGCGATGGACCATGCGTCTGTGCGATGTATGTATGTATGTATGTTTGCGCGCTGTTTATATATATATATATGTATATATATGTGTATGTGTGTATATATATATATATGTATATGTATATATATATTTATATATATGTATATATATGTATATGTGTATGTATATATATGTATATAGCACCGTGGCATGTGAGCACATGTATATGTATTGCATGTATGTTTTATGCGTGTATGAATATATGTCTGTGTGCGAGTATGGATATGTATGTGTGCATGCATGTATTAGTGTGGGATTTGCATGTATGATGGCGTGCGAGTATGTACGATGGGTGTCTGTTCGTATCAATATATACATGGGTGTATGCGTGTGTGTGTATGCTTGCTGAACTCTTAGCGACTATTCTTTGTTGTTATGTCCACTGTATATATGCTTATTGTTCTTGTATTATTTGAATTTCCTTTTGTCAATTTATATTATTCATAACTCTCCGTGAATGGAGGAAATAAAGATATATATATTCAATTTCAAGGGCTGTATGAGGGTTTAAAAGTAGGAAATAAGTATCTGGGGAGGGGGCATAACTGCCAGTGTACGCATGTAGCATGTGTTAAATCGTAATTTCTTATTTTATGGGTTAACAATTTTACAAAGCAGGTAACCTGTGTTATATGTGACATTCCTGATTTTATTGGCGTATATTTTTACAAACCTGCATTAAATGTGACATTCCTGATTTTATGGGCTAATAATTTTACAAAGTTTGGAAAGTTCACAATAAAGTACCAGTAATAAGTGTAAATTTGACAAAACAAGTTAGTTTGTTCTATACTAAATACTATTCTATTAATAAACAGAATGCTTATTATCCAACAATTTCTACCGCAACATTAACGTTTTCCGAACATCACTGATAGGTTGGTAAAGACGAAAAACCTAATCCAAGATTAGACCTATAATTAAAATCGGCATATACTACTCGGTCGGTACCGGTAGTGTTCTTAAAAGTCACGACTTTTTAAATATGTCATTATACTAATCGTTCAATTATAAATAATTATAAATAATAAACTCGTTTAGTTCGGAGGTTTGTGCTAAAACATAACCGTATAGAGCTAAAGTGTACATTTCTCCGCATTACACGAATCTGACGTACAGCATCGGTACGAACCAGGATGAATATAACTCCAACCAATTTATGCATACCAGGGATTCGTTTGGTGTGTTCTATTGGCTTCAATGTCTGCCTTGGATTATGTTCACGAGTTTCGTCTCGATGGTGGTCATATGGTTTTTCATTCAAAAACATTTTCGTCCACAACCTGATCAAGTTCGCCGATGTAAGCGGCGTGGCGGATTTCACCAAGGACAACATCGAGGCTGTATATAGATGTCGATACACGAATTTGATTACAAGCCGATATTACATTCGGGGGCGACATAAAAAGGGCAGCGACATAGGCCTGCCGTGGTTCATCGACGTACATTTACCCGTTGCGCACGTCGCTAATCCAAAAGCTATAAACACCGCCCTGGGTGACCAACATTCACATCCATAATGATATTGCGCCCCGCGATATCGTTGATAAGAACTTGACGACCACGGATATAGCCATCAAGCCCCGCACGAGTCTCAGGCAGAACTGAAGCCATGACATAGTGTCCAGGCTATCAGTATTGCCTCGAAGAATGTCGTAAAGGTTGGTCCCGTCCCCAATTAACTCGGTAACGATTGCATTACGGTCTGAACCATCGCCTCCGTAATCATTCTTCGTGATGCCGATAATCTTTGGGACTACGCCGGTGTCTCATAGAAGTGTCTGTATGCGGCCTTCTTGGAGGAGTTCCGAGTTTGAACTGAGTTCACTGTGGAAAACCTGCACGGCGACTCGCATGCTGGTTGGTGCAACGACGCCCTCGCGCGCATGCACAGCTCCATATATATGCACAATCGCCAACTATCACTGGGAGAACAAACTCGTCTTCGGACAAAATCACGCCAGATGAGGTGAACACCCCAAGCCCAATCGCCGAGAGCTCACACGAAGGTGCCATAATGTCAAACACCTCATTGCTCTGGTACAACGATCTTAAATTGTTTGCGGAGATCTCGTCGGATATGGACCCCACAAACGCCTCTTTAATTGTGGCAAAGTAAGAGTTCACCCCTTTGCATCGCTCGTGGTTAGACATATATGTATCTTCTGACAACGTATTAGATGATTTCGTTGGTCGAATGATCTCATGATGCATTGGATGAATCGACTACTTTGTTAGTGAAGTCCAAATACTGGTGGCGGGCACATGCCTCTGGGGAAAATTACTAAAATACTAATATAGACTATACCAGTGTACACTGGTGGAGTCTATATTGGTATTTTAGTAATTTTCTCCAGGGGCCTGTGGTGGCGGGCGAATACAAGCTCCCGAATTGTCAGTAGATGCGCTGTCCACTGACTTACCAGAATCACCACCCGATGCCAGAACTGGTGGTGAAAGAGGCGCGATCAAAGGACTCTTAATCTTTGAACGAACAATTAGCTGGTTTTTGTTCCATATATACACACACGTTTCGTTCAGCTTGCAGTTCAGAGCAAAGCGTTGGCGGTGGGGTTGATCTAATAATGGTCGTTTTGGTGAACAGAAGGCTGGGTTTGTCGAGATGACAAATTATCGTCCACGCCTTGTTGTTGAATGACACCCGGTAGAGCTAATAGCGACGATCTGCGAACATGTCATTCATCACATTCGTGTTCCGACCGCTGACGAGAGAGGACGTTCTGGATTGAGCGCACCAGGACGTAGCTAGCTCGCTCAGCGATCCGGATTACTGACTTCGGCCGGACAATGGATTCGTCTTTAATCCCCGCCGAAGTCAGACACGCTCTCAGCTCACTCCACGTGGATCCCTGCCTGGCCTGGACTTTACGCAGGTCGGGCAGCCACGTGGAGCTTTTTCTGGAATTCCGAGTTACGCCATCACGGTCCTTGTCAGGACCCTCTGTTGGAGGTAACTCGGATGCTGGAACCCACCAGCAATCCACCACCACGGGAGGAGTCAAGGCCAAGAAAAAGAGAAGAATGACACCATCACAGCGCCGCCGACAGGAAGGCCAAGTGGAAAAGGAGAACTGAGAGACGCCCAGTTCTCCCCCACTTGGCCTCCCGCCAAGAAGATCAGCCGGCGACAGTCACCACCAGCAGCAGCAGGGAAGCCGACGTTAACCCGGAGGTCCCTGCTGTTGACCCAGCGGACAGCGGAGCTGCAGCCACCAGTGGAACAAGGGACACCGACGTCACCCGGCCGTCCCTTCCACCGATGTAGAGATGGCGACACCACCAAGCCAGGCTCCACCAGGGGCAAAAAACAACACCTCCGCCCCTGCGACGCCGGAATATAAAGAACGACCGACGTTGATTGACATGGAAAGATCAGCAATAAAGACAGCAATCTTGGACAACTACTCAGCAGGAAGGACGTATCACCTCAGCAATCGCGAGTTCTTCCTGTTGAGGGATCGCCAGGTGTTCAGTTGGCCAAACCAACACGAGAGAACACCTGGGATCGTCGATGCGTTTACAAGGCATGGCCAAGTACAGATTAAATTCTCCAAAAGACCGCCACCAATCCACAAAAGAAATTGAGGCCAATCCAATCGAGGTCACCAAATTGAGGCCAAAGAAGTTGAGGTCACAAAACAAACAGAATCAAAAATGCTCTTTTTTTTTTATACTTTTTTTCCCCTATGATCTAATTAAAGGCCAAAAATGATGGGTTAAGGGGAGGACCAATCGGTCCTTCTGACAATCCCGGGCTAGCCACCCAAACCACTCACTCCATGTCGTGGAACCCAGGCGGAGGTCCCGTAACCGTTACTGTCTGCGGCAATGTACCATCAAACTGTAATATGGGTTGCACCATCAAGCCATGGGCAATTTTATGCATCGCCGCTGGCTCATCACTCAATGGTCTTAGCTTTGGATGCACTGAATGCATTGGACCACGAATAGAAAGGACCGCAAGATGATACGACATGTATGTCTTCTCGTCGTTTTGATCCATCGATTGCAACTTGGATTTGTACATTTCGTTCCATCACAGTTGTATGCGATACAGGCTATATATTTGCTACATAATTAGCTAACATATGTCAGCCATTTCTTCAACCAATGCAGAAGTCAACACTAATCGCTACTCGTGCGGTTGATAATGACTGACCACGTGGGAATTGAAGGTCGATGACTTGGCACTAAATGTCGTAATACCGTGAACCATAGATTGGGCAGAAAGTGTTTATGAGGTTGAAAGGGAGTCCTATATTCAACCAGTGAATTGTGTGAACACTGGTGACGTAATCGGTCTTGATGTCAGCTTCCGTTGAATTAAAGTGTTTCACCTTGATATAATGGACCCTTGTTGTCATAAGGAATCTCATGCAATTCGCAAATTGTTACATCTGTTCCTGGTGCATGCAAATACAACGAAACGTCTTGTGTCAAAACAGGAGAATCGTGGATTCCAGCAGCAATGACGGATGCGAGCAGTGGCTTTGGTTGACTTGCTGCGCCTTGTGAAGAAACTGATTGCGATAAATCGACAGAAGTCATTCAGTAAATTGTGCCGCTACTGGCGATTTACTGGGCGTTGTCGAAATGAAAGGGCCTAACCTTGATATAATAGTGTAGTGATTTAGCGACAAAATGTTGTCATATTGGAACGGACTGGCCAAAAGTGCCAATTTTTGATATTATGTCAAGTTGTGTGTGCTCTTTCAGAAAGTGAACTAGAAACAGGTTTCTGATCAATATTAACCCTTGTTTCCAATATAAATTCAAGATGGCCGCCAAATTCAATCATTATTTCACCATGGTGTTCCAACTGGTATAAAATTTAAGGCAAATGCCCAATAAAGACTTCATTCCACCCGGCAGTGTCATATTTTGAAGATAGTAGCAACCCAGACTGACCAAATTTGAAATTTATCACTTTTTGGACGAAAAACATGAAGTTTTGTCATAAAATCATTCTCTTTTCAATTATTTCGGAATAACAAACGGACAATTTCTCAAAACTGTTTCAGTGTAGATCAAAGGTTAAGATCTTAAAAAGTTCGGAAATGTATATTGCAAACAAAACATACAACATCTAGGATAAATTCGCAACCATATTTTAGAAATTTTGGATTATGTTACCCCTCACCCCAAAAATCATGAAATTTTGTTTTTGTGATAAACATGCGATAGAACATGGATGTGACTCTATAAAGGACACTATTCAATCACATTTCTAAATACTGTAATTGCAATTACAAGCACAATGACCAAAGTTGAAATTTACAACTTATTCGACTAAAACATATGCAATTCTGTAAGAAAATGCTCGTTATTTCAAATATTTTGGTCCAATAAATGTTCCTTTACTCAGATGATATTTGCGATAGTTCACTATCTTTGGTCTTAAATATGTTTTGGACAGATATACTGAAAACAGTGAATACACCTTATGTGGCTAATATGTAACAACGTTTCAGAAAATTTGGTTTATGTTACCCCTCACACCAAAAATCACGAAAATGTGACTTTGTTGTAAGGATTCAATAAATCTTTGGTTAAATCTTATAAAGTGAGTTTGTCGAACCCAGTTCATCATATATGATAATGTAACAACCCCATTGTCAGTATACTGTTGAAATTTACAATCGTATGCCTAATAGCAATTATATTTGATGGTAAAATACCCATCATTTCAAATATTTTCAACCAATATAAGGGAAATTTCTCAAACATTTCCAAAGATAATACGCCGTCTTAAAAGTTTAAACATGACTGTCGAATATAACACATTTAAAGGTATATACATGTTATGTCTTTGTGAATTAGAATAAAATCTATTATACCAACAGATATATTTGAAGGTCCTGACCCAATATCACTGACTTAAATTAATATGTAATCTACAAATGTAGCATACAATCAGGGTGCATATATATAGACATGTATTTGAGATCGCAACTTTTAATTTGTCCATCAATAATACACATAATATAAGATGGTCTATCTTTGTTTATACTCTGTTCTTAAATTCATGTTTGTTATGTATGGCATGTATAAGTATCATGTTCACAGTTTGATCATACCAGCCGATAGATAGATTGTCATGTGATAATCATTGGTGACCGTGTTGATACGTTGAACAAATATTTTAGGCATTCTTAATATCACAATTACATCTAGATAACAATGTGCATGGTAATTCAGCTTTTGCACATTTGCACCTGTTGCAAGTTTGGGATTTGCAACAACACTTGGTGAGTACTGAACACACAGCTGCAGCTTCTGGTAATGTAGTCCACAATGGTTTACATCCATGGTTTTCAACTGCCCATTCCCAATCACGTGGTTCATGTATTGGAATTGTTATGACTGTCATGACAAGTGTACCACAATCCTGTCTGATAGACAGCTCAGTTCATATGCTGTATTAGGGCCCCTTTTGTATGACAAGTTTTGGACAATTCTCTTAATGCCTCATTAATCAGCAACGTTTGAAAACCACGAATGAAAAATGGGTAGAGATAAACAATTGTCATTGCCCAGAGCGGGAACATGTGCTGTTGACGTGGTACAATGTTTTAGTTTTGCTTGTTCCTATAGAGCAACCCATGTATCAGCACCACTGTTAGCATCGGTAAACTTTGAAAACAGACAGAGGAGAATTACCAGGACATCTGTGTCAACAGTCCGAACATAGATTGTCGTCAGCTCACAAGAAAGCGCATGAATAATGTGCGGCACAATTATAATATCAGTTTCCTCCTGACAACAGTTTCTCAAGATGTACTCAGAATATTTGCTATTTTGAGAGTTGACTAACCTGCTGTCATGTTTATCACTTCTTATCATCACCTATAACATGTTCTGGCGCATTTCTTGTGGATGATTGTACCTGCGATAGGATATACTTTTGATGATTACGCACAGTCACTAATGAAGTTTCTACTCTACAAACTAAGAAGTGTTGTGTGGGACAGGTATTTTGAAGGCAGCACAAAAGACAGCACTCGTGAGAATCGTGGTACAGGTCTTGGATACAAAATTGGTGCCCAAACTAAGATTCCGAAAAATTGGAATCCTCCGTGTTTGTGACAATAAGCTTGAACTATTTCTTATTCCCGACAAGTAAAGCAACAGCACATGTTATATGTGATGATAAAGTGATACACATCACAGAAGGTTCGTCAACTCTCAAAATAGCAAATTCTTCCGTGTCCATCATGAGAAACTGTTGTCAGGAGGAAGCTGATATTAGAATTGTGCCGCACATTATTCATTCTTTCTCGTGGGCTGACGACAATCTATGTTCGGACTGTTGACATAGATGTCCTGGTAATTCTCCGCGGTCAGTTTTCAAAGTTTACCAATGCCAACAGCGGTGCTGATATATGGGTTTCTCTATAGGAACAGGCAAAACGGAAACATTTTACCATGTCAACAGCACAGTTTACGCTCTGGGTGACGACAAGTGTTTATCTCTACACATTTTGCATTCAATATCTGGTTGTGATACCACTTCCTTCTTCCACGGAAAGAGCAAACAAAGTTTCAGGATGGCATGGGAATATTATCCCGCGATCACAGATACATTTCTTCTATTGATTCTATCAACCATTGTTAGATTCGTCCTCAGATATTTTCAAAGAACTCAAACGTTTCATTATCATTACGTTTAATAAAGGTTGTCAAAAGTTGCTAAGGAGGCACGAAGAGAATTCTTCGCCAAAATCTTGTCGCTCAATAGAAGGTACAGCTTATGAAATGAGCCATCCACCAGGCAGGATATTGGTACACTTGTCATGACAAGCTGCAGCTGTGCATGTGTTCAGAACTCATTAAGTGTTGTTGCTAACCCCAAACTTGAAACAGAAGCAAATGTGCAAAAGCTGATTTACCAGGCACAGAGTTGTGTAGATGTAATTGTGATATTAAGAATGCCCTATAATATTTCTTCAATGTACAAACACAGGCTCCGGTGATTATAACATGACAATCTATGAGTTGCTATCTATCGGCTGGTATTATCAGACTGTGAACATTATAGTTATATAACATAACAAACATGAATTTAAGAACACAGTATAAACAAAAATAGGCCCTCTTTATGTCATGTGTATTATTAATGGACAATTTTAAAGTTGTGAACTGACATACATATCTATATATACACCCTCTTGTATGCTAGATTACATAAGTCAATGATATTGGGTCAATATCTTCACTTGAAATATATCTATTGATGGTATGATAGATTTTTTTTTTAATTCTATTTCACCAATACATTACATGTATACACCTTTATATGTGTTGTATTTGACATTCATTTTCGAAACTTTTAAGGTCTTAACCTTTGATCTACACTGAAACGGTTTTGAGAAATTGTCCGTTTATTATTCCGAAATAATTGAAAAGAGAATGATTTTATGACGAAATTTCATGTTTTTCGTCCAAAAAGTGATAAATTTCAAATTTGGTCAACCTGTGTTGCTACTATCTTCAAAATATGACAATGCCGGGTGGAATTACACCTTTATTAAGCATGTGTCTTAAATTTTATACCAGTTGGAATGTCATTGTGAAATAATGATTGAATTTGGCGGCCATCTTGGATTTATACTCGAAACAAGGGTTAATATTGATCAGAAATCTGTTTCTAGTTCACTTTCTGAAAGGGCACACATAACTTGACATAATATTGAAAAATAGCACTTTTGGCCAGTCCGTTTCAACAAAAACGCAAAGTCACTACACTATAAGAGGGTATAACCCCCCCTTTTCGGTACGCGGGATTCAGGGTGTTTTGAAGCCGTACGCGGGATTCATACCCCCGAATTAACTGGTATTCGGGTTCAAGCAAAACATCTTGGACGCAGGTTTTGATGGCGCAAAGTAATATTTTGTGCTAGTTATCTGTATGAATGAGTGGGTAGAATAGCTTCATGGGCATATTCGACCACCATGCCATCATAAACAGACGTTGCGACAGGGGGGGGGGGTCTCAAAATTTTCAACAGTTGGAAATTTCATACCTGACACAACATTAGTTGGAAATTTCACACCAACAATAGGTTGAAATGTTCTTGTAGTTTTATTTTCAAACAATTTATTGGGGGGAATTAATTGTTTTTGGACCAATATTTGCATATTTTTCTATTTTTTGTCAAAATTTTGGTGGAAATCTTGTGTCCTGGTCCCTCCCCCGTGGCCAGTCAAAAACTGCTAGTTAATTTAAGAAAACAATATTCTTATAACATTAATTGGCATTGGAATTGTCATCAGTTGTAAATTGTCCAACTCTAAGAATGCTTGACGCTAGTCTAGATGCTAGGATTTTGCGATTTTCTTGTTCAGATTACAAAATTTTCGCACACCGGGCCGAACCATGGTCGGCCCGGTGTGTCATTGTCTCCCCCCCCCCAGTGGCCGATACAAAAATCCTAATAAGTTTAACAATATTTTACTACATTTGGTCAAACTTGTGGTCATCAGTTGGAGAATTTTCCAACCTGAGGGGGGGGGGGCTATGAGGTTTGAAATTTCCAACACTATAGGAAAGCTTTAGTTGAGGCAGTCTGGATGCTAGGATTTGCGATTTTCTTGTTCAAATTTCAAAATTTTCTCAACAACGATGGTCAGCTCGGTGTGTCGTGGTCTCTTGCCCGTAGCCGTGTGCATTTGTATGGAGTTAGACCACTAGATGTTAGGATTTATGCAATGTTTCAGGTTAAAATATCTGAATGTTCTCATACCGGGAATATAGAATCATGGTTTATGAAGATATAGGCCTAAACACTGAGGTGCAAAGGGAGGGGTGCAAATGGAATTATGCAAAACTGTTCGGTGTGATTCTGACTCAAGGGAGGGGGGGGGGTGCAGTTGGAATTTCCCAAGGTGGACACCGCCCCCCCCCCAACGGAAACCCTCTAGCCTCATAACGCGACCGGCATCATAATGTGTCTATATTTAACTTCTGCTTGTATCTGTCTGATATTAAAACAGTCAATTTGTATGTCATTTATCGCATATTATTTCTTAACATGTATTCAGGATTCAACCCCCAAAATTAACTCGTATTCAGGATTCACCCCCCAAAATTAACTCGTATTCAGGATTCAGGGGGGAGGGGGGGGGGTGATACCCTCCTATAATACACCCAATGAGTCACGGGGTTCATAAACAATTCGTCATTTGTTTGATCTGGTTCATGCAAATACGATAGCTGCTTTATCAAAAAAAAAGAAAAAGAAAAGAGGAATCAGCTATTCGACCAGCTACTGTGGATGTAAAGACTGGCTGTGGTAGTTTTGTTGCACTTTGTGAAAAAAGAATGGCAGTCCCGTACTGGGATGTGAAATAAATGCTCCCAATTGATTCGTGATGGGGAAATATTTTTGCAAATTCACTTCAGATAAGCAACTGGACACGACTGGAGAGTCCACATGGGCTGCAATGGCTGGCTGTTAGAACAGGTCGCGTGGGAGCTTGTATACTGATACTTTTCGGCAGAGGAGAACGTATCTCATTTTGTGATGTCACCTAAAGTGACGTCAGAGTGAACATGTGAGTTAATGCACTGAGTTGCCTATTGGGAATGTTATTGCGAGAACATATATATGAAGTAGATAATGTTGATGCTGCGTGCACTGGATCTGAGCACTACACACTAGTTTTGTGTCTACTGTCACCATTGACTAAGTGACTTAATTCTGAAGTGCCAGCTTTCTGAGTTGAATATCTTGCATTTGAGCGGTACGTATAAAAGCCGAACACAACCGAACATAAACCGAACACAAGTCCAAATAATGGGAAATATCACGAATAAAGTTCATAGGCATGTGTATTCATGTTCACACTATTACTATGCGAAGTTTGGTGGAGTTCGGGCAAATAATAAGTGTTTTATTCGATATTTTGTAAAACGCGTTTTGTGTTCGGCATAGTAGAAAAGCCGAACACAACTTATAATTTTGTCGTGGATTCATATAGTCTAACGGCTGTCTAGCTAGGTGATAATTAATATCTGACATGGTCACTAATCCGAAAGGCTTTAATTGTTGTTGATGGCGGTCTCTCACCTATTGTAGTTCAGTGTTTTGACAAATAGTTTCAGTGTTTGATGGCGCCTACTATTATAGAAACAACATGCTTTTGATAGGCCCCGTCGTGAAAGACAACGGTTGTAAAAACGTCGAGTGACAAACAAGTTTTCCCGCTAGTACACATACCTTATGCACTCGTCACATGAAGCAAAACTTGGTGTAAACAATATTTATACACAATACAAAAGAAGATGAATATTTTACAAAAATGCTAATGGGTGATTATGGGTGATTGGAAAGGGATGAGACAACAAGCCTGTTGTGGCTTTTTTTGTAATTAAGTCCTCTTCCAAAACGTGACGAGAATAATAATAATTACAAAAATAAATATTTATGTAACTTCATGGAAAGATTACAACTCAAAGTTTTTAACGTTTGACGATACCGCAAAACGGGGCTATTGCCAAGAAGCCATGTCAGACTAAAAGAGTAAAGACATGCAAAACTAGATCAATCAACCCTAGCAAACATCAAAAAGTATCTTGAGCGCAAAATAAATAATCTTTATTCCTTTCATATCACATTCCTGTCATATCAGAGACATATTTGAAAATAAAATAAGATCTTAAATTTCTGCATATCACAGCATATCAGACTTTTAAAAAGATACATTACGAAACGCTCTTTATTCGGGCGTGCTGATATTTGTCCAGTATGATCCATCTAAACAACCATATTGTACGAATGTACTTGTAATAATAACGGGGTGGGGGTAACATTTTAGTGAGAATGCAGACGAAAATGGACAACAATACGTTTTTCTCGGGAATAAAGCCTGCCAAATCCCATCTGGCAGATATTACTTATCACCTATCAGCGGATAAACTAATCCACGAGACAGAAGTTTGTGTTCTGCTTTTCTATGCCGAACACAAACGCGTTATACAAAACATCTAACAAAACACTCATTATTGAAGCAAACTCCACCAAACTTCGTATAGTAATAGGTTGAACGTGAATACATATGTCTGAAGTTTACAAGGTGTTCGTATATTTAGTAGACTCTATATAGAGTTATATATCTCAAACGGCAGCTAATGTCACATCATTCTATGTGTTAATTAATTACCGGTGACTGCATGAGTGTCGAACATAAGCTAGCTTGTGTTCGGCTTTTCTATGCCGAACACTAAACGCGTCTTACAAAATATCGATTAAAACACTTATTATTGGCCCAAACTCCACCAAACTTCGTACATTTATAGTGTGAACATGAATACACATGCCTATGAACTTTATTCATGAAATTTCCTATTATTTGGACTTGAGTTCGGTTATGTTCGGCTTTTATGAGCTCCCCATTTGAGAAGTGTTTGTTTTGACTTTCTGATGAGATATCATTTTGTTCATCTTTAAGAACTACATCATTCTGGAGGTTCCAGTGACAGGTCGGGGTAAATAACTTTATATCGATAACTTAATGCCCTTTTTGTGATTTGTAAATGTTGCTCGATCTTAGGAATGACCTTGTCAAGTGTTATTCATTAGTTTGTTCTTGATATCGATGCATTTTATTAGAAAATAAATTTTTCGTCAGTTTTTTCTATTTTCGGCCCAAAATTTGTGAGATATCTTGAAATGTATATCGTTATATGTAATTACGTTATTTGTTAAAGGTACTCAATCCAATCAGACGCTCCTAAATTACTATTTCTTTGGCTTCGGGGGTAAAAAATATTTGATTCGAGTCGAGGAACCCACTCATCGAAGCTCAGAGTGATTAGATATCGACGTTTGTTAATTTTTGGAGATCTGGGCCAAAACTTCTACAGATCCACGTGCTCAAACCGACAAATTGCGGTTCTAAGATCGATAACTCTAAAATCAAGTGGTTATTATTGTCTAACAACTGCAATATTTGTCCGTTTGAGCACGTGGATCTGTAGAAGTTTTGGCCCAGAACTCCAAAAATTAACAAACTTCAAACGTCGATATCTAATCACTCTGAGCTTTGGTGAGTGGGTTCCTCGACTCGAATCAAATATTTTTTACCTCCGAAGTCAAAGAAATAGTAATTTAGGAGCGTATGATCGGATTGAGTACCTTTAATGCTTTTCAAATCGCTCTCGAATAGTGGCAATTAAATTCACAGTAAAAACAGATTTTGTTTTTCAAGTGACGATAATAAGCGAGATCACCAAGTCGCGGACATATTGGATTCTTCCAGCCCCCGTTCTGCAGTTCAAGCGCTACAGGTCAAAGTTCTGGAACTATTGAATATTCATGATTCCATATATGGAATTCAAGAATATTAAAAATCTACATATATGGAATCATGAATATTCAAAAGTTCCTTATATGGAATGCACCTCCAGAACTTTGACCTGTAACACTTAACCGCGGAACGGATGCTGGATGAATCCAATATGGCTGCGAGTCTGTGATCTCGCTTATGATGCAAATACATATGTGCGATATGTGCAGGGACTTGACGATAGCGGGGTGTAGTGGGGTGTGGGACTTGACGATAGCGGGGTGTAGGACTTGACGATAGCGGGGTGTAGTGGGGTGTGGGACTTGACAATAGCGGGGAGTAGAGGGGTGTGGGACTTGCTGATAGCGGGGTGTAGTGGGGTGTGGCACTTGATGATAGCGGCGTGTAGTTGGGTGTGGGACTTTTTTTCAAAATATTCAATAGTTGGACATTTCAGACTTATGATAGTTAGTTGGGAATTTCGGATTGAAAACAGGTTATAATTAATCTGGTTGTTTTTCAGTTTCTAACCATTAACTAGGTAGCTGCAGGTATTCAATTTCAAGGGCTGTAGGAGGGTTTAAAAGTAGGAAATAAGTATCTTGGGAGGGGGCATAACTGCCAGTGTAAGTATGTAGCATGTGTTAAATTGGAATTTCTTTTTTATGGGTTAACAATTTTACAAAGCAGGTAACCTGTGTTAAATGTGACATTCCTGATTTTATGGGCGTATATTTTTACAAACCTGCATTAAATGTGACATTCCTGATTTTATGGGCTAATAATTTTACAAAGTTTGGAAAGTTCACAATAAAGTACCAGTAATAAGTGTAAAGTTGACAAAACAAGTTACATGTAGTTCGTTCTATACTAAATACTCATCGACCAGTAGTTCCCTTAGGAACTGTTCAGATAGTAAGTTTAGCAAACGAACTGCAGTGACAGAATAATAATCCTTCCGCTCTTGTATTATCTTTTTGTCAATAGTGTTGTCTGCTAATTCGTCTGCTAACATCCCTCCAAATGAATAATAGACCATTCTAATTTACATTTTGTTTATGACTGGGTGGGATAACTCAATTTTGTAAAGAAAGTATATAATAAGCACAGAAACTAGATCCACTGACTGGAAAATTTATGACATCATGGCATGTATTTAATTCTACAGTCTTGACACTGCACCCAGATCATTTATAAATAATCATTCTGACAGAGCAAGAAAACTAAAGTGAGGTGTAAACATTTTCATTTTCTGTTTGAATATAGAGCAACAAATAATATAGTGTATACAAATTATGCATTTAGATAAAAACGAAATACAAAACAATGAAATAACACATAAACAATGGAAGAAAACATATTTGGTAAATAGTAGCACTATCCAATATTTTGTCTTCAGGACAAAAAGAGTATATTTCATGTGTATGTATATTTTGGAAGCCATTGAGGTCAAACATCTATATTATTAACTGTCATAGGGGCCTGTTATTATAACTCATAAAAATTATAAAAAACATATCAATGAAACTTTAACCTGTACCCCCAAACTGAACTTATGTCATGTATAAAGGCTTTCCACATGGTGTTTGCGGCGATGTTATTTTTAGCGGTTATTCGTATTTTCCGTTTAACTCATGGTCTCTTTATTATTTGCATATTTTTGTTTAAAATGACTGCTTGGTGAAGTGATGCACAATCAGTCCAAAACTGACCTGACCGAAAAGTGATGTGCTTCGAGTGTCTGTTATAAACCGTCAAACGGCAGAATTTACTGAACAACTGAGACAGAAACATGCAGTACCGCACCGCAGGATCAGGACAGCGATGTAATCCTGCGGCAGCGTTTTCTGCGTTTCTGCATCGCACGTCGTGTGCGAGCACTCATAGCCTCCAGTGTGTTCTAATTCAATGAATCGTGCGGACTGCAAACGCCGTGTGGAAGAGCCTTTATGGATTTAGGTGTGCATACTAAATGGAAGCACTGTTTTTGGAATTAAATGACTTGACTAGAAGCACATGTAAGCCTGTGTATATATTAAATAAACATATGTATTTGTCACCTATGTCTGAACCATGATAACAAAAATCACAAGTCATCTGTTTTATTGATGGTAAACGCCAGAAAAAATAAACTCTCAAATCGCAAATCAGAACAGCTAGGCTAACCTCAGCCCAACATTTTGCAGTTAAGATTCTTATATCCTTGAACCCCAAAAATCACTAAAGTGTGAACAAAACTAAACATCTGGGTTCTCGTTAAGTTCTATACAGTTCATCTTATAATCTAGATCTGTAGATCATGCAATGAATCTCTAATTTGGCTATTCCTGTAGAAAACATATTCCACCCAGTTAATACTGAGAACTTTTTGATGTTTTGACGGGGATCTTTACCAGGATTAAAATATGATGAGAATCAGAATCATGATTTGTTTGATTCTCGTAAATGCAGTTGATTTACTGTAGAAATTCTATAATTTGATTCTCTCAAATTTTGATGGAGTTCAAGGCCTGCTTTACAAGATTACACAATGCAGGGAATATATTTCTTGGTTAATACTTCCTTAATAATCTATTTCACAATAGGGGATGTTCCTAGCTCGAGATTGCATTATTTAAGCGATTTTTGTGAGCCAATTCGGCAATAATCATTAAATTGATTATCCGGAGGAAATTCCATGATTGTAAAGCAAAATTGGCTCACCAAAGTCGCCTAATTCATACAATCTTGAGCTGGGACCTTCACCAGCTGTGAATTACATTATTGAGGGGTTTCCACGCCTGGGCTATGTCAGGAGGTGGAAAGGTTCAATGGACCTACACATAAAACTACTTAATTGTTAGGCTTGTAAACCACACGAATGAATATATACTATCTGAAGACCACATCAAGCATATTATGTAACAATAAAAATGTCAAAAAGATGACTTTAATCATAGTTTTAGAAGGGAAATTTTGGGAACAGCATTCTCAGCAAATATACAAATTGAGTGGAAATGAATAATTGCTATAAAAAGAACATGATCTGAATAAGTAAAAGGGTGGAATGGCAATTTAATTGAGTTAACTACTGCTTCAAGAATCTCAACATTATGTTAGGTGTGTGCAAGAAAATTGTGAGAAGCCATTACCATGAACTGTTACATCAAGGAACTAGCCCAATGTTGGTTCAGGTCAGTCCACTCAAGCTTCGAACAATAAAAAATAATAGTGTTAGAGATAGCTGGTAAGCTGGGAATTTGGCTATGGACTTGTGACTTAAAAGTGAGGCTAAAACTCAACTCGGCCCAAAGGTTTAAATCAATTGTTGCAAAATGGATGTTCACCATTTTTCAGCACACACCTAACATAAATGTTGAAATTCATGAAGCAGTATTGAACATCGTGTACTTCTTGTAGGAGTTATTCATTTCCACTCAATTTGTATATTTGCTGAGAACGCTGTTCTCAAAATCTCCCTTCTAAAACTATGATTAACTCTTTAGGTCATACACCACCTGTTAAATCTACCTTGCTATCTCTCCAAGCGATATGCCAAGTATGCTATAATATTCCCCTTTTCGGCTAGGGCAGTTGAGCGCTTTTCTCAATGCTTCTGTATTGACATATTATAAGGAGTCTACTGATGTGACAGTTTGGACGGTGAAAAAAGATTGTGTCTATGTATGCAAGTCATAATTCTAGAAAAATATCGCAATAAAATGTTGACCACTTGCTGTTTAGATAAAAATTATGCAGCCGTGTTCAATGAACAATATTTTGAGATGTTACAATAGAAGATGTGGCCACACACGGACCCCGAGAATTAACACATTATGTGTCATATGCGATACTGATGATGCCACTTTTATTATTATTAGATAGGCAAATAAGGAGTCGACATACCTGGCATGTTCGCAATTAGCAGCCGCCCGGAACACATGGATGATTTCATTAGGGTACTGTTGTTAACATTGTTGCTCTGGGAGCTTATGAGGAAAGCTGGCAAGTCGCTCTATGTCGCTACTGGGGATATGGTGTAAAGCGCTCATAATCGCTGCTGGGGAAATAGTTCAAGGCATCCAGGGTTGCCTATGGGGCGTAACCAGTAAAAGTAATCTTTTTTACATTTTTATTGTTATATAATATGCTTGATGTGGTCTTCAGATAGTATAGATTCCTTCATGTGGTGTACTATCTTAACAATTAAGTAGTTTTCTGTGTAGGTTCATCTAAACTTTATTCCACCTCCTGACATAGCTCAGGCATGGAAACCCCTTAAGGAACTTGTATTAATTAAGAAATATGTTACCTCCTTGTTTTTTTTCAAAGTTATTAAGTTCCCCGTCAGAACATCAAAAAGTTCCCAGGTTTTTAGAAGGTGGATTATGATCTCTACAGGCATTGCCAGAGTAGATATTCATGACATGATCTACTTATAACCCACTCATTCATAGATTTGAGACAAAAATTCATCCATCAGCAGTACAAAGGCCAACAAATAACCATATTAAGTCATGCAAAGTCAAATACCAGATTCTCAGGCCAGCATGGATGGTCTCGAAATCCAGCAAGTGCAACCTTTTTATTCACGTTCAATCAACCGGAAATGTTTTTATCAATATGAAATAATTTGGTACGTTTTTATACAAACATTCCC
This sequence comes from Siphonodentalium dalli, assembly GCA_032622095.1. NCBI lineage: Eukaryota > Metazoa > Mollusca > Scaphopoda > Gadilida > Siphonodentaliidae > Siphonodentalium > Siphonodentalium dalli. The sequence continues at coordinate 201,730,733 of CP136061.1, read as the reverse complement.
ATTTTCCCCCCCGATTCAACTTTAGATTCATTACTGTAATTGGTAACTACGTTCAAACATTTTTTGTGTCAGCAAACTTAGTATATAATTGTGTCAATGATAATTTGCTTTGAGATTAAAGTTTAGCAATGGAAGCCTAACTGTCTTAGTATAGCGTTTGTCAAGTTCTCGTAAGTTGCTTGTTAAGTGTGATAACTTAGGTAGTAAGTATTTGGTATACTAGTACTATGTTTATGGTTTAATGGGTTTATTGATTTCGCTTGGGTTATAAGCTCTTCAGGTGTTTGTCACAATCAGCAATCGGATATTTTTTCTGAGTATGTGGGGCGAGGTCTTGTACTGTTTCGTTTATATAGAGAAATTGCGGGTGTCCGGATGATGACCTTTGGTTTGACCTTGACCTTAACCTAAGTTTATTTGGTAACGGTTACATGTACTGTTAGGTAAGTACATGAGTTCACAACAATTAGAGTTCGTGGAGAATTCACATTTATATGTTTGTCTCTGTCATAATGGATTAGGGTATATATAAGAGTTGAGTTTCTTATATCTTTCGGTTAGTTTAGACTGACTTTGTTGGCATTCAGTTTCGGAAGTCAATGGGAAGTCAATGGAACTTCCAGGGGGATTTCCCAGGTTTGGTACTTGTCTGTGATGTCACAATAATTTACTTTAGGTGATTTTTCGGGGAGAGCTTTCCGATGAATGGCAACAAGCCATATTTCCGACTAAATCCTGAAAAACTACCCATAATTCTGCTATGGTTAAGGAGTCGATTAATTAGGGCAGTAAACACATGGATTCTATCAACTAACTTTTATGGACATCTATTTGTTTAATAATGGCTGCAGGAAACTGAAATTTAATTATATTAATTAAAACCAGAGCTAGCCGATACATATTCTGATATATTCTTCTTCCCATAAATAATAAAGTAAAAAAAATGCTGTGCACACATGTTTTTCAAATTATTTTGGCCTGAGAATTACTTTGCATGGCCTTCACAAATATATAAATTTCATGACATCTTCTTTGGCAACACATCTATACCCTAAATATAACATTGTAACAAATTATAGGACTATTACAGTTCTGTTTAGAAATATCTCTCTATGCATGCAATGTAATAATATTAACCATTTCATGACGGGGGCTGCGCTGGTGCAGCATCAAAGATCATGTGCCACTGCAATCTCTTATAAATGCGAGTCTCCCATATGGAGCCTTGCATATATAAGAGAATGCACTCGCATTGCATCTTTAATGCTGCACCAGCACAGCCCCCCCCACATGAAAGTGTTAAAGAGGTGATGTATCAATGACAGGGATAAAGGAGATACATCTTTTGAGACTTATTTCTCTTAGCTTTACAAGATTTACTATATGAAGATAACGTATGACTGTATTACGATTGATAAAGGTTGCGAGAACAGCCAAAATACATAATATTAAAGGGATCCAAGGCACTCGCAGTGGGTAAATGTACAAAAATATATAAGTCTGTAAAAACATCACCACAGAGAAGAACATAGAGAAATAGATAAACTCATTATTGATAGTTCCTCAATACAGAATTGTGCCTGCTGAAACCAATTTTGTTTATATAAACATAACTTTTGCAGAGATTTGTCTACAAACATCGTTTATTGTGTAGTAAGTTCAAATAATTTAGTCTGAATATTATTTTCAGAATATTATTGAATGACTTGATCTTTTCCAATGTTTACTGTCAAGTTATTGGACTAATTGGACTTTTAACAGTAATTCCCATGTTTACATAACAATGCTTTTTGACATGTGAAATCTCATTAGTGTAGAGTTATTAATAATGAAAGAACAAAATCAATCTATTTTTTTCATGTACTTGTTAATTATATTTGTTTTACATGTTTTTTGCATGAACCCACCTAGAAGGCCTTGTGTCCCTGTAAAAGAAACAAGTTCAAAAGGTGTATCGTCTTCATCCCAATAAAATAATCATCATATAGGAACAACCCTGGTTTTGATGTAGATAAATGCTATTTATAGGCCACCGATGTTAATGTATTTAACCTCAATGAAGTCTTCAACTCCAAATTTTCCACCCTCCCTGCCGAGTCCAGATTCCTTGAAACCTCCAAATGGGGCCTCGGGGGCAGACACTGCTCCCTCATTCACTCCAACAATCCCGACCTCCAATTTTTCAGCAACTCGCCACATCTGTGCAAGGTTCTGTGTGTATATGTAACCTGTAAATAAGAGAATTATATTGCCTGTTATAAAAGCATATTTCAAAAAGCTGTAATTTTTCAGATAATTGCATGCGAGATTTTTATCCGAGAGCATCAATGTCATACTTCAAGAATTGACAGACTTAACTTTCTATATTATACCTCACATTAAGATACTGGAATTATCCCCATTTGATAATATTACTCATTTTGCAATGTTTCCCTTTCATGAATGCAATGTTTACTGCTCAGGCCGAGATGACCCGAAGTAACTCACAGAAATATCCGAAGATTCCTTTGGTTTTCAAAACTGTAGGTCATATTGACATGCTATATATGGCAGTGTTTAAAATCACATATTCAGTCACAACATGAGGGACAGAAGTCTATTCTGTATAATGAAATAACTGATTACAGTGCCTGAAGGAAGCATTGCTAAGGCCTCGGGAGATATTGCTTCAATCGGAAATGTTCCCTCCCAAGCACAGTCATCATTTTCATATTGTTCCACCTCCAGCAAGGAACGATGTTTTTGATTGGTTTGAAAGCTGCATTATAAATCCCATGTTTACATCTCCAGTCGTTAACATGGGGGGGACCAAGATGACCATTTTTCTCATCTCACATCAAACTGCTTATTTGTGACATCATTTACATTCAGAAATATTATGGAGAGACCAGTTCAGATTTTGAGGTGTCATTTCCTCCGCAAAAATGCCAAACAACCATGATATACTATGACTGTTGGTAGATCATATATATTACTGTGGTTGCTTGTGTTTTGCAATTAGGTTGAGTATATACTGCAACCTGTCAATGTCACAGGCAAATGATATCCAGTAGTAATACAGCCACGCTCTACTTCCTATCACCACAAGTCTGAGTTTTGTGTGTCTGTCATTTTCAGAATGAGGTTCCCAGAGTGTGAATTTAGTGATGCTATCCTGCATAGCGGGCTTTCATCACTAAATTCACCATCTGGGGACCTCATTCTGCATGGCCTCATCTGCAGTGGGAGACATAGACTCAGATTGAAGTTCCCAGATGGTGAATATTGTACACACATTGGTAACCATTAGAAATATCTCTATAAAGAAACTTTACAGAGATTATGAGGCCTAAGCAGAATGAGGTCCACAGAGGGTGAATTTAGTAATGCTAGCCTGCTATGTGGGATAGTGTCACTAAATTCACCCTCTGGGGATCTCATTTTGAAAATGTCAGGCACGCTAAACTCAGGCTTGCTATCACCGCTCTCATCAGTTTGTATAGTCAGCAGGGAGACATGAAAAACACTATCTTAATTATAGTCCATTATTATTTGTGACATCATTAAAGTGAAACATTAGATAGGATTAGAAATGAGACCCATTAAAACTAGAGGTGCGACTCAGTGGGACTGATGATACCCCCGCAGTGCAACTGGATTACATAAAAGGTAGCCATATTAACATATTTGTTATTCGAAAAAAAAGAAAAAGGAATACAAGCTGGAACAAAAAAGTTAAAAAGGGCGATAACTCCACTAAAAAAGGTGAGATCGAGCACATAATCGCAGGTGCACATGTTTGCATAGTGGTATCTATGTCAATTAATTTACACCAAAAAAATTAACCCTCTGGAAACATCATTTTGCTTAGGCCTCAACTGCCATGGGAGACCTGGGATCAGATTAAGTTCCTCAGTTGAAGTTAGTGGTGTTCACCCATAAGTCAGCGCGATTATGCATTTTATCTTCTGCAAATTAGGGGATATTGACGCTGAAGGGGTCACTCTCACCAAACAAGACAGTCAATGACTGTGGGGTCGCCCACCAGACTGCAAAGAATGATAAGACTGGGACTCTGGAGACCAAAACAGTCAGCACTTTTCATAATCACTTTAAAAGAAGTAGATTTAAACAGGATATGTGGCTAGAGAGACTTCAAGTATGTAGATTGGTGAAAATCCACCTTGAAATTGCCAACTGTACACTACTGATCGCCCCCCTCCTCCAGCTCAACAAGTCCCCTCCCGACCGGGCTCCAGACTCCCAAGTCTTAGGTTGGAATTTCACAACCGACACCTCAAACTTTCTCAATTGTTGGAAATTTCCAATCTCACAAGCGCCTTTTTCTAAAACCATTTAGACATGTTTGAAGCCCAATTATCCATGGACCCAAAACACAATACATGTATGTCAGACCAATCAGTCAGGTGGTTCCAAGGTAGATGTTTTAATGAATTTGGTATTTCAATGATTTTATTAGACACAAAAGTGTTAACTCCCCATAGCCTGCCATTTCTTGACAGGTTGACCTCATTTTAACAAATCTGAATCTCAGTCACTAAAGGATCCTCCTGATTCCTCCATACTATATGTAAGCTAAATAGTCCAAACTCTCTTGAGAAGACATTTTAAGAATTACTATAGAGACATATAGTTATGTCCCTGGTCCCACCCTATTTAACCTGGTGACCCCATCTGAATAAATTTGAATCCCAGACACCAAAGAACCCTTCATACATATCATAAATATCAGTAAAATAGACCTGATTGACCTTGTGAAGGAAGCATATTAAGAGGGAAACTGTCCTTCGCTTGGCCCCTATTTGACCAGGTGACTCCATTTAAAAAAATCTGAATTGCAGTCAAGGAAGAACATTCCATTCTATATAAGCCAACTAGTTCTTGCAAACATATTTTAAGAATTACTATGTAGTGAAATAGTTAAGTCTCTGGCTCTGCCCTTATTTGACTTTGTGATCCCATTTTCACAAATCTGATAAGGATAAGATTTAAGTTCCCCAGTTGAAGTTGGTGATATTCACCCATTGGGCACCTCATTTATGAATTTTATCTTCTGCAAATTAGGGGATATAGAAACTTCCTAGAACGGAAATTTAACTAACAACAATGTAAATTCCTAAGCAGAATGAGGTCTCCAGATGGTGAATTTGGTGATGCTAGCCCGCTGTGTGGGATAGCATCACTAAAAGCATGTCTGTTCCTACATTAATATTGTGCATGCCTGGCCTCAAGCAACACAATGTATTATATAACCTAGGATAAGATTGAAGTTTCCCAGTTGAAGTTGGTGATGTTCACCCATTGGGCACCTCAATTATGAATTTATCTTCTGCAAATTAGGGGATATAGAAACTTCCTAGAAGGGAAATGTAACTAACAACAATGTTAATTTGATACTATAGATACTTCCCAGAAGATGAGGCCTAAGCAGAATGAGGTCTCCAGAGGGTGAATTTGGTGATGCTAGGCCGCTGTGCGGGATAGCATCACTAAATTCACCCTCTGGGGACCTCATTCTGCAAATGACAGACATGCTATTAGTCCTGATTTGAACAATACATGATAGATTGGGAATTAATGACTTCTAGCAGATCTGCAAGGAATGTTTATAAACATGTCAAGATTGACATGCTTGTGTAGGCATACCCAGCATATATACAGTTACAGCCAAAGTAAATGCTTCTTATTAATGATTCTGTCAAGAATTTGAGTAAATTTTATTTTTGGGAGTGAAGGGCCAGGGGGCACAACCTTCAGAAATGTAATGGCATTAGTTTTTCAATTTTCAAAAAATGTTAAACAATATATATATATAATTGACCATGGAGTTAAATACAATTTTTTTTAAAATATTTTAATAAAAAAAACAATTCCAGTTTTTTAAAAATATTCTTTTATTTTTTAATATATCATTTCTTTTCTATTCTTTTCTTTTTTGGTTAAAGAGTTTAATTTGATTTTTTTTTTTTTTTTAGTTATGTCCCTGGCCCCACCCACATTTGACCCAGTGACCTCATTTGAACAAATCTGAACCCCAGTCAACCAAGGATCCTTCATACCAAATATGAACCCATTTGGCCTGATGGTATTTGAGAAGAAGATGTTTAAAAGAATTACTATGGAGGGAAAGAGTTATGGCCCTGGTTTCTCAACTAATCAACCTGGTGACCTCATCAAATCTGAATGTGAGTCACATAGGGAACATCCACACCAAATATGAGCCCATTCGGCCTTATAGTTCTGGAAAAAAGTCGTTCTAAGAATTACTATGAAGGAATAGAGTTGTGGCCCTGCTTTCTCAACTAATTGACCTGATGACCTAATTTGAATAAATCTGAATGTGATTCACCTAGGGAACATCCACACCAAATATGAACCCGTTCCGTCTTACAGTTTTGGCGGAGAAGATGATTCTTGACGGACAGACGGACGGACGACGGACGAGGAGTGATGACTAAAGCTCCACCGGAGACTTCGTCTCAGGTGAGCTAAAAAAGTGCTGAAGGGTACACAGGTTTTTTAAAATGTGCTGAAGGGTACACAGGTTTTGAAATGTCGTTCTAAAGGACGTTCAGTTTCCGTATCTGCCATGATTTCTGTTAGAGAATAATTGTTTATGCTCCAATGAATATTAAAATATACTGAATATACAAATTGGTAATGGGCGCCAGACTTTCATAAACACAATTTAAGTAATGGTGTTCGTGCCGATCACAAACCCTTCAGCACATTTTCAAACCCTGTGTACCCTTCAGCACTTTTTTTGGTGAGAGTGACCCCTTCAGCGATATTGACACTGAACAGAAGGGAAACAGTAACTAAAAACAATGTTAATTTGAGACTATAGATACATCCCAGAAGATGAGGCCTAAGCAGAATGAGGTTCCCAGAGGGTGAATTTGGTGATGCTATCCCGCTGTGGGGTATCATCACTAAATTCTCCATTTGGAGACCTCATTCTGCAAATATCAGACACACTATATCCAGGATTGGGACTGGATTACATGGTTGTCAAAGTTTTCAACAAAGATTACCCAAAACGGTCAATAAATATTTGTGGACCTGTACTGTTGAAGCGGACAAATATCATCTCGAAACTACAAATTCATGTCCTCGCAAAGTTTCCTTTTTGTAAGAAACCACAAGTTTAATTGAAAATTTAGAAAATTATATGAAGCAATAAAGCAGTCTTCAGATGACCATGTTTCGTCTTTGTGTTGTGCTAGTCCAAAGCATTGTTTGCATTTTACTAATCGGTCTTGTTAGCGATGTATCCTCGACAAAGAGTGTAACCTTACTTGCTAGACCATTTGCTTGTATGTTTGCCAAGGCCACAACTTCTTCTTCAGATTTGAACCTGGAATATAAACAGGCAACTAAGTCATTTTAATTTACATAATGTCTAAATGACCTCAGAAAATAATTGAGTATGGCATTCTCTTATTGAGTAGGCGAAAAATTTATATTATTATAATCCATGTCAGTTTAAAGATACTCAATCCGATCAGACGCTCCTAAATTACTATTTCTTTGGCTTCGGGGGTAAAAAATATTTGATTCGAGTCGAGGAACCTAATCATCAAAGCTCAGAGTGATCAGATATCAATTTTTGAAGTTTAATAAACTTCAAAAATCGATATCTGATCACTCTGAGCTTTGATGGGTAGGTTCCTCGACTCGAATCAAATATTTTTTACCCCTGAAGCCAAAGAAATAGTAACTTAGGAGCGTCTGATCGGATTGTGTACCTTTAAAGATACGGGCGGCCTTTGCGGTGGGTATTGCTGTTAAAATAGTCACATCTGCTAAAACCGCCAAAAACAGAAAGAATATTATATAAATAGACAGATTTTGTTCTTATTCCAATCATAAATATTGCATACATTGCATGTTATTGTCACGTTTGTATGCTTTGTTATGTAAACAAAAACAAGAGGTGTGCACTCGAGTGCTAGCATACCCCCACCATGGCAAATTCAACCCGCATTATCCGTAAACCCAACAAAAAAGACTTTTAACTTTAAAGAAAAATTTGGACTAATTATATCAATATGGTGTCACAAGAAGCTTGTACAGAAAAAATTATTCAAATTGGTTCATATTTGTTAAAGTTATTAAGTCAGACAGAATTTTCTAAGTCAGAATAAGTCGAAAATTAAGTGTAATATTACGAAAAACAGTTTGAGCCAATCCCTAGCCACATCATGTAGAGAGGGTATTGTGAGAACAATGTATACCATAAATTATTGAAATCGGTTCATATTTGTTAAAGTTATTAAGTCGGACAGAATTTTCTAAGTCAAAATAAGTCAAAAATGAGGCGTAACTTGAAAAAAAAAAGTCGGACCGAACCGCAATTAGCATCATGCGGAGAGACCGTCCTAAGGAGATTGCATACAAAATTATTGAAATCGGTTCATAGTTTTTCGAGTTATGAGGTCGGATGGACAGACGGACGGACGGACACACGGAGGGAGAAAGCGTGACGGACGGACTGACGCAGTCAATCCAGTATACCCCCCATTTTCCTCGAAAGTGGGGGTATAATAAAAAACGTTGCAGAACCATTTGTTTATAGACAAACACTCGGAATGACCAGATCGTCCAATGAAAATGTTCCATTGCGCTGTGGAAGGCGAAGATCAAATTATTGGCACAATTGCATTCAACTCACACCAAATTTTATTTTAATCGACCCACTCTACCCGCTGTCAGTTCAAAATCCAGCTAATCCATGTTTCTTCATGATTGGGAAATGATCAGACAGAAGACATGTACATAATATAATTGTTCTTGCAAACAGATGAATATTTTTCAATCCAGTTAGTATTTTCTCCTAACCTATGGTAATTACGTCACATACCAAATAAGGAATTTACTATGATAGTATTGTATGTTGTAGACCAAATTAGGGGTTTTACAACTGACGTATAATGCATGCAAATCTAAATTAGGAAATGATGCAATATCGTGACTCTGCTTATAAACAATTCACTGTGCTTTTTGCGAGAAACTAAACAACACTCGACCTGCATTTTCTCTGACACAAAGTGTGTTTTGTGAATTATATCGCATCCATATCATCTTTATGCTATACCATTAGTATATTCTTGATGAAATTATCATAATTTGATAAATGTTATTTCTAAATTATAAGCTACTAGCAGGTTAGCCCGCCACTGGCGTGGTTGGTCAGAAACATGACATTTTTAAAATTATTTTTATTCAATGAGTTAATTCTGCCTTTTTAATTTTTTAATTTAATTTTTTGTTTTTCAATGAGTTAATTCTGCCTTTTTAATCAAGAGAAATGATGGTACCCGTCCCTAAAAGAGGTGTGATTTACGATACATCGGGCGGAAAAACTAACCCGATGAAAATCTCCCCCTTCCTAGGAACGACAGACATAAGAATCACACAACACGCATTTTTTGTTTTTCAATGAGTTAATTCTGCCTTTTTAATCAAGAGAAATTATGGTACCCGTCCCTAAAAGAGGTATGATTTAAGGTGACCCGATGAAATTCTCCCCCCTTCCTAAGAACGACAGACATAAGAATCACACAACACGCATTTTTTGTTTTTCAATGAGTTAATTCTGCCTTTTTAATCAAGAGAAATTATGGTACCCGTCACTAAAAGAGGTATGATTTGATTAAAATCTCCCCCCGTTCCTAGGAATGACAGACATAAGAATCACACGACACGCATTTGTTGTTTTCCAATGAGTTAATTCTGCCTTTTTAATCAAGATAAATGCATTCCGCCGTTCCGGTGCGTTTTGCATCCGTAGTTTCGTACGCATAGGTGACCGTTTAGCAACGCCGATGGCAATAAAGAGTGTTACTCGGTAAACAACGCCAAATTTGGTCAATATAAAGAGCGTGACTGTCTTAACCCCTGCAGTGCCGAGGACGGTGATTTTGATGATTGGGAGTGAAGAACGGGTGCTCTGAGCTTCTCCAAAACGCCATGACGACGATTCCCGTGGGTTTTTACCCTTAGATGGGAAGTTTGAGCCCAATCAGTCCAGCCATTTTCGAGTCATAAAGGACACATATATTTATATATTTATATACAGAGTTCTCAAAATATATAGTAGACTAGCAGGTTAGCCCGCCACTGGCGGCGTTCGTCAGAAACATGACAATTTGTTATTTTTTTAATTATTTTTAATTTAATTATTTTTTTCAATGAGTTAATATTAATTTTTTGTTTATAACATGAGTTAAATGTGCATTTTTAATTCACTGGATTTTTGAATTTACCCGATTAGACCTTATTTTACCCGATTAAGGTGAAGAAGACATAAGAATCACACAACACGCAGTACCCGTCCCTAAAATAGGTATGATTTAAGGTACATCGGGCGGAAAAACTGACCCGATTAAAATTTCCCCCGTGCCTAGGAACGACAGACATAAGAATCACACAACACGCATTTTTTGTTTTCACACAGCACGCAGTACCCGTCCCTAAAAGAATCTATCACACAACACGTTAATTCTGCCTTTTTAATCGAGATAAATGCATTTCGCGTTTTGCATTGGTAGTTTCATAGCCCGCCACTGGCGGCGTTTGTCAGAAACATGACAATTTTTAAATTTGTTTAATTATTTTTTTTAATTAATTTTTTAATTTAATTGTTTTTTTTATTTTTAAATTTTTTAAATGAATTTTTAATTGAATTTTTTGTTTTTCAATGAGTTAATTCTGCCTTTTTCGGGCGGAAAAACTGACCCGATGAAATCCCCCCCCCTTCCTAGGAATGACAGACATAAGAATCACACAACACGCATTTTTTTTTTTTCAATGAGTTAATTCTGCCTTTTAATCAAGAGAAATTATGGTACCCGTCCCTAAAAGAGGTATGATTTAAGGTACATCGGGCGGAAAAAACTGACCCAATGAAAATTTCCCCCGTTCCTAGGAACGACAGACATAAGAATCACACAACATGCATTTTTTGTTTTCCAATGAGTTAATTCTGCCTTTTTAATCGAGATAAATGCATTTCGCATTTTGCATCCGTAGTTTCGTACGCATGGGGAACCGTTAAGCAACGTCGATGGCAATAGAGAGCGTTAGTCAGTTAACAACTCCAAATATGGTCAATATAAAGATCGTTGATGCCTTAACCCCCGAAGTGCCGTTTGCGGTGATTTTGATGATTGGGAGTGGAGAATGAGTGCTCAGAGCTTGTCCAAAATGCGACGTTGACGATCCCCGTGGGTTTTTACCCGTATATACGAAATTTGAGCTCGATCCGCGCAGCCGTTTTCGATTCTATGAAGTACCCACATATATACACACACACACACACACATATATATATACGGAAGTCTCAAAATATATAGTAGACTAGCAGGTTAGCCCGCCACTGGCGTGCTTGGTCAGAAACATGACAATGTTTTATGTTTTGTTTGTGTTTTTCAATGAGTTAATATTGGGTTTTTCAATATTTTACCCGATTTGACCTTGAATTGATCATTTTCAAGGTCAAGGTCATGTCGGGGTCACAATATATAATTTGTGGGTACCCGTTTGAAGGTTAAGACTGACCCGATGAAAAATTCCCCCGTTCCTAGGAACGACAGACATAAGAATGTTTCACACAATGCAACGTCGACGATCCCCGTGTGTTTTTACACTTATATACGAAGTTTGAGCTCACCTAGGGCGGAAAAACTTACCCGATCCGCATTCTTAGGAACACAACACGCTCCGCGTTCTTAGGAACACAATACGCTCATGTCTATACAGGTATGATTTTTTTTAACCTGCCCGTGGCCATTGAGCAGCCCCTGACAGAGGTTGTCCACCCTTACGAGATGGTCAACGCAAAGTTAATCCCGTCGTGAACCCCATCCTCGCAAAGAGCGGACAGTCAATTAATCCCGTCGTGAACGCCATCACCAACGCGACGTAACATGTGTTGCGTTCTAAAAATAGGAAAGCACTTGTTCCCGTATACGTTTGCGTAAATACGAAATTGTGAGTGTTTGTTTGTAACCGGGATTTCTGAGAAGCATTATGCCTATAACTACCCCCCCCCCCCCTAAGCCCTGACCTAAGTGTCATACATACTATAACAATGATGTTGTAAGAGTACTATGGCATCCAATAAATCTCCCCGCATAGGAAACCACTCAATGTTCCCGTATATCTCTCTGCAGATGCTAATAACGTTGAATGGTAAACAGTCGCTCTTTATAGCGATGCGTCAAAAACAAACGCTCATTAAATAATCACTTGATTAACCCACGCCGTGCCTTTGCGGTGATTTGGGAGTGGATAAAGGGTGCTCAGAGCTTCACCAAAACGCGACAACTACGGTGTTCGTGGGTTTTTACCCTTAGATGGGAAGTTTTAACTCAATCGAGCCAGCCGTTGACGATTCTATAAAGTACACATATACATATATACACATATACGGAAGTCTCAAATTATATAGTAGACAAAGAAGGCCTGTCCCTTTAAAACTCATTGGAAAGTATAAATTCAACATTAAACATGAAATCAAATTTACATGCTATTTTGGTACAATTATATTACGCAATCATTCCATTTTTGCTCCAACTGAACCAAATAACAAATTAAAATATTCTGGATACAAAAATAATTTTGAGTTTCTGGGAATCAGTGCTGGACCAAAAAACTGTTGGACCAAAACTTGGTCCATTTTCAATATTTGTGGGGCCATTTGAAATTTTCTTGGGTCATTTATTTTTCAGGAATGTCCAAACGAGTAATACTATATGGCAAAAAACATAACATGGTCGTACATGCACAACCGATTTTCCATTCTTTTTGAATCCACCTTTTGGATAAAATGCGTGCACTGTTTGTGGAGTTTCCACAGTGAATGAAACTTCCTTCTTTTCTCTAGTGTTTGCAACTTCACCCTCATCATTGTCACAAACTATTTCACATTTTTCATATGGCAGACTTGCTTGAGAGTTGGTGAAGAAATCTGTTGATAATTAACTTTTATCGGCCATTCTCCGTTATTGAAATCTGACTTGCATATACGATACATTTATGGAATTTTTACCACTAATTTGCATGCTATCTATTAATAAACCTGAAAGTTGGTTAAACACAACTTACATTTATTTGGACACATATGTGCTCGTATTGTTTACGCACCGAGAAAATGACCAGGCATGCATGAAGATGTGCGAGTTCATTGTTCATACAGTTAATCCGAATACTGTGTTTAATTGGTTTGGCGAATTCCACGCTGCTCTGCATGTCAGAAAGAAAAATCTGAGATGTATTTCATTGTGTTTAGAAATTGTTGGGCCATTTATTTTTGATCATTGGCGATATTTTTGTGCCATTTTGATATTTTTTCGGACAGTTGACCCAAAAACAACCAATTATGCTGAAATTATTAGAGTATCATGGTTAACTGATCTCACCTGTACACTGGAGCCAAGGGCCCAAATATTTCATCAGTTGAACATCTCATATCCTTTGTTGCATCAGCTACGAGTGTTGGTTCATAGAAATTTGAACCTTGAGGGTGATGCTTGCCACCTAGCAACAGCTTTCCTCCCTTAGCAACCGCATCCTGTACAAAGTCGTTCACCTAATTGAAGTAAGAATTTAGTGTTACAAAAGGGACCAATTCAAGACATTTAGTTATTATAGATTTCCATCTCCTCAGATCACGATCTTTATCATAATCAATCATATGCCTGGTTGATGACACTATCTACTTAAAAAAATTCACCTTTAATGATTAATACTGTAAAAATCCTTTTGTTTCATGGGGATCTATTATTTGTTGATATAGTAGTATAGCCAAACCATCAAATCAAGAGCCAAAGATGATTTTGAGAATACGTTGGCAGATGTAATAGCAGTATATATGGGATGGAGAAAAAGATGAACAACATTTACATTTTTGGCAAGTTGTAAAATGAGTGTAATGTAACACGGAAGGCGAGATGAAACGTAATCAACATATAATTATGTTATTGTTAATTGTATCAATACATTGTCCTCAGATCCCATCTAAAATATTTTGTGAAAAGAATTCCCAATGAATTTCATTCTCAATAATGGTTTTGTCACATACTGGTTACATAAAGCGATGTTATAAAATTAACTGATCAGCATGTGAAATAAAGCCGCTAGCTGTTAAAGATGTATTCAGGGTTCCAGACCTCCAGTTACAACAACTTAAAACATTTTATTTAAAAAATGTTCTGCTTTATTAAGTTGAAAATTAAAGTGAATATAAGGCCGTGCACAGTGTTCCCCGAAAAAGTGGCATCATTGGGGCATCAGCTTTTATGAAAAAAATAACAAGGACCCTAAATCCGAAGCAACCAGACAAAAATAGGTGGATCGTACCCATATTCAAACTTGATCTGTATTTCGAGCTGATAAACTCATATACCAAATTTGATTCAGATATGATCACACAAACTAAAGTTATCATCCGGAAACCAGAAATTGACAGGATTCTAAGTAAAACAGGGCCATAACTCTAGCAAAAATGGGCGGATTGTACCCATATTCGAACTTGACCTGTATTTCGAGCTGATAAACGCACATTCCAAATTTGGTTCAGATATGATCACACAAACTGAAGTTATCATCCGGAAACCAGAAATTGACAGGATTCCAATTCGAAAAAGGGCCACAACTCTTGCAAAAATTGGCGGATCAAACCCATATTCGAACTTGACCTGTATTTTGGTCTGATAAACTCACCTATGAAATTTGCTTTTGATCCAATAACCGAAACTAAAGTTATCATCCGGAAACCATTTCCAGATGCACGCACACACGCACGGACAGACACCAGCTATTTTAATAGTCCCCCGAAGAAAAAAAATTCGGGGGACAATGACACTGAAGCTCGGCTTGGAGAGTGGCTAATATCAAATGTTATATTTAATGGAGCAATAAGGAATGCTGAATGTTAGAATGTTTATGTAATAATAGTTGTCAACATCTGCCATGTTTTGTAAAGACATTTGGACAAATTTTATGGCTCACACCTAGTGGTCACCCAAATAATCTATATAACGATCCAACGAGAGATCTGGTCTGTTGGGTGTGCCAAAGGATTTAGTTGTGCAATGAGTAAAATCCAAGATGGCTGCCAGCAAACATGTTTTTGATTGAATATCGTTCAAATTCAATAGCTCCAGGCCTGGAAATCTCAAGGCGGGCTGCCCGCCTACAGCCCGCCTAGAATTTTCCAAGGCGGGCTTTTTATAGCCCGCCTCGTCAACAATAGGAAATTTATTAAGTTATTTTATCGTGTTTTACTGCATCGAAATTGGTAATGTCAAATGGCGGAATCATTAAATTCCGAAACAAAATGTTGCGTAAAATGGGATCTTTTGATTGATTCTCACACATTTTAAGGAGAAAATAAATTATTTCTCTTCATAAGATTGAGCTTACAATATATTTCACTGGATAAAAGCAATATATAACTGTGGATAGTGAGAACCAAATGTCACCGTCTCGATTTAGTTCAACCTTTCAATCCGTTTCCGGTTCCTATCAGAGAAAATTGCATATCACTATTTAAAATGGTGGCCGTCGATAATTTTCTCGCTTCGATTGACAATCTTAATATAATGAGCTAATGTCTCCAAGTTATCAATCACTGTGGTGAATATTCTTGTTTACAATGTTATTCAATTATTAAAGTTGAGAAACTATTCTCTATGTCCCCAATTGCAAACACCCAGTAAATCTATACCGAGCGACTTGACCGCTGGAAGCAGCAATCTGCGAAAGCGGTCTTGTCATCGGTGATGGAATATGGATTACACTTTGACAAATAAAGCAGTCATTTGTAACTGTATTCAAGTGTACATATACTGGATTTAATATGCTACTTGATTGTCTGTTCTATGTAACATTTCACAATGTAGAAAATCCTTTAAACATCGACATTTTTTTTGTCTACATAACAAAATTAATTTAGATGAAGTTAAATGTCAAAAATAGACAAACTAAGGGCAGTAGTAACTAAGGTATAAAAAAATCATAACTGTAAAAGTTGAGGAGCATAGTTATAGTATGTTTTTTTTATCGGAACAGAGAAAATAACTGTATTAAATTACGTTTTGTCAGGCTGGCGGTCTAGAAAATCCAGGAGGGCTATTAATAGCCCTCCTGGATTTTCTAGACCGCCAGCCCTGTAGCTCTCATCTTGAAGTGAGAACATGTACATTTTAAAAACATTTCTCAAATAAATGTCAGCTACAGGGCATGCCGATGGATTCATTTGTGAAATCCAAGATGACTACTAGCAGTAGGGATGCAGACCTGACCACAAACAGGACGGTCCTGTCCACACAGGGCCGGACCACCATCATGGGACCGGTCCATCCATGGTGGTCCGGAACTGTACCGGTTTGTGAACTTGAATACATGCATAGATGTACATGTATGCCTAGCTTAAGTAATGGCCCTACTTTGGTTAACTGGTATGGAACTCCTAAGTTCCAATTGCCAGCCAATGCACAGTGTCACGAATGTCTGGTCCCCTGGTCACATAGCAGATTGTGAGATACATTCTTTGATGTCAGTCAAAGTTTGATGGCACCCATCTAGTGTTATCACCGAAGATCCATATGAAGTATTTAGTAACATTTGGATGAGGGATAAGGCCTGTAGGGTATGGTGAAGGATTTAGTAATGCACAAGTAAATCCAAGATAGTCGTTGGTGGCCATATTTTTCAACTAAATATGGACATATTTGATCCAGTGGTCACCCAGATGATTCATATGACGTTTGGTTACATTTGGATGAGGGATGTGGTCTGTATGGTGTCCCAAATTATTTAGTGATGCAAAGAGTAAAATCCAAGATGGCTGCCAGCGGCTATCGAAAAGCGTTCAAATTTGATATCTCTCTAGCTAGAGGTGACCTTAAACATGCCTATTAATTCTCAAAATAATACTCTGATAAATGCTGGTTGAAGGGTTTGCCAATTGACTCAAATGGACAACGGACGCCAAGCAATCCCAATAGCTTAGACTTTACTTTGTCAATTTGAGCTAAATATGTTGAAAACAAAATATGACATGTGAACTGGACCGATAGATGCCAAATGACATCAATTGTTAATGAAAAATTTATATTAATGCCAACACGTTCTATTTAAACAGGTCACAGTGAGGCCATATTTTAATTACTTTCAGTCAGATTTCTGATCATGTCTATATCGAAGTCAATACCAATTCACTGCTATACTTATGATGTTCGCTGTCATAAAAGTTTGAAATTCAAAGCTATTTGAGAATATTATATCATATGGCACAAATTGATTTATTGGCATTTATCAACAGGTAAGTCAAACCTTGTCAACAGCTCTGGAGTTGATGAGCGGCCCCACAGTTGTTTCTTTGCCAAATCCATCTCCGACTTTGAGTGATTTCATAGCATTCTGCATCTTTTCAAGAAATTTGTCATAGACATTATCATGGACAAATATTCTGTTTGGAGAAATACATGCCTGCAATAATTGAGAATAAGTTTGTCACATACATGTATACACGCAGTATCAATAAGGGAGTATGCAAGATATCTGATGTGGAATTTATATATTGAAAGCTATCGGATAATCATAATTCGAGTTATCATCCAAACAGCAAAATACCCAGCAAATTCTAAATTGGAAAGGGGCATTACTCCACCAGAAATGGTCCGACTGGATTCAAATTCAAACTTGACCGGGACTTTCTCATATCAATGCTACATACCAAGTTTCATCAATTTCCGTATAATACCATTCAAGTTATCATCCAGAAACAAACATTTCGGATGGACACACAGACGTCCAAGCAGACTGATGGACACAGCTCTTATTTTTAGTCTCCCGAAACAAAATTCTGGCGACAATTAATGCAACGCACACAGTTGAAAGTAAATTTTTTAAATCTCTTGCCAAAGAATACATCATCGAATTCTTAAACGTTGTAAATGAATGTGATCACCACAATCAAAACTCCCACCTGAGACTAAATAAGTTTGTGACATACATGTATTTAAGCAGCATCAATCAGTGAGTATGCAAGATATCGGATCAAAGTGGAATTCATATAGAAGTTGACTGCACCATCTAAATTATTGAGACAGGAGACGGAAATTAATTTTCACCATGATCATCAAGGCCACGCAAAGTCAATTTCCTGTTTCTCCGGCTGGCACGCATGCAACATTTTCATTCGCGTTCAATCTGGCTAGGAAATGTTTGATTGGTACAAACTAATTGTGGAACGTTTTATACAAACAAATGCAGAAGTAATATCAGACACATTTCCCAGTTCAGGTTTCCAATTCATTACTGTAATTGGTAACTATGTTTAAACATGATAGGCACTCATTAAAATTCTAAATCATTAAGAGGAACTTTATATAGTAACATAAAGCTTCATTCCAGTATTAGTCGCTACCTTATTTATCTACCACAACATCTCATACCAGCTTTGGTGAAATTTAGGACAGCAAACCATAGACTGCCTAACGAGCTTTCAAGATGGCGAAAACACGAGAGTTTACTATGTAAAATGTGCGATTCAGAAACATGCGACGAGTAACATATTCTTTTGATCTGCGACAATTTTATCGCAATCAATAGAAAATATATTCCTGACTATTACTGGTTGAACCCTTCACTAGAAAAGTTATATGGCCTCCTTGCTATTGAAAATATATCAATATATGAAGAATGTTAGCATTTATTTGAAACATATTTTTAAAGAATACAACTAAGATAGTACACTGATCTATAGAAATATCCATGTGAATTTATATGCACACACATGTATTACATACAATTTATTATGTACGAACATGACATTCTGATGAGAATAGTATTCATACCAATGTACATAGTGTATATATGTTATCATGCATGTTCCACATTAATTTGTGGCTTTTCACATTAAACTCATTCATTCATTCAATTGGCGTAGAAATCTCAGTAAAAATGTGTCAGTGGTATTTCAGTGGGAAATTTTTGACAAACTAAATCACACGGAATCCGTCAACTAACTTTTTACGAGCATATGTTCATGAAATAATGGCCACTGGCAAATGAAATTAGACCCTGAGCTAGCTGTTGTGGAGGTGGAATGCTTCATTGTCATGTGCCCCAGAAATAAAAAAATAAAATCGCTCTCGCATGTTTATCAATTTTCTTGTCTGAGTTAACTTTCCCGAGAATTTGCGAAAGACAGTCACACTGTCACTCCTACAAATTCGAACTTACGACTCTCTGGGTCTGACAATGTGGAATAAAATACTGTTTTGTGATGTTCACAAGATGATACACAATAACAAACAGGTATAATTATAAATGCATTCATCTTGTTCTTACCTCACGTATGACCCCAGACAACAGAAATTGTTGTCTAAAAATAGACCCAAATGAGAAGCGTACAAGTGACAATTTAAAAAAGAATATAAACATGCATGCACATTTATTTGGAACATGTTATTTGACCCTTTCATGACTGGAGCTGCACTAGTGCAGCATTAAAAAATCCTGTGCCAGTGCGTTCTCCTATATATGCGAATCTCGCAAAAATAAGAGAATGCATTGGCACAGGGTTTTCGCAACATTTCAGGAAGCTCCTGTCAAGGAAGGTTTAAAGTAAATACAAGCTGAGTCCAAGGCTCCAAGGCAGGGTTGCCAAAGTACTGACGGTACCACAACTTTCAGTACCGGTTCTGTACTGATGTTCAGTACCGCAAACCGGGTCGGTATCGGTACTCATTGAGTGGACTTTTATACTGCAAATAACTTTGGTTTCGTGGGGTTCCATCATTAATTATTCGTTAAGTTCGAGGTTTAGTCAAACATCGAAAATAAAAATCGCAACAACATTTACAATTAAGTTGTTGTCTGCGGCAGTTTTCGGCAAGTCGCAAAGGGAGGATTTTTAAAAAGATGGAATACAGAGTGGAACGAATGTAAACATGTATGTTTGACTACTGGGCCGGCTAACCTTGTAGGCTTGTATGGATACACGGTACACCATATTATTTGTGTGGTAATTAATTGGAGAACTCACTAATCGGCCATATTACTCGCATGTTGTAATTTCATAAATTATGTCACCCACTGAAACCAAAGTCGTTTCCAGTAAGCCTAGTTGTAGTTGGCTAGTTCGAAAATTTGGAATAGATTTGGAGAGAGAATACTGCCGCCCACACAATGCATGCATTCTGTCAATTTCGTGACAAGTTGTCATAGTGCGGCATACTGTGCCTTTGATGTTTGAATGTGCTGAACGATATCACGTTAACCCATCGCAGTTGTGATTGGCATTATGTTGAGTTGCTTAAAGATATGGGCGGCATTGGCGGTGGGCATGCTGTTAAAATATTCAGCTCCGTCAAAAACCACCATAAACAGAAAGAATAGTAAAATATAGACAGACCTTGTTCTTATACCAATCATAAATATGGCATAAACAGTATGTTATTGTAAAATGTTTTTCCTTTGTTATGTAAACAAAAGTAAAAAACGTTATGTTACCTGGCTTTTGTTTAGATCCGGATATGGTAAACATAACGAGCGTTATTTGTTAGTTTTCCTGATATGGAAATAATAAAGGGCGTTTATATCATTTGTGTGTGATTAACCAATAGAATTGCGCTGTGTTATGTAAACAGAAGCAAAACTTCTGTAACATGCTCTTGTTTACGTACACCAGCGTACGTCTTGACGACAATATACTACTTACGCGCTGATTATGTTTGGCATATGAACAAAACTATATATTTTTTAATATTCCTTCTGTTGGTGGCGATTTGAACAAATATGAATATTTGTGCAACGAACGCTGCCCATGCCTTTAATTAACCCTTTATATTCGTTAAGAGGTATATTAATAGAAATTAACAATCAGTACCGAGAACCGTCGGTAATCGACATCAGAACCGGTACTGATTTAATTCCTGATTACTGCCGGTTCCGGTACCAGTACCTATTGGAAACCCTGCTCCAAGGAAATCTAAATAACCTACCTGACCTGCATTGCGGAATTTACTGGACATGAGGCCTACTACAGCAGCATCGATGTCAGCAGATTCAAACACAATGAATGCTGCGTTACCACCCAATTCCATCGATACCTTCTTCACTGTCGAAGCACATTGCCTCAGCAAAATCTGTAAGTTTAATCAAGGTCAAATTTTATCAATAATAAAGACTCAATCAGAACGCATCGAGTAAATGTCTAAACAAGGATTGTGCATCGAAGATGGCTTTCGTCAAGTGTTTTTTTCACTAAAAGAGTACATCTGTCATAGAAGAATTTCAAATTGGTTTACATTTGATGTGGAGGAGTAATCGTTTGACTATCGCTCAGGTTATCAAGCCAGCGGTCTTAAATTAGCTAAAAATAGACAAACAAAGGGCCATAACTCAGGTAAAAAAAATCGAACAAACCTAGTTTTTTAACTCAATTGAGATATTTATGTGATAGATATGTATGCCAAATATGGATGGAATCAGTTGACATTTTTTCAAGGTATCAGGCTAAAGGCCATATAATTGTGTAACATTTTAATGGTGTTGGGTTATCTTTAGACATTGTATCCAATTTTGGATATGGCGATAAATGCTTTGATATCCCAAACCATATGTGTTACAAATCTTTTAATTGTATTTCTTTAGTCTTTAAATTTGCAATGTGTTCTTGGCTGTATTGCTCGTGATATACTGATAACATATTCTGACCACAAATGGAGACAACGGGAAGACCAAGTTAAGAAACTATCAAGTTCATTCCGATCAGAATACAAGAATACGAATACATACGTCACTGACAATAAATCATATTGATACCGTCCATCAATTGAGAGTAAATTACCCACAAAGAACTGTCTGATAAAAGACACAAAGTCAATGTTGTTTTAATTACAACATAAACGCCAATAGTGAAAGGGTTGACCAGCCTGAAATTAGGATTTTAATTTAAACATATTTTATTGTATATCAATTATATACATGGGGATTGGGACACAAGTTTTTGTCAACTTAGTGACACCCTCTCCCTCTGAAATTAGGAAAGGACCAATATGGCAAGTCTCTGGCATAATGAAAGTGGGTGTAATGAAACCCTCAAGCCGATGATGCGACTTTACTATTTAAGGTCCACTTAATTTTCGAATCACCATATCACAATATATACAACATATTCCATGTTATATACTATTTGAAAGAGGAAGCTCCAAAACATTGCATTATTAACTGATCCGGTCGATTAAACTGGGAATATGTTGTTTTTGTCGAGGTACCAAGGTGTGTCCTGTATTTAATTTTGATCCGGACTGTACTATAAAGTCTATTGTACTCAATGGAAGTGGAATAACTCTATCTCTTAGTTTGAATTCGGATGCATTCTGGGTTTACAAGGGGGGAAGTCTTGGAATGAATCTCTATCACTTGGTGGATAGTCCTAGGCCACAGCTGCTTCATTTTCAGGCGAAATATATATTTTATTGGTTCCTCTTCCAAATGGTATATAATATGGTATAATCATAATGTTATCTGGGCATTCGAAAATTAAGTGGGCCTTTAACACATTCTATACGAAATGAATTCTCCCAGTCAGTTAAAAAGAGCACAACGGAATGGTCTATTATTTCATTTCGAGTGATGTTAAGTTGATAAAAGCAGGTGACAGATAAATAAAAGTGCATAAGGAGCCTTATTTCTTGAGGGAAATGTATGGTTGTTTGTTGAACTTATTATCTGAACATTTCCTATGGGATAACTACTTGTCAATGATGCTTTAGTATAGAAAGGGTTAAAAGCTTATCAGGTTCACTTCTCTAGAATTACTATGCATATCCTATTTCTGGGTCGATGGGGCTTTCCCAAGAAGACGGAATAAATTGTTACCAAATATGGATGCATGCCTAGTGTAGTACATGTTTGTGAGAATCAGTAGTATTGTTGCATTCAGTAACTGTAGTAGTTATAAAACAACAGAATGTGAACAATTTATCAGTAATAAATTCCATTGGCTGATAACAATTTGAAGATAATGTCCACTAGATTGCAACGACTAATTTTTATTGCATTCAATTATGAATACTTGCATGTAGTCTGTAAAATTTGTCATGTTTAATTTTGCTATGTGTGGGGAAATTTTCAACACACAATTTAAATATAACCAATCTGGAAGCTATGCTTGTAATTGTCATCAGCTTTTTAAAGTGACTAAATTCCGCCTTGTAATGAGTTGTTACGACAATAATAAATTAAATTGTGAACAGCATTATGTGGGAAGACTATTAACCTTTCATGATAGTCCAGGCACATTAGGCGTGAAAGGGGAAAAGTAAGGAAATAAATAGGGGAAAGCTTATTGTTTTATATTATTTAGGCCATAACATCGCGGATGCGTCACGAAAAGTCCCCTAAAATCCGAGTTGAGCTTTTTGAGTTAAACCATTTTTTCCATATAAAAAAACTAACTTTTATATTTTTCACAATCATGGGAATAATTGGATGCTATATCAATTTTTCAGCCGAAACATATACCAAATGTACTCAATATTGTTCAATACACAATTCTTGAACCAGATATACCAATTGAACGGGAAGATTTGAATGAATTTCGCACATTATGGACAAAAATAACTTAATGACCCCAAAAAATGATGATTTTTTTCAGACAAACTGTCGTAATCGATGTCAAATTTCTCGGGCTACTCATTACGTAGACGCGAGCAATTTGTTTTAAAAACTGCACATACACCACTCCTTCAATATAACATGCGGAATTAGCGACTATACCTATGATAAGTGGCCAATACTTGTAAAAACATAACCCTACCCCATAAACTGACTCTCGTCACATTTTGCCCTTCTGCTAGTCTAAGCGGTTGTTGTAGAAAACACAACAACTGTGAAAAAGGCGATAAAAGCATGACACTTGGCACATATGTTTCTTATACACTACTGCTCATTTTGCACATGTGGCGACATTCGCAACAGGCTCTTCTTAGCAACGGATGCTAGGCAACTACCCGGCATAGAATTAATGCATATGACTGATATTATGTTAGATCTAACAAACTAAATTACGTCGTGTAGCATTTTGTGGTGAAAATAATTGTTGTCAGTTTTGACCTGACTGACCAACTGCCATATGTTTTACTTACAGGACAGTGGTGGTGAAGGTTGCTAGGGACACACCCAAAATATAAAAATGCACATATGACTGATATTATTTGCTTTAACAAACTAAACTACACCAAATGGCACTTTTATGTTGAAAACAATGATAATAGTTGTTGTTAGTGTTGAGCTGGCTGAAAATAGTACCATATAATTCTTACTTATATGAGTGGTGTCTGTTGCCGGGGTCATACACGAAATACCCAAAATGCACTGATATTATGGTAGTTTTAACTAAACTCGTTTTTTATGGTGTTAATGTGAGCCTAACCAGAATGTGCTACAAATTTAGTTTCCATATGGGTACAATTATCCGTTATGCTCCACCAATTCAGATATCGGGAATTCAAAGTAAGAGTTGAAAAGTCGTTGCTTATATTTGATATGAGGCATTACCATAATAGTTAAATAAGCCATAGACCAACACAGCTAGATGTATAATGTAAGTCACGGACCCACTCCTCTATATGAAGAATAAAGGGCCAGCCACCAATATGTTACCATGGACCTAGCCTACAATAGTTGGGTTAGGACCCAGGCACATATACGTAGTCGTAGGACCCATGGCCATACATATAGACTAGGGTATGTTTAGTCCATGAACCAGACCGCTTCATATAAACCCTTACATACTGGCCTTGGATCCAGGCATCTATAGACTGGGCATACACCATTTAACTACGATGTTAGACGGGTATACATGGTCACCAAGGCCGCAATGGAGCGATGCCGTGTTATATAAATACAATAGTATACTCTATGGCGATGGACCTAGCCCATTATACATGTATGATACCTAAGCTGCATTTCCAAGGACCATGACACGGTTGCATGGTTCAAATACCCAAGTGCCCATGTACTCAGATACCATAGACCAAGTCCGATGCACAATACATTAGTACACCATGGATTCAGGACCATATATATGGTTAGAACATATGGGACAGTTTTGTGACAGATCAACCTATACATAGATATTGGACCGATGCCACATATATGAAGGTTAAGGGTGGAGGCGCCTATAAATAGCCCACACACATGCCACTGTAGGTTGGCCATGGACACATGCCCATATGTGTAGACCATGAACCAAGGCCGATATATGTATGCCATATAGCATTGTACCCAAGCATAAGCAGATGCCTATATGTAGAATATGGATCCACCCTTTATACGTGATATATCTACACCAAAGACCCAGGCACGTTTAAGTAGTCCTAATACCCAGGTGACTATAATTATGTATGCATTGGATACAGGTCCCTAAATATAAGCTACGGAACCGACGTTATTAGTCAACTCATAGATTCACATATATGCTGGTAGGCAATGGACTGATCCACATATATAGGAGACATATGGACTCCAGGCCCTACGGGTAAGACATGAACCAAAATGCCTGTGCATGGATCCACGTCTCTATATGCATGTCATGCAACGCCCTATAGGATGGAGGTCCCTATAAATTGGCCGTGTGCACCAATATGGCTATGGACCCAGGCTCATCCAAGTGGGAAATTGAGACGTCCAATATGGACTGCCCATGTATCCAGGCTGATTTAGTTATGACCTTATCCAACAGTTATGGCCTTATTACCAGGCACAGTCCTAAATAGTATATCATCGGTCCAGACCCCTTTCTATGACATGGACACAGTAGTTAAGACACGTCATTTGATACAGTTGCATATAGATAGGTCATGAACCATGGTAACTATGGGTTGATAATGGGCCCATGGCTGCCCATGTAAATAGGAAATGGGCACCGGTTCCTAAATGTAGTTCATGGTATCGCAGTCTGAAATATATAGGCCATGCTCATGTACGAGCTCCTATATACATGTAAATGACACATGCCAATGTATTGACATATATGTAGTTATGGCATGGATAGGAAGGACACATAGTTAGTTCCTACCGTATAGCAACTGGTGGGTATGCTACCACACCATGATATAGTGTTCTGCATGGATTACATTGTCAATTGTAGGGTGAATGATGGATTCCATGGGGGGGGGGGGGGGGGGGGGGTCAGGCGGTATCGACATAAATGTGGGTCAATATGTTTTACATGTCTCATTAAAATGCATTCCAACAATCGATTGATGGAAGATACAATCATAAACTCCACACAGGTATGTCATTTTGATAAAAATAACTGAATAGTCTGTCAGTTTTAAATAGATTTGTCAATGGTAGGTGGTTACCTAGCAACATTGAAACCTCAATACCAATCTGCCACACGGGAATCACATGAGAATACATCAGTACACAATACAACAACCTTTAGTGATGCATTATTGTCAATATAAGCATAATGTGGCATATTATGAAACAATTATATCATGTAAATTGCCCGAAACGCATACCATATTATGAAACAGTTATATCAGTTAAATTACCAGAAACTCATACATATGGTATGTTTTTAAAGGTGGATATGTCCATAGCAACCATTACACCACCGTTAGGTAACGAATGCAGCAACTTTACTGTCATGTTCACAAATACAACTATTATAATAATTGTGTTCAATATATGTATGTTACATGGCGTAGTTTAGTTTGTTTAAACTAACATAATATCAGTCATGTGTGAATTTTTCGATTTCGGGTATGTCCATAGCAACCGTTACCAGAAACATATAGTAATTGTTTAAGTCGAACCCACACTAACAACAACTATTAAAGTTGTTTCACCATAAAATGATAATGACGTAGTTTATATTAGTTTGAAACTACCATAATATCAGTCAGTTCGGCATTTTTCTATTTCGGGTATGTCCCTAGCAACCGTTACCATCCCAGTAAGTAAGAAATATGGTAATTTTCCAGCCAGATCCACTCTAACAACAACTAATTTTATTTTCACCATAAAAATACTGCATGACATAGTTTAGATTGTTAAAACTGCCATAATATCAGTCATATTTGTATTTCTTCGATGTCGGACAGTTGCCTAGCAACCGTTGCTAAGGAAGGACCTGCCGCGATGTTTACACATCTGAAAATGATTAACATTGTATAGGGAACCTACGTGCCAAGATTCATAGTGTCATCACCATTTGCACAATTGTTACGCCAAACGCCAGGACTATTATGTGGTAGTTTGGCCTGTTATACACTCAAAGCCATGGCGTACAATTTAGGGGGTAGTGTTAAGTTTCCGGCTATAAAATCTTAAGAATGGTGATAGTTCGATATATCTTATCACTTTCCTTTTCTGAATTAACCACTGGTCTAATATAATGGTTCATATTTGAGCTCATTGCCGTCTGAATACCTTTACTCGCCCTCTTTTATTAGGAAAATGTTGAATCACCATGCGATTTATATGCTCTCTTCGGCAATAAATGTCATCACAATTATGGAATATCGACTGTTAGTAAGCTCTAGTATCAATTACACATATCTAGCGACACCTGCTCCACGATGGACGGGTATGTGTGAAGAATGAGTCCGTAAATTAGCCTACATATGACTGCATTCGCGTATGGTCTGATGGAATTTCGTCAGAATCTGCACCTTTACGAAAAATCATGATATCTCAAAAAGCTCAACTCGGATTCTAGGGGACTTTTGCCATATTGTCCATAATCATCTTCTTAGTAATCCCAGAAAAATTCAGCTTTCCCCTATTTTTTTCCGTAGTGAAACCTAATGTGCCTGGACTATAGGGAGCCTCGCATTTATAAGAGAATGCACTCGTTTAAAAGGTCAAGGTAAATATTTTTAGGCCAATGTATTCTCTTATATATGCATTGGCACAGGGTTTTCGCAAAATTTCAGGAAGCACCAGTCATGGAAGGGTTAATAGAGAAATGGGTTATGAATAGAAATTCTAGAGACGTAAATCTCGTATTTTTTAGGAGTGCAATATTGAAAATATCAGAAATCTAGAATTGTTAAAGATTGCACATAACAATGTAAAAATAGTGCCGATATCAGCTGGGGGGGGGGGGGGGGCAGGTAAAAACTAGAGGATATATACAAGGTCCGGGTGGGTGGGTCTGAGCGCCGATAACAGATTATTCCAATGCCATGTAAATTATTTTCCAATTCCATGTTTAAAGATAAATTATGACTACTAAAATGATATTAAATGTACAGTCTTATAAACTGGACCACAATAGAGCATTTATCAAGAGAAGGAGCTCCTAGTTTCTATATTTACCCAATATTTGTTCTTTTATAACACAATACCATGGGGTTAGTCCCGCTTCTTACAAGGACAAAAATTGCACAGAAAAAATAAGATTTTCCTTCAGTTCTCATTGTTGTTTTTGACATTCAATTATTGCTGCGATGCCAATATCAGCTCATTTAATTCTTCTGGTGCTTTCAATGGTATGAATATTAAAAAATAAACAGATTTTCTGTATTATTGTATGATGTTCATCATTGGGTAGATGGGACCTTGAATTACTGGGACCTTGGATTATTGTGACCTAACGATATAACGAAAAGCTGAGTAAATGAACATAACACACTAATTATTACAAAACAAGTATTCATCTTTGAGATTATAGCTTTTATTTCGGGATTACTGTTTCTGCCACACCATCCCTATATATACATGCATGCTCTATACATCATGGTAGTATACATGTGTCTCTCTGATGTGTAATAGATGATGTAAAGCTGGAACATTTTTACTAGTAGGTATGGTGCATAAGGTCTGTGCAAGGGGGGGGGGGGCTTAAATACGCCATATAGTTAAGGCATATAAGGGTAGAAATAGAGCAGTTAGGGGGTGTGGCGGAGCAGCGAGCGTTACAAGCCCCTGTATTAATTAATACAGAGACTAGCTGACCATTTAGTCATCTAGCCGGGGCTAATCACAACACATCTTTGTCGCATATATACTGTGGGTAACATATATATGGGTTTGTATTTGACAAGTTTAGTTAATGAGTGTTTTGTGATTTCCGGTGCTTTTCTTTAAGCTTACCTGATTGGAATTTCATCCGGATTGTTGTTTAAAACATTTCACACCCTCTGTCTGTCTTTTCTTGCTATTTTCAATGTTTTTAATCAAACTTTGGGGGTGGGTCCTGAATTGCCCTTGGAAAAAACTTGTGTTGGAAGTGTGGGTGTCCGAGATTGGAAAGGAAAAACACTTGCGTTCCCAGGAAATTAACAAGAGCATCACTGGGGTGAGGCAAAGTACGCCCATGGTAATTTCAACAAAGGGCCATAACTCTGGTAAAAACTGGCAGGTAGAACCATAATTTGAAAAATAAGCCTACAGACAGATGGATGGACAGACTAATAACATAATATGTTCTGTTTTTAAAACTGGCATATAAAAACAAAAAATTTCAACCTTGTATCCTGGAATTTTTTGCTGGCCCCTGTCCATATTATATTTATAAGGGTTCTCACCTTGCCTATCGCCGATGAACCTGTGAATGACAAGGCATTGACCAATGGGCTTTCACATAATGCCCCGCCCACACTTGATGCATTGTCCCTTGAAGCAGTGACAACATTCATAACTCCAGGTGGGAAGCCAGCTTTTTCAGCCAACTGAAAGCAATAAGTTTTAATAAAGGAAATAAAAGAGCATTGCTGGCACGTGGCTAAATACACCCATTTGTTTGATAAAATTCTAACAAAAGTCATACATGCTTAATTATCAAAACAATAATGATATGCTGCTACAATGGTATCCTTTCTTAATCAAGTGACTATACTTTAGTAAAAAATTGTAAAAAATAATAACAAATGATGAAAAATTGTTAGGCCAATGCATTCTCTTATATATGCGAGTTGACCTATGGTTGACTCACATATATAAGAGAATGCATTGGCACAGGGTATATGGGTTCATACAAAAATCGGACCTGGCACTGAAAGGGTTAAATCAGTGCTCATTTACTATGTTGATTTATTACATGATCCTACCCTTATTCCGTTCAATGTACCCATTCTATAAATTGTGATATTAAACGTTGGTTTGATAGCAGGAAATAGTGCTAGGTGACCTTTGACTTCTGGTTTTTCGTCTGTTTACATTCCATACGCTACGTCTCAAAATACAATGGCTTCTAATATTTTTCCAACAAACTATAATGATTAAAAAGTTTGAAAAGTTATGTCATTAAATATGCCAAAGAGTCTTTATATATCTGGACTATTTCTTTATGCAGGCAAATAATCCATAGTTATGTGAAATGTCATTGCATGCCTTATAAAAGCCGATGTTAGTGTCGCATCCCATTTGTTGTCTTAAGTGTGTTTTATCGAGGTTTTGGATCATGTAATAAATAGAATCCATAACTCGTCCCCAGTTTATAGCAAAATTTACAAAACTCGTCCAGTAAATTCCACTATAAACTGGGGACTCTTTGTAGATCCTCTATATACGTTACCGGCTGAACTTATTTTAGCTTTTGCTGTTCCAATCTGATCACATTTCTATTGTCATTTTGTCCAACTCAATATTTATCAGTTATTTCTGTGGGTGTGTTTTATATTATTGTTTTAGTTTCGGTTTTCTCAATGATACCATATTTTCGGATTGTGCAATCTTGGCCTAAATCAACATAAGCGCATCTCTGGCATGTCCGATAGAGGCATAGAATCAATTGGTGAGTGAAAGTGGACATAAAATACTTACATCACATAGAGCAAGAGCAGACAGTGGTGTGTCTTCTGCAGGTTTAAGTACTACTGTACACCCTGCTGCTAGAGCAGCACAGGCCTTCCGGGTTATCATGGCACTTGGAAAGTTCCACTGAATAGAGAGAAAAAGAGAAAACTTATCAACAGGCAGAATGAAAATATTAAATGTAAGCAAGGTTCGCACTGCCATTGGTCAAATTTGGCAATGGCAAACACATTTCATTTGGCAAAACTTTTGGTGTGTATACGGATTAATTTTATTTACAGGCATAACATCGGGCATCAATTTATGAAGATGAGAAATTAATTAATCCCTTCAATTTGGCAAGTCATTTTAGAATTTGGGATAAAAAATGCATTTCGCAAAAATTTTAGTCCAGCACTAACCCTGATTCAGCTGATTGTAAGATATATTGCGAGCACCAAGAATCAAAAGGTTGTGGAGTCAATTTCTCAGTTTACAGACAGTAGTCAATAAAACAAAAAATATTACATACACCTTCGGTGCTGGCATATATTCCTCCGCAAATTCAAACATGGGCAGGATGGAACCCAAAGTTTACATAAAATATGGAGAATAACTCTAACGGGGAAAAAGCTAATACATGTATCACTACACTATATTGAAAGCTGCTGTGACGGTGAACATCCACACAAAATTTCAAAGAGATCCTATAATCCACGGCTGAAGTACTCATAGCTGAAATACTCAGGCAGATGGAGAGAAAAAACATTATTTCCAGACATTTAAACAAGGAAGGGTAATTAAAGAGCAGAAAGTATTCAAGATGGTGAAACTTCACATCAAAATTCATTCAGATCGGATAATTTGAGATGGGAAAAAAAAACATTTATTAAAAAAATAAAATAAAGAAAGATGATTCTAGGATAGAAAATGCAAACAATGAGATATGATCCTCTTGTGAAAGCACTCCCTATTGTGAACCTCTATACCAAATTTCATTTAGATCCGATAAACCCGGTCTAAGATTTTGGCATGGGCAGACAGAAAACCAGATAAACAAAGTAGGATAACTTTAGAACGGAAAACAAAAGAAACATTATTGGGCCATTTTTTGAAGCAATCTCAATGCTAAACCTCCTGGGAAGTATCTATAATCTTGGCTTATATATTTCCTAAACACCTCTGCAGATGAATTAGACCATTCTAGTGTATACTTTTGTAACTGAAATGTGACAACCCATATAATAGTAATGAAAGGATCAATACTCACCGGTGTGATCATGGCAGCAACACCGACGGGTTGCCTCAGGACTAACAGCCTATTAGTAGATCTGTTGGATGGGATAATTTCCCCATAGATTCTTTTTGCCTCCTCAGCATACCATTCTATGAAACCCATGCTATATGCCATTTCACCTCGTGCCTCTGCTAAAGGCTTACCCTATGATTAATTATATGGAAGAGTAGAATTACCAACATTGAATGTAACAGCCAATGTCCTGCAAATATTAAAGTTTCAATGTCAATATTGGGCACCTGATTCGGTATTGACACTAAATCGGTCATCTGATTTGCTAATATTCAAATCCATATAATTCGGTGCTGTGGCTTCTTGCATTTAACCCTTTCATGATGGGAGCTGTGCTGGAGCAGCATTAAAGATACTGTGCCAGTGCATTCTCTTATATATGCAGGTCTCCCATAGGGAGCCTCTCACATATAAGAGAATACACTGGCTTACAAGGTCAAGGTAAATATTATTAGGCCAATGTATTCTCTTATATATGCGAGGCTCCCTATGGGAGACTCGCATATATAAGAGCATGCATTGGCACAGGGTTTTGCCAATGATGTCTTTCAGAAAAGCAGAAAAGAGGCATGAAAAATTTCCAGTGTCACAAACCAAAAACAGGGGTTGCACACCAAAGATGGCTCTAATGGTCATAAAATTGCTAAAAATAGATAAACTCAGGGACAAAACCTGGTGTTCAAACTTGATCAAGATATTGTTGCGAAAGATCCATAACCCTATAAGAATGGAATCGGTTGAATTTTGTTCAAGTTATGGTGCCAAGTCATAAAATTGACAAACTAAGGGCTATAACTCAGGGAAAAATTCAGATAAACCTGATTTTCAATCTCGTTCATGCTATTGTTGTAAAAGATCCATATACCAAATATGAAAGAAATTGGTTGACTGAAAAACATTGTTATAATCAATGGATAAATTTATAACATCATGGCGCAAATATAAATCTCAGTATATTATGATTTGACAACAAAAAAGTTGTTTGAATATAGCCAATTTAACACTGAATGTATGCATGGATATCAAAATTAGGGTGAAGAAAGATGGCAGCAGAATTTTCTATGCAGCCATTGGCCGGCTCAATTGTTGATTGGTCAAGATTCAAGATTCAATAAGATTTATTTCGTATTCAATATAATTATAATACATATATATCAACAGGACCCCACAAAAAGTATAACTTGTAAGGGCAGGGCCCTTATGCTTGTATAATGATACAGTGTTATGTGTACGTATATTGGGTGTATATAGTGCGGGTGCGTATTTACAATGTGTGTATTATTGTATAGAGATGGGCAAGAAGGGGTGGGGGCATGGGGTGGGGGGGGGGGTCGGGTTGTGAGATGGTGATTATAGTCATTTTTTTTAGTTGTTATTCTTTATCTGATAGCCAATGTGATTATCTTGATGTCTTTATGCTGAGACCTGCGCGATCGTCTTGCAATTTTCAATCATGTGGGGAATACCAGTATTTAAGGTGATCAATGAAATATGGGTGTGAATACTGCTTGATTTGGTTGAGGAATTGGTTAAGGTTATAGACAAGTTGATTGTTTTTGCACTGTTGTTCAGATGAGTGACAAATAGTAACACATGGAGGAAAAGTGGCATAAATTTGGTTGGCCTGTTCCTCACCGGGAGAGCTGGCCAGGAGAGGGAGGATTATACTATGAGAATAAAGAGAAGTTCATTAATTTCTGCCCCCTCTTCTGGACAGTCTCTGCCGTAAGGGACTGCTGGCTGGTATTGCCTTAGTATATATAATAGGGGAGAGAATACATATAAACTGGATTGTTATTTGATATTTGGGGTGTATTTATTAATGAAATGTGATTTTAGGTACTTATAATATTTGTCACTAGTTTCTACGCGAAGCTTACAATCACATGGGAGTTCATTCCATAGACATCTAGCTCTGGTTGATATGACACTTCTTGCTTTTTTTGTTCTTCTGAATTCACAATACAGATTTGAATTTGCTTTGAACCGGGTATTGTGGTTATGGATATCATGTATAT
Source organism: Siphonodentalium dalli (assembly GCA_032622095.1). NCBI lineage: Eukaryota > Metazoa > Mollusca > Scaphopoda > Gadilida > Siphonodentaliidae > Siphonodentalium > Siphonodentalium dalli. Next base: position 201,696,629 of record CP136061.1, on the reverse strand, counting down.
TAGTAAATATTGAAGACAGTGATTTGGGGAGTTTCTTTTGATGGAAATCATGTAAAATTTGTATTAGTTGCATGTTTCCAATGTCATTCATCAATAGCAAATTGTGGTCCCTGCATATTTCTGGTATGCTTTTTTTTTTGTAAGATAGTGTGGCGATAGCTTTGTTTTGTATTTTTTCAAGATTTTCAAGGTTTTTCTTTGTTGTTGCACTCCATATGGCATTACAATATGTGAGATGTGGGATAATCAGTACAGAATAGATTGTTTTCATTGTATCTCTGGGTATGAAATCATTGATTTTTCTCATGACTCCTAAATTTTTTGACAGTTTTTTAGTAATAGATTCCACTTGCATATTCCATGATAAATTTTCTTCAATAATAATTCCTAGGAATTTAGTGTTTTTAACTCTTTGTATCTGATTTTCATTGATCTTGAGCTCGGGTAGGACAGTTATTTTTGTGCATAGATCTGTATTCGTAAATATCATGTAATAAGTTTTTTCTAGGTTTAGAGATAGTTTATTAGCAAGAAACCATTTGCTCATTGTCTCCATTTCTTTGTTGACTACATCATATGCCTTATTTATATCTTTATTAGAGTAAAATGCATTTGTATCATCAGCAAATAATATTAGATTCAGGTCCTTACAAATATTTGGAAGATCGTTCATATATATCAGAAAGAGTAGAGGGCCAAGTATAGATCCTTGTGGAACTCCACATATTATGTCTGTTTGTGAAGACAAGTGGCCTTCATATTGTACAGATTGTTTTCTATTAGTCAAATAGCTTTGGAACCAGTTCAGTGCAACCCCACGACATCCATAGTTTTCAAGTTTATTTAGCATTATATTATGATTTATTGTATCAAATGCCTTTGATAGATCAAGGAATACCCCAATGGTGTGTTCTCTATTATCTAGGGCTTGGGTAATTTTCTCTAAGAGATCAGTTAGTGCCAGAATAGTTGAGTGATTCTTTCTGAAGCCATATTGACTTCTATATAGAATATTGTATTTGGTTAAGTATTTGTTCAGTCGGTTGTACATCATTTTTTCTAGGATTTTGGAAAATACAGGTAGCACAGAGACTGGCCTGTAGTTACTTAATGTGGTTGGGTCTTTAGCTTTGAAAATAGGTACAACTTTTGCTATCTTCATGAGGTCTGGAAATATTCCTTTAGCAAGAGAAAGATTGCATATATGTGTAATGGGTTTAATAATAAATTCGCTACAATGTTTCAATATTGAACACTTGAGATCATCAATACCGGCAGCCTTTTTTGCACTGATATTTTTGAGAATTTCTATGACTTCAAGTTCATCTGTTGGTTGGATAAAGAATGAAGAACACTTTAGGTTGATTAAGGTAATCTGCTGGATTCTTGTTAGATTTAATTTTTGAAGCAAGGGTTGGTCCAATATTGGTGAAGAATTCATTGAATTTGGTAGCAATTTCCTCTTTGTTATTAATATATTTATTTTCATAAAAGAACTCTGTTACATTTTTGCTTCCCTTTTTCTTGTTGAGAATGTTTTTAATCAGTTTCCATGTGCCATTGATATTACCTTCATATTGTTGGAATTTCCTATGATAATAGTGTTGTTTAGCAGTACGGATAATTGAATTTAGTCTATTCCTATACTTCTTGTATCGATCATTATTATAGTATGTTCTGTTCTTAATGAATATTTTATATAGTTTATTCTTTCTTCTAATGGAATTCAGTATACCTGCTGTTATCCATGGATTGCAATGATTAGAAGGTTTGATTTTCTTTCTGATGTTTGGAAAATTATTATTGTAAATGTTTGTTAATGTTTCGTGGAAAGAATTGTAGGCTTTGTTGCAATCCTGGTTGTCTAACACCATAGTCCAGTCAATTTTGGATATTTCGGTTATAAAATTTTCTTTGTTTCTTTTTGAATAGTCTCTTTGCCATATAAATACGTCTTTCTTATTCATTGTTTTAGTTCCATTGCTCAAAAGGAGATAGATAGGCATGTGATCTGTAATGTCTTCCACGAATATACCAGCATTGATAGATGAGGAGAGGAGACAGTTGGAGAATATGTTGTCAATAAGGGTTGCACTGAACTCAGTTATTCTAGTGGGTTTCGTTATTGATGGCAAGAACATAAATGACTTTAGTAAGTTAAGGAAGTTGTTTCCGCTGGTGTTATTAGTATTTATGTTTATATTAAAGTCTCCCATTAGGAAACAATCTTTTTTCTCTTTATGTATCTGGGTTAATACTGTTTCAAGTTTTTCAAGAAAGTCATCGACATTAGAATTTGGGCTTCGATATATACATCCTACTACTTGTTTTTTGTTTTTTTTGTTTTTGTCAGAAATTTCAATAAATAAGCTCTCAAAGTTCTCACTGAACAAAGACAAGTCTGATCGTACCTGTGCTTCAATGCTTTCATGTACATAAAGTCCAACTCCACCCCCACCTCTATCACTCCTGTGTTTCTCATATAAGCTATAGCTTCCCATTTTGTTAGATCCACAGAAGATTCATCCTTAAGCCAAGTTTCAGTAACGCCTATTAGATCAAATCTATGTCTACAGGTATACAGGAAAGTGGATAACTTGTCCATATTTTTTAATAGTGAACGTATGTTGAAGTGTATCATTGATGATGACACATTTTGGTTTATTATTTTCAATTTATCGTTAAATTCATCAAGGAGGGTATAGTTAGAGGAGTTTTCAGGATTTGTCATCATCATCCATTTGATGTTCTTCACGGAAGTCATCATTTAGAGTGAATGGGTTCATTAAAAATGATTTATTTGAATTTGTGTGAGTATATTCTTGTTTCATGTCAAATAATGCCAGTCGAAACAGTGCCTCTTCCTCCATGTGATTAAATGGAAATAACGTCTCATTACAATGGTAGCAAAACCATGGGCTATCATCATTAGCTTGCTTCATGAAATCTGTTTTTAGTAATTTAGAGCAGCGGAGGTGAATCCATTGATCACACAGGTCACAACATAACGCATCTTGATTTTTTCTCACTGATTTGTTGCATGTAGAGCATGGGTATTTTAGAGGCATGGTAATGTGGTTGTATGGGGGGGGGGTATGGAGGGGGCGGTGTGTGCGAGTGGTGAACTTTTTGAAGTTATTTGTCCAAATGTAGGGTGTTCACATCAACGGAGAAATGGCTGCAAGAAAAAAAGAGTGTATTTTTAGATGAACTGGGAGATGACTTATTCAGTTTATATGATTTCCAGAAGAGAATGTGTATTACGTAATGGATGGTTGGATATATGTTGTTTTCCATGCACATGCTTGACAAAACTCAGGAAGTATATACATAATAACGTATCAATCATTAGTGCATGCAATTATAGTTTTGTGAGTTAAACACATACATGTAAGCTTATAGCATGCAGCAACAGATGAGTATGTCACAAAAACAAAATAATACATATATAACAAAGACACACAAGAACAGAGGCATGCTAGTCGATGGATTAACATGAGATGGAAGTATGCTGTCCAGAGTCAATGACACGATACGCAGTCACTATGATGATGAGAGTATGTTGTCCAGAGATGATTATACACTGTCATGACGTTGAAAACAAAACATGCTGTCCAGAGATTATATCTTTCACAGTTAGAATGATGAAATAGGCATCCACGGTAAATCACGAGACAGAAGCATGCTGACCAGCGAATATATAGCACAGTCATGAATGATGATGATCCAGATATTTTATCATTCACAGTTATGATGAGACATGCATCCATAAACGATCACGAGACAGAAGCAGAGAATATAACACAGATATGAATGATGATGATCCATGCATAAGAATGTGTATGCATTGTAGTTTGAGTATCTATGTTTAATTGTCAACATACTCTAGCTGATTTAGCTCCTTTACTAGGATTTTTTTGCCATTGTTTAAGAGTGCAATTATTTTGCCATCCAGTGTCCAGGAGTTTTTAACACTGGGGTGAGAATTGACATCTTTCAAAAGTTTCATGTTCTTTTGAGTTAGGCTCAATATCCGCTAATAAATATTTGATTGACAGCTGTGGAAAGGTCCATTGGTTGACGTTTGTTCAAGTTACCACACTAATGGACATAATTCCCGTTATAATTTTCCGCTGAAGCACAAGAGGTCATGACGTCATTCAGTAGTGAATAGGTTGGTAAGCCAAAAGCATAACTGTACACAGCTTATACACAAAAGAAAATGTTCTAATGTTCGGCACACAATGTATGAAAGTCATCGAATCATCTAATTCTAAGTGGAATTAACATGCCATTTATGAATTTCTGCACCTGCAGAACGGGGTATGATAATTCTGAAAACACTTGTATTGATCTATTGAGAAAATTTCTTATAAATTAAACATACACATTCAGCTGTCATTATTGTGGCGAGATCTTCTGAATTTTCGGCAACCAGTTGATGCCACTTCTTCATAATATCGCTACGCGCCTGGAAAAGCAAAGTTTGAACAATTAGTCAGAACAATTAGAACATACTCTTGGTGTGAAGTTTCCAACTGATGCTGACTGATGTCATGTCGGGCATAAATATTTCCAACTGTTCAAAATTTTGACCACAGTCAGGGGAGTGGAGACACCCCCCGCTAGGAGAGTGGAGACACCCACCCCCTCACTGTCGTCATATCCCTGGTTCTATAATTATTGATTCATATGACTACAGATGACTAATTAAATGATGTATACATGTAGTTTCCTGAGTTTATGTCACCTACTGATACAAGACAGTCAATGACTGTGGGGTCACTCACCAGACTGCAAAGACTGATAAGATTGGGACTCTGGAGACCACAACAGTCAGAACTTTTCATAATCACTTTAAAAGAAGTAGATCTAAACAGGATATGTGGCTAGAGAGACTTCACATATGTAGATTGGTGAAAATCCACCTTGAAATTACCAACTGTCCACTAATTAATGAATTTGGTATTTCAATGATTTTATTAGACACAAAAGTGTTACTATGGAGTGAAATAGTTATGTCTCTGGCTCTGCCCTTATTTGACTTTGTGATCACATTTTCACAAATCTGTCACCCAAGGTAATTTCATACCAAATATAGCAAAATAGGCCATTTGGTTCTTGCATAGAAGACATATAATGAATTACTATGGAGAGAAAGAGTAATGTAGCTGGCCTTGCACCTACTTGACCTGGTGACCCTGATTGAACAAATCTGAATCCCAATCACCAAAGAAGCCTCAATATTAAATATGAGCTAAATAGAGCTGGTGGTTCTTTCAAAGGACATTTTTCAAGTTTGCCAAACATGTTCTAGTGAGGTGGTGGATGTGGGAGTGTTAAATGTCCTGTTTAAAGATTTGAACAATACATATGATAGATTGTTGTTGTAATTGGTATTTAATTTCCTCTAGCAGATCTCAAGGGAATGTTTATAAAAATGTCAGATTTCACTTGACATGTGTAGGCATACCCCGCATACAGTTAGAGCCAAAGTAAATGCTTCTTATTAATGATTCTGTCAAGAATTTTAGTAAATATTATTTTTGGGACCAGGGTGGCATAAGCAGTGAACTTGAGTGAAGGGCCAGGGGGCACAACCTTCAAAAAATGTATGGCATTAGTTTTTCATTTATCTCATATATATATATATATATATATATATATACATAATTGATCATGGAGTTAAATACATATTTTTCTTTTCTTTTTTTAATATTTTAATAAAAAAAAACAATTTAACTTTTTTTTTTAAATATTCTTTTATTTAAAAAAAAAATTGTTTCTTTTTTTTTTGGTTAAAGAGTTAAATCTAACAAAAATATTTTTTGGAGTTATGTCCACATTTTACCCAGTGACCTGATTTGAACAAATCTGAACCCCAGTCACCCAATGATCCTTCATACCAAATATGAACCCATATGGCCTGATGGTATTTGAGAAGAAGTCATTTTAAGAATTACTATGGAGGGAAAGAGTTATGGCCCTGGCTTCGCAACTATTACACCAAGTGAACTCATTTGAAAAAATGTGAATGTGAGTCACCTTGGGAATATCCACACCAAATATAAAACCATTTGGTCTTATCGTTCTGAAGATGTTTAAAAGAATTACTATGGTGGGAAAGAGTTATGGCCCTGGCTTCACAACTATTTGACCTACTGACCTCATTTGAACAATTCTTAATGAGAGTCACCTAGGGAACATCCACACCAAATAGGAACCCATTCGTATTATGGTTCCAGAGGAGAAGATGTTCAAAGAATTGTTGACGGACGGATGGACGGACGATGGACGGATGACGAACGAGGAGTGATGACTATAGCTCCACTGGAGACTTCGTCTCAGGTGAGCTAAAAACAAAACAATACAACCTGGTAATGCAACCGAATCGATCAGTAGTCAATGGAGTTGATCATTTTCTGTACACTGGTAAGTGCCTATGTGCCGTGTTCCCACTGGCCCAAAAAGTTTAGCCATTTCCAGATTTGTTTAGCCAAATGTTTTTCCCCAGGGTGTAATCGATATTTAAAGGTACTCAATCTGATCAGACGCTCCTAATTTACTAGTTATTTGGCTTCAGGGGTCCAAAATATTTGATTCGAGGAACCCACCCATCAAAGCTCAGAGTGATTAGATATCGATGTTTGATGTTTGCAATTTCTATTGTTTCTGGGACAGAACTTGCCGGTCAAACGGACGGTCTTGCAGATAAAGATGGATAACTCTAAAATCAAGTGGTAATAATTGTCGTCAATAGATTGGACACTTCCCTCAACGATATCCGCCATGTTGTACACACATATTTAATATTCGTCGAGCTACATACGAAGTGGACACACAAAGTATACACAACAATTTACTCACATACGCCATCAAACCACAGTGAAGTGACAAAGAGGTCAACGCCACTGTCTTCTATTTTTGCATTTGGCTATAATGGCTATCAGCAGCGCGAACCCTGCCTATGTGTCAAGTGAGCAGTAAGGTGATGACAACTATTGGAGGACATGGCATAGCAAGGCCAACTACTGAATATACTTCTTTTTATAAAATAAACAGTCTTTATTATCCAGAAAACCGACGAGCTGATGCTGTCTGAAACATATGACGTAATTGCGGCAAACAAATAAATATATTGTGAAAACATGGCGATAACTGTTGGTGGGCATGGTAGAGCAAGCTCAACTGCTGGAAGTAGACTCATTGATACGATCTTTGTGATTTCTAATTCAGTGCATCCTGATTTATATTCTAAAATGTTAGGTTATATTTTAAAGTGGTTTAGATATAATTTGAAATATCGTAATTTTGTCCTATAACTAAGGAAATGAGGCGTTTTACATATATACTAGTATTTCAGGGTTCAAAGGATTAACAGGCCAAATATCATTCTCAGTTGAATTTCAATAAAAGGTCGTGGACCACACATCCCCCGAAAAAAGATGTTTTTCTTAGGAGGGGTTGGCTTTTTCAGAAAATTAAAAATAAATATTTGGTAGAGGAGAAGACTTCATATTAGCCCTCGGGCTTGTTGTCTGATCCTCAATTCCATAATGAACTCTTATATTTTGTATACCACACATCCCCCGAAAAAAAATGTTTTTCTTAGGAGGTTGGCTTTTTCAGAAAATTAAAAATAAATCTTTGGTAGAGGAGAAGACTTCATATAAGCCCTCGGGCTTGTTGTCTGATCCTCATTTCCATAATTAACTCTTATATTTTGTATATTTATGTCATCTGTATATTATGTTATTTGTTTGGATTTGGAAATAAAATATGTTCACATCAAATCTTTGGTAAAAATCATTTGAAAATTAGAATGGTAAAGTCAAGAAAGGGCAATAACTCTGTGAAATATATTTTTATTTCTGTCGTCCATATACAATTTGCACATTAGCAATATATGGGTAACAATATCCTTTAGATTCAATTCTCTACACTCAAAATTGTTGGAGGATTGAAATTTCACATCAGCAATATATTGGTAAGAATATCCTATAAAGTTTCAATTCTCTATATTTGAAACTGTGGGAGAGTTGATTACAAAATGAAGGTACCCATAATGTGTGGCAGACACACAAATGGACAGATGGATGTATGGACAGATAGACGAAGGTCATTTCTATAGTCCCCCAAATATTAACTTTTCGGGAGACAATATAGTGATACATACCTTAGCAGTAGTGTTCCTCCATGACTGGAAAGCTTTAAACGCAGCATTGATTGCACTGTTTGTATCATCAGCAGTCATGTCCGGTACCCTACCAAGCAAATCTCCAGTTGAGGGGTTGAGAACTATAAATATCATGTTTCATACTAGTGTTATGGAATTAGACACCGGTAAAATATTTATATGAAAATATATCATCAGTTTAATCACTTTAATGTGAATTTCCTCATGGGTATGAAGTGAAATCGAAGGAATCAGATTAAAACTCTCTATATACTAAATAATCATTGATGAGTAGTTCCCTCAAGCTATGTTCAAATAATAAGTAATTGTCTGAACATTTCCCACCAATGAATAGGACTCCTTCAGCTCTTATATAATCTTTGTACAGTCTCTCTTGTCATCTCGCTTTTCCTGAACACCCTTCCAAATTAATAACAGACCATTTCAATCTATACAGTTATAACTGGGTGGGAAAATCCATTTAGTATAGAAAGGATTAAAACTGTTCTCAAATGTCACCTGTCATTAATAACATGATCTGGAGTCTAAGTAGCTACAGGAGACTGTGAACTTAATGGTATTAATAAATTGTGTCAACACTACATGTATGTGTATACATATACAAAGATTTAAAGGTCCGTCCTTTCTTCACAAAATAAGCTGCACAATTTTCTGCATTTGGGTGATGTTTGAAAACTGTACAATTTGGAAGATTGCATTACGCGAAATTCAAAGTTCAAATTCACAGAAAAAACATTTCCATGTCGAACCTGATGACTTACCATGAATTAGGGTTTGCTTCGGCATGCTGGAATTTTATTGCTATTGCCATGGCAACATGACTTAATCAAGCAAAGCAGTAAAATATGTCACTCCTGTTACTAACAAACAACAATCAGCTTACACCAATAGCAGTCATTTCATATGACTAAAATATATTTATTGCTATTACCTTTTGTTACTTCTTGGAAACAATTGAGCTTGAATAAGCTCATCATAGCGAATATGTTTAAAATCTCTATAAGCATGGGTCAACTCACACATTTATTGCATAAAAGAACACAACTGATTACTATGTAGGCCATGAACTTAAGAGTTCCAAGTTGATCATATTTGCATAAGTATCAACACTTTGTACCAATCTCAATATAATAATAACTGTTTTCTTTGGATCAGTATTTTTTTTAACAAAATATAAATATGCACTGGTAACAGGAGTGACATTGGTAACAGGAGTGACATTTTGGTAACAGGAATGACCCTCCTGGTTTTCACAATGTGGCCATATACAGTGAATTTTGGTACACAATAATGTTAAGTCGCTCAAGAATATTGCTTTTTTATGTGATCATCTTCTGCAAAACTGAAACCGTGTTTGGCAAGGTTAACACTCTGGCCTGCACTCGACTGGTGGGCATCAACAGATGGATACAACTGGACTCATAGGCTGATTCAGATAAAGAATAGGTTTGGGTTTTCACAATTCACCCTGTAAAAATTGGTTTGTCTGTGGTTTATATTGAGAGCTAAGACTATTTATAAAAGTATGCAACTGTTTTGCTTGTTGGTGGGATAACTTGGAATAAATATCAAAAGATTTTGCTGTAGCCACCAAGACCAGTCTCTGCATCTCTGATGTGACTCTTGTTGGAAATATAGTATAAAATCTTATTTTGAATCAAACCGGAATACCAAATCATTAATATCCATTTGACTCTTCAATACTAGTAGGTCACATGTGACTTTTCCCATTAAGATATAGCTAGAAGCTGTATAACACAAGACTACAATTTATGGTCTTTATTTTGAACAGAACTGTGCTATCAATTTCTGATATTTTATATGTGGCAAATTTAAAGAAGTTGACCATGGTCTGAATGGGGGGGGGGGGGGGCTTGCAAAATATCAAACAACAAATATAAAACATATATTACTTCATATTTTTTTCAAATGGATTATATTGAATTTCCTTCTTGTGATGAAAAGTGATGACTACTGACTTTGGTGATCTTCATTGACAAGAACTGGCTAATCAAAGGCATTGTTGGCAATAATGTATATACATGTATTATACTTTCACTAACAGTATTTATTATGTAAATTTATGATTGCCAATAGGGCCATTCCATGTCACATGTGTTACATTTTTCATGAAATTTTGGTGATATTTTAAAGCAGCATTTGGTGTGCATTCAATATAATACAAAATGATTCACTACATACATGTGGTCAAGATAATGACCCCATCATAACTATGTGATCGGTCCTTAAGTCTGTGTAGTAAATGTATTAGTGTACCATGCTTGTATAAGAAGTTACCCGTTTGATACATAATTGGCGCTTCTTTCCAATACGAAAAAAAACTCTACTTCAATGTTCAATTAGTAGTTTTAATGAGAGTTGAATGTATTACTCGCCCTGATAGCATATTTACTGTCATGTGTGTTACATCGCTCTGTCACGTGTGTTACGCGTACAAAACCAGTATCCTATTTACAATCAGTTCATAACCGATTGTCAATTTTATGCACCAGTTTTGTTTCAAAAGATGATTTTACGCGTATTACAGAACATAAAAAAATTTAATGTCAATTCATAAGAAGAGAGGTACAAGGGAACATGACATTACTAGACATAACCAAAGCCCATTATGGGTAAACAACATCATTATATAGAAAGAATTTGTTCACAATCCATTTAACTGTTTAAGCAAAGCTAGCTGCAGAGAATACTTTGCTTAAGTTTTCTTAAACCACTAAAATGTGAGACCATATTACTGGTATATATCTGACTAGCTGATGAGCCCGACGTTGTCCGGGCTATTCAAATACCAAATTTCGTTGTCCGGGCTATTCAAATACCAAATTTCAAGTCGATAGCTCCACCCGTTTCCGAGATCTCGTCTGCGCATGCGCGAAGCTGGCATCGCACGGGCTCGGCGACCTGATAAAATTTGTATCCGGGGCAAGATACATTCACATAGCAAATTTCAAGTCAATAGCTCCACCTGTTTCCGAGATCTCGTCTGTGCATGCGCGAAGCTGGCGTCGCACGAGCTCGGTGACCCGATAAAATTTGTATCCGGGGCAAGACACATTCACATACCAAATTTCAAGTCGATACCTCCACCCGTTTCCGAGATATCATCTGCGCATGCGCGAAGCTGGCGTCGCACGGGCTCGGCGACCCGATAAAATTCGTATCCGGGGTGGCGGGGCAAGATACATTCACATAGCAAATTTCAAGTCGATAGCTCCACCCGTTTCCGAGATCTCGTCTGCGCATGCGCGAAGCGGGCACGCACAGGCTCGCCAATACGACAACGTCCACCGCCTGGTCAAACTACACACACGTACCAAGTTTCGTCCCGATCGGTCGAGAATCGTAGATTTGTATAAATGACATACAGACAGAGACAGACATACAGACAGACAAACAGAGGTCTTCAAAATATATATGAGATGTACATGTATGGTATATGACTGAAATGAACACATGTGCCCAGCTTAAGGGGTATTAAAAGCTTCAAACTTCAAATTGAACGCTGTGGGTGCACACCCTTGTCGTGTTCCAGAATTGGCTTGATTATGAATACACGAATGACTTACAACGTATGACACCAATCACTCTAGATATTGTGAAGGTATAATATACACTGTCATACTTAATTCATTGCCACCAAAAATGTTCTGGTAGAGAATTGAGATGAGCGTTCGTTCTTATGTATCAAGAAGAAACTAACAGAACACTCTTCACTGCTACATGTACACTAAATGCTGCAGAAAAATAGGCACTTTATTTGTTCAGATGCAATAATTCCTATCACTTTAGTAAATATTCTGGAGCCATGTACAAGTGTAGATTTTATGTATTTGAGCATGACTGGGGGCCAGAAATAGTGGGTTTTGTAACTTTTGGAAGTACATGTAAAAGATTATTTGTCAATTTGCCATTTTACCAGATAAAATGAGTCAACCATGTGTCAATAAAAAATTAAGACCTGATGCATACATCTCATCAGTGCAATTTTAATCCATTTTTTAATTAATATTGATTAATTATTGTATTTTGGATTACGGTACTAAGATCTATCATTGAAAAGATGCGACAGTCCACTTGTAGTCAGACCAATATAAAGGATCATGTTTCAGGTGTGTTTTGGCATAGAGGAGCCTGCAGATCTGTTTTGAGATCAATATTATGAATCTCCTATTGATAATCTGTATGTGGAGGTGTTAGCCAGACACATGTGATGCGTTCAGTTCAGAACAGGTTCTAATGCTTAGCCATAGATGCAGGAATTAATTAACATATCAAAATGAGTGTGTGAATCTAGTTTGTTTACAGATATTAGCAACATAAGTTACATAATTAATCTAGAAACAGCTTTCAGAAGTCTTGGACCCATGTTTTCAATCACTATAAACCATACTAGTATGTCATTTTAGTAACGCACATGACGTCATGTGTGTACAGAAATTAAACCATGCATCTGGGCATTAGGTGGTGATCAAGTTCAACAAGTTTTTCCCGAAATTGTCCAAGAACGTTTCTACCTTTGAATATGTAATAATGTGAAACATTGTGCACTTTTTCCAGATCTAAAAAAATACTGTTAATTCTGTCACGTGTGTTACGAGCCAAAAGGTGAATTTCATGACAATTTTTTTTCTTGATATGCATCATATATCCAAGTAACAGGCATGCCTACAGAATAAGGTGGTCATTGTTTGTAAAATGACATGTGAATCAGTTTGTTAATCGTAACATTTTTTCCTAGACAGCATCAGCATTTCAAAATGTATAGGATCAATTGTTTGGCTATAGTAGCCATAAATTTGACCACTGATGTGCAAGGCATACACATGTACATTCCACATACAAATATTTTTTCCTGATAAATTGGATCAACATTAATATGGAGAAAAAGTATAAATTGTGACCCAGAGTCCAATTTGAATTTTTTTGTTTTGTGGACCACTTTGCATGGAATGGCCCAATACCGGTATATAAAAACACATATAAATTCAAATCCAATCAAATATCACTGTCAGCTGACCGAAAGAATGTATATACAGTATTTACATGTGGCGAAAGAATGTATTATGTATATACAGTACCGTATTTACTTCTATACCATATGAATAATAATCCAGAACTTGTACATGTACTAGTAGTTTTAAAGAACCCATGATTGAACCATTTGATGACTGCCTTGTTAGAGCAGTGCTGTGATGTAAATTTCATGTGTTCCAGTTGTTCTTAGTAAATCTCTTGGATGGGGGAGGTACTAGTAGATGTAGTCCAAGCAGTATGTCACAAATTTGCCCGGAAGTTAGCAGCATCAATGATAGAATAGACTTAGGCACAAGAAAAGGCTGTTAATAAATGACAATTTACCTTCAAAAGTGCTCCCATTCTTGGCATTAGTCCATTTTCCATCCACATAGGCTTTGTCAAATATTAGTTTTGAAGAACTAACTGAAGACATTTTTGATAACTGCTGACGTAGCCAGGTGAATTCATTATGCAAACTCTTCCTCAGTGAATGAGCAGATAAAACCTGCAATGAATGAAGGTGAACAAAAAACAAACTTAGAACTACGGTAGTTGATATGTATCTCTAATTGGCCACTGAATTAGAGTATTTTGAATGTTCTGTAAAATCAAGCCATTTTAATTTTGAACACTTGACATACTAGTAATATTAATATGTTTCTGCTTTATATGCAGCATACCTTAAAAAAATAATATTAAAATAGAAAAATTATTCATTAAACCATAATTTATGGTCTGTCGAACACTCGGAGTATTGAACCCTCAGACTAATGAATCCCCAACTATTGAACCCTCTGATTAACGAATAATAATAATAAATAATGACCAGTTTTATATAGCGATTAACCAATTACTTGCTCTAACACACTTGGTACAATATTACCCCAGTCATTTGTACAAGCCAACCAATGAACCGGATGCAGCCATTGCAGGCGCTGCTCTAGTTTGATCAGAATATGCTGATACTCATCAGTATGACAAGCTGACTGGCACTCTTTTAACGCATGAGTGATGCGAAGCAGACACAGTACAAGCGATCTTGCTCAAGGGTCACAACTTGGCACAGGTTTTGAAACAGCGAGCCAATTAAGCCACTGCTACGTGGAGACTCAATGACCGGCGACGCGCTGCGAACCAATATCGATGTGTTTACAGCGAATACAAGTCTGACACGCTAACCACTGGACCACGAAGCTCTTCGAACCATCAGACTATATGGAACCCTAGCTCAGACTATTGAACCCTCAGACTATTGAACTATTGAACCCTGGGACTAACATACATGTACTGTACCCCAATTAATAAAATTTATTTTATGTCAATATATTTATTTTCTTTTATAATGCGATAATCAAGTGGGACATTATTTCGTTACTATTTTTAGAATGTTAGATAGAGTTATCCCACATGGTATTGGTTGCGTGTGTATTACACCAGAACATTCAAAATAAAATCAATATTAATTGATTGCAGCATAAAACTCAAATTAGTGAAATCAATGCGAGACTATCTGAGTAACACTTATAAGCATTTCACCATGTTAACACTCAACAACTATTGAATAACTGATATTATTATGCTATATCAATCCAACTTGTATGAGTTATTGAGTAAACTATAACTACATGTACGTCCAACAAATTAGACTATATTCTGAATAGTCTAATTTGTTGGACTAGAGTATGACATGATGTGTTATATAGTCCTGACATGTCGATGAATTCATCCTATGATAGATTTTGTCAGACTTGGTCAAGTCACATTTTTTAACCCGATTCATGTGTCCCAATTACTGAACTTGCTACTAGTTATACTTATAGTAGGACGCCCCGGAGCTTCCAAAAAATAGCTTGATCGGTACTTAAACACAGGTTTCGGTAGTTTGAAGTACTTAATATTGCTACTATTCATTTTATTTATTTATTTTTATTTATAAAACTACCACTAGTAGTAGTACCACTGCCAGTGCCTGCACCGTGCTACAAATTTGAATAAAAAATTTGAAACAAATCTTTTGCAATAAAATATAAAAACCTGATTGCAACTAACGTGTCCTGTCCTGGAGAGAGTGTATCTAATATAGAACATCACTATGATATACCAAAGGAAGAGCACAATGTCAATAATGATAAAACCCTGACGTTCGTGATTAAAAAGTCCAGTCAGAAATTCATTCTCGATTCTCCAATCACGTGATTGTCACGTGATATGTCATGAAATGGTTGCATCCAACTTCCGTGTGCCCGGAACGGGTGGCGGATCGTTTCATGTTGCTGATAAACTCTCATTCCTGTATCAATGAACATTTAAGCGCTCCGATGATCCTATCTTCCTCACTTCAGGGATTTTGACATAAATTTCCACCTTCATACTTGGTAATCGATATATAGGATAGTACCAGACTACCAGTCCATATACATGTAGGAAAGTTGTGAAAGTACATTTAGGAATATATCTATATATATGCCCTATCACTAACTCGCGGAAATTTTGGATCCACCAGGTCCGGTTCCGTGGTTTTACTTAACATATATGGAAGTCATGAATAATTCAAAAGCTCCATATATGGAAATGCTACTCCAAAACTTTGGGTAGAGGATAGCTGCTATCCGTGATTAGGTGTTGTGACGTCACGGGAAGTTTGATCTGTATTTTGTCAATAGTTCGAACTTCCTTCTAACAGTACGAACTCCCACCGGCTTTTCTGTTTACGTTTCGCGCATGCGCTATATGCAATTTTCTGAACTTAATAAAATGACGCGAACAAAGTTTTTCATTTGGCTGAATTCGAACTTAATTGATTAGAACACGCATTTGAATACGATTATCGGAGTTTACCGAAATTGAATGTGGTATTGAGTGGGAACGTTACATCCTTCCATATGATTTCAACGACTATTGGCTGATAAACTGGTTAAAAACTCGACTTAAATTGAAGTTCGGGTGACTGACGATGACCGTGAATCGTGATGTTGACATTCACATTGTTGTTGACATTTTTTATTGAATTTTGTTAGCAGCAACACTCGGGTCTCAACGAGAGAAATTGAGCAACCTCGGAGAGTAAACACTGTGACACCTTAGACACAGACTGATTATACACCAGCGAACATTCTCACAAGAAAAAACCACAACACAAGTGTCTGAACTTCAGACTGAAGTGATCTAATAATGACATTATGATTATATTATAATGTTGTCAAATTTATGCAAGTGACTACTGGAACACAACAAAAACACTCAAGTCTCAACAGTGACAACAGTGTGTACTGTATAGCAACAGAATGAAAATGTACCAACTACAACTGTGGAATTTACAGTTACTACCCCTACTGCCTAGTAGTAGTACTGTCGCTAGTAAATTTAAAATGACTGTTTCAATGTAGTATGTCATGTGGTATAAAATAAACAACCTAACGTGGAAGGTGTATTCAAGTATTTTATTAACACATAGCTCTAGGCTGTTATTAGCCAAATATTCTACAATAAATCTAGTTCAGTCATGAACATAGTCATAGTGCCTACCCTTCTAGTTTGACTACAGCAATCTGGGAGAGCGGTCATAGACTCATAATGACTCATATTGACCTACATGTACAATAAATCCTGCTAGAAGCTAAGGTTTGGCACAGCGATATATACATTGGCAATTAAGTTGCCAGTTATAATATATGAGTTCATTCCAATTGCCTGACATAAAAATTCCTATTGAAATTTGAGAATAGGTGCGATTGACTGCAGACTCATTTTCACTTCTCATCCCTATGATTTGCATCATAGTAGTCTCAAATTCTCAATCCAGGATCCAGGATTAAATTTCAAGTCTGCCACAGCTAGCTGCGAGTCAATTGTTGTGATCAGTTATTCACAATTGACAGATCGTGTATTTATATTTTATTGAATTACTTAATACTTGATAAGTTGCTCAAAAGTATGTACTACTACTTAACTACAGTACATATTGATTCATTTGGTGCAAATTCATAGCAAGTACCATAATAAATCAAATTTGAAAACCAGTGTTCTTGAATCAATCTCTCCATGAGGTCATCAGTGGTGCCATCCATGCCTCTCCCTCACCTGATCTTAGACTCCAACTGATGCTGAATACTAGTACTAATTATAACAGATAGAGGTGATTTCTGTGTACCAGATATTCTGGAACTGTAAGATATATCTAATTGAGAATGATTGTCTTGGAGCCAAATTCAATACTCGACGTTTAAGAATTCCAAAAACTAGATAGAATGAAGCTCTAATTCATTGTTTTTAGTAATTTTCTGACTAGATTGTGCAAAAACATTCTTTCTTAATAATCTATGATTAAGAAGACAAAATGTGTTTTCCATTGTATGGACATAGCCCAATTTGCCCATGAAACAAAACTTGTGTGACGAAATGCCATATTTGAGATCATGTAACTCAATAAATTTATATTCATATGCCCTGCTTTTCTTGTAACATTTTAAGAATACTAGATTAAACTAACTGAATTTCCATTGTTGATGATATTTTTTTCAAACTAAAGTGTTTAAAATAAGAGGAAAGTTCAAATGAATTTGCACATTAAACACCTGTTGTTTTTTCTATTTCATTTGCACCAAAACTTTTAAAATAGACAAAAACACCAAAAAAATTTTTTTTTGGAAAAGAGTCAAGACTAAACATTCATAGGGCCATATTTTAATTTTCTTCAATTTTTTTTGTAATTCTTTAACAGTTTGTTCAATCTAGTATACTTAATGTTAATATGAGAAAAGTAGAGCATATGGATATCAATTATTTAATTTTGCTCTAGCTTTTAAAATACTTTTCCATAAAATGTGGAATTTGACACATTCCCACAGTTTCTTTCTTTAAGTTGATAATAAACGCTCTTTATTTGTAATTATTAGTGCCTCTTTAAGTCATCTGAGGTCAATATCAACTATCCCATGACACTGCCTGTGTCAATTTATCTCTGTGTGCACAAATTATCCCACATATCTTCTGAGCTGATAACAAGTGCTCTTCGTTGATCATCTACAGTACCGGTACATGTATGTTTTTTTTACTAAGTTAAAAAAAACGGATTTAGTCCCTTTAAATGCAAACAATAAATATCAGAAAATGTTCGACTTATAGCCTAGTTAGTTTGATTGAAATATACCAGGTATGAAATTCCAAAAAAAAAAGGGGGTGTCTGGTGGATAAACCCCACCCATATCACCAATTCACCACAATGTTTAGTTATAAAAGGGTTAATTCCAATGGAGTATTTAGTATTATTTACTGAAAATGAACAAGTCATTCACATTATTTACCCAAAACTCAGTCTAGTTTGGACACAAGTGAAACAGATACATGTATGTACAATACTACAATATTGCAATTTAAATTTGTTATTATATTCCCAATATTGAGCCAATATGGTCATTTATAATTAACCCTTCCATGACTGGGGCTTCTTGAAATTTTGTGTAAACCCTGTGCCAATGCATTCTCTTACTTATATAAAGATCATGTGCCAGTGCATTCTCTTATATATGAGTCTCCCATAGGGATCCTCACATATATGAGAGAATACATTGGCCTAACAATATTTACCTCGACCTTGTAAACAAGTGTATTCTCTTATATATGCAGGGCTCCCTATGGGAGACTCATATATAAGAGAAAGCACTGTCACAGGATCTTTAATTCTACAAACGGGTTAATATAATTTATCTTGGCAGAATATGGACAAACTGATTATAAGTCTTCAACAAAGATGCCTCCTTCTGACATTCTCTGTACGCGGTTACATATTATACAAAGTTTGAAAGCTTTGTGCAATTAATTTGCCAGTCAATTACTAATATTATGGAGTCACTCATTCGTAGCTCCATTCCTTCATCAATTCAATATTAACTTAAAAATAGTATGAAACTATAATCGATGTAAACAATGTTTCATTGTGTTGACATTTGGCTCTTCAAGTTTGAAAATCTTCTGGCTTGTGGAACAGTTTGTTACGGGCGCTTAAGCGCAAATAAATAATAAATGTGAAAGGGCCTCCCATATGAAACAACCATTGTTGAGCCATCTAACTGATATTGGAGAATAAATACCAGCAACTATGGGAGGCCCTTTTCACATTTATTATTTATTTTTACGCTTAAGCTCAAATCATTTGCACTTAAGCGCAAATAGATCATATTTGCGCTTAAGCGGAAATCATTTGCGCTTAAGCAGAAATCATTTGCGCTTAAACCCAAATTTAAATTAATATGCATTGATCCCCCTGAATTAATTTTAAATGGCACAGACCTAAACACATCACTAAAGTTTATATAGCCCCACCATATGAGGGAAACAATCCCCAGTAACCTCAAGATATGTTGTATGACCATGGAAATGGTATAGATCTGTGCAGGATATGTCTCTTTTATAAAATATACTATATCTCTGGGATGGAGACACACATTCTTGGGGACAGGGATGCTGATATTGTGAAAATAGGGTTTTTTCCCCTATTTCAAGTAAATAAGTACACCATATGAGGGAAGCAAACCCCCAGTAACCCCTAATTCCCTATTTATGGCCATGGGAATGGTATATATCTGTGCAGGAGATGTCCCTTTAATAAAATATCCTTGAGCTCTGGTAGTGAGGCACCAATTTTGGGACACCAGGGACAGAGATGCTGGTATGCATATGGATTGTTTTTTCTTCAACTTTCCAGTCTCTATGGGGCTACTACTATGGGCCCATTATAATATAATATGAGATGGACTCAATCATTCACATCAGAGGGATGTAAGGGAGTGTTAGGTATATGCGCTTAAGCGCAAATGATTTGCGCTTAAGCGCAAATAAATTGATAGCCACATATTTGCGCTTAAGCGTAAATGATTTGCGCATTTATGATTTACACTTAAGCACAAATATTTGCGCTTAAGCGCAAATAAATAATAAATGTGAAAAGGGCCTCCCATAAGCAACAAGTAAAATTAATAAACAATTATTTATTAATATATTAAATAATAATCAAAATTAAATAGCTCAGCAATATCCCCTTGCTAGCCAGATATCGCCAACTGATTTTGATTTGTGAACTGCTCGTCTCATTCGCTTAATTCACGTCACTAGTCCAAACTCCAGTGCATTTATGAGAAAATATTCCAAGCCCGTAACTAATTGCAACATAATTTGTTTTTGCTGAAATAAGTACCGGCACATAAATATGGGAGGCCCTTTTCACATTTATTATTTATTTGCGCTTAAGCGCAAATATTTGTGCTTAAGCATAGTAAATCATTTACGCTTAAGCACAAATCATTTGCGCTTAAGCGCAAATATGTGTCTATCAATTTATTTGCGCTTAAACGCAAATACCTAGCACTCCCTTACATCCCTCTGATGTGAATGATTGAGTCCATCTCATATTATATTATCATGGGCCCATATAGTAGTAGCCCCATACAGACTGGAAAGTTGAAGAAAAAAAAATCCATATGCATATCAGCATCTCTGTCCCTGGTGTCCCAAGAATTGGTGCCTCACTCGCAGAGCTCAAGTATGTTTTATTAAAGGGACAGATCTATACCATTTCCATGGTCATAAAACAGATCTTGGGGTTACTTGGGGATTGTTTCCCTCATATGGTGGGGAAATATAAACTTTAGTGATGTGTTTAGGCCTGTGCCATTTAAAATTAATTCAGGGGGGTATCAATGCATATTAATTTTTATTTGCGCTTTAGCGCAAATGTTAGAGGTTATTTGCGTTTAAGCGCAAATATTTGTGCTTAAGCGCAAATATTTGAGCTTGAGCGTAAATAAATAATAAATGTGTAAAGGGCCTCCAATACAGAAACCCTCCATAAACAACAAACTCAATATCAGCAAAATCGAAAAAAACAGAAAATAGGTGAATTTTGTGATAAAAATTTGGGAAAATTTGCTGAAATCATCAATTTATGGATATTCATGGATGTGTATAAAAAAATAAAATTCATATGTCATACAAATATCATGCCTATTTTGTCAAACTCAATTTGCTGAATCCAGAACTGAAAACCGTTCCCAGATTCGTTAAGTATTTTTCGAATTGTATGCCTTCAAATACGTGTTTGCCTCAATTTTGCAGAATTAATTATTAATGATTCAATGAGCCAAATACCATATCTTATGGTTAATTATTTAAAATACTACAGCAACTTGAAACTGGGCGGTTTTTTCAGTGTTTTAGTAATGTAATTATTACAACATTAGATGGAAACAAAATATATTAATATGCGCATCTGTGATTAAGAAGAAAATTATATTCTAAAATAAAATTATAACAATGGTAATTGGTATGGACTTGGCCAAAATTGCCTCCGAGTCTGACACAGAAGTTCGAACTGTGTGATGAAAACGTTCAGAATCGACAATCGAATCATGATTCATATATCTCGAAACAGCGCACAACTCTATGATATTATATACTTTTTCATTTAAGTGCAATAATGCCGTTTTAGCGTTTCTAAATTTCCAAAACTGTCGAAAATGTAAATTTGTAAAACGCAAGGTAACGTAACAAAAATGTACGCAAAGTAGTCAAGTACGTATATTGAGCATGACGCTTTCTCGTTTCTATGGTGTTATAACTTCCGGCGAGTCATGCGCAGAAGTATCGCCTAATCACGGATAGCAGCTATCCTCTACCAAAACTTTGAGCTGTAGCACTGAAACCACGGAACCGGGGCTGGATGAAGCTATATGAAACCACGGAACCGGACCTGGTTGATCCAAAATGGCCGCGAGTTAGTGATAGGGCATATTGCCATAGATGAAGGAAGGATAGATACGTCACTCAACGTCATTTGATCGGCCAATCGGTAACGCACTCAGATTCTGTCCGCCATTGCTAAAGGTAGTTCAACTCTGATTCTTCTAATCAAAACAGTGCTTTCTCATCGCAATCAAAAAAGGAAAATCTGGCGTCTATTGCAGCTGAATTAATTATGCACCAACTGTCATGAATTATCAGAATCTCACGTTTCAAAGGGTGTCCATTGGGGAGTAAGAAAGGTGAGTTTTTATGCCGTTTGATGCAATTTTTGTAGTAAACAACACGACATTCTGCATTCTATTTTTGTAATTTTCACCTGGATGAAGTTATGTTATAAGGACTTTCAAAATTAAATTAATTTAATAGATCTGACCAATCCTGGTTGCATTAGTAATTTGAATATCATGTATATGGGGTACCGATCCAAACTTGTTTTATGGAAGAAATATTTCAATGACAGCTGTCAGATGTCAAGAATTTCCATGCCACTGCCAGGTGTTATCAGGTGTACTACACTACAGTAGGCCTAATAAATAAATAATTTAGAAATGAATAGTCAAAACAATTCACAAATTGGGCAGTTTAGATGTCCTACTCCTATATTCTAATTGTAGTGATCATACTATTCATAGTTTGAATTGTTTCATGCCCCCTTTATGTAATAGATAACAAATTTGTTGATAGCATATTTTTCATGTAATATTTTGATCATTAATAGATGATATAATCACATTCATAATGCATAATGTTAATAAATGACATTGAGACTTGAGTGGGCATTAATTATAATGTATACACACACTGGTCAGCTGTGTTGAAATATAATATCATTAGCCTTATTTATTATTATATTATAGCACTAGTATTATTTTTGTAAGATAATTTATTACTGCTATCACAAAGAGGTGTGAACAATTGAATATTACATGGGTTGCCAATGTAGGCACTGGTGAGTGGTGTGGTACTTTACTGCATGGGAAATATCCCAATATAAAATATTTTATACCAGTAACCTGTAAATTATTTATAAATTAAAATTAAATGCTTCAAATTCTATATCATTTCAGGAAGTGGGCAGATAATGGCAACGCCTTCATAACATTGGTGGGTCAGAAAGTTACGTGTGCAACATGCGTGAGCCGAAAATAATCCAGAGAGACAGAATGAGATGCACAATGCAATGATGTGTTCAAGATAAGGAAGTAATTGAACTATACATGTGCGAAAATCCTGGATAAAAAACTAGCTGATGTCTCATTCAAGGAAAGAGCCACAAATGATTAATATTTATAAGTTCATCATTAAATTAATTAAATTACAAACATTGTCTCTCTATCACATTGTACTTATCCACACTAAGGCAACCCCCATGTTCATATGCACATTGTGTGTCCCCGGGACTGTCCCCTCCAGTCTGAAAAAGTATCCTCTAGCTCCCAATAGCATTTCAAGGTCCCATTCAGCTTCAGTAACTGTAATTCTCTAATGTAAATGGACTATAAGTATGTTATCCTATTAGTATATTTTACAAATTGTACCATAATCATTAACTATTTTATTACTATATGCATGGATTATATCGCTCAGTTTCAAAATAGCCTATACAATTAACTATTCTTCGTTTATTTGTATTTTAATATCATAGTGGACAGAGATACCCTTTACATTCATGTGTAGGTTAATTCATATAATAAGACCACAAACACAGGTCTGTTTGTTGAACTTATTAGATGAAACCCCCCTACTGTGACCCAAATATATATATACAAATGGATCATGGAACTCAAATAACTTCTAAATGATTATTAGTTTATATAAATAGACATGATATGTCTGGCATGTCTGTTTCCAGGATGAAATTGTAATATATATAAAAGTTAAAAAGTTCCCGGACCCCGGTTGAATCGGGATAGTGATTCAAATGGGGAGGACCTGACATATATATATATCTATTGATTAGCATCAACGTATATGTGTACGTTTATAAGAAAAATCACTCTGCATTCTGTGAAGCAATATCCCTCCAATATTTGCACCAGCTGATCGAGGAAAATTACAAAACTAAATCCCCACTACACGTAAGAAATCAGATCCCTCCAATACTTGCACTAGCTGATCGAGAAAATTACAGAACGAAATCCACACTACACGTAAGAAATCGGAGTAAATAAACATCAACGCAAAATTCACAAGATATCACAAGACAGTTTGTTAGTTTTTCAATATGCCGGCGTAAACAACATCGAATTGCGGGCACTTTCTATTTCAGGAAAACCTATCTTGAACAAAATCGCATGCTTAGGCATTCGGTTAATGTCACCTAAAATGCATAATGTTACAAAGTTAGTATAAAGTACATTTATTACGGATATCTCTCGACAACCTACGCGAACTCGATGTAAATATAACGTAAAATTATCTCCCCCTAGTTTTCTGAACTACCTTAACGCTTGAGGGCCAACGCAATGGCGACGTCCAATAGCGTTACAGTTTGATAACCATGAGTGCGACGTCTATCCTATATTTAGTCTTATCATAGTAGGCAATATGCCCTATCACTAACTCGCGGCCATTTTGGATCAACCAGGTCCGGTTCCGTGGTTTCATATAGCTTCATCCAGCCCCGGTTCCGTGGTTTCAGTGCTACAGCTCAAAGTTTTGGTAGAGGATAGCTGCTATCCGTGATTAGGCGATACTTCTGCGCATGACTCGCCGGAAGTTATAACACCATAGAAACGAGAAAGCGTCATGCTCAATATACGTACTTGACTACTTTGCGTACATTTTTGTTACGTTACCTTGCGTTTTACAAATTTACATTTTCGACAGTTTTGGAAATTTAGAAACGCTAAAACGGCATTATTGCACTTAAATGAAAAAGTATATAATATCATAGAGTTGTGCGCTGTTTCGAGATATATGAATCATGATTCGATTGTCGATTCTGAACGTTTTCATCACACAGTTCGAACTTCTGTGTCAGACTCGGAGGCAATTTTGGCCAAGTCCATACCAATTACCATTGTTATAATTTTATTTTAGAATATAATTTTCTTCTTAATCACAGATGCGCATATTAATATATTTTGTTTCCATCTAATGTTGTAATAATTACATTACTAAAACACTGAAAAAACCGCCCAGTTTCAAGTTGCTGTAGTATTTTAAATAATTAACCTGAAACTGGGCGGTTTTTTCAGTGTTTTAGTAATGTAATTATTACAACATTAGATGGAAACAAAATATATTAATATGCGCATCTGTGATTAAGAAGAAAATTATATTCTAAAATAAAATTATAACAATGGTAATTGGTATGGACTTGGCCAAAATTGCCTCCGAGTCTGACACAGAAGTTCGAACTGTGTGATGAAAACGTTCAGAATCGACAATCGAATCATGATTCATATATCTCGAAACAGCGCACAACTCTATGATATTATATACTTTTTCATTTAAGTGCAATAATGCCGTTTTAGCGTTTCTAAATTTCCAAAACTGTCGAAAATGTAAATTTGTAAAACGCAAGGTAACGTAACAAAAATGTACGCAAAGTAGTCAAGTACGTATATTGAGCATGACGCTTTCTCGTTTCTATGGTGTTATAACTTCCGGCGAGTCATGCGCAGAAGTATCGCCTAATCACGGATAGCAGCTATCCTCTACCAAAACTTTGAGCTGTAGCACTGAAACCACGGAACCGGGGCTGGATGAAGCTATATGAAACCACGGAACCGGACCTGGTTGATCCAAAATGGCCGCGAGTTAGTGATAGGGCATATTGCCTACTATGATAAGTGTGGGTAACACCTATTTTGTAAATTTCATCTTTATACCCTACTGTGAGTATAAATTTATACTGTTGACCAGTGTAAAGTTTCAAACGTCATTTCATGGGTTAAACGTTATACCCAAGGTGGAACTACATCGCTTTAGCGCAAATGTTAGAGGTTATTTGCGTTTAAGCGCAAATATTTGTGCTTAAGCGCAAATATTTGAGCTTGAGCGTAAATAAATAATAAATGTGTAAAGGGCCTCCAATACAGAAACCCTCCATAAACAACAAACTCAATATCAGCAAAATCGAAAAAAACAGAAAATAGGTGAATTTTGTGATAAAAATTTGGGAAAATTTGCTGAAATCATCAATTTATGGATATTCATGGATGTGTATAAAAAAATAAAATTCATATGTCATACAAATATCATGCCTATTTTGTCAAACTCAATTTGCTGAATCCAGAACTGAAAACCGTTCCCAGATTCGTTAAGTATTTTTCGAATTGTATGCCTTCAAATACGTGTTTGCCTCAATTTTGCAGAATTAATTATTAATGATTCAATGAGCCAAATACCATATCTTATGGTTAATTATTTAAAATACTACAGCAACTTGAAACTGGGCGGTTTTTTCAGTGTTTTAGTAATGTAATTATTACAACATTAGATGGAAACAAAATATATTAATATGCGCATCTGTGATTAAGAAGAAAATTATATTCTAAAATAAAATTATAACAATGGTAATTGGTATGGACTTGGCCAAAATTGCCTCCGAGTCTGACACAGAAGTTCGAACTGTGTGATGAAAACGTTCAGAATCGACAATCGAATCATGATTCATATATCTCGAAACAGCGCACAACTCTATGATATTATATACTTTTTCATTTAAGTGCAATAATGCCGTTTTAGCGTTTCTAAATTTCCAAAACTGTCGAAAATGTAAATTTGTAAAACGCAAGGTAACGTAACAAAAATGTACGCAAAGTAGTCAAGTACGTATATTGAGCATGACGCTTTCTCGTTTCTATGGTGTTATAACTTCCGGCGAGTCATGCGCAGAAGTATCGCCTAATCACGGATAGCAGCTATCCTCTACCAAAACTTTGAGCTGTAGCACTGAAACCACGGAACCGGGGCTGGATGAAGCTATATGAAACCACGGAACCGGACCTGGTTGATCCAAAATGGCCGCGAGTTAGTGATAGGGCATATTGCCTACTATGATAAGTGTGGGTAACACCTATTTTGTAAATTTCATCTTTATACCCTACTGTGAGTATAAATTTATACTGTTGACCAGTGTAAAGTTTCAAACGTCATTTCATGGGTTAAACGTTATACCCAAGGTGGAACTACATCGTAGTTACCGGTATGTTAAATTGACTTAAAATTGGAAGTGATTTTAACAGAAACTTTATTCAGTTTCGCAAAGCGAAACTGTAAGTTTTCACAACGGCAACGCGCACTGAATCTGTATACGCTTGCTTAAACCCGAATTAATGTGTTCTATATACATATCACGTCCACTGAAATAGTATCAGAGCACGAGCCTAACGTACCGTAAGGTAAAGTGGCGCTATAGTTAGGAAAAAATCGCAATAAAAACGGCTTCTCGATTTGTCAGATTGTCTATCATATATACATATAATACATAGAGCATGAGGGTTTATGTAAATTGAAATTTAAACTATTAAAGATGATGATTGACTGCATGGAGCTTCTTGAAATTTTGCGAAAACCCTGTGCCAATGCATTCTCTTATATACGCGAGCCTCGCATAATGAGCCTCTCATATATAAGATAATACATTAGCCTAACAACAATTACCTTGACCTTGTAAGCCAGTGCATTTCTTATGGGAGACTCGCATACATGTACATAAGATAATTCACTTACACAATATCTTTAAAGTTGCACCAGCGCAGCTCCGGTCATGAAAGTGTTAAAGATGATGTATTAATTAACGAAATAAAAATGTCCAGCGACGAAAACGGGCAAAATAAAGAGAATACTGAGAGATTGGGGCCGGCATGTTACCGGAAAAACGCATCCATATATTTTATTTTTGCCTTGGGAAATTCAATTCAGCAATCTTAGGATTTCTGATGAAAATGTATGTTATATCGGTAATTCGGCATCAATGCATGATACTGTATAGATGTTGTTTAGATTTCGTGGACAGACATTCATAAATTTTACTGTTTAAGCAACGTCTCTGTTACTGCAACTTAAATCAAGTCATTGGCACTCGAAATGAGTGAGTTTTCGAAGGACTTAGAAACAGACTGACGTCATAACGTAAAAGTATTTATACGCATGAAGCACATTCCTTATATAGCGTCGTGTGTGTGTCTCTTGTGAGAATGCATTTTAGAAGTAAACAGCGGAGTAGTATGGGAGGCCAAATTCACATTTAATAATTAATTGCGCTTAAGCGCAATCAATTTCGCTTAAGCGCAATCGCTGGGCTTAAGCGTAATTATTTGCGCTTAATCGCAATCAATTGCAATTAAGCGCAATCAATTGTGCTTAAGCGCAATTCATGGTTATATGTAACTAAACACCCCTGGTAATAAATAGGTTTATCAATAACTTAACCTTCACTCCTATTGACATGTCACCTCTTGTTTTCATTGGTTTGGATGGGTAGGGAGCTAGCCTGACTTCTGTATCAAAATGGCTGACTCGCAAAAGTATTACCTTCTGTTTTGGTTGGAGCGACTCGTGATAGCATTATATGATCTTCTGTATATATTAGTTGGAACTACTCGCTATGGCATTTTTGGGACAGGGATGCTGATAATATGAAAATAGGGTTTTCCCCCTGATTTAAGTCAATAAGTAAACCATATGAGGTAAGCAAGCCCTCATGCAGTGACACCACATGCATACTATATATATATATATATATATATGGTATATGACCAAACCTGTGCAAACATACATTAAAAAAACATCATATAAAAAATTAATTGGGCTTAAGTGCAATTAATTGCGCTTAAGGGTAACTCATTACGCTTAAGCATAAATGCCCTATTTGTGCTTAAGCACAATGTGTGGTATTTGCGCTTAAGTGCAATTATTTGCGCTTAAACGCAATCAATTGCGCTTAAGCTCAATCAATTGCGCTTAAGCGCAATTCATTATTAAATGTGAATTTGGCCACCCATAGAGTAGTTGAATATGCGTATCAAATCAAAACTAATAATTATGGCATACCGTTATATAAAATACACCAAAAGTAGCCGAGAGTACCAAATTTCCACAACTCATGAGATTGTGGTTGGCGAGTAGGGGCAGGGACCCCCCCCCCCAGGGTTCTCTATTCCGAAGGTTCATTATTTCGAAGGTTCGCTATTCCGAAGTTTTTCTATTCTGGGCGTATTTAACCACAAATGAATCAAAATTTGCACACCCCCCCCCCCCCCCACAAAACCACACCAGGAATGAAAAATACTATTACGCTAGTATTCACATAAGGTACATTTAAACACCCCATTCTAATTCCCAAATTGTCCCAGATGTCGGTAATTAATAGCAAGAAGACAGTATCAGTTTATCATTTATTATGGAAGGATGAAAACAAGATGACTCCATGACTGATATAAACTACATGTAAGAGATAAAGTCTGTCCGAAATGGCAATCTGTGTTTGAAAGAGACATCAACATCAAAGGCCCACTTAATTTTCGAACCCACAGATCACATATATAACATTTGAAATAGGAAGCTGTCTAACATTGTTTTATCAACTTATCCGGTATAATATGCTGGGTTTTTTTGGTGAGTTACCAACGTGTTTTTTTGTGCTTAAGTTTCATCTGGTTTTGTTGCGCAAAGTATTATTTGCAATGGAGGGGGAATAACTATATTTTAAAGATAGAGTTATTGCCCTTTCATTTAAAATACATTTTAGTTTGAATTCTGTTTCATTCTGGGAGCCATAACGGGGGATCTTATTATGATTTCAGCTGTTTTCTATTTTTTTATGTTGTTTTTGTTGAGATATGGACGTCTATTCTGTGCTGAATTATATTATTTTCAATGGAAGGGGAATAACTCTATAAATTTAGATATAGAGTTATTCCACTTCCATTGAAAATAAACTATAGTTTGACTTTTGTCCCATTCTGGGAGCCATAACGGGGAAAATGATTTTACTGATGATTTCAGCTTTTTTGTTGTTACTCTATGGGCACCTTCTGAGACACAGACGTTTCAAATGGTGATGAATTATAGTATTCTAATAATATTTTATGGCATAGATTGTTAGGCCTATTAAAACCGTATATCAAGGCACTATACAAAAATAATCGCTGACTCGAAAATTAAGCGGGCCTTTAAAGTCAATACAAAGTCACAATTGCGGTTAGGTTCATCTCATACCCGTCTATTCATATGGGAGGCCAAATTCACATTTTATAATGAATTACGCTTAAGCACAACTAGGGCATTTACGCTTAAACGTTAATTTCGCTTAAGCGTAATTGCAACTATACTATCTAACATACCCATAAACTATTGGCATCACCCAGCAAGGCAGAGGAGCATGGGGCTAATTTTAAACTGTTTTAATTTGCCTAGTACTCAACAGTCAACTGTGTACAACAATCATCATGTTGTCTTCAATTCGCCGTCTTATTCGAAATGCAGAGCGAATGTTAATATATGGGGCTGACCAACATGATTCAAGTTCACAAGAAGTTAGAAGCATGGAAAGTGAATTGCATGGGGCGGTGTCTTTCCAATCTTGACCGCATAAAACGTTTTCTTCGAAGTTCAACTTTTGAAGAGTTAACATTATCAATTCAATTGTTTTTGGGTCATTTCCGAGTCGGAAATCAAAGAGAACCAGAAGAAGCTGAAAGCAGTACTGAAGCTGAAGGGGTCACTCTCACCAAAAAAGTGCTGAAGGGTACACAGGATTTTAAAATGTGCTGAAGGGTACACAGGTTTTGAAATCTCGTTTTAAATGACGTTTAGTATTCGTATCTGCCATGATTTCTGTTAGAGAATGATTGTTTGCGTTCAAATGAACATTAAAATGAACAGAAAACAAACTGGATCAAACTGGTGTTAGTGCCGATCACAAACCCTGTGTGGTTACGTAGCGTTTTTCCGAAGACCCATAACTCCGAAGGTCCGATTCTCCGAAGGTCAGATTCTCCGACGCCCCGATTCTCCGAAAGCCCATAACTCCGAAGTCCCGATTCTCCGAAATCCCATAACTCCGAAGACCCATAACTCCGAAAGCCCATAACTCCGAAGGCCTATAACTCCGAACGCCCATAACTCCGAAGGTCTATAACTCCGAAGGTCCGATTCTCCGAAGGTCCGATTCTCCGAGGGTCCGATTCTCCGAAGATCATGTTTTATCGCTTATTAAATAGTGTACAGTCCAGTGGCGGGGTCAATGGGGCCCTAGGGAAGACCGCCCCCAAAAACATGTCAAATGTCATGTAAACGTCAGGAAATCCCTCCTAGGCATTCAAATATTCACAGTGTTCATGCCCAGGGGAGCCCCCGGACCAACTTTTGGGGGCGACCCCTCCCATGTATGCGCTCCCCAAGAATGTCTCTGCAAGAATGTCCAGAGTAGCCTAACATGCACAGGGGCGACAAGTTCTTCCCCGTTCACCCCTGTACATTTTACTCTGGCATCTCATGGGCCAACGTAACGTTATAGTAGCTGGTGTATAGTCAGTGGCGGGCCAGGATTCCCATTTAGGTGGGGGCAGTAGGAAAAGTTTGAATATTTTGATGCCCCATGAACGATTTCCGGGCGTTTACATGACATTGGACATGTTTTGGTAGGGGCCCATATTGTCTGAAATAGCAAGTAGAGGTTTAATGGGGGCAGTGGGAATTTTGGGACCCCTTGGCTTCGCCACTGGACTGTACACTATTTAGTAAACGATAATACCCCGATAAAACAAAATCTTCGGAGAATCGGACCTTCGGAGAATCGGACCTTCGGAGTTATGGGCCTTCGTAGTAATAGGTCTTCGGAAAACGGGTCTGACACCCCCTGTGTACCCTTCAGCACATTTTCCAAACCCTGTGTACCCTTCAGAATTTTTCTTTTAGTGAGAGTGACCCCTTCAGCAGTACTGAAGGAACCACCTCTGCGATTGCAAGAAACAGGAGTATGTTTTAATATCAATAAAATCTGTGTTTCTTGAAAACCAAAAAATAATTTCCTTTCGCTTCTTGGGGAAACACCATTTTACATGTGGGGCGATTCCATTCATTACGCTGGGCTATGTGGGTAAATTACCCTGGGCAAAAGTGAATGGAACGATTTTTGATGACCGCGGAGTAATCCAAAAACAGCATCTAGTTACAACTGCAAATAAAACATAATATTTTTATTGAGGAAATTTGACCAAACTCACATTTGGAATGTCGAACAGACTCAGTTGAAAAAACGAACTTCGCGCTGAAAGTTTAGTCCCATTATAATACGCTCGCAGTTACACCACCTCGGCCGTATGTGTTGCAAGAGTAGCCCGGCATATTTAGGCCAGATCATTCCAGTCATTGCCCATTGAAATTGCATTACCCATTGTGGCCGAGAGTATTGAAGTGAATCGCCCCACATAACCAGTGACCCCATTGGCCGAGACATTGTAGTTGGGAATTCCCTCTCTATATATCATGCTTACCATATGTCATGGACTATGCTTCACGAATTTGTGAATGGATGAAAATACTATCGGAAACTTTCAACAAATATGAATCAATGCATACGAATTGTGAACTGACGAAGAGCATGAATGTGAATGAACTACTATTTTATGAGTAGGAAATGGTAATGACTAAATATATATGAATGAGAAGTGTGAAAATTTAAGACAGGTGTCAGGAAATTATCGTAATTTTAACGAACGTAGCAGAACGTATATACCCGGAAGTAAAATTACCGAGTTTGAAAAATGCAAAAGTAAGTTCAACTGATTACTGTCGAAATCCGGTAAAATATTAGAACAAGGCTATAATATATATTATAAAGTACTGACTTATATATAACTTAATCATTGCGCTTAAGCGCAAATAATTGCGCTTAAGCACTATTCATGGTTATATGTAGCCATTTTGATAAAAAATAATTTAGGCTAGCTCCCTACCCATCCAAACCAATGGTAACAATAGGTGATATGTCAATAGGTGAAGGGTGAGTTATGGATAAACCTATTTATTCACCAGGGGTGTTTAGTTACATATAACCATGAATTGCACTTAAGAGCAATTGATTGCGTTTAAGCGCAATTGATTACGCTTAAGCGAAATTGATTTCGCTTAAGTGTAATTAATTGCGCTTAAGCTCAATTCAATATTAAATGTGAATTTAGCCTCCCATATATTCAGCGATATTCTGCTACGTGTGGGCTGCGTGTCGTGAATATGTAAACCCGCGAAAACAAAAACAAATCACATTAATTTTATTGTTTTAATGTTTTAAGTTATTTCCTTCATAAGAAGAGTCTTCGTGATAAAGAACCCTCCCAATACTTTAGAATATAGAATTAATCTTTAAACTAACAAAAACCTTCGGAATAGCGAACTTTCGGAATAGAGAACCTTCGGAATAAAGACGTCACAGAGTCAGGGTCCGTATGAGCCAGTTTAGGGTCCGTATCAGCCGCATACCTCTCGTCGCTCCTTCTGAAAATACAGGCAGAGTTATCTTTCATCGCAGGCTCCGCTGAGATACCACTACCACAAGGACATTTCGTAAGGATTTCTGACATGTTCTTAGTATATATGTTTTAGGACTAAAACTGTCTATGTCTGACTCAGTTCATATTGTTCTTAACAATACCGAAATAATTACCATTATTGAAAACTGTTTCGGGTCAAAGTAAGATAATAGGTGACTAAATAGATATCGGTCCGCGAAGTACCATCCTGACGGCAGTGATCTATCGCAGTGATAACGAAGAGGGCGCTGCATGGAGTTTTGGTTCGACTACAACATTTAGAGGGCTGCAAAACGAAAAATGTCGGTCAAATTTTAAATATGAGACTTACAAATTATCTATTATTTATAATTGGCATAAAGCTTATCGCAGACCAAAAATCAACATTATTGGCATAATATGAACGACAATAAATGAAATTGAAATTCCAAACTGCACCTTTTACAGGTTACACTGGTGTAAATGCAGTTCGGAGTGACATCTAGCGGATATAGGAGAGAATAAAATAGACACTGGGCCCTGATTGGTCAATAGCCTTGTGTGCTTTTTGC
Source organism: Siphonodentalium dalli (assembly GCA_032622095.1). Taxonomy (NCBI): domain Eukaryota; kingdom Metazoa; phylum Mollusca; class Scaphopoda; order Gadilida; family Siphonodentaliidae; genus Siphonodentalium; species Siphonodentalium dalli. The sequence continues at coordinate 201,662,562 of CP136061.1, read as the reverse complement.
ATAAAACCGTGAAAATTCATCACACCTCTTCCCTATGATTTCCCATAGGTAAAATAGCCATTGGCACAGGAATGAACCCTTTGTAGTGAAATTAGATTTTTTAGGTGTGGTCTAAAATATGACAGTATTTTAGTTCGGTTCTGACAGTACTAGTTACGAAAACACAAGATTTAAAGGCGAATTCGCTGCTAGACGGACGTGATTTTTTTGAGAAAAAAGTTTCCCTAAATGTCAATTTTTCAGATTTAAAGAAAATTTTGGACCCAAAATTTATATTTCCAACAGTATACGCTAAAACGTTAGCACTGACGCCTATGGAAAACATTTACACCAGTGTAACCTACAGGGCTCGTTTTCGGATTGGACTACAACTTTTAGTGTGTCCCTTATCGGACTGCGTATATACTCGTCGCCCAATGTGATTCGTGTTTGAACAAAACCTAAAAAAAAAATGTTTACAGTAAAATTAAAAGTCTGTACCCTATCCAGACTGAAATTCAAACAAAGAGACTTGATAGCCAATTTTAACGAAATTTATATCACCAGTTGTTGTAAATTGACAACAATGTCACAATGTAACAGACAGCTAGGTAGAGCAGCTAAAGCCTAAATCTACATGTAACACCTAAAATTAAACGAGAAAATGAATTTCTCAAGGAATTCGACACCGGCGATATGATCAGATGATTCCAACTTCCAGTAATCCAGATTATCAGTCATGCGCGGTTGCTGATTGATTTTTCAATTTTATTATTTAGACCAGTCAAATTGAATGGTGAAGTCTGAAGACACGGCGACCACATGTGAGAGATCATAACTTTCACTTTGCAGATGATATTGATCATCGACGTATATTGTAATATAGATCGATGTATTGATATATGAATTATTATGTTTCATCGACCATGATAAATAAAAGTGCCTGCAAGTGTAATCAATGACAATGTGGTTCTTTTGAAGTGTTGGTGTTTTGTGAGATTGAACACTGTTGAATAATTCCACTACCAAATTTCAAATTCCGAATATTGCCAGTTTTTGAGTGGAATTGGTTAATTAAATTCATTGACATTATCAATATCATGGATCCAAATAAAAAAGATGCAAGTAAAGACAAAGAAGGGGAATCAGATGGAATCAAACATGTAATCTTACCACATAAATGTCACACGTGTAAGAAATCATTTGGTAGCTGTCAGTCTTTGATGCTGCACAGACGTACATGTGCATTCCATGCCAGGGTAAAATGTCACTGTGCAATATGTGGAACAGAAATTAATCCACCAGATGATGTTGTTATCAAGTCCAAGAAGGGAAATGACTTCTATAAGCATCAGTATCGATGCAATTCTTGTCGTGACTACTCCTTCATTAAAATAGGTGAACTCTCAGCTAATAATGACCAAAAAGAAGAGTTATACAAGTGCGACAATTGTAATAGGTCATTCAACACCACAAATGGGTTGAAAACACACAACAGAATGCATGTCATAAAAAGTTGACTGAAAGTAAACCAGGGAACTCACAAGAAAAAAAGCATGGAAATCTGCAAGAAAACCAGCAAGAAAACTTCTACAACTCCAGAATTCAAATATTGTTGTGATGTATATGGATGTGATGAAATATTCATGGAAACACTAGACCTAATTTGGCACAAAAAGAGCCATAATCGTGATGGGCCCTTTTGGCGTTGTGAACTATGTAAGAGGCCGTTTGGTAGTTCAAAGTTCCTCCGTACCCACCTTAAAACCCACATCAACAATCACCGTTATCATCCTGAAAAGTGTAGTGGTAACTGTTTGTCCAGCTCATCTGGCAAACCTACTTCTGACACACCCATTAAATCTTTAGAAGAGTGGAAATACAGGTGTGATATTTGTGGAAAAATGTTTGGTTACTCAAATGAACTGACTTCGCACAAGAGGAACCATTTCAAATGTGACATATGCAGGAAGCAGTTCTCAGAATTGACTGAACTTGAATGGCACAAAAAGAGCTGCAGCATTCAATGTCCCACAAAGAAATACAAATATTCTGGCTCTGATGATTGTCCAGTCAATTCAGTTGTTCGACCTTGGACTTGTGAAACTTGTGGGATATCATACATGAAATCGGGTGGCTTACTAATGCATAAAAAATCATGTCATTCTGAAAATAAGACTGATCTGTCTGAATTTTCTGCAAATAGGGCTACATCCAATGTGGCCAGTAATAACACAACACAAATACAGCCTGTAAATTTCTTGTATATGACACAAAAATAAAATGGCTAAAGTACAGTATACATGCATGCTCTTTCCTTTATGTTCGCCATTTTTTTCGCTAAAGAACTCTCCTTTTTTAATTTTTTTTTATTTTAGCTTGTTAACACGTTGACTGCCGACCCCCATTCAATTACATGCAAAATGTACGAGATAACTCGTGGTCGGCAGTCAACGTGTTAACCCTTTTATGATGGGTTTATGATGGGAGTTGCGCTGGTGAAGCATTAAAGATCATATGACAATGCATTCTATTACAATTTACATGTATATGTGAGTCTCCCATAGGAGCCTCACGTATAATATAATGCACTGGCTTACAAGGTGAAGGTAAATATTGCTAGGCAATGCATTATCTTATACATGCGAGGCTCCCTATGGATTTTTGCAAAATTTCAGGAAGCTCCAATCATGGCATGATGGAAGGGTTAACATACATGCATGGAACATTACTAGTGGATGTTACCCACATCATTAATATACCGATATATATGATCTGGACTAAAAGATTAACCATACACATTGGCATGTATGGGAATTGGTGTCATAAACTTCACAAAAAGTTTTTATTTTTGAATTTTGTAATGAATTTTCAAAAGTAGTTTAGGTAGGTGTTGTACTTCCATGAAAAGTTCCAAATTTTTTTAATTTATTGTGTTAGTGGACAAATTCACCTTGCTCATTCGCGGGTTAAATTTTATGACTTTTAATGGATATACTTGCTGTAATTAAAGGCCCACTTTCGAACCCCCAGATCGCATTATATAAAATATATGCCATATGATATTATATACCATTTGCAACAGGAAGCTCCAAAACATTGTATTTTCAACTTATTCGATGTAACAACAAACTGTAAACATGTTGTTTTTGTTGACACACCGACGCCTGTTCTATGCTCAAGTTTCTGCGCAAAGTATACTATTTTCAATGGAAGGGGAATAACTCTATATATTTAATAAACTATAGTTTTAATTCTGTTCCATTCTGGGAGCCATCTAAATGGGGAAATGTTTTTATGATTTCAGTTATTTTCTATTACCCTTTTGTCACCTTCTGATACACAGACGTTCCAAATTGTGATGAATTATAGTATTTTAAAACCGTATATCACGGCACTATAACAAAATAACCAGTGACTCGCAAATTAAATGGCTCATGAACTTCCGTGTTTTGCACCTATTAAAAATTTATCAGTTGGATAACCTGACCTCCCTTTTAAATTTGATTATTTATCTCATTTGGATTAACCCTTTCTACACTAAATATACTCATTGACGAGAGTAGTTCCCTTAGGAAATGGTCACATAATAAGTTCAACAAACGTTACGTTGAACTTATTATATGAACATTTCCCACCAATAAATACCGGTATGAATAATTCTGCTCTTGTATTATTTGTTGTTATAGGCCCGTGTGTGTTTTATGTATTAAATCAGTCTGTCCGTATGCTCAGTCATAGCAATTTTTACGTCAACATTTTGGTTCCCAGATGATAACTTAAGTTTGGATTATTTGATCATAACTAAACTTGGTATGTGGCCCATTCATACCAAAATACAGGTCAATGTCGAATTTGGGTTTGGTTCGATGATTTGTCCGGAGTTGAGAGCCTTTTCGACTTAGAAATTGTCCATATTCTTGCTTTCCATGTGATATTTTGCGTTATTCTATTGGACTCGTATTTTGTATGTTATTTTATTACCTCACAATACAGGTCAAATTCGAATTGGGGTTTTGTACCGGGTAGCCAATTGTTTTTATAGTAATTGAAAGATGATAACTATTTAATTTGCAAACGGGTGTATTAAGCCACGCCTGCATGGTGGGGCTCTTGTTCTGTCTGTCGTCAGCTTTTATTACCTGAACATCTCTCTAAATGAATAATATAGCATGCCAATGTATACTTCTACAACTGAATGGGAGAATCCATTCAATAAAGAAAGGGTTAAATGACAATCGCTGAATTAAAACTTCGACACGGATTGAATGTGTGCACATATATGTAGTAACTCCATATGACTTTATGTCGTAAACTTCACATCTGGTTCACCATTTTGCTTGGAATAAATTCCCTATGTTACTTTCAAAAAAATAACAAAGTCAAACACAAATAAGCTGTAGAGTTCTCCTGCTTGCTATGCTCCGAACGTTCCCGCGAGACATAACATGTAGAAATTTTATTGTATGTATTTGATGTACGCCTACGAGAACAATCGAAATAAAATAAGTATTAATTTGATATTTCTAAGCGTTTTCGGACAGGGGTCTTCGATCAGTTGCATGCTTCGATTCATATTTATTATTTAATGCCCATGAATCTATATAAAACTTGCTATAGGAAGATATCAATAAAACGAGTAAGTAACGTGTGTTTAATAATAGGAACCTTACAATGATCCGACCCGCCGGGCCCGGTTGCATGTCCCCGGGTCTGGTGATCCCGCTTGCCAAGGCATTCGGTATGAAAGTTATTAAGAACAAATATCAACATGTGAGAATTATGGGAGGCTGAATTCACGTTTAATAATTATATGTGTTTAAGCGCAATTATTTATGATTAAGCACAATTATTTTCGCTTAACTGTATTATTAAGCTTAATATTGTACTTAAGCGCAAATAATATAATTAAGCATAAGCATAAATAATCGATTTATGCTTAAGCACAATTATTTGCGCTTATTCAAAATTATTAGTCTTAAGCACAATTATATGCACTTAAGACCAATTATTTGCACTTTAAAAGAGCAAACCAGGATATTAAAAACCATTACCTAACACCCTGTTGATAGTGGCATTAGAAGTTCAAACATGGGGAAGCCTATTTTATTTTTGAGGGAATATCTATATTGATGGGGAATGAAATGTACATATTTGAGCTTAATCGCAAATATTTGAGCTTAAGCATAAATATTTACGATTAAGCTCAAATAGTTGTTGTGCTTGAGCGCAAATATATGTGCTTAAGCAATTCGATTGTATCAAATCAATATTGAGGGTCTACGCAACGCACTCATTGACATATTATATGACCACTAGTTGTTGTTGTTGTTGACTTCCGCTATTCACTATCCGTTGAATAAGAACCCATGTACTGTGTTCGCTCAGGTATTAACACTGCAATTACTGATACTCTCTACTTCATTCCAGTTTACTTATGTCGATACCCATTACAAACGGACTATGTTATTCACCAACGTCCATTTAAGGTGATCGTAATAGAGACCAATAATTTTCAGACAATTTCAAAGCGTGACGTGTCGGTGAGAACAAAGAACAACAGACTTGTATGCTGTCGCCGATTTCATCAAAATCATGTTTTTTCTTGTTGTCGCTATTTTGGCACATTTGACTCTCGCTTTAGTTTTTCTGGTGATTGTTCATAATGCTCAGCCTACACCATATATGGATGAAATTTTCCATATCCCTCAAGTTCAGATGTATTGTTCTGGAAATTTTACTGCCTGGGATTCCAAGATAACAACATTGCCTGGTCTTTATGTGCTGAGTGTTGGAATTCTGAAGCCTATATCAGCACTTTTTAGACTTGATATGAGTGATGTCTGCTCTCCGTTATTACTGCGATGCATAAATATCATGTTTTCGTGTGGTAACTGTTACACAATTTACAACTTGGTGATGACAATTAAACTTTTCAAGAAAGTCAGCGAAATTGATGCGGCACTCACAGCTTTTACACTCAGTTTTTTCCCACTTTTGTTTTTCTTTTCATCATTGTACTATACGGACCAAGGCGCCACATTCTTCATTCTACTAATGTACCTGCATAACCTCCAAGGCAACCATTTCATGGCATCATGTTTAGGTGTCATTGCTGTGATGTTTAGACAAACGAGTATTGTGTGGATATTATTCATTTGTGGAGTGGCAGTTGGAAAAGATCTCATAGAATACTTGAAGTCAGAGAAACAAAGTTTAAATTTGGACAGAGTACCAGATATTCAGATCATCAAGACTACATTCCGCATGCTAAATCATGGTTTAATTCATAACCAAGACAAAGTGTTCAACCTTATGTTGACAGTATTTGACACTGTATGCTGGTACTCTGTTGCAGCAATGGGATTTGTTGTATTCGTCCATATGAATGGAAGCATCGTTGTTGGAGATAAATCCAATCACCAGACTTGTTTGCACATACCGCAGGTTTTCTATTTCAGTGCCTTCACTTTATTCTTTGCGGCTCCACATCTGATTTCACTACGGAAGTTTAAAGACTTTTCGAAATACTGCAGAACACACATCATGAAGACCTTAGTATTTATGTTCATCTCATTTTATGTGATTAAGGAATTGACATTTGTTCATGAATTTTTATTGGCTGATAACCGACATTATACATTCTATGTGTGGCACAAGATTTTCCGCAGACATGAGTATGTTAAATATATGCTTATTCCTTTATATTATTTTGCCTGCTGGAGTATTGTGATGATGCTGAAGCAAATGAATATATTTTGGAGACTTTCTTTTATGATATGCCTTTTTGCTTCAACTATGCCACAAAGACTGCTTGAGTTCAGATATTTCATTACAGCATATCTGATATTCAGACTGAACATTCAAATTCATTCAACAAAAGCTCTGTTAGCTGAAATGATGCTCTATATTGTCATTAATATTGTAACTCTTTATCTGTTTACACAAAGACCATTCAAATGGCAAGACATTGATGACTGGCAGAGGTTTATGTGGTGATATCTAGTATAATCTAGATGTGCAATTTAAAACTATAGTAAACATTCCATGTGCATTATCTTTGTTCAAATTTAACATATTGTTACCAATTTTGCCAGGGTAACTGGGGAAGTGATAAGAAGTGATCACATCATGCCTTCAAATCATAATATATTCACCAGGGCTATTCTAAATCTATTAATATTTAAAGATATGTTCAAATGGTTTGAATATACACCGGTACCGGTACATATAATGTACATGTATTTCTAAATACATGTACTAGTATGTACCAGTACATATCCTCAATATTTCAACCTCTGACTCTCATGTACAATTTGAAGAGTTGATTGATTTGAAGATACACATGTATCTTCAAATTATTTGAAGATATCTCTGAATATTTGAAGATATATGGTACTATTTAATTTTAATTATGTTAAATTGACTGATACAAAAACACTTACAATGTACATGTAAGCTGACTCGCACAAAAGACTAGTGTGATTGGTCTGATCTTTCGCATCCTTCACAATATTAATCCTTTAATTTGTTAGTGGTAATAGTTGCGTGTTGATTTTAATGATAGCTGTTAACCGAATGTTTTCAGCAGACATCTTCGACTCAAATTATAAATTTTTCATATATTAATATCGATATTAGATCGCTGTTGTTACCAGGAATTTATTGAAATTGTGGTACAGTCTCCCTTTATATAGTTATAAATACCTGGTACATGCATCTCAAGAAATTATTGGGAGATCTACCAGTATATCTTCCAATATTCGATTAGTTGTCTGAGATATAAATATATACAGAGGATATCTACACTTTTTTGCCGGATATGGGAATTATCTCATGAGTGATGACAAAATAAATGAATTTCCATGAGTGGCTCAGAGCCACAAGTGGAAATTAATTTTTTATGTCGTCAGAATGGAATAATTACCATATCCAACCAAAAAAGTGCAAATGTTCTGTTTATTATATGCCCTGCTCAGTTGGTCTCAACTCGAAAGAAGAGTAAAAAGTGCAAATTTGTATACCCATACACAGCCATGGTAATGAGCTTGTGCATATAAAATAGTTCCATTTTTCAGACAGATTGGTTGAGAGATAAAGGGACAAGCATCATAGCATGTTTAACAGCCACAATTAATTGATCACATATTACACATTTTCAACCTGAACAATCAGGGAGTTTTAGCAGAGTATTCCATCAAGAAGCGAATCAATGTACCTTTAGCGTGGATGGATGTGAGTGAGATATCAATATCCTACAAAACGGATAACGGTTTTTATCTGTTGCAAAACTACTACTATTTGATTGCTTAGCATATAATAAATATATATCTTTATTGCCTCATTCTAAGGGGATATTGAATATATTACAATACTATATACAGTAGACAGTATAAATAGTGATGTGGGTTTTGAGAAATATAGCAGGAATATTGAATGTGATGGAAGCTCAGAATGCTTTGTGATTTGTATGTCGAAGTGAGTGATAACTCATTAACTTAGGTAAACGACAATTTTTTCATCTTCGCGTAATTTCAATTTCATATGCCGTTTTTACACTAATATCACATTAATAGGGTGTTTTCCAATAACCTAAAATTAATATGTCGTAATTTTGGATTGACTTTATAGGGTATTTTAATAACCTTATACATCTATCTACAGTAATAGTTCGGTAACCTCGCGATCACATGGCGTTTCCAATATCTCCGCGTTCAATTGACGTTTCACGATAGTCTCGCATAATGTATTATCCTGTAAACCTCACATGCGTATGGCATTTACCAGAAGCTTCAAATTCTTAAATGTCGAGCCAATAAGTTCGCATTTATATGGCGTTCCCCTATAACCTCGCATCTGATGGCGTTTAATTTTAGCATCAAATTCATATGCCGTTTCCACTAACCTCGCATTCATACTAGTATGACGTTTTACACTAATCTCACATTAATACGGCGTTTTACAATAACCTAACATACATATGGCGTTATTTCCAGTAACTTCACATATATATGGCATGTTCTAATAATTTGACATGTATATATGACGTTTCCATGTAGTCTCACCTTCATATGTATTATACCGGTATTTAATTTTCCAGTAACCTCATATTCCTATATATGGCGTATGATTACGTAACTTCGCATGGCTTTTCACAGTAACCTCACATCCATATGGCGTATACAATTCCAGTAACAGCACAGGTACATTTCGTTCCACAGTAATCATACATTCATATGGGAACTTTCGGTCGTTTTTTTCACCATCTCACATTAATATGTTGTTTTCCATTAACCTATCATCCAAGTGTCGTAATTTTGCACTTCTCATGAATAGGGCATTCAGTAACTTTATCTTTTGTCGTATCCAATAAGTTCACATTCATAATCCGTTTCTCACATTAATACGGTGTTTTCCAATTACACCACATCCATTTATGGCGTCATTTTTCAGTATTCAAGGGGTACTGTACACTAAATCCGGCAATTTATGGGGCAATCTCCTTTTATTCTCAACAGAATATATGCAACAAATGATTGCATTTGAGCAATGGATCAGTGCAAAATACACTCGTGTGCTCTATGCATATGCAAACAAGTTGAAACAACATGGTATTTATAACGAAAATGAATTTATGACTGGAGTAATAAATAAATTTTCGTTATAATTACCATGTTGTTTGCATCGTTCATAGAGCACATGAGTGTATTTTGCTGTCATCAATGGCTCAAATTCCTTCATTTGTTGCATATATTCTGTTGAGTATAAAAGGAAATGGTCCAATAAATGGCCGGATTTTGGGCACAGTCCCCCTTTAAACTTCACATTCATATGGCATTTTCTAATAATGTCGCATTCTTGTTTCATTTCGCAGTAGTCTAACATCCATATGTGTTCTATGGAGTTTTGTAGTAACCTCAGGTAATTTAATTGGAATTCATATGGCTCACATCCATATGGTCTAATGGTCCAGTAGCATAAAATAAGTATGGTGTTTCAAAGTTATCATACATTCATATGGAGTTTCACATTAATCTCACATTAGCATGATGTTTTCCAATAAGCTCACATCCATATGGGGTAATATTTCAGTAACTTCAGTCATAGAGCATTTTCTCTTATGGCGTTTCGCGGTGGTCTCGCATCCATATGCATGTATCATATGGAGTTTTGCAGTAACCTGAGATTCCTATGGCGTTTTGGGGTAAGTCGGAATTCATATGGCGTTTCACAGTAATCACGCATTTATATTGTGCTTTCCATTAACCTCACATCCATATGGCCTAATTTTCCAGTAACATCACATCCACATATGGCGTTTCACAGTAATCATACACTCATATGCCGTTTCCAGTAGTCTCGCATTCGTATCGCATTTATCAATAGCTTTAAATTCATATGTCGTTTCAAAGTAATCTTATATTCATATTGGCATTCCACTGATTCCAGTTCTATATAGTAAACACACGCACATGCACATATGGCGTTTAACAGTAACATATGGCGTTTAACAGTAGCATCGAATACAATTGCTGTTTCCACAAACCTTGCATTAATATGACACTGCACAGTAATCGCTCACTAACACGGTGTTTTCCAGTAACCTCATGCACACCCATATGGCATACTATTTTAGTAACTTCACATCAATATGGCGCAATATTCCAGAAACTTCACATTCATATGGCGTTTCCAATAACCTCGCATTCATATAACGTTTCACCGTAGTCTCGCCACTGTGGGGGATCTGTTCCTCGAAAAGTCATTCCGTCCCGAGCAAACGCCGATTCCGTTGTGAGTTACTCCGCTTGTCGACCGAGCATTTTTAAATTTACCGACAGAAAAACTTGAAGATACCTTACTCGTATTTAAATTCGCACAGTACAATTTTTCGCACACCCATCGGTGCTTGAATTTAAAACAGCGAAAAATAGTATGACTCCCCAAGTTTAATCTAAACCACAGTCCATAGGGCTATGTTGCTGAGTTTACATATATTATGAACAGTTCCATAGACGATTACGACTATACATGTATGCATATATTTACATTCGGCCAACCGCTATATATCAAGACCATTGCTCATAATGTCAAGCGCCAATTCAAGGTAACATAGACGTTGTTGAGATGCTTGTATAAGAAATAATAATATTCCAGGTCGCCACAAAATTATGATGTATGTAGTAACTAGCTTATTGTCAAAACGATGTAAATCCGCCGTGATAGTGTTTAATATACCCATATATATAGGCATATACTGTCTCCAGCAATGACTAAGAACCGAAACTGTCATCAGCGCCAAGATATACGAAACTGTCACGGAAATATTACGAGTTTGTCAGTTTTGAATTCGCGCAGCTAGGTACGCGAATTTAAAGTGCGCGAATTCAAAACTGAAAGAAAAACAGTACTGCGCGAATTTAAATACGAGTAAGGTATACACATATCTATGTGTTATATATATGGAGTTTTGCAGTAATCTTAGACTCGTGTCGTTGTTCGGTCATATGCCATTCATCACCCCCGTGTACATGGTATCGCCAAACCCGATCGAGGGTATCGCCAAACCCGAGAAAATGGGAAATTCATTTGCACGTATATGATATGGGGATATGTTTGTTTCTCATCGTAAAACAGACAACAAACAACGTATGTGCATGTCCATATGAAGCAGGAGTATTTATCCACCCGCTGTCAATCAGTTTTCCCAGATCAAACCATTTAATATTTTTTTGCGAATTTTTTCAATAGTGTTTTTGCTTTTTCTCACTAAAATTTTTCGAGAACATCCACCACTAGTATAGTTCCTGGACTTCCACGCTGCCAAAAACAAATGCCGGTATATAGTTGAATCTGTCAATGAAGCATATATAGGATTGAACACAATTTAAAAAATCAGTGTCGTTCTCAATATCCGCGCGACATGGAGGGACCACTGTCGGCGCAGAAAGATGTTAACGTCGCAGACGAAGATGTCACCAAACACCGATCTTCTGTGCAGTAAATATGCGTAGCACTTAAGGAGTTCTGATGAGTTTTCGAGTGTTTTTATGTGTATCTGAGACTGATCAATTGGACTGCGAATGTCATCTGAAATATGAATCCATAACATATTCGAAATATTGTGTACATATCTATTATGAATGTATTTCAATTGAAATTAATTGAACATCCATCTCAGCATTCAGATTTGCGATATCAAAAAAGTGAATAATGATAACGCGATGCCTTGATCACACGCACGTGAATGCTGTCGTTCGTATGCGTGCAGCTATCCGGATATTCGTTTAGTATTAACATGCCTGGAGTTTGTATAATGTATATAGACCTCATATGCAGGACGAAACGCTACGACCTATCAACGATTTGTTATATCTGTATGTAGTTCTGTGTAGTAGCCTTGATTTGGCTGTAGGTGCACCGTTGGACGACTTAATTTGCTGTTAATGTTAATGTTGGTATCGATGTTGAATCACATGCGCTGTCCGTATCCTCCAGGTGGTTCCATTCGATGATTGTTTTCACAAAGAATGAGTTCTTATATTGAGCTGTATTTGTCCTTATTATTTCGTAAGAAAGCGAGTTGGTACACTCGTGCGACTCAATAATGTTTGTTGTTTCAAATCCTGGGAATTTTTCGGCAGTTATTTTTCGTTTGTCCTTGCTCCTTGGTGTTAATAGGTCATGTGTATGTATAGCCGGAACCAACCCCTCTACTATCTTCCTAAACAGTGTCATCCTTTTCTCTTCTCTTCTTATCTTCATTGGTGTCAGTCCTTCTATTTCCATCATTTCGGTGACTGCACCCTTTTCTCCGTTCTTGTAATTGCTGGTGATGAATGTTGCAGCTTTTTTCTGTACTCTTTCGATGTTGTCTATGTCCTTCTGCAAGTATGGATCCCATATTTCTGCCCCGTATTCGAGTGTAGATCTTACCATGGACTCGTAAGCCAGCTTCTTGTGTTTTTTATCGGCTTTGCTGATGTTTCTTTTAAGGAATCCCAGGGTGCTGTTGGCTCTTTTGACAATTTTATTTATATGGGATGACCAGGTTAGGTTGTTGGTAAAAGTCAGTCCTAGATATGGTGTTTCATCTACTGTCTGAAGGATGTGATTGTCTAGCTGGTACACGTGGGTTGATTTGCCCTTTGTAGACAAGATGTAGCATATTTTTGCGTTGAAGCGCATCCCCCATTGGTCAGCCCATATTTCTAACGAGGAGAGGTCTTTCTGTAGTGCATGGTGGTCTGATTGGTCTCTGATTTCTCTATAGAGGAGGCAATCGTCTGCAAATAATTTGACCTCTGAGGTTACGGCTTTCGGTAGGTCGTTCACATGGCAAAGGAATAGTAGTGGTCCCAGTACCGTTCCCTGTGGTACTCCGGACTCCACTGGTACGTTTTGTGACGCTTCTCCTTCGAGTACCACTCTCATCTCTCTTTTTGTGAGGAAATTTTCCAGCCATTTGTGGGTTGTTATTCGACAGTCCCGGTGGTGCCTTATTTCTCTAATAATTTCTCTATAGCCTGATGTGATGCTGCTCACTGATCTCCCGCCCTCCAGACTGGTGTAACCGTCTCTGTCAAGTTTGGTTAGGTCGCAGGTCCCCAGTCACAAGTATATGTGTGTTGGTCCGTAGCTGCGAATGATATGTTTCAGGTTTTTCTTCAGGTATAATAACCGGTCACTGATTTTGGCTCCCCCAGTAGACCAGAATATTATTTCTTCCTCTATTTTGTCTTCTTTGTTTACTACCTCTTTTAGGTACCTGGCTTTGCTGTCCGCCAATATGTATGGTGTGAACTTTGGCTTTCTCCTGTATGAAGTTGGTATCTCTCTATCCAGGTATCTTTGTAATCTGTGTGTCACGGTCGTTTGTGACGTTGTCATGGCAACAATATATTCTTGCACTTTTAGTGAGATATATTGGGGTGGTCCGGCTATGGATTTAATGACACATATTGCAATTTATAATACGAAATATGTATACAAATAGGAGCAATAACTAGTGATAATGTCACAAAACTGCTTGTACAATGAATAACTGCGGTCCTCGGCATGGATTTCAGATTTCAATAAACCGCTGAGAACTCGAATGTGACGGCCCGAAAATCAGTTAATTTCACACAATTGTCACAATTTAACATAAACATGATGGTGGATACTAATTCTATGTAACACAATGGTTTTGTATATCAGTAGTATTGTTCTATAAAGTCTCTGATATTTGCGATGTTTAGCGATTATTGCAGATTATTGTAGAATTTTCTAGAGAGAAAATAAAACACGTGCGCCATCTTGCGCATGCAATCATGTTTATTTTACAGACTTTATGACTCATTCCCACTCGAGTAGACCGTTACGCGACAATGAAACCGAATCATCTTATCGAATATACACATATCGTATAGCTACAAATTATGCAATTCTGGCTTTTTAAAGAGTCATCAGATAATATTGTAACGATTCTATGTTAACCATAAACATCCGTACACATATGATCACAATGTACTATGTGGAACACTTGTGTGCCTTCTCATCTGGATGTCGATGGGCCTCTTTATTGTGTCTATGTAGCACATGTAGTCAGATTACCAACACCATGTTTAAACAAAATCAAACCAGACCATGCGGTTTTGATAAATGAACGTATCTTCCCTCAGATGAAGCTCTATATCTCCCAGTTAAATGGTGATATCCACTATTCAAAACACAATTTCGCAAAGCGGAATGTTCCCTCAATGGGAAAGCGACCATATATAACTTACTCTCACTCCGATAAATTTAATAGAAATTCCTACTCATTTCCGATTTTATCATAAATAGTAGACACTTTTTTGACGTTAGGTAGTTCGTTTGAAACATAATTATCAGTCATAGTTGGTTGATAATGTCTGTATCAATAGAATTTTTTTTTTTAATCAACCATAAAATGCTATCCGCGACCAAGTGTGGGTACCCACCACAACTTCGGGTATCAAAGCCCCAGATAGATCCTGCGATGAGATGTCGCCAAACCAGAGCTGGGATGTCAAAGATGCGGATGATATACTTCACATTTGAACGTTTCTGCTTGAAAATATTCAAAATATCATTCGGACAGTCGGCACATGGATCATCCTTAGGATGAGGCTGCATGTGCGAGGGTGAAAATGTGTAATGTTTGTTTGTGTTTTTATGTTCTAATGTCATATTAATAGTATAGGCTATTATGTTTTATTCGACATTATAGGCCCGGAACTGCACAACGAATGGAAACATTAAATCAGTGTAAATCATGAGTTAGCAGGGACGTGGCTAGAGGGTCCATGTTGGGGGTGACAAGAGTAGGAGTAGGAATTTCTATTAAATTTATCGGGGTGAGAGCAAGCTATATATGGTCGCTATCCCATTGATGGAACATTCCGCTTTGCTTTGTTTTGAATAGTAGATATCATTTAACTGGGAGATATATAGCTTCATCTGAGGGAAGATACGTTCATTTATCAAAACCGCTTGGTATGGTTTGATTTTGTTTAAACATGGTGTTGGTAATCTGACTACATGTGCTACATAGACACAATAAAGAGGCCCATCGACATCCAGATGAGAAGGCACACAAGTGTTCCACACATAGTACATTGTGATCATATGTGTAAGGATGTTTAGGGTTAACATAGAATCGTTACAAATTATCTGATAACTCTTAAAAAAGCCAGAATTGCATAATTTGTAGCTAGTCGATATATGTATATTCGATAAGATGGTCGGTTTCATTGTCGCGTAACGGTCTACTCGAGTGGGAATGAGTCATAAAGTCTGTAAAATAAACATGATTATAAAAAATCGTTGATACGTCGTAGCGTTTCGTCCTGCATATGTGGTCTATATACAAACTCCAATCATGTTAATACTAAACGAATATCCGGTTAGCTGCATGCATACGAACGACAGCATTCACGTGCGTGTGATCAAGGCATCGCGTTATCATTCATTCACCTTTTTGAGATCGCAAATCTGAATGCTGAGATGGAAATTCAATTAATTTCAACTGAAATACATTCATAATAGATATGTACACACTATTTCGAATATGTTATGTATTCATATTTCAGACGACATTCTCAGTCAATTGATCTGTCTCAGATACACATAAAAACACTCGAAAACTCATCAGAACTCCTTAAGTGCTACGCATATTTACTGCACAGAAGATCGGCGTTTGGTGACATCTTCGTCTGCGACGTTAACACCTTTCTGCGCCGACAGTGGTCCCTCCATATCGCGCGGATATTGAGAACGACGCTGATTTTATGTTTACCCATACCATAGTATGGTAAACATAGTGTCGTTGTCCGGATTGACCACTCGTCGTTAGTCCGCCCGTCTGTCTGTCTGTCTGTCTGTAGACACTTTACGCATGGTGCGATAACTGAAATATGTTCTATCTGATCGGAACCAAATTTTGTATATGAATTTCTCAGCACCAAATACAAATCGAGTTCGAATAGTTTACGGAGTTATGGCCCTTTTTCGACTTAGAATTCATGCATGCTACCATAACTAAAAAAAAATTTATCTGATCAGAATTAAATTTGGTATGCAAGTTTCTCGGACCAAAATACAGATCGAGTTGCTATATGGGTTTGATCCGATATTTTGCAATGCAGTTATGGCCCTTTGGCATAGAATTTCTGCATATTTTGATAAATCAACCATTTTTCAACTGATAAGAACCAAATTTGGTATGCGAGTTTCTCAACTCAAAATACAAATCGAGATTGAATATGGGTTAGATCCAACATTTTATACCAGAGTTATGGCCCTTTTTCAACTAAGAATTGAACAGATAACCATAGCAGTCAACAACTAATTGATTACCAGCAGTAAAACTTTAGCTCTGTGAGAGACAAACAGTATCTGAGTTATTGATAATTACAGTTATCTTTAGACATTAGTGTGAGGTGAAACCAGCTATGTTTTTGAGGGACAGGACACAGGTTTATGGGCAGTAGCTATATCTAATTAATTTGCACTCTTACTCTGGTTATTGTAAACTCTCTTAACCCAAGTATTCCATGTCCTGGCCACCTTTCACATTTAACCCAAGGCTGTGGTGGTTTAGCTGTACCAGTGCATTCTCTTATACAAATGCTAGTGACCCATAAATTCAAATAATTTGTGTTATGTACATTTGTCTATAATAGTACATAAAAGTATACTCTATAATTCAACACCAAAACTCTCATTTATGATTCCGATCATAGTAATTTACTATCGCCAATGGATGGGTTAACATCTGCCGATCGTGATCGGCCTCTCGTTTAAATTGTGTTCAATCCTATGCTTCATTGATAGATTCAACTATATACCGGCATTTGTTTTGGCAGCGTGGAATATACTAGTGGGTGGATGTTCTCGAAAATTTGACTGAGAAAAAGCAAAAACACTATTGAAAAAATTCGCAAAAAGATATTAAATGGTTTGATCAGGGAAAACTGATTGACAGCGGGTGGATACATACTCCTGCTTCATGTGGACATACACATACGTTGTTCGTTGTCTGTTTTACGACGAGAAACAAAAATATCCCCATATCATATATGTGAAAATGACTTTCCCTTTTTCTCGGGTTTGGCGATACCCTCAGGTTTGGCGATACCACGTACACGGGGGTGTTCATATGGCGTTTCACAGTAATCTCACATTCATATGGGCTAGATGCCACTAAACTAACCAAGTCTTTCAAAGCCAAAGTACGACCAAACTCCAGCTAAATGGCATGCATATATCAATTGATTAGACAATTAGTCAATTAATAACCAACAGTAAAAGACAGGGATGGCGCTCCGTGGTCCCCAAAGGTCTGGACAAAATGCCGCCAATGGGTCTATAAAGTCAGTTAAAACAATGACAAATGTTATGTACTGAACTGTTTATTAAGACAAATTATGTTGGAGTGAGCACGAGATCGATTCTGGTTTGTCTATATACATGTAGCAACGGGACCCTTTCCCGTGATGTACCGCAAAAGCAACCATAAAAGCGACCCGACAAACAACCCGATGAAAATCCAACCCGACGCATAGAAACCAGAGACACCGTATACGGTCTTAGTAACCGCGTGCTCATTGTAGCGGAAGTTGGCGGCGAAACGTGCATTATGAAAATATGAATGAAAAGAATGGAAATAAGAGCATAAGTACTTTGCCAATAAAACATGTTAATACGATAAACAGTTATTGATAATTTAATAATATATATATAACTGGGTGAATATACAGAATATGAACTGAGTTTGCTATAGAACATTAGATGGTATTCCGAATAATGATGACTAAAGTGTACTTTCCCTTATAAGGCTCTACTCTGGAAAACTGTGGGTAAAGTCAGGTTTACAATAAAACACTCTGGTAAAAGTCCGGTAAATCATGGCTTACCAGAATCTACTCTGGTAAGTCAGGTTTACAATGATGTTCTCCGGGAAAAGCCATGTAAAAATGACACACCCTTATAAATTCCAAGTAAAGGCATGGTAAAGTCAGGTTTACATTGATATACTCTGGTAAAAGCCATGTAAAATGTACACACCCATGTAAATTCCAAGTAACTCATGATAAAGTTAGGTTATCAATGATAAACTCTGGTAAAATCCCATGTAAAAAGACATACCCTTGTAAATTCCATGCAAGTCAAGGCATGGTGTACCCCACTTTATTCTCGTAAAATGGTGGTGAAACGGGACATAGGCTACATGGGTAAAACCCATGTAAATCAACTTACTACAGAAAATCAGTTCTGAAATAAAAAACGCTCTTGAACAAAACATCCGTTATTTAGTCAATATAGATTTCTTCGAGGAAAAACCCGCTCATTAAAAAAACGATTTACTTCAAAAATCGTCAGTTACTTCAAAACGTGACGCTATACAACCATGGTGCTTATTGTATGGGTTGGTTTCAGTCAGAGATGGATTTTGTGAATAACTGAGTTCTACATTCTCTAGTTTTAATGTTATGTGGCAGCTAATAATAACACATGTCCTTTGATTTCGAGTGAGGTGAGATAATGCCAAACAATAATATACAAGGGGAATGATAGTATGAATATTAGTCATATTTCTAGACTAAGTCTGGTAGGTTGTCCTTGTAGCAGTTCAGAATTACACTACCGATCCTATATACAAAACGTATTTCAAACAGGGACAATAATTTAGGTGGGTTGGGTTTTTGTATATTTAAATCCAAAATGGAAACAACTCTGCAAGGTGGAGTCCAACCAATCTCAAAATTGCTGGTACATAGGCTCACATGTTGGTTAATGTTTTGTATGTAATGGTAATACAGCAGGATTTACCAGAGTATAATGTAAGTTGGGTACATCATGCCTTTACTTGGACTTTACAAACAAGGGTATGTCCTTTTTAAATGGACTTCGTATGGCTTTTACCAGATTATATCATTGTCTATCTGACTTTACCATATTTTACCGGAGTAGAGACATGTAAACCATGGTTTACTTGGCTTTACCAGAGTAATTTTACACGGATATGAGCGATAACTCTATTTCACAATAAAAAACATCTCAGCTGAGGTGTTTTTGTCTCTTATGTGAGAATAACATCATATTTTGTTCGTTAAAATATGTGGAAAACAATTGTACCCGGTATCCTAATCAAAAGTTAACAAAATGGGACAACAATATTCTTATATATAAGTAGGCTAAATTCAGAAGAGGTTAACACCTTATGTAATCAGACGTGTGATTCATATAGTCTCCAATCTGTTATATCCAATGTTAAAGCTTCTGAAAACGCACATCGGTACTACCGTGGTAACTTTACCCTAATATCGAGATAAATTATCCTGGTAGAATTACTCTGGTAGAATTACTCTAGTAGAATCACACATGCATACTTACATCCAGGTAAAATACCATGGTGAAATGCATGGGTGGGAACATTTTACTATAGTAAAAATACGTCGGTGGGTCTATATGTGTGCGTATAATATGATGACCATTCATTAAATTTACCAGAGTAAAATGACCTGGTTCCAATCACCCTGGTACTAGTAGAATACCACAATACCAGACTGTTTTAACCATGGTTTACAAGAGTGTTTTTATAAGGGTAATTGATGAGGTAAAAATTGAGTGAAATGACATAGTAATATAATCTAAGGAATAGGAAAATAAATATAAATATTTCCAATGAATAAAGTACATCACCATTAATTACGGCCAATCAATTATACATTACTATAAATCACAATACAATACAAATAACATTCAAACAGAGGTGCAACCCGTAGCTTCGCTACACCGTTTCGCGGTAGTCTCATATCCATATGTGCTATATATGTAGTTTTGCATCAACCTGAGATTCCTTTGTTAATCATACATTAATTTGCAGTTTCCAGTTACCTCATATTCATATGGCGTTTTCCGGTAACTTATAGAATATAATTCTTATGTCGTTTCACATTAATCTTGAATTCATATGGCTTTTCATATTAAAGGTACTCAATCCGATCAAGCACACCTAAATTACTATTTATTTGGCTTCGGGGGTAAACAAAATATTTTATTCGAGTCGAGGAACCAACACTTCAAAGCTCAGAGTGATCAGATTTCGATTTTTAAAGTTTGTTAATTTTTGGAGATGTGGTCCACTTCCACGTGCTCAAACAGACAAAAATTGCGGATGTAAGATAGATAACTCTAAAATCAAGTGGTTATTATTGTTAATAGTAACCACTTGATTTTCGTGTTATCCATCTTACAACCGCAATTTGTCCGTTTGAGCACGTGGAAGTGGTCCACATCTTCAAAAATCGACATCTGATCACTCTGAGCTTTGATGGGTGGGTTCCTCGACTCGAATCAAATATTTTTTACCACCAAAGCCAAAGAAATAGTAATTTAGGAGCGTCTAATCGGATTCAGTACCTTTAATCTCACATTCATATGTCGTTTCACCTTAATCTCGCATTAACAAATATGGCGTTTCACATTAATCTCGCATTCATATGGCTAAAACTTTCACATTAATCTCGCATCTTTTCGCCTTAATCTCGCATTCATATGGCGTTTCACATTAATCTCGCATTCATATGGCTTTTCACATTAATCTCGCATTCATGTGGCTTTTCACATTAATCTCGCATTCATGTCGCTGCACATTAATCTCACATTCTTATGGCTTTTCACATTAATCTCACATTCTTATGGCTTTTCACATTAATCTCGCATTCATTTGTCTTTCTCCTGTAACTTATAGCATATAATTCTTATGTCGTTTCACATTAATCTCGTATTCTTATGGCTTTTCACATTAATCTCGCATTCATATGTCGTTTTGTGGTAACTTATAGCATATAATTCTTATGTCGTTTCACACTAATCTCGCATTCATATGAAGTTTCACATTAATCTCTCATTCATATGGCTTTTCACATTAATCTCGCATTCATATGGCTTTTCACGTTAATCTCGCATTCATATGTCGCTGATCATTAATCTCGCATTCATATGTCGCTGCACATTAATCTCGCATTCATATGGCTTTTTCACATTAATCTCGCATTCTTATGGCTTTTTATGTTTACCCATGCCATAGTATGGTAAACATAGTGTTGTTGTCCGGATTGACCACACGTCGTTAGTCCGTCCGTCCGTCTGGTCTGTCTCTCTGTAGACACTTTACGCATGGTGCGATAACTCAAATATTTTCTATCTGATCGGAACCATATTTTGTATATGAATTTCTCACTGAGTTATGGCCCTTTTTCGAAAAAATATTCACTCTTAAAAAAAAAAAAAAAATTAGATTGAATTCCTTGCTCAATTTAACAAAAACAAAAACAAAACAAAAAATAAAGAAATAAATAAAAAAAATATATAATAATTTCTATTTTTTTTTAAAGTTAACAAAATTTGAAAAACTAACACCATTATAACTCTGCCAAGGGTACCCCGAGTCACCACATCAAATTTGTTTAAATCGGTCCAAAATCTTGTGTTATGTACTGGTAAATTTGTTTGGTGCGACATTAAATCCAAATCACCAATATCCATCCCATGCCTTTGGACTATACTTAGCTATTGATAAGGCTATATTATGTTATGATGTCTCTTATGCCAATGTGCAGATAATCTGATAAAGAAAGCTATGGTATCTAATTTAAAATAAAGATTCAACAATGCACATCACATGATATTAACAGTAGTCTTGGACATCTGTGCTGCCTTGCACAGCTGAAGATATCACTCTACAGATGGCCTGAGGTCATTATAAATGTTATTGGTTTAATAGAGATGTCAGCTTTCAACATAAACAATTCCTGTGATTTGTTGACAGCTCTGCTATATAATTAATATTAATGGGTCAGCAGTGAGGTGGCTTATCTTGTTCTATATTGTTGGTAAAATTTGATACATTATCATTGGACTCTCTTAACCCAAGTATTCCATGTGCAGGTCACATTTCACATTTAACCAAAGGCTGTGGTGGCGCAGCATTACAGATCCTGTACCAGTGCATTCTCTTATATAAATGCGAGTGACCCATAAATTCCAATAATTTGTGTTATGTACATTTGTCTATAATAGTACATAACAGTATACTCTATAATTCAACACCAAAACTCTCATTTATGATTCCGATCATAGTAATTTACAATCGCCAAGGGATGGGTTAACATCTGCCGATCGTGATCGGCCTCTCGTTTACATTAATCTCGCATTCATATGGCTTTTCACATTAATCTCGCATTCATATGGCTTTTCACATTAATCTCGCATTCATATGGCTTTTCACATTAATCTCGCATTCATGTGTCTTTCTCCTGTAACTTATAGCATATAATTCTTATGTCGTTTCACACTAATCTCGCATTCATATGGCGTGTCACTTTAATCTCGCATTCATAATTATGGCGTATCACAGTATTCTCGTATTCATTTGGCTTGTCACATTTGTCTCGCATAATAAATAATGTTTCTCACTAACTTCACATTCACGTGGCGTCCCATAGCAATCTCATATCTCGCATTTTGTGTGCATAATTTTATGCTCGTAACAGTCAAAATGCTGTTTTGTGTCAGTTCCTCGTGTATTATGTTTTTGTGCGTTTGCATTCGCCTCGGCCATTTTGAATGCGTGGATCTCACCAGCCTCGAAACCACGTGATTCCCCATCGTGGACTCAACCCCCATGTCAGTAAACACTAGATAACTTAAATTTAATTGAATCCTGGTTATGTCGTTTCGAGTGAACCGGATATTATTGTAACGACAGTATTATATAATATTAACAATAAGTGACTGTTTCCTGAAAACCGTGAAGTGTCGCCACATGCACACAACGTCTGTACAAACATGCACACATTACTAATAAAATTAAAGGTACTCAATCCGTAAAGAGGGTCCTCATCTCAACAGATTCCAACAACAACAATCCGATCAGAGGGTCCTATATTACTATTTATTTGGCTTTGGGGGTAAAAAATATTTGATTCGAGTCGAGGAACCCATCAAACAAAGCTCAGAGTTATTAGATATTGATTTTTGAAATTTGTTATGTTCTCGAGATGAGTACTAATAACTGCCGTAATCTGCTCTGGATGTGTACTCCAAATCTATTCAAAAGACAAGGATGGATAACTCTAAAATCAAGTGGTAATTTTAACGCAATTTTGACTGAGTTCTGGGCCAGATAGTATTCCCGATAATGACAAATAATAGATTTCTAAAATCGATATCTAACAAATCTGAGCTTTGATGGGTGACTTCCTCGACTCGAATCAAATATTTTTGACCCCCGAAGCCATTGAAATAGTAATTGAGAGGAGTTTTATCGGATTGAGTACCTTTAATGTTTAAAAATCAACGTCTGCGCTATATAGCTTTAACGGGTACTATATTTTTTGAAAGATGAACATGTTTAAAGATAAGGATATTTGAAAATCCTATAATACAAAGTTTACACCCGTCTACATGCAAAGACCGCCCCAAGTCGAAAATGTTTATTTTTTGGGTCATATAGAGTCAAATCATTTTTTCGTAATCAGGTAGTAGCATCTAAATATTGAATCGTGGCTATATATAATGTCAATCCATCGTTAAATGCGTTAATTTAATGGCTCCAGGCTATCCATTATCCCGGCATGCATGTACGGGTCGATATTGGCCTATATGTCCCAGATCGATTCATTCCCTGCATGGACAAGTACAGTATTATACAAAATCAACTATCACTCGTGCACCCGGACTTAAAGGGGTACTGTACATTAAATCCGGCCATTTATGGGACCATCTCCTTTTATATTCAATAGAATATTTGCAACAAATGAATGAATGTGAGACATGGATGAGTACAAAATACATTCATGTGCTCTATAAACAATGCAAAAAACATGGTAATTATAATGCAAATGGATTTATGACTCCAGTTGTTGCATCGTTCACAGAGCACATTAGTCTATTTTGCACTAATCCATGGCCCAAATTCATTCATTTGTTGCATATATTCTGTTCAATATAAAAGGAGATTGTCCCATAAATGGGCGGATTTATGGTACATGCAGTCCCCCTTTAAATATGTATTCAGGTTTCTAGACCTCCAGTTATAACATGAACACATACACTCTAATTTAACATTGTGTTCTGCTTTGTTCTGTTGAAAAACAAATCCAATAAGTAATCAAATATGACATTATAAACTAGGTATATATATACATATATACATACACAACAAAAATAATAATACTTATCAAAGAGTATCATTGTGTTGTTGAAAAATGAACAAAATATATTCTGATGTCCCGCTACA
Source organism: Siphonodentalium dalli (assembly GCA_032622095.1). Taxonomy (NCBI): domain Eukaryota; kingdom Metazoa; phylum Mollusca; class Scaphopoda; order Gadilida; family Siphonodentaliidae; genus Siphonodentalium; species Siphonodentalium dalli. The sequence goes on along the minus strand of CP136061.1, from coordinate 201,637,772 downwards.
ACTTTGAAATGATATGAAATAAATGCATAGAAAATTCAATATTAAACAAAATAGTGTCTTTCGTGTATCACTTCTCGTTCCAAACAAGTCTCTTTAAAAAAAAAGACGACGATAATCCCTAACGGATGTACGTCTCTGGATGTGTCCACTAAATTTCATTTCTACAACGAAGCAGCATTCCCAACATGACGTAATAAACCATTTCCAAATATGGAGTGCATTCCTGGCGGAGTAAATGTTTGTGAGGATCGCAGTGTTTAGAAATAGTTAGATTTACAACAAGATGCGAAAGAATAATCAGTCACGGATATCGTTGACTGATAAACACTCGAAGATGATGACTTCTATATTGCGATGAGTAAAATGAGTTATGGATATATCGCCTGTATTCATTTTCCATGCATGGGAAACCTGTCAACACGCCATTGACCTCTAATCTGTGAAGTGATCTGTTATGCCATAAACCAATGAAATCACGCGCGTGCTTCGCCACTCTCCAATGAAATGGAGGGAATCCCATCAATTCATTAACTGATTATGAATGAGATACACAGAGACATAAATATTGTAAAATTTTCGTTGGCTTTTTAAAGAGACTGGTTCCAAACATGTTTTTGAATACACTAGAATAGAATCTAAATAAAACGTAAAATAGGTTTCGTAACTATTAGTTGAGTAATGCAATACATATGTTAGTGTTGAAATATATTCTGATGTATTGGAGATTTTGAAATACTTTGAAATACTTTGAAATACAGTATTTTAGTCGTATAAGCGCGACCTTTCGTGACCTCTCGTAAAGGCGTCCGCGCACGTCTACTATTTCTGGACTTCAGCGGGATTTTTGCTTGGGCGCCAAATATTCGAGGTGGTGAAAAATAACATATTTTAAAAATCGAAATCTGTTAGCACTGAGCTTTGATGGGTGGGTTCCTCGGATCGAATCAAATATTTTTTTTAATCCCCGAAGCCGAAGAAATAGTAAGTTAGGGGCGTTAAATATAATTATGCATCTTTATTCGGTGTCGGCTACTTTTTTTAGAAAGCACAGATGTGCGAACTCGTTTCTGGACAGCAGCCCCAAACGTGTTTGGAAATATGTCATCCTTGTTGATTTAAATTGACCGACCAATGAAAATGAAAAAAAAATAAAAAAATTCTCTTCAACAGGATGTGTGATTAACAAGTGTTTGTTCCAATGCGAGGAACTTACAAATAATAACTTACCGATTTTATGGAAATATATCAGGGACACTATAGTTTTGTTGTACCATTACTTAGATTATATTATACGAAATAACTCTTGTTCAGATTAAGTTTTGGCCCATTAGTTTTCGAGTCACCGATTATTTTGTTTATAGAGCCTTGATATATGATTTTAATAACAATCTATGACATAAAATATTATTAAAATACTATTATTAATCACCATTTGGAACGTCTGTATCTCAGAAGATGCCCATATAGTGATAGAAAATAGTTGAAATCATAGAAACATTTCGCTCCCAGAATGCAACAGAATTCAAACTATGATACACAGTTAGTCCCTTCCATTGAAAATAATGGACTTTGCAGAACAGTCCAGATGAAACTGAAGCACAGAACACACGTCGGTACCTCAACAAAAAACAACATGTTCACAGTTTATTACATTATTGTTTTCGAGCTTCCTCTTTCAAATGATATATACTATGGCATATGTTTTATATATAGAGGATCTACAATGAGTCTCCAGTTTATAGAGGAATTTAAAAAAACTCGTCAGGTAAATTAGGTCTGGACCGAGCCTTTGGCGAGGTCCAGATCTAATTTACTGGACGAGTTTTGTAAATTCCGCTATAAACTGGGGACGAGTTGTAGATTATATTTATTACATGATCCAAAACCTAGACAAAACATACTTAAATCAACAAATGGGATGCGAAACTAACATCGGCTTCTATAAGGCATGCGATGAAGTTCCACGTAACTATGCATTCTTTGCCAGCGTAAAGAAATAGTGCCAGATAAATAAAGACTCTTTGGGGTATTTAATGGCGTATATTTAACAAGAGGTGTGCACTCGCTTGCTAGAATACCCCCACCGTGGCAAATTCAACCCGCATTATCCGTAAACCCAACAAAAAAGATTTTTTAACTTTAAAAAAAATTTGGATTAATAATATCGATATGGTGTCGCAAGAAGCTTGTACAGAAAAAAATATTCAAATTGGTTCATATTTGTTCGAATGATGCAGAAACCCAAAAAAGGGTAGAAAATGAAACGCATCATGTAGAAAGGGTGTTGTGAGAAGCGTGTATACCAAAAATTATTTAAATCGGTTCATATTTGTTAAAGTTATTAAGTCGGACAGAATTTTCTAAGTCAAAATAAGTCGAAAAGTAAGGCGTAACTTTAAAAAAGAGAGTCGGACCGCACCGCAATTAGCATCATGCGGAGAGGCGGTCCTAAGGAGATTGCATACAAAAATTATTGAATTCGGTTCATAGTTGTTCGAGTTATGAGGTCGGACGGACGGACGGACACATGGAGGGAGAAAGTGTGACGACGGGACGGACAGACGCAGTCAATCCAGTATACCCCCCATTTTCTTTGAAAGTGGGGGTATAATGATAATTCATTATAGGTTGTTGGAAAAATATTGGAAGCCATCGTATTTTGAGACATAGCGTACGCGTAATGTAAACAGACGACAAACCGGATGTCAAAGGTCACCTGGCACTAACCGGATGTCAAAGGTCACCTGGCGCTATTTCCTGTTATTAAACGAACGTTTAATATCACAATTTATAGAATGGGTTTATTAAATGGAATAAGGGTAGGATCATGTAATAAATAGAGGATCTCACATGAGTTCCTATTTTATACGGAATTTATCAACCGAGTTCACTAAATTCGATTTGAGCCGAGGTTTACCGAGGCTCAAATAGAATTTAGAGGACGAGGTTGGTAAATTACGTATAACATAGGACGAGTGTGAGATACCTTTTATCACATGATCAAATAAACCCGAAGCAACGCGAAATATTCATCGAAAACAACAATCATACACTACAGCGATCGCAAGTTATCTGAAGAACGCCGTGACGTCATCGCACGCGCTGATATTAAACGTGTCTATTACCGATAATTATGAAACTGCTTTTATGGCCAAATTATGTGATAAAATGTTATCTGGGGGTTCGAAAAATTAAGTGGGCCTTTAAAGGCACGTGCGGCCTTGGCGGTGGGTATCCTGTGAAAATATATCCACCCGTCAAAAACCGCCACAAACAGAAAGAACATCAAAATGTAGATATACTTTGTCCGTATACAAATAAGAAATATCGCATAAACAGTATGTTATGGTTATATGTTTGACCATTGTTATGTAAACAACAGCATAAAAAGTAACTTTTCTGGTGTTTGTTTATATTATGATGGTAAACATAAAGAGCGTTCTTTGTGGGTGAATTCCTGATATGGAACGAATAAAGAGCGTTTATGCCATTTGTGTATGATTAGCCAACAGCATTGTGCTGTCTTCTGTAACACAATCAGGCTCGTGCTTAGGTAAAATATAGTAAATCTTTATGACAACATGCTGTTTACGGGATGGTCATGGTATATATGAACGGAACTGTATGCGTTTTAATGTTTTTCTGTTTACGGTGTTTGGAACAAATATGAATATTTTCGACAATTAAGGCCGCACGTGCCTTTAAGTTTGTAACTTATAACCAAAAAATGGAATTTGTCTTCGAACTCTCTTTGGTATATGTATATTATACTGAAATAATGTGCAGGGAAGGACACGTACACCCTACAGATGTAATTTCCCCAAACGGTTGTATACACCAAACACAGCCGTGATCAGCAAAGAATGGTTCGTGCATGTGCAACAAACTCAATCCTTCGTGGTGTATTGTAGTTGGCTATAAATGTATTCTCCCGTTCCTATTTGCGGTTGCTGCTCAACAACATCGGCCGCATTCGAATAACAAGAAAATTCGTCTGAGACATCAGACATGTTGCTGCCTTTTCTTGCTGAGGTGTCGAGTTTGGTTACCAACGCATACTCATCGCCAGTCGGTTCAACTATTACATGTGTTATGTCCGTTGCTGTAATATTACCAACCGTTTCTTCCGCCTCGTTTTCAGATTTACCAGTATCTCTCTTGGTATCTCCTTGACGTTCTACGCGTGCGTACAGCACATTGTCCATTGCGGTTACTTGAGGGTCGTCGGCCATGTTGTAGGGATCAAACAAGTTATTCCCACTTATATCTGCATACTCGCCCATTGGTTGAACTATATTCATAACATCGGTGCCATCCTGCAACACGTTTTCTGTCGATTCTGGCCTTGTGTGCTCCATTCCTGGATGTCGTTTGCTTATTCTTGAGAGCGATATTGCAGATGCCGGTCGGGGCGGACACGCTTTGTCTGGTGGACCACGTCTTCGTTTCCTGTTAGTGTTAGAAAAATTAAGGAGGATGTCCAGACTTTACTGTTAAAATTTGAATGGGGATTTCCATGCAAATCTATGGAGAAAAGGTTACAAATGTTTCTAGGGTCACTTGCTGCGATATTGGAATTAATATTAATATATGTTTTATTGATTTTTCAAAAGTAGGTCAAGTTTTGTAATTTGAGACAACATTCTCAACAATAGATTCATGGCAAAAACTGCATGACAATTTACATAGCAGCAACCCGCGAGTAAAATGTTATGGCTGTTCAACGATATGCTTGCTTTAGTTCCCGAACAACGCTTAAATTCACGTATAACTGTTGCTCTGGAGATCTGCATGGAACTCTCCGTTCATAAATTGGTCAATAGACATCGCTCTTAATCAATAACTGTTACTGCATCAGCGTACATGATTATCGAATGCACTGCACATGCACATTACATGATATGACATTAACTCGTTCGATCCTGAATCTGAAAATATTTTATTGGAAATGTCTACTGTATAACTCATTTGCTGTTATGTTTATAGTGATGTTTCGAAAATCACAATGTTGCTATAATTATATCTGTACATGTATGTAGTTATAAAAATACAGTTAAGAAAATCGAACGCTGGTAAGCATCCATGCAAGAGGCAGACTTCGTAGTTTAAAGGTACTCAATCCGATTAAGCACCCTTAAATTACTATTTCTTTGGCTTCGGGGGTAAAAAATATTTGATTCGAGTCGAGGAACCTACACATCAAAGCTCAGAGTGATCAGATATCGATTTTTGAAGTTCGTTAATTTCTCGAGATTTGGGCCAGTAATTTAGTCTACCTCGTGCTCAAACAGACAAATTGCGGGTGTAAGATGGATAACTCTAAAATCAAGTTGTTAGTTATTAAAGGCACGTGTGGCCTTAATTGTCGAAAATATTCATATTTGTTCCAAACATCGTAAACAGAAAAACATTAAAACGCATACAGTTCCGTTCATATATGCCATGGCCATCGCGTAAACAGCATGTTATCATAAATACCTACTATATTTTACCTAAACAAGAGCCTGATTGTGTTACAGAAGACAGCACAATGCTACTGGCTAATCACACATAAACGCTCTTTATTAGTTCCATATCAGGTATTCACCAACAAAGAACGCTCTTTATGTTTACCACCATAATATAAACAAACACCAGAAAAGTTACTTTTTGTGCTTTTGTTTACATAACAATGGTCAAACATATGACCATAACATACTGTTTTTGCGATATTTCTTATTTGTATACGGACAAAGTCTATCTACATTTTGATATTCTTTCTGTTTGTGGCGGTTTACACCCGCAATTTGTCTGTTTGACCACGAGTCAGACTAAATTACTGGCCCAAATCTCGAGAAATTAACGAACTTCAAAAATCGATATCTGATCACTCTGAGCTTTGATGTGTGGGTTCCTCGACTCGAATCAAATATTTTTTACCCCCGAAGCCAAAGGAATAGTAATTTAGGGGTGCTTAATCGGATTGAGTACCTTTACAGGGATGCTGTTGTTTGTTTCTATAGTGTCTGAGTCGTATAATAAGGTAACCATATTTCCATTTTTTGAAAGTCTTAGTCTGTTGAGTTTTGTTACGGATGACAGATTAGCCGGAATGCGAAAATACAAATTGTCGTTGTCGAGTAAGTTTTCAAGCAAATGTATCAAAGAAATGTTGTATTATAATTATGTATACAAGTCCCATTATCTCATTCAATGTATTATATAGTCACCAGTCAATGAGTGGCTTGACATTACGCCCGTATCAACATAATATTTTACACGATCAGGTGTGCCACACGTTGTCCAATCCACTATCCGTCCATTAATTTCATTACGTCTTGTACACGGAAATTCGTAATTTAATTTATAGCTCCAGCCATGAATTAAATTTATGTCAAATTATTAACTTTGATTTTAAGATAACATATTAACCTGAACGTTTACAGAATACATCTTCGACTCAAATTACTTATTTTTCTATATATTATTGATATTAGATCGTTGCTATATTACCGGGAAACGGTGGCATGCCTTCTCTTGACTGAACGAGTTTTAGTGTTAGCGCACAGGGAGCCCACATTATTCGTAAATGGTAGTTGTATATAAGCATGAATTTGCGAAACCTCTCTATAGTATATCGGCGGACATCATAAGAACGAGAACATTTCAGATTCACATTTACTCATTTGTAGAAAGTTCAGAAAATGTGTTCAACTAGTCTGCACTTCAATTATGCAACATCGTTTAAAAATAAAGTAAATGAATTCGGTTCTGGAAGTTCGGGATGTTATAGTTCATTCTTCTCGGAGCTAACTTTTTATAATAGACAAACACGATTGCACGATTTTATGAATGAATGAATGTATCTATTAAACAAAATTCTAGCGATAAAGTATAGGCACACCAATGCAATATCATATTTATTACTATAAGTCAAAATTACAGAGGACAGCGCAAGTGGTAATTGTACATGTATCTTAATTGAAAACCAAATATAAAGGATCTCTAATAAGTCGCAATTATATACGAAATTTATTAACCGAGTGCGCTATATATGCCCCATCACTAACTCTCGGCCATTTTGGTCCCACCAGGTCCGGTTCCGTGGTTTCATAGATTCATCCAGCCCCGGTTCCGTGGTTTCAGTGCTACAGGTCAAAGTTTTGGAGTAGCATTTCCATATATGGAGCTTTTGAATTATTCATGACTTCAATATATGGGAAGTTAAGTAAAACCACGGAACCGGACCTGGTGGATCCAAAATGACCGCGAGTTAGTGATATGGCATATTCGATTCGAGCCGAGCTTTAACGAATTTAGTGGACGAGATTAATAAATTTCGTATATAATTCCGACGAATTTGATATCCATTTTTATCACATAATCACATTTTTAGCAAGGAAAGACCATCTCGAAACGCCTGGTTTTAAAGGAAATTAATATTGATTTCCTTATCACAACCAAAGAGGAAGTAAAGACACCTTCAAGAAAAAATATAGTTCCATTCTAAATGTGTCTTTTCGTGTTGACAAAATTGGTCAACCACCCTTATCACCCATGTTTATCCCACATTCAACACTAAATAACACAACACAAAATGTATATCATAATTATATTCTAATTATAACATAATAATAAAGTTACGACATTGACATTGATAACTCTTAGGTAGCAATACACGATTTCCAGCAATTTTGGCCAACCTGGGAGTGGGGTGGTACTGTATTTCAAATATATGCTGACCCATTATCTTTGGCATAGGTCCCACCAAGCATGTTTCAGTTTCGACCGAAAATGTAGGTGTAATCATATGTCTGTACTTTAGCTTCTTTGTAAACCTGTTCATTGAGTTATGCCCCTTGGTTTGCACACACAAATGCTAAATTTTGACAAGATTTTACTCAAATGGACCATTTTCAATTGACAGAGCGATTGTCAGTAAATAAGCTTCTTCCACCCGATAGAGCTGTTAGAGTTGAGAAATATTTGAAATAGAAAAAAAGTTATCGTATCAATTTGAAAAAAATGTCTAGCAAGCGCAGACGACCGAAATCAGGGTAGAGCATCGGGCTGTTTTCCTGTAATCAATAACACAGAGTTGGCCTTCACTGAATACGAAAATCCTGTTGCGTATCCAAATTTTTAACTTTTTTGTGTGAACTTTCCCAGTTTTGTAAAATAATTAAACCTTCAAACCAGTAATGATACATTTAACACAGCTACACTGGCTGTTATGGCCCCCGATACTTATTTTTCTATTTTTCATACCGCCTACAACCCGATAAATCGTGTACTGCAACCCTACGTCACTGCGCATGCAAATACAAATAAAGCCTATATCCTTTCTTATTAGTTTTCTTATTAAACTTTACAACATGGCAATAACTTACAGTTTTCCGCGACGAAGCAACAAGACGAGAACGATGACAGCAGCTGCAGTCCCAACAAGAAAAGAAACAACACCGGCAATTATCGCCCCTGTAAAACCAGCACGAAAACAAGTGAGACATTAACCAGGTTCAGATGCACGCCCATATGAAAAAGTACTTGGGTACTAACCTCGTATACTGGGGTATACAATATTAAATCACAAGCAGGGACGTGGCTGGAGGGTCTCCGTTGGGGGGGGGGGTTCCACCTTGGGAAATTCCAACTGCACCCCCCCCCCCCCCTTGAATCAGAACTAGACCAAACACAAGTTTTACATAATTCCATTTGCACCACCCCTTGCACATCAGTGCCTAATATCCTAAATAAACCATGGTTATTTCACCTGAAAAATTACATAAATCCTAACATCTAGTGGTCCAAATGCACATGACAACGGTCAAGAGTATGGGCGGCCATTCGGTCGGAAATTACATGAAATAAAAGTTAATGGTGGTTTGTGCAAACAATAGTCTCTATTTTCAAAACAATAGTCGTTCTTTGATTCAATAAGAGACAGTTCCGTTTCAATAGCCATATTTTCTTAATCAATGGCCATCTATTTCAAACGAATAGACACCATTTCCAAACCAATAATCGTTATTGGATTCAATAAGAGACAGTTCCGTTTTAATAGATATAGATTCGTAATCAATGTTGACCGATGCAAAATTAATGTTCTATTTTAATTTAATAGTCTTCACTGTTCAACTAATATCTAATAACACACAATTAGTAAGATTCGCGCATATTCAATAAACGTACACTCCGTTTCAATAGCCATATTTTCTTAATCAATAAAGATATTTCAAACCAATAGACGATTTCTCACAAGCAATGATTAACGTTATAAAACTAATAGACCTTATTGTCATTCTTACATTTAAAAGATATAAATTATCACCAATGCAAAATTAATGACGTTCTTTCAATTCAATATCTAATTGCGCAATCTACTATTTCCGGTCAAACCAATGATTAGGAATTCGAAATCAATGATTAAAACGTGAAATAACGATAGAGGTCTCTGATGGCGATGTTTGAAGAAACTGTATTCATGTGACGTCAGAAATATATAAATAAACATGGGAATTCCCAATGTCATGTCGGTGTGACGATTTGCAGTAGTTCACTCGGTGCAAATCAAACTAGAATGCACTCAGAGAGATGCCAACGTGCGCAAAAATGTAATAAACAATAATTTAAAAAATAATTTCACTGTATTTTACTTAATTTATTTAATTTAATTTAATGTTAGCAAAAAAAGACAATTACCATTTCTCATTTCATCACAGATAAAAGGCAAATTACTATATTAATCATTTAAGTAATTAAAACCAATTCCATGTTGCCGAAAGGATGAGACTTTAATATCGATTACATTTTTTTCAGCGGCATATTTTGATTTTGATTTTCCGATAGTCAAAGTTGACCAAAGGAGCAATTATAAGAAATAATTAATACTATTTGTGTAAATATTGATAGCAGCCAATATGCAACAATAAATATCAATAATTAATCAATAATTAATCAATAACGATCATCTTATGTAATAATAAACTCTTCAAACGGTGTTTGTGTCAACAAATGCGTTTTGTTTTGTGTTACGTCATTCGTCGTATTTGACCCGGAACTCGGCTGAAGGTTAGGCTATTCAGCCTATGGCGTCGAATTACGAAATCGCGTTTTGAATGTCTCTCTTTTCCCGCACGATAAAAAGAGGTCTTCGCACGAACCAAAAATGATAAAACTTCCCAATTATAAGTAAAAATACCCAAATGAAGGAGTCTATGTAGGTCCCGAAGGAGTCTATAGACTCTTTGGTGTAGAGTTCTGATGGAGAAAATGTAGGTCGATCTATTTTTGTCATAACTCTGACGTATTTTGACCTGGGAGAAAAAATCGAAATCGAGGCTCACTACGAGCATGCCAGTTTTAGATATAGAAACAGGGAATCCCGACAAATTGCGATATCGGCGACAAACAAATAATCGAAAACAACACATAAAATAAACATAGCAAAAACGCGGCACAGTAAAAATGTCAGAACGCCACGAGGTTTTACGTCGTTTTTGGTGACGTCATGGAGTGAAACGGAGTAGGGTGACACCAACCTACGAATCTGTCTGATCGCCATACTGTTGCGCGAGCGCACGTAACGACGATAAATATTCACTATGGTCCACTATAACACAGTGGAGTAGATTAAATACAAAATTCAAGACAATTATTAAAATTGTCTGACTAAAGCATGAAACTTTGCACATATGTACATATTTAAATACGTATTTGTATTAGATATGGGGCCACGTTGGAATTTCACTTTAACCCCTCTTTTAAGGGGTTTTCCAAATTTAAAGAGTGTTTCGTGGTTATATAATTTACTAAATGTCGCAAGTAATCTTACCATGAAATATACGATTTAAAATTAGGCATATTCAGTACGTATGACTCTGAGAGATATAATGCCACATTTTTAGGGTAAAATTGGAACTCCCCGCCCATGATGGTCGTCAAAATGACAGCTGAAAGTGGGAATTTGACGTTTTTTCGCTAATATCTTCTAGATCAGGTTCTGCTGTATGGAACTGGTTCGGAAATGTGACTTCATTTTGTATGTCTCATGTTAAGAGATAATTGGAGCAATGAATATATGTCATTCGTATGATCCAAATCCCTCCCGATCCCTCAATAATTCGATTATACATAACTCGATCGGTATGAAATTTAACCAAATATCACCGTTATGAATCTAGTCATATTTTAACAAGAATTTGACAGAACTTTGCAAATTATGACATACAATTACTTATGAATTTTTGCGCTTAAGTGCAAATAATTTACGTTTAATCATCAATCATTTGCGCTTAAGTGCAAATAGAAATTAATGCATTGATCTCGCTGAATTAATTTTAAATGACATAGGCCTAACACATCATTCAAGCAAGTCTGCAAATAGCGTGTCTGTCATTTGCAGAATGAGGTCCCCAGAGGGTGAATTTAGTGATGCTACCCTGCATAGCGGGCTAGCATAACTAAATTCACCCTCTGTGGACCTCATTCTGCTTAGGCCTCATCTTCTGGGAAGTAACTATGGTATCAAATTAACATTGTTTTTAGTTACGTTTTCCCATCTGGGAAGTTTCTATATCCCCTAATTTGCAGAAGATAAAATCCATAATCGAGGCTCCAAATGGGTGAACATCACCAACTTCAACTGGGCAACTTCAATCTGATCCTAGGACTGCCATAGCAGTTGAGGGCCTAAGCAGAATGAGGTCCCCAGAGGGTAAATTTAGTGATGCTAGCCCACTATGCGTGTAGCGTCACTAAATTACCCTCTGGGGACCTCATTCTGCAAATGACAGACACGCTATTTGCAGGCTTGCACTCAAGTCTATATAGGCCTATCATATGAGGGAAGCAATCCCCAGTGATCCCTAGATACATTTTATGACCATGGAATTGGTATAGATATGTACAGGATATGTCTCTTTTATAAAATGTACTAGATCTCTGGGATGGAGACACAAATTCTTAGGGACAGGGATGCTGATAATATGAAAATATGTTTTTCCCCTATTTCTATTCAATAAGTACACCACGAGGGAAGCAAGCCCCCAGTAACCCCTAATTCCCCTTCTATGACCATGGAAATGGTATATATTTGTGCAGGAGATGTCCCTTTAATAAAATATACTAGAGCTCTGGGAGTGAGGCACCAATTTTTGGGACACCAGAGACAGAGATGCTTTTGACTTTTCAACTTTCGAGTCTGTATGGGCTACTACTATGGGCCCATAATAATATACTATGAGATGGACTCCATCATTCACAATCAGAGGGAAGTAAAGGAGTGTTAGGTATTTGCGCTTAAGCGCAAATCATTTACACTTAAGCGCAAATGATTTCGCTTAAGCGCAAACAAATTGATAGACACATATTTGTGCTTAAGCGCAAATGACATTCGCTTAAGCCCAAATGATTTATGCTTAAGCGCAAATATTTGCGCTTAATATTTGTGCTTGAGCGCAAATAAATAATAAATGTGAAAAGGGCCTCCCATAGTAAGAGGGGACTCTAAATTTCTTGAACATTGAAATTCCCTTTGTTTGAGAATTTGTACATGTTTATATTGAATATTCTCAGTAAATAATTATTCTGTGTGTTTCAAAAGAAATCAGAATGAATTGTTATTGTTTTTAAGTATTGGTTATAGATAACAGTTAATTAGATTGACTCCCCTCTTCCCAGATGCATCTTACTGTGGAAGACCGATCGCCTGGCGATTCACCCAGGTCTGTTGGATGGCTCAAACGACTTTTCCTACTATGGCCAGTTTGTACCCTTGATTTGAATGACACATTTAATTGTTTCGTACCATGTTTTTGGTCATTTCACACCATATATAGGTATGTTTCGTTGATTCCCAAAAATGATGATTGGTCATTCGTATGTGAAAAATTATTTTAATCGTGTTAACTTAATGAAAGCGAACATGTTCATCATTTAACGTTCGTGATGATGACAACCCGACATTTACATGTTAACATATTTCTTTCTTTTTATTGCGAAACAAAATGAACAAATTGAAATTGTCGCGACAAAGTTATAGATGCATAATCCGAATTAACGCTTGAATATTACTATTTCCTTGGCTTCGGGGTAAAACATATTTGATTTGAGTTGAGGAACCCACCCATCAAAGCTGAGAGTGATCAGATATCGATTTTTGAAATCTATTATTTTTCACCATCGATAATTTTATTGGCCCAATAAAAAGTCGAAAGAGGACGGATGAAGATGGATAACTTTAAAAGCAAGTGGCTTTTTTTGTGTCAGATATTTGACAAACCCGCAAAATTTCATTGAACAAAATGTTGATAAATAACAGGTTTTGGGCAATTGTATACTATATTTGACTGGTTAGCATTATTTTTGGGGCATTAATCGATTCTGGTAAACAAAGTGGCATTTCAAAAAATGGTGTTTTTGTTGTTGAAATCTGATGATATGGGAACCATCGAATCGGACTGAGTACCTTTAATGTCATTTAAAAAAAAAATAATACCGGTATACTCAAAGGTACGAATTGTCGAAATGATACAGGAACTGGTATGAAATGTCCAGAACCCTGGTGCGAAACATCGCTATGTCAAACTTCCATGGTATGAAATGCCAGCAACCTATTGGCTATTCATCCATTGCACATTATAATTTATTTCCAATGGGCATGGACACGAGTCTCCCATTGGGGAGGGGGTCCACCTTGATACATGTATGTCCCGACAGCACCCCCTTGGTAGGAAGTTTCCTACAGATTGCTACAGGGTACATGTTTATCGGTCCAAAATTTGTTCGAAAATTATTAATTAGATATGACATTTTTGCACGGTATGGCTTGTTATCAAACTCCATTTGCACTTAGGTGAATATAACTTCAATTAGCCCTAAATCGAGTAATATCATTTTACGACATCACTAATTAAGAGTAATACATGTATGATTTTATGACATCACGATCTGAGTAATACACAGTATGGCTTTATGACATGGTGTAATTCTATTTCACTGTTAGATAAGGCATAGATACCAATTTTTTGTGATGTCACTCATTTGAAAGAGTTGTCAATATTACACTGTTACTAAGGATGAATAGGTCACTCTCACCGGTTTTCTGTGATAAAGTTACCCAGGTTCCTGAAATTGTGATAAAGTTACCCAGGTTGGAGAAGAATGTGATAAAGTTACCCAGGTTAATAATAGTTCATGTTTATTGATTATTGATTTTTGTGATCAAAATGACGAAGTACAGTACTAATATGTCTTAATTTATGCTTGATAAGGGCTATTACTTGCCAAAAACTGAACAATATTTCCCTCTGTCACTTTTAAATCGAGTTGATATTGTGAGATTTGCTTAACCTGGGTAACTTTATCACAATTCTCACCAACCTGGGTAACTTTATCACAAAATTAGGAACCTGGGTAACTTTATCACATAAAACCGACGAGAGTGACCTATTCAGCGTTAATAAGAGGCGAACTACCGTAATTAATAGATAGGGTTTTACTTGGTTGGTTTGGTATTATAGGCCTGATTTCAGCCCCTCAGTAGCCTCATATCAGCCTTCGACGTCAGGCTGATTGTGATATGAGGTTACATCAGGGTGACATAGGGCCAAATATCAAACCAACGATGTTGGCGCTGCTAGTCTACAGGGTCACTGTCTGGTTGTTCCCCTTGCCGAGGAGATATAAATGGGCACAGGACGTTTTGTATCGTCTTAAGTCATTTCGTACCACATTTTTGGTAGTTTCGTACCATATTTTTGGTAGTTTCGTACCTTATTGTTTGGTCGTTTCGTACCATGTAGGAAATCAATTGGTAGTCTTGATTGACAGCCGTCTTGTTCCAATAGACGTCTGATAACAGCTGCGGCCATCTTAATTTAAGATTAAGCTCCGCCCCTCGACATCTACCGGCGCTTTGTTGGGATGACATTAACTAACACGAACACTGACTTCCGGGTTGATAACACGTTTTTCGAAAACAATGGATCTAAATTAAAAATCAAGATTAAATCTACTTGAAAACTAAATGACACAAGACTAAATCATAAAATTTAACATCATTGAGTAAAAGCACAAGAAAAGAGCACTCCGCATATCGAGATAAATCGATCGAATTGATGGATGCACGATATTGGGCAATAAATTATAAACTGAGTTACTGAATTCACTAACTTAACGGATCACAAAATCTATTTGTTATTGTAGGGCCATTAATGCCCTATTCTATATCTGATGACTGTTGGACACGAAGATTAGGCAAGTTTTTATCACTTTATTTCACCAATCAACTTTCAATCAATACTTTCTCATATGTCCTGTCCATCTATTTGTTTACTTGTTTGTCTGTTTTATCTAAATTACTCTACCTGTGAAGGTGACTTGATTGTCAATAAACTTATCTTTACATATATGATAGGCCAATAGATATATATCTGTGTTGATTCGTTACGGTATTTAACGTACAAGTCATATTTATAGCTCTATTAGTTGGGTTGTACATATATGCTAAATATGTTGATGTTCTTTGTTAGTTCTTTCGGTTGATGTTATTTCACGGTGTCTGTATCGTCCAGATGATCAATTTCATTATTGTCAACTCAGTCTTGAAAAAACTTGAGACTTATTTGCTATTATTGCACAAATTATTAAATATTGAAAACAAATATACATTTGGTCAAAATTAATTATGAGCATTGAGCAGAGCCTGGTTGAAATGCTACAGTGTGGCGAATCATACTCGTCTGCGAGCGACGGTCAGAACTGATGCTATATATGCATGGTTCTATTAATGGTTTGTATTTTGATGAGGTAAACTGCTCGTAACCTCCATTGTAGACAATTTCACACCAGGTTCTATTCATAAACAAATTAGAAATTTGGCATAAGGAACTGTAGTAAACAAATGTCTGTCCAAATGACTAGATCATTGAGACTCGGGCAGACATATACGGGTAATCCAATGTTAATAATGTAATGAGGCAGCATGTTTAACACAACCTTTATTATTAAACATTATAAAGTTAACATATTAAAGACATATTACTAGTATGGACTTGTTCGGGCACGTGAAACTGATAAGTTAGTATTCAGGCACCATGCCAACTGGGAGTATGTAGCATTATACTATCAGAGGCTCAGAGCCAAAAATCTGAAACAAATCGACCGTACCACTCCATTGAAAACATCACCTGAACTACTAGTACGCTCAAATGTAAATATTTATGACTAGATTCAGGATGCAACTATCAACGATAAATTTACAAAAATGATTCCGCCAACGAAAGTCACTGCATTTCAATAATATATAAGAATGACGGTGTGTGTTGTGAATTTGGAAATAATATTTGTAAAATGTACTTTGAGGAAGATTATTCACCATTTCTATTTGGTCACCCTACTGGAGTGTTTCACATCACTTTAAAATTTAAAGAAATATGGTCGAAATGCAAATGAAAGAAATAATGTTGAATGAGGCCAGAAAATAAAGATGCTTTGTTTCCGTGCATCGACCGACCCTAAAAAATAACCCGCCGACCCTAAAGTGTTTATTGATATTTGGAGAAAAAGTTTTCTAATTTTTTTATTTCTGTTTTTACGACTAATGCTCATAAATATTGATGATTATTAGTGTACAAAACACATGGCTTCTAATAACATATCCCTGTGAAAAGTGACGTGAAGTGTGTGATGGGTTGTGGATTGATGGGCATGAATTTTGCAATTTTAATTTTATGAGAGTGGATCCCATGCCTGGCTGCTTTACCTGTATGCCTTGTTTCGGACTTATGGAACATACTCTTGGGTTCCAAATAAACATGCATGCATATTTGTTATTTTATTTGGAAATCTGCCCCTGCATAGTGGTTATTTGGGCAGCCCTGGGAATTAAGGAAAATTTGCCTAGGCAATATTTTTGCCTAGGTGAAAGAAATCAGCCTAGGAAAAAACAGATTTTACCTAGGCAATTTTGCAACAATATTGCCATCTCAAATCAATATGATTCAATAATAACCTGAAATGCTTAGTTATTTTGGAGAAAATTTCCAGGCCACTGCTCGTCATATATATACATTCCACAAAGCATCTCCAAAACTAGTGCCCTTATGGGTAGCTAGTTAATGGCCCAGTACCATGGAATCAATTTTAGGACAATATATGTAAATACTAAATAGTGATTTAAGGAAGTCATTTTGGCTAAAGAGGTTCTATTTCTGACTTACTTTGCCTCTGCTTTTACCTAGGCATTGCCTATTGCCTAGGTCAATTCCCAGGGCTGTTTGGGTCTGCAAGTTTATTAATTTTGAGGCTATGCAAATTGAAAACAGCACAAACTCAAGATTTGTATATGATTCTGATACAAAATTGATGAGCTTATAACTTTATGCATGTACAAGTTCAAGTATATTGCATACATGTGAACATTTAAATATTGAATAAACACCACATGACACATATTTTGTTGATTACCATGTGTGATTGCTTGGCCTATATTGCATGTACTATTCAAATAATCTTATTAATAGTTGATGTTTTGCTCAGTTTCCCCTGTGGTATTTGTTGGGTCTGCACTGTTATTAACTTGCAATGGAATCCCCCCCCCCCTGCACTTTTATTTGGAGCCCCAGAGTACAGATAGGAACACTATCAACAATCATGGTGGTGTGTATCTGTACAGTAATGCCATAAGTAATTGACTCTCTATCTACAGCAGAGTTATGGGTAACTTTTCAGGATTTAGTACTTAGGGCATTACTGTAAGTATATATACATGTATAGAGGTTATCACCACATATGGTAGGGGTACAGCTACTGTTTCCAAAAACCAGGCATGCTAGGTTGGGTGTACTGGCTACCTCCAGACAATGGGATGTAGTCGTCACAATACAAGTACAGTATTATAGTCGTGTCATGGGTAAAATTATAAAAAAGTTAGTGACATCAATTTCGTACCAAGTTAATAGCCAACTTTTGGAAAATGTGGTATGTGAATATTAAATAAAAAACATACTTAAGCATGAAGTACCGGTAAGTTTGATCTTTCATCAATCATAATGTATATTTCCACTGTGTTTATAATCAAGCAATACTTTTCCCACAACACAAGTTGGCATTTTATGTCTCTTCAGTCGAGGTGATTCAATATTCAGTCTGCAGCTGGATAAAAAATATCAAAATAAAATAGAAGAAAAAAATCCCTACCTACCTACAGCCCTCTTTATTCAGATTGTTTGGCTTCGGCAATACACTACAGCAACAGTATGCAGTGGCCTAGTTTGCTTCAGCAAATTGCTTCGGCATTGAATGCTGATTGCCGTAGGCAATTATGAAGGCTGTACCTACCCTAATTTTTTCGCTCCATTATCGGAAACATACTCTCTTTTTTTTTTTGCCTGACAAATATATTTGTGTTTAAAGAATACAAAAAATGTCAATATAATTTAATATATAGATAATAAAATAAAATAATATATATTGAATTAATTAAAAATAAATTAACAATTTAACATGCTGACCAGTTAACACAATTAGTGACAGTAATCACTATTTCATTATTTAGGATCCATTGAATGAGACTGGACTTGTCTTCAGTTGTTCAGTGATCAACAATCAGCAGAAAAATTTAATCTTTAAAAAATAAGTTAAAATAGTAATTTTGGGTTCTTAAATACGTTCCACATACCGCAGAAAAGAGATTTTTTTCACCTACATGGTGTTACTAAAATAATCTTTAGGAACTCCATATTAAGGTTGATTTAATGAACTTTATGAAGCTATGGGGGGGGGGGGTAAAATAATATAAATTGCAACAAAAATGGTAAATAAAATAAATTTCATATGATTTGAGTGAATAGCATATACCACTCACACACTGACTCAAGTAACCAAACATTCGTCACAATCAGAGATGGACATGTATGTCCTTTTGTAGCCATAAACACATTTTCAACCGTTGAACTTGACCACCGGGGTTGCTGGGTGCACGGAAATCTTCCGAAATTGGTTGGCCCATAATGTTTTATAAGTGCAATCTAAGTCGTTCTAGCTGAAAATGTGTTTTAACATTTGTAAGTCATATCCATATATAATTGAGCGTCTTACTGTATAGTATTATTCAATAAATTTGACAGTTTGTGCTATAATTCGTTAACAATTGCAACAACTTGCTCGTAAAAATTTAAAATGGTGAAGTTTGTTTACCACGTTGGATAGGTCAAGGGTCATTGGCGAAAGGTCGAGGTCACTAGCTGTTCCCTGACGCCTAAAGTGTATGCTTGGCGTCAGGTAAGCCCTGGTTAATCAATTGGTCACTTCGTACCATGTTACTACATGTATGTCACACCATATGGAAACAAATAAATGATTTTATACAAAGTACGAAATAAAAAAAAGTAACCAAACAATCCGGTACCGGTATGTAAAACCAAAAATTATAGTATGGAACGACCATGGTTATGGTATCGAATACTGAAATAATGAAGAAGTCACTGCAGTTGTATATATCATTTATGTGGTCACAATATATGCATGTATAATGCAACCTGTAAGTTGACATGACCTCTGTTCTAGTTGGCTTATGATTGAGTTCTGAAGTGCTCTTCGCACTGTCAGGTTTACTTGATCAATACTCCAGCAATGTTCAGAATCCTATCCCACGACTCGTATGAAACGTCTAGAAAATAGAATCCATATTTAATAAATCCTTCAGACATTCAGTATTACCGATCGCCTGAATCAACATCTGACTGTTCGAAGCGGTTCCACTCAATGGTTGTTTTTAAGAAGAAGTCGTCGCAATGTGCAGTGCTAGTACGTAGTAGATCGAACGATTATCTTACGGTGTTAGAGATGTTGTTGTTGTTGTTGACATAATCATATTCATACTGCTGTTGTTAGTACTTGTCACACACATCCTAAGTTCTCCACCGGATTTTGACAGACAATCCCTGCAACACTGGGAACAGTGACAATCACAGTAATACTGACAGTGAATGAGTTATAGATACTGACAGTGATACATCAACATCATACAGTCCTCAAATTCGGTTGCTTAATTTTCCTTAGGTTTTCTTAGAATTTTTTTTTTTAGAATAATATATAGATTCTTCATTTGTAGAATAAGTTAATAACAATCAGTTATTATGACAATCGTCGTCAACAATGAATGACATTGATAAATTGATAGTTGTATGGTTGTATAATTTGATCGATTCAATGATTGATTGCTGGCACTGAATTTCTGTCTCGCTGGCCTCGCGACTATCTTCTTCAGATCTTCGTCGGCATTCTGGGTCAATATTTAAAAACAAGCTCTCAAATGCATCTTCGGTATCTGCTACAGGATATAGTCCACAGTCCGTATATCATCGCAGTTTTCATGTTCAGGGTCACTTTCTGACGCGAAAATGTTCGAGAACATGCATTTTTTTCTTCTGGCGGGGATATCCCATGTTGACGTCACGGATTTTGCGATTAGGTGACTCCAGCAAGATTGGTGACCAGCGCTCCTAGCGTTAATTCGAAAATTAACTAGTAATTCAAGAATTGTTCATTGGTTTGTAAACGGAATCTATTAATTCTGTAGACTCGTCCATTATTTCTGCATTTTTAGTCATTGGTTTCACCGGAAATAGTTGATTCCGCTATTAGATATTGATTCGAATACGAACGTTAATTGTGCATTGGTGATAATTTATATCTATTAAATATAAGAATGACAATAAGGTCTATTAGTTTTATAACGATAATCATTGATCGTGGGAAATCGTCTATTGGTTTGAAATATCTTTATTGATTAAGAAAATATGGCTATTGAAACGGAATGTACGTTCATTGAATATGTGCGAATCTTACTAATTGTGTGTTATTAGAAATTAGTTGAACAATGAATACTATTAAATTAAAATAGAACATTAATTTTGCATCGGTCAACATTGATTACGAATCTATATCTATTAAAACGGAACTGTCTCTTATTGAATCCAAGAACGATTATTGGTTTGAAAATAGAGAATATTGGTTTGAAAATAGAGACTATTGTGTTCACAAACCTCCATTAACTTTTATTTCATGTAATTTCCGACCGAATGGCTGCCCATACAAGAGACCAGGAAACACCGCCTGATCATGGTTGTTCGGCCCGGTGTGAGAAAATTTTGAAATCTGAACATCCTAGCATCTAGACTTGCCTCAACTGAAGCTTTCCTAGTGTTGGAAATTTCAAACCTCATGCTCCCTCAGGTTGGAAAATTCTCCAATTGATGACCATTTCAGTCCACAAGTTTGACCAAATGTAGTAAAATTGTTGATTATTTTCTTAAACTAATTAGCAGTTTTGTAGTGGCCACGGGGGAGGGACAATGACACACCGGGCCGACCATGATTTTTAAATCTGAACAAGAAAATTGCTAAATCCTAGCATCTAGACTAGCCTCAAGCCTTCCTAGAGTTGGAAATTTCAAACTTGACACACCCCCTTAGGTTGGAAAATTTCCAACTGATGACAATTCCAATGACAATGTTAACCATATTGTTTTCTTAAATTAACTAGCAGTTTTTGACTGGCCACGGGGGAGGGACCAGGACACAAGCTTTCCAAGTGTTGGAAATTTCCAACCTGTCACCCCCCCCCATAAGGTTGGAAAATTTCCAACTGATGACCATTTCAGTCCAAAATGTGGACCAAAAATAGGAAAATATGCAAATATTGGTCCAAACCAATTAATTCCCCCCCAATAAATTGTTTGAATTTCAAGAACATTTTCAACCTATTGTTGGTGTGAAATTTCCAACTAATGTTTTGGCAGGTATGAAATCCCCCCCCCCCCCCACCCGTCGCCACGTCTCTGATCACAAGTATACGAGGGTATTAAAACACCGACTAGTATACGAGGGTATTACAACACCCCAAGTATACGAGAGTATTAAAACTCCAAGTATACGAGAGTATTAAAACCCCCAATTATACGGTACTAAAACAAGTATATATACTGAGGTATTTCCGAACTATACGTGGGTACAAACACATCCAAATATACGAGGTTATTAAAACACCAAGTATATGAGGGCATTAAAACACCAATAAAATATCCATTTATACATGAGTACAAATGTTATACAAGTATACCGGAGCCCCCATGATACAAACATGGTAATACCACAGAAACAGGGGTACATAACAAAAACCTTGATATACCACGGTGCATGCATGGCCTTGGTCATCGGGCGTGTAAATCGGTAAATCGTGGTTTAAAACATCCAAGTGTACGAGGCTATTAAAAGTTTAGGTAATATTCTGGTATACTTGGTGTTGTATATTAAACACAAAGTATGCAACGGTATTATCCAGGTATACGAGGGTATTAAATCAACCAAGTGTATGAGGATATTAAACCATCAAGTATATTAGGGTGTTAAAATACCCAAGTGTATGAGGGTATTTGAACATCAAATACACATTGCTGATAACCCTCGATATACCATACCCTTATAAAAAACACTAGGGTGATTGGAACCAGACAATTTTACTCTGGTAAAATTCATCTAGTGAATGGTCACCATATTATACGCACACATGTAGACCCACCCATGTATTTTTACTCTAGTAAAATGTTCTCACCCATGTATTTCACCAATGTATTTTACCAGGATGTAAGAATGTGTGATTCTACTAGAGTATTCTACCGGAGTGATTCTACCAGAGTAATTCTACCAGAGTAATTCTACCAGGGTAATTTACCTCGACATTAGGGCAAAGTTACCATGGTAGTACTGAGGCGCGCTTTCGATGGCTTTTAACATTTGATTTAACAGATTGGAGGCTACATGTGATTACATAGGGTGTTAAACACTTCTGGATTTAGCCTCTTTATAAGAATATATTCTTGCCCAATTCTGTTAACTTTTGAGTGTGACACCGGGTACAATTGTTTTCCACTGATTAACGAACAAAATATGATCTTATTCCCACAAAATAGTAAACCATGGTTTACATTTCTCTACGCTGGTAAAATATGGTAAAGTCAGATAGACAATGCTATACTCTGGTAAAAGCCATGTAAAATCCATGTAAAAAGGACATACCGTTGTAAATTATAAGTAAAGTCATGAAGTACCCCACTTAAATTATACTTTGGTAAATCCTGCTGTATTACCATGCCATAGAAAACATTAACCAACATGGGAACCTATGTACCAGCAATTTCGAGATTGGTTGGACTCCACCTTGTAGAGTTATTTCCTTTTAGACTTAAATATACAAATACCCTACCCACCTAAATTCTTGTCCCTGGTTGAAATACGTTTTGTAGGATCGGTAGTGTAAGTCTGAACTGCTACAAGGACAACATACCAGACATTAGTCTAGAAATAGGACTAAGATTCATACTATCATTTCCCTTGTACCACTTGTATTTAAGAAATAAATACACGGTGTAGAGGTGTGTATGGTCAAGTTGTACCACAAAAAACTGATTGTAGGACGACGCGTAGCGGAGTCCTACAATCAGTTTTTTGTGGTACAACTTGACCATACACACCGATACACCGTGTATTTATTTCTTTTGTAATACGACTGAAAGTTTATGGTCACAATTCGACTGAATAGTCAACGAAATACTGCGCTTTTTCGGTCTCAGGTGAGAAAACATTTCGTGGTGTAATTCGTATTGGGCGTACTCGATTTCTTGCATGGAGTACTCTGGTAATGTCTTGTCTTGTTATGAAATTCCCCCGTTGACTTTTCGAGGCACCTCTTCTAGAAATAATCGTTGTGATTGGCTAAAAAACGATGTGTTTTCAGCGGCGCCCGTGCGTTTCATTTAAATTGTACAGGAAATACGATGCGGTCATTTCTGTTTTGAACGTTGTTGGGACAACTCCGACAACATGAATATGATCATCGACTATGGACCATTTTCTTTACACAAAGCGATCTAAATGATCTAGTTTACTAAACTAATCTTATTCCCCTTCTGTACTGGTGAACAAACGCTTTCATTTTCAACTTGATTCCGAAATATCGAATATGATCGAGATTCGAATCGACGAATGCACAGCTCGGCCCCATGGAATGGATTTATTTTGTCATTTAATATACTTATTAAGTAACTTTCTTTGGTCGTAACATATATCAATATACCATAACATCATTTGGACCATATTCATTGGCAACCAAACTGGTTTCAAGCGACAAATCGCTAGAAAATTCGCAAGATTGTCAAGATGTAGCAAAATTCAATCAAAGGGTTACGGGTGCGGGTGTACTCCGTTGATGCCCCGTTTGCGCGGAGTTAGAAAAGACGGGAAAAGTCGCGTGCGGCGATCTGAATAAACCGATTTTTTTGATTTTTTTCGTGGTACAATTGGAAAAAGTAGAATTGTACCACAAAACTGGAACGAGATAGCCATGGTAACTCGGGCCACTGGCCAATCAGGACATGGCTTTTAAGCATAGTTAGGCAGGGTCGTATTACAAATTATTTTATTACACGCTTGTTCCTAGACGTACAGTGTTATTGCTGTTCAATATTTACAAACCCGTACGTTCCATACGCATCTCGTTGACGTAAAATGACGTACATGACGTTCGCCTCAACCTTGAAACTGGAACTATTTAAATGAAAGAATCATCACACATGACAAACACGCCCTGTATGTGCCTAAATAAACCGTCTAATCCTGTATTTTTTATGCACGGATTCTAGGACGCGAAGCATGTAATAAACACAGAACGACACGATGTGTAAATGGGTCTGTCGATACGGCACTCGCGCTGTCGCGGAAGGATAGAACTTGAGACGCAAGCGCCTCTCGTTCTATCCTTCAGCGACAGCACTCGTACCGTATCGACAAACCCATTTACACATCGTCTCGTTCTGTGTATGTATGGCATTACCTCACCTCATTCGAAATAAAAGGATATATGTTATTAGCTGCATGCCGCATAACATTAATACTAGAGAATGTTGAACTCAGTTATTCTCAAAATCCATATCTGACTGGAACCAACCCATATACAAAGCACCATTGTCGGGGGGATACAAAATTTGCAGAAAGGTATGCAGGGGTGGATGGGTTGTACGAGAGGCAATAAACGCATTTTGTTTACAAACTCATGCAATTTTTTTTACTAAAGACCATTTGTGCCCATATTTGACATTCATTTTATAACAGTTTAAAAAATAATATAACTGCAAAACAGTATAGTTATGTTACTGAGGCCTCATATGGGCCTTAATGGAAATGATCTTAAGCTAGCTAGCTACGACATGGTGCATATCATGAATATGGGACGGTGATGTGAAAGACACCGTTTGAACAGAAGCTTCGAGAAAGTAAAATTGAAATAAATAAATTTGTCTTGATGTAACTAAGGCATTACCGTCACATTAAAGGTACTCAATCCGACCAGACGCTCCTAAATTACTATTTCTTTGGCTTCGGGTGTAAAAGATATTTGATTCGAGTCGAGGAACCTACCCATCACCGCACCGAGTGATCAGATATCGATTTTTGAAGTTTAGTATTTCTATTGGATGTGGCCCAATAACACGCCATCAAAAGGGTGGTCTCTGTCAAAACTGCGGATGAAGATGGATAACTCTAAAATAAAGTGGTTATTATTACCACTTGATTTTAGAGTTATCCATCTTCATCCGCAAGTTGTCCGTTTGACCTCGTGTTTCTGTGACAATTATTAGTACACATCTCGAGAAATAACAAACTTCAAAATCAATATATGATCACTCTGAGCTCTGTTGGGTGGGTCCTCGACTGATCGGATTGAGTACCTTTAATGTGACGATCAATGGCTACACAATAACTGTCATCGGTGCATCAAACTAACCAGTTAATTATTTGCATGTGTATCAACTCAGATAGTCTGTTACTCTCACAAAACCTAAACTATCCAAGTCCGACATAGTGACTGCCTGTAATTTAGTATAATTGAAGTTGCTCCACTAGACTAACACAAGTGGTATTGAATAATGCTAGATAATGGGCTAATCAGGAAATAGTTCGAAATTATGGAATTGTGTGTATCATGCACAATGACCTAGGTTTTCAGATATCAGCAATTTATAAAGTAATATTTCCAATTGAAGCCTGTAAACATCCGCTCTATGTATTTATTTTCAAAATATGCCAACTCTAGTTGAATGGGAGCTTAACAACTGATATGTCATGGATGTGTCTACAAAATGTCAATAGTGACCCGAAAGTGAAGATCGAGTTCACTGTCCTGAGATGTTATATCAGTATAAAGGCCCACTTAATTTTCGAATCACCAGATCACATTATATACAACATATTCTATATTATACACCATTTGAAAGAGGAAGCTCCAAAACATTGTATTGTCAACTTATACGGTTGAATAAACTGGGAACATGTTGTTTTTGTCAAGGTACCAAGGTCGGTTGGTGCTTAATTTGACACAGACTGTACTGTAAACTCTATTATTCTGAATGGAAGGGGAATAACTCTATCTCTAGTTTGAATTCTGACGGAGTGTGGGTTGACAAGGGGGGATCGAGTCTTGGAATTAATCTAAGAATTTCTAGCACTTAGTGGACACTACTAGGCTACAGCTATTCCATATTCTGGTGGAATATATATATTTGTGGTTTCTCTTCCAAAAGGTATATAATATTAGAGGAGCGGCAAAACGCCAAAAGTGGTCGGATACCCATACCCTCGGTAGAACAAGTTGAAACTAACTTTTTCTGGAAGGTAAATCTATATCATTTATGAAAATGATTCTTGGCCTTGTCGGAATTGGTGGCAGCTATGTATATGGTAAGACTATTTGGGAAGGTATACCCTACCGAAAAATTAGCCTGTTTTCAGCGGTTGACCAGCAATTGGTTAAAAGTTAAGCACATCACCAAAAACAGAACGTTCTATTTGTTATTATTGGGTACATGGTGATACTAGATTGGAACGTTCTTTTTTTCTGGTTTGTTTGAGATTTCACAACGTCGTGGTAGAGAATGTAACGTTCTGCGTCAAAAAATCATGACGATTAAGAAAAACTGTCGCCCGTCAACTCTGTACAAAGCTAGCACGCTCGACCTAGCTTATCATGTCATATATGTTTGGAAAGATTGGAGTATTTTCTACCGGGAGGTGTAAACTATATAATCCTGTTCCTACGAATATTGCAATAATAGGCAAACAATTAACCCTCCCAATGTCATAAAATGCTGAGTATAGCCATCGCCGGGGATTGGATCCCAGAATGATAGAATAGTGCGTAGTATTTCCTTTTATTTAGTGTAGAACACACATAACAAGTGTAAAATGCGAATTTCCAACCATATTCACTATTAGAAGAGTATCAAAATCCAAGATGGCGTCCAATATGACGGTCAGTTTTTATTTTAAGACTTTGTGAAGCGACATACGAAAAATCCAGAAAAGGAATGTCCCCAGTGGTAAAATCTATATTTTTGTAATTACTACATAGAATAACAGTTCATATCAAACATTAATTTGACCATTAATACATCTTTTCAATTGGTAACATAATAGGTAAAAATCTATCCCTCCATCCAATGTCATAAAATTCGAAATAAAGTTATCGCCTGGGATTGGAACCACGAATGGTAGCATGATGCGCAGCATTTTGTTTTATTTAATGTAGAACACACATACGAAGTGACAGGTATGAATTTCCATCCATATTCACTATTAGAAGAGTATGAAACTACAAGATGGCGTCCAATTTTAATTGTACCACTTAGCGAACGGACATACGAACGAACTATAAAGGGGACGTGACTACATAGACGATATTTCATATGGAACTGTAGTTTCACCATTAGTCCATCTTATCAGTTGGAGAATTAGTAAACAAAAACTTAACCACCACCCAGTCACAAACGTCCACATAATGGCGGCACTTGTGACTATAGTCCAGAATGCAAAGAATTAAGCAAATCGTTCGGAATTACTTTATGTTGAATACAACGAAGAAACATAAAATATAAAATTTGCACCCACATCTGGTCTTAGGAGACAACCAAAATCCAAGATGACGCCCATCATGACGGCTAATTCTAAAGTCAACACGTTGCGAACAATGAATAATGAAAGCCGGTCAAAATGTATCATACGGTAGTTTGAAGCGATATATTGTTTAGATTGTGTGTTTATATTAGACGTCGATATGTTGTGTTTGAGTGATGGTGGTAAGACAACATTTTTTCTTCAGGTAAAGCTTTGACATGACTGTCTCAAATTAACTTCCTTAAACTCACTGGGGGAAACTGTTTCACCAGAATCGATTCTATCGCCCTTCCGGTTCCGTCTCTATCGAATTAAGTTCCGACTTTTTCGCGATTTCTAAAACATTTTAAAAAAGTTTTGACCGTTGTTTATAGACTGTATGTCAAAACAGAATGTATTCTCCAATAACAATCGACAGATTATGTCGTTATACGTGTTTATTGATGACAGTAAAGCAAAATCGGTTGCATGTTGTGCACAGTTAGAGACGTAGTGCGTTTGGGTGCATTTCCCATGAAAATTAAGCAGCACTTTGATGCTCAGATTATCGGCCTTGTCTACTTTAAATTGGACTGAAACTTGTCAAGTTTTATGGTTGAACATTAAATAATTATAATACAATACCTCCCGACGGTTCCTCGCCGTACAATTCCTTCAAATTAGTGCCTCAAAAAGCAACAAAAGGTTCCGATTCTATTGTGATGTTTATGTTCACGATCGGTTCTTTCGTTCCTGTTTACAGTACATTCATATTCGATCAGATTATTTGATTGTACATCTATAGTTGCCCAATGACAATCCATGGTCATATATGGTTTAACATGTAGCCATAGTAAATCAATAGATGAGTTTTAGTGGTCCCAAACGATCATAGGTAAGATATTAAAGATGATCGACCGATAATCTTTAATATCCAACCTATGATGCTTTGGGACTACTGAACAACTCATATTGGTGTTGCTGTGACTATAGTTTAAACCATATATGGTAATATGGCAACTAGAAACACAAATGAACTCTCTGGTCGAATATAATATTGCATTAAACGGGGGGCGAAAGAACCGATCGTGAACATAAAAATCACATTAGAATCGGAACATTGCGTTGCTTCTTCTGATGGATTAATTTGAGGGTCTTTTACTGTGAGGAGCCATCGAGAGCTGTGCTGTAATCGTGTCCTGGTGTTCGATCATACAAGAAGACATATTTCAGTCTAATTAAAAGGTAAAAAGGCCAATAAAAGGTGCATCAAAATGCTGCTTAATTTACAAAGGAAATGCACACAAACACATTACTCTTCTAAGTGTGCAAAAAATAGCCGACTTCGCATTATTATCACCAATAATTACGCTCACAATCTAGCGATAGTTTTTGTAAAATACGTTCTGTTTTAACATTTAGTGTATAAATGGAGGTCAAAACTTTGAAAACATTTGTTTCAAGTCGCGAAAGAGACGGGACTTAATTCGATAGAGACGGAACCCGATAGGCGATATAATCGATTCTTGTGAAACAGTTTTCCCCCAGCGAAACTGTCGATCAGCTCCGTACGGGCGGGTAAACCGTGCCTTTCATGTTGCCATTGGTTTGGTAGTATCCTACACCAGGTTCCAAATGTCACACCCTTAGCTATGACGCAGGTGTGACGCCAGGATTAATACTAGATGGAAATTTGCATTTGTTGAATGTTTAGGTTGTTTTGTTTAGCAATTATCAGGAACTTTATATCAAATATTTGGAGAAAGTCAAACCAACCAAAATAAAAAATTCCGAGAATGACTTAAATAGTTTAATTTGCTGAATCGTGCATCGTGTATCGATCTCCAATGCGCATTTTGACTATTGTTTGACACATTTGATGTCATTTTGAGACGTTAAGTAAGTAAAGCATTAACAATATGTAGACAACTGGTAATAATAGAGGATGGTCAGTAACCGTTACAAAAAATCATGCACTCGATGCGGTACGAAGTGATGTTGTAATGTTCAATACTAACATATGACTATCATTAATATATTGTGATAGTCTTGAATGTGCAGTCCTCCTTAACATATCCTTTTGAATTTCCACCAACATTTCAGAGAGCCTTGCAACAGATTTGGCCAAATGAAACATTAAATAACAGAATCACTATCTGTTGTTATATTATGCAGTAACGCAAAAAAAAAAAAAATAGCATACATTTTGAAATCCAGCAAATAAGATATTTAATCGATCTCTGGTTTTGGGAAAGTGGGATATGAGTCCACGAGCAATCAAAGTTCACACATCATAGTAACTACCGATTAACGTAACACGGAATTCATCATCGCACACACACACCCTCACACACACACACACACCCCCACACGCACCCTCACCCTCACACACACACACCCTCACACCCTCACACACACACCCTCACACCCCCACACACAATGCTCTTTAATGACATAACATGGGACTACAATGTCCATGTAATACAATCAGCGTAAAAATCTAATATATATTTTGGGACTTCTGTTTGTCTGTCTGTTAGCTATGGCCGGGAAAACGGCTGGACCGATCGAGCTCAAACTTCCAATCTAAGGTTAGAAATCCACGGGCAGTGTTTACCGCCGTTTTGGAGAAGCTCAGAGCACCCATTCTCTATAGACTCGAACCGATTGAGCTCAAACTTGCTACTCACGAGAAGTGTCATGGACGGGTTAAATTGTGACCCGACCTGACCTTGACCTTGAAAATGATCAATTCAAGGTAAAATCGGGTAAAACTGGCGAAATTCGACGAAATTTTACACCTAGGTGCAGCAGTTTTTCATCGGGTAAGTTTTTCCGCCTGAGGTGATCTTCACCTTGAAACGGGTACCCACAAACGTACCACTTTTAGGGACGGGTACCATCACGGGACGGGTACCATCATTTCTCTTGATTAAAAAGGCAGAATTAACTCAAATTAAATTAAAAAATTAACGGATTTCGACGAAATTTGATACCTAGGAATACTTTTGTCGGGGGAGTGTTTTGGACGGGTCAAATCCTTACCCCGACCTGACCTTGACCTTCAAAATGGTCAATTCAAGGTCAAAGCCCGGACGAAGTCGGGTTACCTGCTAGTAGGTTATAAATAGGCATTATACTGATCGAGATGGTGCTGCTTTGTATAATCGTCCGAGTTTTGGCTCAGCGTCAAACAAGACAAAAACAACTTCGCACACCTATGCCGATAAGTTGTTCTCGCCATTTATTACATATCTATCAACGTAATTCGCATGATCGCACGAGTTTCCAGGCGTGTGATGTTTGTCTAGGCACATAATTTAATTTCAAACGCATCAATAAAGATGGGTCAATGTCACTCGCGGATAGACGGGCTCCCTGTCTGATTGTTGCGTTAACCCTAAAATGCCGTTAAAACTCAATTAAATTCACATTTTCTGTACCGGAGATGTACGATTGTGAGTCAATTTACTATGATACGCAGATATGTAATAAAAATAGAACCGCATGAGTGTCTGGATTTTGACGAATTTTTATCGCACTCGATTTGTTGGCGGAACGCGACACCTCTTGTGCGGGACTGCGTCTCATGCTAATACATTTTATTGATATATAGGTGATAGTGCGACAATCTCAACTGAACATGCACGTTGGTGTTGCATTTATGATTGCCGTGAGATTATAATCATAATAACGCAACTCACAAGCAAACTAGAATGTCACTAAAAAGTTGTTTTGTCCACGGTTCTTTTGAGTCAGGTGGCATTTGAAATGGATAAAATGGCAAGTAATGAAAAACTGTAGGCTAGTAGCAAATATAAACACAATTGAAATGGCGATAATTCACAATAAACACTAGTTATTAGTTTTGATATATAGATATTCAAATTGTGTTAATGGTTTGGTCTATGGCGACTAGGCCATATCACGGCATACATTGTATTCTTATGGGTGGCGGAAAGACAACGTCTATCTTACCGCGGAATCAATATACTCAGTCCACACATAAACCACCTACCCCCAAACTGGCACAGATATTCGAAAGTTATTTTCACTTATCATGATCCTCATATCAGTGTTGCTGATCGGGATTCATAACATTTTCGTCGTTGATCTAGTGTTTTAGGGGGATACAAGTAACTGAGTGTAAGTCAGAGTGGTGTAATCAACTCAAAATCACTGGCATATAGTGTTGTGTTCTTGTTCGCCCAGTAGAGTCCTTTGCGTTTCTCAAGAAAATATGGACATGCCATGCTCAAGTGCCCATTGATTCACATTGTATGACTCATATTCAATGAAAATGTGGGAATTATAAATGTATTTCTCAGATCCATCTCTCTCTATGTCTCTATACACATGTCGTCTCTGGAGTCATGTTTGCCGCGGACCTTTAGTCACTGAACGTTAATTGAATGGTTGGCTATCAAAGCCATGTAGTTTTTATGATTGATAAAAGCAAATGTTTATGGGGCGCCATACCTGCAAATATTCGTTTTCGGAGCGCCCCATAGTAGTTGTACTTCTTCGCAAAATTGAAGTGACATCCATATTATGGGATACCATCTTGTATGTTGAGATCCCTCTGATAGCGAGTGTGGTTCTCACATAATTATGTCGCACAAAATTACATCTACAACTGCGCATTTGTTGTTTTATTCTTGGTTACGATTCTCAGATGTACCTTTGTGCGCAATGTTATAACTTTAGAGATGAGGAAAGTTGAGTTTTGTGTTTATTATTTCGCAAATTAAAAGATATGCTAATGACAGAATTACTATTTCATATGACTAATGTAATGAAATGAATGTAATGAATCGCCACAATATATACCACTGGAGACGTCATTTGTCCTGTTTTCCCGCATTTGTTTTCACGAAGTGTTATAAATTCGAGACATGACAAAGCTCATCTGATTTTTTGTTTATATACTTGACCACCATATTTTGATCTCCGTCATCACGCAAACAATAAATTGCCATTTAATAAAGGAAACACACATTCTAGTTAATACATCGCATAAGTAATACCATATGAGACGTTATTTGCCCGCATATCGTATTAGTTGTTCACAAAGTGTTGACTGCCATGTTGACCATATAGAACAGCATTTCATATGAAATACATTGGCCGCCATTATGTTGGCCGCCATTATGGCGCAAAAGTGGGTGTGACTTCAAACTTTTGTTTCTTTATCGTATTCAGCACAAATGAAATCCAAAATGTATGCTCATTTCTTTTTGGCCTGTACTACAATTCCCAGTGGTCCATTTGTGTGGAAGTTTGTGACTGTAGTGGTGGTTAAGTTTTTTGTCTAATTATTTCATCAATTGATAATATGGATTAATGCTGAATCTAATGTTTGATATGAAATATTTTATGTAGTCAGTAAAATGATATATAATATACCACTGGGGACGTTTCTTTTCTTTATTTGTCGTATGACCGTTCACTAAGTTTTAAAATTAAAATTGGCCGCCATATTGAATGCCATCTTGGATTATGATATCTTCTAATAACAAATCTGGATGGCAATTTTCTCTGGTAAATTTGCATGTGTATTCTACATTAAATAAAACAAAATACTGCGCATTATGCGATCATTCGTGGTTCCAATCCCAGGCGACAACTTTAGTTCGAAGTTTATGACATTGAACGGCGGAATACATTTTTGACTACTATTTTACCAATTGATCAGATGTATTATTGGTGAAACTAATGTTTCATATGAAATGCTATTCTATATGGTCATTAAAATAATATAGATTTTACCACTGGGGACGTTCCTTTTCTGGATTTTTCGTATGTCGCTTCACTAAGTCTTAAAATAAAAACTGAATGCCATATTGGACGCCATCTTGGATTTTGATACTCTTCTAATAGTGAATATGGTTGGAAATTCGCATTTTACACTTGTTATGTGTGTTCTACACTAAATAGAAGGAAATAGTACGCACTATTCTATCATTCTGGGATCCAATCCCCGGCGATGGCTATACTTAGCATTTTATGACATTGGGGAGGGTTAAGTTTTTGCCTATTATTGCCTATTATTGCCTATTATTATTCTCTGAATCGTCATGATTTTTTGACGCAGAACGTTACATTCTCCACCATGACGTCGTGAAATCTCAAACAAACCAGAAGAAATAAGAACGTTCCGATCTAGTATCACCATGTACCCCATAACAACAAATAGAACGTTCTGTTTTTGGTGATGTGATTAACTTTTAGCCAATGGTGTATAGCTGGTCAACCGCTGAAAACAGGCTCATTTTTCGGTAGGGTACCTTCACAAATAGTCTTAACATACATAGCTGCCGGTAAGGCCAAGAATCATTTTCATAAATGATATATATTTACCTTCCAGAAGAAATTGTTTCCAACTTGTTCTACCGAGGGTAGGGGTATCTCGAAAACTAAGGCCCTTTTTGGATTTGGCCGCTCTTCTATATGGAGTATGTTGTGTATAATGTTATCTGGGTATTCGAAAATTAAGTGGGCCTTTAAGTTCTAATACAATTATGTGCCACTTGTATTAAATACTAGCAGGGTTACCCGGCGTTGCCCAGGTTAATGTATGCTGTGGATATTTGTTGGGAATAGAGAATGCTCTTGCTTAAAGTATTATACGTTTTCTCATAAATTGTATATTCAAATAGCATCACAAAACATGATTATTAGTCATGGAATATAAGTAGTGACTCACCTGGTCAATTGTCATTCTGTTTATCGCGATTAATCCGTTCCACCAATAATGAAGTATTGATTTATT
Organism: Siphonodentalium dalli; assembly: GCA_032622095.1. Taxonomy (NCBI): domain Eukaryota; kingdom Metazoa; phylum Mollusca; class Scaphopoda; order Gadilida; family Siphonodentaliidae; genus Siphonodentalium; species Siphonodentalium dalli. The sequence continues at coordinate 201,603,031 of CP136061.1, read as the reverse complement.
TACAACTGCGTATACATTAGACGTTATAATATGATACATGAACATCATAAACACATTAGTTCGATAAAAGATGATAATTGGGTTTTACATATTGAGATGTATCAATCAATCTAGTGGGTTGGACTAAGATCTCGAGGACACCTGGCTATCATATCTCCATGAAGATACAGATGTTTCAAAGAAATTTCCAGGTGCTCCTCTGTTCATGGTGCTATATATTGGCTAAATATTCTTAGTTTAAACGAAATGTTGCTGCACATATATCAGCTACATGTGCCAGGCACAGAGCGAGATTTTGAGTTCTTTATGTCAGTCGATGAGTCTGTTCTAAAACCCTTGTCAGATGTCAGTATTGGTAGGATCCTGAAAAGTCTTGTGCTACTAACTGCATTTTCTTGTATATCAGAAGAAACTATATTTGTCTGCACACTGTGACCACTATTTTTGAACAGGCCTTCCATATCTCTTGACAAATTGTAACTTTTTGTGGAAACTGTCTTGAATGGAACAGACTAAATTTTTGTATTATATATATGCAATCCTCTGACGGTTCGAGGTCTCTCAGTTTGCACGAATATATGTATCTCTTCAATAGAATGATAAATATACGTTTAATGCTTCTTCTAGTTATCTCTTTTGCTAGTTTATTGTGTGAATGCCTTGATTGCCATTCCCATATAAATATGACTGTTAAGAAGATATAATTGTTCAAGTGACTTATGTGGGTCACCATATGTCGGGATTGTGAAATGTGAACGCTCAACTACTTAAAATGATATGGAGATGGCCTGGTGACTGTATATAACTTATATGTGGATATCGGCGAATAGCAATCTTATCAATGATAGTGCATATCCGCTCGCCATCCGTGACGCAAACGACACCAAATGTGATTTAATTCATGGTATATCATTAGAGAAAAACGTGTATGAATTTGGTGGAATTTGGTTTATTAAATCAATTGTTGATGCAACGCTGACTCGAACAACGCCATATTGCGAAGGTGATTATGTATTCGTTTGGTGGAAATCAGCGACAAAACTATTTCACCATATTTTTTAAATTCCCCCTCCCACCAACAGCGTCATTTTAGAAATTTTAACCCGCACCATTATCTTCCTTGTAAAAAGTTACCCCTCTTAGAACGCCTTGGTGCCATCTCGATTGTACCGCGTGAAGTTATATATAGAACGCACACAGACAAACAGAAGGACAGACAGACAGCACGATTTTATTTCTTGAATCATTTGAGAAGAACGTGTCTGAATTTGATGGTAATTGGTACTAAAAATATTTTGTATCAGTTTTGGTGACCCTCCCGTCCCTATTTCGGACTCAAGCTGCACACACTAAGACTCGTTAGAGATTAGAGATAGCATATATATGAAATATAAGGTCCCCATATCTCTCACCCATAGGGCACCAATTTGGTGTATCTAAACCACACGCTAAGATTCCTCGTATCACGGAGAAGAATATGTATCAATCTGGTGGAAATCGGCACTAAACATATAGATATAATTTTTTGTGTCACTCTCATCTCTATACACCACTGACTCGAATGGCCCAACTTGTGATATCCTTAAACCACACGATTACACTCCTGATATCATGGAGATGATTGTTTATAAGTTTGGTGATAATCTGCGACTAAACAATTATTTTTATCAAATTTGGTGCCAATCCCTCCCCTCTCCATCTCTCACCCAAACAGCACCACTATGGCGTCTTTAAATCACGATTAGATTCCTCGTATCATGGATAAGAACGTGTATCAATTTGGTGGAAATTGGCGCTAAAAACATTGTGCATCAATTTTGGTGCCCCTGTCCCTTTCAATGCAACCCTGACTCGAATGAGGCCACATTTGACAGATAAAAGCCACACCATTAGACTCCTCATACCATGGGGATGATTTTGTATAAGTGTGGTGGCAATCGGCGACTTATTATCAAATTTAGTGCCCACCCCCTCCCAATCTCCCATCCAAAAGCAACAATTTGGCGTTGTTAAATCGCACAATTAGATTCCTTGTATCATGAAGAAGAATATATATCAATTTGGTGGATATCGGCGCTAAAATTAGTTTTATCAATTTTGGTGCCCCTCTCCCCTTCCGTTCATCCCTGGCTCAAACGACGCCAATTTTGACATATTTAAACCACACCGTTGGATTCTTCATATCATGGGGATGATTATATGTAAGCTTCGTGGCAATCGGCGACAGAAAAAAAAATCTGCCCCTCCCCCCTTCCGGGCACCCGTGACGCGAACGGCGCGACTTTTGCCATATTTAAACCACGCCATTAGATTCCTCATATTATAGGGATGATTATATATAAGTTCGGTGACAATCGGCGACAAATTATTTTTCTGCCCCTCCCCCTTTTCTGCCCCTGACAACAATGGCGTCACTTTAGAAAAATCTAACCCCGACCATTATCTTTCTCGTAAAAAGCTACTCCTAGTAGACCCCTTTGGCATCATCTAGATGGCCCCCTGTGAATGTCTATAGAACACAGACAGACAGACATTCGCAAATATAGATGTACAACTTTAGCTTTCAATTAGATGTTGCAAATACACACTTATTTTAAAATGTTCTAGTATTTCATGCTTCATGTGTTCAATATTCCCAGTTCAACCTCTCTAAAGTTTACTTTTGGTGTTTTGGCCGCCCCATGCATGCAGGCCCTGACATACACACCCATGTGTGTTGGCCGCCGCTCTGAGAATGTTTGAATCATATATCTGCGCGTGTATATTTGCATTTTGTTGTCTCTTATTTGTGCTGCTAATTGATATATTTTCCACATTAACAGCTTTCATTGGAGCAAAGAGATGCGTTCGTATATTTATGATCTGATAAATTGAGCACTTATGATTGACCGCCAATCATTGGATAGATGTGATACGACCGCCTTGCAACGATAGTTCCCAATCAGAACACACATATAGGTGCAAATCTGTACGCTCCAACGAAAGGTGAAAATGTGGAAATACTGTTTAGCGTCATATATCAAATATATATACAATTATATATGCTCACCCTCATCGACATGTGACTGTCTGGTTACATTCTCGATAGCCGTTGTTGCTGCTGTTACGATGTCCTTTGGGATCGAGGTCTCACCAGTTTTGGGAATGCTTGAGAAATTCACACTTATCGGGTACACCGTGGCTATGATATAGAAACATACCATTTTGAAGATTTCCAAAAGTGAAAATAATGCTCACGGTCACACAATGTGCCTAGTATATGTGTGTTCGTCAATATGTATTTCAATGGTCCATTAAATTATCAGTGATTTGAAGAGCCAAAATATGCAGAAATGGATCACTTTAGTCCGGCATGAAGCCAAACCGCGATTTTTGCCAATGCGTGTTTTTCTTTCTTTTCGGATTCCGGTGGTTCAGTGCACCATTCCGAAGACTCCACTGGCTGACTAGCTGGCAGATTTGGGGAATTTAATAAATTCGAGTAAATAAAGATGGTGCCACAAGGAGATGGTTTCTACTGCAAAAGAAACCGAAAAGCATAGCGTTAAAGGTACTCAATCCGAGCAGACGCTCCTAAATTACTATTTATTTGGCTTCGGGGGTTAAAAATATATTATTCGAGTCGAGGAACCTACCCATCAAAGCTCAGAGTGATCAGATATCGATTTTTGAAGTTGATTATTTCAGTTGTTTTTGGGCCACAAGCACGAGGTCAAACGGACAGTCTTGCAGATAAAGATGGATCACTCTAAAATAAAGTGGTTATTATTACCACTTGATTTTAGAGTTATCCATCTTTATCTGCAAGACCGTCCGTTTGACCTCATGCTTCCTCGTGATTGTGGCCCAAAAACAATTGAAATAATAATCTCAAAAATCGATATCTGATCACTCTGAGCTTTGATGGGTAGGTTCCTCGACTCGAATCAAATATTTTTTACCCCCTCCCCGAAGCCAAAGAAATAGTAATTTAGGAGCGTCTGATTGGATTGAGTACATTTAAAATTGGAATTGGCTTATTGGCTGTAATTCAAGATTGACCTTTATTAATTTATATTTGACATCTATTTATTTTAAAGGACTCCTGTTAAATTGGAATTGACATATTGGCTGTAATACGATATTTATGAAATTTTATTTGACGTCTATTAAGTTGGAATTGACTTATTGATTATTTGTTAACGCATTTTGCTTTTTAGTTGACGTATTTTAGACAAAATGGCCGGCCATCGAACTTAGGAAATATCTTGCATATATGTATATGTAACTTGTAATTATGTTATTACAACTCTCCCAAAATTGGAGGAAATAAAGGAATATATAACATATGACATATATAGCTAACTTAATAACATGGTTTAATGACAATGTACAATAATTATTGACATCCGTAGAATATAGCATAGCATTGCAGCATCAATATTTAAATGATGAAGAAATAATAAATTAGATTAAATTATTCTTGCTGTTTTACCAGGTTTTACAGGGGGGGGGGGGGGTGAAAAAAATTCTTCCGGCACGTATGCCGGGGTGGGTGGGTGGTCAAAGCCACCAACAAGCAATTTTTTCCGCAACTTAAAAAAAAAATTCCTGCTTGTTTTTAGTGTTTTTGGCAATGAGTTGGGCTTCAAAACCACTTTGAATCAGTTTGAATGAGAGAAATAATGTAATTCTAACTGGTAAAATGACTGCAGGCAGTTATCGTGTTGTATTTTGTTGCAAATTTTGAAATCCAAGATGGCCGCTGGCAGCCATGTTTTTTTGGCCGAATGACCTCAAAATTACTCATTCCTATTTACATGTCCATGTTAACATCCATGATAAATAGTATGCACAGAAATTCATATACAGCTGTTTACAGTGAATTTTCCCCCGCAAATCTCTGTTTTAGTGTTAAAAGGGGGGGGTGGGTGTCAAAAAATGGTCGGAAAAAAATGCTGAAAACGGAAAAAAATTTGGCGGTGGGGGTAGGTGGGTACAAAAAATGATCGAAAGGGAAAAAATGCCATACGTGCCTGAATTTTTTTTCCGACCCCCCCCCCTGGGTTTTACGGCTATTATTGTTTTTTACGAAATGCTATATCAAAAGTCATGTTATATGTAACATGTGTTACATGCACCACATTATGTATATCCTATTCTACCCTATTTCATACCTAAATTTATTTTAACATGAGTATATAACGTGAAAATGTTCTAACCCTAACCCACTGATATGTCGCCATATCCATGCACGGGCAACATAAAAATATGGATAAATATAACCTGAAAGCGATGTTTAAAGGCCCACTTAATTTTCGAACCCCAAATTTATTTTTATATAATATAGTCCAGAAGCAAAGGGTCAGTTTTAGGGGTAAGTAACAATTCTCTGTTTAAGTTTCTTTTCTCAGCGGATTGTGATTCTGGATGGCGTGTGCTTCAATTTCTGGGTGGGATGGGGTGGAGTTCACACCCTTGAACATTTCCTAGAATCTAGGATGGCGTCCAACATGGCCGACGTGTTACAAAATATGAACTAAGTCATTTTAATCCTTTTTGCTGGAGACAATATCACATAAAATGTATACAAATATATATATATTATTGGGATGCTATTACATTGTACAACATGTTACAGGAAAAATTGCTACTTCAGTGGCAAGATGGTTGCCAAAATGTTGACCTATATAGAAAATTATATATGTCGTCCTTATGTTGTGGTGTTGATGCGTGGAGTTGTAACACGCAGGGGGTGGTAGTCTAGATGCACAATGGCATCGGACGCCGAGTGGGTGATACCACCAGAATCCCTACGTTCTCAAAACGCGATGTCTATGATTAATGCTAAGGCACGTGAGGCCGCCTGGGTGCAAGGGGATAACTATGTGGTTACTCAATATTCACCAGCTACAGTCTTTGAATAACTCTGTGGTTACTCAGTCTTCACCAACTGGTCTCTGTGTGTTATATATATAGCGAGTTCATATTCCCACGAACTCAACATTATAGAAGTTAGTGCCTTATACAAATGTCGTACTCAATTATAGATAAGCATCACTACTTTGTATATATCATTCTGCTTCCTTCTCTATAGTTCAGTTATATTAAAATCTCAATAACACAAGAACACATCTTTCATCATATGATTTAACATGGTGTCAGGAGTATAGGACTGGAGCTACAGCTATGGCCAAGTATATGGACAAGCTGAGGGCCCCAGATCCACTGAAGTTAACAAGCAATGTTGCTGATCACTGGCGAAGATGGAAACAACAATGGACAATCTTTTCAGGAGCATCTGGACTTGAAACAAAACAATCACCTGTTCCAGGGATGACCTTCCTGAATATGATTGGAGAGGATGCAATTGGAGTGTACAACAACTTTTCGTATGCCACAAGAGAGGACTCGAATGACTTGGACCTGCTAATACGAAAATTCGAAGCACTCTGTGCGCCGCAGAACGACACTGTTTTTTTTAATTGCAAACTACTTTTTTACTATTGACCACTATGTCACGGAACTACGAACCAAAAGTCAAACCTGTGAATTTGGGGAACCTTAAAGATAGTCCCATTAAAGACCGCATCGTGTGTGGCATTGCTTCGGATGCTTTACGTGAAAGACTGTTGCGTGATAAGAACTTAACACTTGTCAGAGAAATGGTCATTTGTCGTGCTGTGGAAGTGACACATGCACAACTACAAACTTTCAAAGATGAGGATAAACTGGTCGAAACAGTTAAATCGACACTTCATGGAAAGAAGAGCAGGTGGCAGCCAAAAACAGACTGTGAAAGGTGCGATGTCTGATAATAATACACCTGTGGAAAATGTGGTACAGTTCACGCCAAAATGAATTGTCCTGCATATGGCAAGAGCTGTAATTACTGCAAAGGTTATATCACTACGAACGCTGTTGTTTGAAGAAGAAAACAATGAAGAAAGTTCACGTGGTCACCGATGAAGCTGACAGTGATGAACAAATGGTGTTGTATGTTGACAGTTCTGATGCAGATGAATGTAACATTGACTTGGTGATTAATGATAAAATTGTTCTGTTCAAAATATATACTGGTGCACAGTGTAATGTTATTCCCAAAAGAATTCATGACAAGTTTAGCAAGGACCAAATGGCTAAGTCAAAAGTCAAGCTAGTACCGTATTCTGGACATAAAATGAACACTGTTGGAAAAGCTTCCTTGCTGTATTCGTACAAAGACAAATCATGTCTCAGATTTTCAAGTTGTTGATGGTGATGTAATACCAGTTCTTGGACTGAAAACTTCATAAGAATTAAAGCTGGTACAGACAGGAGGGCTCGCGCAAACAAATTCCGACACAAGGCCGGGGGTGGGGGGGGGGGGGGGGGGTCGCAGCTCCCGAAAACACGTTTTTCCGGTGTTTGCAAATTTTATCTTTTTGCCCTTTTTTGACCTAATTACAAGCTGTTTAGCCTATATAATGATTGTTTTGATGTGTTATGATCTAGATAACACATGTAGTGTACACACAAGATACTATGTACAGTTGCCTGTGATCAGGTTGGCCTCAGAATTTGTTTATTATTTGGTCCCTTCTAATACTAAGTAAACCTTCGTGAAATTTTTAACTGCGCTGGCCCACCTGGGTTGGATAACTACTTGGTATGTAAATATATTATAATGAACTTTACAGACAAATAAACCACATATAATTCAGTAAGTAAAATAAAATATCCCATTACCACTATCTGTGGTATCAAACTGAAATTCAACTCTCCAAGTCTGATATGAAACTGAAATAATGTGTAAAATAAATGTAGAACATGCCTGTTCTCTAATCTATAAACATGTTTCTGGCACAAAGTTACTAATACTATAAAAGACAAAAGTGCTATTCTACAGTGTTACATATCCAATTATTAATGAACAGACATTCACATGGATCTCAATCAGTCTCAATAGCATTTTCTTAGTAAAACATGACTGTCTTTCACTTGTGAAATAATGAGATACTATTTATTTATATGCGCTAGTCTACAACCATTTAGTTATTGTTAATATTAAAATGATCCATCTAACCACGTACATTGCATATTGTAAAACAGGCAAGAAACAGTTTGATAAGTGTCTAGTCTGAAATACTTGGGTAATTTTGTGCCAGAAAATGTAATCAAAGTTTCTTGTTAAACTCATTCATGTCTTAATCCAGATTAGATAAAGATTTTGTAAGTCACTGTGCACAACGATAATTGAAACTTCACCTGAGTTTAAATTAACTTAAATAATTCTTCAATCAGCTTCAACGTTTTTCAAAATTCAATTTAGAAATGTCAGTTGAACGACATCGATGAAAATGAATATATCTGATACATTTTGCATAGAAGGTCACTGCTACATCTGACTCCATTAAATCCAATAAGATCGGCGTGGATCGTTCATAGGAAACTATATTAATACCACCAGTCAAAACACTTATAAGGATACACGTCCAATGGAAATATATAGGACATACACTTTATGAAATACCGCATAACAAAAAGAACTGAACTCTTAGCACAAGCAATACACTCATATGAGATTTAAAACATTTATCTAGAAAACCCCATCTCAACCTGGGCAGCATATAATTTTACGGTGTATTGTGTGTTTACAACTTCACTTTAACTAGCAACTTAAAAAAAAAAAAAAAGTAAACACGAGTGCATTTCATGGATAAATGCACATTACACAAAGTCGAGTGCAAAGTCTGGAATAAATAATTAGATAAAATAATTATTTTTTAAAAGTTGTTTCACTGGTTGTGTTAGCTGGTTGTGTTGAGTTTTTCATGATAAATGTTTTTAATCTCATGAGTGTATTGCTTGTGCTCATAGTTATAATTGATTAGTATTTGAGTTTAACTGGTGGCGAAAGTACACCAAAGTTGGATGATGCTGGAAAAAACAGAATGGTCAAATTACGAATGACTGATAATTATTATATATGTTCATTCTAATTTAACCATTCTCTGTTTCTCAACATCAGCCACCTTCACTGGACATTCTACACCCTGATGTTTTTGCCTATAATGGCTCTCCGTGTGGTATGTTCATTGAAATGTGACTGGAAAGGGGGGGGGGGGGTCCCAAAACCTTGAGTGGAACAAAATATTTTTTTGCACAAAGAGTCCAAAGTGCTGCAAAAAAACATTCAGCGTTGTGTATACAAATTTTTTCCTGACCCCCTCGTACAGAGGACGTATGTGATCAATGAGTCTAAACCGAATAACATTCTTGACGAATTTCAGGATATGTTTCAAGGACTTGGGACAATTGAAGGGGAACACCACACACATATTGACATATCAGTTCGACTGGTTATTCATCCACCGAGACGTGTACCTCATAAACTGAAAGAGAGACTGAAACATGAATTACAGACAATGGAAGAAGCTGGTGTAATAACAAAAGTTAATGAACTGACAGAATGGGTCAGTTCGATGGTAATTGTTGAAAAACCAAATAAAAGTCTAAGGATATGCCTAGATCCGAAGGACTTGAACACAGCTATTCAGATTGAACACTTCCAGATACCGACAGTGGAGGAGTTAACGGGAATGATGGCTGGTGCGAAATACTGGAGTATCCTGGATGCAAGCCATGCATTTTGGCAGTTGAAATTGGATCACGAAAGTTCCATGTTGTGTACCTTCAACTCACCTTTCGAAAGGTACATGTACTTAAGGTTACCATATGGGATAAAATGTGCGACGGAGAAATTTCAGAAAAGTATTTCCCAGTTGCTGGATGGATTTCCTGAAGTGACCTACTACGTAGACGACATATGCGAGGCAAAGAGTGTATTGGCCGAACATCACGACCGACATCGAGAGCTACATTTCGAAATGTTACACTTGTTTGAAGCATAGAAATGCAAATCAGAAGGAACCACTGCAACCTCATGACATTCCTAAACTCCCATGGAACAAAGTTGGAATAGACATATTTCACTATAAATAAAAGGATTATCTGATGATTGTGGACTATCACTCGAAATTTCCAGAGACATGTTTATTATCATCCTTGAAGACGGTGCAGTGTCATAAATAGCCTAAAATCAGTGTTCAGTAGACATGGAATACCGATGACAATAGTCTGGGACAATGAACCAAATCTTACCATTGAGGAGATGCACATGTTCACCAAACAATGGGGCATTACAATAACAACGTCGTCATCGCATTACCCTCGAAGCAATTGACTTGCTGAACGTAATATTCAGACAATACAAACATTCTTTAAAAAATGTGAAGACACAGGTGAGGATCCACACCTGGCAATATTAGATTTTCGCAATACACCTATTGAAAATGGAATGCCATCACCTGCTGAGATTTTATTCGGTAGAAAGCTGAGAACACGCACACCAGTGAGCAATAAAGTTCTCAAACCTAAAACAACACCAGATGTGATTAATAAACTTCGAGAGAGACAAGAAGCAGAAATCTGTCCATGATCGATCATCCAAGAAAATAACACCTGTAACAAAAGGACAAATCGTTAGAATGAGGAATGTGAAAACCAATGAGTGGATACCGGCAAAGGTGAAGGACATTTCTGATGCGCCGAACTCATATATCAGAAACTAAATCTGGTGGAATATATCGAAGGAATAGACGAGACATTTTGGCAACAAATGAGAAGGAGTACACAAACTTTAAATACGATGATTACGATCAAGAAATAACTCCACCTTCTAGTACAATCATAAGTAGACCAACTCAAAGTTCACAAACCAGAAGTGGCAGAATATCAAAACCACCACTGCGATTTGAAACTGAATAGAACTGGAGATGAACAATGACTAATTATGACTGTAAATAATATTGGGACTTAAGTAGAGCTTTTGTTGTTTGTGAGAAAGGGATATGTTATATATAGAGAGTTCAAACTCCCACGTACTCATTTTTATAGAAGTTAGTGCCTTATACAAATGTCGTCAATTATAGATAAGCATCACTACTCTGTATATATCATTCTGCTTCCTTCTCTATAGTTCAGTTATATTAAAATCTCAATAACACAAGAACACATCTTTCATCATATGATTTAACACTGTAGTTACTGTCTTTTCAATCGTCTTCTTTAAATAACTCTTTGGTTACTCAATCTTCGCCAGCTACCTTCTTTGAATAACTCTGTGGTTACTCAATCTTCACCAACTGGTCTCTGTGGCTACCGTCTTTTTCAATCGTCTTCTTTGAGTAACTATATGGTTACTCAATCTTCGCCAGCTACCTTCTTTGAATAACTGTGGTTACTCAATCTTCACCAACTGGTCTCTGTGGCTACCGTCTTTTTCAACCGTCTTCTTTGAGTAACTCTATGTTTACTCAATCTTCGCCAGTGTTATGGATCGTTTCGGTATCTGTAACCGGAACAGGGATTCCGTGCGTTAATGGTGTACGAAGTAAAATAGAAGAAATGTGCTCTTCGTAATTTCGCATAAATAATGCTTGAATGATATACCAGAATAAACACATCGATTGTTTATGAACATTAATGTCTTCTTCACCCATTGAGGCATATCACATATTGGCGACGAGTCATACGAATCCATAAATTTCGTTTAATTCTGATCGATACCTCGCATTTCGAAACATGATTGAAACAACTGCGGGTAACAGTGCGGCAACTTCAACGGTTACAACCTCCAGAGCCAATTTAAGTCCGCCTTCGCTCTTTCTACACACACCAGGTCGACCCTCAATTCCATGGGAACAATGGATTTCTATGTTCAGTAACTTTTTACTTGCTTCTGGGGCAGATCAGTGTAACCCCGAGCGCCAAAAGGCCATTCTTCTTCATTCCCTGGGCGCTGAGGGGCAACGCATTTACTATACTCTGCCTGAAATGGGCATGCATGATGTTAATGCTAGTGTATATGACCGTACAGTTGCGTCATTAGCTGCTCATTTCTCACGACCAGCAAATGTTGTTGTGGAACGTTACAGATTTCGGCAACGTGCAGTTACAACATGAAACAATTCTAGAATATGTGGCTTCGCTTCGAAGTTTAATCGCGACATGTGACTTTAAGACTATGTCTGATGAAATGCTGCGAGATCAGATAATTGAAAAAACAAGTATCCCACAAATTTGAGAACGCCTTCTATCAGAACCTGACCTCGATTTGAAGAAAAAAAAACGCCTGTCATTGCAATACAAGTGGAACAATGAAGGAGGCTCATTCTCTTCATCATGCCACAACGCCAAGTGTAAATGTGGTAAGTGAATAGTTCAACCAACCACGGCAAAAGACAAGAGTTGGTCATCGGAGCATTGTCTGTAATGTGACAAATATTCAATTGAAAAAACCGATAGATAAAGCGGAAGAACCAAATATGCATGTACTCTCAGTCATGACGGCTGAGTTCAAGCCGGATGGAATTTATTGCATGGTTGAGATTCTGGGCAAAGAGATTCAATTACTAGTTGACTCCGGTTCGGCTGTATCAATAATAACAGACTCTTGCAACAACACTTCGCATCTGAAGATTCCGCAGAGCATGCCTTGGTTTAGCTAGTATTCCAGCTGCGTTCTCTCCCATGGTGTCAATTATTCTTCGTGACCTCAGTGGTGTGGTGTGGTACATGGACGATCTAATGGCCTATGGTAGGAACCAAATGGATCATGATCAAAATTTGAAAGCTCTTCTCGCGAACCTCCTTGGGTACAACATCAAATTGAATGACAAATGTGAATACAACGTTACCTCATTGAAATTTCTTGGACATGTTATTTCGGAAGCTGGTATTTTCCCTGATCCAGCACATGCGGAAGCCATACTGCATACATATCCACCAAAGGACAATACGTCATTACAGTCTTTCCTAGGACTTGCGGGTTATTACTCCAAGTCTCTCAACGACTATGCATCCAGAGTAGAGAATCTGCGGAAACTTCTCCGAAATGATGTTCCATACATCTGGTCACAGGAACAACAAAGCAGTTTTTATGACATTCGTAATGCGATAAAAAAACTGTGATGGTTTGTCAATGTTCGACCCCAGCTTGTCAACAGCGGTAACATCTGATGCACCAGGGTACGCATTGGGTGCTGTATTGACCCAAATACGTGATGGAAAAGAGTATACAGTTGCTTTCGCATCCCGATCGTTGACGGAAAACGAGCGGAAATATTCAGTTGGGGAAAATGAGGCATTAGCTTGTGTATGTGCATGCGAACGATGGCATACATTCTTATGGGGTCGTGCATTCGAACTTCGTACGGATCACCAAAGCCTCCGAACATTTCTTTCAACATCAAATTCAGGAAGACAACCTATGAGAATAGCGCGATGGGCAGTCAGCTTGATGAACTATAATTATGTTGTCAAATACTGTAAAGGCTCCGAAAACAAAGTCGCAGATGGGCTGAGTCGATTGCCGCTTGCTACAACAAATGGATTTGATGTTGAAGATGAGATTATTTGTAGTCTCATAGAATCTGAGAATGATTTTATTTGCAAGCACAAATTAATTAATTCATCAGATAACGATGACACCATTCAAACAGTTATTTCTTACATGCAACACAGTGGCCAAATAAGAAAATGATAAGCACTGCAGAATTACCTTTCTATCATGTGCATGAGGAACTTTCAGTTGTAGAAAATTTTCCGATGAGGAATGATAGAATTGTTGTACCAGTAGACCTTCAATTCAAAATTGTTAATATTGCTCATTAATGCCACCAGGGTATTGTTCGCACAAAGCAGAGATTGAGATTATTATACTGGTGGCCAGCTATGGATAAGTTGGTAGATAATCTGATCAGAGATTGTGTAGTTTGTCAACAACATGACAAAACAGCTGTGGGTACAACTCAGATTCAACCCTTAACACATGTTGAACTACCCAATAGAGCTTGGCAAAAGGTTGCCATAGATGTAGTTGGTCCTTTGGCGAAAGCGTCTCAGTCAAGTCGTTATGCTATTCACTCATTGATTATTACAGTAAATGGCCTGAGGTTGCACTATGTTCAACTGTTACTTCTCAAAGAGTAATTGAGTTTCTTCAAACATTGTTTAGCCGTGAAGGTTTCATTCAAGAAATTGTTACAGACAATGGGTCTGTTTTCACTTCATTCGAGTTTGAATAATTTCTTAAGAACAGATACATTAAACATATAAGATCTTCAAATTATCATGCACAAAGCAATGGTGCTATTGAGCGGTTCAACAGGGTTTTTAAAGATGCCTTTAAAACTGCATTAATTGAAGTCAAACCTTTCAAAATATCAGTTTTGAATTTCTGATGTATATATCGTAGTCCACCACATGCAACAACCGGTAAATCACCTTCAATGTTACTTCATGGCAGACATATGTATACAATTTGGATATTCAAGGGGTCAAGTCATCTCCTGTAGTGGATTTTTCCAAAGTGTCCAAGTCAAAGGTATTACAAGTCAAAGGCAGACAGTGACAGGAAAGCTAAATTTAATGAATTCAAGGTTGGAGACTATGTAACAGTTAAATCTAATAAGAAGGTAACTAAAGGTGAACCAGTGTTCTCCAAACCGTTAAAAATTGTAGCTCAGAAAGCTCAGTTTACATTTGAGTTAGAGGATGGAAAAGTGTGGAATTCTTCAAAATTTTCATTATGTAAATTCCCTGTCACTGAACAGCTTAAAAACCTTCACAATTTCAATGCCCATTTATATTCTAATTCAAGTTGCAAGGCTGATCAGCCAGTTGCAAATAATTCTAGTTCGGATGTTGGTGGGTCTACCATAAGTAACTTTGCAGGTGACATTAGAAGAAGTCGCCGCACAGTCAGACTACCATACTGGCATTCTGACTATGTTGGTTAATGGTGTGCATGTATCTCATATTTTGTATATGTCTTTATTTCCATATATATGCTTTCATTTTTATAGAGCGGGGGAAATGTTATGGTTTGTTTCGATATCTGTAACCGGAACAGGGATTCCGTGCTTTAATGGTGTACGAAGTAAAATAGAAGAAATGTACTCTTCGTAATTTCGCATAAATAATGCTTGAATGATATATCCAGAATAAACACATCGATTGTTTATGAACATTAATGTCTTCTCCACCCTTTGAGGCATATCACAGCCAGCTACCTTCTTTGAATAATTATGTGGTTACTCAATCTTCGCCAACTATCTTCCTTGAATAATGATAATTTATCTTTGGTTGGAGAGCTTCTTATGTTGGGGATCCGACCCAACTCCAAACTCCAACTGAGGTTTTGCCGGCTTATGCCTGCTTTTATTCACTTTCTCTGCCAATCAAATTAACCAACCAATCAAATTGGATTGGTGCGGAGAAGGCACTGACCAATCAGAAGGCTTGTTCAGGCAGATCAAGAATCGATCCTATTCCAAAAATAGAATCGATACTTCTGATCGCCGTCGGCGAAGCCGTATTTCAACCTGCCAAGTGAAATTCAATGAATCCCTGTGTTAGCCCTAGTTTGTTTATTCTTTGGTGTGAATTAAATCATCGTGTCAGTTACTGCAGCAATTTCCCCCGAGTATTAATAAAATTACATAGCGCAAGTTCTCTTTGTAATTTCCGACCGAAAACACCGAAGCCGCATTGTTTCATATTGCATCGGAAATGTGCATGCAATTCCCTTGCATAGAACTCGCTTCTACGAATCTTCCCAAAGCTGTCGAAATTGTTAATAAATGCGTTTATGTCTCTTCGATAATCGCTTAATACAATTAAAGCGTGAAGTCTGTTCATTTTTCCATGAAAAATCGTATTCTGGGACCATCCGGTTCGAGATGTTTATTCTTTCCGACATCGTCATTCACTCGAAATCACTCGATTCGGCGTCACTTCAACCTTTGTGAGGCTTTCTAAAATTATATCTTGACTACCAGTTATGCCCCAGAGTGTGGATGATGAGGGAAGATTTATCAGAAGTCATAACATATTTTGTATTGCCCGGGAACATAGCAGTAAATCAGACGTCTTGTATTACGTCCGTCATGAGCTAGATTTCGATCTAGGTCAAGCATGCTGTAGGTAAATTGCCCCGTGTCGGGAGGCTTGTCTGGGCGGGGGGTAAAAATACTTAGACATGTATATGTCTACCCATGTGCGTGTCACACTACCCACACATCCGAAGAGTATGCGTCCTCGCATGCATGACATAGTACACAGTTGGAAACAATCAAGTAAGTAATAGTCTTACCATACATAGCTGCCGGTCAGGCCAAGAATCATTTTCATAAATGATATATATTTACCTTCCAGAAAAAGTTGTTTCCAACTTGTTCTACCGAGGGTAGGTGTATCACGAAAACTAAGGCCCATTTTGGATTTGGCCGCTCTTCTATATGGAGTATGTTGTGTATAATGTTATCTGGGTATTCGAAAATTAAGTGGGCCTTTAAGTTCTAATACAATTATGTGCCACTTTTATTAAATATGTACAACTTTAGCTTTCTTTTAGATGTTGCAAATACACACTTATTTTAAAATGTTCTAGTATTTCATGCTTCATGTGTTCAATATTCCCAGTTCAACCTCTCTAAAGTTTACTTTTGGTGTTTTGGCCGCCCCATGCATGCAGGCCCTGACATACACACCCATGTGTGTTGGCCGCTGCTCTGAGAATGTTTGAATCATATATCTGCGCGTGTATATTTGCATTTTGTTGTCTCTTATTTGTGCTGCTAATTGATATATTTTCCACATTAACAGCTTTCATTGGAGCAAAGAGATGCGTTCGTATATTTATGATCTGATAAATTGAGCACTTATGATTGACCGCCAATCATTGTATAGATGTTAAACGACCGCCTTGCAACGATAGTTCCCAATCAGTAACATCTCTACGCTCCCACGGAAGGCGAAAATGTGGAAATACTGTTTAGCGTCATATATCATATACAATTATATATGCTCACCATCGTCACTCTCGACATGTGACTGTCTGGTTACATTCTCGATAGCCGTTGTTGCTGTTGTTACGATGTCCTTTGGGCTCGAGGTCTCACCAGTTTTGGGAATTCTTGAGCAATTCACACTTATCGGGTACGCCGTGGCTATGATATAGAAACATAACATTTTGAAGATTTCCAAAAGTGAAAATAATGCTCACGGTCACACAATGTGCCTATTATATGTGTGTTCGTCAATATGTGTTTCAATGATCCATTAAATTATCAGTGATTAGAAGAGCCAAAATATGCAGAAATGGATCACTTTAGTCCGTCATGAAGCCAAGCCGCGATTTTTGCCAATGCGTGTTTTTCTTTCTTTTCGGATTCCGGTGGTTCAGTGCACCATTCCGAAGACTCCACTGGCTGACTAGCTGGCAGATTTGGGGAATTTAATAAATTCGACTAAATCAAAGATGGTGCCACAAGGAGATGGTTTCTACTGCAAAAGAAACCGAAAAGCATAGCGTTAAAGGTACTCAATCCGAGCAGACGCTCCTAAATTACTATTTATTTGGCTTCGGGGGTTAAAAATATATTATTCGAGTCGAGGAACCTACCCATCAAAGCTCAGAGTAATCAGATATTGATTTTTGAAGTCGATTATTTCAGTTGTTTTTTGGGCCACAAGCACGAGGTCAAACGGACAGTCTTGCATATAAAGATGGATAACTCTAAAATCAAGTGGTTATTATTACCACTTGATTTTAGAGTTATCCATCTTTATCTGCAAGACCGTCCGTTTGACCTCATGCTTCCTCGTGATTGTGGCCCAAAATCAATTGAAATAATAAACTTCAAAAATCGATATCTGATCACTCTCAGGTAGGTTCCTCGATTCGAATCAAATATTTTTTACCCCCTCCCGAAGCCAAAGAAATAGTAATTTAGGAGCGTCTGATTGGATTGAGTACATTTAAAATTGGAATTGGCTTATTGGCTGTAATTCAAGATTGACCTTTATTAATTTATATTTGACATCTATTTATTTTAAAGGACTCCTGTTAAATTGGAATTGACATATTGGCTGTAATACGACCTTTATGAATTTTTATTTGACGTCTATTAAGTTGGAATTGACTTATTGATTATTTGTTAACGCATTTTGCTTTTTAGTTGACGTATTTTAGACAAAATAGTCGGCCATCGAACTTAGGAAATATCTTGCATATATGCATATATACATGTAACTTGTAGTTATGTTATTACAACTCTCCGAAAATTGTAGGAAATAAAGGTATATATAACATATGACATATATAGCGAACTTAATAACATGGTTTAATGACAATGTACAATAATTATTGACATCCATAGAATATAGTATTGCAGCATCAGTCCAGAAGCAAAGGGTCAGTTTTGGGGGTAAGTAACAATTCTCTGTTAAAGTTATGTTTTCCAGCGGATTGTGATTCTGGGTGGCGTGTGCTTCAATTTCTGGGTGGGATGGGGTTGAGTTCACACCCTTGAACATTTCCTAGAATGTAGGATGGCGTCCAACATGGCCGACGTGTTACAAAATATGAACTAAGTCATTTTAATCCGTTTTGCTGGAGACAATATCACATAAAATGTATACAAAAATATATATTATTGGGATGCTATTACATTGTACAACATGCTACAGGAAAAATTGCTACTTCAGTGGCAAGATGGTTGCCAAAATGTTGACCTATATAGAAAATTATATATGTCGTCCTTATGTTGTGGTGTTGATGCGTGGAGTTGTAACACGCAGGGGGTGGTAATCTAGATGCACAATGGCATCGGACGCCGAGTGGGTGATACCACCGGAATCCCTACGTGTTCAAAACGCGGTGTCTATGATTAATACTAAGGCACGTGAGGCTGCCTGGGTACAAGGGGATAACTCTGTGGTTACTCAATATTCACCAGCTACCGTCTTTGAATAACTCTGTGGTTACTCAGTCTTCACCAACTGGTCTCTGTGTGTTATATATAGAGAGTTCATATTCCCACGAACTCAACATTTAGTTAGTGCCTTATACAAATGTCGTACTCAATTAAAGATAAGCATCACTACTTTGTATATATCATTCTGCTTCCTTCTCTATAGTTCAGTTATATTAAAATCTCAATAACACAAGAACACATCTTTCATCATATGATTTAACATGGTGTCAGAAGTATAGGACTGGAGCTACAGATATGGCCAAGTATATGGACCAGCTGAGGGCCCCAGAGCCACTGAAGTTAACAGCAATGTTGCTGGCGTAGATGGAAACAACAATGGACAATCGTTTCAGGAGCATCTGGACTTGAAACAAAACAATCACCTGTTCAAGTGATGACTTTCCTGAACAACAACGTTTCGTATGCCACAAGAGAGGACTCGGATGACTTGGACCTGCTAACACGAAAATTCGAAGCATTCTGTGCGCCGCAGAACGACAGTTTTTTTTTACTTGCAACCGGAGATCAGGTGACACTTTGACCACTATGTCACGGAACTACGAACCAAAAGTCAAACCTGTGAATTTGGGGACATTAAAGATAGTCTCATTAAAGACCGCATCGTGTGTGGCATTGCTTCGGATGCTTTACGTGAAAGACTGCTGCGTGATAAGGACTTAACACTTGTCAGAGAAATGGACATTTGTCGTGCTGCGGAAGTGACACATGCACAACTACAAACTTTCAAAGATGAGGATAAACTGGCCGAAACAGTTAAATCGACACTTCATGGAAAGAAGAGTAGGTGGCAGCCAAAAACAGAGACCGTGAAAGGTACGATGTCTGATAATAATACACCTGTGGAAAATGTGGTACAGTTCACGCCAAAATGAATTGTCCTGCATATGGCAAGAGCTGTGATTACTGCAAAGAGTTAAATCACTACGAACGCTGTTGTTTTAAGAAGAAAACAAAGAAGAAAGTTCACGTGGTCACCGATGAAGCTGACAGTGATGAACAAATGGTGTTGTCTGTTGACAGTTCTGATGCAGATGAATGTAACATTGACTTGGTGATTAATGATAAAACTGTTCTGTTCAAAATATATACTGGTGCACACTGTAATGTTATTCCCAAAAGAGGAATTCATGACAAGTTTCGCAAGGACAAAATGGCTAAGTCAAAAGTCAAGCTAGTATCGTATTCTCGACATAAAATGAACACTGTTGGAAAAGCTTCCTTGCTGTATTCGTACAAAGACAGATCATGTCTAAGATTTTCAAGTTGTTGATGGTGATGTAATACCAGTTCTTGGACTGAAAACTTCATAAGAATTAAATCTGGTACAGAGGACGCATGTGATCAATGAGTCTAAACCGAATAACATTCTTGACGAATTTCAGGATGTGTTTCAAGGACTTGGGACAATTGAAGGGGAACACCACATACATATTGACATATCAGTTCAACCGGTTATTCATCCACCGAGAAGTGTACCTCATAAACTGAAAGAGAGACTGAAACATGAATTACAGACAATGGAAGAAGCTGGTGTAATAACAAAAGTTAATGAACCGACAGAATGGGTCAGTTCGATGGTAATTGTTGAAAAACCAAATAAAAGTCTAAGGATATGCCTAGATCCGAAGGACTTGAACACAGCGATTCAGAGTGAACACTTCCAGATACCGACAGTGGAGGAGTTAACGGGAACGATGGCTGGTGCGAAATACTGGAGTCTCCTGGATGCAAGCCATGCATTTTGGCAGTTGAAATTGGATCACGAAAGTTCCATGTTGTGTACCTTCAACTCATCTTTCGGAAGGTACAGGTACTTAAGATTACCATATGGGGTAAAATGTGCGACGGAGAAATTTCAGAAAAGTATTTCCCAGTTGCTGGATGGAATTCCTGGAGTGACCTACTACGTAGACGACATATGCGAGGCAAACAGTGTATTGGCCAAACATCACGACCGACACCGAGAGCTACATTTCGAAACGTGAAACTTGTTTGCAGCATAGAAATGCAAATCAGAAGGAACCACTGTAACCTCATGACATTTCTGAACTCCCATGGAACAAAGTTGGAATAGACATATTTCACTATAAATAAAAGGATTATCTGATGATTGTGGACTATCACTCGAAATTTCCAGCGACATGTTTATTATCACCGTTGAAGACGGTGCAGTGTCATAAATAGCCTAAAATCAATGTTCAGTAGACATGGAATACCGATGACAATAGTCTGTGACAATGAACCAAATCTTACCAGTGAGGAGATGCACATGTTCGCCAAACAATGGGGCATTACAATAACAACATCGTCACCACATTACCCTCGAAGCAATGGACTTGCTGAACGTAATATTCAGACAATAAAAACATTCTGAAAAAAATGTGAAGACACAGGTGAGGATCCACACCGTTCTGGCAATATTAGATTTTCGCAATACACATATTGAAAATGGAATGCCATAACCTGCTGAGATTTTATTCGGTAGAAAGCTGAGAACACGCACACCAGTGAGCAATAAAGTTCTCAAACCTAAAAAAAAACCAGATGTGATTAATAAACTTCTAGAGACGGCAGAAGCAGAAATCTGTCCATGATCGATCAGCCAAGAAACTAACACCTGTAACAAAAGGACAACTCGTTAGAATGAGGAATGTGAAAACAAATAAGTGGATACCGGCAAAGGTGAAGGACATTTCTGATGCGCCGAACTCATATATCAGAAACTAAATCTGGTGGAATATATTGAAGGAATAGACGAGACATTTTGGCAACAAATGAGAAGGAGTACTCAAACTCGAAATATACGATGATTATGATCAAGAAATAACTCCAACTTCTAGTACAATCATAAGTAGACCAACTCAAAGTTCACAAACCAGAAGTGGCAGAATAGCTTTAATGGTGTACGAAGTAAAATAGAAGAAATGTGCTCTTCGTAATTTGGCATAAATAATGCTTGAATGATATACCAGAATAAACACATAGATTTTTATGAACATTAATGTCTTCTTCACCCATTGAGGCATATCACATATTGGCGACGAGTCATACGAATCCATAAATTTCGTTTAATTCTGATCGATACCTCGCATTTCGAAACATGATTGAAACAATTGCGGGTAACAGTGCGGCAACTTCAACGGTTACAACCTCCAGAGCCAATTTAAGTCTGCCTTCGCCCTTTCTACACACACCAGTTCGACCCTCAATTCCATGGGAATAATGGATTTCTATGTTCAGTAACTTTTTACTTGCTTCTGGGGCAGATCAGTGTAACCCCGAGCGCCAAAAGGCCATTCTTCTTCATTCCCTGGGCGCTGAGGGGCAACGCATTTACTATACTCTGCCTGAAATGGGCATGAATGATGTTAATGCTAGTGTATATGACCGTACAGTTGCGTCATTAGCTGCACATTTCTCACGACCAGCAAATGTTGTTGTGGAACGTTACAGATTTCGGCAACGTGCAGTTACAACATGAAACAATTCTAGAATATGTGGCTTGGCTTCGAAGTTTAATCACGACATGTGACTTTAAGACTATGTCTGATGAAATGCTGCGAGATCAAATAATTGAAAAAACAAGCATCCCACAAATTTGAGAACGCCTTCTATTAGAACCTGACCTCGATTTGAAGAAAAAAAAACGCCTGTCATTGCAAAACAAGTGGAACAATGAAGGAGGCTCATTCTCTTCATCATGCCACAACGCCAAGTGTAAATGTTGTAAGTGAATAGTTAAACCAATCACGGCAAAAGACAAGAGTTGGTCATCGGAGCATTGTCTGCAATGTGACAAATATTCAATTGAAACAACCGATAGATAAAGCGCAAGAACCAAATATGTATGTACTCTCAGTCATGACGGCTGAGTTCAAGTCGGATGGAATTTATTGCATGGTTGAGATTCTGGGCAAAGAGATTCAATTATTAGTTGACACCGGTTCGGCTGTATCAATAATAACAGACAGACTCTAGATCTTGCAACAACACTTTGAAAATTTGAAACCAACCACAGTGAAATTGACATCATATTCTGGTGACTGCATTAATGTGAAAGGTGTAAAGTCAGGAGCGGTTTCATATGGTAATGAAAGGCACACAATTGATTGTTATGTGGTAAAATCAGGTATACCACTTCTGGGGTTGGATGTAATTCGTCAGTTGAAATTATTTCCAATTGAACCAGCTCTTACATGCAACATGACAACTGAAAAAACTAAAGAAAAAAGATACATTTAAGTTCCCTGCCACTTAGCTTCCCAACACAATTTCAGCAGGATTATGGAGAGCTGTTTTCATCGGAACCGTCACAGATAAAAAAAAATGCCATTCTGTGAAGTTACAGGATGGTGCTAAACCAGTGCAACAATGGCTCAGACCATTACCATTTTCACTGCGGGAACAAGTTTCGGAGGATCTGCACGCTAAAGAGGAAGCTTGAATAATATAACGTGTTGATGCTTCTGAGTGGATTTCTCCATTAGTGGTTACCTGGCGTAAATCAGGTAAAATCCTAGTCCAAGTCTTCTTGTACTAAAACCAGCTAAGATATTGGGATGGCGATGCTGGCGTTTAGTCCAAGCCCGCTTGCATACCAATCCTACCACATGAGTTACGCCCACGATCTGTGGCGGGAATTTGTGGTGTATTTTACTCGATTTACCTAGCAAATCAATACATGATGCTATATACATCGGAAAGGCTTACATCTAATGGTCATAATGGTGTATAATAATCTAACTTTAATGTTAAATTACACATAGAATATTCCGGTTGATTGCCACAAACATCGATTTGTTTCTCTGTTTGTTTACGTTTTAACCGAAAGCCGAAGTGGTCCGAATAAGTTCGGCATAATCCGCTGTTTGTTCTGGGAATTCTACTTTCCGTTTCTATATATAGCGCGGGTTTTCCGAACAAAAATGGCGAAAACCGATCGCCCGAAAGTCCAGTTTTCTATGTGCTTTCAGAACAATTCCCGCACTAAAAACTTAATGACATAATGGAGGATCAGAACGGTAGTTTTGTTGACAATTATCGCAAGCAACTTGTCAAAATTGGAGCAAATTAGATCTCTTGTGTCTGACTTGCCATGCGTGTGGTGTGCATTTTGACATCTGTGTTGATAAAATAATCGGAGAACCGAATCACACAGTTTCGAAATATAGTTCTTCCGTTTTAGTGGGACTTTTCAAACTTAAGGTTCATTTATTTAGTGTATTACATTTATGTCTCCAATGTTTAATTAATCTATTTATTATTTTATTTATTGACACACATAATTACGATTACAATGGAGAATTCATCGTAATTTGCGTTGTTGTCCAAAATCTACGGAATATTTTCAACGGAAAATGCCGAACACAGTTCGCGAGGTCAACCGAGTTCTCATACTTTAAAAAAATTGTAAACATTGAGGTAAATGTCTCTTTTCGCATTAAATTACCGTTTTAAATTCACAACTGATGTGGGTTTCAGATAAAATAGCATGTCTTCTGTGGAAAATATCCGTTTATTGTCGCAATTGTGATATTTTATTTCATATAATTGTGGTTTTATTTGAGCGGGTCACTAACGCTTAAGCCGTGTCATAAGCGAGCATATAGGGCGGTCTTGGACTAAACGCCAGCATCGCCATCCCAATATCTTAGCTGGTTTTAGTACAAGAAGACTTGGACTAGTAAAATCCGTGTCTGTGTCGACCTTCGCGAAGTCAACAAAAATAAATATAAATATAAATATAAATAGAACTCACTCATGTCCGTGTATTTGATTTACTTTATTGTACCATGGTTTGCAAATCAAATTATTTGTCGTAAAAAAGTCATCTGAAAGTTAACACCGAGGAAATGACTTAATTTTATGCTTTTAAATAGTTCTAAAGCATCATTTTTGATGACGACCTTATTTTTTGCTCTCGGATGCAGCTTTCCGGTTGATGCAGCGAGTTCATCTCCCGAAAAAGAATAGTCGCACACACGACAAATATTATCTGCTGTAAGTTTATGTCGCGACACAGGCCATTGCTATTGCGAAGCACAAAAAATAACACGTGGGGACACCTGTCAATCATCGATGTATTTTTTTTAATCCGTGACGTCATTTTGGGGAAGCTCTTCGCTGAATAGAAATGGTTTTGGCGACATAAGCGCCAGACTCTATATTTCAAATATAGAGTCGACGTTCACCCAGACTGGTCATTACAGTCTTTTCTATGACTTGCGGGTTATTACTCTAAGTTTCTCAACGACTATGCATCCAGAGTAGAGAATCTGCGGAAACTTCTCCGAAAAGATGTTCCATACATCTGGTCACAGGAACAAAGCAGTTTTGATGACATTCGTAATGCGATAAAAAACTGTGATGGATTGTCAATGTTCGACCCCAGCTTGTCAACAACGGTAACAGCTGATGCACCAGGGTACGCATTGTGTGCTGTATTGACCCAAATACGTGATGGAAAAGAGTACGCAGTTGCTTTCGCATCCCGATCGTTAACGGAAAACGAGCGGAAATATTCAGTTGGGGAAAAGGAGGCATTAGCTTGTGTATGGGCATGCGAACGATGGCATACATTCTTATGGGGTCGTGCATTCGAACTTCGTACGGATCACCAAAGCCTCCGAACACTTATACAACATCAAATTCAGGAAGACAACCTATGAGAATAGCGCGATGGGCAGCCAGGTTGATGAACTATAATTATGTTGTCAAATACTGTAAAGGCTCCGAAAACAAAGTCGCAGACGGGCTGAGTCGATTGCCGCTTGCTACTACAAATGGATTTGATGTTGAAGATGAGATTATTTGTAGTCTCATAGAATCTGAGAATGATTTTATTTCCAAGCACAAATTAATTAATTCATCAGATAACGATGACACCATTCAAACAGTTATTTCTTACATGCAACACAGTGGCCAAATAAGAAAATGATAAGCACTGCAGAATTACCTTTCTGTCATGTGCGTGAGGAACTTTCAGTTGTAGAAAATTTTCTGATGAGGAATGATAGAATTGTTGTACCAGTAGACCTTCAATTCAAAATTGTTAATATTGCTCAGGAATGCCACCAGGGTATTGTTCGTAGAAAGCAGAGATTGAGATTATTATACTGGTGGCCAGCTATGGATAAGTTGGTAGATAATGTGATCCGCGATTGTGTAGTTTGTCAACAACATGACAAAACAGCTGGGTACAACTTAGATTCAACCCTTAACACCTGTTGAACTACACAATAGAGCTTGGCAAAAGGTTGCCATAGATGTAGTTGGTCCTATGGAGAAAGCGCCTCAGTCAAGTCGTTATGCTATTCACTCATTGATTATTACAGTAAATGGCCTGAAGTTGCACTGTGGTCAACTGTTACTTCTCAAAGAGTAATTGAGTTTCTTCAAACATTGTTTAGCCGTGAAGGTTTCATTCAAGAAATTGTTACAGACAATGGGTCTGTTTTCACTTCATTCGAGTTTGAATAATTTCTTAAGAACAGAAACATTAAACATATAAGATCTTCAAATTATCATGCACAAAGCAATGGTGCTATTGAGCGGTTCAACAGGGTTTTTAAAGATGCCTTTAAAACTGCATTAATTGAAGGCAAACCATTCAAAACATCACTTTAGAATTTCTTATGTATATATCGTAGTACACCACATGCAACAACCGGTCAATCACCTTCAATGTTACTTCATGTCAGACATATGTATACAATTTGGATATTCAAGGGGTCAAATCATCTCCTGTAGTGGATTTTTCCAAAGTGTCCGAGTCAAAGGTATTACAAGACAAGTGACAGGAAAGCTAAATTTAATTAATTCAAGGTTGGAGACTATGTGAGAGTTAAATCTAATAAGAAGTTAACTAAAGGTGAACCAGTGTTCTCCAAACAGTTAAAAATAGCTCAGAAAGCTCCGTTTACATTTGAGTTAGTGGATTGAAAAGTGTGGAATTCTTCAAAATTTTCATTATGTAAATTCCCTGTCACTGAACAGCTTAAAACCCTTCACAATTTCAATGCTCATTTATTTTCTAATTCAAGTTGCAAGGCTGATCAGCCAGTTGCAAATAATTCTAGTTCGGATGTTGGTGGGTCTACCATAAGTAACTTTGCTGGTGACATTAGAAGAAGTGGCCGCACAGTCAGACTACCATACTGGCATTCTGACTATGTTGGTTAATGGTGTGCATGTAGCTCATATTTTGTATATGTCTTTATTTCCATATATATGCTTTCATTTTTATAGAGCGGGGGAAATGTTATGGTTTGTTTCGATATATGTAACCGGAACAGGGATTCCGTGCTTTAATAGTGTACGAAGTAAAATAGAAGAAATGTGCACTTCGTAATTTCGCATAAATAATGCTTGAATGATATATCCAGAATAAACACATCGATTGTTTATGAACATTAATTTCTTCTCCACCCTTTGAGGCATATCACAGCCAGCTACCTTCTTTGAATAATTCTGTGGTTACTCAATATTCGTCAACTATCTTCCTTGAATAATGATAATTAACTTTGGTTGGAGAGCTTCGATCAGCTTCTTATGTTGGGGATCCGACCCAACTCCAAATTCCAACTGAGGTTTTGCCGGCTTATGCCTGCCTTTATTCACTTTCCCTGCCAATCAAATTAACCAACCAATCGAATTGGATTGGTGTGGAGTAGGCACTGACCAATCAGAAGGCTTGTTCAGGCAGATCAAGAATCGATCCTATTCCAAAAATAGAATCGACACTTCTGATCGCCGTCGGCGAAGCCGTATTTCAATATGCCAAGTGAAATTCAATGAATCCCTGTGTTAGCCCTCGTTTGTTTATTCTTAGGTGTGAATTAAATCATCGTGTCAATTACTGCAGCAATTTCCCCCGAGTATTAATAAAATTACATAGCGCAAGTTCTCTTTGTAATTTCCGACCGAAAACAGCGAAGCCGCATTGTTTCATATTGCACCGGAAATGTGCATGCAATTCCCTTGCATAGAACTCGCTTCTACGAATCTTCCCAAAGCTGGTGAAATTGTTAATAAATGCGTTTAGGTCTCTTCGATAATCGCTCAATACAACAAAAGCGTATTCTGGGACCATCAGGTTCGAGATGTTTATTCTTTCCGACATCGTCATTCACTCGAAATCACTCGATTCGGCGTCAATTCAATCTTTGTGAGGCCTTCTAAAATTATATCTTTACTACCTGTTATGCCCCAGAGTGTGGATTATGAGGGAAGATTTATTAGAAGTCATAACATATTTTGTTTTGCCCGGGAACAATGCGTTTAAGTTGATTTCATCGATCGTTTTACGTTTTTCGATGCATCGTTACGTCGCTATGTGAATAATGTATTCGCAGTAAATCAGACGTCTTGTATTACGTCCGTCATGAGCTAGATTTCAATCTAGGTCAAGCATGCTGTAGGTAAATTGCCCCGTGTCGGGAGGCTTGTCTGGGTGGGGGGCAAAATACTTAGACATGTATATGTCTACCCCTGTGCGTGTCACACTACTCACACCTCCGAAGAGCATGAGTGCTCGCATGCATGTCATAGTACACAGTCAGAAACAATCAAGTAAGTAATAGGTAAGTCCTCGGTCACACTTATCAAGTGAGGTACATCTTTGAAACCCGTTCCATCCAGAGGAAGAATGTGGGAGGACTTAGTAAATCATCTGCCATCGACTCGTGGCTCTCAACCATGTCATGGTGGTATAATACTATAAGTTCTCCTTAAGTTACTCCTTTCACCTGCTAGTCACCCCATCTGTATATCGGGAGGCAGCCCTTTGGCTGACCAACTGCTACACGTGCAGGTAGGTCTCTATCATGGCACACCGCTCATCAAATCAATGTACATGTGGGCACTTTGTCGGCTCAACAGTTCAGGAAGATTTTAGAGGTTGTCTTTCAGAATCTATGCACCTGCGGGATTCCTTGATCCATTGCAGTTCAGGAAGATTTATCATATCCATTACCTATGTACATGTGGGATATCTGTAATCTATCAACAGTTCAGGAAGATTGTCCATTCTTTGTTATTCTTTGTTCACAGTTCAGGAAGCTCTGTTCACCTTGGTGCGCATGAAGAATTCTCATTCGAGTATGGCTGTGAATGCCCAGAGCCAATAAGTCATCATCTACCACCTTTGCGTTGCTACCTATGTTCAGTCGAACATCGTCACTATAGACCTCGACCACCATTTCATGGTTAGCAAATGTTCTACCCTTTACTTCAATTTAAGTCTCCACTTCTACAACTGTAGTCATTTTCTTGATTGGTCTTTCTCCCGTCATCTCAGGTAAGTAGTCCATCACACATATATATTTAAATGTATGTAACATGATCCCATGTTTTGAGTGGAAGTATAAATATAGCTGAAATTCTAGTCAAGTGCTCTGTGTGGAAGCCAAAGTTCGTTTGTATCTGGGTGCAGAAATGTTCTCCAATGCGTGCGCATACCTGCTCTTCTTCGATACACATGGAGGGTCTTTTACTTCCAATGGGCATGAACTACCCAAGAGACGGCATAGCCATTTAGGTGACCTCGCGATCTCACCACATCTAGTCATGGCTCAACCCTACAAGTTGAGCCACAGGGTCATGTTTGGAATGAACCTCCAGCCACCTGGGACTCGATGTTCCCCCAAGGGCTGCCACTTCCCTTTGGCTAATAAACATATATAATAGGGAATATATAATATGGAATATATCAGCAACAATACTGTGCACATTTTTTTTCTTCTTTTTCTAATCTTTTTAGGACACTGGAACAAATCAAAATATATAAAGAACGAATATGTACAACATCTGTAGAACTATAGTACTCATCCAGGTTCAGTTTTGTGAGTACATCTTCATGCTTAACGCAGAAGGTAATCCTGTGTCCATCTTGGTGGTTGCCTTGTCCTCTTATGGGAATCTGAAGGCATGTCAGGGAGAACCTCTAATATCTCCCATATCATCTATTTCGATGCCTGCCTGGTCAGGTTCGGTCTACCGTTCTCCAAGAAGTCTCTGCTCTTTGTGCCTCTTCATTCAATCTGTGTGAATTACCTGGGGTGTGCCTTGGTGGCCGAAATCAACTTCGTAAGTGAAGTTATTTATCTGCCTCAGGATTTTATAGGGTCCTTTCCATAACGAGGACAATTTCTTGATGCAGCCATCAGCTATCTTCGGGAAGAGCACAAACACAATGTCCGCCTCTTTAAAAGGAGTACATGACACTTGAGTGTCATATAACTTCTTCTCTCAATCAATTTGTTTTCCTGTGTGCTCTCGGACAAGATTATGTGCTGACTCAAGCCTGGTTTGCAGTTCCCATACCTATATGCCAGGTGGACGAGACTTGAGTGAGGAAGGTGGTTCAAAGATAATGTCCAAGGGGGTTCTGAGTTGACGCCCCAACATTAACAAGTTTGGTGACCCACCAGTTGTATCGTGTTCAGCTGATCTGTAGAGCATCATAATGTATGGCAATATTTCGTCCCAGTCATCTTGCTGTTGACTCACATAAGCAATTAACATTGTAGCCACAGTTTTGTTGAAGTGCTCCACCATCCCATCAGATTGTGGGTGGGTGGTATGGAATCGTCCTTGTTTTGGTAATGTGAAAGAGCTTGCAAACTTCTTTGAACAGTCTACTTTGGGCCTTGGTCCAAGTGCATGACACTCGGGACCCCAAATCTCACAAAGAAATTTTCAACCAATAACTGAGCAACAGTGTCAATGGTTGAATTGGCCATTGGGTAACTCTCAGTCCACTTAGTGAAGTAGTCTGATGCAACAAGTATGTACTTATTGTCACACTTGGTTTCTGGAAGAGGCCCGAGGATATCAGTGGTAACTCGTTCCATGGGAAGGCCGCTCCTCTCTATTTTTATAGGTGCCCAGCTTTTCTTTGTCGGAGCCTTCCGTTTTGCACATTTCCCACACCCAGCAACACAAAGTTGGCTATCCTCTCTAACACTGGACCAGTAGTACTGGTTTTGGATTCGAGCCAAGGTTCTATCCATTCCAAGATGGCCAGCTGTTGTGCTGTATTCACATTGCTCTAAGTACTTCTGAGGCACAATAGCTTGCCTCACTGTGCTGTCCTTGTCAGTGTGCATTTTGCACAGAATTTCGTCTTCAATTTGTAGGTGTTCAAACTGTGACCATAGTGTCGTTATCACACTGCCCTCCATCTTGATATCATCGAAAGGTGGAGCTTTAAATTCATTCACCCATTGAGCGACTCGGCTCAGGTCGGGGTCAGAAGCCTGAATTTCCTTCAATGTTAGAGTGTCCCCACCTGAATGGGTCATGAAGTTAACTCTGTTTATTGATTCAGGTATTGGGCAGGTATCACATAATTTACAAGGTTTTCGACTGAGGGCATCAGCATTCTGATGCTTTCTTCCTGGCCGATGTTCATTTTTCATATCATAGCTAGACAAAGCTTGAATCCATCGGGCAATTTGCCCTTCCGGGTTCTTGAACATCATAAGCCATGTCAGAGATCAATGGTCTGTACGTATTACAAACTTGCTTCCATATAAGAAATGTCGAAAATACTTGGTAAAGTTTACCACTGCTATGAGTTCTTTGTTTGTTTCCCAATGTTGCTTCTCAGACTGATTTAGGCATATGCAATGGGACGCTCAGTTCCATCTGTGACTGCCCCCATTGCTCTGTCACTGCTGTCTTTGTCCAGTATGAATGGCTCCTCGAAGTCTGGATGAGCCAAAATTGGGGCTTCGGTGAGTTTCTTGTTCAATGTTTCAAATGAAACCTGGCATTCAGAGTTACATTCGAATGATAACCCCTTCTGTGTGAGTATATAAAGGGGTCCTGCAATCTCAGCGAAGTAAAAACCAAACTTCCTATAGTAGCTACACAACCCAACGAAGGAGAAAACCTCTGTGGGAGTGGTTGGTACACTCCATTCTCGCACTGCTTTGCATTTTGCTTGGTCGGTTTCTATGCCTTTCTCAGAGATGAGGCGCCCAAGAAACGAATCTTTCTTGGCAAATAGGTGACACTTTGATGCTTTGAGTTTTAATCCAGCATTCATGAGTCGGTCAAACACTTCCTGTAAATTGCCTATCATCTTCTCAAATGAATTTACGTGTATTATGTTATCAAGGTAGACAAGGCATGTTTGTCAGTGCAACCCTGCCCACACAGTTTCCATAAGTCGCTCAAAGGTCCATTGAAGACACCAAATGGCATAGCTTTGAATTCAAATAATCTGGCATGTGTCACACATGCTATCTTATATTTGTCCTTCTCCTTAACCTCACATTGCCAATATCATGAACATAAATCTATAGTTGAGTACCATTTGGAGCCATCTACTTGTTCCAGAGACTCGTCAATTCTTGGTAGAGGATAAGAATCCGCCACTGTAACTTTATTGAGCGTTCTGTAATCTACACAGTAGAGGGCTGAACCATCCTTTTTGACAAGGACAATGTCTGCTGCCCATGGGCTGTGTGTAGGTCGACACACTCCTTTGGCTAACATGTCATCCACATGTTCAGCAACTTCAGTTCTTTGGTGATAGGGCAGACGCCTCGGCGGCTCCCTAAGTGGCTTCGCATCATGTGTGTCAAACACATGATTGTATTGCCTCAAAAATTCCATAAGCTTATTAGCTTCTCCTTGTGTTAACACTATCTTGGTTTGATCATACAGTGCTTGGACATGTTCAGGAAACTCTTCTGGTGTTCTGGTGTTCAAGAAAACAAGTAGGCACAAGGTCAACAAGGCTCACACTGCCAACAACTGTCCCTGGTTTCACAGGAGACCTCTCATTTGTGAAGTTCATCATTGGTATGGGTACATCAGTGTCTATCTGAATAAGAGTTCTGGGTAACATGGCACTTTCTTGGTCATGCATACTGTTTTCAACAATTCCAATTCCCTTCCGGGGTTCCTCTTCCACATGTCCAGATATGTGACAAGGAGAGATGGCTTCTGCCCTAGGAGGGATTTCAAATGATTCCTAAGTTACTACCCTGTAAATCCCACTAGGTGTGTCAGACTCAATAAGGGAAAGGTCATGGTGTACTCCGTTTATCTTACAGGTAGCATATGGACCGTCTACCAATATGCCATGTCTTCTGATGGCATTCAAATCCAGAATTCCATCAAGTTTGATATCAGTCACAACTTGTCGCTGAGGGAGAAGATTCTCTTGTCATAATTTCAAACTCTGTTGCTCCATAATAGGTTACTTTGGTCCCGTTTACTGTATCTAGGTCACCATATAGATGGGTATCCAGTTTGGGTCTACCTTCCGATAAGTAGTCGTAAAGTTTCTTTGAGGGCATAGACGCTGTTGCCCCAGTATCAATCATAAACTTTACCGGGTGCCCATACAGATTGCACAATAAATACAGGCCTTCCTCTTCGGAAGAGCTGTATCTAACAAACTCCTTGGAGTTACTATGTCTACCTGTATTCTGTTGGCCTCTACCACGATATGCATTAGGACACCGGTCGCGTGGATTGTGAGAAGTTCTGCATCTGGTGCATTATTTGTGTTTGTTTATGTTATAATCAGGACTATCATTATAATGCTGTCGCCATTGTCTATCGTCACGATGGTCCCTCCAGGACTCATTTGTGTTACTCTTTGTCTCCTTGTTTTGGTTCTCCAAGTTTGTCATTCTTTGTTTAATCTCCCCATTACTCCTCTTCACATCAGTCAACATTTGTTTTATCTCCTTTATCTCAATGATGGACTGTGAGGTCTTGGGTGGTTGTGAGCTATCCTGAGTTTTCCTATTAGAGCCAGTTTGGGTCTTCAGTTCATATATTATCTTTTTGAGTTCTTCCAACTCTATATTTTTGCTTTGTGTTTGGTCTGCTTTATTTACTGCCCTAGCATATTCTTTAGCCCTATGTTTTTTCAGACTTGGGAAAGGCCTCTAATTCAACTGTATGTCTTATAATCTCATCAAGAGAGCCCGGCCGTGCTTGTTTTACCCTGAGCCGTATATCTGGATCATACAACCCATCAATGAATTGGTCCTTTGCCAAGGTCTCTTAATTCATGTGATGCAGTATGATATGCCATATTGACCATACGTCGGATGCTCTGTCCCATTTGAGAGAGGCTCTCTCCTGCTATTTGTCGTCGTTCACGTAATTGTACTCTTTACAAGTCAGTCTCGTGTTTGGCAGCAAATCGGCCTTCTGTCGCAGCAACAAGAGCATTGTAGTCTTGTTCTCGTTCTGGGGACAGATCGCCGAGTATTCCTCAAGCCAATCATCTCAAGGATGCGCCTAGATAAAGGCCCATATCAATTTCCCACGCATTTATTTTGGTAATCTAACCATGATCCTGTGCCATCATAGCTATCTGATGTTACAAATTGTTTCCACTTTTCGCCGGATGTTCTAGGAACATTTCGGTTCTCATGACGAAACCTTCTGGGATTTCTATCAACCCGAGGTTCTTGGTGTTTCTGCTCAAAATCTGAGACGAGTCGCGAGAATTAATCACCATGCTCTCTCTTATGTCTATTTCGCTTGGACAGTGGTATGGTATCAGTGCGTCGAGAGTCTGCTGAAATTTGCTGACTTTGTTGTCATCCCTGTACCACGCCTTTCATGGATAATTTAGGATTCCGTCGCACTACCCGGCGTTCATGATCGGTGCGTAGCGGAGGACCAGAACCTGAGTAGTAGCTTTCAGATGACTGTTGATTATAAGTCATACTATGTTCCAATAGCACTGGGTTGATAGTAACATCAGTCCGATCATGCAGATGCTCACCTGTTTTCACAGATGTCGGAACTGGTAGTCGTCGAGGCAACCTTGGTTGACTATGACCCCTCTCATCTTCATCTGAGCTGTCAGAGTTCTCGCATATTCGAGAAGCTTTGATGTTCTGTGAGGGTTGTATGTCATTTGCTTATCTACGAGTCATATCTTGAGTCACCATTGTTTGGTTACCTGTACCCTTAGTATGAGTTGATCACCATTCATCTAAAAGAGGAATTTTTTCTCCCCTATGTCCGTAGGACAACTGAATTGGAGGATTGGTGAATTCAGCTTGCCCATTTCACTGTCTGAGACATCATTTGATACTTGATTGTCACTTTGCGGGGATTCATTTCGATCCATCTGCTTTATACTTTGCTCTAACTGAGCTTTATTGTGTTTCATTTCTTGACTAAGTCGGCCATAAAGTTCTTGCTGTATTGCCGTATCCTGTCTGGCTTGTTCAACAAGCACATCGTTTGTGGTACTGTCGGTAATTGCACGCTTAAGCTGCGCTTCTGTTTGTTCGTGTCGGAACTGAGTCCGACCAATCCTACTTTCAGTTTGACCAAGAAGCCGGTTCTTCTGTTCAATTACATCATGATTCTGTTGAATTGCCTCGTCCTTATTGGCAAGTTGCTTCATTGCCTGTGTTCAGAACTCATCTTATCACTTGGAAATTATAGTACTTCAATAATTCAAATCAGCATGTAATAGAAGCAATTCCAGTGGATTGCTAAGCTGTAAATATAACAATGGTTCAACTCAGTGGCATCAAAGAATTCAAGATATAAAAGTCCACCCAGATCGAATTCTAAAACATCAATATTCTGGTTGGTTAATAAAATAACATAGAGCAAGTTCTCTTTGTAATTTCCGACAGAAAACAGCGAAGCCGCATTGTTTTATATTGCATCGGAAATGTGCATGCAATTTCGTTGCATAGAACTCGCTTCTACGAATCTTCCCAAGGCTGGCGAAATTGTTAATAAATGCGTTTATGTCTCTTCGATAATTGCCTAATACAATTAAAGCGTGAAGTCTGTTTATTTTTCCATGAAAAATAGTATTCTGGGACCACCAGGTTCGAGATGTTTATTCTTTCCGACATCGTCATTTTTGTCACTCGAAATCACTCGATTCGGCGTCAATTCAAACTTTGTGAGGCCTTCTAAAATTGTGTCTTTACTTCCCAGTTATGCCCAAGAGTGTGGATTATGAGGGAAGATTTATTAGCTCTTGTAATACGTCCGTCATGAGCTAGATTTCGTTCTAGGTCAAGCATGCTGTAGGTAAATTGCTCCGTATCGGGAGGGCTTGTCTGGGTGGGGGGGCTGGGTAAATATACCTAGACATGTATATGTCTACCCTTGTGCGTGTCACAGTGTAGGCTGATCTGCAATTGAAATATTATACTTGTTATTTCATTGTCAAGGTCCATTTCAATCCCTAACAAATTTATCTTGGCATAACTTCATATTACAATGTGCATTAAACATTGACACCTTTCCATAAAAGCGATGCAGTTCCGGTTACTGCTCAGGAATTAAAACATCAAACTAGTTCAAATATTACGGAAATAAAAACAAATATTAAGGGCAAAGTGCAACATAAGCCGCTGTGGGAATGGTGTAGTATTAGTCATTATATGGTCTATCGACTGGAAGCAACCAATCAAATAATCAATAGTCAATTAACTTTTATTTCCAGTAACATTCTTGTTTATGCTACATATTTCTTAGAAAGCCGTACTGACTACAGTACTGAGTAACGCTAGGTGGCTGACGATTGCCCACAGTTGAGCGTCTTCAGAACATAAGGATAGCGCCCAACATGATCATTCCATCATAAGTAACTATCACTAACCATCGAAGTAGAAACGATCGGACTCATGCTTCACTTGAAGGTCATACAATTGAGTTGTTGTCTTGAATATGCGCTCTATAGTATCCCACAAATGCATACATTTGTTGAGTTCTGGGGAGAGTTATTTGCATATATAATCAGTACACATGTGTCTACACCAAGTGTGTTGTGCTGGATCAGAAAATATAATATAGCACAACCATGGTATCTATAGTAGAGACTGTGTCCAACTCTGGTGATGCTCGTTTCGACAGTTCTCATATCATTAAATACAATGGCTCCCAAAACCCTGTATATGTACATTAATGTGGAATTTTCAAAGTTGCCAGCTTTTCCCTCGTCAGTGTGTAGTTTAGCTCTACTGCAATCTTTAATAACCGGGCGAGCAATACAATTAGATGGCATCATTTAGTCAGGAACATGTATATTTCACAAAGATCATGAACAGAGGTCCCGATATGTAAACAATAAAAGCTGTTTCAGGCATACGCACTTAGAATAAAAAATAATTCATAGAAGTGCATTCGCTTCTAAACCCAAAGACTCATTGTGGTAATTTGTTTTCGATCACCACTGATCGTTAGGTATTGCAGTATACTACCATGCGTGGAGCGAGTCATTTGTGCCGGCGTTAAAATTATAATGCCCTGTGTTGTAACCAAAATTGATTTAGCTCACCCCAATTTGGGATGTGATATGGGCAAACAGCTCATTCAGAGAAACTGATATCCTAGCCTATTCCTGTGTATCTTCAAGTTTGTTCCACCATGTCCCGATGTTCTCTTTACAAGCAACAATTGTCTCGGGCATACTTTGAAATTTATATTGTTCTTCGTGCATGAATAGGATGCTGAATAAATGTTTGTTCAGGATCATATGGTCAGCGATACCCGATATACGCTATATAAACTTACGCATGGTCCCATTCTGAACATGTGTGGGTGATAATTGGATGCAATTATAGCACCGTGACATTGTACCGGCAGCCCACTGAATCTTTCTTTGACGGCACTGTGATCAAATTATTTCCTTGATCTAGTATGGCATGACAACATTTTAAGTTGTACATCTTTTGACACTCAGGAAATATCCATTTCAATCAGTCTGAGACTTACTCATATCATTGCCCACAAGACAAATATGACAAAATGTCAGTGCATATAGGGTCAAGCTTAACAAGGTCAGTATGCACCAATCATATTATCTTCATTGAGTGTGTACTCTCCACATATCTGAGGTCACGGCGCAAAATTATACAAGGTTGTGTCTTGAATAAATTAAATATGATGCAGGAGTATTCTAGACTATATATCCCATACCACTTATGCATGTAATTTCCGTGTTCATATCGTCTTCTATTGTGTCCTATTTAAAGTATTTCTTTTTAATGTATCTAATGCAGATTAGACAACTCCATTCATCTATCAGTCACGACATATAAGCGCATAAGAACGAAATATATAATTTTCTATACATTTGCTGCCATCACAAACCATAGTAACCGTTTCAAACCCTAGTGAGATTGCATTTAATATGCAATACTCCCATTCGCTTAATTCTTTAAAATCTGTTCATCTCACACTAAAATATGGCCAAGAACCAATATTGAGTTTTCAGGGAAATTTCATACCAAGTTCTGCAAGACAAATTTTCTTTGTGATTGGAAGTGGCTGAGACAAAAGAAACAGCAAATAGTACTGAGCAAATGACCATACAATATGAACAATTAGAAAACAAGGCACAATTTGTAACCGTTTGTAAACAATATGAACCGATATAGGGGATATGAGTGAAGAAAATCATATTTGGCAGCCATCTTTCGAATTGAGTGTCATTTGTTCCTAAAAATATTAGTATAATGTAATATCATCCAAATAGTATATAAATTTGTATACATTTGATGACGTATGTTTTCCAACAAAACAGATTAAACCTACTTAGTTCATATTCTATATTACGGCGGCCATGTTGGACGCCATCTTGAAGTATAGGAAATGCTCAAGGGTGTGAACTCCACACCCACATATAAATTGATGCATACACTACCCAGAATCACAATCCATAGAGAAAAAAACTTTAGCAACGATTTTTTACTTCACCCCTATTGCTAATACCGTCTTGTGTTTTCTGTGTTCAAGTTTCATTATTTTCAATGGAAGGGGAATTACTTAAGATATAGAGTTATTCCCCTTCCATTGAATATACATTTTTAGTTTGAATTCTGTTGGATTCTGGGAGCTATAACTGGGGGAATCTTTCTATGATTTCAGCTGTTTTCTATTTCTCTATGGTCATATTCTGAGACATAGACGTTTCAAATGGTGATGAATTATAGTATTTCAAGCATATTTTATGGCATATATTGTTATTAAAACCGTATATCAAGGTACTATTAAAATGATCGGCGACTCGAAAATTAATGGGCCTATAACGTATACTTACGGGTTGTATATATGAATATGCAACAACGATGTGTTCGATTTCCTCTAACTTCTATCCCAATGTTTTTGCAACAGATTTTTTCGGAATTTTCCCCACATTGAAAATACAATGTCTCTGCTGAAGTTTGTGTCACCTTGATATTAGAATAACATGTTGGGGTGTTATCGTCCATGACACGGATTACAGCATGTGTCCCACCTTGGTTGCATGTGTGTTCGTTCCAATCATTAGTTTTGATATGCACATTACATTTTATGTGGACATCGTCCAGGATTGCTCTACTCGATTGCAATAAGATGGTCTTTCCTTCCCGAGGCTCCTTTAATTCGTCCATGTACCAAACTGGAATAGCAAATGTTCAAAAAGAAACTGATAACATAAAAAACATATTAAAATATGATAACCAGTTCAGACTTACATATATTCCCAAGGTATTTACCCCTTGAGACTTGAATTTATATAGAGTAGTTTATGTTTATAAACCGGTTCACACACCTCGGCCAATCAGATCGCTAAACGCGCCTTGGTCTATATTTCTTGGACAAATATCAAGTGGGTTATAACATAGACATATTATTCATTGAAATGCCTTTTCATTTCAGCAAAACTATGTTATTGGAGTATGCATCATGTACAGCAAGAACCACAATAAGGATGTGTATGGCACATGATACATTCCTTTAGTTTATCGGGTGTGAGAGGTCACCACTACCGTTACCATGGCAACGAACCAAGGTTGTTATCAACTAAAGACAAAAACATGTTTTCAACAAGTAGAAAGTTACATATGTTTACGAAGATACAAAATGGTATGATAGACAAATCTGTATTCAGACACAATTGTATGCCAAACCTTGATTTAGATAGGGATGTATCACTGGTTACTGTGGCAACCATATTCGCCAATATATCAACATTATTATGAGTTTGAGATAAAGTAAAACACGATGTCGGATTTTTTGAGTCTATAGACATAATATGCCAAAATGTACTAACAGTATTTTTCTGCTACAATAACGTTGTGACCTGTGGTGTTTATACGCTTTACTTATATGTGCAGTTTGACTCCATATGATGGAAACATAAATGATAAATCATGATACGCATGCATATATGTTGAATCTTCCATATTTGTATTAAAATTCAAATAGCCAGTGTCAATACCATGCATTGCTACAAATAGAGCCCCCGTAGAGCCTGCATATATACTAGCATTGGCTCACTTTGGTTTATCTTCCTCCGAGTAAGAGCTTTGGTATAGCGAAATTTGTTTTATCCACGATCCGATTACGAACATAACAATAACTTGCAAACACTAACATATTGAAACGAAAAGCACGAAATTCGGACATTTTTGTCTGTTTCGTCATCACTCTGACACCTGCATATTTAGGTCTGCAGAATGCTCTATCACTATCATAGTCCAGGCACATTAGGTTTCACCAGTGCAAAAAATCCCGGAAAGCTGAATTTTTCAGGGATTACTAAGAACATGTTTATGAACTTGGCAAAAGTCCCCTAGAATCCGAGTTGAGCTTTTTGAGATATCATGATTTTTCGCAATGGTGCAATTTCTGACGAAATTCCATTAGACCATATGCGAATGCAGTCATATGTAGGCTAATTTATGGACTCAATCTTCACACATACCCGTCCACCATGAAGCATGTGTCGATAGATATGCGTAATTGGTGCTAGAGCTTACTAACAGTCGATATTCCATAATTGTGATGACATTTATTGGCGAAGAGAGCATATAAATCGCATGGTGTTTCAAAATTTTCCTAACAAAAGAGGGCGAGTAAAGATATTCAGACGACAATGAGCTAAAATATGAACCATTATACTAGAAGAGTGGTTAGTTCAGAACCATCACCATCTTTAAGATTTTATAGCCGGAAACATAACACTACCCCCTAAAACGTACCCCATGGCTTTTAGTATCTGAAAGGCAAAATACCACATAATAGTCCTGGCGTTTGACGTAACAATTGTACAAATGGTGATAACAATATGAAACTTGGCACATAGGTTCCTTATACACTATTAATCATTTTCAGATGTATAGACGTCGCGGCAGGTCCGTCCTTGACAACGGTTGCTAGGCTACTATCCCACATCGAAGAAATACAAATATGACTGATATTATGGCAGTTTTAACAATCTAACCTACGTCATGCAGCATTTTTATGGTAAAAGTAATATTAGTTGTTGTTCGAGTAGATCTGGCTGGAAAATTACCATAGTTCTTACTTACAGGGGTGGTAACGGTTGCTAGGGACATACCCGAAATCGAAAAATGCCGAGCTGACTGATATTATGATAGTTTTGACAAACTAATATAAACTACGACATTATCATTTTATGGTGAAACAATTGTAATAGTTATTGTTAGTTTGGGTTCGACTTTAAAATTAGTATATATTTCTGGTACCGGTTGCTAGGGACATACCAGACATCGAAAAATGCACACATGGCTGATATTATGGTAGTTTTAACAAACTAAACTACGTCATGTAACATTTTTATATTGAAAACAATTATTATAATTGTTGTTAGAGTGAACATGGCAGTAAAGTTGCCGCATTCGTTACCTAACGGGTGTGTAGTGGTTGCTATGGACATACCCACATTTGAAAGCATACCATATGTATGAGTTTCTGGTAATTTAACTGATATAACTGTTTCATGATATGGTATGAGTTTTGGGAAATTTGCATGATATAATTGTTTCATAATATGCCATATTATGCTTATATTGACAATAATGCATAACTAAAGGTTGTTGTGCTGTGTACTGACGCATTCTCGTGTGGCAAATTGGTATTGAGGTTTCATTGTTGCTATGTAACCACCTACCATTGACAAATCTTCTTTAAACTGACAGACTATTCAGGTAGTTTTATCAGAATCACATACCTGTGTGGAGTTTACTATTGTTTCTTCCATGATTCGATTGTTGGAATACATTTTGATGAGACATGTAAAAATATTGACCCACATTTATGTCGATACCACCTGAACCCCCCTCCATGGAATCCGACATTCGCACTACATTTGACAATGGCATCCACGCAGAACACTCTATCACGGTGTGGTAGCATCCGCATACCAGTTGCTATACGGTATGAACTAACTGTGTTTCTTTTATATCCATGCCATAACTACCTATATGTCAATACATGGTCATGAGTCATTTACAAGTCTATAGGAGCTCGTACATGAGTGTGGCCTATATTTTCAGATTGAGATGACATGAACTTCCCTTTGGATCCGGTTACCAATACCCATTTACATGGGCAGCCATGGGCCCATTACCAACCCACAGTTACTAAGGAACAGCATCCAATGACGTGCCTTAACTACTGTGTCCATGTCATAGAAAGGGGCCTGTGCAGATGATATACTATTTAGGGTTCGTTCTATTGATTTGCCTGGGTACATGTCATGTGTACATAACTATAGACACTTGTGTATTTGCACTACATGTGGTGCTCATGTGGGTCCATAGCGTATGCGTGGCTGTGGTTATAACCTAGATAGTCATGGCACATGTACATTCATGGGATGGG
Source organism: Siphonodentalium dalli (assembly GCA_032622095.1). Classification (NCBI taxonomy): domain Eukaryota; kingdom Metazoa; phylum Mollusca; class Scaphopoda; order Gadilida; family Siphonodentaliidae; genus Siphonodentalium; species Siphonodentalium dalli. The sequence continues at coordinate 201,560,537 of CP136061.1, read as the reverse complement.
TTCATGTTTTACATGTAAATGTCTTGTAATAAAGTCATAACTAAATCAGCCTGGATACATGGGCTGTCCATAGTGGCCCGTCTCAATTTCCTACATATATGAGCCTGGGTCCATAGCCAAGCTATGGTGGTGCACACGACCAATCGATAGGGACCTTCATGCTATAGGGCGTTGGTCGAATGGCTGAAAACGGACGTACGTATACGGTATTCATATAGTATAGAGATGTGGATCCATGCACATGCATGGACTTACCCGTAGGCATGGGGTCCACGTGTCTCCTTTATATGTGGATCAGTCCATGGCCTACCAGCATATATGTGAATCTATGAAATGATTGATAACGCCGGTGCCGTAGCTTTTATTTAGGGACATGTGCCCATGTCCTACATATAGGCACCTGTATCACTGCTTACATCATTATAGTCACTTGTGCATTAACACTATTTAAACTTGCCTGGGTCTTTGGTGTAGATATATCACGTACAAAGGGTGGGTCCATATCCTACATAGAGACAGGCACCTGCTTATGCCTGGGTATAATTCAATATGGCATACATATATCGGCCTTGGTCCATGGCCTACACGTATGGATATGTGTCCATGGCCAACCTACAGTGCCATTTGTGTATGGGCTATTTATAAGGGGCCCCCATCCTTAACTTTCGTCTATGTGGCATCGGTCCAATATCTATATATAGGCTGGTCTGTCGTAAAACTGTCTCATATGTTCATACCATATATAGGTTCCTGAATCCATGGTGCACTAATCTATTGTGCATGGGACTTGGTCTATGGTATCTTAGTACATGGTCTATCTGTGGGCACTTGGTTATTTGCACCATGTAACAGTGTCATGGTCATGATCATAGCTATCATACATGTATGGTTATATGAAGCGGTCTGGTTCATGGACTATACATATCCTACGTACATAGCCTATATGTATGGACATGGGTCCTGTGAGTATATATGTGCCTGGGTTCCTAACCTAACTATTGTAGGCTAGGGCCATGGCTAACATATTGGTGGCTGACCCAAGCTATGTTCTTCATATATAGTGGAGTTGGTCCGTGACTTACATTATATAACTAGCTGTCTGGGTCTATGGCTTATATAACTACTAGAGGATGGACCCGGCGATGCTCGGGAAAAATAGAGATTTTAACAAATAAACATAGGCTACTTCATATAAGAACACACAAATCCACCCGCGTGTTTATTTTAAAATACATTTGACAGAAGGTGAACTCCTGTGGTGTATTTAAAACACATGTTATTCAGTTGAGTAACGACAATTCGAATAAAAGTTGCCGAAAATGTAAAAAAAACACTATTACGCTGCTGCTCTGGGGTTTCCCGCTGTCTGGTCGTCCGATTCCGCCTCGGTTTTTGTGAAATGCGAGCCAAGTTTTTTTTTTTCCGGCGGCATTACTAAATAGACGAAAAAGTGCAAGAGCAATTAATTATGTCCGCTAATGTGTTGCTGAACGAATTGACTTATGCGCGGAAGCGGCGTATAATTGCCCTCTGTACTGAAAGTTTAACTATGACGTCACGATAATAATGAATACATGGTTACGGATTAAAATGATCCCGTAACATGAAAACGCGACGTCTGGCGCAAACAGTAGCCAGCCCATGTCCTTCCCCGGGTCAAGTTACGCCTAGATACCAAATTTCGAGGCGATCGGTCGAGAAACCACAACGTGTATAGGGAACACACATACCCACACACAGACATTCGCATTTATATATTAAGATTATGGCCATGCCTCATATTAAATATAAGCAACAACTTTTCAACTCTCACTTTGAATTCCCGATATCTAAACTGATGGACCACAACGGATAGGTGTACCCATATTCTGATTAGACACTAACAACATTTATAATTGTTTTCACCATAAAAACGTTAATACTACCATAATATCAGTCATATGTGCATGTTTGTATTTCGGGTATGACCCTGGCAACAGTTACCACTCATATAAGTAAGAATTATATGGTATTTGTTCAGCCATTGTTTTCACCATAAAAACGTTAATACTGCCATAATATCAGTCATATGTGCATGTTTGTATTTCGGGTATGACCCTGGCAACAGTTACCACTCATATAAGTAAGAATTATATGGTATTTTTTTCAGCCATCTCAACACTAACAACAACTATTCTAATTGCTTTCAACACAAAAGTTCTATTAGGTGTAGTTTAGTTTGTTAAAGCTACCATAATATCAGTCATATGTGCATTTTTAGATTGTGTGTGCGTCCCTAGCAACCGCCACCCCTTGTAAGTAAGTAATATGGCAATTTGTCAGTCAGGTCAAAACTGACAACAAATATGTTCACCATAAACATGCTACACGACGTAGTTTAGTTTGTTAGAACACGTATAATATCAGTCATATGCATTAATCCGATGCCGGGTAGTTGCCTAGCAACCGTTGCTAAGAAGAGCCTGATGCAAATGACGCCACATGTGAAAATGAGCAGTAGCGTATAAGGAACATATGTGCCAAGTTTCATGCTTTTATCGCCCTTTTCACAGTTGGTGTGTTTTCTACAACAAGCACTTGGACTAGCGGAAGGGCAAAATGTGACGAGAGCCAGTTTAGGGGGTATGGTTATGTTTTTACAAGTATTTACCACTTATCATAGGTATAGTTGCTAATCCCGCATATTATGTTGGAGGAGTGATATCTGTGCAGTTTTTAAAACAAATTGCTTGCGTCTACGTAATGAATAGCCCGAGAAATTTGACATCGAATAATACAGATTGTCTGAAAAAATCGTCATATTTTGGGGTCATTATGTTATTTTATATCCATATCTGCGAAATTCATTCAAATCCCGCCGTTGAATTTGTATCTCTGGTTCGAGAATTGTGTATTGAACATTATTGAGTACATTTGGTATATGTTTCGGCTGAAAAATTGTTATAACATCCCATTATTCCTATGATTGTGAAAAATATATAAGTTTTTATTTTTTTATGAAAAAAATTGGTTAACTCCGAAAGCTCAACTCCGATTTTAGGGGACTTTTCGTGACGCATCCGCGATGTTATGGCCTAAATAATATAAAAAATTCAGCTTTCCGGGATTTATTTCCTTACTTTTCCCCATTCACGTCTGGACTATCAATATTGTCCAACTATTCAGGTTGTTTCGAGAATATTGATTGCACTGCTGTGACCCACATTCGGTACACAAGTTCATTTTTGCGCAGGCGCAGACTGCAGACAACGTGTTTACTCCCGCTTTAGACACCATACATACCCGATACGTATATTTACGTACTAAACAACCAATGTATCCAATGACGTTATACGTATATATATACGTAACAAACAACCGAAGGGTTAATGCAATTACAATACACGGTACGTATATGATTTTTCGAGTGGAAAATACTAATAAACACTTTTCACGAGGCATGTTAATATTCTCATCACATGCAGCGATGAGTTTTCTACACAACATTCATTCCACCAAAGCAATATGATATGTAACAACCTGCTTTCTGGCCCGTGTGAATACAATAATTCAAAACGTGTGCGTGTTCTAACTTCTACAACTATTAAAGACCGCTAGGAATCACGGAACTAAATGGTTTCCCATAGGCGACAGTGTTAACGTTTCGGCCAAATTCACTGAATTGAAACCTGCAGGCCATATCAGTGATGTTTACCCGGCTAGATTGACACCAGTTGATCACGAAAATGGACGAAAAATCATAGGTCATGTGTTTACTTTTTAAAATAAATCCCCAACTGTACGACAGGGCTATCCCACAGCCAAATTTGATCTGGACAAATCCAGAACTACAGCAGCTAGTTAAATAAATTTCCCGCTCACAAAAATCCATTCCCCCATTCATTCACCAGTTTAAAATATTTAGATATGATGTACAAATCAAATAAACGCGATGTCATCCTTTAATAACGCGATTTTCAGGTGAAGGTCATTCTTCAGTTACCTTCACATTTAGCATTCCACGGTGTACTCGTTCCCCGACTCTAGAACACATTTAGCTCCCTGATTCCGCTAGGCACGTCCCCCAAATGGGTGAACTTATTTTACTGGTGGCTCTTAGAATTTGATTCTTGGAACAATCATGCTTAAAACTTTGGTTCAAACAGTCTATAGTGTTAACACATTTAGTTATATTTTATTAGACACAAGATTAATCAGTAAATCATGTCTAAAGCCAGCAAGAGTGATAATGAAAGTGTCAATGACACTGCATCTCAACATGGAAAAGGGATAATTGCACGTGTTACAGTCAACGGAGCGATTAGGAATGCGGAAAGTAGAAATGTCTAAGTAATACTAGATTTATCAACATGAAGAGATATATATAAAGTAAATCCAAGATGGCCGTTGTTTTCAAATGAAATTCAAAAATACATAAAGGGGTACTGTACGCGATTTTCAATAAATTCCCGGTGATAACAACGATCTAATATCGATAATATATAGAATACTAAGTAATTTGAGTCGAAGATGTATTCTGTAATTGTTCAGGTTAATAGGTTGTCTTAAAATCATATGATATAAATTGAATTACGAATTTCCGTGTACAAGACGTAATCAAAATAATTCACGGATAGTGGATTAGGTAACGCGTGGCACACATGGTCGTGTAAAAACTATGTTGATACGGGGCGTAAACTCAAGCCACTCACTGACTAGTAACTAAACGATGACTTAAATGAGTATATATGGGACTAATATGCATATAATATAAGATTTATTTGATACATTTGCTTGAAAACTGTCCAAAAATTACTCGACAAAGAACAATTGGTATTTTCACATTCCGGCTAATCTTCCATTTGTAACATTACTTCGTACTCAACAGACTTTCAAATAATTGAAATCTGGTTACTTTATTCTACGACTCATAGACTGTAGAAACCAACAACAACATTTGAGTACAGTATCCCTTTAATATATCCCATCTAGTAAACCAATATCAAGATCAATATGAAGTTTGGTGATGATCGGATTGGGTAAGTGGACTGTAGGGTGTAGTCATACAAAGAGTAAAATCCAATATGGCTGCCAGCGTTTTATGGCCGAATGAACCCAAAATGATTCGTTCCCATCTACATGTCAATGTCAAAAACCATGACAAATTTCATGATGATCTGACCAAAGGTACGACCTGTAGCCCGTGCCAAAGGATTTAGTCATGCAAAGATTAAAATCCAAGATGGCCGCTGGTTGCCATATTTTTTTTTTTGAATGACGCCAAAATGACTCGTTCCCATCTGCATGTCAATTTCAACAGCCATGACAAATTTCATAATGATCCGACCTAAGATAAGACTTGTAGCGCGTGCCAAAGGATTATGTCATGAAAAGAGTAAAATCCAAGAAGAATGCCGGCGGCCATATTTTATGGCCGAATGACCCCAGAATCACTCGTTCTCACCTACATGTCAATATTAATATCCACGACAAATTTCATGATGATCAAACGAACACCCCGGTCTGTAGCCCATGCTAATGGATTGAATTTTGAAATACAAGATGGCTGGCGGCCATATTTTTTGGCCGAATGATTTCAAAATTATTTTTTCAACAACCGTGACAAATTTCATAATGATCTTACCAACGGTACGGATTGTAGCGCGTGCCAAAATATTTAGTCATGCAAAGAGTAAAATCCAAGATGGCTGCCAGCGGCCATGTGTTATAACCGAATGACCCCAAAATGACTCGTTCCCGTCTACATGTCAATGTTAACACCCATGACAAAATTAATTTCATGATGACCCAACCAAAGGTATGACCTCTAGCCGTGCCAAAGGATTTAGTCATGCAAAGAGTAAATTCCAAGATGGCAGCCGGCGGCCATGTTTTATGGCCGAATGACCCCAAAATGAATCGTTCCCATCTGCATGTCAATATTAACGTCTACGATAGATTTCATGATGATCAGACGAACATTCCGGCTTGTAGCCCGTGCTAATGGATTGAATTTTGAAATCCAAGATGGCTGCTGGCGGCCATAGTTTTTCCCGAATGGCCCCAAAATGACTCGTTCAAATTTCAAAACTATTCAAACGAAAGTCATGCAAAGAGTAAAATCCAAGATGGCTGCCGGCGGCCATGTATTATGGCCAAAATGACCCCAAAATGACTCGTTTCCATCTACCTGTCAATGTTAACATCCATGACTAATTTCATGATGATCCGACCAAAGGTACGACCTGTAGCCCGTGCAAAGGGATTTAGTCATGCAAAGAGTAAAATCCAAGATGGCTGCCAAGTTTTTTGGCCGATTGACCCCAAGATGACTCGTTCTCATCTACATGTCAATATTAAAGGTACTCAATCCGATTCGATGGTCCCCATATCATCAGATTCCAAAAAAAAAATTTTTAAATGCAACTTCAGTTATCAGAATCGAGTATTGCCCAAAAATAATGCTAACCACAGTCAACTATAGTATAAAATTTCCCAAAACCTGTTATTTATCAACAATTTGTTCAAAGAAATTTTGCCGCTTTGTCAAACATCTGACACAAAAAAGCCACTTGATTTTAGAGTTATCCATTTTCATCCGCCATTTGGTCCGAGACCGTGTTCTTGTCGACTGTTTACTGTTTTGCTTTTATGTGAAAGATCCATATACCATATATGAGTGGATTCTTTGGAGTGCCTGGGAGTGCCTGGGCCTGATTTTCTGTATGAAGCTGTCGCAAATGTCTATATAAACTCACATACTAAGAATTGTCAATGCCCATCATTAAACGACAAAGTTATAGAAGATTATTGGGCTCGTCAAAAATTAAGTTGAGTTTTTGAGAAAAATAATAAAAAAAAAAGCTGGAATGAACATTTACTTCATTTGACATCGTAACTTTACAGAAAAAACTAAATTAATATAACAAACAAAAGGCCGCAGACCCCACTTCCCCGAATTGAGATGGCATATTGGGACGTTGGCTTTTTTAAGAACAAAGAAGTCAAATTCTGGCAAAAGTTTACTGCAACTGGACGATGTCTTGTGTGTTCTCAAGGGTGTGTCATACACCAAGTATCAAGACATTCTTTTGAAGATTGCTCACTTTATCATTGAGAGAACACAAATATTATTTCAATGCCAAATAAAATATTGGCTTGCGTCTTCTCAAACGTACCAAATATCAAGACATGCAGTTGAATATTACTCAAGTTACCAGCTGGACAACCCAGAAGACAGCGATTTCTAAGTCGAAAAAGGGGCATAATCCCGTCAAAAATCATCGGACCGTGACCAAATCGAACTTGACCTGTGTCTTCTCAAATGAGAACCACATACCAATTATAAAAAATATTCAATTGAATATTGCTCAAGTTACCACAAGGACACCCCGAAGACATAGATTTCTAACTCGAAAAAGGGGCATAACTCAGTCATAAAAATCAGCGGATCGTGACCAAATTCGAACTTGGCCTGGGTCTTCTTAAATGAGAACCACGTACCAAATATCAAGAAATTCCGTTGAATATAGCTCAAGTTATAAAGCGGACAACCCGGATGCACGGACGCCCGACACACGGACGGGCACTGCTGATTTATATATAGATCATGCCACGATTCACTACTCTAGCCCCGCCCGTAAAGATCATATTCCATCAGTACAAAACATGGGAACGGTCTGATGTTTTGACAATGAAGTTTATAACATCGGAAAACAGTGCAGGCAATATATTTCTTATTTATTGTATACCTGTTCCTTAACAATGTACGTCACTGTCGGTGACGCGGTCCCAACTCGAAATTGCACGATTTAAGTATTATAACTTTGTGAGCGATTTTGCTTTGCATGCGTCGCAGAACAATTTGGGAATTTCTCCCGGGTAATCAATGCAATGTTTATTGCGATATCGGCTCAAAAAATTCACAAAAAGCTAGCAATCTATAGAGCTGGGCCATGCACCCCCTAATGTGAAGTAGATTATTGAGGAACAAGTATTAAGAAATAGAGCCTTTGGCGAGGTCCAGACCTAATTTACTGGACGAGTTTGGTAAATTACGCTATAACTGGGGACGAGTTGTAGATTCTATTTATTACATGATCCAAAACTTCGACAAAACATGCTTAAATCAACAACTGGGACGCGAAACTAACATCGGCTTCTATAAGGCATGCGATGACGTTTCAAGCAACTGTGCGTTGTTTGTCCGCGTAAAGAAATAGTCCCAGATAAATAAAGACTCTTTGAAGTATTAATGACTATTATTCACATAATTTTTCAAACTCTTCGTTCATAAGAGTTTGTTGTGAAAATATTGGAAGCCAGAGACGTAGCGTACGGAATGTAAACAGACGACAAACCGGAAGTCAAAGGTCACCTGGCACTATTTCCTGTTATTAAACGAACGTTTAATATCACAATTTATAGAATGGGTTTATTGAATGGAATAAGGGTAGGATCATGTAATAAACAAATTTGTTATCCTTCATCCCATTTCCCTCTCTTCTGATTGCTGAGAGTGCATCACATGGCGGGCGATATATCACCATATTACCCTCGAGGGTAACATTGTCTCAGTTATTGACCGCTCAGCTGTTACCAGTAAACATAGAACTACGAAGAACTCACCGCGCAGAGATTCTCTGACAGCTCTCTGATAAATTCGAAAAACACTGTTTTTATAAACCCCACTGTTTCATAACAACCGCGAACTGTGGTGTTTGCTAATTTGCATAATTGTGTGGTTTTTTATTTGCAATTAAAGCACGCTATGTATAATGGTATTATCATAGACACATATCTGTTATAAGGTGTAATATTCATATTGGACCTTTTAATATCAATAATAAAGACCGTGGGACAAATAGATAAACCTTATTATGTAGTTGGTATGCTGCAGACAATTGCACATACGATGTACATACGTTACAACTAGTCCGTTTATGTACTATAGATCAAATGGCCACTCTTTGCTGTTTATCAATTGATTATTTCTTTTCTTCAATACATTCATCAGACTTCAGAGAATACCCGTATGTTGCGTAACGATCTGTGACAGATGTCAATTTCTTTTTGCACTACTACAACGTGTTAGTTCCACATTTTAGCATTCTGGAAATTAACACGTCTGTCGGCGTCTTCACGCTCATTTGAAACGAAACCGAACATTTCGCTGCATGGCTACTCAACTTCGAAATTGCTTTACTCCTCTTTCCGTGAACCGATTTCCACAATGCAACCAGCAAACTGACCGGAAAATATCTGCGCAAATGACGGGTCTGTTAATTAATCCAGATTATGAATGTTTTATTTTCTAAATAGCGATGATTCCAACATAGAATTAACTTTTCGAACTGGATTAAATAATATATGCGCGCATTTATGCCTGCTATTAAGGAGGTTCGTGTGTACTCCATTGTCAGATAACAAAACAGTTATCACCCTTGTTTTCGTGAGACACGGGGATTTGTCGCCGCTCTCGACCTGGAATGTCACCCTCGGGCCTGATGGCCCTCGGGTGACATTCCAGGTCTCGAGCGGGCGACAAATCCCCGTGTCTCACTCAATCGCGGGCGATAACTGTATAATATTCCCTGCCTTGTTTATTCAATGTTATAAAGTTCCCTTTCATATAACGGGTCAAAACATCAAAAGGTTTTCAGGTGTTGTACTGGTGGTACATGTATATGATCTCTACGGACGTAACAAGAGTATAGATTCATGGAATGCATGATCTAATTTTTATAGTCCCTCGAATTAGTTTTCCGGGGACAATAATTGCCGAAAATTCTCAAATTGCTTAGGCTCGATGAAATAGAGTAGATAACATGTGTATATGGACTGTTGAGCGACAAAACAACACAGTAACGATTTTAAGATGAATGGTAGTGCCGTTTAAAGTACCTGTATATACATGTGTGAATTGTGTGCATGCTTGCGGTGTGCGTTGCGGGGTGTATGTATTATGCAGCCTATACTAATTTAAAACTCAAAATGAAACAATCTTAATTTGGCTCCAGACAAAGAATTAAGTGCATACTCACTATTATAATTTCCTGTACATTTGCTATCTGTAATGAAAATTAAACACAACTTAAAGACACTTATGTATGGAATCCTATTAGGGCCACTTGCTAATGGCGCTTTCGGCGCGATGCGCCGAAAGCGCCGAAAGCGCCGAAAGCGCCGAAAGCGACAAAATGTGCGCCGATCGACGCACTTTTTGTCGCTTTCGGCGCGCGCCGAAACATACCCTAATGGCGCACTTTTTGTCGCTTCCGGCGCGCGCCATTAGGGAGTGGACCTAATAGTATGCCTAATGGCGCTTTCGGCGCGCGCCGAAAGCGACAAAAAGTGCGCCATTAGTAACGCGCCGAAAGCATTTTGTCGCTTTCGGCGCTTTCGGCGCGTTACTAATGGCGCACTTTTTGTCGCTTTCGGCGCTTTCGGCGCGAGCGCCATTAGCAAGTGGCCCTAATAGGATTCCATACTTATGTCAGCAATATCAATTTGTTATGATACGAACATAATTTGTCAGCACTCAACATATCCCAACATTAAATCCATTCTTTTTCAGTAGAAAATACACATGATATTCGATCATTTAAACCGTTAACCATTTAAACCGTTAACGACCAGTGTCTGTAAACAGCTGATGCAATTAATCACATCGTATAATTTTGATAAACAGTAAACCACTATCGGGCGAAAAAGGGGCGAAATTATATCTCAGGGTGGACAATTCTGCTGAAGTCAATACGATTACGAGGTGGAATAACAGTGGCAACTTCCAACATGGAATCAAGTCAGTCTGCTACAATATACCATAAATCATATATATTTCTCCAACTCCAACACAAAGTGTATATGACCTCAAATTGAAAAACTATATCCAAGTGCCATACTTGTTGAAAACTAAGGACATTTCAGAGTAAGCAACACCGTCAAGCTGCGGTGGGTGGCAACATTTGGATATGTTTTCCCCAGATCCTGACACACATATTAACAAGAAAACCATAATCAGAAATGGTAACGCCTTCAAGATCATATTATTAGCCATAAATATAAATTATAATATAAAATATATTGGTTACATGAATGCACCGCCTCAGAATTCCGTTAAAACAACTAATCCTTCAAATTATTAGAAAAAACTACGACTTATTACTGCAGATTTCTCATTCAGCACACCAGAAAGCTTCTAAATGCGGATCAAAAATCGGAGGCATTGTGTTCCGGCCAAGAGTGCATGGCCCAGCCATTGTTCATACCTAAACATCGAAAGCAATTATCGCGGTCATAATAGTTACATATTGCAACTATAAGACATCCAGCGAATACAAACCCCACGAAAACCCAAAATGTGTTGTCCTGCGATAAATCCCATCGCTATAGCTCAATTTGACACGGCCATATTAGCCTTTCTACAATATCCTAAAACAATAAAGCTTCTCAAATCATCGGCATAGTCAACAGAACTTTCACGAACTTGGACATCGACACTTTCTAATCGCTCTACATAAGCATGGTCAGACCTATCATCGAAAACTGTAACTCTGCATGGAGCCCACATCACAAATATCAAAGCATTGTGTTAGAGAAATACAAAGAAAAGCAACGAAACTAGTTCGTCAAATCAAAACTCTATGCTACCGAGACCGAATGATAAGACTCAATCTGATGTCTTTAAAATATCGAATATTAAGGAGATCTAATCGATGCATGTATATGAATGGTCATTACAATATCAATGCATGTGGCCTCTTAGAAAGACATTCATCAGGAAGAACAAGAGGACATAATACAAAGCTACAGATGCCCATTGTTAACAAGGCCATAGTAAAATATTTATTCACGCAGAGGGTGGTAAATAGCTGGAACTCTCTGCCAGACTTCGCTGCTGAGGCTCCAACACTCGATCAATTCAAAAATATACATAGACTCATTCTTCTATTATATATAACACGAGTTCGACGACAAGTAATAATATTATATGAATGGTCATTACAATATCATATTATGTTCAAGTGACTCACAAGTAAATATCGAATGACGATACATATATTTGTAAACAAGCATTGCAAATAATATTATTGGGACGAAAAGTCGCAAGACTTGTTCCGTATTATGATGATGATGATGATGATGATGATGATTATGATATGATTGATAGGACAAACAACTATTATGATGATCGTGTCGTTATATGTTTAAAATACGTATCAATTGACATATACGCACCCGTTCCCTCATTAAAATCAACATATTTCGATCATTTTAGGGGATATCCGCAAATTCGGGGAACTCCGCAAATATACCTCCGCAAATAGGGACCTACTGCGAATTGTCACAACCGGCAAAACCCATTATCTATAAATAAAACGCCCAGCGAACCATAGCTTTCTAGAATATCTAGGACAGTATACACCCGAGGGCGTTAATGATAAATCGTATTGTTGCCAATTTCGTCTGAACCATATGCTCTATATATAGATCTCAGTGCGACCAGGCCAAGCAAAATAATCGACCGTTGGGGAGAAAATCGTGCTAAGTTTGAACAGTTCTCAAATATTTTTCCCAAAAGCGGATTTCATCAGATTTTGGATAAAGACGTAAACATTAGCTTATTAACGCCATCGGTGTATACTGTTCTACAAAGTTTAGAAATCTGTGTCCCATGGGGATTTTATAAATAGATAATTGTTTTTTCCGGTTATTTTGGGACGAGTTAAAGTTGTACTGCGACCCCGAAACCGGTAAAAGCTGTAGTTGGAATGTCCAAGTTCGTGAAAGTTCTACAGACTATGCCGATGATTTGAGAAGCTTTATTGTTTTATTATATTGTAGGAAGGCTAATCTGGCCGTGTCAAATTGAGCTATAGCGATGGGATATCTCGCAGGACAACACATTTCGGGTTTTCGTGAGGTGTGTATTCGCTGGATGTCTTATAGTTGCAGTGTGTAACTATTATGACCGCGTTAATTGCGTTCGATGTTTAGGTATGAACAATGGCTGGGCCATGCACACTTGAAGAGTTTATGGCGGGAACACAATTTTTTATCTGCATTTAGAAGCTTTCTGGTTTGGTGAAGAAAAACCTGCAGTAATAATCCGTATTTTTTTGTAATAATTTGAAGGATTAGTTGTTTTAACTGAATTCTGAGGCGGTGCATTAATGTAACCAATATATTTTATATTACAATTTATATTTATGGCTAATAATATGATCTTGGGGCGTTATCTTCACAATCAAGTCCCAATGACCAGACTAATTAGCTTAGACTTCAGTTAAACCAGATATATAAATCCTAAACGCGTCGTTTAAGGGGGACTGTACCCTATACATCCTGCCATTTATGGCACCATCTCCTTTTATATTCAACATAATATATGCAACAAATGAAAGAACCTGAGCTAGGTGTGTGCAAAATACGGTCTTTACGATGCAAACAACATGGTATTTATAAGGAAAATGAATTTATGAGTTTAAATTTATTCATTTGTTGCATATGTTGAGATCATGTAAAAACAATACCCTTTTAATTGAATGCGCATGTCAAACTGTTAACTTACCGCACAGTTCGGTGAGCAAAAACAATACGGCCAAGTGATAAAACATCCCTTCCAAGCGATCCCACAAACAAAATATTGGGCAACGCAAACGTTCGACAAACCTATAAATTGCAATAGCTTGCATGAAAGTGAACACACACTTGGATGTGTACGCAGAATTGAGTTTGTCATATTCAACTTCCTCAATATGTATGTAAGAAGTAAATCATCCGACTTGATCGAGAAGCAGAAGAGATTTAGACAGACGACCATTGATGTAGGACGTCATTTGCCTGACCACTTGAATGTGCTCTTATTGTATTTCCTGTGTTCCCGGGATGTGGCTATAAGAAAGTGTAGTTGCATTTATATTGAACAGTACTCGAAGTTTTGAACGGTGAGGATGTATACATATCACGGATGTGACGTCAGTTATTCGTGCCTAGTTCCGTATACCCGATTGGCAAGTTTGATGCAATGTGTTACCCGACTAGCAGGGACGTAATACTTAATTTTCGAACCCCCAGATCACATTATATAAAATAGGTGCCATATTATATACCATTTGAAAGAGGAAGCTCCACAACATTCTATTATCAACGCATCCGGTGTAATAAACTGTGAAAATGTTGTTTTTGTTGAGGTACCGACGTGTGTTCTGTGCTTATAAGCTTAAGTTTCATCTGGACTGTTCTGCAAAGTCTATTTCTAGTTTCAATGGAAGGGGAATAACTCTATATCTTAGTTTGAATTTTGTTGCATTCTGGGAGCGAAACGAGGGAAATATTTCTATGATTTCTTATATTTTCTATTACTCTATAGGCTCCTTCTGGGGTACAGATAAGACGCTCCACATGGTGATGAATTCTCGCATTTTTTTCATATTTTATGTCATAGATTGTTATTAAAACCGTATATCAAGGCACTATAAACAAAATAATCTGTGACTCGAAAATTAAATGAGCCTTTAAACATTAGCACTATATAGCACTGCCAAATTTGAAGACTGTTTAACAGTTCTCCCAATACCCTAAACAGTGCATGATAACAGGCGAGATACATAACTTTATAATAAGATTGAGAGAATAGATCCGGGGGATTAGATTCATATTATATGCCTCTTGATTAAAACTAGTTCGCCAAATGTGAATACAACAAAGATTGAAATGTGGTGGTTTGTCTGAATCGTCGCGAAATGCACGAGATGTAAACTCCAGGTAGAGTTATCTCTCATCGTTCCCTGAGATACCACTGCCACAAGGACATTTGGTAAGGATTTCTGACATGATCTTAGTTATTATGTTTTTTGTTTAAAATTGTCAATATCTGGCTCAGTTCATATTGTTCTTTTCGAAAACAATATGACATAAAATTCGGGGTAAATTTCTTCAGATAATCAGCTGTGTCAAAAAACAAAACAAAAAACAAAAACGCGCCCTGTTATACATCTATGCGAACATTCGGATCGTGAAATTTCAGTTAACTGTCTGCAAAAATATTAGGTGCCATAAATTCCCTCTCCGCGTGACACAAAGTCTTGCCTCATGCAGCTGAAGCCGCAGTCTGAAACGAATATTTTGAATAAAATTTAAATATATAGTTTAGCTTTTGGCAACGCTATGTGGTGGGAATTTGAGTGATCTGATATATAGTTACCTCGTTTTATATGTCTTTGTGGTGTGGGGTCCAGTGTTAGTATTGTGCCAGGCAGTTGTGCATATACATATATTCTTGTGGGTTGGATGCATGCTAAAAACCACAAAATTTTATGCGTGTCACACACTATAAAGAGTGCCCCATTTGAAGCAAAGCAAAGAGCAAATATATACCTAATTTGAGGAGGGGGTAATTTGTCAAGAGTACATAGAAGTGCATGGAAATTTGTTGTGTCCCGTGAGTTCCAGTATGAAGGTCATAGTTAGTTAATTTTCTGTTTAGCGTTATTCATGGTTGTAAGAATGAATGGAGGTAAATATTAGTTATTAAAGGTATACATAATCCGATGTTGGCTTCACGGCGGGGGTAAAACATATTGTATTCCAGTCGATGAACTCACACATCAAAGCTCAGAGTTATCAGATATAGATTTCTGAAATCTGTTGTTTTTTATCACCTGGAATATTTTGTGGCTTAGCATATATTCGACGAGCCGACCGACATACACTGATTACTAACGCGTCTTTTGAAGAAATGTTGTTGTTGTTGTTGTTGTTGTTGTTGAAATTTTATGATACGGGGCCATCGAATGAGATTGTGTATCTTTAGTTATAGTCTTGTGTGGTGATAGTGCATTGCGTCCCATGTTACTAGTCTAAGATGCATGCTGTTTTATCATGCTGCCCCTTATTGAAAAAACACACTCTGGTAAACTATGGTGAACACATTCTGGTATTTTAGTATTTACCAGGGTGTTGGAACCAGGTATTTTTACTCTAGTAAATTGTTCCCACCCATGTATTTCACCAAGGTATTTTACCGTGATGTAAGCATGTATGTGAGATTGTACCAGAGTAATTCTACCGGAGTAATTCTACCAGTGTAATTTACATCGATATTATGATAAATTTATCACGGTAGTACAGATGTATATATGCTTTGAGATATAACATATCATATATTTGAATCACACATGTAGTTACACACAGTGTTAAACTCTTCTGGATTTAGCCTACTTATATTTACAACGATAATCTTTTTAGTACGACACAGTATGACACACGGGTAAAATTGTTTTCCATTTAAATGAACACCTCATTTTCTGCAACAAATCTTTCCTGCGGATTCTCTGCTTCTTCTGCAATAGGATGCTTATTATGGCATATATTCCACATAAACTCAAACTTGGTCTCATCATTCCACTCTACAAAGGAGAACCCAAACCCAAAGAACAGCCAGATAGCTACCGTGCAATAACATTGTTACCCGTGATTTATAAAGTTTATGAGAGCGTCCTCCTAAACAAAATCATCAAATCGCCGAGTTTTTCTGGATTCCCACATTCGCTGCAGAATGGGTTCCAGAAAGGGATCAGTTGTGAGATGACTTCCTTCATTGAAGTTCATTATACAGGAATCTGTTGCATACACTAAAGACAATGGTTCCCGCGATTACGTATGCTTCTTAGACTCTCAGAAAGCATTTGACAAGGTGTGCATGCCATGGCACTCTGCCCTTTTATTAAAATTGCATAACCTTGGGATCGACGACAAAATGCTTCAGACAATCCACAGCATGCAAACTGATGGTAACAGTCGTGTTATATGTAATGGATTCATTTCGGTAGTGTTCGGTATTCGACGGATTTCGGTATTCGAATATTTAGATGAATTATAAAATGATATAGATAACATATTTTGGAACCAATTTATTATTTAATGAAACAGCATATTTATCCATGCACATGATTGTTGAAGTGTATTTATACCATAATTGGCTATGCTACTGTGTGTATAACACCTGTTTTGTAAATTTCATCTTTACACCCTACTGTGGGTATAACGATTTCTACTATTGGTATAAATTTATACTGTTGTGTAAATGTTTCAACGGCACTTTATGTGTTAAAAGTGTATACCCATAGTAGAACGACCCGTCATTTGACCTCTGGTGACCTCGCTGTCGAAATTTAGCCCAATGTTTCGTCACGCCCGCTTCGCGAAGTAAATACACAATTGTTCCGACTCAAAACACACTGAAATGCGATAAGTGGTCTAAACACAGAGATATATACTATCCAATTCCATTTACTGGGTTTACTTGTCAAAAAATGACACATTAAAGTTAATTTAAAGATGTTTATTCTAGGTGCATGCACCGACAAAGTACACGTTTTATACAGGTCGGCGATGTTGAAAATGTAAACAAAACGCACGTGTTCGTCTGCCTTTCCGTGTTTAAAGACACGGTTGGCCTTGGCGGTGGGTATCCTGTGAAAATATCTCCACCCGTCAAAAACCGCCACAAACAGAAAGAACATCAAAATGTAGATAGACTTTGTCCGTATACAAATAAGAAATATCACATAAACAGTACGTTATGGTCATATGTTTGACCATTGTTATGTAAACAAAGGCATAAAAAGTTACTTTTCTGGTGTTTGTTTATATTATGATGGTAAACATAAAGAGCGTTCTTTGTTGGTGAATACCTGATATGGAACTAATAAAGAGCGTTAATGCCATTTGTGTGTGATTAGCCAGTAGCATTGTGCTGTCTTCTGTAACACAATCAGTCTCTTCTTAGGTAAAATATAGTAGGTCTCTATGATAACATGCTGTTTACGCGATGGTCATGGTATATGTGAACGGAGCTGTATGCGTTTTACTGTTTTTCTGTTTACGGTGTTTGGAACAAAAATGAATATTTTCGACAATTAAGGCCGCACGTGCCTTTAAAGCGAACGACGGCTTACATTTTGACAACAACGTATAGATTGTTAATGGTATCTGCAATGTGGGAAATCTGAATGTGTGTTCACATCAGCTGACTGATACCCAAGAAAGTGGCGGATCACCGAATTTCCTAGAAATATGTATTACTACGCGTGACCCACATTCATGATAGCTTAACATATTTGGGTCACTCGGTGCACATACATGTTACAGGTACGGTTGGCCTTGGCGGTGGGTATCCTGTGAAAATATTTCCACCCGTCAAAAACCGCCACAAACAGAAAGAACAACAAAATGTAGACAGACTTTGTCCGTATACAAATAAGAAATATCGCATAAACAGTATGTTATTGTCATATATTTGACCATTGTTATGTAAACAAAACCATAAAAAGTTACTTTTCTGGTGTTTGTTTATATAATGATGGTAAACATAAAGAGCGTTCTTTGTTGGTGAATTCCTGATATGGAACGAATAAAGAGCGTTTATGCCATTTGTGTGTGATTAGCCAGTAGCATTGTGCTGTCTTTTGTAATACAATCAGGCTCTTGCTTAGGTAAAATATAGTAAATCTTTATAATAACATGCTGTGTACGCGATGGTCATGGTATATATGAACGAAACTGTATGCGTTTTAATGTTTTTCTGTTTACGGTGATTGGAACAAATATGAATATTTTCGACAACTAAGGCCTCACGTGCCTTTAACAGTCACTGGTCAACAGAGTAGAAATACATTTACGAAGCGAACGAAGAATAATAATTATGGTATAAACAAAATACACCCATAGTAGCCGAGAATAAAACAATTTCACCACTCGTGGAATTGTGGTTTTAACCACTCGCCAAAGGCTCGTGGTTAAAACCACAATACCACTCGTGGTGAAAATTTGTTATTCTCGGCTACTATGGGTGTATTCTATATATGCATACCTGGAGCATAGATGGATGGTCATTGGCGGCGTGTGGGTATATATGAAGTGTCCTTTTGGTCATGATTGTATATGTGATGTACATATATATATATATATATATGCATCTCTGTCGTGGCTGTAGTATCATTGGTGGGTGTATAGATATACAGAGAGTAGATGTATGAATTTATCATGGGTGCTGTTGGTGTTGTGCCAGTCTTAGTAAACTTAGCGTACATTTGCTCACAGAGTCGCGCACGGTACGAGCGCGACTAGCAATTGTACTTCGAAATTCATTACGACTGGTGTTGTGCCACCTACTCACCATTAAATCACTCACAGGCGCCGAAACTTTTGCAAACCTTCTTATGCTGATGCACATCTTTCCAAAAACACTACTAGTAAGAGACATAGAAGTAGATACCTATAATGGGTCACAGGGCTCAATTCAACTTGACCATTAAAAAACCCAAATATTCCCCTCCGCCTGACCAAAGCCCAAAATCCCATTCAGATGCCCAAATAATATTTTCTCATTGCCTATATATATTCTAAAGTCAACTGTGGAGTAATTTTCAGAATGGGTATAGTCTGAGAGCTCACTGACTCAGAAATATGTTTTCACAGCCACGGGTGCTGTATGGTTTTTTTCATGGGTGCTGTGGGTGTTAGACTGTCTCCATACCCTTAAAACCAACCGAGGAGCCCAAACTTTGTGCACACCATTTGTATAGATGCATACCTATCCAAAAACTATAAAAGTGCTGGAAGTAGATACATATAATGGGTCACAAGGCCCAATTAAAGTTAAATATACCAAATTTACTATTAAAAAACCCAAATATTTTCCACCTCCCGACCAAAGCCCAAAATCCCATTCAGATGCCCAAATAATATTTTCTCATTGCCTATATATATTCAAAAGTCAACTGTGGAGTCATTTTCAGAATGGGTATAGTCTGAGAGATCACTGACTCAGAAATATGTTTTCATAGCCATGTGTGTTGTATAGTTTTATCATGGGTGCTATGGGTGTTGGTTTGTCTCCATACCCTTAAAACCCACTGAGGAGCCCAAACTTTGCAAATCTTCTTATAATGATGCAGATCTTTCAAAAAACACTAAGAGACCTGGAAGTAGATACCTATAATGGGTCACATGACCCAATTCCAGTTAAATATACCAATTTAACCATTAAAAACCACAAATATCCCCCCCCTGACCAGACCCCAAAATCCCATTCAGGTGCCCAAATAAAAAAAATTTCATTGCCTCTATATATTCTAAAGTGAATGTGGAATCCTTTTCAGAATGGGTATAGTCTGAGAGATGGCTGACTCAGAAATATGTTTTCATAGGTACGGGTGGTGTATGGTTTTATCATGGGTGCTGTGGGTGTTGGGCAGTCTCCATACCCTTAAAACTTACCGAGGAGCCCAAACTTTGTGCAAACTATTTGCATTGATGCATACATATCCACAAACAACAAAAGTGTTGGAAGTAGATATATATAATGGGTCATATGGCCCAATTCCAGTTAAATATACCAATTTAACTTGAATTGTCATGGGTGCTGTGGGTGTTGGGCTGTCTCCATACCTTTAAAACCCACTAAGGAGCCCAAACTTTTGCAAATATTCTTATACTGATGAAGATATTTCTAAAACCACTAGGAGACCTAGAAGTATATACCTTTAATGGGTCACAGGACCCAATTCCAGTTAAATATACCAATTAAACCATTAAAAACCACAAATATCCCCCCCTGACCAGACCCCAAAATCACATTCAGGTGCCAAAATAAAAAAATTTCATTGCCTCTATATATTCTAAAGTGAAATGTGGAATCCTTTTCAGAATGGGTATAGTCTGAGAGATGGCTGACTCAGAAATATGTTTTCATTGGCACGGGTGCAGTATGGTTTTATCATGGGTGCTGTGGGTGTTGGGCAGTCTCCATACCCTTAAAACCTACTGAGGAGCCCAAACTTTGTGCAAACTGTTTGCATAGATGGATACCTATCCACAAATAACAAAAGTGTTGGAAGTAAATACATATAATGGGTCATATGGCCCAATTCAAGTTAAATATACCAATTTAACTTGAATTGTCATGGGTGCTGTGGGTGTTGGGCTGTCTCCATACCCTTAAAACCCACTAAGGAGCCCAAACTTTTGCAAATATTCTTATACTGATGCAGATATTTCTAAAAACACTAGGAGACCTAGAAGTATATACCTATAATGGGTCACAGGGCCCAATTCCGGTTAAATATACCAATTTAACCATTAAAAACCGCAAATATCCCCCCTGACCAGAGCCCAAAATCCCATTCAGGTGCCCAAATAATTTTTCCCATTGCCTATATATTCTAAAGTGAACTGTGGAATCCTTTTCAGAATGGGTATAGTCTGAGAGATGGCTGACTCAGAAATATGTTTTCATAGGCACGGGTGCTGTATGGTTTTATCATGGGTGCTGTGGGTGTTGGGCAGTCTCCATACCCTTAAAACCTACTGAGGCGCCCAAACTTTGTGCTATCTATTTGCATAGATGCATACATATCCACAAACAACAAAAGT
The DNA here is from genome assembly GCA_032622095.1 of Siphonodentalium dalli. Classification (NCBI taxonomy): domain Eukaryota; kingdom Metazoa; phylum Mollusca; class Scaphopoda; order Gadilida; family Siphonodentaliidae; genus Siphonodentalium; species Siphonodentalium dalli. The sequence continues at coordinate 201,539,117 of CP136061.1, read as the reverse complement.
GTTGGAAGTAGATACATATAATGGGTCATATGGCCCAATTCAAGTTAAATATACCAATTTAACTTGAATTGTCATGGGTGCTGTGGGTGTTGGGCTGTCTCCATACCCTTAAAACCCACTAAGGAGCCCAAATTTTAGCAAATCTTCTTATACTGATGCAGATATTTCCAAAAACACTAGGAGACCTAGAAGTATATACCTATAATGGGTCACAGGGCCCAATTCCAGTTAAATATACCAATTTAACCATTAAAAACCGCAAATATCCCCCCTGACCAGAGCCCGAAATCCCAATCAGGTGCCCAATTAATTTTTCCCATTGCCTCTATATATTCTAAAGTGAACTGTGGAATTCTTTTCAGAATGGGTATAGTCTGAGAGATGGCTGACTCAGAAATATGTTTTCATAGGCACGGGTGCTGTATGGTTTTATTAGGGTGCTGTGGGTGTTGGGCTGTATCCATACCCTTAAAACCTACTGAGGCGCCCAAACTGTGTGCAAGCTATTTGCATAGATGCCTACCTATCCAAAAACAACAAAAGTGTTGGACGTAAATACATATAATGGGTCATATGGCCCAATTCAAGTTAAATATACCAATTTAACTTGAATTGTCATGGGTGCTGCGGGTGTTGGGCTGTCTCCATACCCTTAAAACCCACTAAGGAGCCCAAACTTTAGCAAATATTCTTATACTGATGCAGATATTTCTAAAAACACTAGGAGACCTAGAAGTATATACCTATAATGGGTCACAGGGCCCAATTCCGGTTAAATATACCAATTTAACCATTAAAAACCGCAAATATCCCCCCTGACCAGAGCCCAAAATCCCATTCAGGTGCCCAAATAATTTTTCCCATTGCCTATATATTCTAAAGTGAACTGTGGAATCCTTTTCAGAATGGGTATAGTCTGAGAGATGGCTGACTCAGAAATATGTTTTCATAGGCACGGGTGCTGTATGGTTTTATCATGGGTGCTGTGGGTGTTGGGCAGTCTCCATACCCTTAAAACCTACTGAGGCGCCCAAACTTTGTGCTATCTATTTGCATAGATGCATACATATCCACAAACAACAAAAGTGTTGGAAGTAGATACATATAATGGGTCATATGGCCCAATTCAAGTTAAATATACCAATTTAACTTGAATTGTCATGGGTGCTGTGGGTGTTGGGCTGTCTCCATACCCTTAAAACCCACTAAGGAGCCCAAATTTTAGCAAATCTTCTTATACTGATGCAGATATTTCCAAAAACACTAGGAGACCTAGAAGTATATACCTATAATGGGTCACAGGGCCCAATTCCAGTTAAATATACCAATTTAACCATTAAAAACCGCAAATATCCCCCCTGACCAGAGCCCGAAATCCCAATCAGGTGCCCATTTAATTTTTCCCATTGCCTCTATATATTCTAAAGTGAACTGTGGAATTCTTTTCAGAATGGGTATAGTCTGAGAGATGGCTGACTCAGAAATATGTTTTCATAGGCACGGGTGCTGTATGGTTTTATTAGGGTGCTGTGGGTGTTGGGCTGTATCCATACCCTTAAAACCTACTGAGGAGCCCAAACTGTGTGCAAGCTATTTGCATAGATGCATACCTATCCAAAAACAACAAAAGTGTTGGACGTAAATACATATAATGGGTCATATGGCCCAATTCAAGTTAAATATACCAATTTAACTTGAATTGTCATGGGTGCTGCGGGTGTTGGGCTGTCTCCATACCCTTAAAACCCACTAAGGAGCCCAAACTTTAGCAAATCTTCTTATACTGATGCAGATATTTCCAAAAACACTAGGAGACCTAGAAGTATATACCTATAATGGGTCACAGGGCCCAATTCCAGTTAAATATACCAATTTAACCATTAAAAACCGCAAATATCCCCCCTAACCAGAGCCCAAAATCCCATTCAGGTGCCCAAATAATTTTTCCCATTGCCTCTATATATTATAAAGTGAACTGTGGAATTCTTTTCAGAATGGGTATAGTCTGAGAGATGGCTGACTCAGAAATATGTTTTCATAGGCACGGGTGCTGTATGGTTTTATTAGGGTGCTGTGGGTGTTGGGCTGTATCCATACCCTTAAAATCCACTGAGGAGCCCAAACTTTCTGCAAGCTATTTGCATAGATACATACCTATCCAATAACAACAAAAGTGTTGGAAGTAAATACATATAATGGGTCGTATGGCCCAATTCAAGTTAAATATACCAATTTAACTTGAATTGTCATGGGTGCTGTGGGTGTTGGGCTGTCTTCATACCCTTAAAACCCACTAAGGAGCCCAAACTTTAGCAAATCTTCTTACACTGATGCAGATATTTCCAAAAAACACTAGGAGACCTAGAAGTATATACCTATAATGGGTCACAGGGCCCAATTCCAGTTAAATATACAAATTTAACCATTAAAAACCGCAAATATCCCCCCTGACCAGAGCCCAAAATCCCATTCAGGTGCCCAAATAATTTTTCCCATTGCTTCTATATATTCTTAAGTGAACTGTGGAATTCTTTTCAGAATGGGTATAGTCTGAGAGATGGCTGACTCAGAAATATGTTTTCATAGGCACGGGTGCTGTATGGTTTTATTAGGGTGCTGTGGGTGTTGGGCTGTATCCATACCCTTAAAACCCACTGAGGAGCCCAAACTTTGTGCAAGCTATTTGCATAGATGCATACCTATCAAAAAACAACAAAAGTGTTGGAAGTAAATACATATAATGGGTCATATGGCCCAATTCAAGTTAAATATACCAATTTAACTTGAATTGTCATGGGTGCTGTGATTGTTGGGCTGACTCCATACCCTTAAAACCCACTAAGGAGCCCAAACTTTAGCAAATCTTCTTATACTGATGCAGATATTTCCAAAAACACTAGGAGACCTAGAAGTATATACCTATAATGGGTCACAGGGCCCAATTCCAGTTAAATATACCAATTTAACCATTAAAAACCGCAAATATCCCCCCCCCCTGACCAGAGCCCAAAATCCCATTCAGGTGCCCAAATAATTTTTCCCATTGCCTCTATATATTATAAAGTGAACTGTGGAATTCTTTTCAGAATGGGTATAGTCTGAGAGATGGCTGACTCAGAAATATGTTTTCATAGGCACGGGTGCTGTATGGTTTTATCATGGGTGTAGGGCTGTCTCCATACCCTTAAAACCCACGGAGGAGCCCAAACTTTGTGCAAACTATTTGCATAGATTGATACCTATCCACAAACAACAAAAGTGTTGGAAGTAGATACATATAATTGGTCATATGGCCCAATTCAAGTTAAATATACCAATTTAACTTGAATTGTCATGGGTGCTGTGGGTGTTGGGCTGTCTCCATGCCCTTAAAACCCACTAAGGAGCCCAAACTTTAGCAAATCTTCTTACACTGATGCAGATATTTCCAAAAACACTAGGAGACCTAGAAGTAAATACCTATAATGGGTCACAGGGCCCAATTCCAGTTAAATATACCAATTTAACCATTAAAAACCGCAAATATCCCCCCTGACCAGAGCCCGAAATCCCATTCAGGTGCCCAAATAATTTTTCGCATTGCTTCTATATATTCTAAAGTGAACTGTGGAATTCTTTTCAGAATGGGTATAGTCTGAGAGATGGCTGACTCAGAAATATGTTTTCATAGGCACGGGTGCTGTATGGTTTTATTAGGGTGCTGTGGGTGTTGGGCTGTATCCATACCCTTAAAACCCACTGAGGAGCCCAAACTTTGTGCAAGCTATTTGTATAGATGCATACCTATCCAAAAACAACAAAAGTGTTGGAAGTAAATACATATAATGGGTCATATGGCCCAATTCAAGTTAAATATACCAATTTAACTTGAATTGTCATGGGTCCTGTGGGTGTTGGGCTGTCTCCATACCGTTAAAACCCACTAAGGAGCCCCAACTTTAGCAAATCTTCTTATACTGATGCAGATATTTCCAAAAACACTAGGAGACCTAGAAGTATATACCTATAATGGGTCACAGGGCCCACTTCCAGTTAAATATACCAATTTAACCATTAAAAACCGCAAATATCCCCCCCTGACCAGAGCCCAAAATCCCATTCAGGTGCCCAAATAATTTTTCCCATTGCCTCTATATATTATAAAGTGAACTGTGGAATTCTTTTCAGAATGGGTATAGTCTGAGAGATGGCTGACTCAGAAATATGTTTTCATAGGCACGGGTGCTGTATGGTTTTATCATGGGTGTAGGGCTGTCTCCATACCCTTAAAACCCACGGAGGAGCACAAACTTTGTGCAAACTATTTGCATAGATTGATACCTATCCACAAACAACAAAAGTGTTGGAAGTAGATACATATAATTGGTCATATGGCCCAATTCAAGTTAAATATACCAATTTAACTTGAATTGTCATGGGTGCTGTGGGTGTTGGGCTGTCTCCATGCCCTTAAAACCCACTAAGGAGCCCAAACTTTAGCAAATCTTCTTACACTGATGCAGATATTTCCAAAAACACTAGGAGACCTAGAAGTATATACCTATAATGGGTCACAGGGCCCAATTCCAGTTAAATATACCAATTTAACCATTAAAAACCGCAAATATCCCCCCTGACCAGAGCCCGAAATCCAATTCAGGTGCCCAAATAATTTTTCACATTGCCTCTATATATTCTAAAGTGAACTGTGGAATTCTTTTCAGAATGGGTATAGTCTGAGAGATGCCTGACTCAGAAATATGTTTTCATAGGCACGGGTGCTGTATGGTTTTATTAGGGTGCTGTGGGTGTTGGGCTGTATCCATACCCTTAAAATCCACTGAGGAGCCCAAACTTTCTGCAAGCTATTTGCATAGATGCATACCTATCCAATAACAACAAAAGTGTTGGAAGTAAATACATATAATGGGTCATATGGCCCAATTCAAGTTAAATATACCAATTTAACTTGAATTGTCATGGGTGCTGTGGGTGTTGGGCTGTCTCCATACCCTTAAAACCCACTAAGGAGCCCAAACTTTAGCAAATCTTCTTATACTGATGCAGATATTTCCAAAAACACTAGGAGACCTAGAAGTATATACCTATAATGGGTCACAGGGCCCAATTCCAGTTAAATATACCAATTTAACCATTAAAAAACGCAAATATCCCCCCTGACCAGAGCCCGAAATCCCATTCAGGTGCCCAAATAATTTTTCCCATTGCCTCTATATATTCTAAAGTGAACTGTGGAATTCTTTTCAGAATGGGTATAGTCTGAGAGATGGCTGACTCAGAAATATGTTTTCATAGGCACGGGTGCTGTTACTGCTGTATGGTTTTATCATGGGTGCTGTGGGTGTTGGGCTGTCTCCATACCCTTAAAACCCACTGGGGAGCCCAAACTTTGTGCAAACCATTTGCATAAATGCATACCTATCCACAAACAACAAAAGTGTTCGGAAGTAGATACATATAGTGAATTCAGAATGGGTATAATCTGAAAGATGGCTGACTCAGAAATATGTTTTCATAGGCACGGGTGCTGTATGGTTTTATCATGGGTGCTGTGGGTGTTGGGCAGTCTCCATACCCTTAAAACCCACAGAGGAGCCCAAACTTTGTGCTATCTATTTGCATAGATGCATACCTATCCACAAACAACAAAAGTGTTGGAAGTAGATACATATAATTGGTCATATGGCCCAATTCAAGTTAAATATACCAATTTAACTTGAATTGTCATGGGTGCTGTGGGTGTTGGGCTGTCTCCATACCCTTAAAACCCACTAAGGAGCCCAAACTTTGTGCAAACTATTTGTATAGATGCATCCCTATCCACAAACAACAACAACAGTGTCTATAGTATAGTATTTGAGGAGCATTGCCATTATGTAATTTATTCTGTCATTTGTCAATTATTTACAGCTTATTTTTTTATATAAATAACTAAACACCTTATGATATGTCTGGAAAATAATGATAACTGTAAGGAAGCACATATTTATAAAACTTCATGTTATCTGAGAGATAGATGTCTTTGTTATCTATTCTGGTCATTACTGTATACTGTTATTCTGAAATTACGATCTTGCGCCGTTGCGCATGCCCGCCCGGATGTTTACATTATTAGCGGTGTTTGTATAACATCGGTTTGTTATGGGTGGGTGGTTGGTCTCCGAGCTCGAGCTTTATATCTCTCGAAGAAATCTGTCAATTATTTCGACATGACAACATGCTGACAACATTACCGGAATTTCCAAAACCTACATCGTACAACAGAAACCGAAACGAAATGCAGAAGTATGACACTGCCTGTTATTAGTCTCACGATCCACTGTGAGGAATGGAGAAAAATACTACACCTATGGCTGATAAACACAAGTTTTACGCAACAAAATTCATTTGATAAGATTTTCAGACAATGCCACGACACTAACCCCGATCGAAAAATATCTATTACGTTCCGCCATATTCCGGTGCTAGTTTTTAGAACAACTGTTTTTTTCCAGATATTATTTTCATCGCCGGGGAAACCCAGCGCCCACACAGAAAAATAATTTCGATAAGTGCCGGTATTCTTGCAAAAAGAAGTCGCCCAACGCGACAATAAAGGCTACCCAAAGAACCACATATAGAAACTGTTCAAATAATGAATGAATTGTTTATTAGCCAACCATAAACATACAATTTAATATGTATTGACAATGGTGTCCGCCGAAACAAAAGTAAAATAAAATAAAGTGACTAATGAAGATATTAAAATAAGCAAATGTATAACAAATAAGCAATCTATAACGTGATATGATTAGATATGATTTGAAACTTAATAAAACATAACAGACGAGCATCACGACCAGCGTATTCAGATTTGCATCGGGGAAATAATAATGCCAATATAGTATACACTAATATCGCTTAGCCAATGCAATTTTCGTACCGGACAAAACAGAAGGTACAGGTATTGCAAGTCACCCCGACTAATACAGAAGGTAATGCTATTGCGAGTCTCCACGATTTATAGAGAACATAAAGACTAAAACAGAAGGAAATGCTATCGTGAATTGCCCTGATCACTAATACATAAGGCAATGGCCAATGGCAATGCTATCAGGAGCCGCCCCGATTCATACAGATGTTAATGGTATCATGAGTCACCCTGACTAAAACAGAAAGTATATACCGGTATCGCAAGTTAGCCCGACTAATACAGAAGGTAATGATATCGCGAGTTGCCCTGATTAAAACAGAACATAATGCTATTGCAAGTCGCCATGACTAATCAATCCTATCGAGAGTAGCCCAAACAAATAAAGAAGATAATCCAAAAGTGAATCACCCCGACTAATACAGAAGATAATGCTATCGCGAGTCGGCCCAACTAAAACAGAACATAATGCTATTACGAGTAGCCCCAACTAAAACAGAAGCTAATTCTATTGCGAGTCTTCACGATTAATAGATAATGTAATGCTATCACGAGTAGCACCGACTAAAACAGAAGGACATAAGCTATTGTGAGTCCCCCTGATTAATACAGAAGGCAATGCTATCACGAGTCGGCCCGATTCATACAGATTATAATGCTATCATGAGTTGCCCCGACTAAAACAGAAGGTACCGGTGTCGCAAGTTACCCCGACTAATACATAAGGTAATGCTATCGAGAGTCGCGGTCCGACTACAACAAAAGGAAATGTTTTGTGAGTCGCCCTGAACGGAACGCTATTATGTGGTGCGGCAGGGGAAACTTTGTCTCCTTGCCTTTATTCATTCTGTATGTGACTGAAGACTTCTAAAGAATTTTCTGAGATGTGGTTTTAAACGAATATAAAATGACTCAGTCCATAAATCATTTGATATTATCCTTTCAGCCCTTAATGTAAAAGGTAGGGGTGCTCTCATGATTGTTTACTGTCTTTAGTTAACTCATAATACTCATGATAAGAGGCAAGGAAGCAGTCTGAAGCGCAATTGGTTGGTATCGCATATGAATTTATGATAATGGAATAACCCACCTATTCGGGGAGCAAATTACTTTTGAAATTTTGATTAGCAAATAACCTCATAATGACATAATTAGATAGCATTGTTCTGAAATCATATAAAATTCATACCAAATTGCATAGCTATTATACAAATTTGGGTAGCAAATTGCGATGCGATACCAGTTAATTTTCTCCCTGCACCTATTCAACCTAACTTTAATAATAATAATAATTGCGCTGAAGTGCAATTGAATTGCTTGGGTAGTATGTGAAAAATGAATTGCGCTTCAGCGCAATTAATTTTGAATTGCGCTTCAGCGCAATTGAGTTGCGCTTCAGCGCAATTGGTGGATATCCCATATGAATTGATAATGGAATAACCTATCTATTAAGGGGTGTAAGCTTGTAACAATAAAATTGCGCTTCAGCGCATTTGATATGAATCAAGCTGGATTGCGCTTCAGCGCAATTGGATTGCGCTTCAGCGCAATTGAATTGCGCTTCAGCGCAATTATTAATAAATGTGAATTTGGCCTCCCATACAACTCCGTGATATTATATGATTACACACTTCAGTCATCAATACTTTCTAAATGTCCAAATTGTTGAAAATAGTAGATTTGTATCGTAAGTCGCCATTAACAAAACAAATGAGAAACACGTGGACATGTTTACGTCTTATTCCCTCATCTGAAAAAAGTTGCGTTCCCACTTTGACGTCACGCTTCTTTGTGCACATAAAACTGGCGAGTGGCTTTTGAGTTTTTCCTTAGTATTTTCGACGTCAAAAAGGCATTAAAATCTCGATTTTTACGCTATAAGTTGGTGTTTTCGAATATGATTCGTTTCTAGTAACCTTAATTCTACGTTATGACACTGGTATAGTTTATTTTACTGAACAAAAAGTTTTATTAACAGTTCCCATTTAACAACAATTTTTTCAATCCCATCATTTTATAAACAAAAGACAACCCAAATCGGTTGAACAAGGAGAGGTGTTAACAATTAAAGCGCCAGATATCTAGTTGCGACTGGCATCACAGTGGCATGCAAAAATTGGGCAGACCGGATTTCGTCTGCATAATGTCGCAGTCCGCCTAATGATGGTCAATGGTCCTCCTAAAGAACACACCAATTAACAATGATCGGATAGCCAGATAATTTAGCGATTATATTAAAGGTACGCAATCCCGATTAAATGGTCCACCATATCATCAGATTCCAACCGTACAGGACACATTTCTCATCCAATCGTCACCAAATTTCATATAGACCTTCGAGGTGACCTCTAGATGGGAGCCTCCATTTTATCCCAAAATTTGTTTAAAACAATCATGGCCACCAGCAGCCATCTTGGATTTCAAATGTCAATCCATCAGCACACCCTACAGTCCACATTTACTGGAGAATTGTTTTGAAACTTTAGAGTCTTGTTGATAAATAAAAAGTAGGAATGCTTCTATAACCATAATATGGAACAATGATCGGATAAGATAAGGAAAACTGAGTAAAATAGTCATTTGAAAAAGTTTGGAGGGGTGGGGCCCTATCCCAGAATCGAAAAAAATAAAAAATTAGGGGGTGGTGGGTACCCAGAGGGCGGTTTTTTTTTTTGCGCCTAGTGTCTGGAATTTTTTCTCCTACACCCCCCCCCCCCCCGGTTATTCGCCTCATTTAAAAAAATGGGAATTTCACATACTATGCATGATTAACACAACTGTGATGAGCTACATACTATGATATAGACACCAAATACTAGAAATCAACAGAAAACCGACTCGCCGCTTCAATTTTATAGTTACATAACGTCGAACCGGAAACGAAAGCGGAACCGGATTGCATCGATTGCAGTCTGTGGATATGGCCTTTTCCTCCTCATTCACAAATACTAAAAAGTATGATTTAGTGATATCAATAATTCGATTTTGTGATATCATAAAATGTTGAGGAATTAGTGATATCACAAACTGATTTTAAGATATCACAAAATGGAATTAGTGATATCAAATTAATTTTGTTATCTCACAAAATCGAAAATATGATACACAAAATAAGTAAGCATTTAGTTATATCAATAATTCGATTTTATGATATCATAAAATGATTTAATGATGTCACAAAATGTTGAAGGAATAGTAGTCTCGCCATGCCATTTTCTATTTATAGATATCACAAAATGAATTAGTGATATCACAAATTCAATTTTATGATAGCACAAAATGAATTTATGAATGCGCAAAATCAAATTAGTGATATCACTAAATGCTTACTATTTTGTGATATCAATAATTCGATTTTGAGATATGAAAAATGAATTTATGATATCACAAATTGGAATTGGTGATATCTTAAAGGTACTCAATCCGATTCGATGGTCCCCATATCATCACATTCAAACAACAACAATAACACTTTTTGAACTGCCCCTTCAGTTATCAGAATCTAATAATTGCCCAAAAATAATGAAAAGCACAATCAACTATAGTATAAAATTGCACAAAAACTGTTATTTATCAACATTTTGTTCAACGAAATTTTGCCGGTTTGTCAAATATCTGACACAAAAAGCCACTTGAGTTTAGAGTTATCCATCATTACCCGCAATTTGGTCAAAGAAATTCTTCTCGTCGACTGTCTATTGGGCCAGTTAAAATTAAAATAATAGATTTCAAACATCGATATCTGATCAATCTGAGCTGTGATGGGTGGGTTCCTCGACTCGAATCAAATATTTTTTACCCCCGAAGCCAAGGAAATAGTAATTTGCGAGCGTTAATTCGGATTGAGTACCTTTAAACTTATTTTGTGATATCACAAAATGTTTAATGATATCATATATTCGATTTTGTTATATCATATATTCATTTAATGATATCACAAAATTAATTGTTGATATCATAAAATAGGTAATACATGGAAGAACGGCGCCCCATAGAGCTATGCATATATGGTTTACTATGCTGCATCTACAAGTTAGTTTCAAGGAAAATACATTATGCTTGACTAAATCTACTAGTCACTTTCCTGGTAAAAAATACGTCCTTGAACCAAATTGCGGATGAAGATGAATAACTCTACGTGGCTTTGGGTGTAGATATTTAACAATCCGGTGAAATTTCGTTGACCAAAATGTTGATAAATAACACGTGTTATGCAATTTCAATAAGATTAATAATACCATAAAACAGGATGTGGAGATTTGGAGTTTTAACCACATTGGAGGACGAACACGGGGAGGTTAGAATTGAAAAACACGAGGCTGGAAAATATTATTGTGAAACAGCTATGTTCTATTTCCAAACTAAGTCCGTGCAACATTCTGCAGTGGTTTCGCTAGTTGTCAATGAGATACTAAATGTGCCATGTTATTGTCAGCATCATCCGAATGCGCCTGAAGTTTCTGTTCTAAAAAATCAATATTAATTGATAGAAGCGTTTCTGGACATGTGTCTTCGATTCATATATATCATTGTATACCCCGGAAACTAGATGAAACTTGTTAGGAAGAGCTAGATCATTCTTAATGAATGATTCTGGTTGTGCATGTTCCTGAGCTATCCTGTAATTATAACTTTCCACGCTATTGACAAATGCCAGATGGCCGAACGCTCCAGACTCGAACGGTGGGGTATTACGTGGTTTCGACTTCATGCAGTATCAAGCATTCAAATTGGCCGAGGCGATTCGCAAACGCGACCAGAGACGAGGAAAGAGGCAATAAACTAGGATATGATATATTACATAGTATTTTGGCGGCTACCAGCAAATGCTATACTATTTTTCAAACAAACTGATACCTCAAATGCCGTGTCCAAAATGCACAGTTGTGTTCTCTATATATAGCATTCTCACCAAAGTAGTCAGTCGAAGGATTCTCCTAGATGTATGGACTGGTGTATTACACGAACTTTCGACTGGCAACTTTGGTCAGAATGTTACAGAAAACTACAGAGTATTTTGGAACAAATAAGGTATCAATTTGTTTTAAAAATAAACTAGCATAATTACGCTCGTAACAGTCAAAATGCTATGTTTTGTGTCAGTTCTTCATATATTATGTTTCTGAGCGTCTGGACTCGCCTCGACCATTTTGAATGCGTGGAACTCATCAACCTCAAAACCACCTGATTCTCCCTCGTGGACTCAACTCCCACATCTGTAAACACTAGAGAACTTAAAGTTAAAGGTACTCAATTCGATTAAGCACCCCTAAATTACTATTTCTTTGGCTTCGGGGGTAAAAAATATTTGATTCGAGTCGAGGAACCCACCCTTCAAAGCTCAGAGTGATCAGATATCGAAGAACGCTTCTTTGTGCACATAAAACTGGCGAGTGGCTTTTGAGTTTTTCCTTAGTATTTTCGATGTCAAAAAGGCATTAAAATCTCGAGTTTTACGCTATAAGTTGGTGTTTTCGAATATGATTCGTTTCTAGTAACCTTAATTCTACGTTATGACACTGGTATAGTTTATTTTACTGAACAAAAAGTTTTATTAACAGTTCCCATTTAACAACAACTTTTTCAATCCCATCATTTTATAAACAAAAGACAACCTAAATCGGTTGAACAAGGAGAGGTGTTAACAATTAAAGCGCCAGATAACTTAGGGGTGAAGGAGAAGATCACTCGATCTTTTCGACCATCCCGGGCGCTTCGCGCCCGTCTACTCTCTTGCTAAACATTCGAACCTAGCTTGCTTCCTGAAGAAGGTAATTCTACCGAAACGTTGAGGCAACTTGACAGTGCGCTCCTAAGTACTTTTAATTTTTTTTATTTTTATTTTTTATTTTATATCTTCGCGTTCCGTTCTTTGTGTATTATATGTTACTAATCATTACCTTTATTCACAGCCAAAATTCAAGTCCTGGATCAAAATGACTCAACCAAAACAACATAAACGTGGAAAAACTAACCGCCCAGAGCGGCAAAAAGACCAGGCTTATTTAGACCATTCAAATCTAGTAAAGTTGCTATACAAAATTCTACAACTTTGGCACCATATTAATTTTTTATAGGACAGTTTGGAGAAGAAGGTCCTTCCGAAAGGCTTTTCGGCCATCGTAGAGTCAGGGCGAAAGAGGATATTCAGACCAGTGCTCCCCTGTGAGGATGTCTTCAATTCGCTTAAAGCGGACGCTTTTGAGTGGGGTTTAAACTCCATGAAAACTTTGGTCAAGTATTATCGGAAAACGGAATCAGAAATTGAAGTCAAGGTTCTTTCGGCTCTTTCTTCTAAAACCCTTGACTTCGACCGCGCACGTGACACGGCATTAAAATGGGGACTGAAGAATTTTTGTACCAAATTAACTAATGAGACAAAATCAAAGTTCTTGAGCATCTGTGGTAATCTTCAGTCCTCGATAGGTACACGAGTTGGCGTCCAAACTCATACAAACAAACGTGGTCGGTCACCCTCCCCTCCCCCACTAATTGCTCGCCAGCTTCAATTTCAGGATAGTCCAGCCAGGGATCAGATAACGTCGTCTGTGAGATCCACACCAAAACGCGTCAAAGCCACACCACTGCCACAGCGACCTGCACCAAAACCACGGACGTCACGCATATCCACTCCACCAAATACATCACTTCAAAATTCACCAGCCAAGAAAACAACACCACCAAAGCACATCTCTTCCAGCCCGTCTTCGCCTGTTGGTTCCATTGCTTCGATGACATCGCCAGCGATTTCAACATCATCACCATCGTATGCCGAGGTATTATCAACATCACCTAAGGTATCCAAATTTTATAAATTTCGTCAACCTGGCCCTAAGAAGGATTGGTCCTTCCCTAAACAGATCAAAAACCCTGTTGTTATTTTAGGCTCTTCTAATGTGTCCCGGATCGATGTCGATCCTCCCAAAAATGTTTGTATTGCTTCTTACCCAGGTGGCAATTTAGGTCATTTCTGCAACATGGCCCACAAACTGAAATCGAAGCCAGAAAAGACACCTCGACACGTCATCATCAACATTGGCATCAACAACAGAGAGGACTGGAAGACAGACAACGACAAAGGCAAAACAGCAGGCACCACAGCTAAAAGCAGGGTAACTAACATGGTTTGTAATTTCAGAAAAGTTTTTCCTAATGCGACACTTCATTTTCAGGAAATAAATATCTCATTTAGTTTAGATTCTAGGGACCAGGAAGTTCTGCGTGCCATTAACAGCCAAGCTCGTCAGACACAGAACCTCAAGGTCATACAGGCAATACCCCCCCCCCCCCCCCGCGACTTTCACGTGGAGAATGACAACATCCACTGGACATCACAGACGGCGGCGAAAATCTACCACGGCTGGACTAACATCTTTAAAGGTCATTTAAACTAATTCATCAGAAGGGCATCAGTCATGCGGAAAGAGTCGGTCTCGGCACCGAGATAGTCAATCTTGTACCCGACCTTTCCATGAGCGCTGGTGAGAAATCAATACTTAGGTATGGTCTAACCTTAGTTCCTACCCCACCCGATCTCAAAGAAACACCACATGTGGTTGAGACGGAGGATGGAACATTAGTTTTACCAGACTCTATGTATGCCATGGAAATGAACGGCGGTCCAGCAAGCATGCAATTTAGGGAAGTAACAGCTATGGCTAATTTCTTTCGCAATTCGACAGGTTTAAAAGATCAATTTAAAGAACCTTCGATGTGGACCCCCACTGATCGCCAGATTGACACCTCAATTCCCGAGGTCGCTGGCTTAGTCAAAACCGACATTACAAATTTACCAAAATTTCACAACGAGGATAACCTCACTAAAGTTGAAAGAACTGCACTAAAAACCCTTCGCAGCAATAAAAACATTGTAATCAAACCTTGTGACAAAGGCAGCTCGCTCTCGTCATCATGTCTAAAGAAAATTACATTCTAGAAGCGACGCGCCAATTAAGCAACACTAAATATTACAAACCATTGGATGAGCCAATTTGGAAATCCAATGTTTTAAAATTCAATCTCATTCTCAAAAGCTTGCTGGACCAGGACGTTTTAAAGAAAAAACATGTTCAGTATCTAATTGCAAAACCTGAATCCAATAATAGGACATTTTATTTGCTACCTAAAATACATAAACCTTTGAGCTGTTGGACTAATCCATACACACCACCCGGACGCCCCATCATCAGCGACGTGGGGTCGGAGTCATACCACATTTCGGAATTTATTGATTTATATTTGAAACCAATTGCTACCCGCCATCCGAGCTATCTAAAAGACACGGAGGACTTCCTCATTAAATTGTCGAAAGTTGAAGTTCCATCTTCTGCTTGCCTAATTAGTCTCGACGTGGAATCTATGTATACAAATATTGGAATCGATGCCGGATTAAAGTCAATTAAGAATGCATTTGATTTCCACCATGATCCTCATAGACCTGGAGATGAACTACTTCAATTATTAGAACTTTCTCTTAAAGGGAATGACTTTGAATTTAATGGACGATATTATTTACAGGTCTCCGGCTGCAGTATGGGCAAGAAGTTTAGTCCTAATTTTGCCTCAATTTTTGTTGCAGAGTGGGAGAAAGGCGCCCTAGCCAAATCTGATAAACAACCATTAGCCTATTATAGATTCTTGGACGACATATTTATCATTTGGACTCATGGTCTGGATGAGTTTAGGGTGTTCTTGAACATCTTGAACAGTCATGATGAATCAATCAAACTCAAAGAATCAATATCGCAAACCAGCATTGATTTCCTTGATTTAACAATATTTTAAGGGCCCACAATTTACATCATGCAACATTTTAGATACAAAACTTTTACGAAACCAACGGACTCTCACCAGCTTCTTCATCGTAAATCTTTCCATCCGCCAAAACTTTTCAATGGATTGATTAAATCTCAAATCATTCGATACCACCGGAACTGCACGAACAGAAGCGACCTAAATCAAGCTTGTTCAGTGCTGTTCCAGGCTTTACGACCGCGCGGCTACTCTAGTAGATTACTGCGCCAAGTAAAGTCCGAAACTCTCAGAGAATTGGAATCGTTACGCCATGCATGACCCAACATCGACTGAGCCAACAAGGATACGGCACAACCGGCCGGTGTTGGGTAATGGTTCAGCCTCATTTTGTCACAAAAAACGATGTTACATCAATACAATATGATATATCAATACTAGTAAAACTTTCACCAGCGAACAAACACGCATATCGTATCAAATGCATAGCGAACTTAATTGTGATTCTAAAAATGTAATTTACTTAATCACATGCAAAAGATGCCGTATACAATATGTTGGACAAACAAAAACCTCTCTCAAAGTTAGAATGTCTAATCATCTTTCCAGTGTTCGCAAAAAACTCGACATGCAAATTTCCGATCATTTCAACTCATCTAATCATGACATTAAATCCCATTTCAGCTTTCAGCCAATAGAACAGACACCAATTCTAGCCGACGAAGACCAAACCGATTCAATGCGCCTAGAACGCGAAAATCATTGGATGGGCGTACTTAAAACATATCTTCCGTTCGGACTTAACATTGACTACAAAGGTGTTTCTCGAAATTTCTTGTGCTTTCCTCTGATCTACAATCGTAGAAATGTTGAAATCGCAAACATTTTCAGAAAAAACTTTGCATTATTAAACACTAAATTGACCGAGCCTCTCGACAAACGGGTTATTATTGCTTACAAGAAAAATCCCAGTTTGAGAGATATGCTCGTTCGATCTAGACTCAGACCTTGATTAACACGCAGTTCAATTAGCTTTTTAGCAATTTCAACATCATTATCCTTTGTTTGTGCTGAACACAATATTTTATGTCAATTTCCGACACAACCTAACAAAATTTAGCTAGTTCCATAGAAATAATTACATAAGAAATCGGATAACCGACCTGTGCCAGCGCTCTCCACACTTTCCAAATATATATATATATATATATATATATTACAATTTACTAAATCTGATTTTTGTCGCATCAGTTAGAATGGTTTTTCGTTACAAGAACACACCAATTAACAATGATCGGATAGCCAGATAATTTAGCGATTATATTAAAGGTACGCAATCCCGATTAAATGGTCCACCATATCATCAGATTCCAACCTTCCAGGACACATTTCTCATCCAATCGTTACCAAATTTCATATGGATCTTCGAGGTGACCTCTAGATGGGAGCCTCCATTTTATCCCAAAATGTGTTTAAAACAATCATGGCCACCAGCAGCCATCTTGGATTTCAAATGTCAATCCATCAGCACACCCTACAGCCCACATTTATTGGAGAATTGTTTTGAAACTTTAGAGTCTTGTTGATAAATAAAAAGTAGGAATGCTGCTATAACCATGATATGGAACATTGATCGGATAAGATAAGGAAAACTGAGTAAAATAGTCATTTGAAAAAGTTTGGAGGGGTGGGCCCCTATCCCAGAATCGAAAAAAATAAAAATTAGGGGGTGGTGGGTACCCAGAGAACGGTTATTTTTTTTTGCGCCTAGTGTCTGGAAATTTGTTCCTACCCCCCCCCCCCCCCGGTTATTCGCCTCATTTTTAAAAATGGGAATTTCACATACTATGCATGATTAACACAACTGTGATGAGCTACATACTATGATATAGACACCAAATACTTAACTAGAAATCAACAGAAAACCGACTCGACGCTTCAATTTTATAGTTACATTGTCGTGATACGAAATATGTATACTTATTTCTAATTTATTTACTGGACGTGGTCATCGGACATATTGGCAATATGGAAACCAGCGATTTAAAGGGAGATAAACAAGACTTCGGGAATATAGACAGGGACTTCGAAATGAACAATAACCAAGAAGTGAGGGGATATTCATTAAATATAGACAAAGTGGTAAAGAAAAAACAAGAAGGAATGGTTGGACATTTTGAAAATGTTGAGGTGAAAAATAAGGGAAGATGTATAACATTTGAAATGGATACGATGAGATTTGAATCATACAGAAAAGGACTCACAGCTAAATATTGGGACGATGGTAAGTCAAAAGAAAAGAACGGCGCTGTATGGCGAATAGTTTGTGACAATCAAAATGTTGAAGTGGATGACATATTGAATGTACCGACAAGAACCAAATCGTGCAAAGTTACCATACATGCATTTAGAACCCAGAATAAACTCATGCTGCAGGGACCTAAACAAAATATTACATGGTGGTTGACAAATATGCTTCCCGACATTTATCAACTAGGCTTCAATGTGGATATTGGAAATATTGCGGATGTTCTTAGTGAAGTATTTGTCAAAGGAAAATGTCCGGTTTTTAGAGGAAAAAGCAACGTGCATGCTAAAACTTGTGTTCCATTTATTCATAACACGGGTAGAAAACATCTGCAACCTATTGAATGGGATCCAAATAAAACTGTAACATTCAATACCCCAAAACGTTCTATGGGACCCATTCGATTTGGACTGAAGAAAAAAGTCAGTAGTGTCACGAAAGGCGACTACATTTCAACGTCGACACTGAAATCGTCCGTAGATGAATTGAAGATCACCATTGAAGAAAACAAACTTGATCAGAGAGAGGAACACGAATCTACGAATGATGCAATAGCGGACGTTAAGAACCTTCTCATCCAGCAAGCCGAAGAATTCAAAAATAAAATTTCGGAACTAGAAAGTGACATTGATGGGTTGAAAACGGAAAACATAAAACTGAAGAAAATGGTCACCAGTATGAAGGATCAATTGTCGGAAAAGATCGATGTTCAACTTAAGCCTCTTATTGGAGGAGACGATTCATCTACTTCAATGCATGAAACTGGTGGCTCTTGGGCCGACGAATTAAAATCTGACACGGCAACATCGCGGGAAATCGAAAATGGTTTAAATTGTATTTCTGATATCCAAATTACTACATCAAACAGATTCGGTTGCTTTGAGGATCAGAATCTATTATTGGAGTCAATTCCATTTGAAAACGGGGAAGACATAGAAGAAATGTGCAAGTACGAAAATGGAAACGATGTCGACACCGAACGAGAGCAAGTGGTCAGTGAAACTTCAGTGCATTTGATTCTCGGAGATTTTGTTATAAGGAACCTAATCCCTGATAAGCTGTCTGTTAGGAACGAGGAAGTACAATGTGTTGTCAGACCCGGCCAAAGGTTGAAAGGTCTTCTGCGGTGGTTGGAGGACGACAACACGACAAGGTACAATAATGTACGTAAAGTTACCATCCATGTCGGAATTAACAGTTGTAGGCATGGTATAGAGACAAGTGATACAGAATTGGATGACATGTGTGCAGAAATAAAGAGAAAACTACCACTAGCAGAGATGTGCTTCTCCTCTGTTCTCCCTACCAAGCATTCCGACTCAATTAACCGCAAGGTAGAAAATACGAATCGAAAGTATCATGATTTATGCTTGCAACGTGGGTATACTTATATTGACAATACAAAGCAATTCCTAAATTCGCACAGAGAAGTCCGCAGCGAATTATACCGCGATAACTGGCATCCGAGTATAATTGGAACCAAAGTTCTTGCAAAGAGTATTAAATACTCACATCAGATTCTTGACAAGGACTGGCAGGATATTCAGATAGTGAGACCACGGGAAATGCAGAATCACGGCTACCAACGAAATTTTACACCCAGGCAGCGGAGAATGGTCAGTCACACGCAACATCAGCAATACGATTCATCATGGCATAGTTACAGGAAACCAAGTTTTGCAGACACTCGAATGGGATACAGATATGGTACACATAACAACAGAGACTCACAGTTGTTTTCCTTACGGAAAGACATTTCTTTCTTGAAGCAGCAGCTGTCGGGATTGATTCGTGTGGTGGCCAATTGATTTATGCACAAATTATTCCGTAATATTATATGCTCAGATATGCATTATTTAACAAATCACTTTTTATTTCAGCTTCTGTTATAAAAAGTGAAATGATATATCACCGTATAAAATACAGATGTATGCACGTTTTTGACAGAGACAGTACGTATAACGTTTAATAATGACTGCTTATTATCTCCGATGACCCCCGGTTCATACATATTTCCTATTGTGAAAAATCTTTACATTAATGACATATTCAAATCAATCCAATGATGTGACTTTATGTTACACAACATGGAATGCCCAAGGGCTTGTAAACAAAATCGATGACCCCGATTTCCGTAGACTAATAGAACGTTACGATTTCATAACTTTATCTGAGACCTGGCACAACGATTCGACACAAATTAATTTACCTGGCTATACTTATAATGACTTATGTAGAAGTTCTCAAGAAAACGAGAGAGGTGGAATCGCATTCTACTATCGGACAAAATACGGAAGATCGGTTAAAAATGTAACTCATATTGAAGATGTTGCACTGTTTGTCGAATTTGAAGGAGAAATTTTCCATCAAAATTGCAGCGTTGTCTTTGTTTCAATTTATATTCCGCCCCAATCATCGACTTACTGGAAAAAGCGAAAAAGTTATGACTTGATTTTTCGAGATGTCGAAACAGAACTTCGAAAATATGGCGATAGATCAGTAATAATCATGGGCGGAGATTTTAACTCTCGAACAGGTGGGAGACCGGATTATGTCGAGCAAGATGATGATAAATATATTTCTCTTCCGGATAGTTATGTTTTAGACCGACATGTAAACTCCTTTGGGATACAACTTCTTAAGTTATGTAAATCCACTTCAATTAGAATACTTAATGGTCGTAAATCTGGTGATTGTTTGGGAAACTACACCTCTTACCGTTATAACGGGGCAAGTTTAGTAGATTATATTCTCGTGTCTGAAAGATATCTGTCCGATGTAAGTTATTTTTGCATGAAGCAACTTAATGAATACCCTGACCATTGCCAATTAACAATGCACATTAAGCTCAAAGGAAACGTGAATACATTAAATACATGTCAATTCAAATATAAATATAGCGAACCGGAAGTTGCCATTAAATGGACCTCAGACAGCAATTCAAAAGCTTCAGAAGCGATCAATGATCGCGATATTAAAAAGCGACTCTTACAATTCAGATTGACTAATTATGAACATAATCGCAACGGAACAGAATGTGCAATTCGGCATTATGAAAATATTTTAACATATATCAACACTAAAGCTGCCCAAATTAAAAATAATAAGTTTAAACGACAGCAAAAGAAAAGGAAATGGTTTGATGAGGGATGCAAGCAATTAAAACATGAAATGACAAATGCGTGTCGTGAAATGAAGCAAAACCCAACCGATGCAACAGTTAGGAGTAATTTTTTCTCATCCAAAAAAGCATATAAGAAAGAAACAAAGAACAAATCAAAAATATACTTCCAGGGGTTAGCAGAATCACTAGACAAAATGGAGGGTACAGACCCTTCCGAGTATTGGCGATTGATAAAAGAATTTAGAAATAAACGTGATGAAACAAATTACTTGCATCCAGACGAAAGTGTGGACTTTTTCAAAAAGATACTCTGCCCAGATAATGTTTCTGCAAATAAGAAAATATATACGAATTCCAAAACAACAAAAATTGATGAAAGTGATATCGAAGCCAGTGAAATAATTAATTGCGTTAAACTACTTAAAAACAGAAAATCACCTGGACATGGAAATTTCTCGAATGAATTGCTTAAAATTGTTGTTCCCGCGACAATAGACGAAGTAGTAAAATTATTTAACCAGGTATTAAACTCTGGTCATTATCCAGACAGCTGGAATGTGTCACTCATTAAGACGCTTTATAAAAAGGGAGATAGACAGGACCCAAATAACTATCGACCAATTGCGCTCAGTAATGGTCTAGGGAAACTTTTCAACAAAGTTATAAATAACCGAATAAACGACTATTTAGAAAGACATGGTCTCATCAGTGACAATCAGTTTGGTTTTAGAAAGAATCGGAGTACGATTGACAGCGCTTATGTTTTAAAGACTTGTATAAATAAATATAAACAGAAGAAGAAGCCAATTTATGTAGATATGTAGATTCAGTAGATAGGTCGTTGTTGTTTCAAAAGTTGCATAGCAATGGTATTCAGGGTAAAATCAATCAAATAATACAGTCCATGTATCAATCCAGTTATATTCAAGTAAAGACGGGTGCAGGAATTGGACCACCGCATCTGTCCACGATTGGAGTTAAACAAGGATTCTCATTGTCGCCTACGCTGTTCAAAATATTCATTGATGACATCAAATGTTCACTTGATGTATCCGGCTGCGATCCAATATTCCTTAATAATCGTCCGCTCAGTCATCTTTTATTTGCCGACGATTTAGTGTTGTTGTCAGAAACTGAACAAGGTCTACAGAATTGTCTTGAAAAGTTAGAGAAATATACTCAATACAATGGTCTCATAGTTAATGCAAGTAAATCAAAATGTGTGGTTTTTAGGTCAAAGAGAACTAAACGTGAACCAAGTTTCAATATAAATGCGAAATCGCTTGAATTAGTTTCAGAGTATCCATATATCGGGATAAAATTCACATCGACTGGTAGAATGGCAAAATCACAAGAACATACAAGCGGGAAAGCCACGAAAGCAATGTTCTTTTTAAACCAGTCTGTTCCTTCAAAGATGAAGCTATCTATTCCAACTAAATGCAAATTATTCGACAAATTAATAAAACCGATAATGTTATACGGATGTGAGATATGGGCATGAGAAACAAACATGATTCACTCAGATACAATACCAAGCGAACAAGTCCATCTGAGGTTTTGCAAAATAACATTAGGTGTTAACCGAAATGCTACTAATCATGCCGTCCGCGCAGAATTGGGCAGATTCCCAGTTATACATGATGCGATTACTCAACAATTTAGATATATGAAAAAAGTTTCGAACCTTTCAAGTGGGTGCTTGGTACACGATGCATACATCGAATCACTTAGAGACCCTTCTATTTCATTGTGCAATGAATTATATGGAAAATACGGCGTCGATAGTTCAGACCGCCGGAGATTCCAAGGGATACAAGAGCGCGCCTTGGTGGATAAACTGAAATCTGAACATTTGATGCGATTCTATAATATAAATCATGCCGAAAACAAAACGATCAGTGGAAATAAAATACGAACGTATAGATTATTCAAGTCAAAGTATGAATTTGAACCATACATTGTCAATGCGCGATCTGCCAAAGCGAGAATTCTATTCACAATATTGAGAATCAGTAATCATCGACTGGAAATCGAAAAAGGGAGACACAAACAGCCCCCAAAACCAGTGAGAGAAAGATTGTGTTCTGCGTGTAATTCAAAACAAATTGAGTCAGAATATCATTTCATCTTAGAATGTCGGGCCTATGAAAGTATTCGCGAAGCTTATGTAAAGGACATAATTGCAAAAATGACAAATTATGAGAAGTTCAGATTTATTATGCAGAATGAACAAATTGCAACCGTTAACGTTATATGCGACATGATCCGGTCTTTCTTCACCATTCGAGACAATATACATAATGTCTAATAAAAGCAAGTATACCTGAGATTTTATAACAGTAAATTCACGAGCGTATATGCATATCGTATGTGATTACTCATGTTAAATTATAGCACCTCGCCATCCCAGTATCTTGGCTGGATTTAGTACGAGAGGACTTGGACTAACAACGTGTATGCTATATTTATACTTTCACCAGCATTTCACGGATAAACCTCATATTGATATAATTCCACCAAAACTTGAATTAATATTTGGTAAAATGATATTCGTATTTGTTTCCACGCATACGTATCGATCTTCCGCACGACAACATAAACATATGGCGATACCAGGGCGTACATTACAACAATTTAGAAATTTCAACTATGTCTGCAAATAGCATAACTTTGAGTGAGGTTAGGGATACGCGTGCACAAGATTTCGCGGCAAAATGGTCTCAAATAGAAGGAGATGAATTCGATCCCGATAACATCCAACTTTGGAATCAAAATACATGCCAATATTTCTCGCCTACACAGGGTAAAAAAATGCTCTCAAATAATATAAAATTCTCTATCTTCGGACTAAACTGCAGAAGCCTTAACGCAAATTATGGAGATCTAAAAAACCTACTTTGTGATTTGAAAACAGAAGAAAATTTGTTCGATGTTATAGCCCTAACAGAAATATTCAAAGTGCATAGTTCTTCAGATTTTTCACTTCCAGGATATCACCCCTTAGAATTCAAATCTCGACCTGATGGTGACGATGCCAGAGGTGGTGTTGGTATTTATATTAAGGAAAATCTTCAATATAAACCCAGACCAGATTTGACAATATTTATACCACACGTAATAGAAACATTATTTATAGAAATACACCGAGTAGCGAACGATAATTATATAATAGGATGTATTTATAGACCGAACACAGCACCAAAGGCCGACTTGGACAAATTTATGTTGAAATTCGATAATATATTAGAAAAATTGAACAATGCCAAGTCTTACATAATAGGAGACCTCAACATCAACCTCTTAAATTTCGACACGCATCAAAAAAATATGTGCCCATGATAACGAAACCTACAAGAATGACTGAGCACTCTGCTACCCTAATTGATCACATCTATACCAACAAAGTACAAGGTGGTCACCAAACAGGGATAATTACTTCCGACATCTCCGATCATTTCGGTATATTCCTCTCCGAATCAAACAAACACAATCCCATAAAACCCCCTCACAAAAAAGCCACGTACAGGAACTACACCCCAAATAATGTCAACATTTTCAAAAACTTGTTAAAATCATGTAAATTCGACTCAGTTCTCAGTTGTAACTCCCCTAATAAGGCATATGAATTGTTTTTGGACATATATATGAACGCGCATGATCTAGCTTTTCCACTAATAACACGAAATGTACCAAAAAAATATATAAAGCGCGAACCATGGATGACACCTGGACTAATCAAATCCTCTATTACTAAGCAAGAATTATACTCTAATAAACTGAAGGCACCATCAGAAACAAATAAAATCGCCTATTTAAATTATCGTCAATTATACAATAAACTAATAAGGAAATGTAAAAATAATTATTATTGCGATAGTCTAGAAAAAAATAAGAATGATATAAAAAACACATGGAAAATTCTTAAAAATGCCATCAATAAAAATCAAAAATCATGCAACTACCCTCAGACATTTAATGATAACGATACAGAGCTATCTGACCCAAACATAATAGCCGAAAAATTCAATGACTACTTTTCAACAATCGGTCGAAACACCAGCAACTCTATACACACTGAAAATGACGCAAATTTCACTGATTATCTTCGAAATAGGCGAACAAACGAATTTGAAATCGAACCTACATCGATACAGGAAATAGTATTGACATGTTATACTATGAAAGGGAAAATGAGTAAAGATTACAACGGCATATCGACCGCACTTATGAAAGAGAGTATCTTCATAATAGCTCCACCACTTAAGCATATATTTAATCTATCGTTTGAACAGGGAATATTCCCAATGAAAATGAAAATTTCCAAAGTAGTCCCCATTCCTAAAATAAATAACTCTAAGGAAATAACAAACTATCGCCCAATCAGTATCCTGCCATCGTTCTCTAAACTACTTGAAAAAATTATGCAAAAACGATTAGTAGATTTTCTAAATGAACATGAAATCTTGTATAAACACCAATATGGATTTAGACCAAATCACTCAACATTTCATCCTATTATGCACCTTTTAGACCATCTCGTTAAAAATAATGATAAACCGACACGGGATTCCACCTTAGCTGTATTTATTGATTTATCTAAAGCATTCGATACGATCGACCACGACATACTGATATCGAAACTTGACCACTATGGCATCAGGGGTGTAGCAATGTCATGGTTCCATAGTTACTTGAATGAGAGGAGGCAATATGTTGAATATAGTGGGAGTACTTCTCACATTATGAATACTTCCTGTGGAGTCCCCCAAGGCTCAATTCTTGGGCCGATTATTTTTTTAATATACGTGAATGATATGGTAAATTCTACAACAATGGACATTTTATCGTATGCCGATGACACTACACTATTCACAAGCGGTAAAGATGGCGAACTAGTACAAAGTTATGTCAACAATGAATTAGCCAATGTATCCGATTGGTGCTGCTGTAATAAACTATCAATTAATATTAATAAAAGCAATTATATGCTTTTACACCCCCAAAACAATGACAACAAATGGAATACTTTGACATTAAAGCTAAATAACATTCAATTGAACCGGATATGGAATCTTGGGAGTGAATCATCGACACGATTTCTAGGTATCCACATTGATGAAAACTTGACATTCAAAAAGCACATATCCATAATCTGCTCCAAAATATCACATGCAATCTATTGCATCAATAAGGTGAAAAACTTTTTCCCAAGTAAAGCATTGAAAACATTGTACTATGCACTGATTCAAAGCCACTTAGTTTATGGTATCCAAATATGGGGTCATGTCCCGGAAGTCAAGAAAATATTCCTATTACAAAAACGAGCATTGCGTATAATATGCAATAAGAAATACAGGAGTCACACAGATCCACTCTTTAAAAAAGAGAAAATCTTGAAAATATATGACTTACACACTCTCAATTCGTAAATTTTCATGCATGACTGGTGTTATAATCGCCTGCCCGCGTCTTTTGGAATGATGTACAACAAACGAGCAAAATCAACACCTAGACACCCGAATCCCGTACTATTAGAACTACCTAGAACTGACTGGTCAGGAAAACTACCCCACCACGCCTTCCCCACAACATGGAACAATATGGAAAAAGATTATACATCTTGCCAAAGCAGGCACACATTGAAGAAGCGCTTACAGATAGCCATGCTGAGAAATTACCCAGAAAATGTACGATGTAAAACAAAGGATGCCCCGACTGTGCTCTTAAATAATATGAACATTCATTGTATACTTCACACCGGTGTTCACACTATCGCATTCTCGTTCCTAAAAATGCCCATATACTACCATGCATCATAATACTACCGTACATCATTAGGACTTCTCTAACAATGACCCTATACCACTAGACATACATATAAACATTATATATTTGTACTGTTAATTTGAATTATCCCTAAACCTCACTCAACAAAAAGACTTTCCGGCGATCTATATAGATTCCTCTTATAAAAACTAAATACTTTGTTCTTAAAATACCCATGGAACTGGAATCGAAACTGTTCATATGTGTTAGAAAATATGAAAAGTTCAAAACATTATTATGGAGAGATAATGCATTATCGATCTTATAACTAGTCTGGATTGTCTCACAACCACACCGATACTTGTTTGTGATATGCCCTAAATACTATGTTCTAGATACTTTTATATGTATATGATTATAGTCTGTACGTGTGCGTGGATATGAAATACAAGCCATCGATTCAATTATTTATAGTGATATAGGGGGTAGCAGGAAGACAGCCCGATAGGGCTAGGCTAACCCCCAACAATATACAACATTACCTTTTATGTGTTACTTCCATTGTATTATTCATGTGTATATTGTAAATAAATTATCCTATCCTATCCTATCCTACCCATATGTTGATATATGTATTTATTATATGTGCAACTACCCATTGGGTGTATTTTGCATTAAAATCTTATCTTATCTTAACGTCGAACCGGAAACGAAAGCGGAACCGGATTGCATCGATTGCAGTCTGTGGATATGGCCTTTTCCTCCACATTCACAAATACAAAAAAGTATGATTTAGTGATATCAATAATTCGATTTTGTGATATCATAAAATGTTGAGGAATTAGTGATATCACAAACTGATTTTAAGATATCACACAATGGAATTAGTGATATCAAATTAATTTTGTGATCTCACAAAATCGAAAATATGATACACAAAATAAGTAAGCATTTAGTTATATCAATAATTCGATTTTATGATATCATAAAATGATTTAATGATGTCACAAAATGTTGAAGGAATAGTAGTCTCGCCATGTCATTTTCTATTTATAGATATCACAAAATGAATTAGTGATATCACAAATTCAATTTTATGATAGCACAAAATGAATTTATGAATGCGCAAAATCAAATTAGTGATATCACTAAATGCTTACTATTTTGTGATATCCATAATTCGATTTTGTGATATGATATGAAAAATGAATTTATGATATCACAAATTGGAATTGGTGATATCTTAAAGGTACTCAATCCGATTCGATGGTCCCCATATCATCACATTCAAACAACAACAATAACACTTTTTGAAATGCCCCTTCAGTTATCAGAATCTAATAATTGCCCAAAAATAATGAAAAGCACAATCAACTATAGTATAAAATTGCACAAAAACTGTTATTTATCAACATTTTGTTCAACGAAATTTTGCCGGTTTGTCAAATATCTGACACAAAAAGCCACTTGAGTTTAGAGTTATCCATCATTACCCGCAATTTGGTCAAAGAAATTCTTCTCGTCGACTGTCTATTGGGCCAGTTAAAATAAAAATAATAGATTTCAAACATCGATATCTGATCACTCTGAGCAGTGATGGGTGGGTTCCTCGACTCGAATCAAATATTTTTTACCCCCGAAGCCAAGGAAATAGTAATTTGCGAGCGTTAATTCGGATTGAGTACCTTTAAACTTAGTTTGTGATATCACAAAATGTTTAATGATATATTCGATTTTGTTATATCATATATTCATTTAATGATATCACAAAATTAACTGTTGATATCATAAAATAGGTAATACATGGAAGAACGGCGCCCCATAGAGCTATGCATATATGGTTTACTATGCTGCATCTACAAGTTAGTTTCAAGGAAAATACATTATGCTTGACTACATCTACTAGTCACTTTCCTGGTAAAAAAAATAAGTCCTTGAACCAAATTGCGGATGAAGATGAATAACTCTAAGTGGCTTTGGGTGTAGATATTTAACAATCCGGTGAAATTTCGTTGACAAAAATGTTGATAAATAACACGTTTTATGCAATTTCAATAAGATTAATAATACCATAAAACAGGATGTGGAGATTTGGAGTTTTAACCACATTGGAGGACGAACACGGGGAGGTTAGAATTGAAAAACACGAGGCTGGAAAATATTATTGTGAAACAGCTATGTTCTATTTCCAAACTAAGTCCGTGCAACATTCTGCAGTGGTTTCGCTAGTTGTCAATGAGATACTAAATGTGCCATGTTATTGTCAGCATCATCCGTATGCGCCTGAAGTTTCTGTTCTAAAAAATCAATATTAATTGATAGAAGCGTTTCTGGATATGTGTCTTCGATTCATATATATCATTGTATACCCCGGAAACTAGATCAATCTTGTTAGGAAGAGCTAGATCATTCTTAATGAATTATTCTGGTTGTGCATGTTCCTGTGCTATGCTATAATTGTAACTTTCCACGCTATTGACAAATGCCAGATGGTCGAACGCTCCAGACTCGCACGGTGGGGTATTACGTGGTTTCGACTTCAGTATCAAGCATTCAAATTGGCCGAGGCGATTCGCAAACGCGACCAGAGACGAGGAAAGAGGCAATAAACTAGGATATGATATATTACATAGTATTTTGGCGGCTACCAGCAAATGCTATACTATTTTTCAAACAAACTGATACCTCAAATGCCGTGTCCAAAATGCACAGTTCTGTGCTCTATAGCATTCTCACCAAAGTAGTCAGTCGAAGGATTCTCCTAGATGTATATATGGACTGGTGTATTACACGAACTTTCGACTGGCAACTTTGGTCAGAATGTTACAGAAAACTACAGAGTATTTTGGAACAAATAAGGTATCAATTTGTTTTAAAAATAAACTAGCATAATTACGCTCGTAACAGTCAAAATGCTATGTTTTGTGTCAGTTCTTCATATATTATGTTTCTGAGCGTTTGGACTCGCCTCGACCATTTTGAATGCGTGGAACTCATCAACATCGAAACCACCCGATTCTCCCTCGTGGACTCAACTCCCACATCTGTAAACACTAGAGAACTTAAAGGTAAAGGTACTCAATTCGATTAAGCACCCCTAAATTACTATTTCTCTGGCTTCGGGGGTAAAATATATTTGATTCGAGTCGAGGAACCCACCCGTCAAAGCTCAGAGTGATCAGATATCGATTTGTGAAATGTACCAATTTTTGGAGATGTGTAATAATATGTGGCCCAGAAACACGTGGTTAATCGGAGGGTCTCAGAACAAATTGCGGATTAAGATGGTTAACTCTAAAATCAAGTGGTATTACGGTCAAATTTCGTGATACTTTAGTGGTAATACGGCCATATTTTGTTGAACAAAATGTTGATAAATAAAAAGTTTTGGGAAATTTGTTACGATATTTGACAGTGTAAGCATTATTTTGTTGCAATAAATCGATTCTGATAACTAAAGCGTATTTTGAAGAAATGTTATATCTTGATGGTATGGGGACCGTGACCGTCTGATCGGATTGAGTTGATTTGTTTATAGTGCCTTGATGTACGGTTTTAATAACAATATATGCCATAAAATATGATTAAAATATTATAAATCATCACCATTCAGAACGTCTGTGTCTCAGAAGGTGCTCATAGAGTAATAGAACACAGCTGAAATCATAGAAACGTTTCCCCAGTGTCGCTACCAGAATGCAACATAATTCAAACTAAGGGTGCGTTGAAATGCATTGGTGTAGATCTGTATACAGTTCTACACACATACTAGTGTCAGTGGCGGATCCAGGAAATTTGAAAGGGGGGGGGGCGCTATGTATTATTATATATATGATGAATATCATCATCCGAGCCACTAAGCGGCGATTGGGGGAGAGCACGAGAGGGGGGTTTAACCCCGTCCTCGTAGGTGGGGGTCCGGGGGACCTCCCCCGGGAAATTTTGCGTATACTACATTCAAAACGACGCGTTTTCCTGTGTTCTGGACCCTGTTTATATTGCTTTATATTAGGCCTATATGGAACGAGTGACAATAACATTCAGTACAATTACGGTATACTATGGAAGGTTAGTGATGGAAGATCAAAGCTTCTTTGAACAGTGAACTTATCTTCTGAAAGTCTGTGCAAATGTGAATTATCTGGGCGCCATGATGATTTTGGCGCACCGGACATGCCCATGGATAAGCCCCGGAATCACCGGGTCGCCTATGGTTTGGGCTGGTACATGGGATAATATTTTGTAATTCAGAATGAATAATCGCAAAATCATGGCTTCCAGACAGTACTAGCATAGAGGTGTTTCGGCTGGTAATACAATGCATCTATCCAACCACTTAATTCCTCCATTGAACATGCTGGTTTTTTCAGTTTTACTTCTAATAGCCATCAGCTTCATGATACACCAGCAAAATAAGTCATCAATACAAGCCAAACGGGTGGTCCGATCACACTCCAATCACGTCCTCGTTTTATTAGTATAAACACAGTTTTCACCAAAAAATATCTGACACGGAACTGATTAACTAGTATTCCAATCCCCTATATTCATCTACATTCTGGATGCATCCATAATGTTAATTAAAATATTGTATGTAAATTAATATCTGTTGTGTAAATGTTTGGGTTATGAATAAATATATGTTCAGCCAATCAACTGACTAATGGCGATAACGACACATGGAAACCGATGTTTTGAAGGACGAGTCCGTGTCAAACATTTTTTTTATTAAGCAATGGCAGATGCGTATTTGTCGTGACCCGAATATGTCTTGTTATCACACATTTGTTCCAATTAGGGTGGCACAACATGGGATGGAAGATATAACCCATTTTAAATGCCATGCGTATATACCATTGGAAACGAACCAGCAATGTATTTCTATAATAATTCGAAAATATACTATGTATACGGTACATGTATACCATATAGTAGTATGGCGTATGTGCCTTTTAGATAATCTCTTTAGGATGATACTACCGCCAGTGCGTTTTATAGTCCGGGCGTTGATCGGACTACATGGTATAACCTAGAGTGCACTGTAGACGACTCATGTGTATCATTCATTTGTTCTTTACGTACAGATGGAATTGTCTAAATTTTGACTCCACTTTTAGAATTGCTATATTTATTTTTGGTAGAAATATTCAGTGTTGAAACTTCGGGCGCCCAAAACTTGGCGCCGGGCGAGATATTTTCCGACACTCCGATACAAAATGTCGCATAAATTGTTTGCTCTGCAAGGCGAAAAATAGCCCGCGGGCCTTCATCTCGGGATGTTGGATTCGCCCCTTGCATGGCTATACAATAATATCACATGGAATACCAAATTGAAGTAATTTCAACCCACAGTTAAAAACAAGACAGTCAAAGAATGTGGGGTCGCTCACCAGACTGCAAAGACTGATAAGACTGGGACTTTGGAGACCACAACAGTCAGAACTTTTCATAATCACTTTAAAAGAAGTAGATCTAAACAGGATATGTGGCTAGAGAGGCTTCATGAATGTAGATCAGTGAATATCAAATTACCAAATCTACAAAATCTACCTTGAAATTACCAAATCTAACTTGAAACTACCAACTGTACACTAGTGATCACCCCCTCCTCCAGCTCAAGAAGTCCCCTCTCGCCCGGGGCCCAGACTCCCAAGTCTTAGGTTGAAATTTCACAACCGACATCTCAAACTCTCTCAATTGTTGGAAATTTTCAATCTCACAAGCGCTTTATATAAAACCATTCAGACATGATTAAAGCCCAATTATCCATGGACCCAAAAACACTATATGCATGTCAGATTAATCAGTCAGGTAGTTCCAAGGTAGACGTTTTAATGAATTTTGTATTTTATTGATTTTTTAGACACAAAAGTCTTAAGTCCCCATAGTCCCGTCATTTCTTAACGGATTGACCTCATGTTAACAGATCTGAATCTCAGTCACTAAAGGATCCTCCATATACTATATGGTCCAACCTCTCTTGAGACGACATTATAAGTATTACTATAGAGACATACAGTTATGTCCCTGGTCCCGCTCTATTTAACCTGGTGACCACATCTGCATAAATTTGAATCCCAGACACCAAAGAACCCTTCATACTAAATATCAGTAAAATAAACCTGACGGTCCGTGTAAAGGAAGCATATTAAGAGGAACACTGTCCTTTGCTTGGCCCCTATTTGACCAGGATGACCCCATTTGAACAAATCTGAACTACAGTCACAAAAGGACCCTTCATACCAAATATGAACCAATTCAACCTGATGGTACACGAGAAGTCGTTTTTAAGAATTACTATGGAGGGCAAGAGTTATGGCCCTGGCTTCACAACCATTTGACAGAGTGACCTCATTTGAACAAATCTGAATGTGAGTCACCTAGGGAACATCCACACCAAATATTAACCCATTCAGTCTCATGACCTAGAGAAGATGGATGGACGGACAGACAGATGAACGGGTAACAGATGAGAAGTGATGACTATAGCTTCTTCTCATAAGAGCTTCAAATTTACATTTCATTGAACAAATCTGTCAGTCACCCCCCCCCCCAACACTGTGGAGACATCCCTGTGAGAATATGACATACAACATTTATTTGACTACATTAGCTTAACAAAATTCCCATGACCTTGAGAGCAAGTGCATTCTGAGAATTATATTCCATTCACCAAGCCATCAGCTACCAGTGTCTGAGAGGTGTTGACATAGATAATTAGGTTTTAACGACTGCACACACAGCTTTTTGATACTCCTACAGCTGTGATCAAAACAAGGATTTTGATGGGGTAAACAAGGAAGAGATAACATGGTATGATACAGTGTGGTGTGGCAGGGACAGGAGGTGGGGTGGAGGAGGGTGGGGTTGGGTAGCTGTGATATGTCTAAAAAAAATCAAAGGTCAAAATGCAAAAACGTTATTTTATTTTTAGAGTTATGTCCCTGGCTCTGCCCCTATTTGACCCAGTGACCCCATTTGAACAAATCTGAACCCCAGTCACCCAAGGTCTCTCTGTACCAAATATAAGCTAAATCGGCCAAACAATTTTTTAGAAGAAGTCATTGTAAGAATTACTATGAATTATGGCCCTGGTTTCTCAACTAATTGACCGGGTGACCTCATTTGAACAAATCTGAACACCAGTTACCCAAGGACCCTCCATACCAAATATTAGCTAAATCGGCCCAATGGTTCTGAACAAGAAGTCGTTGTAAGAATTACTATGGAGGAATAGAGTTATGGCCCTGGCTTCGCAACTATTTTACCCAGTGACCTCATTTGAACAAATCTGAATGAGAGTCACCTAGGGAACATCCACACCAAATATGAACCAATTCGGTCTTCCGGTTTCAGAGGAGAAGATGTTCAAAGAATTGTTGACGGACGGATGGACGGACGGACGGATGGACGGACGGACGACGGACGAGGAGTGATGACTATAGCTCCACCGGAGACTTCGTCTCAGGTGAGCTAAAAACTATACGTTTCAGTAATGAAAACATGTAAACTACTGTATTTGCATGCACGTTATCAATATTCAGTGCGGAATCTTCGGGCGCCCGAGACAAATGGCGCCAGGACAGCTCGCAAAAATTCCTTGCTCTGGCTCTGCCCCCCCCCCTTGGATCCGCCCTTGAGTGTAAACGACTATATACAGAACTGCACACAGAAAGAAGACGGTATTCCTTCGTGTGGGCAAAAACCATACCCGTTATAAGCCACGGTCAACACCGAGGCATTGCGACATGCAAATCGGATTTGATTAATCGTACTGGGGCTTGATATGTATATGCTTAAAGGCACTCAATCCGATCAGAGGGTCCCCATATCATCAAGATACAACAGCAACAACAACAACATTCCTTCAAAATACGCTTTAGTTATCAGAATCGATTAATTGCATCAAAATAATGCTAACCACTGTCAACTATGGTATAAAATTTCCCAAAACGTGTTATTTATCAACATTTTGTTCAACGAAATATGGCCGTATTATCACCTGTTTTTAGAGTTATCCACCTTCATCCGAAATTTTGACCGTGACCATCCATTTGACGACGTGTTTCTGTGCCACAAACAATAGAAATAACACACTTCAAAAATCGATATCTGTTCACTATGAGCTTTGATGTGTAGGTTCATCGACTCTCGAAATAATTTTTACCCCCGAAGCCAAAGAAATAGTAATTTAATCGAATAGAGTACCTTTAATCTTTGTTTGTTCAACCCAAGTATGCAAACTAGTCCATGGCATCATATGTATCGTGAATGCGATCACATTTAAGTACTTGGTATGTGGTCGAGAAATCATTTGGGACGATTTTGCATATTGCTGAATCAGAAATAAAAAAAAAAACTCAGTTCGCAACCAGAAGCCAGGTATCGCAGAGTGACACATTGTACGGCGTCAACGCTTTCTGAAATTGTGCGTCGTGTTTCTGCATGCTTGTCGTAGATTCGGTCTACTCGACCGACTGAATCTATGGACAATGATGCTTATGCGACACCAGGGACGTGGCAACCCAAACTTTGGTAAATGTTTTCAACAGTTGGAAATTTCATACCTGACATAACATTTGTTGGAATTTCACACCAACACTATGTTGAGATTGTTCTTGTAGTTTAAAACTCGTGGGATTGGTCTGGTTCAAGAGGACGGGTGCAGTTGGAAATTCCAATGTGACCCCCCCCCCCAACGTGGGCCCTATAGGGACATCCATGATTGCCATAGACTAAATAGTTTTGGTCTGCTGTTAGTGCATGATTCATTTATTTGTCTGGTCTAAACTGATGCGATCGCGTAGTGAATTGTCCATTACCTGTTATTATGTGTACTGATGAGCGCACGTTCACTACCAGTTATCATGTTGTGATCACAGTAATCCGCGATACAAGACCTCACACAGTTATGTATGCAGATATACACCAATGTAAACGCACCCTAAGATATCGAGCTATTCCAATGCCATTCAAAATAATAGACTTTGCAGAACAATCCATATGAAACTTAAGCACAGAACACACGTCAGTACATCAACATAAACAACATGTTCACAGTTTATTACACAGAACAAGTTGATAATACAATGTATTGGAGCTTCCTCTTTCAAAATGTTATATAATACTAGCAGGTTAGCCCGCCACTGGCGGCGTTCGTCAGAAACATGACAATTTTTAATTAATTTTTTAATTTAAATATTTTTGGTTTTTCAATATTTTACCCGATTAGACCTTATTTTACCCGATTAAGGTGAAGAAGACATAAGAATCACACAACACGCAGTACCCGTCCCTAAAAGAGGTATGATTTAAGGTACATCGGGCGGAAAAACTGACCCGATGAAAATTTCCCCTGTGCCTAGGAACGACAGACATAAGAGTCACACAACACGCATTTTTTGTTTTCACACAACACGCAGTACCCGTCCCTAAAAGAGGTATGATTGAAAATTTCCCCCGTTCCTATGAACGACAGACATAAGAATCACACAACACGTTAATTCTGCCTTTTTAATCGAGATAAATGCATTTCGCGTTTTGCATCCGTAGTTTCGTATGCATGGGTAACCGTTTAACATCTCCAAATATGGTCAATATAAAGATCGTTGATGCCTTAATCCCCCCCCGAAGTGCCGTTTGCTGTCATGGGAGTGGAGAATGAGTGCTCCGAGCTTGTCCAAATTGCGACGTTGACCATTCCCGTGGGATTTTACCCTTAGATAGGAAGTTTGGTCTCAATCGGTGCAGGCGTTTTCGATTCTATAAAGTATATACACACACACATATATACATATATACGGAAGTCTCAAAATATATAGTAGATGGCACATATTTTTTATAATGTGTTTTAGAGGTTCGAAAATTAAGGGGGCCTTTAAGTTTATAACTTATAACCGAAACGTTCGAAGATGGAATTTGTCTTCGAACTCTCTTTGGTGTTAACTGCATAAACAAATACATTGTACTGAAATAACGTGCAGGGAGGGACACATACACCATACAGATGTAATTTCCCCAAACGGTCGTGATTATATACACCAAACACAGCCGTGTTCAGTAAAGAAGGGTTCGTGTGCAACAAACTCAATCCTTCGTGTTGTATTGTAGTTGGCTATAACTGTATTCTCTCGTTCCTATTTGCGGTTGCTGCTCAAACACATCGGCCGCGTTCGAATAACAAGAAAATTCATCAGAGACATCAGACATGTTGCTGCCTTTTCTTGCTGAGGTGTCGAGTTTGTTTACCAACGCATACTCATCGCCAGTCTGTTCAACTATTACATGTGTTATGTCCGTTGCTGTAATATTACCAACCGTTTCTTCCGCCTCGTTTTCAGATTGACCAGTATCTCTCTTGGTATCTCCTTGGCGTTCTACACGTGCGTGCAGCATACTGTCCATTGTGGTTACTTGAGGGTCGTCGGCCATGTTGTAGGGATCAAATAAGTTATCCCCACTTAGATCTGCATACTCGCCCATTGGTTGAACTATATTCATAACATCGGTGCCATCCTGCAATACGTTTTCTGTCGATTCTGGCCTTGCGTGCTCCATTCCTGGATGTCGTTTGCTTATTCTTGAGAGCGATATTGCAGATGCCGGTCGGGGCGGACACGCTTTGTCTGGTGGACCGCGTCTTTGTTTCCTGTTGGTGTTAGAAAATATAAGGACGATGTCCAGACTTTACTTTAAAAATTTGAATGGGGATTCCATGCAAATCTCTGGAGAAAAAGTTACAAATGTTTCTGGGGTCACTTGCTGCGATATTGGAATTAATACATGTTTTATTTATTTTTCAAAAGTAGATCAAGTTTTGTAATTTGTGCAGCTGATTTGAGAAAAAATTCTCAACAATAGATTCATGGCAAAACTGCATGACAATTTACATAGCAGCGACCCGCGAGTAAAATGTTATGGCTGTTTGACGATATGCTTGCTTTAGTTCCCGAACAACGCTTAAATTCACGTATAACTGTTGCTCCGGAGATCTGCATGGAACTCTCCGTTCAAAAATTGGTCAATAGACATTAACAATAATAACCACTTGATTTTAGAGTTATCCATCTTGCACCCGCAATTTGTCTGTTTTGATCACGTGTTTCTGCTAACTATTGGGACACATTTCCGAAAATTAATAGATTTAAAAAATCGATATATATAATCACTCTGAGCTTTGATGGGTGGGTTCCTCGACTCGAATCAAATATTTTTTACCCCCAAAGCCAGATAAATAGTAATATAGGACCCTCTGATCGGATTGAGAACCTTTAATCAATAACTGTTACTGCATCATCATACATGATTATCGAATGCACTGCACATGCACATTACATGATATGACATTAATTGGAAATGTTTACTTTTAACTCATTTGCTGTTATGTTAATAGTGGTTTCGAAAATAACAATGTTTGCTATAATTATATCTGTATACATGTATGTAGTTCTAAAAATACAGTTAAGAAAATCGAACGCTGGTAAGCATCCACGCAAGAGGCAGACTTCGTAGTTTAAAGGGATGCTGTTGTTTGTTTCGATAGTGTCTGAGTCATAGAATAAGGTAACAATATTTCCATTATTTGAAAGTCTTAGTCTGTTGAGTTAAGTTACGGATAACAGATTAGCCGGAATGCGAAAATACAAATTGTCGTTGTCGAGTAAGTTTTCAAGCAAATGTATCAAAGAAATGTTATATTATAATTATGTATACAAGTCCCATTATCTCATTTAATGTATTATATAGTCACCAGTCAATGAGTGGCTTGACATTACGCCCGTATCAACATATAATATTTTACACGATCAGGTGTGCCACACGTTGTCCAATCCACTATACATCAATTAATTTGATTACGTCTTGTACACGGAAATTCGTAATTTAATTTATAGCTCCAGCCATAAATCAAATTATTAACTTTGAATATAAGATAACATATTAACTTGAACGTTTACAGAATACATCTTCGACTCAAATTACTTAGTTTTGTACATATTATTGATATTAGATCGTTGTTATTACCGGGAATTTATTGAAAATGGCGCAGAGCTAGTACCCTTTAAATTTCATATTTTATGGAAACAGTGGCATGCATTTCTCTTGACTGAACGAGTTTTGGTGTTAACGCACAGGGAGCCCACATTATTCGTAAATGGTAGTTGTATATAAGCATGAATTTGCGAAACCTCTCTATAGATAGTATATCGGCGGACATCATAAGAACGAGCACATTTACTCATTTGTAGAAAGTTCAGAAAATGTGTTCAACTATAGTCTATACTTCAATGCAATATCGTTTAAAAATAAAGTAAATGAACACGGTTCTGGGTGTTATAGTTCATTCTTCTCGGAGCTAACATTATATAATAGACAAACACGACTGCACGATTTTATGAATGAATGAATGTATGTATTAAACAAAATTCTAGCGATAAGGTACACTCTTAGAACAAATGTGTATAAATACTACACAATATGTGTTACATTTGATCTTAAACAAAATTGTGTAGAAATACAACATGACATAAATGTGTCGTTGGAATTTTCTCAACATTGAATATGAGTGAAGAATATGTAAGTATATTATATTTAATAGATGATATATGTTCTATTTGAGACATAAACCTCGAAAAAGCTACCATAATAACAAATTGGCAGCTGCTTTAAAACTTTGTGCTACACAATTATGTGTTGTTCAGTTTTTACACAAATATAGTGTATAACAAAGTTTAAAGCTGCTGCCAATTGTTTGTTCTGTTATAGCCTTTACGAGTTTTGTGTCTCCAATAGAACACATTTCATCTAATAACTATGATACACTCACATATTCAATTATATTCAACGTTGATGATATTCCACCGACACATTTAATAATTATATGTCATGTGTCATTTCTACACAATTTTGTTTAAGATCAAATGTAACACATTTTGTGTAGTATTTATACACATTTGTTCTAAGAGTGTATAGGCACACCAATGCCATCTCGCATATATTACTATAAGTCAAAATTACAGAGGACAGCGCAAGTGGTAATTGTACATGTATCTTAATTGAAAACCAAATATAAAGGATCTCTAATAAGTCGCAATTATATACGAAATTTATTAACCGAGTGCGCTATGTATGCCCTATCACTGACTCGCGGCCATTTTGGATCCACCAGGTCCGGTTCCGTGGTTTCAGTGCTACATGTCAAAGTTTTGGAGTAGCATTTCCATATATGGAGCTTTTGAATTATTCATGACTTCCATATATGGGAAGTTAAGTAAAACCACGAAACCGGACCTGCATGGTGGATCCAAAATGGCCGCGAGGTAATACGTTTGATATGGAATATTCGATTCGAGCCGAGCTTTAGCGAATTAAGTGAACGAGGTTAATAAATTTCCAATATAATTCCGACGAATTTGAGATCCATTTTATCACATAATCACATTTTTAGCAAGGAAAGACCATCTCGAAACGGCTGGATTTAAAGGAAATTAACATTGATTTCCTTATCACAACCACAGAGGAAGTGAAGACACCTTCAAGAAAAAATAT
Source organism: Siphonodentalium dalli (assembly GCA_032622095.1). Classification (NCBI taxonomy): domain Eukaryota; kingdom Metazoa; phylum Mollusca; class Scaphopoda; order Gadilida; family Siphonodentaliidae; genus Siphonodentalium; species Siphonodentalium dalli. The sequence continues at coordinate 201,498,710 of CP136061.1, read as the reverse complement.
AGTTCCATTCTCAATGTGTCTTTTCGTGTTGACAAAATTGTTCAACCACCCTTATCACCCATGTTTATCTCACAGTCAACACTAAATAACACAACACAAAATGTATATCATAATTATATTCTAATTATAACATAATAATAAAGTTCCGACATTGACATTGATAACTCTTAGGTAGCAATACACGATTTCCAGCAATTTTGGCCAACCTGGGAGCGGGGTGGTACTGTATTTCAAATATATGCTGAGCCAGTATCGTTGGCATAGGTCCCATCAAGCATGTTTCAGCTTCGACAGAAAATGTAGGTGTAATCATATGTCTGTACTTTAGCTTCTTTGTAAAACTGTTCATTGAGTTATGCCCCTTGGTTTGCACACACAAAACGCTAAATTTTGACAATCTTTTTACTCAAAAGGACCATTTTGAATTGACAGAGCGATTGTCAGTAAATAAGCTTCTTCCATCCGATAGAGCTATGTTAGAACTGAGAAATATTTGAAATAGAAAAAAAGTTATCGTATCAATTGGAAAAATAATGTCTAGCAAGCGCAGATGACCGAAATCAGGGTAGAGAAATCGGGCTATTTTCCCATAACCAATAAAACAGAGTTGGCCTTCACTGAATACGAAAATCCTGTTGCGTATCCACATTGTTCACCTTTTATGTGAACTTTCCCAGTTTTGTAAAATAATTAAACCTTCAAACAAGTAATGACACATTTAACACAGGCTACACTGGCTGTTATGGCCCCCGATACTTATTTTTCTATTTTTCATACCCCCTACAATCCGATAAATCGTGTACTGCTACCTTACGTCACTGCGCGTGCCGATAATACACGTGTGTTAGGCCTGGTTTATGGCTAATTATGTGACAAATACAAATTAAGCCTATATCCTTTCTTATTAGTTTACAACATGGCAATAACTTACAGTTTTCGGCGACGAAGCAACAAGACGAGAACGATGACAGCAGCTGCAGTCACAACAAGAAAAGAAACAACACCGGCAATTATCGCCCCTGTAAAACCAGCACGAAAACAAGTGAGACATTAACCAGGTTCAGATGCACGCCCATATGGAAAAGTACTTGGGTGCTAACCCTCGTATAATTGGGTATACAATATTAAATCACAAGTATACGAGGGTATTAAAACACCGACTAGTATACGATGGTATTACAACACCCCAAGTATACGTTAGTATTAAAACTCCAAGTATACGAGAGTGTTAAAACCCCCAATTATACGGTACTAAAACAACAAGCATATATACTGAGGTATTTCCGAACTATACGTGAGTACTAACACATCCAAATATACGAGGTTATTAAAACACCAAGTATATGAGGGCATTAAAACACCAATAAAATATCCATTTATACATGGGTACAAAATATACAAATGTTATCCAAGTATACCGTAGCACCCATAGGCCATAGCATACAAACATGGTAATACCACAGAAACAGGGGTACATAACAAAAACCTTGATATACCACGGTGTATGGTCTTGGTCATCGGACGTGTACCACGGTAAACCGTGGTTTAAAACAGCAAAGTGTACGAGGGTATTAAAAGTTTAGGTAATATTCTGGTATACTTGGTGTTGTATTATTTAAACACAAAGTATGCAACGGTATTATCCAGGTATACGAGGGTATTAAATCACCCAAGTGTATGAGGATATTAAACCATCAAGTATATTACGGTGTTAAAATACCCAAGTGTATGAGGGTATTTGAACACCAAATACACATTGCTGATAACCCTCAATATACCATACCCTTATAAAAAACACTCTGGTAAAAACACTGAAATTATGCGGTATCCTAACAGGGTGATTGGAAGCAGACAATTTTACTCTGGTAAAATTCATCTATAGTGAATGGTCATCATATTATACGCATGTAGACCCACCCATGTATTTTTACTCTAGTAAAATGTTCCCACCCATGTATTGCACCAATGTATTTTACCAGGATGTAAGTATGTGTGATTCTACCAGAGTATTCTACCAGAGTTTTACCTCGATATTAGGGCAAAGTTAGCACGGTCGTACTGAGGCGCGCTTTCCATGACTTTTAACATTTGATATAACAGATTGGAGGCTACATGTGATTACATAGGGTTTTAAACACTTCTGGATTTAGCCTCTTTATAAGAATATACTGTTGCCCAATTCTGTTCACTTTTGAGTGTGACACCGGGTACAATTGTTTTGCACTGATTAACGAACAAAATATGATCTTATTCCCACAAAGAGAAAGAAAACACCTCAGCCGAGAAATGTGATATTGTGAATATAGTTATAGCTCAAACCGTGTAAAATTACTCTGGTAAAGCCAGGTAAACCATGGTTTACATTGATCTACGCTGGTAAAATATACTAAAGTCAGATAGACAATGCTATACTCTGGTAAAAGCCATGTAAAATCCATGTAAAAAGGATATACCGTTGTAAATTCTAAGTAAAGTCATGAAGTACCCCACTTACATTATACTCTGGTCAATCCTGCTGTATTACCACGCCATAGAAAACATTAACCAACATGGGAGCCTATGTACCAGCAATTTCGAGATTGGGTGGACTCCACTTTGCAGAGTTGTTTCCTTTTTGGACTTAAATATACACCCAAACTCTTGTCCATGGTTGAAATACGTTTTGTATGATACTATATAATGTAGAACTTAGTTATTCTCAAAATCCATCTCTGACTGGAACCAACCCATATACAAAGCACCATTGTCGGGGGGGGATACAACATTTGCAGGAAGGTATGCCGGGGTGGGTGGGTTGTACGAGCGGCATTTTTTGGTTTACAAATTCATGCAATTTTTTTTACTAAAGACCATTTGTGCCCATATTTAACATTCATAACAGTTTAAAACATATTATAACTGCAAAAAACACCATAGTTATGTTACTGAGGCCTCATATCATGGGCCTTAATGGAAATGATCTTAAGCTACGACATGGTGCATATCATGAATATGGGACGGTGAGGTGAAAAACTTCCTTCCCAACACCGTTTGGAAAGAAGCATCGAGAAAGTAAAATTGAAATAAATAAATTTGTCTTGATGTAACTAAGGCATTTAAGCTTAGATCATTGTGTGCATTGAACAAGAGCAAGCAAATGTCTCAAACATTAATGTGACGATCAATGGCTACAAAATAACTTTCATCAGTGCATCAAACTAATCAGTGCCTGTAATTTAGTATAATTGAAGTTGCTCCACTATAGACTAACACAAGTGGTATAGAATAATGCTAGATAATGGGCTGGTTGACATACTAATCAGGAAATAGTTCAAGCGTGGTAAATATCCTCTCTGTGTATTTATTTTCAAAATATGTCAGCTCTAGTTGAATGGGAGCTTAACAACTGATATGTCATGATATGTCTACAAAATGTCCCGAAAGTGAAGATTGAGTTCACTGTCCTGAGATGTTATATCAGCTTAAGTTCTAATACAATTATGTGCCACTTTTATTAAATATGTACAACTTTAGCTTTCTTTTCGATGTTGCAAATAAATACTTATTTTAAAATTACTAGTATTTCATGCTTCATGTGTTCAATATTCCCAGTTCAACCTCTCTAGGGGGCCTCGGTGGCTCAATCGGTTAGGGGTACAACTCCAAGCCGTTTCGCCTTCCAGCGCTGGCGATAAGGGTTCAAATCCACATGTTTCCATCGTGGACTTTGTAACCCGAAATCGTTATCTGGGAAAGTTGCCAGTTACTTGCCGATGGCCGGTGGTTTGCCGCACATGGTCGACGAGTTTGTCAGCCATTGAAATCACTGTTAGATTAGCCGTAAGTGTGCGGATTTCCTCCACCATTAAAACTGACAATGTCGTGATATGGCCTTAGTGGCTAAAGCGACATAAAACCCCAATCAATCAATCAATCAATCAATCAACCTCTCTAAAGTTTACTTTTGGTGTTTTAGCCGCCCCATGCATGCATGCCCTGACATACATACCCATGTATGTAGGCCGCTGCTCTGAGAATGTTTGAATCATATGTCTGTGCGTGTATATTTGCATTTTCTTGTCTCTTATTTGTGCTGCAAATTGATATATTTTCCACATTCACAGCTTTCTTTGGAGCAAAGAGATGTGTTCGTATATTTATGATTTGATAAATTGAGCACTAATGATTGACCGCCAATCATTGGATAGATGTGAAACGACCGCCTTGCAACGATAGTTCCCAATCAGAACACACATATGGGTGCAAATCTCTACGCTCCAACGAAAGGTGAAAATGTGGAAATACTGTTTGGCGTCATATATCATATACAATTATGCTCACCCTCACCATCGCCACTCTCGACATGTGACTGTCTGGTTACATTCTCGATAGCCGTTGTTGCTGTTGTTACGATGTCCTTTGGGTCCGAGGTCTCACCAGTTTTGGGAATTCTTGAGCAATTCACACTTATCGGGTGTTGCGTGGCTATGATATAGAAACATAACATTTTGAAGATTTCCAAAAGTGAAAATAATGCTCACGGTCACACAATGTGTGTTCGTCAATATGTGTTTCAATGATCCTTTAAATTATCAGTGATGAGAAGAGCCAAAATAAGCAGAAATGGATCACTGTAGTCCGGCATGCAGACAAACCGCGATTTGTTCCCAATGCGTGTTTTTTTCTTTTCGGATTCCGGTGATCCATGCAGGGCACCATTCTGAAGACTGCACTGGCTGACTAGAAATTCGAGTAAATCAAAGATGATGCCACAAGGAGATGTTTTCTATTGCAAAAGAAACCGAACAGCATAGCGTTAACATTGGAATTGGCTTATTGACTGTGATTCAAGTTTGACCTTTATTAATTTACATTTGACGTCTATTTATTTTAAAGGACTCCTATTAAAGTGGCGTGAAACACCCCGGTAGTTGATCAAATATAAATGGAGAATAATCTTGTTCAAAGTAGTAATTTTTACAAATATTATATCCAAATTGACAACACACACCGTCATTCTTATAATTTAATTAAATGCAGTAACTCTCGATGGCGAAATCGTTTTCGTTAGTTTATTGGCGATAGATGCGTCCCGAATCGAGTAGTAAATATTTACATTTGAGCGTAGTTCAGACGATGTTTTCTATGGAGTGGTATGGTGGATTTGTTTCAGATTTTCGGCGATGTTAGTAGAATGTTACATTCATCCAGTTGGCATAGCGCCTGGATACTAACTTATCAGGTTCACGCACCCGAACAAGCACATACTATGTCTTTAAATTGGAATTGACATATTGGCTGTAATTCGAACTTCATTAATTTTTATTTGACGTCTATCAAATTGGAATTAACTTATTGATTATTTGTACCTATTGCTTTTTAGTTGACGTATTTTTCAGACCAAATGGCCGCCATCGAAATTAGGAAATATCTTGCTTTACCCACGTGATCTACACGTGAAAGTGTTTGTTTCTGACACACATATTAGAGAGGGTCCAATTTCATGAAATAAGAAATTAAGATGATCCTAAGATGGACTTAATCTAATACGTAAGGTGAATCTTATAATGCATCTTTTCCGTTTCTCGAACGCGTTTATAACAGTCTTAAATCTATCTTAAGTAGGAAGTTAAGTTCCCGCGCTTTTAGACTGGCCCGCGTCCATTTATTACAGCTATGCTAAGAAAATATTGGTTCCGTGTATGATATATGCCTATAGGTTGTCTGGTTTTAGGTATTAGGGCGTGTCTAAGAATAATTAGGAAATTGCAATGCAAAGGCGATAATCAGCCACTATACTGATGATCGCCTTTTCATTGCATATATACGTACGGTGTGCGCTTTTTAACTGCATGTGTTTTCGCGTCAGTTTCCATTCACATGCACACATATAGCTAAATGATTCTAATGCTTATCATATAGAAGCAGAACGAGATCCAATGTGTTAAGGGTCAGATGCACGTTTTGCCAAAAAATGGCTGAAAACATAATTTTTCTATGAGCCAAAAACAACAATGTAAAAAAGAAAATGCATTGCAACCACATCTTACATAGTTCAGTGTCACACATAGAATGTGTTGGCGAACAATTTTAGTGTTCCCAATGTGTGGTTTTTTAAATAAAACACTTTAATTTGACAAATTTGGGAAATATATGGGAAAAATAACATGTCTTTGGGTACCGAGAACTTCAAAATAACTAAACATATTGACCTGAAGTATGGACTATTGTATGCTATAGGATCTGGTGTACATGAGAGGAGCCTTTGTTTTTTCGTCAAATGAGCTGTTCAGCCATTAGAGACTGATTGCAAGATGACGACAATCTACACAGTGGTCGCCATGATAAACACAGGCAAGTACAATTCATCATGCTTTCTAATTGCCGAGTAAAAAGACAAATATCGTAACATACATACCCGATCGTCAAGGAGTTATGTGGGAAAAAATATCAGGAGAAGTCATATTGGCATTAATAACTTCCATTTAAATTAATTCTATCAACAATAGATCGATTAGAAACCGAATATCGCCAGGTGAATTATTTTTTTAATATTTGTGCAATCTATCGAAAATAAGCTTGATATCATTGCGACAATATTAAAACGGCATAATGATCTCTTAAAATTGTCATATTGAATATGGTTAGACTGTTCTGGTTTATTTACATTGTTTATGTACACAGAATATTAAAATATACTTTTGTTCTACGCAAAATACTGGGAACTATATAGCACGGTGTATATACGACAGTGGTGAGTCAGTTTCCGGTAATCAGAGAAATAAGTGTAAACAGATGTGTTTTTCAGCTGCATATTGGCGAATTAAGGCTGGATCTAACGCCCGATATTGCTCGCAATAATGACTCACATTCAAGACTAAGTCACGTTGAACATGTTAGCATTGGTGGTACCGACGATCCCATGAAGGATGGTGTACTTTGATGTAAGTTTGTCTATTTTCTTGCACGTTTTGTTGTTGTTTACAAAATGGCGGACACAACAAACATGTAGACCACACTGCATTAATGTATACAAAAACGTACAAAACTAAACTGTTGAAGCGCCAGTTATATATATAGTATATTTTTATCATCATAATCATTATTGTCAATTTTTTTTCCATTTGTTATTTCTGATAAAAAATTGAATACTGTTGCCAAGTTCTGGTCACATGCTATTTTGTATTGCTGACCAGTGGACACACCACAATTTATTTTTACAATTTGGAGGACCAAGGTCTATATATTTTGTTCTATTTTGGTTGTAATCAATTATAATAGTTGATTTTATAATACTATCAAGTGCCTAGTAATCGTGTTCATGTCTTTACTTTAGTTATGGATGGGGGTTTAGGCTGAAAGTGAAATTAATAATTATAATATTAATAGTGTCAGATCACATGGCAATTTCATTCTGTCTCAATGTCAAATAATACAAGTGATCATTGGGAATTTTCTCCAAATTAATAATCATGTTGGCACTATTACCAGGCACCCGAATGACCTGATAGTAATTCAACTATACTAGTTGAATATGTATATTATGTATTACGGTTTCATGGATCTTCAAAACAAGGGAAATAATCCAACCATAAATACCATATATGTGACTTACTAGATCATGCCATGAATCGGTACGTATGGGCATAGCCAGAGTAGAGATTCATGGCATGATCTAACACGACACAAATGATTCTAAAGCCTGTTCAGTTACTATATTATTGTTACACTTCAATGTGGCTGCATGTTCAAGGATCTCATAATTTATGCACATATGGGAAGAAAATTGGTTCGATATCGTCATATTTAACTATTTATATTTAGTCAAATGTAGGATGTGCCAAACCTGGTTATAATGTTACAGGTACAGGTACTCAGCTTGCATGTAGCCTACATGATCGACATTTTGGGAACAGGTAGTGAAAGAGTTACCATTCATTGACTGGTATATATAATGCTGGAGTATTATATATACCCCTCCCCACAAAACAAATTTGGTCCAAACAGTTGGAAATAAATGTATTAAATCTCACGAAATAATAATAGTTGGAAAATTCACAACAATAATATGTAGAAATTGTTCTTACAGTTTTAATTTTGCCAATAATCACATAGTTTCATATTTTTGACCCAAATCTTAAACTAAATGGCCATCAGTTGGAAATGTTCAACTTTAGGGGTATCATTTGGAAATTTCCCCACCCTCAACAGAGCCCTCTAGATATGTTTATGTGTGTACTGGTTACATGGTATAATAAATTACATCTGTGCATTATGTTAGTAATTAATATGCAGCAATCTGATTTTCCACCACATGTGGAATATTATTGCAACTTAACCCTCAAACGAATATTTTAACTCACTCCGTGTTATGTTAATTTTCATAAAATATTGCTTTTGGATTTGTTAACCTGCAAAATGTTTTGTCTCAATTACAGTTGACTGAACACTAACACACTGGCTTGTCATGGGGTTGTCCTGTACCCTGTAGGAGAAGGGCAATGAAAGGTTGGGATTGTCCTGTACCAGGTAGGAGAAGTGCAATGAGAGGTTAATTCCTGATTACCTGTAACTGTCAACATTTACAGGTAAGATGAGATAGATAATTTCAATTCATTAAGGCGGATATACCACAATTAGCTGGAAACAAATGTTTTGAACATCCCATCACATTTATTAGCATTAAATAACAGTTGCGATTCTGTCACCCCCCCCCTCTGTACCTATATAATAGTATATCTCTGTTATGCTTGCACCAGACTTAATGAACCACAGGAGTTGTCGCGTGGACTGGGGTCTTTGTTAAGTTCAGTCTAAAATACATGTGAATTATCAAAATATCTTTTGTTTTATTTTATCATGTCGCCGCCAATAGCAAAGAAACATTCAGGATCTCTGACATTTTATATGAAATTTAAAATAATGAAATTGAGTTGAGCTTGTATGAAAATAAAACCATAGTTGTACATGTATGTTAGATTTTATCCAAATATTTCAATTAGTACCAGTATATAGGGCGATTCAGATCAACATGGAACTATCAAGTAATTAAATGAAACCTCCAACAGTTGCTGAAACCCATTTGAGGTGTTCATTAAATCTAATTTGTAGTCCCCGCCCCATAAGGCATTTTACAAGGCATTGAGAATGGCCACTCAACGCTTCATGTACATACATTATGTGTGTAATATATGGTGTCTAATGCGAATTTACCCCGAGAGAGCTTTTGTTATTTTATTTGTGTAAATGTGCTATCAATGTTAAGAAAATTTGTATTAAAATTTGGCTGTCTCTTATATAGGTGATTGAAATAACTTGGATTCAAAGAAATGGAATCCTTGCCATTTGTAATCATTGACAATGCCGACTAACTGTGAGGTTGCTTTGCTTATACCAGTGGGTGCTACAATAGCAGATGAGCAGGTATGTAATTTAATTTAGCGTCAATACTGCACATTGATACACGCTATGACCTCCAAAAGTTATGTGCGTATTTTTGGTATAATCCATTACCCATGGTCCATCATATGACAAATACATTACCTTACAGAAAGGGACACATTTGAGGTCAATATAAACTGTATTTCAACAGACTTATCACCAATATGCAATGGCATAGTGAGATTGATTAGGCCAAAATAAAAAGACCTGTGTTTCTGGTGACCCGCCTGCCCCTATTCAGGCGCCCCGATCGTTTTCATTTTATTGATTTTGCAAAATTAGTACGCATCCGATTTTATTTTCCTTGTAAACTGATTCATTTCCTAAAAAATGGACACATCGCGTGTACTGTTAAACTGGAAATTATACCACACTTCAGTTAGATCACAGCTGAATCAAATAAATTTGTTTATTGTTTTATTGAAGGAGAAGAAGTCCGGGAGGAGGGGGGCTATTCATATTTATTTTGAGCAAAGTTGAAAATAAAATGAAAAAATAAAATAAAATGAAAAGACACCCGCCCGCCCCTATTTTTTCTTGCATGTCACCAGAAACACGGGTATATATTTTTTGGCCTTACTTTGATATAGTTGGAATACTTTGCATCACTGGGATACCTCAGTCCTGTGATAAAACCACAGAATGTCAGAAGCCAATATTTGTGATTTATTCATGTGTATTTATTTTGTCAATTCAGTTAAAGGCACGTGCGGCCTTAATTGTCGAAAATATTCATTTTTGTTCCAAACACCGTAAACAGAAAAACAGTAAAACGCATACAGCTCCGTTCACATATACCATGACCATCGCGTAAACAGCATGTTATCATAGAGACCTACTATATTTTACCTAAGAAGAGACTGATTGTGTTACAGAAGACAGCACAATGCTACTGGCTAATCACACACAAATTGCATTAACGCTCTTTATTAGTTCCATATCAGGTATTCACCAACAAAGAACGCTCTTTATGTTTACCATCATAATATAAACAAACACCAGAAAAGTAACTTTTTATGCCTTTGTTTACATAACAATGGTCAAACATATGACCATAACGTACTGTTTATGTGATATTTCTTATTTGTATACGGACAAAGTCTATCTACATTATGATGTTCTTTCTGTTTGTGGCGGTTTTTGACGGGTGGAGATATTTTCACAGGATACCCACCGCCAAGGCCAACCGTGTCTTTAAGTATGATATCAATGACAATCTATCATATGTTAATACCTTTGTTGAGAGTGACTGCGCAGTGGGGCAAATCGGAATAAAATAGAACGGATCTGTTTTTTATACGGCTTCCCCAGATATGAATGCCTAAAACAATAGAATATAGTTCCAAAACAGAAATGTTTAATGATCTCTCATGTGATGACCATTCCCCGACCGTATATTCTGGATAAAAAATCGTGGCATATCCAGCTGAGGCTGCCGCGTCTGTATGAAATTGTAACATGCTCGAGGTTGTGAAATGACGACCGAGGAAGAATGAGGTTCCATTGAAATGTTCCAAGAACAATAGCCAGATTTTTAAGTCGAGCTTCACTTCGCGAGTGATTCTTATTCTGTGGTGTAATTTAATTATGCCCATTGTTTTGTTGATAAGACGACGCAGAAAGATTCTCCCTGGCCATATCACAGAACAAGTAAAGTTTAAGAGCCCGATGATCGATAAAAATTCTCGGAGTGTGGCCTTGCTTCTGGCTAAAAGTGAACAAATGCGATGAGCGCACTCAAGTAGTTTATCGCGGGGGGGGGGGGAGTGATGTACACATCTCAACTGTATCCAATTGAATCCCGAGAAAGGTAATAACGGTGGATGGAGAAATGGTTTTCTCGTGTGCAATTGGCACACGTAATTGGTCACAAATGTTGAGAAATGAACGTAAATAGGCTTCACAAACGGATTCCGAAGGAGCGATGAGGCAGAAATCGTCTAGATAGTGTACGCAGTTGTAAATTGCGAGTTTCTTTTTAGCTATCGATTCAAGAGCGGAACTGAAAGCCTCGAAATTGTGGCAACTGGACGAATCCCCCATTGGCAAACACCGGTCAAAAAAGTACCGATCATTAAATTTAAAGTCAAGAAGGTGATAATCGTCCGGGTGCGAAACGAGGACACTGAAAGCAGAAAGAATATCAACTTTGCTGCAGTGCGATCCACTTGGTAGCTTTTGAATAACATCAATCGCATCTTGGATCGAGGCATAAGATACTGATTTGTACTCAATGTTAATGTGGTCATTGACTGAATCCCCATGTGGATTGGATAAATGGTGTATTAAGCGATATTCACCAGATTGTTTTTTTTTGGCACCACACCTATTGGGGAGACAATGAAATTAGGTAGGGTGAGTCGTGAATGGATCGGCTATTCTACCCAAGGATAAATCCTTGTCAATTTTCATTGCAACGATCTCCGGAAACTCAAGCGCCGATTTTAAATTGGGAGACTCGCGAGACTTTTCGTCCCCTTCGTAGCCCATTCGGAAGCCGTTGGTGAAACCTTCAATCAGAAATGCCTGGTTGTGATAACCAGACAACAACTCATTTAGTAATGGAATGAATATTGGTGTTGGCAGTTTTTGTCTGTGTATTTCTAATGAACGGTGTAGGCTTAGGTCCCCCCTTGTTGTAGGGAGGTTTGAAATTTGTGGTATTACCCCGGCGGGAACATTTAGTGAAGCTGTGGGGCTGCTTGCACTGGAAGCAGCTGTGTGAGAAGTTGCATCCTGCGCAAAATTTGCCTCTATGGAAGTCCCAACAATAGCCATTTGGTATCGAGTTTTTGGTTTTTTGAAAAGAATTTGGATGCTTTGTACCGAAAGATCGATCCGGTTGAGGAGGAGTAAATTCAGGTACCCTGGGGGCAGCCTGCATGTATAACTCCCATTGGATGTGATCCCACGATAAATTTGGGTTGAATTGTCGCAGAAGACGGAATTGGCGATCGTAAAAAGACCAACTGTACCCGCCCGGGCCATACGTCTAATGCGCATGATATAACTGAACATACTTGAAATGTGGTTTGGAAATCTTGTACAGTAAATTGTAGCAAAAATTATAAAGGCATCGAGCCACTGGGTTGATGTCTGAAATAATTTTTGGTTGTTTTTGCTGGACAAAAACTGCCTGTGGACCAATAAGACTCATATTCACTGGAAAAGAAACATCGGAATTAGTATTATTGTTGTCTGGAAGTAAAGACGCCAAGGGAACGAACTCGTTGGCCCAAATCTGAGTCCGTAATTTAACAGGCACATGAGCGTCAAGGGGCGAGGCCATGGAGATGAAGTCAAGCTGAGGCATACCGAACTGGTTCGGGGAGCCGATACTGTCCGAATGTCATGGTTGGAAGTTGGGAGGCTGTGAGGCAGCAGGCATCTGTGATGTAGAAGCAGCAGCAACCGGCCAAGGCTGAGGGCAGCCAGGGAACGAAGGAGCAGTCAGATTATGGTCGGAAAGCCAGGACGGTCCAGGTGAAGAAGCGGGAAGTCCAAACTGCCCGCCCGGATGAATAGGAGGGACCACCGCAGGGGTGATAACAGAAGTCACTGTTGTGGGAAGACAGTAAGTGCACGTTGGTGACGAATGCAGCGACTGAACTACCGAAACCATGTAAGCTGGTGAAGTAGACGGGAGCGAACCCGACCAAGGAGGTAGCACAGCGGAGTTCAAAGGGGGGGGGGACACCGGCAAAAGTGTGCTGTGAAGAAGTCCATGGCGGCAAAGGCGACGCATGCCATGAAGGTAGTGAACTGGCGCCGGCACCGAGGAAGCAGCAGGAGGTAGAAAACCACCAGGTGGTAAACTACCACTAAGTTGAGACGGACCAGGGCTGGTCAATGAGCCTGTACTGATAGTCGGCATATCAGGATTTGATGAGCAGGCGGCCCTAGCTGGTGGACGACCACGACGTTTCCGTTGAATTGGTGCTCGACTGGAGCAGCTGACCATGTGAGCTTGGGAGGCATAATGGTAACTGGTGGTGACTGCGTCGGAAGACTGACTGTAAAAAGAAAAAAAGACCCAGACAAGTAATATTATTAGAGCTGGCAACAGTAGCATTTATAGACATAACCAAGCTTGGAAAGCAGCCTTTTGAAAAATGGTCGGCTGTCATTAAGAGTGCCAGGAACTCGCCAGAGTATTATATAATTGTAAACCATAGGTGTGTGTTCCGAACCAAAATTAATTGGAAAAATATATAATACCATGATGTGGCAGTACTAAAACTGGCAATAAAAAGTCAAAATATACTCTGACAGTACGAAAAAACAAAATGTAGGTGCTTGAAAAAGTTTTGGGATAAAACAAGTATACACCCAAAACATGAGTCCCAGAAGGGTGGTACGCATGGACCAGAACGATCGCAGAAAAAACAAATAAATAAAATAAAAATAATATACATATGTATATATATATATACATGTATATAATAAGATGTCAATGTCCATGTATAACCTGCGGTCGACAGACTGGACAGCGTAACTCTGAATAGACAGGGTTGTGTTGTTATTGGGGAAAACACACTGTTGGTGTGACAGAAAGACAAATGACACTACCAAGGAAAGTTGTGAACTATGTGCATATTCATCAAAAATATATAACAAAATCTAAGAAAGCATAATGATTAAGCTGTAACAGAACCAATCGGTGACTCAATATAGCCCTCTCGTATGCCAAGGTAGGACAATGAGAAAAGCCATTTATTTGTAATTATTATTGATTTTTTTTTTTTTTGAAATTTGACGATGAGTGAGATTTTCTACGACTGGCTGCAAGCTGGAGATGTATTGTAACCAATGGGCCATCTTGTTGGCAATGGCTGAATAAATATGATAGCACATGCACATAATTGTTATCTGAAATTATAAATGGAAGCACTACATTAAAGTCGGCAGCTACATTAAAAATCAGCAGCTACATGTAAATAAAATAGCATAAGACTAACTGCAAACCATTTAGGTGTCAGTAGAAAAGCTGAGGATCAAATAGCATGCGATGAGCTACTAAAAACAGCAGCTACATGTAAATAAAGTAGCATGAGAGTAACTGCAAACCATTTAGGTGTCAGTAGCAAAACATAGCTGTAGGAGAAAATAGCATGCAAAAAGCTCCTGAAAATAAATCGTGACCAAATAGGCCAGATATTAACCAGTTAATAGTCAAGCGTCAGAGTCCCTTCAAACTCTGCACCGGTAAATTCATGAGACTTCCTTTTGAAATTTATCACACAAATGTGTTGTCAATTCTGACTAGCCAGCCAATTAAACGGCCAAGTGAAAACAAAAACTGTGATTTACTATTAACAATTGATGACGTATTATTCCCTTTACGTATGTACATGTACATGTATGTTAAATGCTTGTTGAAATGACAGAATGACAGTTAATATTAAAACTGGCTACATGTAAGTAACCAAAGAGGTGCCAGACAGAAAGGAAGTCTCGTGAACCGGCTAATGCAATGACAACGTAAGTAGATAATAAATGTAACTTACGACTGGTGCTAATCTAAGCAGAAGCATGCATAGGGTGACAGAAGCAGCACCCAACGTCAAGCTCGGTGTGAGGGCACAAAATCAAAAATAGCCCGTGGTAGAGGGTGGAGGTTAAATACCATTTGAGGTACAAAAGTTTTATTTTGCCGCCGAGGAGCCCCAAGGGGACGATGCACCCAAGCCAGAGAGGCGATACCGTAGTTAATGACATCCCGAATACTGTATAAATACAGAATTTGATAATTTCCCTTGAGGTGGACACCGTCCCGATGAAGGTGCAGGGGCTCATCGGTAAAGCGTCTGTGGGGCCACGACTCCCACTGAGAAAAAGATTGAGTTAAAGCAAAGTCTATTGTGTCATTGAGCTCATTTACGTGGCTGTTGTAAAGGTCAATATGCTTTGGCCCCCGCACCGAAAGCCGATGAAAAACCTGGCTAACCAGGATTTTTTGCACACTATGGATGGACCGCAGGACGGTGCAGAACCCCACTAAATCTTCTACCACACCCACCGGATCCCTCCAGCAAAGATCATTGCTCCCGACCTGCAAGATCACTACATGGGGGTAGAATGACCTAAGATTTGCCTGGAGGGATAAAAGGTCCCAGACTTGAGCGCCCCTCTGTAGAAAAATTGAACAATAACGGGGACGCCCGCATAATAGATGAGCGGTCTTGGCCCCAACGGGGCTTATTTTTCGAGTTTAATTTTTTTCTTTACACACGGAATAATTATACATCATATGAAAGTAGAAGATGTAGGCTTCATGTTCCGCCCTGCTGTAAAATGTGAAAGTGGTGCCGTTGCCATGGAAACAGAATGTAAACAATGTAGACACAGTTTTATATTAAACCATTTCCGCAAATGGTAGAAACTAATTTAAGCCCATTCTAGGACAGGAACAGACGTTGAAGATCATTTATTGATGATTTGTCCACTATAAATATGTTCCAACGATTCCAGTATTAAATAGGATGCACAGTATATAGGTCATATGGGTCTTTATTGCCATTTTGGGGTGAAAAATGGTGATTTTTGCAAAAAATGCGATAATTTTGAATTGGAACATTTATTGAATACTACATTGGTTACAGTAATAATTTATGCATTAGTATGATGGCATCATACGTGTACTTAAAATTAATTTGGATAAAACTGCCGAAAAGGCCCAATACCAAGAGAAATACCTGTTACCATGGAAACGATATTTAAAAATACAAAAAATGCCGTTATTGGAAAGAAATGAAGACCTATAACCCTTGCGACACAATATAACTTTTTGAAATTTGTTTTTTATGACATGCACTTTTAATCCGGACTTCTGTGTTGGTTAATTGATGCGGTTTATTCAGCTGTTGTCATGGAAACGGACCAAATTTCGCCAAATATTGATGTTTTTTCCCATAGAGCTGACATTTAAAGCATGTAATTTTATGAAGCAAAGCGTATTATGACAACCCGTTATAGATGTCTCAAAACCTTTTTCAAAGATTACTATTTCCCAATTATCCCAGTAGTAGCTAGGATGCACATATAGGATATGAAGGTTTTATTGCCATTTTGGGGTAAAAACTGTTAATTTTTGCAAAATGCGATAATTTTGGAATTGAAACATTTATTTGATACTATATTGGTTACAGTAATAATTTATACATATTATTAGTAATTATATTAATCTACTTAGTCAGTATATGCGGTCAGTTAGTCATTATATGCACATAATTAGTCAATATTTGGTCAGTTAGTCATTATATGCAGCTGCTTGGTCAATATATGCGGATAGTTAGTCATTATATGCAACTACTTAGTCAATATATGTGGTCAGTTAGTCATTATATGCAGCTATTTAGTCAATATATGCGGATAGTTAGTCAATATAAGCAGTTAGTTGGTCATTATGTGTAGATACTTAGTCAACATGTGTGGTTAGTTAGTCATTATATGCAGTTACTCAGTCAATATAAGCAGTTAGTTAGTCATTATATGCAGTTACTTAGTCAATATAAGCAGTTAGTTAGTCATTATATGCAGCTACTTAGTCAATATATGCGGTTAGTTAGTCATTATATGCAGTTCCTTTGTCAATATATGTGTTAGTCAGTCATTATATGCAACTACTTAGTCAATATATGTGATCAGTTAGTCATTATATGCAGCTACTTAGTCAATATATGCGGCTGGATAGTCATTATATGCAGCTACTTTGTCAATATATGTGGTCAGTTTGTCATTATATGCAGCTACTTAGACAAAGTAGATGCATATATTGACTAACTAACCATATATATTGATAAATTAGCTGCATATATTGTCAATGCAATTGCACATTTTGACAAAGTAGATGTATATATTGACTAACTGACCACATTTATTGACAAAGAAACTGCATATACTGACTAACTAGCCACATATATTGACTAATTATCTACACATAATGACTAACTAACCACATTTATTGACTAAGTAGCTGCATATAATGACTAACTAACTGCATGTATTGACTAAGTAGCTGCATATAATGACTAACTAACTGCATATATTGACTAAGTAGCTGCATATAATGACTAACTGACCACATATATTGTGCATCCTATTTAATAATGGAATCGTTGGAACATAGTTATAGTGGACAAATCATCAATAAATGATCTTCAACGTCTGTTCCTGTCCTAGAATGGGCTTAAATTAGTTTTTACCATTTGCGGAAATGGTTTAATATCAAACTGTGTCTACATTGTTTACATTCTGTTTCCATGGCAACGGCACCACTTTCACATTTTACAGCAGGGCGGAACATGAAGCCTACATCTTCTACTTTCATATGATATATAATTTTTCCGTGTGTAAAAGAAAAAAAAAAAAAAATTCTGGTCAAGACCGCTCCTCTATAATCCACAACGTGTAGCTCGGCAAAATTTTGGCCGACGAAAAAGCCGGAATGGTCCACAAAACCAAAGCTAGAACAAACTCGGCAGACGAACGAATGTCCGACCACCGCCACCCGAATTTCGATGGCCGGAATTGCAAAAGCCATGCCGTATGTTTAGAAAAGCGGACAAGAAAAAGGACGGCTCCCAAATTAATTTCAATATAAGTTCAATATAAGTAAGGCCAATAAACGAGCTTGACGATGGGCACTTACCTTCACCAAAGGCGAATTAAAAGAAAAAGTTGTGAGAAAGTATATGCTTCTGCACCTTGTGAGAAAAATATAGGGAATGAATTACTTACATCGTAGTTTCGTGTTCGTGCGCATCAAAAAATATAGTTCTGTAGAAAAAGTGAGATATTCTTGCGAACGGCATTATTAAATAAAAGACGGAGGGAGGAAAACATTGACGGACGTGTATCAGACTGAATTTAGTTATAACTGTCGGTTGGTAGATTGATCTGGAACTATTGCACAATCAGTTGACATAAACAATGCGTATTCTTTTTTTTAAAGTAGTGCTTCGGCTGTTTACGTGTGAGATCTCGCCAGATCTCGCTGGCTGAGCGACTTGTATCGAGAGGTAGCGCGAAATACGAAATAGATTAGCGAGTCGTAATCAAGGTTCGCGCTGCCACTTGCCAAATTTGCCAATGGCAAAAAATATTTTAATTTGGCAAAAGTTTTGGCAAGTCACTTTTTAAATTCTCAAGAAAAAAAACTATTGGTCACTCATGACATTAATTTCAGGAAACCATTCCAATTAGCTGTGGTCTATAGGGTTAGAAAATGTTGACACCTTTATCAAGATGCAGGTAATCTGATAGCATTAATATCGATGAGATTACTATATAATTTAATGTTGTGGTGTTTACATATAGATAATCCTCTTTTCTATTTCCCCTTCTGGTGAAGCAACCCTTCAACAATCGTATTGTTCGGTAAAATGGTTTGTTGTTCTATGATAAATCACAGTAGAGATGCGATAATTATTTAAAATTAACTGCTTTCCTATCGATAACAAAAGTGTTTCAAACAGCGCTTGTAGAAATATAAAACTCAATTTTTCAGAAAGTGATAGCATTTGGCAATTTCTGAAAGAATTTGGCAAAAAATATTTTCATTTGGCAAAATATTTGGCAAAAGTAAACTTCGGTCCAGCGCGAACCCTGGTCGTAATTGTAGGTGATGTAGCAGATATAAAACCCTTGGAACTTTCAGATCCAATGGTAATATACTATTCTACCCTATATCATACCTAAATTGTTGTAAAATGAGTAACGTGGAAATATTTTAACCCTAACCTACTGATAGGTCGCCATATCCGTTCACGGGTAACATAAAAATATGGATAAATATAACTTGAAAGCGATGTTTAAAGTCCCACTTAATTTTCGAAACCCCCAATAATTTTATATAATATATTATGCCATATTATATACCATTTGAAAGAGGTTGTTCAAAACATTGTATTATAAACTTATTCGGTGTAATAAACTGAGAACATGTTGTTTTTGTTGCTATAGCGTCTTGTGTTTTCTGTGTTAATTTTTCAATATTTTCAATGGAAGGGGAATTACATAAGATATAGAGTTATTCCCCTTCCATTGAATATACATTTTTAGTTTGAATTATGTTGGATTCTGGGAGCTATAACTGGGGGAATCTTTCTATGATTTCAGCTGTTTTCTATTTATCTATGGTCATATTCTGAGACATAGACGTTTCAAATGGTGATGAATTATAGTATTTCAAGCATATTTTATGGCATAGATTGTTATTAAAACCGTATATCAAGGTACTATTAAAATGATCGGCGACTCGAAAATTAAATGGGCCTATAACGTATACTTACGGCTTGTATATATGAATATGCAATAACGATGTGTTCGATTTCCTCTAACTTCTATCCCAATGTTTTTGCAACAGATTTTCTCGGAATTTTCCCCACATTGAAAATACAATGGCTCTGCTGAAGTTTGTGTCACCTTGATGTTAGAATAACATGTTGGGGTGTTATCGTCTTTGACATTGATTATAGCATGTGTCCCACCTTGGTTGCATGTGTTTTCGTTCCAATCATTGGTTTTGATATGCACATTACATTTTATGTGGACATCGTCCAGGGTTGCTCTACTCGATTGCAATAAGATGGTCTTTCCTTCCCGAGGCTCCTTTAATTCGTCCATGTACCAAACTGGAATTACAAATGTTCAAAAAGAAACTGATAACATAAAAAAAACACTGACGCGCATACACAACAGAGGTGTTAATGCAATGACAATAAACTGTACGTATATGAATTTTCGAGCGGAAAATACTAATTAACACTTTTGACTTTAATGAGTTTTCACGAGGCACGTTAATTCTCAGCACATGCAGTGAAGATTTGCTAAGCGCTATAATAACAGTTGCGGGATAGCTCAGTGGAGTGGAAACGGATATCTATTTAAAGTTGTTTTTACTCATATATGCCGATGATGTTTTTGTATTATTGGCCAACACTGCCTATTGTACACGTTGGAAATTGAATGTGAACATTGCTAAAACAAACGTTGTCGTCTTTGGACGTAAGCCGAAACACAAGCACCAGCTACCAACTTTCACGATTAAAGACCAAATCATTGAACAGGTTGATCATTTTAAGTACAGTGGAACCACATTCCACAAACGAAGATCTTTCGCAATGGAAAGGAATCTAAGGCCCGTTCCAAACGACGGATTTTTGTCGACTCGAATCTAATTGTATTAAATCCGTCGGTGATGCGTCTGCGGTCAATTTTGTTTCAGACGGACGCATCTTTGTCGCGTCGAATCTAATACATCGGTCGATTTATTTAAAGGTGCACTCCATGTTACCTTCACAAAATGGTCACGCGTAGATATAGAGGCCTATATATACCGGTATGTTATACATATATATATACTAAAATACAGTATAAATTATGTATAAATATATGCGCGATTGCAGCGCGAATATATGTGCATATGTATATGAGGATGTATATAGTACATATACTCATATAGTTATATAATATAATATAATAGGCGCTACAAATAAATGTTAGATCGTGCAACCAATTGCCATATATGTGTATACCATGCATGTAAATACAGGTATACAAGAATTATTATAAATCAGAGACCACCACCCCTACCCTTATAATAAGGAATACCGGAATATATGAATTATTACAAATAAGAGGTTACCACCCCTATACCCTCATAATAAGTAATGCCGGTATATATGAATTAAATAAGATCAGTGGTACCACCCCTACCCCTTATAATGAGGAATACCGGAATATATTAATTATATATTATAAATCATATGCTACCACCTATATATCCTTTATAATAAGGAATACTGGTATCTATGAATTATTATAAATCATAGGCTACCATCCCTACCCCTCATAATAAGTAATACCGGTTTATATAAATTATTATAAATCTGAGGCTACCACCCCTACCCCTTATAATAAGGAATACCGGTATTTATAAATTATAATAAATCGTAGGCTACCACTCTGCCCCTTAAAACAAGTAATACCTGAATATATCAATTATTATAAATAAGAGTTATACTACCGCTTTACCCCTCATAATAAGTAGTATCGGTATATATGAATTATTATAAATCAGTAGTACCACCTCTGCCCCTTATAATAAGTAATATCGCTAAATATTAATTATTATACATCAGAGACTACCACCCCTATTCCTTACAATAAGGAATATCGGTCTATATGAATTATTATAAATCAGTTGCTACAACCCCTACCTACCCCTTATACCGGTATATATGGATTATTCTAAAACATTGATACTATATCCATTATAAGATGTGAGTCAGTGACATGCCATGTTCGTTGAGGAATCAAACTACCAAAATAATTACAATTTGCACAATGTTACCTAAGCAATGCTTATAGATATATCTTTCTTTATGACAAAGAGAGCGTGCGACAAATGACGTCATGTGGGTATTTCCTCAGATAAGGGGAGCCCCCTCATTATTATACCATTAACATATCATTATCATATCATTTGCATTCGTTCTTCGGCAACTTTCGGCTCTTCTCGTCACATGTATTAGATTCGAGTCGTCAAAAATCCGTCGTTTGAAACCAAGACGGATTTCAGACGCATCACCGACGAAGATTCGTCTGAATTGGACGGAGATTCGTCTGTGATGCGTCTGACACGGATCTAATTGTTTCAAACGTCGCATTTTTGACGCATTTAATACAATTGTGGGTCTGGTATTAGATTCGAGTCGACAAAAATCCGTCGTTTGGAACGGGCCTAAGATGCCAATCCGCGAAAACAGCGATGTACGCATTACTCAATAAAGTCCGATATAATAAGCTCACTGCATGTAAAAAGTATCCTGGAGATCTACGAAAAATCGATTGTACCAATCATGACTTATGGAGCGGTGGTGTGGGGCTATGAAAACCTAACATGCTTTGAAAAACTGGAATTATGGTTCTTGAAATTCGCACTTAAACTGATAAAGTCCACACCGAATGCTTTCATTTATGGGGAACTAGGAATGTGTCCCATAACAGTGAAGATCAAAACCCGTTTCCTCTCGTACTGGGCTAAGCTTATTTCTATGCCGACTAATAGCTGGTTACCTCTTATGTTGTATTATGTTATGTATTGTTTATATTGTGATAATGTTTTTAATAAGTCATTGATTATCGGTATTCGGAATACCCTTAATTGCCTCGGCATGAGTATTTTTACTTTAAACATATTTTATTGTAAATTCATTTACAACGGAATTTGGGTACAAGTTTTAACAACTGTTTACTTATTTGGTCAGTAGCTTTAATGTAGTCACTGGTGGCAATTATTTATTCAATATTATCTTTCTTTTTTGTTGCTTTCCGTATAAAAGACCCGGTTGCCGGATATGATGTGAAAAGGTCTATCGTTTAGGTGTGTTCGTTGAGAATAATCCGGTTAAAAACGCTTTGTTGCAGCCATATGCCTGAACAATGCGTTATTGTTTGGACCAACCAATAAGTTATAAGCATGAAAAGCTTTAACCGCACAATTTCTGGCAAACTACGCGACATATACAAACAAGAATGGTGGACCACAATATCGAAATCAAGCAAATATACGGATTTTACCGGATTATAAAGTCAAACTTTGAAACAGAGAATTACCTAACCCTAGATGATAACAGAGCAGTTAACTATATTATGGCCTTCCGGACAAGAAACCACAAACTCCCTATAGAACATGGTACTTGGACAAATACAGATTACTCAGACCGAATTTGCACACTATGTAATCTTGAAATGGCGACGAATATCACATGGTACTGAAATGTAGGGAACTAAATGAACTTAAAATAAAATACACGAAACCCTACTTCTACCAAATACTTACCACTTACAAACTAGCCACTCTTTTCAACTCCCGAAATCAAAAGACAGTTAAAACTCTATCAGTGTATATTAAGAAGGTCATAGAAATATTCAAGTCCGCCTGAGGCTTATTATCACCCCGCCTGGCATACTGAAACAACCGAATACCGTCCAACCTTTCTATCTTCTTGTATTATGCCATATATAATATATACATGTATATCTGTACTGAAATATATTGTATATTATATCCATATATCTCTGTAATGTCTCGACTTGACGATCAGAATAAACTAATTGAATTGAATTGTGTGATGAATTTTCTACACAATGTTCATTCCATCCCAAAGCAATATGACATGTAACAACCTGCTTTCTGGCCGGTGTGAATACAATAATTCAAAAACGTGTGCGTGTTCTACAAACATTACAGGCCGCTAGGACACTTCCCCCAAATAGGGTGAACTTACTTTACTGGTGGCTTTTAGTAAATTTGATTCTTGGAACAATCATGATTAAAACTTTGGTTCAAACTGTCTATATTGTTAACACACCTTTTATTAGACACAAGATTAATCAGTAAATTATGTCTAAAGCCAACAAGGATCATAACTCCGATAAAAATGAGTGGATCAAACCCAAATTAGAACTTTACCTGTATGTTCATGTAAGTAAATCCATATATACCAAATTTGAAAACAATCGGAAACTAAAACTAGAGTTATCACCCGGAAACCAAAATAAATCGGCTAATTCAAAGTCGACAATCGTCAATTATTAAGTCGAGAAAGACCATAACTTAGGTAAAATGAGCAGACCTCACCACTGTTCGAACTTGATGTGTATTTTCATGTGAACAATCCACAAACATGTACCAAATTTGGATACAATCAGATGACTATAACTGAAGTTAGCATCCTGAATCCATCAAGGCGGGTGTAAGCACTGACGCCCAGACAGACGCATACACTGCATAATGGACGGACGGAGACCGATTATTTCTAGATAACGGGGGGGGGGGCAAATAGACAACCTACTGGCCAGAACTCAGGCAAAAACTATTGCACAAACCTAATTTTCTAACTCGTTCTAAATATTGTTGTGAAAGATCTATATACCAAATATGAATGGACTCGACGTTTGTTCAATTTATCGTGCTAATGGCCATATAACATTTCTAATAAAACAAATTCACAAACTAAGGCCCATAACTCACATTCAAATAATCAGACAAACCAGATATTAGAACTCGATCGAGAAAGTGTTGTAAGAGATCATAACACCAACTATAATTGAATCAGTTGACGTTTGTTCAAGTTATCGCGCTAACTGCTTTGAAATTGCAAAAAGAAAATAGACGAAGAGCCACAACCTTGGCAAAAATGTTGGTGTGGACCTGATTTTCTACATGAAGCTGTCGCAAATGTCTATAAACTCACATATACCAAGAATTGTCAATATCCATCCATAAACGGCAAAGTTATAGAAGATTATAGGGCTCGTCAAAACTTAAGTTGAGTTTTTGTCAAATTTTATATCGGTTAGCATTAGTTTGTTGTAATTAATCGATTCTGATAACAAAAGAAATTTGTGTGTTGTTGTAACTTGATGATATGGGGACCGTCTGATCGGATTGAGTACATTTAACATGGGTTTCACTCAAATAGAAAATTGGTTGTTGTGAATAGGCGAAATAATGAGGATAACACATGGACATCTAAACTTTACAGACAAAACAACATTAATATAACAAACAAACAAAAACGGTCGCACGTCCCCCGAATCGAGGTGGCATTTTTGGGATGTTGGCTTTCTTAAGAACAAAGAAGTCAACTTCTGGCAAAATTTTACTGCAACTAGACGATGTCTGTGCGTTCTCAAAGGTATTCAACACACCAAGTATCAATAGATTCTTTTGAAGATTGCTCACTTTATCATTAAGAGAACACAAATATTATTTCAATAAAGTCAAATAAAATCAAACTTGGCTTGCGTCTTCTCAAATGTACCAAATAATAAGAAATGCAGTTGAATGTTGCTCATCTTACCATCTGGACAATCTAAAGACATCTATTTCTAAGGCGATAAAGGGGCATAACTCCGTCAAAAATCATCGGACCGTGACCAAAATCGAACTTGACCTGCGTCTTCTCAAATGAGAACCACATACCAATTATTCAATTGAATATTGTTCAAGTTACCATAAGGACATCCCGAAGACATAGATTTCTGAGTCGAAAAAGGGGCATAACTGTGACCAAATTCGAACATGGTCTGGGTCTTATCAAATTTGAACCACGTACCGAATATCAGTAAAATCCGTTGAATTGATATTGCTCAAGTTATAAAGCGGACAACCCAGATGCACGAACGCACCGACACACGGACGGACGGACACAGCTCGTTTCTATATAGATCATGTCACGTATCTCTACTCTAGCCCTGTCCGTAGAAATCATATTCCACCAGTACAAAATCTGGGAACGTTCTGATGTTTTGACATGGAAGTGTATAACATTGAGAAAAAAAACAGTGCAGGTACTATATTTCTTATAGTTAGTGTATACCTCACTGTGTAGTAACTGATACATCGGAAGTCGTTATATCGCAGATTTGTGATGGTTCTTGACTGATTTGTGACGGTTCCTTATGATCCAAATTATACATTTTCGCGAGATTTTGACAGTTAAAACGCAATTTTTGAGCCATCTAGGTGATAATTCGATTAGTTTTTCTATTCCCCTCATAGTATATGGTCCCAATACGATGAAATACGATGACTATGATTTGGAAGAATACGTGAAAATAACCAAGTGAACACAACGAAATATCAGTTATGTTGAATTTACATCACTTATGATCAATTTCGGTGAGTTACACTGCCTTCTTATATATAATTATGTGTCAACAGTAGTAACAGAATCGTTCACTTTATTGTGACGCAAAGCATGCTATTTGACAAGAATGTCAATGTGAACTGCGAAGACTGATTTTTTCCTCAACAAAATGGTCGACTGATTCAAAATGGCCGCCACTTATTTTCAATATGGCAGCCACTTTTTATTTTAAATGGCCGCCACTGTTTTTTTTTCAAAAAGTCGCATTTTTCAGCTTGTATTAAACTTATACGAACCACGTGACTTCCATTCCTTATTCGAAAATGGCCGCCGCCCATGCAGAGGGGTTCATATAGGTGACCCATGCCATTTCTCGGTTCCTTTATATATTAAGGTCAAACAAAGGGTGTTGCAAGTTGCCCCCCCCCCCCCACATGTTTTAATTTCATTTGTCCACAATTGTCATTTCACCTTGAGGCAGTATGAACGATAAAGTGAGTCCGAGTTGATTTAGCCAGTCCGTGTGCCGGTATATAGTTTGTAATTAATTTCGTTTTAACTCTATTTTGGGCTTACTTGTGCAATTTGGGTTATTTATGTAAATGCTTCATATACAAATAGGCAGCTAAGCATATACGAGCGTATTAACATTTCACTCGATGATATTTTGGATGGTTCGATCGAAATGAAAACTATATTTAATAAAAATTAAATAAATACACATAAAACATGGTCTATTCCCATTATGTTGGTGCACAACTCCATGATAAAACATCACAAATTAATGTAAAAAGATTATGTGCTTATTGCTCGCTTGTTTTATTTGTTAAGTCGTTCCTTGTTTACGTATCATATAGTTTTTTTTTATTAAATAACATTTGATATTTTAATTTGATTTATTTCATTATTTATTCCTATGGGATCAAAATAGTTGGAAACTAAACATTGTAATCAGATGTAATCGAAAAGTAATCAGTTACATTTTACTAAATTAATTGTAATCGTAATCAATTACATTTGAAAAAAATGTAATCAATAATCGTAATCATGTAAATCAAAAGTGATTGTAATCGTAATCGATTACATTGGCATGTAATCGCCCAAACCCTGGCTAGAATTGAACACATATATCCCACCTGGAACTTTCAACAACAGACCTCCATTTATCAATTAAAGTCACTTGGTAGTTTGCGCTCCAAAATACGCGTAATAATAGTCGCTTTTTAAGTTTTCCCGATATAGAAATAGCTCGATAAATACTTTAATTACCTTTCTATGAGCAGTATAATAATGTCACAGAAATACACATTGGAGTCATGAAAAATACAACTTTGAAACCGATGTTTGGGTTCCCAAAAAAAAAACCATTTGCACGACATGGAACAGAAAAGAACGTTCCGTGTTACACTATTCTTGGTATGGTAGAAATAAAGAGCCTTTGTTTCACTTCTGTACGAAAAATTGTGAACAGTTGGAGTATGTATTTCTCAGAGCATATGAGGCCGGTATATATACTTATCAACATTTCTTGTATTTGCAACCAATCTTATAAAACATCCTTAAAAATTAATTAGACAAAATTTGGAAGCTCGAATGAGCCATGTACATTAAATTAATGCTCCAAATTATTGACACACATCGGGATATTTCCTTAGCTATCTTACAGAAGAATATACCATAGGTACAATTTATTCTCATGTTCGTCTTCAGAATGCGTTTCACAGTCGGTATGCCACCAAAAACAATGAAATTACGTTTACAAGGCTTGATTTTCAGTGATTACATGTTGATAATTACACGTTAACTCGCTATATCCGAGTTAATTGTGATCTAAAGTTCAGGTTTCAGTAAAACGGCACTTATGCAGCTTCTGTTCGTTCAAGAAAGTTTAATGTATTTAAGATATATATAATTATGGGTGATTTTGTCCCGAAAATGACAATTTTTAGTCATAAGTAACCGTAACAAATCAGTCAAGAACCATCATAATACCGGCGATAGAACCAGGGGGGGGGGGGGGGTTAGTAAAAAATTGCAGGAAGGTATGCCATTTTTTTGCATCTGGCATTTTCGTGGACCCACCACCCCCAAACCTGCAATTTATTTTATTTTAGTCCCAATTTTTTGACACCCACCCCCCAAATTTCACTAAAATTGGTCTAAAATCTCATAAAACTATACTGATATCACTCTTATGACTGGGAATGATCTCAATTAGTTCAAATAACAGTTTATCCTGTTTCAGAAGCTGTTTTAATTTTAAATATTTTTTTATAAATTGCTGATCATCTGTAAACCGAGGTCATTGTGCAGAATACACAAAATTTCATAATTTCTAACTATTTCCTGATTAGTCTGTCAATCAGCCCATTATCTAACATATTCCATACCACTTATGTTAGTCTACTGGAGCAACTTAGTTCTATTATATAAATATTAAACTAGCTGAAACATGCTCCCTTTGTGAGCCTATATTCAGCATCGGAGATACCTGTGGCCCCCTTTGTTGGACTTCGCACACATTTTGATCTTAGACAGACCCTTCACTTAGCAGCAGCCCCTTTGTGCACTTCAAGCACATTTGGTCATTGAAACATTTTGAGTTATATATATTGTTTTAATATACTTTTTTTAAAGATTGAATTCCTTGCTCAATTTAACAAAACCAATTTTATTTTATTTTTTTAAATTAAATTTTTTGAAACACTAATACCATTTAACATCCGCCATGGTACCCCGAGTCACCACACCAAATTCGGTTGAACTCGGTCCAGGAGTCTGAGAGAAAACACTCCGGACAGATCCTACTCGTTTATATATATATATGACAAGCAGTCACAGCACTATACCAGACTTGGATACTTTTGGTCTTGTGAGAGATCATCTGAGTTGAAAGACATGAAAATAATTCACTGATTGGATTGATGCACTGATTACATATATTTTCTACCCATTTATAGTCACATTAATGTTTGAGACAGTTGCTCGCTCTTTTTCCATGCACACAATGATCTAGGCATTAGTTGCATCAGGGCAAGTTTACTTATATATGCAAACTTAGGTCATTGTACAGGATACACACAATTCCATAATTTCTAACCATTTCCCGATTAGTCTGTCAACCAGCCCATTATCTAGCATTATGCCTTAACACTTTTGTTAGACTACTGGAGCAACCTCTTTTATAATAAATGACAAACAGTCGCTATGCCATACTTGGATATTTTAGGTGTTGTGAGAGTAACAGATCATATGAGTTGATAGACATACAAATATTTCACTGATTGGCTTGATGCACTGATGAACAGTGTGATGACAATTATATTCTAGCCATTGATAGTCACATTAATGTTTGAGGCAGTTGCTCTTTTTCCATGCACACAATGATCTTGGCTTTAGTTACATCAAGACAAGTTTATATATTTCAGTTTTACATTTTTTGAAGCTTCTTTCCGAAGGCTGTCGGGAAGGATTTTTTTCACCCCACCGTCCCATATGCAACATGCCATATAGCTCAATGTCATCTCTCCTGAGGCCCATATGATGTCCCAGTAACATAAATATGGTGCTTTTGCAGTTATAAATTCTTAGAATATGTTTTAAACTGTTACAAATGTCATATAAGTCCACAAAATGTCTTTAGTAAAAAAATTGCATGAGGGTGTAAAAAACGCGTTTTTTGCCCTTCGGGCCACCCAACACCCCGGCATACCTTCCTGCAAATTGTTTACTACCCCCCCCCGATGTAACAGCTCCTACACAGTGGTATACCTGTTCCTTAATAATGTACTTCACTGTCGGTTACGCGGTCCCCAACTCCAAATTACCCGATTTAAGTGACTGTCAGGGGGGGGGGGTCGGAAAAAAAATTCAGGCACGTATGGCATTTTTCCCCTTTCGATCATTTTTTGTACCCACCCACCCCCACCGCCAATTTTTTTCCGACCATTTTTTTACACCCACCCCCCCCCCTTTTAACACTAAAACAGAGATTTGCGGGGGGAAATTCACTGTAAACAGCTGTATATGAATTTCTGTGCATACTATTTATCATGGATGTTAACATGGACATGTAAATAGGAATGAGTCATTTGAGGTCATTCGGCCAAAAAAACATGGCTGTCAGCGGCCATCTTGGATTTCAAAATTTGCAACAAAATACAACACGATAACTGCCTGCAGTCAGTTTACAGTTAGAATTACATTATTTCTCTCATTCAAAGTGGTTTTGACGCCCAACTCATTGCTAAAACACTAAAAAACAAGCAGGAATTTTTTTTTTGAGTTGCGGAAAAAAAATGCTTTTTCACCCCCCCCCCCTGACTCTGAGCGATTTTGCTTTGCGTTGCTTACAATTTTGGAATTTATCCCTGGTAATTAATGCACTGTTTATTGCGATATAGGCTCACAAATGTCAAAAAGCAAGCAATCTCGAGCTGGGAACATTCACAGCATAATGTGAAGTAGATTATTGAGGAACAAGTATTAAGAAAGTAATATAATCCCCGACTTGTTTGTTGAATGTTATAAAGTTCCCTGTCATAACGAGTCAGTTCTGACACACATACACTCACAGATACAGACACACTCATACATACATATACAGAACCAAAGGTTCCCAGGTTTTGTACTGGTGGAATATGATATCTACGGACGTATAGCATGAGTAGAGATTCATGACATGATCTAATTGCTACAGTCCCTCGAATTAGTTTTCGGAGGATAATAATTATTGCCGAAAATTCTCAAATTGGCTCAGACTCGATGAAATAGAGTATATAACATGTCATGTGCAGTGTTGAACGACAACGCAACCCAGTAACGATTTTATGGCGAATAGTACAGTGCCTTTTAAAGTACCTATATATACATGTGCGTGCTTGATTGTGGTGTACGTTGGATGGTGTATGTATTATGCAGACTATACTAATATTAATCTCAAAATTAAAGTATCTTAATTTGGCTCCAGACAAAGAATTAAGTACATATTTACTCACTAGTATACCGCCCTGTACACTCGCTATCTGTAATGAAAATTAAACACAAATTAAAGATTCTGATGTCAGCAAAATTTAATTTTTTTTACGATACAACAGAATTTGTCAGCACTCAATATATGCCAGAAAATTTATTCCATTCTTCTTCAGTAGCAAATAGCTATGATATTCCACCATATACAAGACAAGTTTAAAGGGGGACTGTACTCAAATCATAAACTCATTTTGCTTATAACTATCATGTTGTTTAAATCGTCCATAGATCACATGAGTGTATTTTGTACTAATCCATGGCTCAAATTCATTCATTTGTTGCACATATTCTGTTGAGTATAAAATAAAAGGAGATGGTCCCATAAATGGCCGGATTTAGTGTACAGTACCCCTAAATTTAACCACAAGTGTATGTAGACAACAGTTTCCGTTGCAATTAATCACATCGTTGTGAGACGTACCGTGGTCCAAATAAGCATACCGTTATACGGAGTAGAATTAGATTTCATGGTGGACAATTCTGCTGAAGTCAGTAAGAATATACGAGGTGGAATAACAGTACATAGTGATAACTTCCAACATGGAATCAAGTCAGTCTGCTACAAAATACCATAAATCATATATATTTCTCCAACTCAGATGTTCCAACACAAATGGATATGACCTTAAATTGAGAAAATATCCATGGATATAAAATTGGATGTTTTTATGAGATTATATAATTTACCACGTGACCTAATACTCCACAAAGAGCCAATAAACGGTGGCATTCCGAAAGTATGCTTAATATTCTCGAAATAATTTGCGTTCAACTGTAACGTAAACAAAACTCCCCCTTTTCGTTGTACCGGTCATTTTGTCATCCAGATTAATCGTGTTGTGCACTGACCTAGAATTGAAAAGATAACACCATAGGCTGTGTCCCGATATATAAATTATACAACATGATGACATCATTGCAACATGACTGTTAAAATGGCTACCGATAAATTTTAAATAGTGAGTCCCCAATTTATAAATTGACATTTTTTTTAAAGTGTAAACGCATTATTTATCTTTTATACCAACAACGTATTAGCAAAAAACATTAGAAGAGATGAAACAGCTGTTATAAAACTACAATCAAGTCATTTGAGCCAAATATATCCCTTATAAAATCGAAGATGGCTGCCAATATGTTGTCCGAAATTAATATAAATGTTATATCTCGCATAATAATAACTACCGTCAACGTGACTATATCGATCCCATTTTCTTCATATCTCTGCTATCTAATTATCAGCATATACACGCGCTATAGCTGGTAGATAAAATTACGCCTAATCTGGTCTCCGTTCCCGTTGACAATATGTACTTAGTTATGTTATTGGAATTAAGTGAATTTAAAAATGTCTGAGAAAGACATTTTTGAATCACGAAGCGATAAGCAGTGGGGTGCCACTTTCCTACATTACATTTCACGAAAATCGCTATCAAGTTTTGTAGCATCACTCACACATGGTCTGCGCTGTGGACAACTATGGTAATTGGGAATATATGAATAACATTCGTTGTCGATGTATGTGGGTCAATTAATGGATAATCAATTCCTAAGAAGTCATACTTCATATAACCTCACTTCCGAGTGCTACTTTAATACCATTTGCAGATGAGTACTCATTTTAGGGCCGGGATATGGTGCAATACCGAGTTATTATAAGAAAAGTACATTTCGCTTGATTACATTTCTCAGTGACCATTCATTGCATGTTTGCAAAGAGTGGAGACAAACTTGGACGCCATCTGATCTAAAATAAATTGCGACCAGCTAGTCTGTTAACATTACAAGTAATGCAACATTACACGAATGCACAAATTGAATATCCATCAGTGACCGCTACGGTGGCCATGATATATATACAAACTATGACAAATATTAACCATTTAGATTCAATTCCGCCACCATATTGGCAGCCATCTTCTTTCGAGAGAAAATATTGATTATAGTGTTTACATTATTTTAGTAAAATAATGGTATCATCTGAAAACTACAGGCTCATCGTTTTACAGTTAATGGTGGCCATTTTGTACATTCAATTAAAGGGGTACTGTACACCAAATCCAACCATTCATGGAACCATCTCCTTTTATACTCAACATAATATATGCAACAAATGAGTTATGTGCATGTGAGTGCAAAATTACAGTCATTTACTTTATGAATGATGCAAACAACATGTTAATTATAATGAAAATGAATTTATGAATTCAAATTCATTCATTTGTTGCATATCAATTATGTTGAGTATAAAAGGAGATGGTACGATAAATGATCGGACTTAGTGTACAGTACGGCTTTAATTGAATGTGCATGTCAAACATTTAACTTACCGCACAGTTTGGTGAGCAAAAACAATACGGCCAAGTGATAAAACATCCCCTCCAAACAAAATATTGCGCAACGCCAACGGACGATAACCTATAAATTGCAATATAGCTTGCATGAACATGAACGCGCACTTGGATGTGTACGCATAATTGAGTTTATCACATTCAACTTCCTCAGTATGTATGTAAGAAGTAAATCATCCGACTTGGTCGATAAGCAGAAGAGATTTATACAGACGACCATTGATGTATAGGACGTCACTTGCCTGAACACTTGACCGCTCTTACTGTATTTCCTGTGTTCCTGGGATGTGGCTATAAGAAAGTGTATTGCATTTATATTGAACAGTACGCGAAGTTGTGCGCGGTGAGGAGGAATACATATCACGGATGTGCATGACGTCAATTACTCGGGCCTCTTGAACATTTTGATGCAACGTGTTACCCGGCTAGCATGCAGGGACGTATAATACTTAATATTCGAACCCCCAGATCACATGATATAAAATATGTGCCATAATGTATACCATTTGAAAGAGGAAACTCCAAAACATTCTATTATCAAGTTATCCGTTGTAATAAACTGTGATCATGTTGTTTTTGTTGACGTACCGACGTGTGTTCTGTGCTTATAAGCTTAAATTTCATCTGGAATGTTCTGCAAAGTCTATGTCTAGTTTCAATGGAGGGGGGAAAACTCTATATCTTAGTTTGAATCTTGTTGCATTCTGGGAGCGAAACGAGGGAAATGTTTCTATGATTTATTCTATTTTCTATTACTCTATGGGCACCTTCTGAGGTACAGAAAAGACGCTCCACATGGTGATGAATTCTCGCATTTTAATCATATTTTATGTCATAGATTGTTAATAAAACCGTATATCAAGGCACTATAAACAAATAATCTGTGACTCGAAAATTAAATGAGGCTTTAAACATTAGCACTATATATATGTAGCACTGCCAAATTTGAAGACTGTTTAACAGTTCTCCCAATACCATAAACAGTGCATGATAACAGGCGAGTTACATACAAACCTTGTGATAAGATTGAGAGAAAAGGAATGATAAATCAAAGAGATCCGGGGGATTAGATGTCCACACATATAGTTCCATGCATATTAATTCCTTTAAAATGACATGGATAAAAAAATGCATCCACTTATAACCAAAATTTGATAAATTGATCATTTTCTCGTTTTGGGGGGGGGGGGGGGCTATCTTTTTCGTTTTAATTCCGAAAAGTTTGGCCCGACTGACCCCAGGCAATGTTTGTTTTCATGAAGAAAATAGAATTTTCTTTCATATGATATGCTTCTTTATTAAAACTAGTTCGCCAAATGTGAATACTACAAAGATTGAAAAGTGGTGGTTTGTCTGAGTCGTCGCGAAATGCACGAGACGTAACAAACTCCAGGTAGAGTTATCTCTCATCGCTCCGCTGAGGTACACCACTGCCACAAGGAAATTTGGTAAGGATTTCTTACATGATCTTATTACCGCCACGAAGTGGGTGGACACTGGTGTACAGATTTGTATAGACTCATGGTCGTATGGAGGAATGTATTCTTGTTTCGTACTAGAATATAAATCGTACCGATAATTACGATAGTACGACAAAGATTAGCACATGTGTTTACGTCACCGGTGTAATTGTGGGGACATGTTTCTATTATGAAGATTTGCTATCCCGAAAGTCCGCTATTCCGAAGGTTCTCTATTCCGAAGGTTTTTTTTATTTTTAGGTTAATTCTATATTCTAAAGTATTGAGACTAATTTGAGAGGGTTCATTTTCACAAAGATTCTTTTATGGAGTGTGCGCTCACATCCTAACTGATCCTGCGCGCACACCGATACAGATACAGGAGGAAATAACTTAACTTAGAACATTAAATGTGATTTTGTTTTGTTTTCGCGGGTTTTCTTGAGATTTAATGTCATTACGTGGGCCCATACCGTTGAATTCTTGGCATATAATATGAATGTTGTGGTATATATGGACCCTCCCGCATTGGGACATGACACAGGTACAGTTGACTTAAGTGATGTTCTGTGTGGGCTCCAATTTGGAGTTCAATATTTTAAGGGCCAAGTTTAGAATTTTATCGGTCCATAGCTTTGAACTCTGGGCATATAATATGAATATTGGGGGCATGTCTCTATTCCGAAGGTTCACTATCCCGAAGGTCCACTATTCCGAAATTTCTCTGAATGTTCGCTATTCCGAAGGTTCACCAATCCGAAGGTTAGTTATTCCGAAGGTTCTGTGTTCCGAAGATTTTTGTTATTTTAAGGTTAATTCTATATTCTAAAGTATTGAGAGGATTCATTATCACGAAGATTCTTTTTATGAAGGAAATAACTTAAAACATTAAATGTGATTTTGTTTTGTTTTCGCGGGTTTTCTTGAGTTTAATGTCATTACGTATGGCCTTATTTCTCATTACATATTCACGC
This sequence comes from Siphonodentalium dalli, assembly GCA_032622095.1. Taxonomy (NCBI): domain Eukaryota; kingdom Metazoa; phylum Mollusca; class Scaphopoda; order Gadilida; family Siphonodentaliidae; genus Siphonodentalium; species Siphonodentalium dalli. The sequence goes on along the minus strand of CP136061.1, from coordinate 201,462,813 downwards.
CAAGCAGCCCACACAATTGCTATGTTCCCTGCGATTTAATGTCATTACGTGTGACCTAATATCTCAATAATCTGAGGCAAGAGTACGCCTGCTAAATTAACAGTTGGGGCTATAACGCTCAATGAATACTGGAGGCTATAACAAACTGCGCAGCAGAATATCGCTGAATGGACGAGTATGAGATGAGCCTAACTGCAATTGTGACTTTGTTTAAAGGCCCACTTAACTTTCGAGTCCTTAATTTGTTATAGTATATACGCTTTTAATAACAATTTATGCCATAAAATTTGAATAAAATACTATAATTCATCACCATTTGAAACGCAGAATACTTCTATCTCCTAGTTTGAAACACCTTTAATATACAGCGTCGTATATCTAGCAATTAGCAACCAACATGTCCTCCTCGGCTTTTCATATATTTCAACGTAATTTGATACTTATGGGTATTTATGTCCGGGAAGTGTTTTGGACGGGTCAAATCGTGACCCCGACTTGACCTTGACCTTTTAAACTATCAATGCAAGGTCAATTTGGGTAAAACGGACAAATTTCGGCGAAATTTGATACCTAGGGATACTTTTGTCCGGGGAAAGTTTTGAACGGGTCAAATCGTGACCTCGGCCTGACCTTGACCTTCAATGTGGTCAATCAAAGGTCAAATCGGACAAAACGGATGGATTTCGACGAAATTTGATACCTATGGGTACTTTTGTCGGGGGAGTGTTTTGGACGGGTCAAATCATGACTCCGACCTTACATTGACCTTCAAAATTGTTCATTAAAGGTCAAGTGGGGTAAAACGGACGGATTTCGACGAAATTTTATACCTAGGGGTACTTTTCTCCGGGTGGGGGTGTTTTGGACTGGTCAAATCATGACCCTGACCTGACCTTGACTTTCGAAATAGTCAATTGAAGGTCAAATCGCGCCTTTCACCGGAAATCAGATGGGAAACAGCCCGGGCGAAGTCGGGCCCATCAGCTTGTGTAATAAAGAAGACAGTTTGAAGAAAGTAACGTATGACACGAGAAACGGGAAAACTTGAAATATGGAAGTATGCAAATTTCCCGCATCAAATTTGAAAGCTAGTTTATAGAATAATTGTATTATAATTTATATTTATGGCTAATAATATGATATTGGTGGCGTTACCATTTCTGACTATGGTTTTCTTGGTTATTATGTTTTTTTGTTTAAAATTGTGTCCCGTGAGTTCCAGTATGATGGTCATAGATAGTTAATTTTCTGTTTAGCGTTATTCATGGTTGTAAGAATTAATGGAGGTAAATATTAGTTATTAAAGGTACATAATCCGAAGTAACGCTCATAAATTACTATTTCGTTGGCTTCACGGCGGGAGTAAACATATTTGATTCGAGTCGATGAACTCACACATCAAAGCTCAGAGTTATCAGATTTTGATTTCTGAAATATGTTATTTTGTATCACCTGTAATATTTGGCGGCTTAGCATATATTCGACGAGCCGACCGACATACACTCGATACCAAATTGCGTTGAACAAAATGTTGATATATAACACGTTTTGGAAAAGTTTATACAAGAGTTGACAGTACTGTTGTTAAAGGGGTACTGTACGCCATTTTCAATAAATTCCCGGTGATAACAACGATCTATTATCGATACTATATAGAAATATAAGTAATTTGAGTCGAAGATGTATTCTGTAAACGCTCAGGTTAATAGGCTATCTTAAAATTTAATAATTTAAAAGTTAATAATTTAATATAAATTGATTTTATGGCTCCAGCCATAAAATGGCGTCTCTTAAAATTCGAATTTCCGTGTACAAAACGTAATCAAATTATAATTGAGGGATACTGGATTAGGAAAACAATTGCACACACGATCGTTTGAAACATTATGCTTATACGGGGAGAAAACCCAAGCCACTCGTTGACTAGTGACGGTACACTAACTTAAATGAGTATATGGGACTACTAAGCATATAATATAATGTTTATTTGATTCATTTGGTTGAAAACTTTACAAAAATTACTCGACAACGACAATTTGTATTTTTGCATTCCGGTAAATTTGCCATCCGTAACAATACTTCGTACTCAACAGACTTTCAAAAAATGGAAAAGTTGTTACCTTATTCTCCGACTCGGGGATTATAGAAACCAACAACAACATCTTGGGTACAGTACCCCTTTAAGTAATTAATCGATCCTGATTGTTGGAATCTGATGACACGGGGACCATCGAATCAGACTGTGAACATTTAAAGGTACTCAATCCGATTAAGCACCCCTAAATTACTATTTCTTTGGCTTCGGGGGTAAAACATATTTGATTCGAGTCGAGGAACCTACCCTTCAAAGCTAAGAGTGATCAGATATCGATTTTTGAAATGTATTAATTTTTGGAGATGTGGGCCACTTACCAGAGTGGTTTAAAAAAAAAAATACAGGCAGCATGTTAAAACGTGCATCTTAGACTAGTAAATGGGACACAATGCATCGTCACCACACAATAATGTAATTAAAGGTACTCAATCCGATTAAGCACCCCTAAAGTACTATTTCTTTAATTCGCTTCGGAGGTAAAACATATTTGATTCGAGTCGAGGAACCCATGCACCCTTCAAAGCTCAGAATGATCAGATATCAATTTTTGAAATGTATTAATTTTTGGAGATGTGGGCCACATCCACGTCTCTAACGGACAAATTGTGGGTGTGAGATGGATCACAACAACCCCAAAGACGCTACATTCTGGTCAATGTTTCTAATGGCATTCTTTTTAATGCTGAGAAAGTCTAATTTCAGAGTTCCAGAGTCTGATTCTCAGTTTGATTCGGGTCATTAGCTTACTATATGGGAGATATCTTGCAGTCAGAAGGAGTTATGTTAGTTGTTATTAAATGGTCAAAAACTATTCAATTTGGACAAAAAACATTAAGAATGCCAGTGCTATCTATCCCAGGCTCCAGACTGTGCCCAGTGGCAGCTTATAGAAATATGATAAACCTAGTACCGGGGGAAGTCACCAATCCCGCATTCATGCATTTGGAAAGTCACAGACCAGTCACCTATCAACAATTTCAAGCATTTCTTAAAAACGTGATAAGAAAGACTGGTAGAGATCCAGTGCTCTATTCAACCCATGGATTTAGGAGAGGGGGAGCCACTTGGGCCTTTCAGCCACAAGTGCCGGGTGAATTGATTCAGTTGATGGGATGCATGACTGGTCAAGTGATGCTTATAAGAGATATTTAAGTTATACAGTACAAGACAAATTTTTAATAGCTAAGCAAATGAGAGATCATATTATTACGAGTCGTTGAATAGACCAAGTAACTCCACTTTATGTTTTTCAGTTAAACGACAGAGGAATGATCTTTTGGTGTCTGACTCCATATGCAAGCACGTTAGAGGTATTCGTACTCTTGAAGTTATGATCTTTCGAGGAATCAACATAAAGAGACTGGCTAATTTGATTCAAAGCAAGAAGTTGAATGGTAAACCTTTAAATTCATACTATCATATCATCTATCATGTTGGCACTATCAACATTGAGTCGACATCAGAGGATAACATTAGTAAAGCCTTCTCAACCCTTATTGCTCGAACTCGGGAAGCAAGCCCTACCAAGATAATTATGTCCGCGATTATTCCGCGGCCAAAGGATATAGAGGTTTTTGGTGAGAAGGTTATTAATGTAAATAAAAAGTTATCGGAAATGTGCTTGGAAAGACAAATGCAATTCATAAGAACTTATAGAGTCTTTTAAACCAAAGGAGCTAGCACCAAAGTCAGGACTGTATTGTGAAGATAACCTTCACCTAAATGATGAAGGAACAGGACGAATTAGGTCCCTATACTAATGCAAGTGGTTATAACCGATTAGTATAATCAAAGTTAGTTCAGTCTCAAATTGAACATTTTTGAATTTCTAATGTTAAGGTTGGAGTAGGGTTGGTCTCAAATGAAGGCGTCATTCAAAACAAGACATATGTTAGGATTAGATTGTGCATTTCATTCTTTGGAAGACATGACTTTAATAGTGGCAAGGCGACTGTTGGTCATTTGAGGATAGCGAACACATACTCGGTTACAACCTCAACTTGAGTTCCATTGTTCAAAGGTCTGGCACATTCTATAATTCAAAGTATATGTCTTTATTTCTATTTTTCTATTTTGGCGGCATTCGGCTTGGCGGGTAGTATCAGATAACTAATCTAACCTTATCTAGTTTTACAATAGACTGATTCAGTTTTCTAACTATACCTGACACATACATGTAGATATAATCATTATTTATTTAGATAGGCATCAGTAGGGAATTAATTAGTCCTGTTCTATAATATTAATGTATGTGCCATATGCATGTATTGTATCGTACATGTCTGTCTGCATGTCCAAGCTCAAACACAGACCTCTGACTCAAGATATGTACCACAATTAAACCTTTACTTGCAAGTATATCTGAATTCAGCTTGAACCCTTTTATATTTAAAGATAAACTAGGTCGATTGGATCGATAATTAAAGTACCGTACAAGTATATATATGAGAGTGGTGGTATAGATTTTGTGTTAGGGGCCTTTTGATCATTTCATTTATTTTCACAGTCTTATTCACCTGGACATTTTATTTTGTTGTCATCATTCATCTATTTGTTATATATGTTTGCATGTTTGTTGTTTAGGGCCTGGGGCCTGAAGTGTATTATCTCTGTCTGGTTGGTTCATCCCGCAATAAATCATTTAAGTGATAGCCGGGATTAGCCGCCTTTATCTGAACCCTACGTACCCTGGTCATTTGGATGTTTTCATTAAATAATCTCAAAGTAATCGGAAGTAAAAAAGTATTTGATTACTTTTAGAAAAGTATTGCATTTATAATCAAATACATAAAATGGAAAAAATATTTGGATTGTTTTTGTAATTATCAAATTGGAAAATATTTGTACGGTAACAACCCCCCCCCCCCCCCCCCCCCCCCCGCCTCCAATCCATTAATTTATTTAGCGAATGCTCTTTCAGAATTGGAACGAACTATCTACGGTACAAAAATGTCGAGCGGCGAACACGAATGGGAGGAAGAAGTTTGTATCTAAATATTTAGGTTTATGCGATAAGCATATCATATATGTAGAAATAATAAAGAAGGCAACTGTACATTTTATGTGAAAACCTATTTTGTTTTGCAAATACGTTTATAACAATAACACAATAGGGTATTATTATGAGAGATTACCTATTTTCGACGGATCATCATCAGGTCTGAGAAATGTGAAAATATGTTTAAAGAAACGCAATATAGGCTTTTCTGGTATAAGAATATCAAATACCGATGTAAAAATATGTCCCACAAGAAATTCACTCGCTTCTGCAGCTGGGGCCGGGCAAAATTGTTACATTGCTGGTTTTATGTGGTGGAGGAAACCGGCCGTGTGCGCTGCAATTGTGCCAATTTGTGGTACAACCGTGATGAACACGCGAACCACCACAGACATACCATTACCACCAGGTCGCACGAGTGACCCACCGGCCTGCCACGAGTAACCCGCGCTGGGACCAATATATATATGAGCAGTGGGCTATTGGACAACTTACCCTGTACACATTGGACCACGGAGGTCCCAGTTGGTCACGGAAGGAGCCTCAGATTAAGTATTGGGGATATAATGAATGTTTTGTATATATAATGCAGTCTATTCTCGGCGATAAAGGACTTGTATACAACGATTCAAAATATCCCAAATCACACGACCGCTTTCGAATCGAATCGGAACGTAAGAGACCGAAATCGAATCGAATCACGAAGCTTCGTCGGGCCCTAATTTTGTATCTATAGAATTCCCTACCTATACAGCCTATATATTTAAATATATGTAATTTTTTTCCGCGACAAGAACAATAACTCTATAAATTTGAGGTGGATTTATATTCGAATGGAAAAACTCATTATCTGATACTGTTTTAAATGTAATGGTTCAAAAATGATTTAATATAAATATTAGCTGCTCTGATATATATATTGCCTCATGTTAAAATGAAATAATCCAAGATTAATTAACGGCAATTGAGCCACAAAGATTGTAAACGAATTAACACCAGAGAACGTGGCAACTTTTAAAAGTATATCATAGAAAGCAGGACTGCTGGTGGAAATTATTGGGCTCAATTTATATTTTCTTGGGATCAATTTGAAAACACAATAGTTGTGTAATGAGTTCACACCCAAATTTAGCCTTCAAAGAGCCGACACACCGCGTTTGATGTTGTTCCGTCAATCTCGGATTCATTTTAATTGACGGAGACAGATTAACCCTCTTATAGCCAGTTATAGCTGACCATCACAGTGATCATACACTATAATAGTGATGTTACGGTTAACCGACCACGGCAAATCCGTGACCGGTCACGGCCATAGTTGGTGGTTAACCGGTTAACCGCATAACCGTCCCAGCTCTAATCAAGGTGAAGCATTAGTATATGTGTTGTCTGGGGAAAATTGCGGTTTGGTCATGTCTTGTTTCAAATTCTTCCTTTCCGGAATTGAACATAACCCTCCGTTGCCAGCAGTGGGGAAAGTTGGACTATACATTTGAACAGTGTACAGTCAATTTTGGACAAGATTCTGATGTGCTTATTTTGAGAAAGTACTGCCGCTCCTTGTTAACCCTTTGAACCCTGACGCCCTACCACGACCGACACCCTGACCCTGGGCTCCTCGTGTGATTTTCCTTTAAATTTTATAGTGTCTTGTTGGATGATGTTGGTTATGTTTAATTTGTGACACAGGTATGAAACTTTACAGGTCCCCCCCATTGGTCACTGATCATTATAAAATCGGGAGACTTTGCCACGGGGCAGCGTCTTGGTAACTGTTGCTAGGCAACTACCCCGAATTGACTGGAAAAGGCAATGATAGCATGGTATATGTCATAACTCAATGCCAGTGATTGCGTTTTTGATGACGAGGCACGAGCATACCCTAATGTGAAATTTTAGATATATCCGACAAGAATTTAAGAGAGATCGAATGAAATTAATTATTTAAGGTAGCAACGGTTGCTAATCAAGTACCACAAATGAACGGATGACACCACTGCACTAACCATTAAGTGGTAGTGTTCCCTTGATTTATACAATATCTAGTCGCATAATGCTGTATATGTTCAATGGGGGCACCTGTTTGAAACTGTGCATACATATGTATGTTATGCATGGACCATTCTATGATCATTAAAATATAAGGACACTTTGCCACCCAAACTCTCCTTAGTAACGGTTACCAGACAACTACCCGGCATTAGCAAGAAACTGCAATTATGATGCAGCTATATGTCCTATATATAACACCACATTTCGCTTAAAACGCATGTTTTTGTCATTTACAACCTATGTTCTGCGCATGCGCATATATTCCTACCCGATATTATAGAGGCTAGGCATTCCATATACACACCCTGACCGCCGCCGATGTCTATGGGGCCATTTAAACATATATTAGTGGGTATGTCGTGCATAAGTACGCTATAAACCATTTATTTCGCATTTCGCTGCTCTGCGCATGCGCGAAGAAATCAACTTGATATGCGATCGAGGCCCTTCACCATATAAATATAATTTGAACAGGCTTTTTAGATTTGATATATATAACTAGAGTTTAGACGTTGATTTGTTATTGAATCGCATAGCTATAAACTATAAACACGTGGCGGTCGTTATAATGGCCGGTTCAGCGGCCGGTATACTGGTCGCTAGGGTATTTGGAGGTTCACGCAGCGGCCGGTTTTCCGGCCGCTGGGGTTCAAAGGGTTAAAGCAATTATGCTTTGTAGCGGAATCATGTATGATTGTAAAGTTCAGATACACCAGGTAAGCTGCTATTTTTTTATACTAATTATTTTTTATTGAGGTAGACTTTATAGTTTGAGCTATTGCCATGGGCATTCTTTGTGCGTGCGTACGTCTGTCCGTGAACAATTTCCTTTGGCTCACCCTACAGGCCGTATCCATCATCTGATCATCACCAAACCTCATATGGATCTTCGGGGTGACCCCTAGATGGGAGACATTGATTTTTTCTGAATTTCGTTAAAAAACATGGCTGCCAGCAGCCATCTTGGATTTGACTCTTTACATGACTAAATCCTTTGGCATACCCTGCAGGCCACATCCATCATTCGATCGTCATCAAACTTCATAAGAATCTTTGGGGTGACCTCTAGATTGGAGCCATCGATTATTTCTGAAATTTGTTAAAAAAACATGGCTGCCAGAAGCCATCTTGCATTTCAAGTTTTAATCCACTGGCACATCATGCAGCCCACATATACATGTATTTATGAAATGTTTCAAACCTTTTTTTTTGTTATTCAGGAGACTGATGTATTGGTTGAGATCAGTGGTGTTATTGACAATGACTTTCTTAAGAAGTCTAAAGGAGAATGTAAGGTATTGGTGAGTAAATACAGAATTATTTATCAATAGATAATGCATGGCTTGGTGTTGACTTCACCAAATTTGTGGTCCGAGATGAGGACAAGCCACATTATGTTGTGTATCTATTTCTTTCTTTACTCATAGACAAGTAGTTCCTTCCAGTAGAGTTCCTTATGTAGGTACTCCCATGGGAATTCTTTTGAACACATGTAGAGATTATGATATTATGACAGGCTGTCACTAACATGTATTTTATCAGAAAAAGTTTGTTAGACTCCCTGGGTTCATGATTGGAGGTAATTATGATGTCACAAAAATAATGTCGTTGTCAGTTTAGATGTTGGGTTACCCTAAGAAAGGCAATTCATCAATAGTAGTTCTCAGAGAATGTTACAGAAATTTAGGGAATATTATTATTCCAGTCAAATATGGGATAAATTCATGGAACTGAACCCATCCAACGTTTGAACTCATCCTGTATCTTCATGTGAAAACTCCATATTATATCATTATCAGATGTGAAAATTAAAAAAAATTATAGCTATAGTTTTACTCTGAAAACTAAATGATAATTAAATCATATTTTTTAGCTCTTGAAACCTGACAGTCCAATTAGAGCTATTGCCATGAGTTGGCGTCTGTCGTCCATTGGTTATCAACAATTTTCTTTAGCACACCATACAGGCCACATTCTTCATCCAATCGGCACCAAAATTCATATGTATGTTTGGGGTGACCTTTAGATGGGAGCCATAAATTTTTTTCAAAATCTGTTAAAAACATGGCTGCCAGCATTTTGAATCCATCGGTACATATTGGTGAAATGTTTTGAAAATTTACAGTCATGTTCAGGATCGCCTCTAGATGGGAGCTATCAAAATATGGCTTGTTGCATTCATCGGAAAGCTCTCCCCGAGAGCTTTCCGATGAATGGCAACAAGCCATATTTCCGACTAAATCCTGAAAAGTTACACATAATTCTGCTGTGGTTATGGAGTCGATTAATTAGGGCATTACTGTAAATTGTCCTGTGTTCCTAACCAATAAACTCACAAACCAAATATTATCTAATTTCATTACTTATTACTGGAGATATCACAGAAGACTTGGACCATCTGATTATTTTGTCCATAATTCCCGCATGCATGATCACTACAATTGACTGAATTTGGTGAATTTTGGAATGATATATTTTCAGGGTATTGACACAGAGAAACCATTGCTACAGATTGACAACTATATATTTGCTGGTGAATATGAAGAATCATTGGGTACATGCTTATTCTTTGAGGAGAAGCAATCAGGTAAGTTCAGATTTAACCCTTTCTATACTAACTGCATTCTTCCATTAGTTATAAAAATATACATCGGAATGGTCTATTATCCATTTCGAGGTATTTTCAGGAAATAAAAGCAGATGACAAATATTACAAGTGCAGAAGGATTCCTATTCTTTTGAAATAGCAATGTTTCTGGCAATGGAGGGGTAGGTGGGTGGGGGGGGGGGTGATTAGGAGCAGTTGGGTCGTAAAAAAATTGTTTTATTTTTTATTTCTTTTTAGCTCAACTCGATGAAGTCAAGTTTGAGCTATTGTCATGGGTTGGTATCTATCCGTCCTTCAAAACTTGACGGTAAACATTAGAAAAGGTCAAAGCATTGAAAAATATATTCTGAAAATCATTCAGACTAAAATATTTTAACTTACTACATGATTAGCGATTTTTGTTGACAAGTCACTGTAACTGTTTTGTTTACATAACAATGGTTTCAACATGCACAAATTCTTTATTGGATAACTATCAATAATGAATATAAGAAAAAAGTTGATCTATTTCTCCATGTTCTTTATGGTGATGGTTTACATACTTTTTTTGGCATATTTACCCACTGTGAGTGCCTTGGGTCCCTTTATAGTGATGTGAAACACTCTGCTGGGGTGTTATGAAGGGAATAACAAAGAATCATGCCAAAATAATTAACATAAATTTGATAAAAAATAGGCTGAAAAGAGCAGTATTTTCAGAAACAATTTACACGCAGTGACTATTGTTGGTGGAATCATTGTTGTAATTTTTATGCCAAATAATTCGTCCCGAATAAAGAAGTAAATATTTACATCTGTGAATCAGAATAGAATCAGAATACTTTATTTAATGACATAACATAGTATATAAAATATAAACATAGTAGGGCACTGCGAACCTTAGATTTTGGGTCGAACTGAACCTTGAAAACGAATCATCGTCTCGGTTTCGAATCGAATCGAATCTCGAACCCAAACACCGACCGTGTGTTGTCGCAGACTCATTACAGAGTGGACAATCAGAACAGTTAGTGGACATTATTATAGTAAAATCAACGGTTATTTAATTTATTTAAGACATTGTATTGCCCGTCCACACTATAAGATAATTACACAACACATAATTATATTTTATATTGGAGATAGAGATGTTTATTCGTCCGCGACTTTGGTTTCATATCTACGCATTTTGTGTTCTGATCTTTTCTGATTTTGCAAGTGACTTACCGGTACGATTTTTTATCGGAAAAGTAATAAACGTAGGGTCCCAAATAAGCAATGGGCATGGGGAATTTTCTCTTGTAAATAAATGATGTACCCGTACGGCATATTATTATTGCAATGACGACACTCAGTAAATATTAAGAGACAGCTAAATTGCAAGACATCAAAGCACTCGACCGTCAATCTATAACTCTGCGACAACACACAACAAAGATCAAAGCGTGCAGACATCGTGCTGTAGCAATTTAAGTGTCACAAAGACAAAGCACATCGGGTAACATAATCATGTCAATCATTTTTGCTGATAAACAATGACCACACCCTCTCCTCACTGTGATTGGTTGAATCCAATTGTAGATACAGAAGTGGTGCCCGGAAATACCTATTTCAGCAAGTTTATGGAATTCAAAAAAGCTTGTTCGTTCTGTATTTATGTAGTCATCAATAATTATAACTTATTGTCTCGTTAATTAGGTATAATTATGTCTGTTAGTAAAACTATAAATTATGGGGAATAAAACAAACTTAATTATGTCCAACAGTCCAAGGTAAACAATGTAAACATAAAATCGTAGTATATCACACAGTTGTGTGTATACCAATTAATATACTGTATATAATCAATAAACAATTACTAATACGCAAAACTTGCCCATTTTGCGGGACTAACGAAAAGCATGATGAAAAGGTTCGATATAAACGAATCCCGTCTAAGGTTTCGAACCGGACCGAATCATCACGGCGGTTTCGAATCGAACCGAACCTCAAACGGTTCGCAGGGGACTAAAACATAGACATAATAATAAACAAAGAAGTAATATGTCATGTGGAGGCAACATGACCTATCCAGGTCGTCTTCCTGTTGCCACCATGAATAACAAAATTTTTTGGCTGATTCTTTGTTTATATTATAATTGGTCATATGACACGTGCGAGCTGGATTAATTATGTTATAATCCTTGTTCATTACTAAAAACTAACAAATAGATTTAGAAATCATGATGTGAAACCACATAAGATTTGCTAAATAGACAATATTTTATAAATCAATTGATTAATTAATTAATTGACTAATTAATTAGTTAATTAATTATTTAGCACTGAATATGTGCTAATTTCAAACAGTGTGTTCTGTCGTTGGAAATTATGATAATCTTAAGTTTATTGCTACACTATTGCAGTGGAGGTAATGTCTGGATACTAATTTATCGGTTTTATTCACTGAAATTTGCTCATAATATGTCTTTAAGTTAAAAGCATGCAATTGACTTCAAATGTTGTACACACATTAGTCTTTATTCTCTTGCATATACATGTGGTCAGGTTCAAATTTGGGTCTGGCTCAATGCTGACAGAAGTAAGCCCCTTTTATCTTTTGCTATCTATTTTGCTGTCTGGATGATAACTTTAATCAAAATAATTATGTCTGGTTCAGTCATTTCTTTTAGAGTTATTCCTCTTTTTCAATTAATTTTTAGTGAGAGGGCACAGTGTGACAGTTATCTGGCTTTATGCAGTTCTCATGTTGGATAGATTTCCCCTGATGACAACTGCTGTCTGGCTTTAACCCTTTATACTCAATGGATTCTCCCATCAGTTATAAAATTATACATTGGATTGGTCTATTATTAGTTTGGTGGGATGTTCAGGTTATAAAAGCAGATTGCAGACATACAAAAAGCTAATACAAGTATAGAATGATTCATATTCTTTCTGTGGGAAATTTTGTTGAATTTATTTTCATTTCCTAAGGTAAATATCCATCAATGAGTATTTCATATAGAGTAATGCCCTAATTAATCGACTCCATAACCGCAGCAGAATTATGGGTAACTTTTCAGGATTTAGTCGGAAATATGGCTTGTTGCCATTCATCGGAAAGCTTTAAAGGGTTAAAATGACTGATATATTTCAGATGATGCTGAGTCTAATGGTAAGAATTCTCCCACATTAGAATACTTCTCGAAGACAAACAAAAAGCTCATAATGCAGAGGGTGTTCTTTCCAGCAAAGACTGATGGTGCTGAAGGTGAGAGTCCTACATGTATGTTAGAACCTAAATAGCAGGAAATTCCTCCCCACAAACTGAATTATAATATGGCCTGCCTAAAACGGCTGGCAACGATTGTGTTGATTGGTCCGTAGTCTATAATATGATACCATGGATATGTTGACCATGTTTTGTAGTTCCAAAAACAACTGTGCTGCAATTACTTTAATGCTGTCAGCATCTCACTTCTAGGCTGATGAAGGAGACTTAGAATTGCTGGATACTAATACTGACTATTAATCGAGATGTAACGGTACACTACATAAAAAAACTCCTTTCTCAATTGTTTTTTTAATCACAATTATGAAAATCTAACACCGTTATAACATCCACTTGAGTACCTCGAGTCACATACAGCAAATTTGTTTGAAATAGGTCCAGGGGTCTGGGAGAAATATCACCTACTCTTCTATATATATAGATATAATTTTTGACAGTTAGAAGTGAACGAGTTTTCTTGTGAAAATGATATCCAAGGGGAGGTGAAAACTGGAATATTGCCAGTATATAGTGCTAAGTGAGTTTCCCATCTGTTAATATGTTTCTAGCTATCGATCAGAGCGATATTATACTTGAAAATCGTTGTCTATATAGCTACATACATGTATTATGGTAAATTAAATTTTCATTAAGTTGGATACCGAGTGTGCGTTCTTAAAATAATGGTTTGTTGTTTGTAAAATAATGTATGATCTCGAAAGTAACTATCCATTAATCTATAAACTAGAGGTGCCACGATTATTGATTTTGATAATCGATAATCGGTTGTCAATAATCGACTATAATCGATTAATCGTACCTAATAACTTCAGTGGAAGATTTCCGTAATATGGCCTATTGGCTGGGGGCTGGTTAAATGCACTGTCGCTGATTGTGGCATCGGCTGATGTAATTTTTTACATTAATAAAGTGCATCATAAACCACTGTTAATGACCAATGAACACAATGTATTGAATACCACCACAGTTCTCGGCGATGTTATGATTATAATATTTGTGAGTTCATTTGAACGAACGTTGCGATTGATTTCAGTTATGAATAGCCAAACATACAAACAATATAAAAGTAGGAAAGTTAGAAACTATAAGTTTCATCAAACATCCAGTGCGTGGTTAACAATCACAAACGTGTGCCCCCACCCGCAAATTACAGGACTTAGAACAAGTTAAGTATGATACACGATAACCTGTATTAGTAACATCTAAGGTGACAGTCGGCACATTTCAAAGCCATAGTGCCACCTGTCAAGTTTAAATTTATATACAACGACGTCGCCATAAGTTCAAAGCTGCAGTGCCACCGATTTGTAGAATATACAATGGGCCGAAGAGTAACCATGTAGCATCATCAAATGAACTGCCGAGTGTTTGCAACATAAGTTAGTAGTGCTCATGTTGTCGGAATCTCTTTGATTATATTGATGTTGTTAACCCTTCGGTTGTAGATTAAACTGTGTAAAAGAAACACCGTATTCAATAATACCCAGCATTTTCCGACGTCTGAAATAAATAACGCAGATTAATCGACTATGGCAATGGTAATCGATTATCGGCTTTATCAACGGTTCATCGATTATACGATTAATCGTGACACCCCTACTATAAACTAGACTCATGAAAAAAAAATGGAGTGACATCATATCCATGTTTTAACTGTGTTAATTGGGTTTTTTTCCTCAATTCAAATCTAGAATCGAATCGGGCAAAACATACACATTGCATCCTTGTCTCGATAGTACCAAGAGTACAGATATGGAATAACTAAAGGTACTCAATCTGATTCGATGGTCCCCATATCAGATTCCAACAACAAAATTTGTTTTTTAAATGCCGCTTCAGTTATCAGAATCAATTAATTGCCCAAAAATAATGCTAACCACAGTCAACTATAGTATAAAATTGCCCAAAACATTTGCAGATAATAAATGCAACAAACCAACATTTCCTTGGATAACCACTTGTCAATGAGTATTTAGTATATAAAGAGTTACACTCCTAATGACGAATCGCCACTAGTCTTGTAGAAAGGAATTTTAGACTTCGAGATGAATTGCACCGTCTTGGGTTTTTGAGAGAAAAACTTGACGGTCTAGAGAATCGAGACGGAGACGTGATATATCCAACTAAATCCCCAATTAAGCATTTCTATACTAAAAGCTCAACAAAATCTGGCCACATTATCAAATATTTAACACACAAAGCCACTTGATTATAGAGTTAACCATCTTCATCCGCAATTTAGTCCGAGACCGTCGGCTTGAGGACTATTTGCCAAAATTTAAAAAAAGGGAGATCTTATTTTGATTGAAGTCAATTAAGCATTTTGGTGGTTGCAATGTGGACAGCTCGTTCTTGCCATGTGACATGTGATATCAATAAACATGTAGGTTTGGCACTTTGGCGCAATAAAAACATGTGACATTTCCAGACAAATACATCTCCATAGTAATTAATACCATAGTGACACACATTACAAGTTACACACACGTGTGGCTAAGCCTAGTTTGTATGTATTTTTCAGCTGAGAAAATGGAAGAAGAAACTGGCAGCAACAAACCATCTTCTAGTACTACTAAAACCAGCAAAGTGTCACCTGATAGATCATCATCTAAAAAGTCTGGAAAAGGGCCGTCTCCCAAAAAAGCAACTAGCGGGCCCTCTCCCAAAAAGATTGAGAAATATGCAGACACTTGATCAATTAACTGCATTTCTGTAGGCAGCTAAACCTCAGCTCAAGGTTGATGTAATCACACCATAGATCCATTTTGAAGTGCTCTCTGTGCAGAAGGGAGAGAGAGAAGTTGGTCAAGGTGTGAGCACACTTCATCATACCATTACTGACTTATGTTCTTCAGGGTGTTGTTTCTGGACCAAAACGACTGAGGATGGCTACATGTACTGGTAACCTTTGGGAGGTCCAATTTCCGAGTTTGCAAATATAGAGGTATTTCCTTGGTGACTATCCAGCTTTATAGGAAGACTATTCCCTGACAGTATTCACCTTTTCCAAATAACTGCACCCATGATGTCGCTGTGCCAAGCGGATCATGATAAGACTGCCAGAAAATCTCAGCTCAGAGAGGGCGTTTATCGGCAAAAACTTGGTACTGATAGGGCTAAACCAAAAGTGTAACAGTGCCAATCTGTAATAAAATATCTAAATTCAATCTATGTATTCATTTAGTATTTAACCATTTCTATACTAAATACTCATTAGTGAGTAATTTCCTTAGGAAATGTTCTGATAATAAGTTCAACAAATGACCTACATGTGTTACTTTTTAGTACATTTTCTGCTCATTTTCTGGACACCCCTCCGAGAAATGAATGATGTCTAATTTCAATGTATACTTTTATAACTGAGTGGGAGAATCCATTTAGTATGGAAGGGTTTGGGAGTAGTAATTGTTTCCAAATATAATTATACAGTTTAAAGACATATGCCTTATGACAAACTTATAAATCACAAAAGATCCAGTGTGCAGCAAAAAAACGTGTAGAACATTTGTCGGATGATGAGGACAATCTGTCCACATTGCGAAAACTTATGTTCTTAATTTGCTTCGATCAAAATAAGACCTTTCCAAGAAGTCAAATCGCATTCTCCCTCTGCCTGCTTGACATTCCTTGACATTGATAAGTTCCGTATGCTACCCTAAAAAAACTTCTAAAAGAGATGACCATGTATGAAATGGTCATGAGAGTCAGGTGATTTTCGTTGGTAATAGCAACCCATGTTACACGTTACACATACGTGTGAATTAATCTGGTTACTATATGTTGGAGATATTGCAGTATTATCTGGTCTCTTTAAAAAGCCCTTTAGATGAAATACCCATCCAACTATTGGTTTATGTCGGTGGGCTTTTAAAATGTTGTATATGGCATTTTTTGCATATCTAGAATCTACAGGTTTGATTGCACAAGTTCCTCAGATAACTTGTCAAGTTTTATAAATGGCAATAGTCCTGTTCTAAAATGTTGTATCTGGGTTTCCTGGGAAGTTTTTCATTATTTCTAAAATGTCAAATTTCTATTTTTGAAACCATTCCTGGAAGGATAATTCTGATTGGATTGTTTTGAAGAGGAATGGCTAGAGGGTGTCTCCTATATATCCTGAGTGACAGCTCTATTCTAATTGAAGCCGCTGAAATTGTCAGAATTAAATTTGTAATCTCACAGCTTTATAATTTTCACTTCTAAAATCATGTACAATGTCATATAACACCATTAAAGATCCGGGCGGCATTGGCGGTAGGTATGCTGTTAAAATGTTCACCTCCATCAAAACCGCCATAAACAGAAGGAATAGTAAGATATAGACAGACTTTGTTCTTATGCCAATAAGAAATATGGCATAAACAGTATGTTACTGTCAAATTTTCCCCTTTGTTATGTAAACAAAAGCAAAAAACGTTACTTTTCCTGGCTTTTGTTTAGATCCGGATATGGTAAACATAAAGAGCGTTAGATGTTACTGTTTTCCTGATATGGAAAAAATAAAGAGCGTTTATATCATTTTTGTGTGATTAACCAATAGAATTGCATTGTGTTATGTAAACAGAAGCACAACTTCTGTAACACGAGTAGTCTCTTGTTTACGTACACCATCGTACGACAATATACTATTTACGCGCTCATAATGTTTGGCATATGAGCGGAACTGTATATATTTTGGTGTTCCTTCTGTTGATGGCGATTTGAACAAATATAAATATTTCTGCAACGAACGCTGCCCATGCCTTTAAATATTGTTTTTTTCTCATCATCTTGGAGATATATGAAAGTTTATCTTATGTAACGACTGTAGTATAAAGGGTTATTGTGTAAAGATATTAGCAAATACCAATTCTATTTCCAGAGATATATAGTATTTGTGTCTCCTGTAAAATTAGATTTTTGGCAGATACAACCTTTTAGAAGCCCACCAACGTTATGTGGCAGCATGGACCAGACTATGCTTCATTTTATTGGCTTGTGAACTTTCGTGGATTTCCAGGGTGTGACTATATTTAGGTAAAATAAACAAAATAGTTCTTTTCTCAGGGAAATCCTCAAAAAAACCTTCTCAAGCATATTTATGTCCTGCCATAAATAAGTAAATATGTAAAGCAAGATTGACAAAATACAAAAATGCACCAATGACTTATTGCTATAAAAATAAATCACCATCCGACAAGTCATCATTTTAGCTCAACTTGACAAAGTCAAGTTTGAGCTATTGCCATGGGTTGGTATCTGTCGTCCGTGTGTGTATGCACATCTGTCACCAATTTCCATTAGCATGGGCTACAGGTCGTACCTGTGGTCAGTTCATTATGAAAATTGTCATGGCTGTTGACATTGACATGTTGGTGGGAACATTGCCATTTTGGGGTCATTTGGCAAAAATACATGGCTGCCAGTGGCCATCTTTGATTTCACAATTCAATCCATTAGCACGGGCTACAGATCGTCGCATTTGTTTGATGATAATGAAATTTGTCATTGGATGTTGACATTGTCATATAGATGAGAACAAAATTTGTCATGGATGTTGTCATTATCATATAGATGAGAACGAGTCATTTTGGGGTCAATCGGCATAGAAACATGGCCAATCATGGCTGCCGTCTGCTATCTTGGTTTTCAGTATTAAACTATGTAAATCCATTAACACGGGCGACGGGCCGTACCATTGGTCTATTGATTATGAAATTTGTCACGGCTGTTGATGTTGACATGTAGATCGGAACGAGTCATTTTGGGATCAGTCATATAAAAAAAACATGATTGCCAGCAACCATCTTGGATGTCAAAATTCAACCCATGAGCACGGGTTACAGGCCATACTGTTTGTCTAATCATCATGAGATTTGCTATGTACGTTGATATCGACATGCAGATGGGAATGATTTGTTTTGGGGTGAATTGGCGAAAACACATGACTGCCGTCGCCATCTTGGTTTTCAGTGTTAAACAATGTAAATCCATAAGCACGGGCGACAGGGCTTACCATTGGTCTGATCGTTATGAAATTTTCCTATGTTGACATAGAGATATACGGTAGAAGGAAACAAGTCAGTTTGGGGTTATTTGGCAAAAAACATGACTGCCACTGGCCATCTTGTTCTTGTCTTTTACTGTTTGCAGGACTAAATACTTCAGCACACCCTACAGACCACATCCCTCAACCTATCATCACCAAACTTCAGTTGGATCTTGGTCTTGGGCTGACCTCCTGATGGGAGCTTCCATTTTTACAGAAATTTGTTAGAAAACATGGCCATCTTGGATTTTACTTTAAATTGCATGACTAAAACCTTTGGCACATCATACAGACAACATCCCTTATCCAATCCTCACCAGTCTCCATATGGATCTTTGGGGTGATCACTAGATTGGAGCCATCAAGCCATCCAATTTTTCCGAATTTTGTTAAAAAACATGACCACCTGCAGTCATCTTGGATTTTTACTTTATATATATATCTCTTCATGTTGACATCTAGTATTGCTTAGATATTTCAACTTTCCACATTCCTAATCACTCCATTGACTGTAACACATGAAATTACCACCTCTCCAAGTTGAGCTACAGTGTCATTGACACTTTCATTTACATACTAATGGTTTCAACCAAGTACGTTAATCCAGTTAATCTGGATAAAGGTACATGGTTTCAACATGAAAAATGTGATTCAAGTTTAGGATCACCTCTATAGACTGGAGCTTTTGAATTTGAATGCTTTTCGTTGAAAAACTTGGCCGCCGGCAGCCATCTTCGATTTTACTCTTTGCATGAATAAAGTCTTTGGCACACCCTACAGACTACATCCCTTATCCGATCATCACCAAACTTCAACTTTGCGCCATCAGCATCATAGTAATTCAGCAGGACCTACCAGCACCATAGGAAATTAACAGAGCCATTTAACCATGAGTCTTCTTGGCTTCTTGTATGCACGACTCGGGTTTCTTGTAGAAACAGTTGTCTGGGTTCCTTTGTGTGCCATACGTTCGCCCATTGTGTAGACATCAATCGTCCTTTCTGTGGGGGGTGTCCAAGCTTCTCCCTATACAAATTTCACTAGCTGGTTTACGTTCAAGGATGCCTACAGCGGTCGACTAAAATCCAATATTCACCATCCAAATTCCAACCACAATTAATGCCCATCCATGTATATATGCCAATCAACTGATTGATACTAAGTATAACTGAAGGAGTAACTTTCACTATAAAAATGAAGGGTATGCAACTTCAGTAAAAAAGGATATACATATAGGATTGGATTTCACACTAAAAATTAATCTCGACTCTGCGTGGGATCAGCCTGAGTTTGGAACGTGCGTTGTCAACCTCATAGACAAGTTATCCGATTGACATGAACTGTCATTAGCTCGAAAAATGTCGCAAGAATGGTCGTAAAAGGTATATATCTCTTCAATCCCTACCACTTGACAGGCGTCACCAGGCATGTGAGGCCTTAGTTGTCGAAAATATTCATATTTGTTCCAATCACCGTAAACAGAAAAACAGAAAAACGCATACAGTTTCGTTCATATATACCATGACCATCGCGTAAACAGCATGTTATCACAAAGACTATATATTTTACCTAAGCAAGAGCCTGATTGTGTTATAGTTCGGGAGCCCGCATATGTTCCATTTACACTTTTGCGTACAAAAGGTTTGACCCCCTAAAGTTGGTACCAATAATGGAACATTCTGAAAAACCGATTTCTTAAGTTGCGCATTCCTGGGGTTTAGGGGCCGCTGAACCCCAAAAAGTGCCAAAAATCACTTCTATTTACACTTCCGCGTACACCGATGAATTTTGGTTTGATGATACTCCTAAGTGTACTGATAAAGAAAACACAACTTAAGAATGGGATTTTCCTGGGGTTTTCACATAAGAAAGGGGGTCCCATGCTGAACCCCAAAACGTGATTTTTCACTTTTGTTTACACTTTCGCGTACATCCATAATTTTTGGTCTCAAAGTACTTTGATATATACTAATTATAAAAACACAACTTAAGAAGCAACTTTTCCTGGGGTTTTAAGATAAGAAGGGGGTGATCGGGTCACCCACCAAAACGTAAAAAAAATCACTTTTATTTACATGATTGCATTCGTCCAACGTGTTGTGTATGTGCGTACACCCCTGGAACGTTGCACTATTACAACCAATACATCCCTAAATCGATACTATCAACTTAAGAAATATATATTCATGTCGTTTTCTGATAAGATCGAGACTTGTTACCCCCCCCCCCCCCCAACCCGATCCATTTTCTAGAACTATAAGTGAGCCAGTTTTATAAAAATTATAGCGGAAAATGTATACAAATGTATATATTTTCGTGAAGCTAAGACATAGTGACACTTTTTTGGGCCAAAATTGAAACTCACCATCCAAGATGGCCACCAAAATGGCCGCCGGAAGTTAAAAATATGACATTTTTTCACAAATATCCTCTAGATCAACTCATGCTGTTTGGAACTGGTTGAGTAATGCAACTTTATTTTGTGTTTTGTATATTAACTGACCATTGGATCAATTAAATATGCAATTATTGGGGTCCTAACCCCTTCCGATCCCTCAAAAATTATATTGTACAGAATGCGGTATAAAATTTCACAAAAAATTACAATTGGGATTCTATTCATATTTCAACAAGAAATGAACAGAACTTTGTAATGTAAGTGAGGCATATCATTGCCTATGAATATTCCAAATCACTGAAACCAAAATTCTTACTTTGGCTCAAAATGGCTGCCAATATATGGCCGCCAAAATATGGAAAATGGTAAATATTACACCAGCGTGTCTTACAATCGCTTACAAGTTGTGTTGATGTATAAAATGGACTATTCTGCATTATATACATTGAATACTAACATGTCTGATGCACCATGGTTAATTATTACCACTTTATAGGGCGTTCTCTAGGCCATTGATAATGTTTTTCGGGGCGTTCCAAATAGCGTATTGTTACAAAAACAGCAGGCCGCGGGCCGATAATGAGAAGCCTAGTTCAATATCGGCCCGCCGCCCGGAAACTATAGATCTCGTTTATTATCGCGAGAGTTACGTCCCTTCAACTTCCGATTATTATGGCGTGTTTATTTCAAGAAAATAATGGGAAGATGTATCCGATTTCCTCGACACTATAGTGGTTTTATGATTGAAATTCACGCTATATGATTGAATTATTGTATCAAGCGTAAGTATGCATTGATACTTTTAGCTGTCAACCTCTCATTGGTTGTTACTCGTCTCCAATGCTGGGTTTTCCCCTGTCCTATTTTCGAGACTCCGTCAGTCCGTGTCAGCTGACAAGTCAAATGATATCAAACTTAAATGTTCTTGAAAATATTTCTCTCTTAATCTACTTCATTATTCCACTAAATCCTCAAATGGGTCAAATGTCCAAAACTGTGGTAAGAATAGTAATAACATGATTTCATCGGGCATTATGGTTTATTAACGGCCCTCTGGAATGATTAACAGCCCTCGGGCCTATTAGCGTCCCTCGACTTCGTCTCGGGCCGCTAATAGGCCCTTGGGCTGTTAATCATTCCAGCCGGGCCGTTAATAAATCATAAAGCCCTCAAAAATCATGTTATTGTTATATTGTTACTATTTTCACCACTGACATCGTCAAAAATTTGGACTTTTCTCTAAAAAAAAAATTGACATAAAATTGGCAAAAATTCAGTTTTCAGGTTTCGACCATTTTTTCAGGTAAAATATAACTATCTTTGGATTGAAAGGTGTTTATTGTTATGGTCTATCTTAAATGTGTCACACTACATTGTTTATAGACCAAATTGCTCAAGATGGCTTCCAAAATGTAAAATTCTAATTTTTAACATATATCCCGAACATTCTCTGCATTATCCGAAAAGGTAGCAAATTGTGACTCACTTGGTTATTATACGTGTTAGTTAATTAACTGACAACTACATGTTCTATTCACAGTTGTCCCAGTTCCGTGTGGGGCATGACAAATTCATTTTAAAGTATGTAATTTTGCCGAGAACCTCTTTTGTGATTTTGGCCATATTTATTGAAAGGAAATGGACTGAACTTTGAGACAGAACTGAGATGGACCATAATCTTTGGCTATTCTGGTCCATTATGATAAAAAAAATGTCAACAGGATACAGTGTGGATGCCAAGATCGTAGCCAGGGAGTTACTCTAACGGTCATGTGAGGTGAATAGGTATACAGGGAGTTATTGTATGTCATGACTGATGTGAGTATGTATACAATGAGTGACTATATGGTTATGAGTGGGTTGTCCATGGTAAGATGCATCTAGGTATACATGGAGAATTCATGGTCAGATGTGAGGTGAATCGGTATGCATGGAGTGACTGTATGGTGTATGATTGTGTATATCCAGTACGGGTGCACCCGGTGTGCCTGTATGGTCATTGATGTGGTGTATGGATATAGCTACATGGTCATATATGTGTTGATTATGTATATATGGAGTGACTGTAAGGTCATGGGTGGGATGTACATGCGTTGTCTGTATGATCATGGATGGGGTGTGTGGATAAATGGGTAGTGATTTTATGGTTACGGGTAATGTGTATAGGTATACATGGAATGGCTGTACGGTCATGATTGAATATGAATACCTGGAGTAAGCTGGGTGGACATTATCGAGCGTGTGGGTACATAGGGAGTGCCCTTGTGGTTACGGGTGGGATGCATATTTATACATCTCGTGGATGTATTATCATTGGTGGGTGTATATGGCTTAGCTGTATTATAATGGATGGCGTGTATGATTATACAGTGAATTGCTGAATTGTCATTTGTGAGGTGTATATGCAAGTATGGATTGTTTGAGTGGTCGTATGTGCAGGTTTTTTTGTATATCTGGAAGGGCTGAATGGCCATTAGTGAGGTTTACATGTATACCTGGAGTGAATTTATGGTCTAGGGTGGGCTGCATATGTATATCGAGTGGTTATATGACTATGAGTGTCGAATAGGTTTACAGGTAGTGACCGTATGGTTAATGGTGAGATGATTACATGTATGTATACAAGTAGTGAAGTAGTGACTGTATGATCATAAATGTAATGAACATCTATACAGGGGGTGACAGGCGTATGAGTATACATGTACCTGGTGTTCAAGTTTGGTGACTCGTGTCGGTGTCGTCATGTGTAGGTTATACCGGTACACACACGTGTTGCTTTATTGTCATGGGTGAGGGATATGTGTATATAGCGAGTGGCTATATGGCCATGGATGAGGTGCATATGCATACATGGAGTGACTATACTGGCATGGCTGGGGTGTATTGGTATATCTTGAGTGGCTATTCTGCTATGGTGTGACAAATAGGGATACAGGGATTGACATGGCCAATTTTGAGGTGAATATGTATAAAAGGATTGACCATGATCGTGTATGAATGTTTTGAATAGGTACACACGGGGTGACTATATGGCCATAGGTCAGGTGAAGGGGTATGTGCATGAAGCGAGTGGCTATATGGCCATTGATGATGTGCATATGTATACCGGAGTGACTTTATGGTCATTGTTGTGGTGTTGATGTATATATTGATTGTGTATTTGACCATGCGTTTGGAGAATAGGTATACAGGGGATGACCTTATGGCCAATGGTGAGATGAATGGGTATACAAGGAGTGACTATATGGTTATGGGTCATGTTTAGGAGTATACCCGGTGTGCCTGCATTGTGACGCGTGGCTGTATGGTCATCCGTGGTCATGGGTCAGGTGTACATGTATACAGTGGGTCACTATATTGTTGTGTATGTGGTGTTTATGTATATATGTAATGACTGTGTGATAATTAGTGGATATCGCTTTCCACGATATGACATGACCTCTCTATTGATAACATATCCTTGAATTATTGTGGCAAGCGATAGCCGCCCCAAGGTACACATGTACAACCCACCCATTACCCCAGTCACTCCATATGTACATAAACACCACACAAATGACAACACAGCCACCCACGTATACACTTTATACGTACATGTACTAGTACACATGATCATACAGCCATACTTGGTTATACCCGTACATACCACAAATGACGATACAGCCACAAGTCACCATGCATGAACACAGGCATACACCTACACCCGACACATGATCATATAGTCATTATATGTATACATATTCACTACATTCACGATCATACAGTT
Source organism: Siphonodentalium dalli (assembly GCA_032622095.1). NCBI lineage: Eukaryota > Metazoa > Mollusca > Scaphopoda > Gadilida > Siphonodentaliidae > Siphonodentalium > Siphonodentalium dalli. The sequence continues at coordinate 201,437,618 of CP136061.1, read as the reverse complement.
ACTCATTGTATACATATTCACCTCACCATTGACCATACAGCCACTACGTGTATACCTATTCGCCATACACATGACCATAGAGTCAATCCAGGTATACATATGCACATCACCAATCGTGATCCCTTCCAGATATACCAATATCCGCACATACGACCACTCATAAGTTCAATACTTGCCATACTCATACACGCCATCCATGATAATAAATCTACTCCCCATACACCACCAATGATAACACATCCACAACATATATAAATATACGTCCCACCGTTACCAACAGGGCACTCCCTTTATACCCACACATCATTCATGACCATACAATAACTCTGTGTATACCTATTATCCTCATCTATGATCATATAGTAACTCCCTGGCTGCCATCTTTGCTTCCACACTGTATCCAGTTGATAATATTGTATCATAATGGGCCAGCATACCCACATATCATGGTTCGTCTCAGTTCCGTCTCAAAGTTCTGCCCATTCCCTTTCAATAATATGGCCAGAATCACAAAAGAGGTTCTCCGCAATATTCCATACTGCAACTTTAAAATGAATTTGTCATGCCCCATACGGAACTGGGACAAACATAATAGAACGTAGTTGTCAGTTAATTGCATTGTAACTAACACGTACAATAACCAAGTGAGTCACAATTTGCTACCTTTTTCGGATAATGCAGAACATAATGTTAGGGATATGTTAACTTTTAACTTTTTACAAATTTGGTTGCCATTTTGGAAGCCATCTTGAGCAATTTAGTCTATAAACACCGTAGTGTGACACATTTAAGATAGACCAAAACAATAAACACCTTTCAATCCAAAGATAGTTACATTTTACTTGAACAAATGGTCGAACCCTGAAAAGTTAATTTTTGCCGATATTTATGTCAAGTTTGTGAGAGAAAAATCCAATATTTCTGGTGATGTCAGTGGTGACAATAGTAAAAATGATCCATGGTTCATCAGACATGTTAGTATGCAATGTATAGAAAACAGATTAGCCAATTGTGTACATCAACCACAACTTGTAAGCGATTGCAGGACACCCTGGGGCAATATTTACCATTTTCCATATTTTGGCGGCCATTTTCGCAGCCATTTTGAGCCAAGGTAAGATTTATGATTCCAGAGATTTGGGATATTCATAGGTAATGATATGCCTCACTTACATTAGAATGTTCTTTTCATTTCTTGTTGAAACATGACTAGAATCCCAATTGTGATTTTTTTTAAATTTTGTACTGTGTTCTGTAAAATCGATTTTTGACGGATCGGAAGGGGTTAGGACACCAATAATTGCATATTTAATTGCTCCAATGATCCGTTAATATACAAAACACAAAATAAAGTTGCATTACTCAACCAGTTCCAAACAGCATGAATTGATCTAGAACAATATTTGTGAAAAATGTCATTTTGAACTTCCGGCGGCCATTTTGGCGGCCATCTTGGATGGTGAGTTTCAATTTTGGCCCAAAAAAGTGTCATTATGTCTTAGCTTCACGAAAATTTATACATTTGTATAAATTTTACTAGATTTTCCCGCTATAATTTTCATAAAACTGGCTCACTAAAAGTTCTCGAAAATGGATCGGGTTGTGGGGGGGAGGGGGGGGGGGGTCTCTTTCTTATCAGAAAACGACATGCATATATATTTCTTAAGTTGATCGTATCGATTTAGGGATGTATTGGTTGTAATAGTGCAACGTTCCAGGGGTGTACGCACATACACACACGTTGGACGAATGCAACCTTTAAATTAAAGTGATTTTTTACGTTTTGATGGGTGACCCGATCACCCCCTTCTTATCTTAAAACCCCAGGAAAAGTTGCTTCTTAAGTTGTGTTTTTATAATTAGTATATATCAAAGTACTTTGAGACCAAAAATTATGGATGTACGCGAAAGTGTAAACAAAAGTGAAAAATCACGTTTTGGGGTTCAGCATGGGACCCCCTTTCTTATGTGAAAACCCCAGGAAAATTCCTTTCTTAAGTTGTGTTTTCTTTATCAGTACACTTAGGAGTATCATCAAACCAAAATTCATCGGTGTACGCGGAAGTGTAAATAGAAGTGATTTTTGGCACTTTTTGGGGTTCAGCGGCCCCTAAACCCCAGGAATGCGCAACTTAAGAAATCGGTTTTTCAGAATGTTCCATTATTGGTACCAACTTTAGGGGGTCAAACCTTTTGTACGCAAAAGTGTAAATGGAACATATGCGGGCTCCCGAACTATTACAGAAGACAGCACAGTGCTGCTGGCTAATCACACACAAATGGCATAAACGCTCTTTATTCGTTCCATATCAGGAATTCACCAACAAATAACGCTCTTTTATATGATTTTGTTTACATAACAATGGTCAAAGATATGACATACTGTTTATGCGATATTTCTTATTTGTATACGGACACAGTCTATCTACATGTTGTTGTTCTTTCTGTTTGTGGCGGTTTTTGACGGGTGGAAATATTTCACAGGATACCCACCGCCAAGGCCAACCGTACCTTTAAGCACTCACGTTTCTGTTTTATATGTACATGTCTGTAAAACTATGTATACCATACCACCCCCTATATTCTGTGGAAAATATCCATAACATTGTTGACTGCTTGTTAACCAGCGTTTAATGATCTCAAGTGACAGTTGAGTCTATGATAGAATGTGAACTGCGTGGTCTATACAAACTATTTGTTTGCCGGTTTTGAGGGTGGTGATGCCCAAAATTACTAGATGCGAAGAAAAAAATGACTTACATTCCTGCATTTTGTTAACTACCCCGGTCAGACTTGAAATTTCTAACTGCTGAGAATGTTACCAAAGTTAACACTCTCTGCTCCCTCGATATCCCTCAACGGTTTTCAATTGTTCTGACAGAACTGAGACGAACGATCTGTATATGTTGTTACCATGTCCGGACACGACTATTTAAATGAACATGCACTCTTTATTGTTCCATTCAACTGTCGGATTAAAGATCCGTGATTCGATCTGACACCAGATAATTCAGAATTGCTTACCACACAAACATAAATACTCGCAACCATCGCAATCACCATTCGTACACTCTAGATCATGCCATGAATATCTACTCTGGCTAACGCCCGTAGAGATCATATTCCACCAGTACACAACCTTGGAATTTTTTGCAGTTTTGACAGGGTATCTTATAAAGTCGAAAAAATAACGCGGGGAATACATTTCTTAGTTAGTATCCGTTCCTTAATAATGTACTTCTCTGTATGTGAATGTCCCAACTCGAAATTTCACGATTTAAGTGAATTTGTGAGCGATTTTGCTTTGCGTCGCTTACAATTAAGGAATTTCTCCTAGGTAATTAATTCAATGTTTATTGCGATATCGGCTCACAAAACCAGAGAAAAGCATGCAATTTTGAGTTGGGACATTCACCTACAATGATGTATATTATCAAGGAACAGATAATAACTAAGAAACGAATTCCCCGCGCTATTTTTTTCGACTTTATAAGGTTCCCTGTCAAAACTTCAAAAAGTTCAGAGGTTTTGTAATTCCCTGTCAGGTTTTGTACTGGTGGAATATGATATTCATGACATGATCTACGTGCACACAGGTAATGGGAAAACCACAAGTAATACGCCGAAAACTATCACAAAACGTCATAATTATAAACGCTCTTTATTATCTACCGATTTGGTGTGACGGAAGCACGAACGCTCTTTATAACAAGTGATAATTGGGTTTTTTGCTAGACTGACAATAAATCATAACGTGTTAAATCTTCAATGGACCTTTAATATTCCACGACAACAAAGCAATTGGCATCCATTAGTTTGAGACGGGGGGGGGGGGTAGTGCGGAAGAGTTAATAATATTGTTGAATTGTTAATTGTCCATTAGTGACATTTGTCATGACTTGTAAATTCCATTGAATGACGCGACAATTGAGAGGAACGTCGATAAATATGCAAGTGCGAAAAATTGTGCAGACTGGTCGATCAAGTGATTTGTATAAAAAGTAACTTAATACCCGCCGACTAATCCGCGGGAATGGGACTTAAATCCAGACACAAACATATCTCAAACCGCTTATGTCGCCGTAGCGACGTTATGATCTCACGTGACTGGAAAAGTTTAGATTTTTTTCTGGAGTTGCTTGGATAAAGTGAATATTCCGGATATCGTGCTGTGAAACGTGTCTTAGAATTTACCTTATTGTGTCGGTAGGTAAATTAGAGTGCTATCTCGAAAGAATTAGCCACTCGTACAACTATTGTCAATACACTCAATACCCGGACAATGGTAGTGTTTATTTTATACAAACACCACTGCCAGTCTAGTTGGTTACCCGTGTAGAGCGCTGAATAGGATATGTATAACAACCTGCGCATTCCTAACTTCAAACTGGATTTAAATTGGAAATTAAACAGGACTTAAACTTCATAAATTGGTAATATCCATAATAACGGTAACTTATATTATTTATGATGCTCCCGTTTGAAAAACTCTTCCTGTATACACTGGGTTATTCAGAATTTTAGTGTACAGCTCTCGCAGTATTGAGTGGCACTTCATTTTAACAGTACACCGCTATGCAAGGTGCTCATGCTAGACACTTGAAAGCAATGTTGCTTCCAACAAAAATACACATGCTGTTTAAAGTGGTTATCTCCGTGGTGGCGGCGTAATTATATATATAGGACTTGTGTTATGTATACATATATGTATATAGGAGTTACATTATGACAAAAGCATATGGGCATTTTTCAAAAAATATATACAATTATTCAATGTATCGAGTTTGAGATGTTTAGTGAATGTGTAAATGTGTGAATTTTGTAATCTTGTTCGTTGTTTTAACCCTTTCTATTATAACTGGAATCTCCCATTCAACTATAAAAGTAAATGTTCTATTATTCAATTGGAGGGGGTCAGATATAATAAAAGCAGACAAATGAAAAGAAAATACAAGTGCAGAATGATTCATATTCATTGGTGGGATATGTTCAGATAATAATTATGGTCGTTTGTTGAACTTATTATCTGAATTTTTCCTAAGGGAACTTCTCGTCAATGAGTATTTAGTATAGATATTTCTGGCATTTATTAATTAAAAACTCTATAAATAATCAATGGATTGATCCCATTATTTATACCATTATTCAAGATTAAGATTATTCAAAGAGTTAGATTTAAAGATACGGGCGGTGTTGGCGGTGGGTATGCTGTTAAAATATTCATCTCCGTCAAAAACCGCCATAAACAGAAGGAATAGTAAAATATAGACAGACTTTGTTCTTATGCCAATCAGAAATAATATTAAAGCATAAACAGTATGTTATTGTCAATTTTCCCCCTTTGTTATGTGAAAAAAAAATTACGTTTCCTGACTTTTGCTTAGATCCGGATATGGTAAACATAAAGAGCGTTATTTGTTACTGTTTTCCTGATATGGAAATAATAAAGAGCGTGTATATCATTTTTGTGAGATTAACCAATAGAATTGCGCTGTGTTATGTAAACAGAAGCACAACTTCTGTAACACGAGCAGTCTCTTGTTTACGTACACCATCGTACGTCTTGACGACAATATACTATTTACGCGCTGATTATGTTTGGCATATGAGCGGAACTGTATATATTTTGGTATTCCTTCTGTCGATGGCGATTTGAACAAATATAAGTATTTCTGCAACGAATAAAAAAGTAAAATATAAACATCAGATAAAACATTTTCTTTATGTGTCAAGTAATCATACAAAAATTCAGGCCAAAATGGCTGACTCGGATGTTTCCGGTAACCCGACCGTTTCCACCCCACCCGACTAAATTTAATTTTGGTTGATTATTTGATTATTTGTCAGGAATTTATATAAGTAAATGTAACTTAATTGTTATCGTTATCACTTTTCATTCACTGTGTTTCATGGCGATCCAGGTATTACAGTCACATAAAATAGAAAATGAAGTGCAAACCAAAATTGTTTAGGCATGCATCGTACCAGAACACATGTTCGTTGTTCAATATTCAAACAGTTGGTGCTGGAACACAAGTTCTTGCAACTTATTTGAATGCTAGCTCCTCTCCCAGAAAAAATGAAATCATGGGCATTATTGCTGAATCAAATAAAATCATGGAAATATTCTTTTCTAAATGTACATCTATATATATATATACATAATGCATATAATCATATATGTGTTAGTTCCGCAAAAATGAAATATTTTAAAGGCACGGATGGCCTTCGCGGTGTTATGCTGTTAAAGTAGTCACACTCATTTCAACTGCCATAAGCAAAACTAATATAAAAAATAGACATGTTTTGTTCTTACACCAATTATAAATATCGCGTAAATAGTATATTATTGACAAGTTTGTACGCTGTGTTATGTACACAAAAGCCAGATTCTGTAACATTTTTTGCTTTTTGTTTTACATAACAAAGCGTACGAACTGGACAATGACATACCGTACTATTTACGCGATATTTATGATTGGTATAAAAACAAGGTCTGTCTATATCTCAATATTCTTTCAGTTTATGGCGGTTTTAACATGCATAAGTGACTATTTTAACAACACCCACCGCGAAGGCCACCCGTGCCTTTAATTGGAACATTTATCAGAAGTTTGCAGGTTACTGATATTCGTGATCATAGAGCGGTTTGTGTTACATCTACACCATGCATAACCAACCAACTACCCACCCGTCTAACCAATGTTCTTCAAAATTTCAGTCATAACGTGATCAAAATGACGACGCTACCGCGCATAACGCCGGTAAGCACTCCGATTCCCCGGTGTTATTCGACTAGCAAACTGTACGGACCGTACCCTCCTCCAGAACTCTCCAGTGCAATGGACTTACTAAAAATGCCGTCGAGGCTTAATCCACTAGCTCCGAACCCACCTAAGAAACGGATTAACGATAGTTGGGAGACAGTGGAACAACATTGGCATAATGATAAACGAAGAGACCTCATGCAGCGTAGAGAATATCACCGTTACCACTCAGCCTGGTCCAAAGCCTTTTATGGCGCTCCAGCCGAGAAAGAGCAATATAGGTACGTATCCTGAAGTAAACATTTGACTGGAAACACATATTTCATTATTTGAAAAGTGCATATTATGTATAATTATGTGCACGTACATGTATATAAACCGCTATAGGATGACTAGACACGTACACCCACGATGCATACATGTATATGTGGAATCATTATCTGTACGCATGTGATCATTCAGTTCTTTTAGACAGTCTTAACATGGGTTATGAAATCATTACCAATCCACATATATACCTGTAAGAAATGACATGCACCAATGGATGCAATGCTGCAAAGCCGAGATACAACTTTGCGTATAACCATGGCATCATTGGTCCATGGGTCGCCATGCATCATGTCACAAAATAAAGTCAAATGAAGCTCATGACGAGTTTTACACATTGCCTTGGTTGTATATATATATATTCAATTTTCTCTTCTATGTTTTGTTGAGTGCCTATATATATTCAGTGCAAATATTAATTAATCAGTGCAAACTGATTTAGAACATTCATGACATTGTCTAGTCTAAACACTTTTAATAGCATGCAGTGGAGAAGTATTCAGGGTATACAATCCAATGTTTGATATTTGTATGTTGAAGTTGTAACTTGATATCCTGGTCCTGCATGTATCTCTGAGCTTAACCACTATAGTTAAAGATCACAATTTCTTAATCTAATTGTAAACAACGTAGACACACACGAAGCCCCATGTCATATACTATATCTAGTATATTTTTTCCATATTTTCTGTTCCCAAATGGTGGCGGCAGGAAGACGACTATATGGTCATGCAACCACCATATTACATATTATTGTATATTACTTGATTTGATATGTATTACACATTTATATGATGATATGCCATGAATACATATTTACTTACTTACTTGTGCACAGCAGTCACCCGCCAACCATTTACAAAATGTCATCTCAATCTCACCAAGTTCACAACTTTTAATTGTGCGGCAAACAAATTCGTTTTGCCGTCATTTATTTGACTTATTGGAAAGTCATTCAATTGTGCTTCCTTTTCTCTGTCATCAAGTCAGGAACATTAGGGATAGCAACATTTTAACGACCATATAAAATGCATTGTGTGGGTCTTATTTCTGCTGTATAATCCATGGATTGGAAAATTTGCTTATCAACAATGACAGTTTAAAGGCCCACATTATATACAATATATGCCGTATTATATACCATTTGAAAGATGAATCTGTGAACATTTTTTTGAGGTACCGACGCGTTTTTTGTGCTTAAGTTTCATATGGACTACACTGCAAAGTCTATTATTTTCATTGGAAGGGGAATAACTCTATATCTTAGTTTGAATTTTGTTGCATTCTGGGAGCGAAACGGGGGAAATGTTTCTATGATTTCAGCTATTTGCTATTACTCTATGTGCACCTTCTGAGACACAGACGCTCCAAATGGTGATGAATTATGGTATTTTAATCATATTTTATATCGTAGATTATTATTAAAACCGTATATCAAGGCACTATAAAAAAAAGTAATCTGTGACTCGAAAATTAAATGGGCCTTTAAAACTAACAGGTTAGTGCATTGTGGCGGTTCAATATGTATTCATAACCTCCCTGTGCTAATTAATAATCATGGACTCTTAACAGGATATAGATCTGTTTTACAGCATTCATTACGGGTCTCTTCTCCAACGTTTTCATTGTGTCTTCGATCTTGAGTTCGATCCGCCGAGTTCTCTTTGTCTCGGGACAACAGTTTCTTTTTGTATGTAAAGTAACCAGGTCGTCCTCCATAAATGTTTTATTTTAGATCACAATGTGTCATAGAAGGTTTTGTTTGAAGTGTCTCACATTCACACACCGATTCAATGCACCGATTCAAAGAGTGTACGCAGCGTGTGCAATGTGTATAGCACTGTGCTGTGTCCGTCTCTCTCGCGATAATATCTCGCAATTTAGTCGATATCACATTAGTAACATTGAGCATCATGAATAAAGTATGGAATGCAAGTTGATTTTCATGATGCCAGCCCAGTCCTTCCCATGGGAAAACACATGTAAACCATTAATTTGCTCCCACAATTCAGAAGGTGGGCGTAATATTGCACCAATAATATAATCGCAAATTAGGATTTTCTCAAACTCTTCGAACTCATTGCATGTAGGATAGACATAATGTCCATTTACACTTTCGTATGCGCATAATTGAACTGAGACGGGAAAGGATGTAAATAAACCTTAAAATAGTTCAATATTGAAACAACGATTACAGTGACCATAAGTATTTTGACACGAAGGACTAGTTTTACCATAATACCGCCCAAAGACGTGATCGATAGTAATATACAGTGTATTTCTCACCCACGATCATTCAAATGTAGGGAGTCATTAGAAATATTGAATGCAAATAATCGTTACTAATCAGACTCAGAAATATGTTCGTCTATGCATTCTTGAAATCTACTTGCAGACTTTCAAAATGTTCTTGATTTTCGAAACACAAACGGTACCAAATTTTATGATTTGAAGAAGAGAAGATTTTTTTTCAACTGAAACTTACTCCGCCAGTGGGTATTTTTCGTTGTAAAAATGCTCCATCACACACCGACACCCTTGTAATTGCATATCCCATTTTGTTCCTGTACACATTTTAATACTGCGGAATTGGTCTTTATCCCATGGTTTTGGGCATTAAATTTTCCCAGGTCAACAAAACTGGTATTTGTTATTCCCAGGTTCGCTGAATCTGAATCATTGATCAATGCATGGCCTTTTACGGCATTCCGCCGTTATACTGAAACTGTTATTTTGATACCCATGTCTGATTCATGTGTATATTCGATTTGAGATTCGCTTAGATTCGCGAATCTCACGCTGATTCGAAATTCGATTTAAACCCGAATCCTGCACTGGCCCTACTGGAAGGATATAGACGAGGCTCTGGTTCGGACATGGGGTGTCCGTGTGGGGGGGGGGGGGTAAAAATGCTCAACATATGGAAATGTCATGCCTGGCACACCATCAGTTGGGAATTTCACGCCGAAATGAATTTGTTCTCATAGTTTGATTTTCCAACCATTACGTAGTGGGAAATTTGTCGTTTTTTTTACGAATAGTTGAATATTTACCTATACTTTAGGTGAATAGTGCAGAAAAATGTCCAGCCTCACGGTCGGGTTGAAATTTCCAACATTTGGAAAGCACGAGACACCACGCGGAGACCCTCTACGTATAGCCACGTCCCTGGATTTAAATTCGGACATGCATGGGTTTGTTTCAATTCCCCTTTTTGTAGAATCGCGAAGAAAATATGCATTTGTATTTCTCTAATGAGTATAATACATGCAATGCTGTAGACGATATTCCCGTATATTTTAAACATAATTATATAACGTATATAGACTTTCGGATTATGTGTACGTATATATGTACTTTGTGTTCTGCACTTACAATGTTAATTTTCCCGGTCGCTCACCTTACCTGGGGACATAACAACGGCATTGTCGAGATAAAGTTGTTCACTTATTGTTAGGACAATGCTAAATCCTTTCTGGCCATTCGTAATTACTTTAGAGACTTGTAAAGCATATTTATGTCATATCGATCCGGCATACGACTGGCAGTTACGATATAATAATCCGTGATTAAATCCCAACACGGATAACCAGCCATGCATTTTATTTGCCAACGCCATGTTCATGTGTCTCTAAATAGTACCCATATAACATGTACAATGATATATACTAAGCTACTAAAATGCCAAGTATATATATATCACTAAAAGTTGCAGGCTGTGTTGTCTCGAATCGATGATTTTCACCCCTGGTCAAGAGGTCCTGCTAATGATATATGCATGATGTTGGTGGAGCCTGCTGAATATCTATGATGCTGTTCACAGCTATAGGCCCATTGGTAAAATACCAGATGTATCAACATATAAACTATACCAGTGACAAGGTCACAAGTCCGATTTGGGAAAAACACAACTCATAGATTATGAAAATCGCTCTTCTCAGTCACAATACATTTCAATGTATCTTACTGGCAATTTTCCTTTCTTTTGATGTATAATTCGATAGTATCAAATGAAGGGAAGTCGAGATGTGGTCGACAAAATTGTATACTCGTATTTAAATCCGCGCAATACTATTTTTCGCTGATTTGAATTCGCGTGATTTAAATTCGCGCATCTATATATAGATGCGCGAATTCAAAACTGACAACAACATTTTAGTAATATTTTTGTAATATTTTCATGGGCCTGATGACTAGCTTCGATTCTTAGTCATTTCTGGAGATATTATATGTGTATATTAAACACCATCGCTGCGGATTTACACCGTGTAGACCATATAAATACATGCATCATAATTTTGTTCCGATCTGGAATACAATAATGTGTATTTCTTATACAATTAGAATTTCAACAATGTCCACATTACCATGATTTGCGCTTGGCATGATAGTTACGGTCTTTATATCGGTTGACCGAATGTAAATGGTAGGCCTACAAGTATAGGCGTATAATTGTCTATTCAACATTTCATAATATATATATGTAAACTCATCAACATATAGCCCTCTTATCTTTCCTGTGGAATGCGGTTTACTCAAGAAGGCGAAGAAGTATTAATTAGCGGTGCCAAATCTAACCGTGGATCTCTAAGCTGATTCGAATAAGTTGGGGTTTTTTCCCCTCAATTTGAATTAGGGATTTGTCAGAGAGAGACAAAATATATATGCTCCGCCATCTTAGCAATCGTCCACACATTATACGTTGAAATCGAGAATAAGCCAGAAATTATTAATTTATTTGTGACATTTGCCGAGTTATGATGCGGACTTTCGAATTAGCCTAAACATAAAAACAAAAGTTGACGGCCATTTTGGGCGTCATCTCTTTCATATATACTAATAATATCCCAAAAGGAGACCCCTTTGATTTGACTTGGGTGTTTTACATGGTCGCGTTGCGGTGGTAAATTGGACAGATACAGTGTACGACTGTGCGTATATTTTGCTCAGGATGGGCACGCACACTATAAACATTACATACTCGAAGACATACTAACATTTTGTCAAATATATAAATAGTGTAGCGCAAATAAGGAAATCGTGTCACACAATTCTAAGTAAACTTTGTCAATATTGATTGTAATATTCATGATATAAGGAAAATTACAAAAGGTTTATTTGTTCGAAATGATATTAACACTAACATTCACTCGTCGACCATGTTAATAGGTAGGTGGGAGTAGCCTGGGGGTTCAACTCTTATCTTACGGTCATACAAATGTTATGTTCATTTCTTTTTAAAGGCACGTGAGACCTTAATTGTCGAAAATATTCATATTTGTTCCAAACACCGTAAACAGAAAAACATTAAAACGCATGCAGTTTCGTTCATATATACCATGACCATCGCGTAAACAGCATGTTATCATAAATACCTACTATATTTTACATAAGCAAGAGCCTGATTTGGGTTACAGAGGACAGCACAATGTTACTGGCTAATCACACACAAATGGCATAAACGCTCTTGATTAGTTCCATATCAGGAATTCACCAACAAATAACGCTCTTTATGTTTACCATCATAATATAAACAAACACCAGAAAAGTAACTTTTTATGCTTTTGTTTACATAACAATGGTAAACATATGAGAATAACATACTGTTTATGCGATATTTCTTATTTATATACGGACAAAGTCTGTCTACATGTTGATGTTCTTTCTGTTTGTGGCGGTTTTTGACGGGTGGAAATATTTTCACAGGATACCCACCACCAAGGCCAACCGTACCTTTAATCATGAGGCCCATCTGGACTATTTCGCAAGTGCATGTATGGTGGGTTACTGTGTGGTCAGATCTATTAAACCCGGGACCAATATAGCACTGTCTATTAATGGTCCCATATTAAAGATTTGACACCAACTTAATCAAAATTTCCGAAATTATTATGCATCCAGATGCATCGCGAAAATATACAAATCATGCGTCATCGTTATCCGTCGAAAACAAGTAAATAATCTCATAATTGAGAACGCTCTTTATTGTATACCGCTTTTGAGCTGCGGAAACATGGACGCGCTTTATAAGAGACGGATCATAGGAATGTTTGCTATAGGTTGACAAATATTCTAATCGTGCATCCTCTTTTGAAATTCGATAGCTAGCGTTCAAATGCTTCTATTGGTGGAATCATGGGTCCGATCTAATTACTTTCGTGTGTATATACACATGATGGCTGTATCGTGTCAAAATTGGACTGGGCATCTTTATAAGCATGATATATCACCAAACGTCCTGCATCAACAATCATTCATGATGATGTGCTGTGATGTTCAGATGCGCGCATATAACGAATACATCTTGTGGCAAGACAAAACGGCATTATATACTGTTCTATATAAGACTTAATTGTCATTGAGTCATTGAGTCGCGGCCATGCATGTTGGACCAATCCAGCCCGTTCCGTTTTAGTACTATATACAGGTCAAACTTCTGGAGTAGCATTCCATGTATATGGAATTCATAAATATTCAAAAGCTCCATATATGGAATGCTACTCCATAACATTAAACTGTGGCACAAAACAATGGAACGGGACTGGGTGGATCCAAATATGGCCGCGACTCAGTGACAAGGCTTATATTAACTTTTTGCGATGACTATCTTTGGGAGCAATCGCTGTGTATATGTTTGTCGGCGATTACAGGTACTCAATCCGATTCGGTGGTCCCCATATAATCAGATTCCAACAACAACACTATTTTTAGAAATGCCGCTTCAGTTATCAGAATCGATTAATTGCCCAAAAATAATGCTAACCCCTGTCAGCCTTATAGTATAAAATTGCCCGAAAACTGTTATTTATCAACATGTTGTTCGACGAAATTTGATCTTATTATCAACAGAAAGCCTCTTGGTTTTAGAGTTATACATCTTCATCCGCAATTGGGTCATGTCAGGAACATTAGGGATAGCAACATTTTAACGACCATATAAAATGCATTGTGTGGGTCTTAATTCTGCTGTATAATCCATGGATTGGAAAATTTGCTTATCAACAATGACAGTTTAAAGGCCCACATTATATACAATATATGCCGTATTATATACCATTTGAAAGATGAATCTGTGAACATGTGAACATTTTGTTGTTGTTGAGGTACCGACGCGTTTTTTGTGCTTAAGTTTCATATGGACTACACTGCAAAGTCTATTATTTTAATTGGAAGGGGAATAACTCTATATCTTAGTTTGAATTTTGTTGCATTCTGGGAGCGAAACGGGGGAAATGTTTCTATGATTTCAGCTATTTGCTATTACTCTATGTGCACCTTCTGAGACACAGACGCTCCAAATGGTGATGAATTATGGTATTTTAATCATATTTTATATCGTAGATTATTATTAAAACCGTATATCAAGGCACTATAAAAAAAAGTAATCTGTGACTCGAAAATTAAATGGGCCTTTAAAACTAGCATGTGCATTGTGGCGGTTCAATATGTATTCATAACCTCCCTGTGCTAATTAATAATCATGGACTCTTAACAGGATATAGATCTGTTTTACAGCATTCATTACGGGTCTCTTCTCCAACGTTTTCATTGTGTCTTCGATCTTGAGTTCGATCCGCCGAGTTCTCTTTGTCTCGGGACAACAGTTTCTTTTTGTATGTAAAGTAACCAGGTCGTCCTCCATAAATGTTTTATTTTAGATCACAATGTGTCATAGAAGGTTTTGTTTGAAGTGTCTCACATTCACACACCGATTCAATGCACCGATTCAAAGAGTGTACGCAGCGTGTGCAATATGTATAGCAATGTGCTGTGTCCGTCTCTCTCGCGATAATATCTTGCAATTTAGTCGATATCACATTAGTAACATTGAGCATCATGAATAAAGTATGGAATGCAAGTTGATTTTCATGATGCCAGCCCAGTCCTTCCCATGGGAAAACACATGTAAACCATTAATTTGGTCCCGCAATTCAGAAGGTGGGCGTAATATTGCACCAATAATATAATCGCAAATTAGGATTTTCTCAAACTTTTCGAACTCATTGCATGTAGGATAGACATAATGTCCATTTACACTTTCGTATGCGCATAATTGAACTGAGACAGGAAAGGATGTAAATAAACCTTAAAATAGTTCAATATTGAACAACGATTACAGTGACCATAAGTATTTTGACACGAAGGACTAGTTTTACCATAATACCGCCCAAAGACGTGATCGATAGTAATATACAGTGTATTTCTCACACACAATCATTCAAATGTAGGGAGTCATTAGAAATATTGAATGCAAATAATCGTGACTATAATCAGACTCAGAAATATGTTCGTCTATGCATTCTTGAAATCTACTTGCAGACTTTCAAAATGTTCTTGATTTTCGAAACACAAACGGTACCAAATTTTATGATTTGAAGAAGAGAAGATTTTTTTTCAACTGAAACTTACTCCGCCAGTGGGTATTTTTCGTTGTAAAAATGCTCCATCACACACCGACACCCTTGTAATTGCATATCCCATTTTGTTCCTGTACACATTTTAATACTGCGGAATTGGTCTTTATCCCATGGTTTTGGGCATTAAAATTTTCCCAGGTCAACAAAACTGGTATTTGTTATTCCCAGGTTCGCTGAATCTGAATCTGAATCTGAATCATTGATCAATGCATGGCCTTTTACGGCATTCCGCCGTTATACTGAAACTGTTATTTTGATACCCATGTCTGATTCATGTGTATATTCGATTTGAGATTCGCTTAGATTCGCGAATCTCACGCTGATTCGAAATTCGATTTAAACCCGAATCCTGCACTGGCCCTGCTGGAAGGATATAGACGAGGCTCTGGTTCGGACATGGGGTGTCCGTGTGGGGGGGGGGGGGGGGGTAAAAATGCTCAACATATGGAAATGTCATGCCTGGCACACCATCAGTTGGGAATTTCACGTCGAAATTGGTTGAATTTGTTCTCATAGTTTGATTTTCCAACCATTACGTAGTGGGAAATTTGTCGTTTTTTTTACGAATAGTTGAATATTTACCTATACTTTAGGTGAATAGTGCAGAAAAATGTCCAGCCTCACGGTCGGGTTGAAATTTCCAACATTTGGAAAGCACGAGACACCACGCGGAGACCCTCTACGTATAGCCACGTCCCTGGATTTAAATTCGGACATGCATGGGTTTGTTTCAATTCCCCTTTTTTGTAGAATCGCGAAGAAAATATGCATTTGTATTTCTCTAATGAGTATAATACATGCAATGCTGTAGACGATATTCCCGTATATTTTAAACATAATTATATAACGTATATAGACTTTCGGATTATGTGTACGTATATATGTACTTTGTGTTCTGCACTTACAATGTTAATTTTCCCGGTCGCTCACCTTACCTGGGGACATAACAACGGCATTATCGAGATAAAGTTGTTCATTTATTGTTAGGACAATGCTAAATCCTTTCTGGCATTCATAATTACTTTAGAGACTTGTAAAGCATATTTATGTCATATCGATCCGGCATACGACTGGCAGTTACGATATAATAATCCGTGATTAAATCCCAACACGGATAACCAGCCATGCATTTTATTTGCCAACGCCATGTTCATGTGTCTCTAAATAGTACCCATATAAAATGTACAATGATATATACTAAGCTACTAAAATGCCAAGTATATATAATCACTAAAAGTTGCAGGCTGTGTTGTCTCCAATCGATGATTTTCACCCCTGGTCAAGAGGTCCTGCTAATGATATATGCATGATGTTGGTGGAGCCTGCTGAATATCTATGATGCTGTTCACAGCTATAGGCCCATTGGTAAAATACCAGATGTATCAACATATAAACTATACCAGTGACAAGGTCACAAGTCCGATTTCGGAAAAACACAACTCATAGATTATGAAAATCGCTCATCTCAGTCACAATACATTTCAATGTATCTTACTGGCAATTTTCCTTTCTTTTGATGTATAATTCGATAGTATCAAACGAAGGGAAGTCGAGATGTTGTCGACAAAATTGTATACTCGTATTTAAATCCGCGCAATACTATTTTTCGCTGATTTGAATTCGCGTGATTTAAATTCGCGCATCTATATATAGATGCGCGAATTCAAAACTGACAACATTTTAGTAATATTTTTGTAATATTTTCATGGGCCTGATGACTAGCTTCGATTCTTAGTCATTTCTGGAGATATTATATGTGTATATTAAACACCATCGCTGCGAATTTACACCGTGTAGACCATATGAATACATGCATCATAATTTTGGTTCCGATCTGGAATACAATAATGTGTATTTCTTATACAATTAGCATTTCAACAATTAATGTCCACATTACCATGATTTGCGCTTGGCATGATAGTTACGGCCTTTATATCGGTTGACCGAATGTAAATGGTATGCCTACATGTATAGGCGTAATTTGCCTATTCAACATTTCATAATATATATATGTAAACTCGTCAACATATAGCCCTCTTATATTTCCTGTGGAATGCGGTTTACTCCAGAAGGCGAAGAAGTATTAATTAGCGGTGCCAAATCTAAGAAGAAGTATTAATTAAGCGGTGCCAAATCTAAGAAGAAGTATTAATTAGCGGTGGCCAAATCTAAACGTGGATCTCTAAGCTGATTCGAATTAGTTGGGGTTTTTTTTCCCTCAATTTTAATTAGGGATTTGTCAGAGAGAGACAAAATATATACGCTCCGCCATCTTAGCAATCGTCCACACGTTATACGTTGAAATCGAGAATAAGCCAGGAATTATTAATTATTTGTGACATTTGCCGAGTTATGATGCGGACTTTCGAATTAGTCTAAACATAAAAAACAAAAGTTTACGGCCATTTTGGGCGTCATCTCTTTCATATATACTAATAATATCCCAAAAGGAGACCCCTTTGATTTGACTTGGGTGTTTTACACGGTCGCGGTTGCGGTGGAAAATTGGACAGATACAGTGTACGGACTTTGCGTATATTTTGCTCAGGATGGGCACGCACACTATAAACATTACATACTCGAAGACATACTAACATTTTGTCAAATATATAAATAGTGTAGCGCAAATAAGGAAATCGTGGTCACACAATTCTAAGTAAACTTTGTCAATATTGATTGTAATATTCATGATATAAGGATAATTACAAAAGGTTTATTTGTTCGAAATGATATATTAACACTAAAATTCACTCGTCGACCACGTTAATGGGTAGGTGGGAGTAGCCTTGGGGTTTAACTCTCATCTTACGGTCATACAAATGTTATGTCCATTTCTTTTTAATCATGAGGCCCATCTGGACTATTTCGCAAGTGCATGTATGGTGGGTTACTGTGTGGTCAGATTACCTATTAAACCTGTGACCAATATAAGCACAGTCTATTAATGGTCCCATATTAAAGATTTGACACCAACTTAATCAAAATTTCCTAAATTATTATTCATCGCGAAAATACACAAATCATGCGTCATCGTTATCCGTCGAAAACAAGTAAATAATATCATAATGAGAACGCTCTTTATTGTATACCACTTTTGGGTGCGGAAACATGGACGCGCTTTATAAGAGACGATCATAGGATTTTTTCCTATAGGTTGTCAAATATTCTAAACGTGAATCCTCTTTTGAAATTCGATAGCTAGCGTTCAAATGCTTCTATTGGTGGAATCGTGGGTCCGATCTAATTATTTACGTGTTTATATACACATGATGGCTGTATCGTGTCAAAATTGGACTGGGCATCTTTATAAGCATGATATATCACCAAACGTCCTGCATCAACAATCATTCATGATGATGTACTGTGATGTTCATATGCGCGCATATAACGAATACATCTTGTGGCAAGACAAAACGGCATTTTATATAACCCACCATACATGCACTTGCGAAATAGTCCAGATGGGCCTCATGATTAAAGGTACGGTTGGCCTTGGCGGTGGGTATCCTGTGAAAATATTTCCACCCGTCAAAAACCGCCACAAACAGAAAGAACAACAAACTGTAGACAGACTTTGTCCGTATACAAATAAGAAATATCGCATAAACAGTATGTTATTGTCATATTTTTGACCATTGTTATGTAAACAAAAGCATAAAAAGTTACTTTTCTTGTGTTTGTTTATATTATGATGGTAAACATAAAGAGCGTTCTTTGTGGGTGAATTCCTGATATGGAACGAATAAAGAGCGTTTATGCCATTTGTGTGTGATTAGCCAGCAGGCATTGTGTTGTCTTCTGTAACACAATCAGGCTCTTGCTTAGGTAAAATATAGTAAATATTTATGATAACATGCTGTTTACCGCGATGGTCATGGAAAATATGAACGAAACTGTATGCGTTTTAATGTTTTTCTGTTTACGGTGATTGGAACAAATATGAATATTTTCGACAACTAAGGCCTCACGTGCCTTTAATTGTCACTGAGTCGCGGCCATGCATGTTGGACCAATCCAGCCCGTTCCGTTGTTTTAGTACTATATACAGGTCAAACTTCTGGATTAGCATTCCATGTATATGGAATTCATAAATATTCAAAAGCTCCATATATGGAATGCTACTCCATAACATTAAACTGTGGCACTAAAAACAATAGAACGGGGCTGGGTGGACCAAATATGGACGCGACTCGGTGACAAGGCTTATATTAACTTTTTGCGATGACTTTCGTTGGGAGCAATCGTTGTGTATATGTTTGTCGGCGATTAAAGGTACTAAATCCGATTCGGTGGTCCCCTTATAATCAGATTCCAACAACAACATTATTTTTAGAAATGCCGCTTCAGCTATCAGAATCGATTAATTGCCCAAAAATAATGCTAACCCCTGTCAGCCTTAGTATAAAATTGCCCGAAAACTGTTATTTATTAACATATTGTTCGACGAAATTTGGTCTTATTATCAACAGAAAGCCTCTTGATTTTAGAGCTATACATCTTCATCCGCAATTGGGTCCGAGACCGTCGGCTCGTCAACTGTTTACTGGGCCACTAATAGCTCTTGGTAGATTTCAAAAATAGATATCTGATAACGATGAGCTTTGATAGGTGGGTTCCTCGACTCGAATCAAATATTTTTTAGCTCCGAATCCAAATAAATAGTAATTGAGGTGCACTTAATCGGATTATGCATCTTTAACTCGAGACGAATAAAAGACTTGCATGACTTTGTACAATTTTGCGTAGTTCAGACGTTGTGTTACGCTGACAAGTACAACATCAGGATCTGGAACCTATAGTTACTTCACAAATTGCTCGAAAATGGCGACAATATGTCGCTTGCCTTACTCGTATTTAATTCTCGCAGTACTATTTTTCGCGAATTTAAAACTGAGCGAAAAATAGTACGACTCCCAAGTTTAATCTAAACCAAAGTCCATAGGTAATACAAGAGGGCTATGTTGCTAAGTTTACATATATTATGAACGTTTGAATAGGCAGTTACGCATATAATTGTATGTGCATATATTTACATTCGGCCAACGCCATCAAGAACCATTGCTCACAATGTCAAGCGACAAATCATGGTAACATAGACATTGTTGAACTTGTATAAGAAATACTAATATTCCAGGTCGCCACAAAATGATGATGTATGTAGTTACTAGTTTATTATCTAAACGATGTAAATCCGCCGCGATGGTGTTTAATATACACATATACTATCTCCAGCAATGACTAAGAACCGAAACTGTCATCAGCTCCAAGATATACGAAAATATCACGGAAATATTACGAAAATATTTTTGTCAGTTTTGAATTCGCGCAGCTAGGTGCGCGAAATTTAAAGTGAGCGAATTCAAAACTGAGCGAAAAATAGTACTGCGCGAATTTAAATACGAGTAAGGTGATTATTCATTATTTTCTTCATCGGTATACACAACTCAACCAAGACACATAGCGAATGAGCTATGCATGATTGTATCAATATAGTTCTAGCTCACTATAGACGAATAATAGACCATTCTAATGTATTCTCGTATGACTGATGGGAGAATTAATCATAGGGTATAAAGAAAGGGTTAAAGCATTACAGGCCCATTTAATTTTCGAGTCACCGATTATAATTTTTATGGTGCCTTGATATACGGTTTTAATAACAATCTATGACATAAAATATGATTAGAATACTATAATTCATCACTATTTGAAACGACTGGTTCTCAGAAGGTGTCCATGCATAGAGTATATAATCGAAAATAGTGAAATCATAGAAACATTTTCCCCGTTTCGCTCCCAGTATGCAACAGAATTCAAACTAAGATATAGAGTTATTCCCCTTCCATTGAAAATAATATAATTGGCAGTACAGTCCAGATGAAACTTAAGTACAAAAACACGTCAGTACCTCAACAAAAACAACCTATTCACTGTTTATTACACCGGATACGTTGACAATACAATGTTTTGGAGCTTCCTCTTTCGAATGGTATATACTATGGCATATATTTTATTTTATGTGATCTGGGGGTTCGAAAATTAAGTGGGGCCTTTTATGGGTTGTTTTATATATAGATGTATGTATAGATGGTTTAGATGATGCCACGAATCTACTCTATCTATGCCCGTAGAGATCATACTCCAACAGTACAAAACCTGGGAAATGTTTGATGTTGTGACAGGGAAGTGTATAACATTGAATGTAATGTATTTCGTAGTTATTTCCTGTTCCTTAATAAATGTATTTCACTGCAGCTGTATGTCCCAACTCGAAATTGCACAGTTTAAGTGACTTTGTACTGGTGGAATATGATCATATGATCTCTAAGGGTGTGGCTGGGTAGATATTCATGATAAGATCTAGTTTAGATCATGCCATGAATCTCTCTATTCTGGCTTACGCATTTCACCATAGTAAAACTACATGGGCCCATGGCATGATCTAGTATAGATGTTTGTATCTTTGTGTATTTATACTGGACTGTCATGTGTGTGTACCCGTAATAACATGTCTTGAAGCAGTCTTGCATCTGCTCGTGGTACACACTTTTACGCGGAGTTGCTAACATATTGATAATGTAATGTTAAGATATGGATCGATTCAGTTCCATTCAGGCTACTGCTTGGAGATGATGGCACAGCAAATACACAGAAGGCCCCTCAGCAATTAACCCGGGAAGATGATTCATTAAACATGTACACGCGTGCAAACATTGGCAAGCATACCCGTGCAATTCACGGTGTGGGCCCACTCTAAAAGTATTGCTGACAATTATAATTCCTATGTAAACGATAACACGCATGGTCGCCCAGTAACACAGGAAGGAAACAAACACCACAAGTAACTTAGTCTCAAGTCGATAAACTCAGAATATAGCGTTTATAACATCTATATACATGTTTCATGTAAATGAGAGTAATTTGTAAGTGGGTCATTTCTCAATTACAAGTAATTAAATGTAATTTATTACTTGCATGCATAGACATGTAATTCAAGTACTTTCTCAATTACATCCAAATACTTCACAGAATGACATAGCTTTCTGACATTAACTGTTGCAGTGTGTCCACCAAAATAATACGAACAGAACATGTGTTATTCTTTTTATATGTGGGTTTATTTTATTTCATAAAGTTTATATTTAATTTTCTTAATCTAACCAATTTCTCAATATTTATGAGATTAGATTCAATATCCAACACAATGAAAATAACACTAAAGTTATGTGATACTCATCTGTTGATGACACTGACAAAAACTCAAATTAAAGTGGCATGTTATTTCCATGCAAGCCACAAATTAAATCTATATATGATTACTGGTTTTGACACAAAACTGGAATAAAATTCACATAGACACAATTAGTGTCCTCTTTTTGTGGTACGTAACAATAACAAACATTGTGTGCATTTTTGTTATGTATGTACTAGAGATGTTGACTTTCGCTTCCAAACAATGGTTATATGAGCCCCAAAATATCGCAATAGCAATCCAAATAATCAGTATATACTTATACAGCCTGTCTGTCTACCTGGCCATGATCTCTGTTCGAAGAATAATGTGTTTGAACAATGTTACCCCCACTTCTCAAAGCGATAATAAACAGACAAACTAGGCTTTAATTTAAATGTACTCCTTTTTTGCCATGTTCTCTATGTTCAAAATATGTAGCGTCTGAACCAAGTTTAACTACCCGGTATACAGTAATGCCCTAAACAATCGACAGCAGAATTATGGGTAATTTTGCAGGATTCAGTCGGAAATATGGCTTGTTGCCATTCATCGGAAAGCTCTCTCGGAAACTCTCATTGAGAGATTGCCGAATGAATGGCAACAAGCCATATTTCCAACTAAATCCCGCAATATTACCCATAATTCTGCTGTGGTAAAGGAGTCGATTTTTAGGGCATTACTGTAAACCTTACAACACCAAAATATAGACTTTATTCAAATTTCGGTGTAATCTTGTTGGATTCAGCTAAATATTTAGACACCACGTCAATGTTTATCATCATTTCAGGAAGAACATAAGAGAAGTATTGAAACAGCAGATGACAGATAAGGTTGTTGTGGACAAGCGAAGTATTCAAAAATAAGATTCAAGAAAGCGAAAAGGCTGTGGAATATGATAAAAAGTGTGTAAAAGAGGACGTTGAAAATGTGCATAATAAACTCCAGTTTCTGAAGCAGTATAGAGACAGTAACAAAGATGTAAGTCCTTAGTTTAAAACTTTCTGTACTAAATACAGTAATGCCCCTAAATAATCAACCTCCTTAACCACAGCAGAATTATGGGTAACTTTTCAGGATTTAGTCGGAAATATGACTTGTTGCCAGATTCATCGGAAAGCTCTCACGTTCACGGAGAGCTTTCCGATGAATGGCAACAAGCCATATTTCCGACTAAATCCTGAAAAGTTACCCATAATTCTGCTGTGGTTAAGGAAGTCGATTATTTAGGGCATTACTGTACTCATTGTCAATTAGTTGTTCCCTTGTCAAATGCTCAGATAATAAGTTTCAACAAATATTCGATGTTTTTTTCTTGAATTTAGTATCTGAACATTCCCCTCCATTTTCTCTATGCACTTGTATATTCGCCAAACATCCCTGTAAATGAATAATAAACCATTCCAATAAATACTTTTCTAACTGAATGGAAAAATCCATTTAGTAAAGAATGGGTTAATTTTAATCAAGGACCAGTCTAGAGGGAGACCACAGTTGTTTGAAATTTGTGTAAAAAAACTGGAAAAAAAAATCATCACTTCCAGTAACCCTTTTACCCCAACAAACCGGCCAAATAAAGCTTCAACAGCCTAAAATATCTTGGGTCTGTCTCAATAAAACCATACAAATATGGATATCATTGGAACCGGCTCATTGACCACATTGTGATGGTTATAGTTATGCCCTGTGCCAATGCATTCTCTTATATATGCGAGTCGACCATAGGTCGCCTCGCATATATAAGAGAATGCATTGGCCTAAAAAAAATCTTTTTTTAACACTTTTTACCATTTTTTTCTTACATTCTTTAACAATTTTATAATTTTTAATGTGTTAAGCCAATGCATTCTCTTATAGGTCGCCTCGCAATATATAAGAGAATGCATTGGCACAGGGCCGTTCTGTTGGGGTAAAGGGTTAACTATATAGCTGACTAGTTACTATGGTGCTAGATACATTATTTTTCAGGTTTTGGACCCAAATTTCAAACAACTGTGTGGGAGACATGTGCAGTATGTGCGACACATCCGGCCTCCTGAAATATGTCTCTTCTCGCAATATTTTTCCTGGGAGAAGTGACTTCTCTACTATTCTATTAAGCATATGGATGCAATACAGTGTATTTAAATTATATTTTCCTGATTAGAAATGATATACTATGGTAATGATAAAATAAGATTTATTCGCCTACTTATTCATAATATATGATCATACATAAATACAATTTGTGAGGTCCAATTCTTAATGTTTTGGGATTTTGGAGAAGAACCATGCATACATGTATCTGTCAAAGAATAGTATAAACAAAACATATAATATACATATATTCTTTAACATATTTTATCAGTTTGGGTAACAGTGACTTGTTCTTATCATAACATAGGTAAATGTTCTAATCAATCTTATATTCATGGAGCAGATAGGGTACCTTTATTCCTTAATATGTCACTCAACTTTTAAGTAATTTTAATAAACACAGACTGGGTTAACACAGTAAAGACATATTTCCACTAGCGCCCTAATAACGGGGGGGGGGGGGGGGGGGGGGGGGGGGGGGGTGTCACCTTTTCTTAATGTGAATATATTTAAAGGTGGTGTATCTCTTCCCTCAAATTTTCTGTATAGATTTTTTGGGAGTATGGAAATACTAATTTTTAATCAGAGTAAACAGGCAACAGGTGCTTATATATGTCACTTGGATTTTTATCCCCAATTATTTTCTATGAAAGTCTTATGTAGATACAATAATGCCCTAAATAATCGACTCCTTAACCACAGCAGAATTATGGGTCAGAAATATGGCTTGTTGCCATTCATTGGAAAGCTCTCACTGAGAGCTTTCTGATGAATGGCAACAAGCCATATTTCCGACTAAATCCTGCAAAATTACCCATAATTCTGCTGTGATTAAGGAGTCAATTATTTAGGGTATTACTGTACTATGTATTCCAATTGTAATGGAGATTTTCTCCACTCTTATGTGACTGATAATGTTTTAAAGGTACATAATCCGATTAGGTGTCATCAGATTCTAACAACAACATCATTTAATTGAAAAGACGCTTTAGTTATCAGAATAAATTTATTACAAAACAATAACTATGGTATAACATTTCCCAAAACATGTTATTTTAAATAACATGTTTTGGGAAATGTTATACCATAGGTATTTTTTAGAAGGATGTTGTGTGTCTGATGCATTGCTGCCGAAATCTTACTTGTGCTTACGATTCATATTTGATGTATGTCAAGTTTGTGAAAGCTGAGTTACGAAGGACATATTTATGATAATTTGTCTAACACCGGCTATCAATACACAGTTTCCTGACAATGTAGACTTCAGGAAGCTCTTTGTTTGTCAAATTGGAGTCAATAGCCATACTCATTGTTATAATCGAGTAGATATTCGAAACCCATCCACGCCAGCGATATAATAAGTCGATCTGATATAAGCAGCGAATCTATTATACGCTTTCAATTAGGACCCAATTAGCGATGTCGCGACCGGATATCAATGTGTGTTTTGTTTCCGACCGATTGACTGCAAGCTTTATTATATGCCCAATGGGTAACAATTTTCAAAAACCAAAAAGCTAGGTGCCAATTTTTGTAGCCAATGATTTGTTTTGAGCCATTTCATTTTTTTTATAGCAATTTGCTAAATTGGCGATCGGCAGCGCGAACCCTGGTTATTTATCATTATTTTGTTTAACAAATTTTGCTGGATTTCAAATATTTAACACCCAAAACCACTTGATTTTAGAGTTATCCATCTTCACCTGCAATTTGGTTCGAGACAGTCAGCTTGACAAATATTTGCCAGGCTGCCAAAAATTACATATCTCGGGAAATAACGAATTAAAATTTTTTATATCTGATCACTGAACTTTGATGGGTGGGTTCCTGGATTCAAATACGTTTTACCCCCAACCCAAAGAAATAGTAATTTATGTGCATTTAATCGGGTTATGTACTTTAATTGTCCTAAAAAAATGTTTAACCTTCAATATTTTGAGTTTTGCAACTTCTATGTTCTCTTTCATTTTTCTAATATTTATCAGCACATGTATCTACAATGCTGTTAGATTACAGTGATGCCTTCTTACAGATCTCAGATGATACATACATATAAAACTTTAATATATACATGATTACCAACTAAACTAGAGGTGTGACTGTCCCAATGGGACTACGGATACCCCCCTTTTTAAAATACTAAGATGTTTCACATGTCAGTAAACATTTAGTTAAAATAATAAAATAACAGTTCCCATTGCAGGTGTACAACCATAACCCTAATCTTAAACCTATTGACCGAAAATTGTAGGAATAAAAGCTTGGACAAAATTATGTATGTTGTGAAAAAATTTCTAAGTTGAAAAGGGGGAATAACTCCACAAAAAAATGTCGGACAGACGTCATAATCGCAGGTGCACAGGTTCCCATGGTACTAAATATCAGTGCCAAGATTAAAAAACATTGACCGAAAAATGTAGGAATAAAAGCTCGGACAAAATTATGCATGTTGCAAAAAAAGTTTCTAAGTTGAAAAAGGGGGATAACTCCACCAAAAAATGTCGGACAGATGTCATAATCGCAGGTGCACAAGTTCCAATGGTACTAAATATCTGTGCCAAGTTTTAAAAAATTGACCGAAAAATGTAGGAATAAAAGCTCGGACAAAAGTATACATGTTGCGAAAATTTTCTAAGTCGAAAAAGGGGGGATAACTCCAAAAAAAAAAGTCCGACAGACGTCATAATCGCAGGTGCACAGGTTCCCATGATGGTTGATGTCTGTGCCAAGTTTCACGGAACTTGATCAAAAAACGACTGAGAAAAACTCTGGACAAATTTGTGTCCACGGACGGACGACGCCGACGGACGGACGAACGGACAAGCTGACTCCAGTATACCCCCCCTAACTTCGTTGCGGGGGGTATAAAAAATTCAAACTCAAAATTTATACTATGATCTTTTGAGCTTGAAAGCCTTGATATTTTGAGTAAAAACTAACTGAAACTCAATTTTTTAGTTATAAGTTTTAGATATAATTCTAAATTTGGAATTTCCAAATATTGAGGTAACACGAAAATTTGTGTTTTCAACTTCTATTTCCTAATATTCTATGATACGCATAATATTATCACTGTTTAAGATAGGGTAAGCGTTGGTGGTGGGGATTGCTGTTAAAATAGTCACATCTGTTAAAACAGTCATGAACAGAAAGAATATTATATTACAGACAAACTTTGTTATTATACCATAAATAAATCATAAATATTGTGTGTATTGCATGTTTTTGTCAAGGTGGTACTCTGTGTTATGTAAACAAATGACAAGTTTTGTAAACAAACAATACATAATGAGATAAGCAAAACTTTCAACACCAGGGAGACCCAACTAAAGGAACTTAGGTTAGAAATGCTCCCAAATTGTTTACAACATACCAGTACAGCATTTGCTAATTCTCGCCTCTCAAGATTTCAGCGTTGAATAAAAAATTGCCACTGTGTTGAGTGTTTTGCTCATTGCTCACTATTTACGTGCTGCTTATCCACAAACGCTCGGCTAATGAGAAATATCGCATTCATACTATCATTATACTTAACTATACTATTAGTATATTCTTGAGGAAATTTTCATAATTTTGTAAGTGTTATTTCTAAATTTTAACCTATAACGAAGGCCCTCTGTGACTTTAAGGTTAAAATGATGTGCTCCCATATAACTCAATTTATACAAGGTTTTTTAATTTACAGCTGATGGAACTGAAGTGGAGCATTGATCGAGAGAACAAGTCAGCCGGTTACAGAGTCGAGAATGAGAAACTACGATACAATCCAATTAACTGGAGTTGCACATTGAAATAACCAATTTTGTGTGGTACAGTAATGCTCTAAGTAAGCGACTTCTTAACCACAGCAGAATTATGGGTAACTTTTCAGGATTTAGTCGGAAATATGGCTTGTTGCCATTCATCGGAAAGCTCTCCCCGAGAGCTTTCCGATGAATGGCAACAAGCCATATTTCCGACTAAATCCTGAAAAGTTACCCATAATTCTGCTGTGGTTAAGAAGTCGCTTACTTAGAGCATTACTGTATTCAACTTCACCTTTCTGTTGATTTGAAATGCCCCATCCGATTTGACATAAATTACTAAAAAATTTCTAGGCCATATTTTGGCTCAGCAGGCTAATAAAAATCACTTTCAGGCGACATAATTGGTAATACAAAGGCATCGTGAAGACCACCAAAAAGCATGGAAAATAATAAAATAATAAAAATATAAGCTTATAATTAAGAAAGCAATCTTTATCGTTGGTGATCATTTGACATTTTAATTTTTGGATGCTTGATTGACTGCTTGTTTGGACGTCAATATATGACCATTGACACATCCCATGAATAGGTTTAAGCCTATTATTTTCGGGTACTATAGAGAAGTTCGAAGATGTACAGCTTGTGTATTTGTGGAGTCAAATCAGAAGGGGCATTTAAACTTTAAATAGGGACTGTACACTAAATCCAGCCATTTATGCATGGGACCATCTCCTTTTATACTCAACAGAATATATTCAACAAATGAATGAATTTGAGTCATGGATTAGTGCAAAATACACTCATATCATAAACTCATTTTCATTATAATTACCATAATAGTTTGCATCATTCATGGAGCACACCAGTGTATTTTGCACTAATCCATGGCTCAAATTCATTCATTTGTTGCATATATGCTTTGAGTATATACTAGTAAGGAAATGGGCGGATTTAGTGTACAGTACCCCTTTAATAGTATATTATTTAAATATGCTCAGGATGAAAATTGACACTGTTGAGTTGAGGGTCTAATTAATGGAGACTCAATATCTGTAACTCTTACAGAAATTTATTGTGTGAAATACTGGATATCTTGGTAATTCCCAATCATCCTTACAAATAGGGTAAATTGTGCTTACAAATTGGTCCTTCTTCCCCCACAACCATTCCAACAACATAACTCTTAACCCTTTCTATACTAAATGGATTCTCCCACTCAGTTATAAAGGTTTACATTGAAATGTTTGATTATATTCATCCGGAGGGGTTTTCAGGGAAAATAAGCAGAAACATTAAGTGCAGAAGGATTCCAATTTACTGGAGGGAAATGTTCAGATAATAAATTCAACAAACGAACTATGGCCATTTGTTGAACTTATTGTCTTAACATTTACTAATGTAACTTCTCGTCAATTACTATTTGTCCGCATGGTAATTTTATTGGCACAATGCTATATATCCCGCGAAGCATGTTCCTATTCATCACTAGTGAGATATAAGGAAATATGTAATGGCTTTTTTAATGATATACTAGGGCTTTCATGTGATATAACACTATTTAATCCTTTCTATACTAAAGCATCATTTATGAGTAGTTATCCCTGTTATCCCAAGGAACTGTTCAGACAATAAGTTCAACAAACGACCTATGGATGACACATTGCAGAATCGAGGTTCCCAATGGGTGTACATCACAATATTCACCATTGGGGAACTTGAATCTGAGTCTGTGTCTCCCATACCAGATGAGGCCATGCAGAATGAGGTCCCCAGTGGGTGAATTTGGTGATGCTAGCCTGCTATGCGGGATAGCATCACTAAATTCACCCTCTGGGGACCTCATTCTGCAAATGACAGGCACACTAAACTCAGGCTTGGAAATGGTTAACAGCCATACTAATGAATGAGTTATGAATCTAGTATAATTATCAATCGATGATTGTCCATTTATCAATGCGTTATATTCCGTAGTGTGTGCTCAACTTTATTATACCTATTACCCAACACTTGTTGACGATGATTATGTCAGTTAAATTTAAGCATAATTATACATGACTCATATACACCATGTATTGTTTTAAATATATTGTCCACATTTTGCTCCAAATCTGTGATACTGCCCATAAGGGTAATAAAGTAAATTTGTTTGTTATGTGTTGTCCAAATAACTGCCAACATGGGGACATTTTATATAACTATACCTCACATTAACCCTTTAATGACGACAGCTGCACTGGTGCAGCATTAAAGATCCTGTGCCAGCACATTCTGTTATATATGCGAGTCTCCCATAAGGAGCCTCACATACTATATAGTATATAAGAGAATACACTGGCTTACAAGGTAAATATTGTTAGGCAAATGTATTCTCTTATATATACAAGGTTCCTTATGGGAGACTCGCATATATAAGAAAATGCATTGGCACAGGGTTTTCGCAAAATTTCAGGAAGCTCCAGTCATGGAAGGGTTAATACACTGTGTTAACCTCTTCGCAGCTATATGACGTCCGTAACTATTACGGACGTAAAAGTGCACGCCGTGCGCTACACGTGTGCAGGTAATTCATATTACTACTTCAGCACACTAGCAGTAGGCCTTTATACATAACTGGAACTCAGAGATTGGTACATTGGAATAACTGTATCTCAAAGTTTCAAACCGTGTATGACGTTCCATGATTGTGCACGATATTAGCCTTTCAACTAAGTCAGTTTTGTGGTTTTTGTGATATTCCCCGTTATGGAAAATGGCAATAACGTCAACAGCCCAGATGTCATAACGTCATTTAGCGGCAAAGAGGTTAATTGGATTATGTGACTCATTTCACAATCTTTCCCTCCCATGAAATATTACAGGTCAACAATTATTGCAATGTTTACCACTCAGACCAAGACCAGGAAATATTCTCATATGGACTATATAAACAATTCATTCTCCAACAAGAGATGGACTGTCGTCCGGTGCATACCCCCTCGTGGCATACCACCTCGTGTGGGCATATCTATAACTTATGAGGGCTATACTCAGACAGATGGACCCAAACACCAGCATTTTCATATAAACAAAAATGAGTAAATATAGAACAATAAAAACAAAACAAACATTTGAATGTGCCATTAAATGTCCTCATAGTGGTGAACATCCATACACAATTTCATTGAGATCCGAGCATTACTGTTCAAGTTATGAGCTGAACAGACATTGGATGGACCAAACAACCAACATTTCCAGATAAACAAAGATGAATAACTCTAGAACGGAAAAGCAGAACAGAACAATGGAACCCTCTATTGAATGTCCTCATAGTAGTGAACATCCATACCAAATTTCATTGAGATCCCAGCACAACTGTTGAAGTTACGACATGAACAGACACCAGACGGACCAAAAAGCCAACATTTCCAGATAAACAAAGATGAATAACTCCAGAAGGGAAAATCCGAAAAAAATGATGGAACCCTATTTTTAATGTCCTCATAGTAGTGAACATCCATACCAAATTTCATTGAGATCCCAGCACAACTGTTGAAGTTATGGCATGAACAGACACCAGACAGACCAAAAATCCAACATTTCAAGATAAACAAAGCTGAATAACTCTAGAATGGAAAATCCGAACAAAACGATGTAACCCTCTATTGAATGCCCTCATAGTAATGAACAGCCATACAAAATTTCATTGCGATCCCAGCACTACTGTTCAAGTTATGACATGAACAGACATCAGACGGATGCATGGACGGACAGGTGCAAAACAGTATACCCCCCTTTTAAAAAAAAAAGGGGGTATAATAATGATATTTCCCCATGTTGAAACCATTGGTATATAAACATTACTGTAACAGTAATTTGTCAACAAAGCTAATTGTGCAGGTAATTCATATATTTGAGCCTAAATATATTTTTCAGAATATTTTTCAATGCCTTGACATTTTCCAATGTTTTAAAGTTGGTCTATTTTTACATATTGTAGATCATGCCATGAAACTTTTCTCTGGCTAATGCCCATAGAGATCCACCAGAACAAAACCTTGGAACTTTTTAAAGTTTTGACAGGGAACCTTATTAAGTCGAAAAAATTATGTGGGGAATATATTTATTTCTTAGTTATTATCTGAAACACTGAATTAATTACCCACGAGAAATTCCATAATTGTAAGCGACGCAAAGCAAAATCGCTCAAAAAGTCACTTAAATCGTGAAATTTTGAGTTAGGTCCTTCACCTAAAGTGGAGTACATTATTAACGAACAGATAATAACTAAAAAATATATCACCCGCGTTATTTTTTCAACTTCATAAGGTTCCCTATCAAAATTTCAAAAAGTTTGAAGGTTTTGTACTGGTGGAATATGATCTCTACGGGCGTTAGCCAGAGTAGAGCTCCGTGGCATGATCTAATATCATTGTAGCTGATAGTTGTTTTACAGAAGTTGATGATTTTTCACATGTTCACATGTGAATGCCTGGGTCTCTTTAGCCTTAGTCCTTTCTATACTAAATATTCATTGATGATTAGTTATCCCTCAGGAAATGTTCAGATAATAAGTTCAACAAACGACCTTCGTCTGCTTATTTTTCCTGAAAATCCCGCCAGATGAATAATAAACCATTCCAATGTGCACTTTTATAACTGAATGGGAGAATTCTTTAGTATATAAATGGTTAGACAGGTGTCTCATTTGAACCACCATATTATGCCTACATAATTTGGAAGGAGTGAAAAGATAGGTAACATGTAGATAAATACTGGAAATATCAATCAATATCAGAAATAGATTAACAAGGAACACTCTTTATTGTTCCATGTTGAAGAAAAGTCAAAACCCGATTTTTCTAAATTATTTGACTTGAGTAGTCTTTCTGCAGCTTTTCAGGACTGGTATGTTGCAAAATGTCAGGGTCCAAACAGCTACAGGGCTTTAAAGGGACCCAAGGCCATCAAAGTGTGTTCATGTGATATAGCATAAAAGTCTGTAAAACATCTATCATCAACAAGTACATGACAAAATAGATTGACTTTTGTTCTTATTTTCATTATTAACCCTTTGAGTGCCAGGTCGATTTTTGTATCAACCCATATACCCTGTGCCAATGCATTCTCTTATATATGCGAGTCGACCATAGGTCGCCTCGCATATATAAGAGAATGCATTGGCCTAACAATTTTTTTTTTTTTTTTTTTTACAATTTTTTACAATTTTAATAATTTATTCTTATATTCTTTAACAGACTTATTTTGTAGGTTTAGGGCCGATGAGATCGGCCCCTGGCACTTAAATGGTTAATAACTCTCAAATAATGTGATTTCATATGAAACCATTATGTAAACAAACAATACTGATACATTGGAATTACCGATAAAAGTCCAATTAGTCCAATATGATACAAAAGTATAATGAATACTTGATGGTAAACATTGGAAAAGGTTAAAGCAAATATATTTAAAAAATTATATTCAGACTAAAATATTTAACTTAGTACACAATTAGAGATGTTTGTTGACAAATCACTAACATTTTGTTTACTTAAAGACATATTATGGACTTGTTGGGGGTGCGAGATACTGGTAAGATAGTACTCAGGCTTTATGCCAACCTGGGGAATATAGCATTATACTAATACATCCGGAAATTTCAAAGAAATCGACTATACCACACCATAGAAAACATCATCTGAACTATCGGCAATAAACAGGCACAAATGATTTCGCCATCGAGAGTTATTGCATTTAATTAATGACAATGTGCATGTTGTCAATTTGAATTAATATTCGTAAAAATAACTACTTTGAGCAAGATTATGCTCCATTTCTATTTGATCACCCTACCTGAGTGTTTCACATCACTTTAACAATGGTTTCGACATGCAAAGTTTAGTTTAGACAACTATCGATAATGAATGTAAGAACAAAGTTTATCTATTTATCCATGCCATGTTGTTTTACCCAATGCGAGGACCTTGGGTCCCTTGAACCAAGTGCCCAGTATATGTTTGGGTAGACGGACT
Source organism: Siphonodentalium dalli (assembly GCA_032622095.1). Lineage (NCBI taxonomy): Eukaryota > Metazoa > Mollusca > Scaphopoda > Gadilida > Siphonodentaliidae > Siphonodentalium > Siphonodentalium dalli. The sequence goes on along the minus strand of CP136061.1, from coordinate 201,403,043 downwards.
AATCGTGGTATTCAAATTCTTACTCAAGAAATGCTAAGCAGGTTTATTTGGATTGCCCAAATGACCAAACTTGACATATGCTCTACCATGTATGTCAGCAACACCAGAATGTTCTGCTGGTATCTGATCCAGGGAGGGTTACTTCAGAAAAAAGATAAATGATCAATTATCAATAATTTAATAAGTAAAATAATCATCAACAATTAATGTCATAATGGATCATTCAAAGTGAGCAGACTGAGAACAAAAATTATAAAATCATTTACACACACAAGAACACAAAATATGGTGCTGGACATTTGCAGACTTGCAGACTGAGGTCCCCAGAGGGTGAATTTAATGACGCTAACTCGCACCACGGGTAAGCATCACTAAATTCACCCTCTGGGGATGTCATTCTGCTTAGGGCCTCATCTTCTCTGGAAAGTATCTTTATTATTAAATCAACAAGATTTTTTAGTTTCTTTACAAACTTCTTTAAAGACTTTCTTTTTCTTTTTCAGTTTTGTATCTCTAGTTCCCCAGTGCATAATTGAGGTGCCCAGTGGGTGCACATCACCATCTGTGAACTTAAATCTGTGTTTAGGTCTCCCATAGCAGATGAGGTCATGCAGAATGAGGTCCCTAGAGGATGAATTTGGTGATGCTAGCCCACTGTGCATGGTAGCGTAACTAAATTCACCCTCTGGGGACCTCATTCTGCAAAGTCCAGCACCATATTTTGAGCCCGTAAATAAACATAAAATACTATATTACCTTCAGGGTATTGTACATCGGAATATATAAGCTTCAAAGAATTATTCAGTGTTCGATTCAGTAGAACAGCAGCATCCACAAATATTCTACATATGGCCACGCTAATATTATAGCCTTGTTACGAACATTACGAAAGTAGAAGCAGGAGAGAGAAAAAAATTTAAAAAGAGTTATCACCACCTCAACAATCAGCAAACAGTGAGACATTTAACTGTAAATGAATTTCAAAAGATTTTTGAACATGATATATTTTTTTTATATTAAAAATATAAACTAAGTTATTTCTTTTCATAAAACAGTTTAAATAGTGGAATAGAAGGAGAGAAAGGAGAAAACAAAAGAAAATACTCAGCCTTAAACTATTCTGAACCAATTTCTTCATATTTTAGTCAATATGATCATAATCCAAGAAATAATAAAAAAAAAATTTGCAATATGGAAAATGAAGGTGTAGGATGGGTTCATAAACCAGGCCATTAACCCTTCCATGCCTGTAGTTTCCAGACATTTTGTGGAAACCATGTGCGAATCCATTCTCTTTCATATGAAGAGTCTCCCATAGGGAGCCTTGCATATATCAGAGAATACATTGGCCTAACAATATTTACTTTGACCTTATTGTGGCAGTTTTGTTTACATAACACTGGTTTCAACATGCAAAATTTCGTTGTTGGAGAACTTTCAATAATGAATAAAAGAAGAAATGTTAGTTATTTCTTCATGTTCTCTGCCTTCACAGACGTTTATTTTTTTTGCATATATACACACTGCGAGTGCCCTTTAAGAAATATGCAACCTAACCAGTGACCTAACAGTATAAATGGAGGCCTCTCTACATAAGAACCAAAATAACAGTACAGTATATATACATGTAAATGTAGTACCAAATAATACAACAGGGTGGGACATTTTCCCAAATTGAATAAAAGTACAGACCCAATAATACCACAGGGTGAAATTTTTCCACCTTTCCCCAGAATCATTGTCTGATGGGCTAACTCAAAAGTAATGATATAGATCACACCAGGAACGAGCCTAGAGGGTGACATCTTCTAAAATTTGCCACTTCTCAATATTTTTGTCCCAGGGAGAAGTGACCTCTCTCATATACCAGTATCCATATGTCCCAGCAGCATATTTAAAATATATTTACTGATTATGTTTTTTCTTAGTCACTATAATGGTTTTATAAATGGCCTCTTGTGTGGCATGATAGTTATAGAAGGGCGATGTTGGGGTGTAAATTGAAATTCAGTCATTGTTACTATTCCCTTATTACAGTCCACTTCTCCCCAATAACCAAACTGGGAGAAGTGACTTCTCCCAATTTGAAACCTCTAGGCTTGTCCCTGAATCCTGTTTGCAAGCCTTGAAATAGTGTGTCTGTCATTTGCAGAATGAGGTCCCCATAGGGTGAATTTAGTGATGCTACCCCGCATAGCAGGCTAGCATCACCAAATTCACCCTCTGGGGACCTCATTCTGCTTACATCTCAGCAGAATGAGGTTCCCAGAGGGTGAATTTGGTGATGCTAGCCCGCTATGCGGGGTAGCATCACTAAATTCACCCTCTGGGAACCTCATTCTGCAAATGACAGACACACTATTTCAAGGCTTGCCTGTTTGATAATTTATCTTAATCTAACATAGAAGTCATAGAAGAAAGGTGGACAGGTCAGGTACATCCTGAATTCAACTATTATAGTTATATTTTAATATAACAGTTGAATATTGTTATTGTTTTTTGAATTTGAAAAAAGAGGGATAATTAAAAATCATATTTCATAAGAAATTTAACAAATCAGTGCCGCACTAAATCGATACGATATGTATGTTTTTGCGACGAAATAACAAACAGTAATGCTCTAATTAATCGACCTCTTAACCACAGCAGAATTATGGGTAACTTTTCAGGATTTAGTCGTAAATATGCCGAGAGCTTTCCGATGAATGGCAACAAGCCATATTTCCGACTAAATCCTGAAAAGTTACCCATAATTCTGCTGTGTTTAAGAGGTCGATTAATTAGAGCATTACTGTATCTCGACCCTTGCGAATGATTAATCATAATGGCACATGATCCTCCAGTCAATTAACATGCAATTGGTCTAAATATTATAATGGAGGTGCGATTGATTCGCATGTCAATGTTGTTTAGAAAGGCATACTTGTGGCATTATTGCTGGTGCAAAAGATTACAAAACATCTGGAGACTGTTCATTTGCTGCAATATTACTAAGATGCAATTTGACTTTGCACTGGGATGCGCGAACCCAAAGTTTCAACCAAAATAGGGATAATGTGGATTTAGCACTGTCATATATAACTATAATAGTTGAATTCAGGATGTCCTTGACCTGGTGGACTGCATTACTATCATAGTAATTAGTACATGTATATGTCACCCTCCTACAAGTAAGAGAAAGATGATTTGTCCAGATTTTTTATAGAATGATTTGCATCTGAAGTGATCTGAGGGCACATATTAATGCTGGTGAGCCAAATTAAAAATTTCATGATGGGGCCTGCGCTGGTGCAGCATTAAAGATCCTGTGCTTATAATAGCAAGTCTCCCACAAGGAGCCTCACATATATAAGACAATGCACTGGCTTACAAGGTCATTATAAATATTGTTCGGTCAATGTATTCTTTTATATATGCGAGGCGCCCTATGGGCGACTTGCATATATAAGAGAATGCATTGGCACAGGGTTTTCGCAAAATTTCCGGAAACTACTGTCATGAACGGGTTAAAGAAACATAAAGACCCAAAAAAAGATCATACAGGATGGAATTTTTGCAAAAAATAATAATCATACGTTACATAATATGATTATGACAATTTGGATCATGAGAGTAGTTATTAGTTAACTCATAAATATCTAATTTCTCTTACTGAAAGCATAATGTATGCACACCAAGAATAATATAAAATATTCACAGTCACTCTTCACACAAATATAATTTAAGGTCAGTCAATGGACTCTATACATGATCAGCTCAGTAAATATAAACTCACACTCAATATGAAGATAAAGACTAAGAAATCATCTGAATATTAATAACAATGAAAATAGGATATCTGTGATATGATTTATTAGAGTACTATGAACAACATTAACATTTTCATATAAATGAGCAAATTCACCCAAGCCTGAGTTTAATGTGCCTGTCATTTGCAGAATGAGGTCCCCAGAGGGTGAATTTAGTGATGCTCTCCCGCATAGCAGGCTAGCATCACCAAATTCACCCTCTGGGGAGCTCATTCTGCTTAGGCCTCATCTGCTATGGAAGATATAGACTCAGATTGAAGTTCACAAATGGTGAATATTGTTATGTACACCCATTGGGAGCCTCGATTATTCAATGTGTCGTCTGCCAATTTGGGGATATAGAGAAACTAAACAAAAAAAGAAATAGAATCTGTGAAGAAGTTTCTATAGAAATTTGATAATAAAGAAACTTTCCAGAGAAGATGAGGCCTAAGCAGAATCAGGTCCCCAGAGGGTGAATTTAGTGATGCTAGCCCATTATGCAGGATATCGTCACTAAATTCACCTCTGGGGACCTCATTCTGCAAATGACAGGCACTCTAAACTCAGGCTTGAATTCACCCAATCGCCTCATTATCAAGCCTCAAACATGGTTCCAGATATTTGCAAAATGAGGTCCCCAGAGGTTGAATTTAATGATGCTACCATGCACAGTAGGCTAGCATCACTAAATTCATCCTCTGGGGACCTCATTCTGCTTAAGCCTCATCTTCAAAATTAAAACTAAAAAGACAAGAACACCCAATGAAGGACTTTAGAATCAAACAAAATCGAGTGATAGAATTACCATTATTATGTTGATTATTGTGATGAATTTGTAACATTGATATGATACTAACCTACCGTATGATACTAACCGGTACTGAGAGTCAATCAGACTCGTCCTTTGAATAAAATGATGACAATGTATCTTTATTATCATCAACTTAACAAGTTTTTTAGTTTCTTCGCAAACTTCATTAGAAAGTTACTTTTTCTTGTTTAGTTTAGTTTCTCTATATCACCAATTTGGCAGATGACACAATGCATTATCAAGGTGCCCAATGGGTGAAATCACCATCTTCACCATCTGGGAATTTAAATTTATGTCTAGGTCTCCCATTGCAGATGAGGCCATGCATAATGAGGTCCCCAGAGGATAAATTTGGTGACGCTAGCCGGATGAGCAGGGCAGTCTCACTAAATTCACCCTCTGTGAACCTCATCCTGCAAATGTCCAGCACCATATTTTGAGGCCTGCTCATGAAAAAACAAAAGCAAACAATTTGAAAATAATCTGTCACAAAAAACACTATGATACAGTAATGCCCTAAATAATCGAGTCCTTAACAACAGCAGAATTATGTTTAACTTTTCAGGATTCAGTCGGAAATATGGCTTGTTGGCATTCATCGGAAAGCTCTCACTGAGAGCTTTCCGATGAATGGCAACAAGCCATATTTCAGACTAAATCCTGAAAAGTTACCCATAATTCTGCTGTGGTTAAGGAGTCGATTATTTAGGGCATTACTGTACATGACTAAAGAAACTTTCAATAAATCAATCTGTTTTTGTCCTTTTACAAAAGATACTGGGTTAATTAGTTGACAATGTTCTTAAAAAAGACAAGTTTACAAAAGGTCCTGACATCGTGGGGGATAGTATACCCAAATCATTACTATTTACAATCAGGTAAGGTAAAATCAACCTCAATTTTAATGTTAAAGGTACAGTAATGCCCTAAGTAATCGACTCCATAACCACAGCAGAATTATGGGTAACTTTTCAGGATTTAGTTGGAAATATGGCTTGTTGCCATTCACCGGAAAGCTCTCAGTGAGAGCTTTCCGATGAATGGCAACAAGCCATATTTCTCTCAGTGAGAGCTTTGGCAACAAGCCATATTTCTCTCAGTGAGAGCTTTCCGATGAATGGCAACAAGCCATATTTCCGAGTTGATTAATTAGGGCATTACTGTACACAATCCGATTCAATGGTCCCCATATCATTAGATTCCAACAACATTTGTTCAAAATATGCTTCAGTTATCAGAATGATTAATTACCAAAACATAATGCGAACAACTGTCAACTTTAGTATAACAAATTTCCCAAAACGTGTTATCAACATTTTGTTCAACGCAATTGTGTATATCGAAAGTATGTCGGTCAGTTCGTCGAATATTTGCTAGGCCGCCAGATATTCCAGGTGGTGAAAAATAACAGATTAAAAAAATTGATATCTGATAACTCTGAGCTTTGATTGTAAATATTTTTTACCTCCAAAGCCATAGAAATTGCAATTTAGGAGTGATAATTCAGATTATGTATCTTTAAGACAAGATGATTGACAAACATTTTGCAAATTGACGTTGAAAGAAGTTGAAAAAAGATTGATATATCGTGGCTAATCTCAATCGGAAAGTTGAAATGTTATTTTGCCGTTAAATTTTAACCCTTTATTATATCCTAAATGGATTATCCCACTCATTTATAAATATATATATTAGAATGGTCTATTATTCATTAGGAGGGGTGTACAGTTTGAAAACAAAGCCACTATTGTGAAAATATAAATAAAGGACACATAGTTGGAAGTTATTGCTTCTGCTTCAACCTATTATATACTAAATACTAATTGACGAGTAGTTACCATAGGAAATGTTCCCACAAGTTCAACAAAAAGGAACTAACACTTCCCACCAATGAATAGGAATCTTTCTGCACTTACGTTATGTGTCGTCTGCTAATATATACTTTTTAATTTCTGAATAGGAGAATTCATTTAGAAAATGAAGGGATATTTAAACAACCATACCATATGGTTATTAGAGACGCCTTGTCAGCAACACATGACAATTTGGAGTGAATTACAGTATCGTTTGGCATTCACCTTTATTAGAAATAAATAGAAAAGACCACTTTTTGTTTTAAAATGAACACTTTCAATTCCCGTGACTGATTGATTGATCGATTGATTGATGGGGGTTTAATGTCACTTTCAGCAGCTCAATTCACATGAAAATACTTCTCGGTAAACTCGCCTCAGATACAATCGTCAACACCAGTGACTTTTCCACTTACATCTTTAGATGGTGATACAAGCAACAAGTAACAGACATTGTTCGGAATTGTCCAATCATAATGGAGCAAAATGAGAGATAAAAATACAGGTGTCATTATACATTTGATTATTCTATCCATAATCAAATCATAGAAAATATTCACACATAACAATATACAATGTACAACTGAAGGTGAATAGTGGTAGTCATTCTGTGTGAGAATAACAGAAAAGAGATCATCAGTGATACAACAAAAACAACTAACAGACTATTCAACATAAATTACTATAGTACTTAATATCATGAAGAACATATACACGCTTAGCTAGACACTAGACTACAGATATCACAACTCATTATGCACGTATTCCTTTATTTTTCAAAACACAAGTTCAAATGGCCGAAGAGATAATGTTGGCTTATGCTTAAGAGTAGATAATGAAATTTTACAAAGACTTCAAATTCATTCTCTTATATATGCGAGTCTCCCATATGGAGTATCGCATATATAAGAGAATACATTGGCCTAACAATAGTTACCTTGTAAGTTGTAAGCCAGTGCATTCTCTTATATATGCAAGGCTCCCTATGGGAGACTTGCATATATAAGAGAATGCACTGGCACATGATCTTTATTGCTGCACCAGCACAGCTCCCTTCATTAAAAGGTGAATATCCGTCAAAATATCTTCAATGAGGATTAGAGCCCAGACTTTCCATTGAGAAAGAAAAGCACAAACGTCCGAAACATTATCTCCACAAATGAGTCTGTTCCTTGTGTGGGCAATTTGAAGATGATAACTTTTTACTCTTTTATAAAAGAAATTGAAATTAGAGCTCTTTCCATCAATGTATCACACTATTATAATCAATAAATTTGAAAAATGATCAAGGAAAGATGGGTTGATACAAAAATCGGACTTGGCACTGAAAGGGTTAAGCTCAGTTACTTAGTACATATTGATCACATATCATGAGGACCTCCCAGATGGTGTTTGCCAAATCACATGATTTACCGAGTGGAAGGCCCTTAAAGGTACTCAATCCGAATCGAATGTCCCCATATCATCAGATTCCAACAACAAAATAAAATTTGCTTCAGTTATCAGAATCGAGTAATTGCCCAAAAATAATGCTAACCACAGTCAACTATAGTATAAAATTGCCCAAAACCTGTTATTTATCAACATTTTGTTCATCCAAATTTTGCCGGTTTGCCCAATATCCGACACAATAAAGCCACTTGATTTTGGAGTTATCCACCTTCATCCGCAATTTGGTCCGAGACCATCTTCTCTTCAACCGTTTACTGGGCCACTTCAATTATCGGTGGTGAAAAATAATAGATTTCAAAAATCTATATCTGATCATCCTGAGCTTTGATGGGTGGGTTCCTCGACTCAACTCAAATATTTTTTACCCTCGAATTCGAAGCCAACGAGATAGTAATTTGCGAGCGTTAATTCGGATTATGCATCTTTAATCGAGAAACAATATGTGATACTAAACTAAAATAGTAATCAAGAAGTTCTCAATTTCAGGTGCTGTCACATGCCAAATATCAGATGCATGTTATGGCCAGGTGTTCTTGCTTATCGATAAATTTAAAGATTGTTCATATTTATCCAATATTCATGCACCAAAAAGACTGGCGATGGAGTCAATTTGGTGGCTGTAGGTAGCTAACTATGTGTTTGGTGGCTGTAGGTAGCTAACTATGTGTTTGGTGGCTAACATGCTTGCTGATTTCATGCTCAATTCTAAGGTTATAGAGATCTTGAAGTGATGAATAATATAATCCAGCTGACTTTGGGATAGATTCTCCCATTGAGTTCTGAATTATACATTGGAATGTTCTATTCATTTGGTGGAATGTTGAAATCACTATATGGATTCCCATTCATTCCTTTGTAAGAATGTTCACAAAATATGTTCAGGCTGTTTGATGAATGTACCAACAGAACATATCTGCTATTGAATGAATGGTAATCAAGTAACTACCCATCACCGAGTATCACAGTTATCAAAGAGTTAATACAAACACACAAATTATATTGTGGGTTTTCGGAGACAGTGACCTGAATCTATGAAAGCAACAACAATAGAAATTAATGTGCACTAGAGACGACAAAAAAATACATCTGTAACATAAGCATAAAATATTTTGCTTGTTATATATTAATTAATAGTTCCATGACTGGACCTTCCTGAAATTTAGCGAAAAGCCTGTGCCAATTGCATTCTGTTATATATGTAAGTCTCCCATAGATAGCCTTGCAAATATAAGAGAATACATTGGCCTAACAATATATACTTTGACCTTGTAAGCCAGTGCATTCGCTTATATATGCGAGGTTCCCTATGGGGACACTCATATATAACATAATGCAGAATCACAGGATATTTAATGTTGCACCAGTGCAGCTCCCATTATGAAAAGGCTAATGATAATGTCAAGGACCTTGATATGAAAAAGAATGATCAACGTAAGTTAAATTAAACCTGTTCATGACAAAATTTTCTTGTTCTTAGATCTCAGATTATTTGTCAAGAAACATATTTTAGCACATAATTTATATTAGGCCACTTTGTTTCGCTTCAAGTTAATAGGATGGGACAAACGTAGGAGATGGCATGAATATCTATGAGATCTACTGCAACTTTAACCCTTTAACCAACAGAACGGCCCTGTGCCAATCCATTCTCTTATATATGCGAGTCGACCATAGGTCGCCTGGCATATATAAGAGAATGCATTGGCTTAACACATTAAAAATTATAAAATTGTTAAAGAATGTAAGAAAAAATGGTAAAAAGGGTTAAAAAAAGATTTTTTTTAGGCCAATGCATTCTCTTATATATGCGAGGCGACCTATGGTCGACTCGCATATATAAGAGAATGCATTGGCACTGGGCATAACTGTAACCATCACAATGTGGTCAATGAGCCGGTTCCAATGATATCCATATTTGTATGGTTCTATTGAGACAGACCGAAGATATTTTAGGCTGTTGAAGCTTTATTTGGCCGGTTTTGGCCGGTTTGTTGGGTAAAGGGTTAATAGGATGGGACAAAAGTAGGAGATGGCATGAATATCTATGAGATCTACTGCAACTTTAACGAGAAAATAACACTCAGTCTAAGCCTTCAGTGTGCACTACATTCACACATGGTGTGAATTTCAGACATAACTCACTCTAATTGTCACCGACTTCTAGTCAAGGGCAACCTGTGTAAAATGTTATATTCATGAACAGTCTGGAATCATGTGTATTATAATAGAGATGACCAGGTCGAGGACTTCCAACTTCAAACTTCAGGAACTGTCAGCGACCAATGGTCAGGTGATGCATGTAATTGCCACACAAGTTTTACCATTACCAAATTCACCCTCTGGGAACTTCATTCAAAACTCAAATGCCAATTTGTCCACAATTAGAAATTGAACTGTTTAAGTTCTAATGGGTAAAATGCATTGGAGGATAATTTGCTTGGATAATTGGAGGATTTTATTTCAGCATGGCAGGCTATCATCAGGCTATCATCACCTCATTCTGTGGAGCCCTCAAATACTATGGGAGACCTAGGATCAGATTGAAGTTTGAAGCTGCGCGGGGTAGCGTCACTAAATTCACCCTCTGTGGACCTCAAATTCTGTAAATGACAGACACACTATTTCAAGGCTTGTCATCACACGTTCTCCCATATCGATTAAAATTGATCACATTTTTTCCAAGAAATCCTGAGAAATCTGGAAATTTTAAACACATATATGGATATTTTACGAAAAAAAATCCTCAATTTTCTAAGCAAACAATCCTCCAATGTATTTTACCCACTCGAACTTCAACAGAAACATATCTTAATTTCTAATTGTGGACAAATTGTGATTGAGTTTTTGAGTTTTGAATTTTGATAAATTTGCAATTATTTTTATGAGGCTCTCTCTGGGTGATGAGTGATGTACCTGAGAACAAGGTATTTTTTATTTATTTGACCTATTTATTTAGTATGTTCTAAAGGTTGGACTTAAAAGCTAATGTAATCCAATTTCGTTAAATAATCAGCTGTAATATATCAAAATCACTCATAATAATTTTGATTAGCAAAGAAGTGGTGAATAACTATGTCTTCAACCAAACAATGCTAGAAATAGTTGTCATCAGGAAATATTGTTTTCCAAATTATTCTCAATGAACTGGGACAGAAAAACTGGTTACATTTACAACATTACTACATTTTATATTGTGTTTTTGGTTGGGAACAACAATGCAAACATGATTTAAAAATGAGTTTTATTGAAATTTTGTAGTTGTTAAATGTTGCTGGAACTGGTGCCATGAACAGATAGAGCATCTAACTCTTTCTATCCTAAATGGATTTTCCCACAGTTATAAAAGTATACATTGGAATGGTCCATTATTCATCTGGAGGGGGTTTTCAACCGACCGATAATACAAGTACAGAAGAAATCTTATTTATTGGAGAGAAATGTTCAGATAATAAGATAAACAAACAATCTATGGTCATTTGTTGAACTTATTATCTAAACATTTGCTGAGGGACAAATACTCATCAATGAATATTTATGATAGAAATGGTTAATAGTCTCATGCACCATACAGTAATGCCGTATATAATCGACTCCTTAACCACAGCAGAATTATGGGTAATTTTTCAACATTTAGTTGGAATATGGCTTGTTACCATTCATCAGAAAGCAATCACTGAGAGCTTTCCGATGAATGGCAACAAGCCATATTTCCGACTAAATCCTGAAAAAATACGCATAATTCTGCTGTGGTTAAGGAGTTGATTATTTATGGCATTACTCTACATTGAAATGAGTGTAGAAATTATTTAAGATGAATCAGATCATCCTTATTTTCTTGTCATGATATAAAAGGCATAAAAATGATTTGAATATTCAACATCTTTTCAAATTTAAATGCTATCAATCACGTCTATACATACAAGATAGAATTATTTGATATAATTAACATGTACTATACCATATAGTTAATATTATGTACTGAGCTGTATTGTGCTGTGTTAACTAAATGAGCTACAAGATGGTATACCATTAGAGAACAACTATTAATTTTCATTTGTTTTCACTGAGTCTGGCTTCTTTTGGATGCAGGACTCAATTGAGACATGAAAATTGGTAACTGACCTCTAATCGTGTAATAAATCTTGTTGACAAGTGACAGATAGATAATACTAATTAAATGTCGGATATATCTTCCAGATTTTTCTTGAAGTTTAGTTAGTGATATAATCGATGCTGTCAGGGTACATTTTCAGTGCTTTTTATATACAGTATGTCAAAGATGGAACAGCCTCATTCTGCTCATTGCAGCGACTGGTCCAATTAAAATCATGGCGGACTGCCCCAATCGACAATATTGGATTCGCTGAGATTTTGAGTGAGAGGATTAATATTCAACACACAACCCCACAAATATCAATGCACATATAGACACATTGTTTAAGTTATATATGTTTATGATGATCCACGAGCATTTCTGATGATTCACAGAGATTAATGATTTCTGGCGATTCGCCACGGTGTCGCTGGCTCATTTAACAATATCTAATAACAATCAGGTGGCTGCTAACCTCCTTCACCACAAATCACCATGGAAAAATTTCAATTATTTGCTGCAATTTTTTGCTCAAAAAAGACCTGCTTCATTGAGCGAATTGAGGCTGTTTTGTCCAGATATTGAAATTGTAAAACTGAGTCAAGATCGCATGCCCTAAAATTAATATCGCGTTACACATCAATATTGATACTAATTTATTTTCATAGATGATTTAGAAGGAGCATCTCTGCAATTCATATTTGTAACTTTATGTTGATTAAACATGATTGTGGTCTTTAACATAACATATGTGTAGTTTGCATGAGCAATACTCATATATCGATGCTGAGTTGTGTTTTATGGAAGTTTACTTGCAGGGTTGTCAATAGGTACTGGTACCGGTACCGGAACCGGCGGTAATCAGGAATTAAATCGGTACCGGCTCTGACGTCGAGTACCGACGGTTCTCGGTACTGATTGTTGATTTCTATTAATATACCTCTTAACGAATGTAAAGGGTTGATTAAGCAGCTCAACATAAGGTCCAACCCAACTGCAATGGGTTAACGTGATATCGTCAGCACATTCAAACATCAAAGGCACAGTGTGCCGCACTATGACAACTTGTCACGAAATTGACAGAATGAAACATTGTGTGGGAGCTTGTGATGATTGTATTTCTTTGATGCGGCCGGAATTCCGCCGGATGCAAGTCTGCAGTGTTCTGCACGTGCCGTTTCGAGGCATCATTTGAGAGGAGTCTGTTACTCTGTCAAGTTGTGTTTTACCTTTTACGAATTACGATGGCGTCCAGGAAATCTAGTCACGTCTGGGATTATTTTATCCCATACGAAAATGACTCGCAGAAAGCCAAATGCGCCGAATGCAATACTGTAATAGCCAGATCGAAGAGAAGTACAACGGGAATGAAAAAACATTTGTCGACAAAACACAAAATATCAGTGGATTCGGAAGTTCAGACAAGTGGTCAAGGTTCGACTCCAAAATTTAAGCAGATGCCATTGACCCCATTTATCCAAACTAGAAGGGACAGTTTACCGGAAAACTGGCCGATGTAGACAGAATTTGGGTGACATCATTTATGAAATTACAAATTTACAAGTTACAAAATGATATTTTTAAAAATATAATATATATTTCCTTAAAGAAAGCCTGAACACTGAACTATATGGATAGATGTCCTGCGTTTGTAAACCATAGCAGAAAAGGGTTAACTTTTTGGTCGGTCGCCTACGGTAACTAATGGTCAGTGGCTTGCCTCGGTATCAGTCACGCATGCGCAGTCCCAATATAATTCACTGTACAGGTTGAATTAGCCAGTTTATTTTCAACTCAATCAGAAGATTGGCGAGTCGCGGGGTTGGGAATGGCACCGCCATGGGAGGGCCCTATGATAGTTCAGTGTTCAGGCTTTCTTTAAGGAAATATATATTATATTTTTAAAAATATCATATTTCCGCCAAAGGAAGCCCTCACACTGAACTATATGGATTAGAATGCAAGCCCAGGAGGAGGCACGAGCAATAAAGTTAATAGCCAAATTTTGAGTAAAGGTACTCTTCTAAAACAGATTGTACCATATATGAACACTTTAATGAATCTGTTAGGATTATTTACGTGAAATAACTCATATAGTTAGAGTGCTATATTGCTCAAATGTGTACCGCCCCCCTTGTTTTGAAACAAACATCCCATGAGGTGCCATCCAATGCATAGTTGCGAGCGAACCGAGCAAGTATAACGTTAGAAGAAACTCTTCGTTCCTCTCTGTGTCGTCTTCTTCAGCTGTCTGTTCTAAGGTCCCACCCGTCAAGGTCCCATGATGCAGGATCATGAAGGAAGGAGACTAACTCACTCTCCGCCTTAGCGACAGAACGACCTGCAGACGGAGGCCCACTCCATCGATGGCGAGACAACCTAAGTTAACTAACTGCTATTCGCCAAAGAAAAAGCCAGAGAACCTGATGCCAAATTTGTGGCACAGGGATTGAGTTGAGAACCCATTAGGCCAAACAGGTTGTACAACGATAATGTAGTCAAGCCATCTGAACAGAGGGAGCCCTCTCTGAGGTACCTATGCAACACAGGATATCCGACAGAAATCCTGTGATACAAATCTTACGAGTATATAAACAGTCCTTCCCATGAGGAAAACACACCGAGAGCATTTATTTGCTCCCGTAATGCAGAAGACGGGTGTAATATGGCACCCATACGATACCATAATTGTACATGTAAGTTTGGTTTTTGCTCAAACCAAAAGTCATTGTGGAATAGACCTATGTCTAGTTACACTTTAATATGCCATAGTTGCACCGAGATGGTAAAGCATCTAAATAAACCTTAAAATAGTTCAATATTGAACCAACAATTACAGTCTCCATTAGTATTTTGTGAAGAAGGACGGGTGCGAATTTTAGCACACGTGAATTGAAAATTACGAGTGCATACGGGTTCGAGAGCAATCACTCCCGTCTCCTGGGAAGGACTGATATAAATATATAAAAATGATATAAAAATTATATATCAAGGTGATCTATAAGTCACAATGAGATCATTGCAGAAGGCCCTTTGGCTCTTTGACAACTGAAATCAGTTCAAATGATGTACAATGTAATCAGATGATAACCACGGGTAAATTGTCACCATGCGGAATATTCAGTTCGGAGCCTCTGCCCAGAACAGCATGTCACTTTCCCCCCCAAACATGCAGCAGAACGACCTAGGTGTGTGATATGTTAGTGTGAGGCATGCAGTAAACTAGGGGAAGACCCCCTCCAAAAAGGCTCGCTGATTAAGGAAACAAATGAAAATTTTTATCCTCCTAGTAAAGGACACACATCCCTTTATAATGTTGTTACTTATTGAATTTTAAGAGCCATGATGGAGAGGAGCTCCCCCGACCTAAGTGGTCCTGTTGAAGGCATGTTTAAGGAAAATAGGACAAATCCAGCATAGACCGAAGCGAGCAGAGTTGTCAGCATGATCTCAGGCCCTTATGATTGGGCGGCTGGTGCCATGTGGTTGGGATCCCCTCATATGGGTTGGTCCCTGCCTGCAAGGAAAGGTTTGATGGCTAGTCAAAGAGCTTCCTCGAAAGCTGAGCTGGACAGCGCAAACGTCTTTGCCTGTTTTTTATTGTCGAATGTTGATGGAACAATTCCGGCATATACCGAAGCGCGCAGAGTTGGCAGCATGGTTTCAGGCCCGTATGATCGGGTGCCATGGGGTTGGGATCCACTCGGACTGGGTGGTCCCCTGCCTGCAAAGAAAGGTCTATAACGCTAGTCAATGAGCTTCCTAGAAAGCTGAGATGGACAGTGCAAACGTCTTTGCCCGCGTTATTGTCTATTGTCTATAGGAGTGCAGTGCCCTGTTAATTTTATTACCATGTGCCAGATAATCAAATTGATATTGGTAATAGTAGTATGAAGAGCCATGAGATGTACTCTGTCGGCCAGGCCATTGGCAGGGTCGTTGTGGCACGTGACAAGAGAAATGCTTTCCATGTAAATGTGCTTCATTCATGTGTGAAGTCTATTGACCAGTGTGTCAGTTGCGGGTCGTGTCACTTACCTATGAAATGTATATCACAGGTAAGATAGATCGTGTTCTCGATGCATTTTGAAGACGGTGGTACGAGTGCGCAGGGCGAGCCAGGCGAGCTTGAGAGTACATAGTTCAGTAGGAAGAAGCATATAGATGAGATAATCCGTGGATAGTAAATCACGATCCGCAGCTTCTGCCTTACCGATGCCAGACTGTGACGACCGAAAAGACCCACAGTCTGATGTATTGTGCGCAGACGGGTCGTCATCGAAAGCCTCAGACGCCTTGGGGTGTAAGGATAGCATGTCGCTCTCTGCCCTAGCGTCGGAACGACCTGCAATAATGGACGACAAAACACTAGAGGGAGGCCCATTCCGGCGATGGCTCAATTGAGGAGTAAATACCTCCCATGGAATTTTAAGGCTGATAAACTGAGTTCCAATTTTGGAGTCCAGTGTCGAAATGAAGAATCCCATAGCCATTAGCCAAAACTGGTTTCTTCTGATAACCGGAAGGAGGTGGAGCCATCGGACCGGGGTGAGCCCCCCCCCCCAAATGCAGGTGGTCCCGACCAAGCTGAATGTCCTGTCCAAGCAGAACGATGGGTAGAGGCCATTGCAGCAGAAACCCCAAGACGGCTGAGAGGCAGGCAAGGCCGTGTCTTTATATAGATCGTGACCAAGGGGACCGGGCTTGCTACCTCATGGATAGGGCCACTGCCCTATGCCGAAGTCGCCGTAGGCCGCCCAGCCGGTGTTGTTACGTTCGCACGCGATTTTGGCAACTTCAGCACACAGAACCGCTTGCGCCGGTGTGGGACCAAATGTCCTGGGGGTCCCAAGTACCCCTGCATCGCCACCGGTCGCTTCCCCACTAATTGATTTAATGCCGCGGCATAATCGGGGGAGCGTGAACTGTTCCTGCCCGAGAAGAGATCCGCCCGAGAAATACTACCTGGGAAGGATCCAGAGATGGTGCAAATAAAGGCTCTATATCATACTAGTAGACTATCTCATCCGATTTTCATGTTTAGTTGTTGAATTATTCTTCTCTTAGAAAAATTTGTTGAAATAATGGAGAACCACTTTAATAATTACTATCCCCAGGGTCTCCAGAGTTTGAGCGCCCAAACCTGTAGCAGGTAGAAAAACATCCCTGGATCCTTCTCAGAAATTTACAAGCCCACCGGTTCAGACCGGCTTGCTGAATCGGCTGGTGTATAATCGCAGCTATTGTTCATTAGACCTACCGCCATACTTAAAGTAATTAACCACCAATAACGTGGTGTCACCCAGTTAATATGGCGGTACTATACCGCGGTATCCTCCAACACCGCGGCACCGATACCGCTTGTTAACGCGAACAAGCATGCGCGAGTAAATACCTCCCCTAAAAGAGTTCCATGAAAATCACCGCGGTATTCCACAAAATTAATGCGGTGCCCGCTAAAAGACCACTGTATCATCACCCAATACCGTAACTTCACGCCATGACCGTCTCGATACCGCTACCGTTTATTACCGGTATCACCGCGGTCATGACCGGGGTATCACCCCGTTTCTCTGGTCAATCACTTTGAGAATAGCGGTATATACAAGGTAGCTATTAATCGACATACCTCTATGACATGGCTGAGATTTATTCGTAGCACTACGGTACTACTGTCATATGAAGTTATTGTTATGCATGTGACATTGATAAACCAAGATCTAATCAACTGTCAGTATTCTTGGGTAGATTGTAATCAACTTCAAGGTCAAACGTGATTAACACATCTGGATCATTTGTATTGAAACATAGTATTATGTGAAAGCACGTTGTTCATAACATGACGAGAGATAGCGTCAGTAGCGATGGAATTATTGTTAAATAAATTTCCACGCATTAAAACGTCAAAATAATTCCCACGAAATTATGATATTTCCGGCGGAGAATCACGTGGCATTTTTGATATCTGACAAATTCAATCATACCTTATAGGTGCTATAATAATTCCATAGATGTATTTCTCACAATAATCTGTGCGCCTCGTAAGGCCTTGAAATGGTATCTGGTTTTGACATTGATAAACCAAGATGTTAATGTTATCAACTTTAAGTTCGAATGTGACCAACACATCTGGATCAGTGGTATAGAACCATAAAACAACAAAGTATTATGAGAAAGAATGTTGTTCATAACATTATGATAGATAGCGTCAGTAGCGATGGTAATTATTGCTAAATAAATGTCCAAGCGTAAATAAATTCCCACGAAATTAGGAGACTTCCGTTAGAGAATCACGTGGCATTTTTTATATCTGACAAATTATATCATACCTTATAGGTTCTATAATAATTACATAGATGAATTGTTCACAGTAGTCTATGCGCCTCGTAAGGCCTTGAAATGGCGGCTGATTATGGCGAAATGTGCGCCTCGTATCGATTTTCATATTCGAAAATTTTGAAGTCAGCCGCCTATTCGAAAAACACGAACAATTATATGTTTGAAACGAAACGGTCCGTGAATTCGAAACGATAATTATAAAAACGAACGCGTAGGCGACCAGTAATTATTGTATCGATAAATTGAATTTGTCGCTATTGTTAAACGACAAATTCGGAAAAATACTCCCTTATGATCCGTTCGGTTGTAGCAGAAAAATAAACTGGCTAATTCAACCTGTACAGTGAATTATATTGGGACTGCGCATGCGTGACTGATACCGAGGCAAGCCACTGACCATTAGTTACCGTAGGCGACCGACCAAAAAGTTAACCCTTTTCTGCTATGGTTTACAAACGCAGGACATCTATCCATATAGTTCAGTGTGAGGGCTTCCTTTGGCGGAAATATGCGAGTAATAGGGCGGCATTATGAATTTATGGCCGATTAGTGAGTTCTCCAATTAATTACCACACACATAATATGGTGTACCGTGAGTCCGTGTGACCGTCACTACTATGTATCCATACAATATGATACAAGCCTACAATGTTAGCCGGTCCAGTCGGACATACATGTCTACATTTGTTCCACTCTGTATTCCGTCTTTTTTTAAATCCTCCGTTTGCGACTTGCCGAAAACCGCCGCAGACAACAACTTAATTGTAAATGTCGTTGCGATTTTTATTTTCGTTGTTTGACTAAACCTCGAACGAATAATTGATGATGGAACCCACGAAACCAAAGTTATTTGCAGTATAAAAGACCATGCACTCAATGAGTACCGATACCGACGCGGTTTGCGGTACTGAACATCAGTACGGAACCGGTACCGAAAGTTGTGGTACCGTCGGTACTTTGACAACCCTGTTTACTTGTAATACCGGGGAACCCTGATAGCATTATTAACCCTTCCAGTGCCAAGTCCGATTTTGTATCAAGTTATCAACCCATATTTCCTTGATCATTTATCAAATTTATTGATTATAATAATGTGATACATTGATGGAAATGTACCCGATATGGGTTGATACAAAAATTGGACTTGGCACTGAAAGGGTTAACTCTTCCATGACTGGAGCTTCCTGAAATTTCGTGAAAACCCTGTGCCAATGCATTCTCTTATTATTGCGAGTCTCCCATAGGGAGCCTCGCATATATAAGAGAATACATTGGCCTAACAATGTTTACCTTGACCTTGTAAGCCATGCATTCTCTTATATATAAGCAAGGCTCCCTATGGGAGACTTGCATATTTAACAGAATGCATTGACACAGGATATTTAATACTGCACCAGCATTGCTCCCATCATGAGAGAGTTAATTACACCGCATATTTGAAGATGCCCCATCATATCTGACACCAGAAAACTACTATTTCTATGTATTCCAGAAAACATTCTCATTCATCACAGGTTTGATGAAAAGATATTGACCGAAAGAGGTAACTTTGTCTGCTTTTTGCCTTTAATGGGCAAGGAAATATAATATTTATAAATAATATTACTTTTTCCTTAAGGGAAGCCCGAAACTGAACTATATGGATTACGTCTCCGGCCTTGTGTCAATCAGGAGGGTTAAAATTTTATTGCTGTGCCGATCCCACTCACACCCGTGTCCGGATTAGTCTCGCATGAATACACCCGCATTCTATCTATTGTCTAGTCAGTTTTTTATTTCCGACTTAATCATGAGATTTGCGAGTCGCGGGGTTGGGAATGGCACCACCATGGGAGGGATCTATGATAGTTCAGTTTCGGGCTTCCCTTAAGGAAAAAGTAATATTATTTATAAATATTATATTTTTCCGCCAAGGAGAAGCCCTCAACTGAACTATATGGATTAGAATGCAAGCCCAGGAGGAGGCACGAGCAACAAAGTTAATTAATATCCAAATTCGATGGGAATGTACTCTTCCGAAACAGGATTCATGTAAATGTGATTTAGTCATGAATCAGATATGATTATGTTACGTGAAAGAGCTCCCAATTCAGATTACGACATTGCTCAAATGTGTACCGCCCCCCCCCCCCCTTGTTTTTGGAATAAACATCCCAGGTAGTGCCATATAATTCATGCTAGCGAGACAACCGAGCAAGTATAACTTTGCTGCATCCAATTCTCTTTGTTATCTTCTTCACTCTCTCGACAGTTCACATTATGAACTGATGTCACATGCAGCCATTGTGTATGCCATAAGATATCAGAATGCTTATGATACACCAGGGAGCAAATTAACTGGAATCGCAACGCGATTTGCCACTGAAATGTGGATACCGGTAATAGCGAGGAATTTATTATACATGTATGATGTTATAAAAATGCTATCTAATCATGTCAATGTGAGATTATTTGCTAATCAGAAATCGAAAGTAAATTGCTCCCTGTGATACACAAACCAGATATAAAAATGATATGCTGCAGATATCAGAGCGAGGTATGAGGTTTCATTATATCATGCCACACCTCTGTACTCCAGCCTCGTATAATGTAGAGAGCAGGGAACGCCATCATGATCCAAGGTATCATTGCATACCAGTATATATGGGATTAGAGAACACCACTGAGGACTTGATGAACAAGCATAGAAGCATCAGTGATCTATGATGGCGCACATAACGAGTGTCGGGTACATTTCGAAATGATCAAATGTAGCAGAATGATCAAAATTGCAAAATGACCGGTGAAGGAGTGGCCTGGAGGTATCCCGAAGGTATTACGATTCCAGGAGATTGGACCCCATCGTGTGGAGATGTGGGCCACTGCACAGTGGGGAAGAGATAGAAGGCTGGTTGGTGCAGCTCTTGGAGGCACGCAACAAGTCTTCCCCACCCAGATCATTCAGCCTTTCTTTCCTACCGGTGAAGGAGTGGCCTGGAGGTATCCCTAAGGTATTACGATTCCAGGGGATTGGACCCCATCTTGTGGAGATGTGGGCCACTGCACCATGGGGAAGAGTTAGAAGGTTGGTTGGTGCAGCACTTGGAGGCACGCAACAACAAGTCTTCCCCACCCAGAACATTCAGCCTACCGGTGGAGGAGTGGCCTAGAGGTATCCCGAAGGTGTACGATTCCAGGGGAGTGGCTGGACCCCATCTGTGGAGATGTGGGCCACTGCACCGTGGGGAAGAGGCAGAAGGCTGGAGCAGCTCTTGGAGGCACGCAACAACTCTTCACTTCCCCACCCAGAACATCCTCCAAAGGCTACAGTGCTGGATCTTTCCTGACTGAGATAAATACTTGTACTTATCGCAAATTGTTGAATTAAATGAAGCAATATAAGATATCAACCTGTATCCTCATCCTGTACAAAATCACTTACCAGCGGAACATCAGAATCCTCGTCCGACAGTGTGCCTGGTGACCCACTGTCGACCCGCGATTCTTGCTCATCGTCGTCAAACCTGCCGACGCCACGCGATGCAGAGAAGCATGTTAAGATCGACGCCAGCCAACAGAATTGGCTGCATCAGGTTGGGATACCAGACTGTGGAAGAGGCCTACTCTGAAATGGTTCGACGCAAGACAAATGCT
This sequence comes from Siphonodentalium dalli, assembly GCA_032622095.1. Classification (NCBI taxonomy): domain Eukaryota; kingdom Metazoa; phylum Mollusca; class Scaphopoda; order Gadilida; family Siphonodentaliidae; genus Siphonodentalium; species Siphonodentalium dalli. The sequence goes on along the minus strand of CP136061.1, from coordinate 201,381,071 downwards.
CTTGCATTTGGGATAAGTAGCTATGTCCTGTCCAAGGTCACCCCCTCAAATTCTGGGGCATCATCAAGCTGCGCCCCCAAGGCCAGAGGGAATAAGTTCTGATGAGCCATTTTGATCAGAGGAAGCCCCTTCCATGGAATCCCCCAAATGCAGGTGGTCCTGACCAAACTGGAATAAATGTCGATGACATACCACTATGATCGCATGACGGCGGAGGAGCAGGCCCGGATGTATCCCGAAGGTATTACGATTCCAGGGGATCGACTGGACCCCATCTTGTAATGATGTGGGCCACTGCACCATGGGGAAGAGTCAGAAGGCCATTTGGCTGGTGCGCTATGTCTGTGAGAGCAAGAGCGTCACGTGACAACGAGTCTTCCCCACCCAGAACAGCCGCCAAGGCTTCTCCCAGGTGCCCAATAATTGTGGTGGCCTATAAACAGATCTTCGTGGCAGGAATCCAGGCCGAAATCAAAATACTGATGGAAATTTCACTCTATGTGGAATAATAGTATATCGATGTGAATTTGTTCAAAATTTAATAATCGTATTGCCACCACCATTAGGCACCTGAGAGAAAGGTGCCGGAGCAATCGCCCGTGAAGATTGGTTTCCCGAATCAACCACATGCAGCACCCGCCTACCATTGGTTCAACTGCCGTAGCAGGACCTGGGGGGCCAGAACTGGTCCTGCCCGAGGTAAAGACTGGTACGGTTGCTCAAAGTAGGTAATCATTGACTAATATGCCCTTACCCAACTATAACAAGTAATACACCCGTGAATGAGCAACCTGCACGGTGTGTGGCCATCAAATTCGAATCATGTTCGACTGCAAGACATGCTGTTAGTTATAACAAAGCAAGGTTAATATACATAACACAATACAACCTAGGTTATTGAGTATAAAGTAAGGTTAATATAAAATCACGTTATACCCCTGGCCACGTGATCTTACCTGCTATGACAGGTAAGATACTGTCTTTTCTCGTATATGAGGACGATGAGTTCCGAATGCACATAGGCAAGAACTAGGCGGTTTCCGTTAGGAAAGTGCGCTTACAGCGGACGTGAAGATACGAATGCCTTACCACTATGATCACATGACGGCGGAGGAGCAGGCCCGGATGTATCCCGAAGGTATTACGATTCCAGGGGATCGACTGGACCCCATCTTGTAATGATGTGGGCCACTGCACCATGGGGAAGAGTCAGAAGGCCATTTGGCTGGTGCGCTATGTCAATGAGAGCAAGAGCGTCACGTGACAACGAGTCTTCCCCACCCAGAACAGCCGTCAATCATTTTCGTCATGATTGTATCGAATCGTTTTTGTCACATAATCAGTGGATATGTGACAATAGACGAAGAGCCATGTCTTGGCCGGTTTCGGAAATATATTGGCAGTAGATGTGCGCAATATAAACGCTGCGCATGTAAGCTCGCTTTAGACATGTAACAATACAAATGCAGTCCTTTCTGATATTCTGCGCAATATAAATGTGTTGCATGTAACTGCGCATCATACACGAGTGAAAGCTATTTGGCAGAATATCGTTTTGATAGAAGTGGAAATAGAAGTTAGTGAGCCAAGTGATGGTCTCTACTGGAAAGACTATTGGCAGTGAATCTGGAGCACGTGACAATATGTATTCTTTCTATTTCGCTGTTTGCCGTTATCATTCACTGACGAAACTGCAAAGTATGTCAGTATTGGGATGAAAACTGTTCACCATATGTAAGCATACTAGTAGTCAGTTCTGACAGCATACATGAGGCCCTGATACCATATGATTGTCATGTACAATGTATGGAACTATGACGGCGTGCAATACATTAGTGCAAGCTCGCCCATGCCGAGGCATATTAGAGCCTACGGTAAGATGGCTTAGTGTCAGGCTACAAAGTTTTCACTTCATTGCAGTTGGTGAACAATTACATACATGGATGTAAATTGAGAACGTCAGACAACACATCAATTTGAAGTGTGGTTATATATGTGATAACGAATACCATCCCCCTGTGACGGAGTGTTAGTAACTATTGTACTGATGATACAATGAGTTATATGATATTTAATCGTGATAGACAAGGCAGAATTTTCTAAATACCTTGAAGTCGATGTAATGTGTTATTACATTAGCCATGTGTCTAACAAGACCACGCGCTCATACATACTGGCGGGCGTAGATTCGCAGGTATTGATCGTTAAAACAATGTTACAGATCGCTCAGTCGAAAGAAATGTGAATTGTCATCTGATAGTGATAACAAGTACTATCTTTCGAATTTATTCATGTAAAGTATGACAAAGGAGGAAATGGCTGTCCTGTGCAACTTTCTGCGAATTAACAGAGCAGTGCCATGTATGATTTGGCAGTATACATTAGGATACAAAGCAACGGAACTTACGAAATAACCGAAGCGAGTCGACGGAAACTTATGGAAAGTGAAACACGTGTAGCACGAAAATAGGAGATATCGCATACCGTACTACATTGCGTCCTCAATTGTAAGTCATGATAGTCATCACGCCGTATGTGTGGCACAATATGCACTATGTGGTTTTGCCACGAGTAAGCTATGTGCTTCATTAGTCGTTGTCAAGATGGCCATCTGAATTCCAATTGTTGGAAGATAAAGCCGTCTTGAGGAAAACAGAAAACACGGAAACAAATTACGGATACAGTGAAACGAAAAAAGTTCCCGTTTCGGATGTGAGAAATATTAATTAACTATCGGGTACAATAAATTGCAAGTTTGTAATATCAACAATAAATATTGAGTCGATAAACTCGCAACACAGAAAGATACAACCTTGAGAAAATAGAAACGATCCTGTCCTGGCGAGGAGGAATAAAAACTGACTAGACAATAGATAGAATGCGGGTGTATTCATGCGAGACTAATCCGGACACGGGTGTGAGTGGGATCGGCACAGCAATAAAATTTTAACCCTCCTGATTGACACAAGGCCGGAGACGTAATCCATATAGTTCAGTTGAGGGCTTCTCCTTGGCGGAAAAAGTGCTTTTCTTTTCAATGATCTTCTGAACTTTTGTACACCCGACCAAAAGTCAAAGGACCGGACACCGACACTAATGAGAACTTATAATTGCCCATTATTTGAACAGTTAATCATTCCTAAAATTGTTTTGGTTGGTCTTTGAGATGTCTGTGCGATACCAATGACGTTATGTGTTATTCACCTAGTAAACAGAAAATTGGCATTGAAAAGTTTGGCTAATTTAGTGTCAAATCTGATGGGTCACCTTTAACCCTTTCATGACTGGAACTTCCTGAAATTTTGCGAAAACCCTGTGCCAATGCATTCTCTTATATATGCGAGTCTCCCATAGAGAGCCTCACACATATATGAGAATACATTGGCCTAATAATATTTACCTTGACCTTGTAAGCCAGTGCATTCTCTTATATATGCGAATGCTCCTTATGGGAGACTCGCATATATAAGAGAATGCACTGGTACAGGATCTTTAATGCAGCACCAGTGTAGCTATCGTCATCAAAGGGTTAAATGTTGACAAAGCAAATTCCGACTGATATCTTGTAATAATCCTGATTGTCAATATCAGATAAAATAATTGGTACTAAATTCACATAAAATGTGTCACTCATACCTGCTGCGTGACCTTGACCTTGACAGAAGTTTTGAAAGGACGAAAGGTGAAATAGCCATAGCGAGGATGACTATACCTAACATTGGTCTGTATCTTATCCATCCAATGGCTATCACAGTTAATGACAGAAAGACTGACAGAGACAAGTTGAGAACACCGAATCCCAGTGCCACCATTTCTCGAACAATAGGTATCCAGTCAACTGCAATGGAATATTATGTAAAAAAAACAAGCGAAAAAAGTTGTCATTAAATTTACTGCAACAGAGAATTCTTTGTGAATTGTCCACAATTTTGAAGTGATCGTTAATCCTTATGGGGAAAACTTTCCATAAAACGTTTCTTCTGTATAAGAAATCATAATGGGAGACGCTGTTCCTTTGCCTTCAGTTAATGTGACATTTAAGAAAAAGATCTGTTGAAAACAACATTTTGAGCATATTATTGTGGGAATAATTTAGTAAACTGACATCATAATAATAGCTTCAACAAACAAGAGCATCGCTAGGGAGTGGCAAAATACGCATGTGGTAATTCCAACAAAGGGCCATAACTCTGGTGAAAATTGGCAGGCGACCCAAATTCAAACTTGACCTTTATCTTGGGCTAGTAAACTTACATACCAAATTTCATTTCATTCAGTTCAGACTTACTAAAGTTATGATCCGGAATTGGAAAAAGCAAATGGACAGACAAATCTGCAATAATATAAAACGTCCCATTTTTCTTTACGTCCCGTATAAAATATTTTGAGCTAAAATTGTCAAATAGACATTCCTGCTACAATTTAAAAATTGACTTGTTAAGTTTTACTAATAATCACATGGGTGTGTAGTATGAAATTGACAGATTTTAACTTACCAACAGTGACAAATATTTTGGTGAGACAGCCAAACCCAATGAACATAAGCAGCCAACCTCCGAGTCTGATAGCCCATGTTAATACTGAGTTCTGTGCCTGTTCCTTTAGAAACATTTGCTGAAAAATAATCATGATGCTGTTAAAGAGATATATATTCCGAAAGCATAAATGGACCCAAGGCATTCGCAATGGGTAAATATGCACAAAATATAAAAGTAAAAATATCTCAACAAAATGAAACTAAATAAATAGATAAACTTTGTTCTTATATACATTATTGATAATTCTTTATAAAATATTTTTGCATTTTGAAAGCATTTTTATGTAAACAAAACTGTTACAATAATTTTTCAACAAAAGTCACTGATGGTATAATTAGTTCAAATATTTAAATCTAAACTGGTCTATACGTGATTAACGGGACGGTTATATGCCCCGATGGACAGACGAATGGACCAAAAACATAAAATGTCCCATTTTTTTTAAACGGGCATATAAAAAGCATGTGATTGGTCATGTGTGGCCATGCAATAAGTCAAATGTCAAATAAAATGAAATAATAGCAGCATCATATTACTGGTATATGCATTCAGCTTCAGATAATTAATCAGCAGCTCTTCAAATTAATACACTACAGTTCTAGTGGTGCTTGTGTTTACAAATTATGATAATTATCTATTATCACATCATTAATTTATTGATATAAGCAAGAGCATTTATGAATTTTCAAAACAGAACATCCTCTAATTATATAAGAACTAGCTTATGTGCCCGACTTCGTCCAGGCTATTCAGGGATTTCTTTGCGATCGTATCCGTCTGGACAGAATATGCAGCGTCTTGACAAACTATTGTTCTATCAGTCAAGAAACATGCCTATATGAGCGTATATGAGCAAGGTCAAGGACACGGCCACATGTGAGATTGGACCCACCTATATTGTTCCCGGGATCAAAGTAGACCTACATACCAAATTTGAGTTGGATCGGTCAAGCAGTTTTTGATTCTATAAGACACATACACACGCACATTCAATAGGTGTTTTAAGGAGTGTTCATTAATGAACCTGGTTCGAAAGGGAAGAGCTAGTTTAGTATGTTCTGCCTAGTTGAAACAGTATAGCAATATCTAAGACAGGTATATTTATCAGCTTGTTGCACCTTGCACAGACAATTCATATTGGCTAGCCAATATTTGAGTTTGATATTGATAGCATGCATCTACAGGATGGATGGGAAGAGTTAATATTATTTTCAAAATCAATTCATCAATCAATATCTAAATCCATAAAGGTGAAGAGTGTCCCAAGGTTAACAATAGATAAGAAATATGAGGAAGATCAGGCGAAAAGTTTTTTGAATTATTAACCCTTTCAGTGCCAAGTCCGATTTTTGTATCAACCCATATTTCCTTGATCATTTTTCAAATTTATTGATTATAATAATGTGATACATTAATGGAAAGAGCTCTTAGCACTTGGCACTGAAAGGGTTAATGCGTGTAATTAAATGTACGATTATTATTGTCTAATGCGTGTAATTAAATGTACGATTATTATTATTATTATTATTATAAGGAAATATGGGTTGATACAAAAATCGGACTTGGCACTGAAAGGGTTAAATGCATCAGATAGCAAGTGTCTATGAAATGTTCTCTTGTTATTGCATCGGACAGAACATGACTATTGGTGGATGGAAAATATTAATAATTTCTAAACCAATCAACCGATCAATACCAAAAAACTATACAGGTGAAGAGATTAATATTATTAATATTAATTATTATGTCTAAACCTGTTCATGCCCTCTGGATATTTCGTCCTTAGTTGGAACATCCAGTTTTATATTATGTTTCCCCGACATCAAGTGTTGTTCTCGATGTCTGGGTCAGTATCTGAGACTTATGTGACACGATATGAGTGGTAGATGTGTTTACTGACTAGCTTTTGGGTGCATTTGATATATCCCTAATGTGTTGTTGGATTCTTGTTGTAAGAGTTCAAAAAGATTTTTGGGAGGGGTTTACTTTTTTATAAATTATTTGTTGAGTACTTTTGTCAAGTGTTTGAGGTATACAGTAATGCCCTAAGTAATCGACTCCTTAACCAGAGCAGAATTATGGGTAACTTTTGAGGATTTAGTCTGAAATATGGCTTGTTGCCATTCATCGGAAAGCTCTCGCCATGTCCTGTCGGGTTTCTGAGGGGTTTACCACTAGGTTATTGTCCAGTATTTGGGAGTATACAGGTAAGGAGTGTGTTATCATAAACATCATAAAATATGAACACGATTCGATATAAAATACTCTGATAGTTGATCTGGACATTGTCATTATGTGTACCATAAATGGGATGTGTACACACAAAAGTGGCCTAAATCCTAGCGCCATGTAACAGATACAATATTTTCCTAAATAAGTAAAATATATATCTCCTAGAAGTATCTTGCCCACTGAACTATATGGTATATTATCCCAAGTAGGAGGGGTTAACTCTCCGAGTTGAAAAAAACAGTACGAAATTCTATGGTACATATCCTCTGTCATGTTCATGACACGTGTAATCACGTGATTTCTGACACGTAGTGAAGTATTCGCCATATTTTTATCCCCAGTAGGACATTCCTCGTGAGCGGGGTGGGTGCGAAACCCTGGGAGGGAGCTCAGCGTTCAGTGGGCAAGATACTTCTAGGAGATATATATTTTACTTATTTAGGAAAATATTGTATCTCCGTCAAAGGTATCCTGCCCACTGAACTATATGGTAAAGAATAGAATTTTCTAACAGGTGGAGGCCACGAGGAAACAAAAACACCGCTATGCATCTGAATCAAAGAACTGGATTGACCTGATAACCTACAATATATACATATACATGCACAGACATATACCCCACTGGACAAAACAAGTGTCCATTGGCACCGCTGTGTATTTGCCGTTCGGCCGCGGTGTCAGAGTTTGTAACTGCAGTTGAGCACCGTGGCCGAACGGCAAGTACACCGCGGCCGAACAGCAAGTACACTGCAGCCGAAAGGCAACTACACCGCAGCTGAAAGGCATGTACACCATGGTTAGATTTATGGTTTGTATCGTCTTTTTTCAGTTTAATTAACGTACACCGCGGCAACTACACCATGGCGGAACGGCAAGTACACCGCGGCCCAACTGTAGTTAGCCGGTGGAGCTGCGGTGTAGTTGCATTTCAGCCGCAGTGGCAACGCTAACCGCACCGCGGTTAAGTGGACACTTGTTTTGTCCAGCAGGGTAGATATATATGTATATACATATATATATATATATATACACATGCACAATAGGACCATAAGCCAATGTAATATTACATCCTAAAACTAATACCTGTCAGCAAGCTCAAACGAACAAAAAGTGGCCACTTAAGAGTTTAAGACCCCTGCAAGTAAAGTAAATAGCTTCAGAAGACATGGAGACGGAGACGACATTCGCATCGGAACTTAGGGCTAATAATGTATCAGCCGAGTACTTGCCGGGAAAGGTACGGGTAACTCAGAATTGGAGTTTCACAGCAGAAAACTTAGTTTGAAGCCTGGAGTTCGAGATATGACCGACTAAGATGCAATAAGCCATGGCATTTTCCCCTGATGACGTTCCCAAATGTGGAAATGCCCACCAACACAGTTAAACCCAACTGACCAATCACAGGCTACTGAATCCATGACAGAAAGGCAGCCAGGAACCGAAATTCCAATGTCGTTAAGGTGGAAATGCACAAAAACAAAAATTGGACTAACGATGCATCAGGATTGTGGCACAAGCCCAAAACCAGCGGAAACCGACGGCAGGTATGTAATGAAAAGCAGACCAAGGGCCACCGCACCCCAACTGTTCGAGCTCTGCTGACTGGTCCCCGACGAGTCGATGGCGCAAGGTATCCGTTCTGGTAAGGATGGGGTGCCCCTCCAATGGGACCCTGTTCCGGAGACAACCATCGACCGAAGTGCGAATCGAGAGGGCGGATCATATGATCTGGCATCCGACACCCAATGCTAGTGAATCTCGCACGAGGAGAAGCATCTGGCAAGAATTTTCATCCGGCTTTATGAAGTGTGCCCAACATGATTCATATGCTGCCCCATAGGTGTAACATTATCCTGCATTGGCAATCGCTGAGGTCAGCAAAGGACCTGGCTTAGTATATTAAATGAGCACTAGGCGAATCAAGCACTATCAGGGAAAACAAAACCATTATGTACCGACAACCGAGCCCATAAGAAGAATGACGTATTAGACGCAAAGGCCGATATCACAGAAGACATATCGTTCTTCTTTTCCACGCTGCTAATATGCCGTGTTGCCCATTAAGCCCGAGTGGGGTGCTGAACTAGACCTCATGTCAACAGAGTTCTGAAATTGAGCATATGTCGAACCATGGATAATGGACTCATCTATGCATGACTGGACAACAAAAGTGAAATCCATGTTGAGTTAGAACTGAAAGCAACCTGAAGACAAAAGATATGTCATTCGTATCTATTACGGAAACACAGCGAGGTCGGAGATAAAGCATGTATGCTTGTTTATCTCTGATTCTTGGGTCCCAAATCGAGATGTAAATATTTACCCTTTCGAGCACCCGAACCAGTCCAGAACACGTCTTAAAAGTCAGGAAAATGAAAGGGCGAGAGTCATATACTAATCTAGCGATATGAATGACTATAGACATTCTCCAGCAAAGCCCGTGACCACGAAAGAGCTGGATGGAACATGGAAAGAAGCAACAACTTATAAAGCAAGAAGTTGAACACATCCCAACCCGAGAACAGTATAATGGTTGAATACCTCTCAGGATGGTCGAACCCAGGTCGCCAAGTGTGTAGTCCGATGGCATAACCACCCAGCTCCGACGACGTTAGGCAGGGTACAAATTGACCGGCATCACAGGGCAAGTTGCTACCCAAATGCGAACAAAAGCCATGCAACTTGGATCCTATTTTCTCATTTGACTGTCCCAGGGTATGCCAACAGTCGTCCCGAGTATCCGACTTGGAGTCCCTGTCGATAGTCCAGAAAGCCCACCAAATGCGGCCAATGGGTTCGATGGGTAGCCCCAACCCGCGACCTGTTTAGTGGGACTATCGTCCTGAGCGCTAATTACGCCAATGAAGGGAACACTATACATCGACAAGTGACAGTGTCCTGGTCGTAAAGGTTTCTATCTCTTCCTTGGAACCCTCGAAACAAGGGAAAGCACTCTGATGTTCTGTTAAATTGTAAATGATTGTAGAACAATGCTATCAAATCATGTCAATTTGAGGTTATTCGCTAATCAAAATTCGACATTAATTTTCTTCCTGCGCTTGGCTGCATCAGAGAACACTGAACAACTAACTGAGCTCCCTCGTAAGCGCATGTAAAGGTGACCCGAAAGGAATGTCGAAAGCCCTTTCACCTCGTGCTGGAGCGACTGCTCGATCTGATCGTGATCTCCATCCGTCGATGGGGTGTTAACAGCACAATACACCACGACAAGCTTCATTTTTAATTGCATGCGAGGTCTGGTCATTGGGGACCCCGGAGGAATGTCCAGAGCCTGTACATCTCGGGGATGGAGCAGCAGCTCGACCGATCCCGATATCCAACCGACTGAACTGGCGATGGGAGGTTAGTAGGTACCAGTTCTCAAGCGAGCTTCATGCTATAATGGCGTCAGGGAATAAGATCTTTTGTTTTCATTTAAAATCAAACCCGAAGTTACTGGCAGCTGTTGGCCAGAATGCGGCCAGTAACCTGTCTGCCAAGCCCCCGGAAGTGGTGGCTTATAATAAGGAGGAAACAAGCCTGTGAACGGTGATCCCATTCCAAGCCCAGCTGGGGCAGAAGGCATGGAGGATAAACTTTCAGGTGCCAAATAATAGCGTAAATGTAATAATTTTTTTAGAGAAAATGTCTCCTAATTTGAATTGAGACAAAGTAAAATGGCCATTCGACTACTAATTTTAGCCCAAATTTCCACACACTATGATCATAAGGCACCGGAGAGCAGGGTCAGGGACCACTGAGGGTGTATCCCCCAGCCGCGCTGACCCCGAGATGACGACTTGTAGCGATGGACGGCGTGTGTCGAGTGTTAGTAGAGCTGAATCACAGCCATCCTGGGCACGTCAACAGCCAACGGTCGACCCGAGGAAGCAAATTGACGTCCCGTTCGATAGTCCAGGGAGCGCACCAATGTGACTAATGGGTTCAATGGGTAGCCCCAACCCGCGCCCTGTTTGGTGTGACTATCGCTCGAGTGCTAATTACGCCAGTTAGAGGAACACGATATATCGGCAAGTCAGAGAAGGATCCAGGGATGTTTTGATACCTGTTACAGGTTTGGGTGCCCAAACTATAGAGACCCAAATGTCCCCAAATTCCATGTAGATAGTATTTATTCAAGTTGGATCTTCCATATTTTCAAGGAATTTTTCTATAATTCAACAAAATGTACTAGTAATGCAAATCATCAGCCCACAGATGATATATAGTCTATAATATGGAGCCTTTATTTGCACAATCAAGTATCCAGTACTGAATATTTTAACATCCAAATTTATATGGGCACATACTCAAATACAGAACAGGTGTCCCCAAACAAAAATTCTCTGAATCCTTCCCTGCGGCAAGTTTGTCCGTGTCCTAGGGGAAGCAACTTGTGTGAGCTACAGGTTCGATGGGTAGCCCCAACCCGCGTCCTGTGTGGTGTGACTATCGCTCCGAGTGCTAATTACACCAATTAGAGGAACCCTATATATCGACTTTCGTTCTCTATTCTTGGGACCTCGAAACGAGGGAAGCGACGTCAAGGGGAGCTACGGGGAAGGCGATTCATGAACCTGTTCTTACCTCGATTAGCAGTCCTGTGAAAGTAATTAATGTGATTACGAACAATCACAAATACACCTGTTGTGTTATGTTACCATGCCTGTGTCAACCAAGGCAGTAACGGCTCCATTGTTAATCATCCAGGGTTAAAAAGGTTCAAATTGACATTCAGGATTTTACAATCCTATCAGCCTATTTCACAAGCGTTAAAACAGTGCTTTTGTCTTCAGTTGTACAGCAGACGATGATTGTCAACGTCTAAATAAAGCCGTAAAACGAAAAAATGAACTCGAAAGTAAGTCACCTAATTTCGTGATACCTTTAACCACCGTCAACGCACGTGGTAACTTAAATAATACGTCACCTGTATGCCATAGATTTGTTATAAAGAAAACGATCAGCGTCTTTAGTCATATCCAATGGTGCCTCGAATGTTCTGCCGTTAATAGGCCCGAAACTCTGATATTGTCGGCATAAACACGGATATTAAATCATTGACCGATTAAAATTATGGAAGACAAAGTCCGTTAAAACGAAACGAGTCATCCGATTCCAATATTATATTCGGAACAAACCGCGTAATCTTTATGTGAATTGTACATAATTTTCAACTATAAGCAAAGAAATAATGTTGTTTGTATAAAACAAAAACAAAACTGTTTTTGCTATACAAACTGCAACTTAGCTTCGTAGGAGAGATTCTTTTTGCGTCCTTCCAGTTTGAGGAGGGATAAAAATATGGCAAATACTTCACTACGTGTCAGAAATCACGTGATTACATGTGTCATGAACATGACAGAGGATATGTACCATAGAATTTCGTACCGTTTTTTTCAACTCGGAGAGTTAACACCTCCTACTTGGGATAATATACCATATAGTTCAGTGGGCAAGATACCTTTGACGGAGATATTAGCCACACAAATAACTATTTTGCTTAAATCTAGCCACATAAGTGAGAGTGGACGGACGGATGGATGGGCTGATTACAATATTCCTCTGAAAATTTTGGGGGACAAAAAGGTTGGTAACTCTGGTAAAAATAGGCAAACATAATCCAAAATCGATATATACCCACATTTTACAGTTGTTAACAGGCATACCAAATTTCCTTCCATTCATATTTTACACAATATCTAAAGTTATCATCTGAAACAAAATACTATGAACGGATGTATCAACATTTAGGGAGATATGTGGCTATTGATTTTTGTGGCTAAAATAATTATGTGTCTACAAATTTTATGTGGATATCAAGTAGTTTATAATGATCAAATATCAAATTATGGAATCAGAACATGTAGGAATTAGCCAGTTGAAACCCAAAAACTTGTATACGGCAACTAGGAAAGTGGAATAGGAGAAACTGACAGGTCCGTGATTGGGTGACTAGCCACATATATATAACTGTCCGAACACCTCATATTGACAGATTATGGATGTCCAAATCTATGGACTTTTTGTTTCCAACTTTTGAGTGACTACAAATTTAAGTATGCTGATTGGGCCAAATATATATTGTTTTTGAGGGTTCATCTCAACGCTGTTACGAGGCTAGCCATGCAACGAAAATTAGACACATAACTATCCATGTTTCTTATTAATAGCCAAATAAGCATCCAAATGTAAGCACAGCTAAACAAATGGATGGACAGACAGACCAAGAACCTAATACGTCCTGTTTTTAAACTGGGCGTATAAATTTTTTTTTATCAGAAATTAGGATTAATTCATTGAGCTTATATTTTGACTGAGTGGTTTGTATTACCTGAGCAGATAGTTCTCCAAAGTACAGAAGCTCCAAATCGTCCCCATCAGTTGTGTAATATTTTGAAATCATCTCATGATCCTGTCTGCCAATAACACTAACCTACAATTAAACAATTTTTTTTTGATATTAAAGTGTTTATTGTGTGTGTGTCACAAGTATTCAAATTAAAAGTGGTTAAAAATAAAATTTTCAATTTAAGCAATTACTATCAAAAATCTCAATTACAAATACAATTTATACATTCCAAACAAGTTATTAATTACAGTTACATGACAGTGTAATTAATTACTTTTCAATTACTTTGATGGTACATGTACCTCCAACATTCTCCAACGGTTATGCATAAATCTGGTTATAGAGAACATTCCAGAACTTACTATTTTATTATAATCAGATGTGACTACATGTATATAACATGCACGATAAAAAAAAAACCAAACAAATAACCACGATATTTACCAGATAACCTGTGTGGGTGGAGTAAAAGTTCATCATATGCCAGTGATCGATACGACGCATTTAACAGACAATTGTTGAATACAAAACATATACCGTTTGCTTTGCAGCTTAGCACACAAAACAAAGTTCCTGTTTCTGGGATAAAACCACAAATTGCAACACAATCTAGTTCCAGCTAGTAATCAACATGTCGACATCAAAGGTTCAACGACAAATCAAAGGTTCAAAAGGGGGAATTACATTGAATGCATGTGCTACATGCTAACATGTGTGAAATACAAAAATTAAATGGGAGCAAGGTTGTCAATGAAGTGTTTATACAGCTATACATACAACATCTGGCTTTCCTAATGTGGAGCCTGTATATCCTGCATACTCAAATTTCACCCGTGTGTCTCCAATCTGAAAACGAACATACCAAGTATAAATTTTGATATATTTGTATATACACATTAAATCCGACAATTAAGCTTCTGACTTTAAATAAAATTTAACCGTTTAAAATCTTATCTTATCTTTAACTGAACTTTTTTGTTAATTTGCCAACATACGTTAATGATGAATACCACAAAATTCTTTTCTCATAACGAGTATGGATTGAATTTTTGTGAATAATTTTAATCGTTCTTTCGATTGATATATTAATTTTGGATCTGTGATCATTATTTGTGCCTTTAACCCTTCCATGACTGGAGTTTCCTGAAATTTTGCGAAAATCCTATGCCAATGATTTCTCTTATATATGCGAGTCTCCCAAATGGAGGCTAACATATATAAGAGATTATATTGGCCTAACAATATTTACCTTGACATTGTAGGCCAGTGCATACTTTTATATATGCAAGGCTCACTATGGGAGACTCACTTATATAAGAGAATGGCGGCACAGGATATTTAATGCTGCAAAAGCGCGGCTCCTGTTATAAAATATTTAAAAGATAGTGTATCTCTTATGAGCCACAATTACAACAACAACATAATTTTTATAAAACCTGATTTCAAGATTTCAAATAGCTTTATGTGAATAACATACAGATAAAACTGAAGACTGGGTACATTGTTGGTCTCTACAGGTATAGTAATGTAGTTTATTATATTTTCATCAACTTTTTATGTCAAAATATATATCATATTGACGTATCCACACTCGCAGAAGAACTTGTTATTCTACTCTCAAGATGTTATCCTACTATCAGCACTACGTCATGACATCATATTTCTGTGTCATTCTGTATATCCTTGCACATTATTTTAACAGAAAAGCTTGGTGATGTTATAGCTTTAAGAATGTCTTAGGTCTTTGTGTTTCATTGTGATCTAGGTCATAAAAAACTGGTATAGGAAATCTAATGAACACAATAAACTATTGCCTATTTATTTCTGACTCCACCAAGCATAATTCACAGTGAAATCTCTCAGCTGAAATGACATTTGCCTTGCAATTTGATTGAGTGTGCTAACAGGAGAGAATTCTGACTCTTGGTTAGCTTCATATTGATGTTTGATTATATTTCTGTGAGATTTCTGTTATAAAAATAACCTCCTTTATTGTCCTGGTATTACATGAAAACAATTATAAATAAAATCTATATTAATTGATAGAAGCTTTTGCATATAGATCTCCTTGATTTATATATATTATTTTACACACGGAATCTATATAAAACGGCTAGGAAGAGTAGACTATCTCTGATTTGTCTATGATGAGGTTATTTTGTGACAGCATGTCATGTACCCAGCTCAAAAGCAGTAACCATAAGGCCACACAAATTTGATAATTTGTTTTCCATCTCCTTTGTTTTTAAATGGGCAGACAGGATTATATATTTATTCTTTACCAACAAAATTACCCGGCAGTCAGGTTTCTATTTATTTTTCACACACAAAATTACATGGCAAGCAGGTTTTTATTTTCCCTTTTTTAATATGACCAAAATTTCACAGCAGGTACCTCTTTATATGCTGACTCCCGAATTATTAAAAAATACATTGCTGGGCATGAAAAATGAATAAGTGTTCATGCAATTTTAATGTAACAGTCTGTTGTACAACTGAAGTATATACAATTTAACACGTTTACTGCTGGAAATTGTGTTCTGCCATTCAGTTGCCCACAAAAACTATGAGATAACTTGTAGTGGCAGTCAACATGTTAAACATTATTTTCTCCGAAAAAAAAAACCCCACCAGACTACAATTTTAAGCTTTTATAATTGGAATTACTGTTTAAGGTCCATGGACTAACATGCGCATTTGAAAATGCAGATGTTGATGGAGGCAGACATTTGCAGGGACGTGAACAGGCCAGAAATCTGATATTGCTACTTTCGGTTTCGCAATATATAAAGTTGCCTCTATTTAATCACATTCTTACATCTGACCAGCAGGATGATTTATAATATTTATCCATCACCTTTGTCATCTACTAGATAGATATTAAAGGCTGCAAAATATACCATGGCTTTATTTTAGCACATGCTCGCTTTATTTTAGCACAGGCTACTTCAACTATCATAATAAAGACACATGCTCAGAACTATACACCCGAAAATCTTGAAAATCAATTTAAATGTTTCCTGATGAAATTCCCCATTAATTTCTTTTCCCATATAATAAAATTTAATAGATATTAACAGCTTTTAAACTTGAGTGATGGATAAAAACAATACCCATAAAGTTTGACGAGATACAAGATTTAGTTTCGCTTGTATGATTCAGCAAAAATGGGGGGATCTCGCCAAAGCTTGGTCCCCCATTTGCTGAATTATACTTGTGAAAATAAACCTTGCATCTCATCAAATATGGATATTCTATTTTTATTTTTTTGATGGGCCATAAGAAGCATACAGCGAGCCATAATTTTATGAGGTGTCCAAGAAACATTAATTTTTCTTGGCCCAATGTTTCATTAGTCAACAGACCTCTGGGTTTCCAGGATCTTGACTGCTGTAGTAGGCTCCAAGGTGCAATTTCATGGTTGTAAACCCAATAGGCTGCATTGTTAGAGGTAACTCTTTAAAATTTGTGATTTTATCAACAAAACCTGCAAAATAAAGATATATTGTAAAACATTTGCAATTTACAAAGCACTTAAAATAGATATAAAATTAGAGCACTGCTTCTTCTATGATGTTTCTTGAAAGATCAGAATTGTTAAGAACAAACAAACGTTATTGTCAGGGCTCATTGTACAAAGCGGCAAAGGTGAAGTTCTCACCCTGGGCCACCAGAAGTCGCCCTGTTGTTCATCAGAGGCAAAGTTTGAGTCGCCTTGTAATTTTAGAACCTGCCTGAACTCCAGTGTTTTTATAGGTGGTGGCCTGACGATGATGAGCATGCGGTTATTAGTTTCATGTGTTATTACAGTAACCGAGAAGTGAGAACAGCTCTTTGGTAATTAAGAACAGATGAATAGAAGACACTTATTAGTGCAATTAATATAAAAATAAAGGGGCTTACTATGCAAGCAGTTTTTTTTATAATTGTAGAGTGTTCTGGCTGTTAGAAGGGATTTATTTTGTTCATATTTCGCAGACATACAGTTGTGAATCTAATGTTGAAACCAGTATTCATTGCTCTTACAAGATGTGGCTAACATTTTTGGTTAACACACTCGCCATCTTTAAACAGAAATGGAAGTTTAAATTTAACTTTCAGAAACCTTCAGCAGATGTTTATTTAGTTAGTACTTTAGTGCTTTATGCTTTATGTGTATGCACACCCATGGAAGAAGGACAACTCTATATTTATAGATTGCTTGTAACAACATGTAACATACATTTTAAACAGGACTACCTGTGATCAACAAACTTCTTCATCTTCTTCAAGTTTGTTTTGTTTTGTAATCACACAAAAACACAGTATACAGAAACTCAGTTATTTTGTCACAATGAGCAGGGGAAAATCACTAGGGATACTCCCTTGTTTACTCTGATAAATGGTGTTGTTTTATTTTATGGCTGTAAATGTACATCGCTATTTATGATCTCATTACTTATTTATGTAATTACTCTCATGGATTCCAACTTTTCCTATTCTGACATGAAGTCTTCCTGCTAAGGCTAAAGTATCCATGGGAGTAGTCACTTCTCCCTATTCTCATGGTACAGAATGAGGCCTGGTTATTGAGAAGAACTCTGAACAGATCAGGAACAGTAAATAAACATGAACACATACAGTAATGTCCTAAGTAATCGACTCCTTAACCACAGCAGAATTATTGGTAACTTTTCAGGATTTAGATCTCCCTGAGAGCTTTCTGATAAATCCTGAAAAGTTACCCATAATTCTGCTGTGGTTAACGAGTCGATTACTTAGGGCATTACTGTAGAACAATAAATGTAATAGGGATGCGTTATTAAAAGAAATTGGATGGGAGAAACTATCGAGAATACGGGAGAAAAGTTATTCAATTGTATAAAATGCTGACATAAACTGCACAATATCTATATAACAATGTTTCAAGGCATTCAACCACCTCCAGTGGATACCCATTCAGAAACAAACAACTTAAGAACCACTTCTTGCTTTTCTACCTCTTTACAAAGATCATTCATGCCACATGCTATTAAACTCTGGAATGAATTATCAGATGAAACAAAAAGGTGACAAACGATATACACAACAAAGTAAAATAATCCAATGTTGTTGAATAAATCTCAAATGCAGTAATTTGAATGGTCACCTGCATCAAAAGCATCTGCGGAACAATCACAATTGTACAAGATATTCTCCATTTTTGTTTTCCAAAGCACACCAAGCATTATGCTTTCACGGACTTCGCAAAACACCAAGTATTAATGACCTTATTAGTTTTTACCAATTTATTGGAACATTAATATCTTGTCAAGAGTACAGAAATACATTCTGTACAGACAAAAAGATTCTCAAACTCATAAAGAACATAGAGAAAAAGTATTAACAATTATGCCGTAACTCTGTCATCTTTAATATGGTGGGATGCTCGTTTAGGCACCAAGGGGTGGGGCAGACAGGAAGCTATGTGTATCCATTTATATATGGCAGATATGTCAATGATAAACCAGTAATAATCACGCATGTATATATCTCACAGGAAAATGACAACTATATACAGCTTAAAAGCTTACTGTCAGATCCCATTCTCATCTGATCCCATTTCTATCTGACAACTTCTGACATCCGCAAGTCAAAACTGCTTTTTGCCAAATATATTTAAAACTGTTAATCCTTCCATTACTGGAGCGTCCTGAAATTTTGCGGAAACCCTGTGCCAATACATTCTCTTATATATGCGAGTCTCACATAGGGAGCATCGCCAATATAATAAATTACATTGACCTAACAATATTTGCCTTGACCGTGTAAGTCAATGCATTCTCTTATATATGCGAGGCTCCCTATGGGATAATCACATATATAAGAGAATTAACTGGCCAGCACAGGATCTTGAGTGTTGTACCAGCGTGGCTCCCATCATTAAAGGGTTAACACTCATAACGTAGATGGTCTTACATTTTATGTAATTGTTTTATATTGCTTGTATGTCCATATTTTATTTGTGTTTATGTGTTTAAGATTGAGAGTGTTGCAGGGTTTCTGTAGTGGCAATAAAACTTAAAATATACCTGTAGACAGCTGAAATACTCCAATCATTGTAGCATCAGACACAAAGAGCTGTCCACTTATAGCCATCTTGCTGTGAAATAAAACCTGACTATTAATTTACAGTATTATTGTGATAAAGGAGATGAACAATTTGTCAGCTCACGTCCAAAATAGCCTGAACCATGAACCCAAACTTGGAATATATGAATGGATCTTCAATTGTACATGCAACAGTACAGTTTCCATCAAGGCTCAAAATAAGTGGCCGGACACGGTCATTGTGCAACGAAAATTACCTTATGTCCAGTGCACTTCTGTATCTGTTGGACATTTTGTCCCATGCAAATTTTTAAACAATCTGTATCTGTTTGGGTATGTCCAAGTAGCCACAACTGGCCAAATAGGACATTGAAAGTATAAAATAGTTCTTTATTAATTTCAGATCAATATAATTATGTCGTTTGTGAATTGCATGTGTATTTATTAATAGAGGTAAAGTTTTGAACTTTTGAAATAAAAAATAACATGGATTTTTCCCAGGTGGCAACTGGACGCTCACTAAAATGTGCGCATCATTAACAAATAATAAGTTGATTGGAGATTTAAATGCTGTCTCATGGAGTACATCTGAAAATTTGACAGGCACCACTTTGAAATGACCAACACCATCCATTCAGTGCCTGTCATTTTGACAGGCAGTAAAAAAAATATTATTTTGAGCCTTGGTTTCCATGCCACCATATAAATAGCTATGATTTGACATGGGCAAGAAAACAACCAAAACCAATTCTGAGCATAAGGTAGGTAATTAATTTCAAAGATGCTGGTAGCTATAGACAGAGATTGGAAATTTATTGATTGATCGTTTATTTGATAATACACAATGAAGAACATAAAATTGGGTTTACAAATAATGAAAATGAAGAGGTGAATATTGCTGAATATCGCCAGTGGATATCATAGTTACAAAGACTGTCTTATTGGCATCTCCTAGTGCAGATGTGATGCTTATATAACTAAGGACATAAACCCTTTCAGTGCCAAGTCCGAGTTTTGTATCAACCCATATTTCCTTGATCATTTTTCAAATTTATTGATTATAATAATGTGATACATTGATGGAAAGAGCTCTTAGAGCTCTTAGAGCTCTTTCCATCAATGTATCACATTATTATAATCAATAAATTTGAAAAATGATCAAGGAAATATGGGTTGATACAAAAATCGGACTTGGCACCGAAAGGGTTACACTAAGTATCAGCATTGAGATGAAGCAGAGGCTATTTATTATTTTCTCAAAATCTGGAAAACATACTCCAGAAACAAAACAAAATGTAATCTTTTTTGTTCAAATCAATATTTGTAACAGAAGATATTGAAATTAGTGTTGTGCGAGGCTTTTGAAAATGTCAGTGTCCAGGGAAGTGCCTGAGAACACAGAATTATCTTTATTTAGACTAACATATGTACAAGCTTGGTGATAAGAGATGAGTGTCCCAGGTCCATGCTGCTGAATTAATTTCATTAAAGAGATAACGGTTAATACAGACAGGGACATGGCTAGTGGGTCTTCATTGGAGGGTGACAACCAACTGCACCCCTCCCCTTTGACCTTAGACCAGGCTAAACTCCCAAGTTTGTGTAATACAAATTTCCAAATTTCCAAACTGGCAACTCACAGCCTTGATTTTATTTTGATGAATATTAGTCATGGTTGTCTACAGAGGAGGGAAGATGATGGCCCAGTGGGAGAAAATTTGAAATCTAACATGATAATTGCAAAATCCTTGCATCTAGAAGTCTAACTCTAGGCAAATTCAAGCCTCATTTGTTTTAATTGATTAGCAGTTTTTAACAGGGGGGGGGGGGGGGGGACCATGAACCCTCGGCCACAACGGCAGAAATATTTAAATCTGGACCTGAAAACTACAAAATCCTAGCATCCAGAGATCAAACTCAAGGCAAATTCAGGAGTCAATTTAAAAAAAAATTGATGAGCAGTTTTTAACTGGCCACATGAGAGGGACTAGGACCCGCAATATGAGAACATTTTTAAATCTGAACCTGTAAACTGCAAAAATCCCAGCATCTAGAGGTATAACTCCGACAAATTCAGACGTCAATTTAAAAAAATTTATTAGCAGTTTTTTAACTGGCCATGGGGAGGAACCAGGACCCCTCAGCCCAGTGGGAGAAAATTTTTTAATCTGAAATTGAAAACTGCAAAAATCCTAGAATCTGGAGATGTAACTCTAGGCAAATACAGGCCTCAATTTAAAAAAATTAATTAACAGTTTTTGATTCGACACTGAGGAGGGATCAGGACCCCTCACAACCAGTGGGAGAAATTTTTTTAATCTGAACCTGAAAACTGCACAATCCTAGCATCTAGACTGGCACAAAGCTCTCCAAGTGTTGTAAATTTCCAACCTGACACCCCCCCCCCCCTTAGGTTGGAAATTAAAATTGTCCAACTAATGGCCATTTCAGTCCAAGATTTTGACCAATACATATCACTGTTGGTATAAAAACAACAAATTACCCACTAATAATTTCATTGGAAAAACAAACTACGAGAACACTTTCAACCTATTGTTGGTGTGAAATTTTCAACTATTGAAAATTTTGCCCAAAGTTGGGAGTGAGACACCCCCCTCAAACCCCTATCGCCACATCCCAGAAAATAGGAGAGTTTTAATGAGATACAATACTGTGGAGAAGGTTTATATGTCATAAATTAGTTAATTTTAATACTAAGTCAATATGGTGTTTTCACAATCTTAACATCGAGAATTGCTGAAAGTTACACTCAGTCAGTAATGAACAAGAGCATCGCTAGGGCGTGGCAAAATACGCCCTTTAGCCATTTTGAATTGTACTATCGCAAAATAAGATAATACTTTGAGCTTACATTTGATTCTAAGTTGAAAAATGGCCATAACTCATGTAAAAATAGTTAGACAGAACCTATATTCAAACTTGGTCTGTAGTTTTAGCTGGGAAATACACATACCAGCTTTGGTTCAGCTGAAATAATCAAAACTGGAGTTATCGGTCGGAAACAAAAATGTTATGAAATTGGTCAAATTCAGTGCTAGTAAACATACATACAAAATTTAATTTCATTCAGTACACATTTACTAAAGTTATCATCCGGAAACCTCAAATTGGCAAAAATTCTAAGTAAAAAAGGGACATAACTCTGGTGAAAATAGGCGGGCGGAACCCGAATTCGAACTTGACCTGTGTTTTGCTGGGAGAAAGACACATACCAACTTTGGTTCAGATCAAATAATCCAAACTGGAGTTATCGGTCGGAAACCAAAAATGTTTACAGATGGTAAAATTCTAAGTCGAATAAAAGGTCGGTAGACCTCATGTCCGCCTCTAAGTGTCGGCTTGATACGACCGTTGTTTGCGCATAAAAACCTGTCTTTAGTGCTAGTAAACCTACATACCAAATTTAATTTCATTCAGTACACATTTACTAAAGTTATCATCCGGAAACCTCAAATTGGCAAAAATTCTAAGTAAAAAAGGGACATAACTCTGGTGAAAATTGGCGGGCGGAACCTGAATTCGAACTTGACCTGTGTTTTGCTGGGAGAAAGACACATACCAACTTTGGTTCAGATCAAATAATCCAAACTGGAGTTATCGGTCGGAAACCAAAAATGTTAACAAACGGTCAAATACTAAGTCGAAAAGAGGGCATAACTCTGGTGAAAATTGGCGGACGGACCCAGAATTCGAACTTGACCTGTCTTTTCTGCTAGTAAACCCACATACCAAATTTAATTTAATTTGGTTCACTCTAACTAAAGTTATCATCCGGAAACCTCGGACGCACGGACGCATGCACAGGCTGATTATAATAGTCCTCCGAACCCGTTGGGTCGGCGGACAAAAAGGGCCGTAACTCATGTAAAAATAATTGGACGGAACCCATATTCGAACTTGGCCTGTATCTTTAGCTGGAAAATACACATACCAACTTTGGTTCAGATCAAATAATCCAAACTGGAGTTATCGGTCGGAAACCAAAAATGTTAACAGACGGTAAAATTCTAAGTCGAAAAGGGGACATAACTCTGGTGAAAATTGGCGGACGGAACCAGAATTCGAACTTGACCTGTCTTTTCTGCTAGTAAACCCACATACCAAATTTAATTTAATTTGGTTCACTCTAACTAAAGTTATCATCCGGAAACCTCGGACGCACGCACGGACGCACGCACGTACAGGCTGATTATAATAGTCCTCCGAACCCGTTGGGTCGGTGGACAAAAAGGGGCATAACTCTGGTGAAAATTGGCGGACGGAACCAGAATTCGAACTTGACCTGTCTTTTCTACTAGTCAACCCACATACCAAATTTAATTTGATTTGGTTCACTCTAACTAAAGTTATCATCCGGAAACCTCGGGGACGCACAGACGCACGGACGGACGCACGGACGGATGGGCTGATTATAATAGTCCTCAGAACCCGTTGGGTCGGCGGACAAAAAGGGCCGTAACTCATGTAAAAATAACTGGACGGAACCCATATTCGAACTTGGCCTGTATCTTTAGCTGGGAAATACACATACCAACTTTGGTTCAGATCAAATAATTCAAACTCGAGTTATTGATCGGAAACCAAAAATGTTAACAGACGGTCAAATTCTAAGTCGAAAAAGGGCCGTAACTCATGTAAAAATAATTGGACGGAACCCATATTCGAACTTGGCTGGTTATCTTTAGCTGGGAAATACACATACCAACTTTGGTTCAGATCAAATAATCCAAACTGGCGTTATCGATCGGAAACCAAAAATGTTAACGGACGGACGGACGTCTCGTCAGACGGACGGACGGACGGACTGACAACATAATACAACCTTTTTTCAAAAGGATTTTATTTGTGTATTCAGATTTGAATGTTGACCTGAAATATAAATTTTAAGGACTTACTCTGGATTTTGATGTCTTACAGGATCATCAAATGATGAGCTTCTCACCAACTCACTACGCCACGTTTTATCTGGAGAAAAAATATATCTTATGTTGAATGAAATAAAAATAACAACAAGTTGCACCTCAGTTGAAACACGAGCAGGACAGAACCCAAATTTATACTAAACTCTAGACCAAATCATTGGGCGCTCTTTTGAAATCGCTCCTGATGGCGAATTCAATACCAAATTTCATTCAGATCCAATTGAACATGGCTAAGATATCTGCGCAGACAGAAAAAACAAGCAAAATATCCAGAAAAATAACACTAGAATGGTACCAAATATCATATTATTGCTTAATCCGGACAATCCTAAATAAGGTCGCTGACCCCACATCCCCGAAAAGTGGAGTCTTTTTTGGGGCATTGGCTTTTTAAAATTTTGACTCCAACTTGACGATGACCTGCGTGATCTCAAAGGTGGACCACACACAAAATATTAAGACATTCTGTTGGTATCATATAGATAAACCAAAAATGAAGATTTATAAGTCGAATAAAGAGCATAAGTCTGTTACAAATCATGACCAAAAGCGAGCTTGACCTGTGTCTTCTCAAATGCGAACCACATACCAAATATCAAGAAATGTTCTCAAAGGTGAGCCACACACCAAGTATGAAGAGATTCTTTTGAAGAATGCTCAATTTATCATTGAAACCAACATAAATATTATTTCTAAATGGAATAAAATAGAACTTGGCTTGCGTCTTCTCAAATGAGAACCACATGCCAAATATCAAGAAATTCAGTTAAGTTACTATGAGGAGAAACCGAAAACAGCAATTTCTACATCGAAAGATGGGCATAACTCAGTCAAAGATCATCCGACCGTGACCAAATTCGATCTTGGCCTGCGTCTTCTAAATGGGAATCACGTACCAAATATTAAGAAATTCAACTGAATATTGCTCAAGCTACCATGCGGACAATATGAAAACAGCACTTTTTGAGTCGAAAAAGGGGCATAACTCTGTCAAAAATCATCGGACCTGCATCTTCTCAAATGTGAACCACGTACCAAATATAAATAAATTATGTTGAATAATGCTCACGTTCCGATGAAATTTGATGGAGTTATGTGCCTTTTTTCACTTAAAAGTTATCGTTTTTGAGTTGTCCGGATGATAACTTGAGCAATAATCAATAGAATTTCATTATATTTGGTATGTGGTTCACATTTGAGAAGAAGCAATCAAAGGTCTATTTTATTCGACTTGGAAATAATAATATTTGTGTGGTCTAATTGATGAATTGAGCAATCTTCAAAAGAATCTGTTTGATACCTTTGAATTGACATGGAGGTCATCGCCTATTTGGAGTCAAATTTTGCCAGTTTTTGCATTGTCCGATTGTAAGTTGAGCAATATTCAATAGAAGTTCTTGATATTTGGTACGTGGTTCCCATTTGAGAAGATGCAGGAAAAGTTTGATTATGGTCAGGGTTCGATCATTTTTGATGGAGTCATGCCCTTTTTTCGGCTGATGCCTCGTTTCGGGGGACATGAAAGTTTATTCTCAGAATGAGTATGAGTTATATATTGACTTTAGAAATGGACTATCTCATCCCAGCAAGTTTTATATAGACTGCATGGTATAAAATAATATATAACTCATACTCATTAATAATAAATAAGAGATATGAATCGAGGACACCTGTCCAGAAAAACTTCTATCAATTAATATCAATTTATTTAGAATTTCTTATGACAAATATTCATGGGACAGTATTAGAGGCTCATTTTAGAACAGAAATTTGCACGAAAACATACAGGGCATACCAAGATCGTACCAAGAGATATCACTCTATCTTCTTAGCACCCTCAATCAAAGAAAATTGCAGATTATCTAAGAGAATAACCGCAAATTACGATCGATATAAACCACTTTATTATGCCTTTATAGGCAAATAATATATCCCATCTTAAGTTTTATCTGTACTATTATTCACAAAATAGCTATTTGTAGTCTTGAAATCAAGATTTATATAACTTATGTTGTCACTGTAATTGTAAACCAGAAGAGATAGACCATCTTAAAGACATATTATAGACTTGTTCAGGTGCGTGAAACTGATAAGTTGGTATTCAGGCACTATGCCAACTAGAGGAATGTATCATTCTATTAACATCGCCGAAAATCTCATACAAATCGACAGTACCACTCCAAAGAAAACATCATCTGAACTACGTTCAATTGTAAATATTTAATACTCGATTCGGGACACAACTATAGGCGATAAATTAATGAAAACAATTTCGCCATCAAGAGTCACTGCATTTAATAAATATATAAGAATGACGTTGTGTTAAGCTTTGCCCCGCATAGATACATACAATAAGAGTAAGTTGTCTCCAATCTTGTTTCACTTCCCTCATCATATTCTCTGTGAATGAGAAAATTACCAATACATGTAGACACTCTATGTTGGAACAACAACTTCTATACTTATAACACACCAATCAGCTATCGGCCAATGTACACTAATGCCCTAATTAATCGACTCCTTAACCACAGCTGAATTATGGGTAACTTTTCAGGATATAGTCGGAAATATGGCTTGTTGCCATTCATCGGAAAGCTCTCAGTGAGTTAAGGTTAAGGAGACGATTATTTTGGGCATTACTGTAAGTTATCCATTGAGGTCCCGGAAACTGACCTTTATATACTCTAAAGATCTTTAAGTCATCGCCATCTCTGTAAAACGGTCTGTTGTAATTACAATAGGCCTAGACATTTTATTCGTGCCACACTCATTGAATAACCAATTATGCACTCCGATCATTTCAATCAAAAGATTGGTTCACATTTGAGTATTACTAATATGGGCTTTGATATCAAGTTTTCATAAAAGTTTATTCATGGATGTAGCGACATGGAATGCAGGGAGGCCACACATGATGCAAAATATTTAAATCAGTTTGTAATGCCGTGTTTTGCTAGAATTTGTTAGAATGTTAAGAATTTGCAAGATAAAATCTTTTGTCACTTTATGGATAGACCACAAATGTCTTACAAAATCCAGAGGGTTAAATACATATATTTTGTTTCTGAATATTCTGAGTTACATTGGAATAATAATCCAAATCAGGGGGGGGGTTGGACAATCAAGATCCTCCCTAAATGGGAAGGGTGCTAGTCCAAAGTTGAGCATTTGCTCTTACGGTGATATCCTGCAGCTACTTTCCTGAACCGTGGCACACTTGCATGATTTATGTGGTCTGTTATATTCATGGAAAATACCTCCTCAAGATGAATAATAGGCCATTCCAATGTATACTTTTATAACTATGTGGAAGTATCAATTTATTAAAGAAAGGTTTAATTGAAACAAGAGTTATTTCTTCAATACTCACCGTCTGTGTTCCTCCTCCATCCACTGATACATTTCTACACTCCTCTTCAGCTTCACCGCACTAACCCTTACATCAGGAAACATGGCGTCTGTCAGGTCCTATCAGAAAGATCATAACATTTAAAACTTTGTCAAGTCCTCAATTACACTATAGTTTTCCCAAAAAAGCAGTGCTGGCTTTTTGAAAAATAAATAAAAATCGCTTTCCGCAAGATTTCCAGGCATGGAAAATGTTCAACACATACATGTAGGCAGGTAGAATAACAGTTATGTTTTTAACAGTTGACGGGTGGAACAAAATTTATAGTCAAGGCAAATACGGACATTGGTGTCGCCTCGAGTGGGAATTTATGATACCTACATTTTTGGTTAGCACAAACACTTATTCCGTATGATTGA
This sequence comes from Siphonodentalium dalli, assembly GCA_032622095.1. Lineage (NCBI taxonomy): Eukaryota > Metazoa > Mollusca > Scaphopoda > Gadilida > Siphonodentaliidae > Siphonodentalium > Siphonodentalium dalli. The sequence continues at coordinate 201,353,169 of CP136061.1, read as the reverse complement.
TTTGTCAGATATATATAGACAGCCTTTTTTTTTGCCACGTGGTTTTATTGAGGCACCCGATGAAAAAATTGGTCATTTTTAAAAATAAAACCGACGTATTTAACAAGAGTATATTCACACCTTTCGGAAAGTTATATTCATCCAATTTTGATACCTGAGAATGGGGCGATAACCAGAGTAAGGTAATACATGTATTAAACCATTGAATCTCGGAATGACAGTCTTGATGTCAAACAATTTTTAGGGTGAGAACAATATGACGATTCATGCAAAGCATTGTAATTTGCTTCTTATAAAACTACAAGTAAGATGGCTATACCAAATTGGTTTATACCATAGGAAATTACTGCCAATTATCTACTTTTTAATATATTACTTATCACTGTTAGCTCTAATGTTTTTCATCAAAAGCAGAAAGAACAACCCTCCCCTAAAAGCTAAGAGATCCAGGCTGTGGTTTAAGGCACACAGAATGCAAGATTACAAGCAAATTGCGTAATTGACACAACAGCCATTGATGGACTGCTAGAGCATTGTTTAATATATCAGATTCGATCTACTTATTAGAACATAAATGATAAAATATTACATAATGTACCTCCTAACTCAATTTTAGATTTTTTTCCTGACAAAAAAAAAATCTAAAACGCATTTTGTCATCTTCCCGGAAGGCAAAAAAGAAAAGGATGTAGTAAGGGTGGAGTTAATGAGTTTATACGGTAATTTCATTCTGTCTTGGTTTAAAAATATTAAAAATGGCCTACTAACCCCAAGATGGCTGCTAATATATGGGTGGAAATTGTGAAATCTGTAAGAATGCATGATTACTTGCCAAATGACTTAACCCTTTGAGTGCCAGGGACCGATCTCATCGGCCCTAAACCTACAAAATAAGTCTGTTAAAGAATATAAGAATAAATTATTAAAATTGTAAAAAAAATTAAAAAAAAAAAAAAAAAAAAACATTTTTAGGCCAATGCATTCTCTTATATATGCGAGGCGACCTATGGTCGACTCGCATATATAAGAGAATGCATTGGCACAGGGTATATGGGTTGATACAAAAATCGACCTGGCACTCAAAGGGTTAACTAACACACCGGCAGTTGATAAACAACAACACTATTGTTTAATATATATATCCCGATCCACCAACTAGTACATTTAAGTGAAAATATTATGCAGCACCTGGCCCCAATTTATTTTTCAAATTTAGGTATTTTTCCCCAAAAATAATATATTTGTCATCTTCTCAAAATGCATAAAGAAAATAATGTAGCGTGGGTGGAGAATGGAGATAATTGTTATGTACGATAGTTTCATGCTGTCAGAGGTTACTACATGATCTACTAAGATGGCTGCCAATTCGGTGGCTGGTATATGGATGGAAATTGTGGTATATGTCATATCGCAATTAAAGATATGGGTGGCCTTGGTGGTGGGTAAAGCTGTTAAAATAGTCACATCAGCTAAAACCGCCATAAACAGAAAGAATATTATATAATAGACAGGTGTTGTTCTTATATCAATCATAAATATTGCATACATTGCATTTTATTGTCATGTTTGTACAATTTGTTATGTAAACAATCATCAAACACTTTATAGAACCATTTGTTTGTAGACAAACACTCGGAACTACCCGATTGTCCAATAAAAATGTTCTGTTGCACTGTGGGAGGCCAAGATAAAATTATTGTTGATGCACCAAATTAGGGGTTTTACAAGCGATGTATAATGCGTGCAAATCTATATAAAGAAATGACGCAATATCGAGACTATGCTTATAAACAATTCACTGCGCTTTTTGAGAGAAACTGAACAACACTCGACCTGCGTTTTATCTGACGCACAGCATATTTTGTGAATAATATCACATTCATATCATCATTATGCTATACTATTATATATTCTTGAGGAAATTTTCATAATTTGATAAATGTTATTTCTAAATAATAACCTACAACGTAGGCCTCCCATCCCTTTAACACCACCATCACTGCAATGAAATGTATTATAAATCACATTATATTCATTGCATTTTGCAATACCAGGAGTCTAGGATGCAACCAGTTCTATTGAAAAGGCAACCAGACTGGTTCCCATGAAACAGAGAATTGACACATTTGCATTATTCGTGCTCAAGTAATATTTATTCTTTGAAATGTCGTGCTTAGTATTTTCCTATAAACATGATGTTCTAAAAATGAACAAGAATGGATATCGGTTTGTTGCTTATGCTATACATACATGGGGGTAAAAGGAAGACAGCCTGGTCAGGCAGCATGTAGGTTACCCCCAACAATATACTGCATTACCTTGTTATGTGTTACTGCCATTGTATAATTCATGTGTATTGTAAATACATTATCCTATCCTATCCTATCCTATCCTGTCCTATCCTACTTATATAAACACTAAACAAGCAAGTTAGTCGATTACATATGCAAGAAAAGATGGCTTTCAAAACATTGGTCGACGTTGTGAGTCTGTGATTGCATTTGAGAAATGAATAAAGGAAATATGTAGGTTATAATAAATCTACAATGGTATTTAAGCATACTTGGGCACTCTATATGATAACTTATATTAAAATGAGACAGAAAATAACAGAATAAACCAATTCGGGTATACATCTTATAAAATAATTCCTGATGGTAAGAATCGTTAATGATCTTTTTGATAGACACTGTCTTACCCTATATCAACGAGGCATGGTTACAAGAATACATTGGGGTCTCATGTATGCCGTTCAAAAAGTAAGTATTTATAAATGGATCCTATTAACTCTTTCTCTGCCAAACGCGCATAAATGCGAACTTCGAAGACGCTGCCAATCGCGCATTTTTGCGAATTTGGTATGTAGTCTAATGTATGGGATATAACTCTATTCTTTCAGGCATGTTTGACAGTGTACAATGTATTTATCTGTAGTACTGTTGTGCGCGAACAATTTAAAGCGACAAATGTCCTCAAGGTCATGCTATTTCTGACGTTATGGGAGTACAGTCAGAGCCGGAATATTGTGTCATTGTTGTTAGCACGTGGTTATCAGTCGAAAATGGCTGCTCGCAAAAGACTCAGGACTGAAGATGTTATTGTTATTACATCTATACTCATAAGATACTTATACCTATTATTTATGTGGGCAGTAGCCTCTATAGGGGCGCATAAGATACTATGGGTGGCGGGATGGGGTGGTGGGTGGGTGGGTAACTAACCTCTATACTCTAATGATCGAGGGGCGCCTGCGGCGCATAAGATACTTATACCTATTATTTATGTGGGCAGTAGCCTCTATATATAGGGGCGCCTGCGGCGCATTAGATACTATGGGTGGCGGGATAGGGTGGCGGGTGGGTAACACACCTCTATACTCTAATGATCGAGGGGCGCCTGCGGCGCATAAGATACTTATACCTATTATTTATAATACACCTTTACTGGTTTTGAACAACTCTTGTCTATTGTATCGTTTTCCAGTGGTGATAACAGGCAACTAAATTAATTATGCTGGTGAGTTGACCATGCGTACGCCCGCGTGACCCATATAATTCACATAAATCATCGTAAAACCCAATTTTCCTCAAATTCAAGATGGCCGTCAAGATCACGTGACTTATAAGGGGCGGAGCAGGGTCATATGTCCCCCTGCAGGTATATATACATATGGGTATGGTTATATATATTTATCTATATTTGGAATTGTACCTATCAGGGAATATTCAAGCAACAAAAGCACGAACTCAACAAAGTGCGCCATTGTATCCCATTTTGCTACAAATAGGTGGCAACTTGCATAAATCCAAGATGGACGCCAAGGTCACGTGACCTATTTTATGTCCAAAGTGGGTTCATATAGGTTACTCCCGTGTACCTTACTGTTGGACATCGTATAATTGGGTTGAAAATTAGAAAACAAACAACACACCCATTCATACCCACACAAACTGTACATATACCGGCAAATAGCCACTAATCCAAGATGGCCGCCAATGTCACGTGACCTTGGTGGGCGTGTCCACGGCAGCATTCGACAGGGTATACCTATGTCTATATACATGTGAAGTTTCAACTAATTATATTAGAAACTGCTTGAGATATAATGTTAAACACATATATACCTGAAATACATGGATATATGTACAGGATGCGTGGCACTGGGGGTACGTCTGTGGTGGCAGGTGGCAGCGAAAGAGTTAACCAATAGTAATAGCTGCCAAAGTCCACAAGAGGACATATCCAGAAAGTTAGCAAGTCCTCACATCATACAGGTTTGTTCAGATTCATCATCCAACAAAAGACTCCTTGAATTTTGTATACTAACATTTACTGGATTATTTTTCATGACACATATTTCGCACACATGGAAATGGAAACTTGGTCAGTTTTCCTTTTGTAATTTGTCAGTTGCTTACCGGGTGGGATGTTTTACTTGAACTAGAAGTAGATGAATTGCATAGAAAAGTCAAGGCTCTAAGCGGCATTTCCAACAACAAAGATATTAGCGCTGCAGTATATCAGTAAAATTTTAAACTATGTTCCTATATCTTCCGATTCAATTATGTAGGTTACTCTGTAAGTAGGGCCCGACGAAGCTTCGAGATTCGACTCGATTTCGAATCTTACTACCCGATTCGATTCGATTGCGGCCGTGTGATTCGGGATATTTCGAATCGTCGTATAAAAGCCCTTTATCGCTCGCATTTTCCCCAAATGGTTAACAACAATCCGCGACCGCCGTGTCCAACGTGTAGGGTAAGTTGTCAAATATATCGTTCTTTCTCCTCCCACTAATCCAGCGCGCCTATATAAAGTCATGTGAGATAGCTAAGTGGAATTTCCAACCTCGCATGAGTATGTGGTGTCTGTCTCACATGGGACACGTGACTTGTCACATTGCATACTCAATTGGCGAAAGTACACATCAAAGGTGTCATTTTTCAAATAAAATGTTAAAATGTAATCGAACTGAAATATGTGTGACGAACATTAAATGAATGCACATGTAATAAGTTTCAGCTTGTTAATTGCATTGTAACTGGGTATTCCACACACAACAACTTCATCTGGAAATATATGCATCTGATTTGTCCCAATTCTACGCGTTACCTATAACCAAACCACACGACTGCTGTCAATATACGCAATGTATATAGTTCGGCGTTTCGGCAAAATGCATGTGTCCATCGTATCCATTAACATTAATTGTATTGTATTGCAAATGTATAACATAAAAGTAACTCGATAATTGAAATTTATAGGTTATCATAGCAACATAAATTTCTCATTAAATATTTCTTCGCTCGAATTTAAAAAGCGGACTTGAATCTTTGCCTTGAATACGAATATCTAAATGTTCTGACGGAAGGACTCAATTATTTATTATCTCTATATGCTGTATCAGTTAGTTTGTTTTCAAATATATACCTTTGTTACATACCAAATTTGTACTTTGGACCAAGTTTTTGCAAGTTATTAGTTTTTGTCACAAACATTTTGATAATGTTAGAATGGCGATTTGGGGCCAGAAGGGTGCATGTGTGACTGGTGTGCACGGGATGGTAAAATCTCACCCTAGCTCGGGACAATAGTTTTGACCCAGACACTCAGCATACCTCATGTCTGGCTCAAATATCTTTCCCCTCGAGTAACATTCCCCATCCTATAGATACACCTAGTGTTCAAACGACTTTGGGATTCTGGAGTCGACTAGTCGAACCCCAAAAGTCGAGTCGACATCGACTAGTCGGCCAAATACATCACCAACCTTATACTAATGAAACACATGTGAAAGAAAATTACAATTTCCGTGCCATCATCACAATATTTACACTCTACTGTGATCGGAGAATTGAATCACGTGACACGTTACGTTTTTTTGTTGCAAATGAACATGTGCTCTAGAAACCCACCGATCGCAAATAAGTTCGCTACGAATCTACGATGATAATGAGAATAAATAATTGAGGGATTTTCTTTTTAATCATGAAATCAAATAAATACTTCCCTGCCAGGGTATAGAAAATAAACGATACTCAGTCTCAGAGTCAGCTCAAAATAAAAAAAAAACAAAAGAAAACACACACACTGTGTGACACACATTATAATGATTATATATACCATGATGCGTACATTGGCCTACTTTGTAAGTTGCCATAACGTCTGTAAGGCGTACGTAGCAAGCGGAGAGTTAGACTCAGTTAGTATCGACGAACACTTTTGTGGAAGCCCCTCCCTCTTTACCTGTGTTGGTTAGAAATGCGCACTACGAATTTTTCCGTCCGCGGTATAGGGAGTATATATATAAAAATACTAATTTTCTCAGCAAGTTAATTGTCACCGTTTTATGACTATTTGAACCAAAATAAATGATAACATCATGCTTAGTCTATATACTGTTTTCAGTAATGTGTGCAGGTTCTTGATTTTCTTAAAATATTGATATAATATAAACGGAAAAGTGTTCGTCGATACTAACACTGTCTATAGAAGCAAACGAAGAATCGCAAATTAGGATGAGTCAGTGTCAGTGAAAATAATCAAAAGACCACGTGGCATTAACCTGGAACATGCGTGAGACGTCGGTCAAGTACGCCGCGACCTAATACTTACTGTTTATGGACAACGTGCTTTTTAGAAGTCAAATATAGAGTTACTGCTCTTGTATTGAAAATGAGTTTATCCATTTAATTATAATATTTACTTTCCGTCAATACCGATGCTTTTGAAGCTTACTTAAATACGGATATGGTATCCGGAATCTGGGAAATATACCGCAAATCTGCCGCGAGTGTTGACAATAGATTCCAAATCGAGATTCGATTCGATTTCAAATCATAACCATGATTCGATTTGAGATTCGTCAGGCCCTATCTGTAAGGCACTGGTATGTCATGTCATCCCATACATGTGCCCTCGCGGTTATTCATAAGTGACTGATCAAAATAAAATTAATATTAATTGATAGAATCATTTCCGGGCAGGGATTTCCAACTCTTACGTATTATGTCATACCCAGGAAACTATCTAAATATGTAATCCATCTTTAAAAGAAAATAGTATAGTCAGGCCTCTAGATTGGTAGTACATATATTAACGCAAAGGCTATCCGATTGGGACTCACTCAATTTGGTTTATGAATAAGGGGTGTAGACCTACATGTAACACATTTATGAGACTATCGACAGATGGCAAATGACTGCTCAGAAGTGATCAATTTTATTATTGAAATTGATTTGTGCTTGATAATGTTGTGTGTGTCATTTATTTGCTATAATACTCAGTTTATTTGTAAAATACAATCACCAACAGATATGGCGTATTCATCAAGATAAAGATGTATTCAGGGTTCCATGCTAATTTTTATGAAACAATCGGATAACTTTAACTAAATTTATCATCCGGAAGGCAAAATATTAAATCGGCAAATTATAAGTCTATATACAACCTGAACAGTATATACAATGTATATGGTAGATTTTTGGAACAGCTGCATGTTATATGTACTTGTCTCTGAGACATGCCGAATGTTGCCCTGTATACATGCCTGGGACTATATAACACACAAGGTGCCGATTTATAGAAGCTGCATGTTTTTTGAGACAACGCACATTTTTTTGCTCTCACTGGCTGGGGTTCGAATCCCACCCAATCCAAAAAATGTGCACTGTCTCAAAAACAAATGCAACTTCTGAACAGAATAGTTACTTGATTGGTCTTGAGATTTCCACTTAGATGAACAAGGTTTCTGTTATTCTGCTGAAATGATGTCAAAGTTGTTTGTAAAGAGATCACATTAGCTAACCCTTCATCAAGTGCCCTTGCCCTCTGCACTGAACGGCCCTGAAATTAAAATTACAGTATATATAAAATGAAAGTGTCAATGAAACTGTACAGTGCATCTATCAAAAATTTAACTGAGAACATCATACACCACTTCTCGGGGTGTACCAGGTCAATCACAGCCGCTATTGGAAGTACATGTATCATGGGCCGATAAATAGTGGGATTCATCGCGGGCTTGTTCTTGACGGGGCACACGAAACTGCACAATTATGTTAATCTAATTACATAATAGAGTCTGAAGCAGATGACCACTCTTATATCGCATGTCAGCAACCGAGACTATATTGACTAGAAGAGTTGCGCTGATAGATTAATACTGCCTTGATGAGAGCGAGTGAGTAGTTATATTGTTTAGAAGTGTACCAATCATTGCCATTTTATTTAGAGCTGTATGGATATCAAAGCCTGACAAAAGTCAGAATTATCATGTCGATGACAATAGAAAATTGCACCCTCATTTTATTGCCATAGCGCGCACATGCCAGACGGTGGAGACAAAAGGAGTGTTATGACTACATAACTCATTTTTTTTCAAATATGACTCTCAGTGAGAGCTTTCCAATGAATGGCAACAAGTCATATTTCCGACTAAATCCTGAAAAATTACCCATAATTCTGCTGTGGTTAAGGAGTTGATTATTTAGGGCATTACTGTACTTGTTAGAATCTTTCTTTGTTCTAATTGTTTATAGATGTTTCACATTTTGCTGCTTTTCGCATTGTATCATTTGCAGTGAATGGACGAGAAACTGTTCCGAATCATAATGACATCATTTAGGCACTTAGCACTGCCCTCGCTATGTTCGCAATTTGCATTCATAATTACATCACGAAAGTAGTACTAACCTAATAAAACTGCGTTGATCTAATAAAGCTACTTCGATGTTTATCAATCAGGCTTTATTTTTATGTAAGCAATAGAGGTATAGGAAGTGTTGGGTAAATAGTGATATCACTATTATTATTTTTTTCACTATAATACATGCCTTCACTATTATTGTAAACCATTACAATTATTGTAAATAGAACATTTGACAGTATTTACGATAAAAAATTATTATTGACATGAATGAGTATTAAACTTCAAAATATTTGATACTGATAGAAAATGAATGAAATAAGATTGTGGTTTGTACCATTTTTTGTAGTACTTAAAGTATCTTAGTAGTACTAAATCGACATATTAAGAAGCACATAGCAACAAAGTTTTCCAATCAGAGCAGCAGATAATTTTGAACAAAGATCACCTTGCCAAAAGTTTAATTGATGCAACTTCCAGTATGTTCTGCAACTAATTTATTGCAATATTTTCTGAAAAGTTAATTTGATGCACATACATGCCTCTAATATTGGTGGCTTCAACGATAATAAAATCAGACATTCACCCCTTCAGTCACTGTTATTCGGGGAGGTGAGAGTAGACTTGTACAAACTAACCTCATTCCAGAACAATAAGCCAGATGCCACAATGAGTAGACTTATCCCAACTAAAAAGGCTACAAGGCCGTTTTTAATCCGTTCACAGAACCCTGGATTTTGCCTGTATGTGGTCCTCGTGTAGTGGTCTGCAGAATTATGCATTCCTGGATCATCTGGATACTGAAAAATTAAAAACATTTCAATGTGATAAATCTTCATGAAAATTTAACTAAACCTAAAATTTCCATTTTTGTTATCCTTTCATGACGGCACTGCACTGATGCATTATTAAAGATCCTGTGACAGTGCATTATCTTATAGGTAGCCTCGCATATAGAAGAGAATGCACTGGCTTACAAGGTCAAAAAAAATATGGCAAGGCCAATTCCCACATGGGCAGGTATAAACCCAAATCAAGTCTGAGTTTTGTGTGCCTGTCATTTGCAGAATGAGGTCCCCAGAGGGTGAATTTAGTGATGCTTTCCTGCATGGCCTCATCTGCTATGGGAGACATTGACTCAGATTGAAGTTCCCAAATGGTGAATATTGTGATGTATACCCATTGGGAACCTCGATTATGCAATGTGTCGTTTCTATAGAATTTGATAATAAAGAAACTTGCCAGAGAAGAGGAAGTCTAAGCACCTAAGAAGTTGTACATGTATACCGGGTACCAAACATTATTTAAATCATTTCATATTTATGGAAATGTGAATGTCATTTGCCCCTCTTTTGAAAGCACTGCAAAGCAGTCATGATGGTGAACATCAATACCAAATATTATTCAGATATGATAACCAATGGCCGAGATACATGTATCTGCATGGATGTACAAAAACCCAGATTAAGAAAGAAGGATAACTCTAGAACGGTTGAGAACAATGTTATTTGCCCCTCTTGTGAAAGCATTCATGACGGTAAACCTCCATACCAAATTTTATTTGGATATGATAACCAAAGGCTGAGATATATGCACAGACAGAAGCCAGACAAACGGCTAAACAGATGAGAGATATTGTGCCGATTTTTGTGTCCGTTCAGTGTGGTTACCCAATCTGACCATAATTATAGGAAAAAACTCCCAAAAATCAAAATGGCGATTTTGAAAACTCAGATGGAAGAGAACATGTGCCGGTGTCACACGTATTCTAATTGGCCGATGGAAAAATACGTGGACAGATTAGTCCATGACCAAACATTGTGAGGTCATTTTCTGATAATGAGTTTTTTTTACCTTGGAAATCATTTTCTGACAGTTTGAGAATACAAGTTTTATGAGGTTAACCTCACAAATACATATAACCTCACAATGCATCCATGGACACACAGATAACCATGCAATGTACATCTCGTAAGAGCGGCTTGACAAACAGAAGGACAAATGGAAGGACAAACGGATGGATGGACACAATCAATCCAGTACACCCTCCCATTTTCTTTGAAAGTGGGGGTATAACAGGGTTGGTGATTTTTTGGATTTTTTAAAATAAATCAAAAAAATCGATTTATTTGATTTAAATCAAGATTTTTTTTATTTAAATCAATTTTTTGGATTTTTTTTTATAACTGTTATGAAAATATTTAATTGCGCAATTTCTCTGGTAAATGAAGATTCTGAAAGGTGTTGCTTACTATATCCAAGGCTGGATTAGTCAGAATTCTATGATTGTATTAGTATTTAATATTTTTTGTATACCAATCAAACACAAATATCATGGCAGTACAGATATAGAGGATGTACTTTATGCATACACTTAGGTCCATGTGGGTTCCAATGTTGTGATATCTGAAAATGTAGACCTGTGCGTAAACTTTTACTGAAATATTTAGTAAATTTTCGCTGAAAACTGAATATTATCAATCACTATTGCTCTCAGTGACGGTAATCACACCATATATCGCATATAGACACTAGACAACTAGAGCAGTTAGATGGCAGAGTATATGGTCGAGTTACTCAGTTAGCATTTACATGTACAGCAATCAGAAAAGGACAGAGAATGAACTTTTTATCATGATTTAAAAAAAATTGATTTAAAACAATGATATTTTTGAAAAAAATCATTGATTTAAATCTTGATTTAAATCAATGATTTAAATCAGCCAACCCTGGGGTATAACAATTAAACCCACCTGCTGCCTGTACATCCTATCCTGTTTCTATTGTACTAGTATGCTGTGTACATCAGAGATGAACTTCCCCTGCTTACTATGATTAGATTTCTTCTTTGCAATCAATAACTGAACTGTAAATTGAAGAACATAATTATACTAGGGGATTGACCATCATGACCAAGCCTGAGTTTAGTGTGCCTGTCATTTGCAGAATGAGGTCCCCAGAGGGTGAATTTAGTGATGCTATCCTGCATAGGGGGGGCTAGCATCACCAAATTCACCCTCTTAGGACCTCGATCTGCGTGGCCTCATCTGCTATGGGAGACATAGTCTCGGATTGAAGTTCCCAAATGGTGAATATTGTTATGTACACCAATTGGGAACCTTGATTATGCATTGTGTCATCTGCCAATTTGGGGATATAGAGAAACTACCAGTAAACTAAAAAAGAAATAGAATATCTGTGAAGAAGTTTCTATAGAAATTTGATAATAAAGAAACTTTCCTAAGCAGAATGAGGTCCCAGATGGTGAATTTGGTGATACTAGTCTGCTATGTGGGATAGCGTCACTAAATTCACCATCTGGGGATCCCATTCTGATGACAGGTACACTAAACTCATGACGGGTGACAAACATGACATGCAGGAACATCGTATGAAGATTTAGTTTAAGCTGATAATAAAACGCTTTTATGTGATTTGAGGACAACGGCACCTATTATGCGACCCTTCCCGTGTCTTGTTACCTCTGTGCCCCACTTTTCTCACATATTTTCTGAGCTGATAATAAATGCTCTTTATTAATCATGCAATTTATCAGTCCCCTTTAAGTCATCTGATTTCGAAGGCGCCTATCCCATGACATTCCCCTGGCCATGTGACCAATGTGAACCAATTTTCCTACATATATTCTAAACTGATAAGGAACGCTCTTTTTTGCTCATATATGCCCCCTTAAGTGGTCTGAGGTAAAAATGATCCGTGACAAACACGAATTGCAGGAAAATATTGTCACCGCTGATAACAATATAAAGAAAGCCGGCAAACGGTTCACAGAATTTTCCAGGAATTTATGACAGACCTCGCTGAAACCACATGCGTCTTTAGAGAAGGTAAGCATTATATCAGTTAACATATCGCCTTGATAACCTTTGGGGAAACGCATTATGTCTCAGGTTGTCTTGCACCAATTGTCCTGATATTTTGAGTGTCATACTCTAAGATGTGCCTCAGCCTTTATTCAGCGTTGGAGGGCCTAGGCCCCTGTGTGCTCTGCACACGTGACAGACATATCCTTCTCTTTTATATATATATAGATAATATTTATTATGCTACTTCAATATATCTTCGTGCAAATACATGTAGGTTCAAATTGGACATAATCATTAACATTGGTTCATATTGGAATTATTTGATTCTGGAATAAGGCTAAGCCCATAGTGGACTTATACCATTATTCTTTTGGAAGGCGGGGGTGATAGTGAACAAAATATATAAAGAGCGTACATCTGGTCTGCAAATAGGTTCATATTGAAGGTTCATATTGAACCTAAATATTCACATTTATTCGATTCTGAAATAGGCCCATAGTGAGCTTATTTTAAGTAGTGTGTTTTTTTAATTTATTTAATTAAATTTATTTAAATACAAATTTTGAAAAACAGTACCCCGAGTCACCACACCAAATTTGGTTGAAATCGGACCAGCAGTCTGGGAGAAAAATCCAGACAGACGGACGGACAGACAGATCCTATTCTTTTATATATATAAGATTAAAGCTTAGAAAGGGAAGCCTAACTGTCTTAGTATAGTGTTTGTCGAGTTGAGTTCTCGTAAGTTTATAGAAAGATTAATCATACATGTAATATGTTTTAAGTCATCCAGAAGTACAATGAATTGGAACAGCCATCCATGAAGTAAAAAGATGCAAAAGAATTGTCAATTCTGCAAGAGAGTAGAAACAATTATTAATATTCATAATTCAGTTAATCAATACCATCCATGTCACAAAAGTGTTTCACATTTAGCTAGTGGCTGATTATGCAGCTTGGCGAAAGTTACTTCTTTTAACAGGTAGTTAATCTACCATTAAAGTGACGTGAAACACTCCAGTGGGGTGATCAAATATAGCATGGACAATTATCTTGCTCAAAGTAGTTATAATTACAAATATTATATCCAAATTGAAAATGACAACACATACGGTACCTTCATTATTATATATTCATTTAATGCAGTGACTCTAGGGGGTGAAATCGTTTGCGTTAGTTTATCGCCAATAGATGGACATTAAGTAGTAAATATTTACAATTGAATGTAGTTCAGAGGATGTTTTTACATGGAGTGGTATGGTTGATTTGCTTGATATTTTCGATGATGTTAGTAGAATGCTACAATTCGTCAAGTTGGCATAGCGCCTGAATACCAACTTATCAGTTTCACGTACCCGAACAAGTCCATAATATGTCTTTAAGCATGATGGTGATGTTATACAGATAATCCACTTTATCCTCAAATCTATCCAATTATATTCAGGAGTGACTGGATTATTTTTTTATTATAATCTGTTTCAGGGACTCAAATTATTTAGAAGTAAATGTAGCTATATGTACTAGTATGGTGAGGATTGTTTTATTGTTCTCATAGTCTGACCATTTGAAAAATCGTGTTTGGTCCTGATTAAAACAAAGAAAGAGTTTGAAAACTGCATTGTTAATGCCGTCTGAATCAAATGTTCCACAAATCCCTTAATTTGAGTCCACTATCATTTGACAAACTCAAAGATAATTTGGCATATTTTATTCCAACCGTCTCAGTGTAGTGACATGTTACAAAGCGTTACAAGTGTTACATTATATCTGAGATTCAAGAGAGACCGCTCGTAGCAGGGAGGGGGAGGGGTCATCCACTTTTTTCCATACACTAGGCCGGGGTGGGTGGGTGGTTCAGCTGCGAAAAAGTCACTTTTTTCCTGAGTGGTCAGTGGAGTGGTCGCAATTTGTTCCTCTTACAACATTTCTTCAATATAAATGCCTCAAAGTGTTCAGCATCATTGTTAAGGTGTGTATGACACTTAGGGCAGTGCTTAGGGGGGTAGTTAGTGTTAGTTTGCAACTTCCAAGTCCCCCTTCATTTAGGGACCATTTATATTTTTTTCTTGATACGGTACTACTCAGGGACGTGGCTAAAGAGGGGTGTCCACATTGGGAATTCCAATTGCAGCTCCCTTGAATCAGACTAAACAGAAGTTTTGCGAAAAATTTCCATTCAAACCCCCTCCCCCTTGCCGACTGATTCTTATGGCTCTTATATTGTGGTCACTATAGCCCGATGGAGAAACAGAACCATGGATCTATATACCCTGTTTGACAAATTTTACAGATCTGAACCTGAAAATTGCATAAATCCTAAACATCTGGTGGTCCGGTTCCAGACAAATTCACAGGGCCGCGGCCGAGAAACCAGGACATGCTGAACAGACCATGATTCGGCCCGGTGTGATAAAATTTGGAAGTCTGAACAAAAAAATCGCAAAATCCTAGCATCTATAGACTGGCCTCAAGCCTTCCTATAGTGTTGGAAATTTCAAACCTCATTCCCCTGTTACGTTGGAAATTTTCCAACTGATGACCATTTCAGCCCACAATTTTAACCAAATGTAGGAAAATATTGTGTTCTTAAATTAGCAGTTTTTGACGGGCCACAAGGGAGCAACCATGACACAAGACCAAAGGTTGGAAAATTTCCAACTGATGGCCATTTCAGTCCAAAATTTTTACCAAAAAGTAGGTAAATATGCAAATGTTGGTCTAAAAATAACAAATTTTCCCCTAATAAAATGTTGGAAAAAACTTTTGTTGGTGTGAAATTTCCAACTGATGTTGTGTCAGGTATGAAATTTCCAACTGCTGTAACTTTTTACCAAAGTTTGGTGGGGGTGGGTAAGACCCCCCCCCCTCAGTCACCACATCCCTGGTACTACTACAAAGTACTACTGGGAAAGTATGAAAATGAGACAGGTCACAGGTTCATAATAAACTTTGCAAATTTTATTTCAAATTGATGAAATAACAAATTAAATTCAACAAATAAACATATACTGTATATTAAAATGGCATGTGTGTATGTACAGTACATTATATTGCATATCGCAACACACAGAAGATCAGACAGACCAACAAGCACAAAAATTCAGTGTATATTATGCAAATGGCATTTTTGTCCAAACAATATCAATTTCAGAACATTTGCTGCTCTCTGCAGATTTGTGTTATTTCTCCCTCGTGGTCCCTCCCCCAACATGTTTGTAAGTTTGTTAAGTGGCACCATACAATACAATGTATATAACAGACTGCAGACTACCCAGATAAAGTTTTGGGCAGGTTGGTTCAACTAAGGATAATGAGATTAGTTGGCAATGAACCCTGCACATGCAGTTTAGTTTTCAGGTGACACAGGCTTTGTGGGATTTCTGGTTAACTATTGTTTAATGGTCAGTTTAATGTCTCTTTTCCCCCAGTAATAGCCCGATGACAAGTATCCCACAATTTGTTGTCTTGAGCATGTCCTTGAATGGACTTAAACATTTTGGCAGAAAACAAAATTTGACGTCAATTTTTCGAAAATTCTGAAAAAAATCACTTCACATGATTTTCGTTTTTTCTCAATTTGGTTATGCTTGAGGGTCATTATACTACCACATTATAGCAAAATTTCCCAGATTTTTGCAAAAGTTTGAAAAAGGTGTGAAGATGCTATTGTAACATCTGAATCTGGATGAATACGTCCAAGTAACCAATTTGGTATGATAGGACGGGCGGTGGGCGATGTTAATGCGCAGGCACCAGCAGCTGCTGCAGATGTTTCTGATAGTGCAGCTGCGAATTATTCTGGTGTGCTTAGTGCTACGACTTCTTGATTTAGTTTGTTCCAGTACACTGCTGTGTCAACAAAGAATGAATGTTTGTACTGGTCACAGGTCGTTGATGGTATTTCGTAGCACTTGTCGTTGTTTGTCTCTCTTCGCTCAAGGATATTTGTTGTATGATGGTTCTTGTATCGTTTTGGTTGGATTCTTCTCCTTGCCTTAGCCTTAGTTAGGAATTTGTTTGTTGGTATAGCCAGTACCAGACCCTCTGCCACCTTATAGAAGTAGGTTTAAACGCTGTGTTTTTCGACGAGAATGGAGTGTTGGTAGTTTTTGCTCTTTTAACATTTTCGTCATGCTGCCCTCTTCTCTTGACCTGTAGTCTCCAGTGATGAATCTGGCTGCCTTTCGTTGTATTTTTTCAAGGAGATCTATATTTTTCTGCTGGTAGGGGTCCCATATTATAGCTCCATAGTCCATTATCGATCTTACTAATGATATATATATATAGGCAGTTCTCTTGGATTTTTCAGGCATAAACTTCAGATTTCTTCTCAGAAAGCCGAGTGTGGCGCTTGCTTTCTTGGCCGTGTTGTTAACTTGTGCTTCCATTTCAGGTCCTTTGAAATCTGGATACCAAGATAACCTCATGGGTTGGTGTCAACTTGACTGAGTATTTCGCCATCCAGGGTGTAGAATTTGCTCAGCTTTCCCTTTAGGCTATTCACGTAGCATTTTTTGGCATTGAATGTCATGCCCCAGTTTTTTACCCATATCTCAAGGCTCTGTAAGTCGTTGTGGAGTATGACCTGGTCTTTGATGGTGTTGACTTGTCTGTATAGCAGACAGTTGTCTGCGAAGAGCCTTACTGTTGATGACACTGTATCCGGCAAGTCATTAATATGGCAAAGGAACAGGAGAGGCCCTAATACTGTTCCCTGTGGCACTCCGGAGTACACGTCTACCTCGGTTGAACTGTGACCTTTAAGCAATACTTTCATTTTTCTTTTGGTGAGGAAGGATGTGAGCCATGTATGTACCGGTAGTTGTCCTCTTATACCATATTCTTCCAGTTTGTAAAGCAGCTTGTTGTGTGGAACTGTGTCAAATGCCTTTGAAAAGTCAAGTATTATCAGGTCCGTTTGTTTACTGGCATTGAAGTTTTTTAGTACCGGTAGGTCGTTTGTTGTTGTCAATAGCTGTGTTTCACATGAATGTCCTGATCGAAATCCATGGTTGAGGCGGGTGAGGACTTTATTTTCTTCTAGGTGTTTCATGATGTGCTTGCATATTATGTGTTCGAGGATTTTGCATGATACTGATGTTAATGACACTGGCCTGTATTTCTCTGGTTGATGTTTGTCCCCTTTTTTGAAGTCAGAAGAGATGTTGGCATTTCTCCAGTCATTTGGTAGCATTCCAGTGTCGATGGAGAGCTGGAAGATGGCTGTTAGTCCAGGACTCAGCTCCTCTGCACATTCTTTCAGGACACGGTTCGGTAGGTCGTCAGGGCCGGATACCTTTCCGGGGTTTATCTCCTTTAGTAGTTTGGTCACCCCATCCCGATTGATTGTCAATGATTTGATGGTATTTGGGATGTGCTTGTTCGTTGTGGTCCTTGGTCCAGTCTTGTCCTTGGTAAACACAGATTGAAATTGGTTCACCAGAATTTCCGCTTTCTCCTGAAGTCATGTCGTTTACCAGTTTTCCCTTAGAGAGAAGGGGCGCTACTCCGATTGAGTCTTTCTTCTTGGATTTGATATAGCGCCAGAATGGTTTGGTGTCTCTCTTGTCTAACGAATCTTGTACCATTGTGTTGGTGTAATCCCATTCTGCTTTTCTAAGTTATTTCTTGCATTCTTTTTGGTATGATCTGTACTGGTCCCATTTGTTTGTTTTCTTTGCTTTTTTTGTACAGACGTGCTCTTTTCCGAAGCATTTGTTTTTTCTTTGGTCGTCAGCCAAGGAGGTTTGTTTTTGAACATGATTGTCTTAGATGGAATATATTTCTCCATGGAGGCCTTGATGTCGTCTTTAAATATATTCCATAGCTCGTCTACGTTCCTACCTTGGCTCTTCTCGTGGCAGATGCTAGAGAGGCTTCATACCTTAGGTCACTCCAAGTCCATGATGCCTTGCTGAAGATATAGCACTTCCTAGGTGGTGTGTGTAGGTAGTGGTGTTTTATTTCTGTATCGGTGACAATCATTGAATGGTCTGATATGCCTGGTAAGCTTGCGGATGACTTGACAACATGTCACTACACTGAGACAGTAGGAATAAAATATGCTGCGGTTTTCTACTGGGACTTTAAATCATTTGTAACACTTGTAACACTGTTACAAAATGCCTAGTGGAGGAAAAATGTACCGGATTCATGCAATATATGTATAACACCAACAGACTATGTATAATGTAACTTTGTAAGTATGTTGGTGTCGGACACGAATATAGGAAATACGAAATACAAAAATAAAATTTAACATAAAATCAGAAATAGGCATACATGCTAAACAAATAAACCGGTTACTAATCAAGTAATCACAAGCATTATATATATGAAACGTCTATAGCTGTCAACTTAATTCGACAAATCAGTAAAATATGAATCACCGAGAAAAATAAAATCGGGAAATGGGACGTAACTCTATTTTTACAGGGCTATCATGGACCAAGCTCTCACAGCGTAGAGCTAAGCTCTTTCGCGGCGAGCTTGATCATGGACCATAAACGGACCTGAGTAATTATTTTAGTCCATGATAAAGCGAAGACTAGCCAGGATAACTGACTCCAACTATATATATTGGACAACAGCTCGCTTTTCGTGTAGCGCAAAATTGGAAGATTGCACTAGATATATACAGATTAAACAACACTGCATAAAATGGAACACATTTGCCCAACCGGCTTGGAGTCCACATTTAAAGAGAGACATTGAAATGCTGGAGAAAGTCCAAAAAAGATTCACAAAATTAATACCAGGAATAAAAGACCTACCAAAGACTAAAGAACCTAAATATACCAACACTGAATTACAGAAGAATAAGAGGAGATATGATAGAATACTTCAAGATATTTAACACCTATGATCCGGAAGTAAATGACATACTAAGAATAAGCACCGAACTCAGAACCAGAGGGTATAACTACAAGCTATCTCTGGAAGGAGCAAACAGGGATGTGAGGAAATACTCATTCAGTCTAAGAGTGGTGGAGCCATGGAATCATCTAACAGAAAAAGTGGTCTACGCAGAAGACATGAACACATTAAAATACAAACTAGATTACCATTGGCAGGACCAAGAAATTAAATTAAATTTCAAGGCTGAGTTGAGTCTGACAGACCCTGATACGATCAGTCAAACCAAAAATAAAAATTCAGGAGAGTTCGGAGAAACAGAAGAAGAAGAATCAGAGGTGGATATAGTGGCATCTTAATAGAAGCCAGCGTCCACTAACTACACAAGGTTAAGGTTACATTTAAAACACAGATAATTGTCCTTGTTATCGATAAATCGACATTCATTAAGACTTTTGTACTTTTCTTAACCAAAATCCGATGATGCACGGGACATAAATGATGCAGTCGCTGATACATTTGGACGACCTTCTGTGAGAATATATAGCATCATCGAGCTGCCAAATGATCGATGGCATAACTTTAAAAAATTGTTAGAATAAAACGAGTAGTTTGTATACCCTCACATTTTTTCGTACACCGACCACGTTAAAGGTACTCAATCCGATCAGACGGTCCCCATACCAACAAGATACAACAACAACAACAACAACATTTCTTCAACATATGGTTTAGTTGTCAGAATTGATTTATTGCAACAAAATAATGCTAACCACTGTCAACTAAGGTATCAAATTTCCAAAAACTTGTTATTTTATCAACAAAAATATCCGTATTATCACTAAAGTATCACGTTACCGTATTACCACTGTCTTGATTGTAGACTTATCCGTTTCATCCGCAATTTTATCCGATAATCTCCGTTTGACCACGTGTTGCTAGCTAGGCCACATGTTATTACACATCTCGAGAAATAACAAACTTCAAAAATCGATATCTGATAACTCTGAGCTTGATGGGTGGGTTCCTCGACTCGAATCAAATATTTTTTACTCCCGGAGCCAAAGAAATAGTAATTTAGGAGCGTCTAGCTGATCGGATTGAGTACCTTTAACTTGGAAAAATCACAAACGAACCTCATCAAAAATCACCAACGAGCGGCTTAATTACGAGCCACATCAAAATCACCAACGAACGATATCGCGTGGAATCGTTGAACCCCAGTGTTACCTTACTCATACTTAAATTCGCGCAGTACTATTTTTCGCTCAGTTTGAATTCGCGCACTTTGAATTCGCGCACCCGGCTGCGCGAATTAAAAACTGACAAATATTATTTTTCGTAAACGTCTTGTCTCAGTTCTCAATTATCCCTGCAGATACATGTGTATACCAAAAGACGGTCTCGAAGAAAACTTTCATCGAATAGAACACAGCAGAGTAAATAATTTTTCAGTGAAGACGGGTATGCGTGCTTATGTATGTTCCAAATAAACATTCTGATATTTAATAAATATTTATAGACATCATGGAATTGAACTCGAAAGAAGCAAAACCACAACGTATCTATATCAGTGTTCGCGCTGTCGGTAGCCAAATTAGCCAATGGCTAATCTTTTTCGAATTTGGCTAATAAAAATTTCAATTGGCTAAACTTTTGGCTAAACTTTTTTTGAACCCAAATGGAGACTGAAAGCATTGGAGCCAGAAAGCTAATTAATAAAAGCGCTCAATAGATCGACATTCAAGACAAAGTTAAGTGACGAAAGTATTTCATTATTTTCGTACTTATGAAATATCGTACAAAGGGAAACCCGATCGACAACTCTATCAACCAAACGATCACAAAGTGATATGCAATCATCTTTAGTTTTCACAAGACGGACATTCAAAGATGCATGGACATTAAACCGACCGTGGTTGAATTATGACAATGTGACGAAAGCAATGTTTTGTAAAGTGCATTGACGCCGGTATATAAGCAATTTGTTCGTAACAGGCTGTTTTAATCTGAAGAAAGATTACGTCACTCTGCACGGAGCAGCAAAAGGTCATTATTAATTATTACATTTAATCCCCCAATCCCCCATTCAGCCCATTGTCTGTCTGGTCACTCACGGCGCTCCAGCACAATGCGCGTTTATGATGACATTGTATTTTTGACGGTCGAGGTTTATGAGCACCAAGTGTAAGACAATAGCTTAATCAGCCAAATGTGAATCACGACAGATATTTTGTGGCTATTTGTCGTCAATACCGATACAGTCAAAATAATATGCATGCTTTTATGACAGATTGTAATTTGATAATGGCGTAACATTATTAAGTTATTAGTTTCCAGATGTCACTTAGATATTTTCGCAAGGATAAATATTTAATGAGTTAAAAAAAGATATTGATATCAATCAAAAAAATAATGACATTAAGAAGGACAATCCCGGGTTACCCCCCTCCAAATCACTCTTTCACATAAAGATTAATAAATTTTTAATAAATGATATATATAAAAATACTTCTAGTTCATCAAAATTATTTAAATTATTGTGTATTTTACCTGTGTATGTTAGGTTTTAGTCATTAATTGTGAACCGACCAGAAAACGATGATTTAATTTGGCCAAAGTTTTGTTTTATTTTGGCCAAAAAACATTTGGCTAAAGTTTTTTTCATTTGGCTAATATAATTTTCATTTGGCTAAACTTTTGGCTAAAGTTTTTTTCGGTCCAGCGCGAACACTGATCTATATAGGTTGCTGACTTTAGAAAACAAACCAACTCTTGCATGGTTGCGTGTACTTTGAATGTATAACTGACATAGACTGTTTGATCACGGTGTCAACCCATTCAGGAGTCTCGTCAGAGTGTGAACCGATTTTTAGAAACAAAATGAATAATGAGCAAAATCGAGCTCTGGTCATTTTAGATATTTGGAATTTCTCTGGAATGGAATGGGTTACATAAATACATTTTGGGATATATATTTTAGATATTTGAAATTAACGTACATGTTTACATGTACGTATGATTGATGGCGTTGAGATCGATTGGTTGCCCATAAATGTGTATTATATCTATCCAACATACCCCTCTTTATTTTCCCTATTGTTTGATATACAATTATGAGTCGTATTATTTTTTCGCTCAGTTTTAAATTCGCACACCAATGGGTGGGTGAAAAATAGTACTGCACGATTTTAAATACGAGAAAGGTATATAGTGCTGTGCGCAAGTTTAGAGTTACCTCTCTTACTCCGCCCACAACCGTGACGACGAGTGCGCGTGCACGTTTAACAACACGAACATTTTATTTCCTGTTTTGACGGAGAATACACTTGAGATTGAAGTTGAGCTTTTCTGTGTGTAATGTCGAAAGTGGGACACACGGCAAAGAGACAGCTGGTTTCATGGAAACACATATACATTGGATGAGCAACGCAGTTCATAGATCTACCTTCCTGCTGCTTTCGCTGGTTAAAGGTCTATTTATACTTAATATATAGGTCTAACATTTTCTATTCCGATTTCCTTCAGTAATTTTGATAGTTGTTGTTGTTGTTATCTGGAGCAGGCGAGTGCATGGGAGATGATTGTGAATTAAAAATTCCCGCTGTAGTCATTTGATCTGTAATATTGAATTGAATACTGATGCAGGGGCGTTGCGACACGGGGTTTCGGTTGTGTCTCACGCGTACCCACCATGCCACGACTTTACTCTGGCTAAGTCCCGTATAGAGATCATGTTCATCCAGTACAAAACCTTGGGACTTTTTGAAGTTTTGACAGGAACCATATAAATTCGAAACAATATAACGCAGGGAATATCTTTCTTAGTTATTATTTGTACCTTAATAATGTACTTCACAATAGATGAAAGTCCAACTCGAAATTTCGAGATTTAAGTGAATTTGTGAGCGATATTTGCTTCGCATCGCTTACAATTATGGCATTTCTCCTGGGTATTTAGTTCAATGTTTATTGCGGTATCAGCTCACAAAAGTCACAGAAAAGCATGCAATTTTGAGTTGGGACCTTCACCTACAGTGAAGTACATTATTAAGGAACAGATAATAGCTAAGAAATTATTGTTTGGACTTTATAAGGTTCACTTACAATCACTGTCAAAACTTCAAAAAGTTCCAAGGTTTTGTACTGGTGGAATATGATCTCTATACGGGGGGTTAGCCAGAGTAGAGATTCATGGCATATGCATGATCTAACCCCCACAACATTGGCCAAGAATGTTAAGAGTTGGAAATTTCATGCGTGACACAGCATCAGTTGGAAATTTCAGGCTGAAACGTTAAATTGAATTTTTTATGATAGTTTTGATATTCCAACCAGTATTTGGAAATTTTGTTGTGTGAAATTGGTTGTTTTATACCAAACGTTGAATACTTTCCTATTTCGATATGGTCAAATGTTTGGACTGAAATGAAATTTTCTTCCTTAAAGGGCAGGGTGACATGTTGAAAATTGCCAACAGTTGGAAATCATGAGGATCCAGTTTGAACTTGGAATTTTCGGTTTTGTTGATGCAGTTGGAAATTTCAGTGTGAACATGAATGCACACAAATACACCCACCCACCCATGCAACATGTGTGTGGAGACCAGCTATCAACGACCATGTACTGATTTGTCAGGCGTACTTGCTATAAATATCTAAATCTCTATAATACATATAACACATTTGGTGTGAGGCACTTTCCCATGCAGCCCACTGTACCTTCTCTTAACCCATTCTATTTTAAACACTCATTGACGAATAGTTCCATTATTGGAAATATTCAGATAATCAGTTCAACAATTAAATGACCACAATTAGGTCGTTTGTTGAAAATATTTTCTGAAATTCCCACCAAAAAATGAAACCTTCTCCAATTATATTATCTTTTCGTCATACTGTCTCTGCTAATTCATCCCGATTAACCCTACAAATGAAAACGAGACCATTCCTAAGTTTATACTTTAAATGCACTTCCAGAAGCTATCGCGGAAGTTGTCCTGTGCAAAACTGGTGAGGACACTGAAGTTGAGTGTGATGATGCTTGCTGCACGGCTGACGACTGGGGAAAGAATAACACTTGGTTTTTCCAGTGTTGCGACCCCTCCACAGAGACTCCAGGGACAGACGATGGATACAGTGGAGTACCGTATGTGTCACTGCATGATAATGCAATTCCTAATTTCTACAAATTTTATTGGGTGGGATTTTTATTTTGCTTGTTATGAAACGTTCACACAATGGGAATTTTTTTTCCCTATAAATGTTTTTTCTGACAACTCGATTATATGCGTACCTTGAGTTATACACTAGCAGTTAAAACAGCTTATCTCTTCCTATATATAACAAGTTTTATATACTTGCCTTGGTATAAAATAATAAATATGAATCGAAGATACATGTCTGGAAAAGCTGTTATCAATTAATACTGATTTTATTTCGATTTTTCTTGAAAAATACATACAATCAATTGGAACATCCGCGAGCCTCACTGAAAAGTTCCGAGCATAGTAAGCGGGAAAACTCTATATGTGATAACGGCCTAAACATATTCCCAATTGATTGTATGCATTATACCATAAAATTCCAACAAAACAAAAAAGAGTTTTCCGGACAGGGGTTTTCGATTCATATTAATTATTTTGTTTACCATGCATGCAACTATATAAAGCGTGTTATAGGAAGAGATAGATAATCTTTAAGAAAGATACCCTTTTAGACAGTTAATGTTAAAATAGCACAAGGCACGTGTGCAATTTCTCACTTCAGTATAGTACGAGGTTAAAGCCACAAACAATGTGAAAACAGTTAATTTTCTGTATAAAAAAAGTGATATTTTACTGAAACTATAGTACATGTATACCATCGTATTAGTTCAACAAAGCCCTGATATAAAACATGTCCAAATTGTGCTTATTATGTTGAACATATCTTGTCCAAATGGTATGCGTGACTGCAACCATTAATTTTCTATACTAAACACTCATTGATGAGCAGTTATATCCCGTAGGACATTTTCAGATAATAAGTTCAAGAAGTTTTAACGCCCGTTTGTTGAACTTATTATCTGAATATTTCCCTTAATAAATAGGACTCCTTCTGCAAGTTTATAGTCTGTCGTCTGCTTATATTACATGTGTATCCCCACAAATCAATAATAGACCATTCCGATGTAAACTTTTTAACTTGGTGGGATTATAAATTTAGTTTAAAAAGGGTTAATCACAGAATTCATGCATTTCCTAAAGGTGAAGGTAACTGAAGAATGAGCTTCACCTGATACATGTGACACATTATTAAAGGATGACATCGTGTTTCTCATGCCCCGGACTTGAAGTCGGCGGGTATATAGTCGACGTCTCCGTCCGTCCGTACGTCCGTCCGTTCGTCCGTATGTCCGCACGTCCGTCCGTACAAACATTTTGCATTATTGTTCAGCAACCGCTGGGCAGATTTAACTGATATTTGGTATGGTGATAGAGCAGCATGGGGGAACAGCTACATGCATAGCGCGGGTTTCGTCCACCCATTTTCACCAGAGTTATGGCCCTTTTTTTACTTATAAAATTCAATTTATTCAGTCCGTACAAACATTTTGCATTATTGTTCAGCAACCGCTGTGCAGATTTAGCTGATATTTGGTATGGTGATAGAGCAGCATGGGGGAACAGCTACATGCATAGCGCGGGTTTCGTCCACCCATTTTCACCAGAGTTATGGCCCTTTTTTTACTTAGAAAATTCAATTTTTCTCTTGTTTTTGGGTTTCCAGATGGTAGCGTGAGCTTTGGTGGTACGATTGCAAATCCCGTATTTTTGTGGATCAGTTATATGAAAATACATATCAAGTGCGAATTTGGGTATGATCTGATAACTTTTCCCCATAGTTATGGCCCTTTTTTCAACTTTGAATTTGAATTTTTGCTTGTTTTTGGGTTTCCGGATCGCTTGTTTTTGGGTTTCCGGAATTTCTAGTACGAACTTCTTTTGGAATGGTCATATAGACCTCCTGGGATATCCGCAGTTTCGTCCATGCTTAATCGGAATTGCTACGTATACAGTCGGGGGCAAATGCCACGCGACAGCGTACCTCTTGTTTGATTTGTACATCATATCTAAATAATTTAAACTGGTGAATTAATGGGGGAATGGATTTTTGTGAGTGGGAAATTTATTTAACTAGCTGCTGTGGTTCTGGGTTTGTCCAGACCAAATTTGGCTGTGGGATAGCCCTGTCGTACACTTGGGGATTTATTTAAAAAAGTAAACACATGACCTATGATTTTTTTTGCATTTTCGTAATCAACTGGTGTCAATCTAGATGGGTAAACACCACTGGAATAGCCTGTAGGCTTCAATTGAGAGAATTCGGTCGAAACGTTAACACTGTCGCCTATGGGAAACCATTTAGTTCAATGATTCCTTATATGCGTTTCAGTGTTTGGGCTCTAAATTACATCATCACGCCA
Organism: Siphonodentalium dalli; assembly: GCA_032622095.1. Lineage (NCBI taxonomy): Eukaryota > Metazoa > Mollusca > Scaphopoda > Gadilida > Siphonodentaliidae > Siphonodentalium > Siphonodentalium dalli. Next base: position 201,326,373 of record CP136061.1, on the reverse strand, counting down.
TGCTCCTTACTTATCGCAACCGGAATTGTGCTGTGGATATGTCGCTGCATAGACAAGCGATGGCCCGATAAACCGACAGTTTTCCGGCGAAGGGGTCCGCAACCCGAGAACCACCAGATGACAGGTAAACATTTAGGTAGTCCAATAATCTATCATATATAGGTTTCGCAAGTTAAAGGTACTCAATCCGATAAAACTCCTCTCAATTACTATTTCAATGGCTTCGGGGGTCAAAAATATTTGATTCGAGTCGAGGAAGTCACCCATCAAAGCTCAGATTTGTTAGATATCGATTTTAGAAATCTATTATTTTTCATTATCGGGAATACTTTCTGGCCCAGAACTCAGTCAAAATTGCGTTATTATTACCACTTTATTTTAGAGTTACCCATCCTTGTCTGTTTGAACAGTGTTTTGGTGTACACATCTCGAACAGGATACGAAATTGACGGCAATTATTAGTACTCATCTCGAGAACATAACTAATTTTAAAAATCAATATCTAATAACTCTGAGCTTTGTTTGATGGGTTCCTCGACTCGAATCAAATATTTTTTACCCCCAAAGCCAAAGAAATAGTAATATAGGACCCTCTGATCGGATTGTTGTTGTTGGAATCTGTTGTGATGGGGACCCTCTGTTCGGATTGAGTACCTTTAACAATTACAATATATATCATACTCTGCATGGCTGGCTATACGCACGTCAAAACATGCGAACTTCTCAATTAATGTTCTGACAGGGACGTTTATAACCTGTTACGAATTCATTTGACCACGTGAAGTGACATGCAGTGTGAATTAAATGTAAACAATGAAAGGTTACTCGTAAGTACGCGCCATATTCTATGCGCAATATAACGTGCAAGGTAGATTATAATACATAAAACTGACCGTAATATGTCATTATTCCCGATGTATATAGCATCTTGTGTAGGGTAAAATCGATTAAAACAATTTGTTAATGACAAAAATCCCGCCACTGGATCTGGGCGTAAAATATGTTATAGAAAGACATATACACGGGGCTTCGACGTAATTTTATCCCAACCGATTTCGCTAGCTGGTTTATGTAGAAGGAACATTCAAAGGACTACCAGTAATGATGATACCAAAATTTGCCTGTAAATCTGATAAATATGGGAAATTTTTCGTCGGCTTTTTAAAGAGACTGGCGTGTCGTTAGCTTTGAATTATTCCTTCTTTTATACGCACTGTCACTAACTCGCGGCCATATTGGATCCACCATGCAGGCCCGGTTCCACGGTCTTAGAGCTACAGGTCAACTACTCCAGAACTTTGTCCTGTAGCACTAAAACCACGGAACCGGGGCTGGATGAATCCAATACTGCTGCAAATCAGTGATCTCGCTTCTGTTGCGTGGCAATATGCCCTATCACTAACTCGCGGTCATTTTGGATCCACCAGGTCCGGTTCCGTGGTTTCATAGATTCATCCATCACCGGTTCCGTGGTTTCAGTGCTACAGGTCAAAGTTTTGGAGTAGCATTTCCATATATGGAGCTTTTGAATAATTCATGACTTCCATATATGGACAGTTAAGTAAAACCACGGAACCGGACCTGGTAGATCCAAAATGGCCGCGATCGAGTTAGTGATAGGGCATATCTCAAACATATAAAAGTGGTATTTGAAGACGAATTGACCATTTACATGTATTTCAGACAAAAATTACATGCAACTCCGCGGGTACGGAACTCTGACAACTGTAGTGATTACCATCAAATTAATATTTTTAAATGTTCTGATTGTCATGCATGGGACGGGAACAGGCAGGTATACATGTATATTTCCAAATTACAATTCCGCATTCTATATACCATCGGAAGAATAACTTGACTCCACTATTAAATGGCATTAACCATGCAATTTGTTGTGACAATGTTTCTTGTTGAATTTATCCCCCAAGTACAACGGAACTAAAGTGTGCATTTATATAATTATGTATATACAGCGAGGACAATAAATTAAATCCACATTGTGTGATTTCCAATTTAGGGATTTGTTAATGTGATTTTTTTTTCTAGATTTGGAGAGAGCGAGACGAGATGAACCAACCGGATGAAGCAAAATGGATTTCGAATCCTGTCACGGAGTCTAGATATTTATGCACAAGCGTTGCTGCAAAAATTGTCTATGCAATTAACGGACTTTGGTACATCATAGACGCTAAAGCATGACCATCAGCTTCATACCAAAGAATTAATATAATGAGCACAAATTGTGCCATTTGTCAATAATTGGTATATATTACAAATAATCTGAAGCCGACATTAACATTCATGTGAATATATAGTGACACAGTCTTTCAATATTGGAGCTTTGTATATAACTTTATGTTCTTCAGAATCGCATAAGTATGCTTCCATACAAGGACAAGAGGGGGACTCAAATGATAAGCTTGTTCATTGACAACAAAACACTATAGTTCGGATTATAAAAGATGGGCTGTGTATTATTATAAACGTAAACAACCAATAATCAATTATCGTGAATAAAATATATTGTCAAGAAGGTGGAGGGCAATAACCGCCTCTCCCACTGGCTAATATGTAACAATGATCAATAAACATGTCTAGCATGACCAATAGCCTCACATATACCAAACAATTATTATAATGAGTACAAATTGTTCCAAGCTATCTTAATGAGAAATTGCTTCATACTAACTCCTCGTATAACCTAAGATCTGGTTGTTTTAGATTAACACCACCTAATGTTCAGACTAATGGATGAAAGTTTTTTCTATATAGGCGCAAGCCAAAATAATTCATGCCAAAATAATTCATGCTATATTAAACACTGGAATTATTCAGTAAATGACGAGTTATTCAAGGGGATGAATGACGTGGAGGAGTCGGACTATGGGGGTGTTTATACATTAGCCGGATAAGATCATATTCGCTTTAGCCGGTAACGATAACAATAGAGTGTTTATACTTCGCCGACTAAGAATTTCAGCTATCCGGTTATGCAGCTATTCGGTTTTCATTTTCTGGATTAAATTATTCAATACAAGCAGCTTATATTGTCGTATAGATTCTAATTCGTTCTGCATTTAAGTTAGATCTTTATCTGGTGTCATGCCGTCATGAATGATTGCCTTTCAACAATTAACTCGAGCAATAGTGTGGTGTTAGCACTGATAGACCAGTCCGCTTTTCGTCTGTGTATATGCGTCATTTGTGTCAGTTTGATTGTCTCTAATCAGCCGTCCATCGGTGGTCACGCACCTTGATTATAAGCTTCTATTATAAATACTAAGTAATGGTTAGAGCACAAGAATAGTTCTTTACCAGAATAAATCGAGTCGGAGACGAGATTTATTCTGGTGAAGAACTATTCGCGTGCTCTGACCGACTTAGAGCACAATTGACCGCACATAATGCGATTATCTCGAAATACGCAATTGATCGTGCGTTGAACACGACGTACAATCCGTGCGCTGGCCGAGATGAACACAGTGACCCGTTAGCCACACCAATCATCGTGATTACCCATGCAGTGATCGCCGTTGAATGTGAATAAATATGTCCGAAACGACACGGATTAACGTGTGACCCGTTTTCACAAACCAAGTCACCCGCAGATGTGTTTGGAAAGTCAAATGTGGAAGTCGCATGATTGTGTCTTACTATTATTATATACATTGTATAAGTGGATCATGAATTCCGAAGAAGTCTGTGTGCCAGAATGATGACATGGAATTTGGACCTGTAACCAACAGCCAACTACTTTTTGCCAAAGGTAATGGTGCACATCATTATTATGTGACAAACGTGTCACCTTTTCAAGAAACTGTTTCGAAATTACTACCATAATAGTCCATTGGTTCCTCCAGATTCTCCAGATACAAGTTTTGTTGTTAGTTATATCGGATATGTGGAGCGCTACATAGTGAAGTATTGATTCTGTTGGATTATTGGATATATTACTATTTAGTGGTTCTAAATGTAAATGTTAATTCGTTTAGTTTCATCGTCGGATTAGTGGTCCTGAGAATATTTTCGGAACTGGATTAGTTTTGTTGAATAATTATAATAAATGTAATTATTCTACTAGTTAATACATAATTCAACCAATGCATGTGTTACTGTTGCCACCCCTCCGTTCGTCCTGTTGATGTATATATATATATATTGTATTTTTGGTAAATCACACCCAATTCCCAAGGGTGGCAAACTAATATTTCAGTGATATCCCATTGTTCGACACGCGCCACTCTTAACAAACAAATTCTCGGTCGTTTCAATGTAGCTTCAGTTATTATACAAGTGGACATGCACCCCCCACCCGCACTCCCCTTATACGCCGTCCCTATATATGTGCCTGCTTAGTATATTAGAGGTGCATAGATAGTAACGGCGTAGAATGGCAGTGTGTTTGGGGGAAGCAGAGCGCTGTTCGTGCCCCTGTGGCCTCTGGTAATTGAAGCTACTTCGAAGCGCCCGTGCGATTTGTCTGCTGTGAGTTGCGCGTGCCTAACAATGGGGTAATCATTGAACTATTCATTCGCCAGCCTTGGGAATCGGTGTGCTTTACCAAAAATCAGGGAACGATTGCAACAATGGGATTGTGCTCTAACTGATGATAGTACACATATATACTCTGCATGTGCACGGTACATTTGTTGCGCATTCGAGGGAGTTACATGTTCATGTAAATGTATGCTCATATATATGGAAGAAATGGGTTGGCGCATTTCAATGGATTCAAACGAAATGGACAATTAGTTCAATAATCTAAATCTGAGTGCATTGTGGACATATATATATATATATACATGGACGGACCTAGATGGCCTGAGTTGGAGGCGTGTGACTGTTCATCTATGGAATTTCCAACTGCACCAAATCTTGAACCTCACCAAACTCACAAGTCCGCGTAAATCCATTTACACACCCCCTTGGGCTTTAATCTAACTTTCCACTCGCAGTAATACTCTAGGCGGCCCCGTATCGAGTGATTTCCTTTAGATCGGAAACTGAGTCTAAACCTGGAAATTGCCCAATCCTAACATGTGTAGTGGTCTGACGTCAAGCAACTTGAACCCCGATTTGATTCAGTTAAATTAGATACATGTTTGATTGACCACGGGGCCAAGGCATAATATTATCGACCGACCATGGTTATGGCCCGGTGTGAGAATATTTTGAAATCGGAACCCTGAAAATTGCAAAATCCTAGCATCCAGACTTGCCTTAAGATTTCCAATTGTTGGACATTTTCCAAACTTGACACACCTCTAAGGTTGGATAATTTCCAACTGATGGCCATTTCAGTCCAATAATTTGTTAAAAAAATAAGCAAATGTTGGTCTAAAAAAATCACTACTAATAACTTGTTGGAAAATCAAACTACGATTAGAATTTCAACATATTGTTGATGTCAAATTTCCAACTAATGTCGTGTCAGGTATGAAATTTCCAGCTTTTGAATATTTTGATTGGGATGAGTACCCCCCCCCCCCCCAATCGCCACGGCCCTGTATACATGGACATGCTGAACGCCCAAATAAAACGAAAAACATATTTTATTGTATAATGTGTAAACGGAAAATGTGTCACATTTGATTCGCGATGTTGAAACTAATATATATAATATACAATACAATCCGAATGATTAGACACCAATTTGTAGATGTATGCGACGAAAAGATCTAAAAACTGACAATGACCATGCTTTTGGAGCGATACTCACTTCACAGATTGTCTATGAACTCAAACAAACCTTTCACAATGTTGTTTAAATATCTTTAAAATTACCAATAGCAATACCTGAAAGTTTGAGTTGGATATTAATAATTTCGGCATTTCCATTTCTAAAATTTTTCACTTCACTATACTGACCAACTAGCAGGAAGCGGCGAGATGATTACAGGTCTACAGCAATATCATATTGCAGTTTAGTGAGAACTAAAAGTAAAACTATTAACAAGTAAAGGAGACACATGAATATATGCGTATCTTCGCCGGTGATGTGTAAACACTCTGCAGTAACCTTCGCCGGTTAACGGGTTCGCCACTTAGATAGCTCACCGGCTATGTGTAAACGGCACCTATGTCTATTACATTGTATCTAAATTTCGGGGTGTATATGTCCACCCTGTCAACTGAATGTCATCCTATCACCGTTCACTGTTTTTATTGGCACCATCTGTTGTCAGCGTGGCATTTCCAAGCTAAACCACTTCTTGGACACAGTGCGGGTCCACGGTCGGATGGCATTCGGGACCAAGTGGTATGCATTACAGACATATTAAACACATCATAGGATTGCAAAATTTCCCTTGGTGGTATAATTGTTTGGTCATGTCTATTTACCATGAACGCATGTAGGATTTTCATTAAATCTGACGTACCTACGTACCCCTTGCCATTTCTATACAACCCTGCGGTCATCATGGGATTTCTAAGCTAAACTTCTCGGGGAAGGTAGGTGTGGTGACCGCGTGGAAGTGCGAGAGGAATGTCCTAGCTATTGTGTATGTTCCACAATAAGTTTTATTCACACTAATTTATACCTGATTTAGTAGAACAGGAACTTCTGAACGTGTTGTGTGCCCCCCCCCCCCCAGTCTCCGTGGCCTCTAATGTGACTGTGTGGACCATAATGGAAATAAATGGGTCTCGGCCTTCTTATTATGTTATCTCCGATAACATTCAGTCACAATAGACAGTGCACCCAACTGATTTGATAGATTCTGCGCTCTTACTGTTAGGGTGCGTTCACACACTCGCAAATTTGCCAGGCATTCTTTTGCAGGCTTTTCGGTATAGAAAGCTACAATGTGTCAGAAACCGAATGAAAATACCCTTATTAAATGCATCTGTACCACATGAGAAGTAAAACCTATGTAGTTCCACTAGTAGCGGTGATATCGAAATTAGCGTGTAAATATCCTGCAATTCTCTCGCAAGAATCAGTCACACAATTAGATTGAGGCAATGTGCTAGTAGCACCGTTACTTGTGTAACTACCGTAATATTACTTCTAATGTTGTTAATTTTGGTCAATATGGATGTTATATGAATGTTACCGTTCATATTCTGGCACCATAGGGTTTTCTATGAGAAAATGCCTGCAATAAAATGCTGTGAAAACTTGCCAGTGTTTGAACGTACTCTTACACTTCGCAGCTTTAAATGAGATTATGCTATATATTATACATACATTATAATATATAGGAACTGATGTTATTAATGTTATACATATATACAGTTTATATACATATAATGTTATACTATTTTTCTGTATTCATTGTACTGTCAACATTTATTTGACTGTTATCAAAATAAAATATAATCTACTCTAATCTAGCATCAATAGCATTTTATAATCACTAGCAAGGTTACCCGGCGTGAAACCCTCTGATGTGGAAATTTTGTGGGAACAAAGAATACTCTTGCTCGAATTGTTACACGTATTCTCATAAATTGTATATCCAAATGGCATCTAAATTTTGTTTATCGCGAGTAATTCGTCCCCGAAAAGAAGAATTTATTTATTTACAACTGCGCGTACTTCAGACGCTATCATTGTTTAAATCGTACACTCGACGTGGTTGATATTGACCTTTGTTTGTTTGTAAATATTTTTATTGTGATAAAAACATGAACATTATAAACACATAAGTTCGCAAAAATAAAAGACGACAGTTGGGTTTTACATAGAGATGTATACATACATATAGTGGGTTAGTCTAAGATTTTGAGGACACCTGGTTATCATATCTCATTGAAAATACTGATGTTTTAAAGAAATATCCAGGTGCTCCTCTCTGAATGGTGTTATTCTGGCTAATTATTCTCAGTTTAATAGAAATGTTGCTATACATCAGCTACATCTGCCCGACCACAGAGCGAGGTTTTAAGTTGTTTATGCTAGGCTATGATGGTGTTCTTACACACGCAATGAAAGAAATCCTCTGTATCGGGCAGATATACCCTTGTCAGATGCCAGTATTGGAGGATCATGGAAAGTCAAGGCTACGGACTGTATTTCTTCTATCTCAGAATATACTATATTTGACTGCATACTGTGGTCACTATTTTTGAAGAGGCCTTCTATATATTTCCATCTCTCTTGACAAAATTGTATCTTTTTGTTGAAAATATCTTGAATTGGACAAATTCCATTGTGTTTTAATACACCATTCATTCTAACATGCTATCCTCTGACGGTTCAAGATCCCTCATTTCTCAAAAATATATGTATATGTTAAATAGAATGATAAATATATGTTTAATGCTGTCTTCTATGTGTCGGTTTTGCTAGCTCACTATATGAATGACCTGTTTCCCGTCACCATTTGTTGAGGTTGTGAAATGTGAACATAAACTCCTTAAAACGAATTATGGAGATGATTATATATAACTTTGGTGGATATCGGCGACTATAACATTCTTACTAATATTAGTGTTCCTCTCTCCGCCCCTCACCCAAACGGCTTAAAATACGGCGTCTTTGACCCAAATGATTTGATTCCACATATCAGCATTGGAGAAGAACGTGTATTAATTTGGTGGAAATTAGTGTTGAACATATTTGTATCCACTTTGGTTCCCCTCCCCTTCCCATTACTCGAACAGCGCCATATTTGACATATTTAAACCACACAATTTGATTCCTCATATCGTGGATAAGTCTAAATATAAGTTTGGTGGTCATCGGCGACTATAAAATACTTATCAAATTTAGCCCCCCCATCTCTCACCCAAACGGCACTGATTTGGCGTCTTTAAATCAACGATTAAATTCCTTGTATCATGGAGATGATTATGTATAAGTTTGGTGGAAATCCGTGACAATTTAATTTCTGCCCCCCCCCGTTTCTGGCCCTGACAACAACAACAACAACAACAACAACGTCACTTTAGAAACTTATACCCATACTCGGTATGAAATTTCACCAAAAATCACCCCTCAGGATTCTTTTCATATTTCAACAAGAAATGGACAGAACTGTGCAAAGTAAGTGAGGCATACAATTACTTGTTTGTGGACTTTGAAAACATGATAAAAAATTAGGCCCGGCCAAGTTGGATACATTTTTATTGGATTAAGTATTATGGGGTGGGGTCAATTTTGTTCCGATGACCTGTGTTGGTGAGGTGTATACCTGGGTTGACTCTATGACCTGGGTTGACTCTATGATCATGAGTGGTGTGCAACTATAAGCTAACTTTTAGTCCTACATGATTCCATATATAAATAGTATTATGCGTTTCAATGTGTTATAGTTACTCAATCCGATCAGAGGGTCCTATATTACTATTTCTTTGGCTTTGGGGGTAAAATATATTTGATTCGAGTCGAGGAACCCACCCATCAATGCTCAGAGTGATTAGATATCGATTTTTAAAATCTATTAATTTTCGGATATGTAGCCCACAAGTTGGCAGAACACGTGATCAAAACGGACACATTGCGAAATAGTAATATAGGACCCTCTGATAGGATTGAGTACCGTTAATGGAGAGGGGCAATATTCTAAGTTGAATAAATTGTGTTCCCATCCCTTTTGATTAAGTCATATCATATTTTCAGATTCCAATTGTCAATGTATAAAATGTATTATGTAAAGTGGGTTCAAATAAAATATGTTCAAACAGTGGTGTGCATATTAGTCTGGTCGATAAACTCAAAATTTAGGGTCAACCTAGAAAAAATTCGGACTAAGTTGGTTTTTATACCATTTTAAAGAGGAAGCTCTCCTCTATAACATATCTAAAATCCGCTTTGAGCATTTTTTGTAATTTAAGATGGCGTCCAAGATGGCTGCTATTTTCCTATAAGTCAGATTGATGCAATTATAGTGAGAACATCTTGTCAAATGTATACACATGTATACATTTTTATGAAGCTAAGACACAATTCCACCTTTATGTGCCAAAATTGGAACTCCCCGTCCAAGATGGCCGTCAAAATGGCGACCGGAAGTGGACTTTTTACGTTTTTCACTACTATCTTTGAGATAAGTTTCTGTGGTTTGGAACTGGTTGAGAATTGCGACTTTATTTTGTATTTATCATGTTAACTGACCATTGGAGCAATGAAATATGCTCTTCATGAGGTCCACACCCCTTTCGATCACTCAAAAATTCGATTTTACAAAACGCGGTATAACATTTCACAAAGATCCCCATTGGGATTCTACTCATATTTCACCCAGAAGTGGGACGAACTGTGCAATGTAAGTAATGCAGTCTATATCTTATTGATATTCGAACTCAATGGTACCAAAATTGTCACTTTGGCTCAAAATGGCTGTCAAAATGGCCGCCAAAATATGGAAAATGATAATTATTATCACAGCGTGCCATGCAACCGCTTACAAGTTGTGGTGATGCACACAATTGACTATTCTGTCTTATATACATTGAACACCAGCATTTATTATGCACCTTGATTAATTTTTACTATTTACTATTATGAAATTACAAGAATTATGGGATTTTTCTATCACAAACAGCATCAAACTCGGCAAAAAATCACTTTTCATGTTTGGACCATTTTTTTCATGTAAAATTGAACTATCTTTGGTATCAAAGATTGTTTTTATTTTGATATGCCTTAAATGTGTCAATATTACTCAAGATGACTTGCAAGATGGCAACCAAATTTGGTAAAAATTTATATTCCGAACATTATTGTCTGGTGTTCCGAAATGGTAGCAAATTGTGACTCACTTGGTTATTAAACATGCTACTTAATCAACTGACAACTAAATCTTATATTCTGTTTGTCCCAGCACATTATGAGGCACGACAAATTCATTTTAAGGGATGCAGTATGGATTTTGCCGAACAACTCTTTTGGGATTCTGTCCATGTTTTTTAACGGAAACGGACAGAACGTTGAAACTGAACTGAAAGGGATCATATTATGTGGATACTCTGGCCCATTAGCATCAAAATTTATTAACTTATTAACTATTGTCAGGTAAACCGTTTTCGTCACATTGCATACAAAACGCGATTAATGTGGAGAACACTCTGATATTACCTCTATCGATTAACATATCCTTGAGTTATTGTGAAAAGCGATAGTAACCCAAATGTGCACCAGTACAAATCACACATGAGCATGCAGTCACTCCATATATACATGAATACCACATAAATGGTCATGTGCCACTTGCTGTATAGACATACACCTCACCCATTACCATACAGCCACATTTGGGTTTACTCATATACCAACGCATGGCCCTATAGCGTGAATAATCATGCATCCACACCAGTTATACTCCTACACCTCACACAACCTGTATACATAAAAGTAACCTCTTGTATACATATTCGACCCACCATAGGCCATACAGTCACTCCATGTATATTTATTTGCCACATGCATAGTTATATAGCCACTAAAGATATGCATATACACCCCACCGATGACCATACAGTCACTCCTGCTATACATGTTCGCTACATCCATGATCATACATCACTTCTTGTACACCTATTTGCCTCACCAGTGGTCATACATACTCAATCCCTGTATATATACATATATGCGACACCCGTGGCCATATAGCCACTCAATATATACATATACACCCAACCCAAAACCACAGAATCACTCCAGGTATATACATATATATCTCACCAAAATGGCCCTACAGCCCTTCTAGATATATCAATGTCCCGTACCGCGCACACGGCCATTCACACACTCCAGACTTGCATATACACCTGACCCACGACAATTCAGCATTTCGCTGTATACGCATAAACCACATTCGTGATCATAGTCACTCCTTGTATATCAATTCACCCCACCATTAATTTTGCCATACGGTCAATCCCTATATACATATTGGCCGTGCCATGGCCATCTAGTCACTCATGATATACCGATACACCTCACCCATGACCACATCATCACTCCAGGTGTATATATACCTTATCAATGACCCTTCTAGATATACCAATACCCCGCACACGGCCATTCCTACACTTCAGACTTCAGACAATTCAGCCACTCGCTGTATACTTATACACCCCCATGAGCATTCAGCTATTCACTGTATACGTGTACACACCACCAATGACAATACAATAGGCCCTACATATAAACATATACATCCCACTCATCACCACGATGTCACTCTATATTTACACTAGCCAACAATGGCCACCAAAGTGTACTACATGTATGCATATACACTTCAACAATTACCGTGCAGTCATTCCATGTACACCTATACACATTACACATAACCATACAACCACACCCTATTTATCCATATACCCATCCATTACCATACATCCAACAAATGTATACATATACACCCACCAATGACAATACAGCCACCAAATGTACACCTGTACAGCCCACCCCCGACAACACGGTCACTACATATATACATACAGGACATTGTAGCTGCTCTCATTATGTCCATACACCACTTCAATGACCAGACAGCCACCCACTGTAAACACGTTCACCTCACACATGATTCCTTATATACCTATACATCTCACTATGGACACTCCATCCATGACCATATAGTCACACATTGTATAAATATTCACCTCATTCATTAATACAATAAATCCATGTATACCTACTCACCTCGCCTATGACCATACAGTCAACAGACATACACACTGTATTAAGTTGATCAATGTTGATGCTAATGGGCCAGAAAAGCCACATATTATTATCCCTGTCAGTTCCGTTTCAACATTCTGCCCATTTCCGTTCAAAAACAAGGAAGTTTTTGGCAAAATCCATATTGCATTACTCAAAATGAACTTGTCATGCCTCGTAGGGTACCGGGACAACCAGAATAGAACACTTAGTTGATTAAGTAGCATGTGAGTCACAATTGAGTCTGTATACATGTACACCACGTATATACACATATGTATATGTATATAATAATGTTTACCAAATTTGGTTGCCATTTTGGAAGCCATCTTGAGTAATTTTGTCTAAAACACCTCAGTGTGACACATCTAACACATATCAAAACAATAAACATCTTTGATACCAATCATAGTTCCATTTTACTTTTAAAAAATGGCTGAAACCTGAAAAGCGATTTTTTGCCGATTTTGATATCAGGTTTGTGACAGAAAATTTCGAATTATTCTGGTAATTTCAGTGGTTAAAATAGTAACAAATACCCAAGGTGCGTGAGAAATGTTAGTAGTCAAGCCATATAAGACATCATGGTCAATTGTGTGCATCACCACAACTTGTAAGCGGTTGCATGGCACGCTGGGATAATAATTACCATTTTCCATATTTTGGCGGCCATTTTGACAGCCATTTTGAGCCAAAGTGACAATTTTGGTACCATTGAGTTCGAATATCAATAAGATATAGAATGCATCACTTACATTGCACAGTTCTTCACACTTATTGGTGAAATATGAGTAGAATCCCAATGGGGATCTTTTGTGAAATGTTATACCGTGTTTTGTAAAATCGAATTTTTTAGTGATCGGAAGGGGTGTTGATCCCACAAACAGCATATTTCATTTCTCCAATGGTCAGTTAACATGATAAATACAAAATAAAGTCACAGTTCTTAACCAGTTCCAAACCACAGAAACTTATCTTAAAGATATTAGTAAAAAACGTAAAAAGTCCATTTCAGGTCGCCATTTTGGCGGCCATCTTGGACGGGGAGTTCCACATAAAGGTGGAGTTATGTCTTAGCTTCACAAAAATGTATACATGTGTATACATATGACAAGATGTTCTCTCTATAATTCCATCAAGCTGACTTATAGGAAAATGGCAGCCATATTGGACGCCATCTTGAATTACAAAAAATGCTCAAAGCGAATTTTAGCGGATTTTGGATATGTTATAGAGGATATATTCCTCTTCAAAATGTTATACAAACCAACTTAGTCCAAATTTTTTCTAGGTCAAACCTTTTATCGACCAGACTATATGTGATCATATGTATATCTTGAGTGCATGGGTATAGGGTCATGGGTGTGATGAAAAGGAATGGGTGACTGTGTGGACATCGTGAAGTGCTGTGCGTTGTATTGCTATATATAGATGGTATGTATGGCCAATGATGAGGTGTCGATGTATACATGTAGTGACTCTATAATAGGCAGTGGTGGGGTGTATATGTGTATTGTTTACATTTTGTGGCTACATGTATATGGCCATTGGTGTGGCCAACATGTATACAGGGATGTAATTACCAGACAAATGAAAAGAAAAAAATACTTGCAATTAATTATCGTTATTCGTAACTTCAGGCATCCCGAACAACCACACAATCATCGACAAATAATACATGTACGTCGAAAACCATCAGAAAAGCTCTGACGAAGAATGCTCTTGGGCGACGGAAGCATGGACGCTCTTTATACGAGACGAGACGATCATTTGAAATGAAAATTTAAAACGTAGTAAAACTTCCACTATTAAACGGTCATGGCTCGTTCGAGCTTCAAACTTATGTCGTAGTAATTTGGAAGGAGATATATGATATGTTGACAAATACACGAACTATTGATATACCGGCTTCATATGCTCTAAAAAATACTCTCCATTGTTACATCCAGTTTTCTTAGTCGTATTTAAATTCGCGCAGTACTTTTTTCGCTTATTTTGAATTCCTGCTAAGAACGGTTCAATGGTGGCCAAAAAAATGCTGGGTCTGATTTAAAATTTGAACGGCAATGAGGAGTTATATGGGAAGGAATTTTGATGGGTGAATGACGTTAAGAACATTTTTAATTTCGCTATATATATGTAGAGAATTCTGGAGCAGACACGAAACATTAACGCACCCCCAAAATCGAACGTGTTAGAAAGTCCCTGGCGGACCAGCACATTCAGGATTGAATGTGACGAATTTAATGATCTTAGAACTAAATATACACCGGAATTTTATAGGAATCCACCGATAAGAGAACAGTTTTACAAACTTATGACTGTCCAAAATATACCTGTATGATTGTGCGCTGATGCTCTGAAAATTACGATACAAATTCCCACCCGTTCGTCGCCAGGAACACATTGATGACTCAAGACAATTTGAGAGAGTGTATTAAATAAGAGGCGTTTTAGCTATCAGTTTTTATATTTTCCCATGCAAGAACACACTATAATTTAACAGTACTCCATGTGCGTTGAACCATAACCCACCAAGGTCATCGTATACGAACGTATTCAGCGAGAGACTTTGTCAAAATTATTACGCATTATAAATGAAATTGATAAAATTCTAACAGTGGTATACTATCAAGAGGACAAAATTGGTAAAATTCCTGCATAATTTCCGGTTTCGGATATACACAGTGATGTGTATATTAAAGACCATCTCGAAAACAAATTACATCAAATAGAACACAACTGCGTCATATTTGTTTGTGAAGAAGGGTTATTATATGGTATATTATTTTCTCATATGACTCAATCATTATTTACGTTGGAAACTATGTCATAAATCAATTTCATATCAATTACTAATTCATATCACCTTCCGATAATTTGATTGGTTTGTTGACAAAAAGTGTGTTCTGATTGGCTGAATGGCAGCCGGTGGTCGAGCCGCATCTCGGACTAAATGCAGGTCAAATTCGTGCGCGTCAAATACACGAATCAACGCGATGCCGAGATTCTCGCAATTATAATCTTGAAATATATAGTTTTGGAAATTGTTATACGATAAATAGAATATGTAATTCGTATTTATCTAATAAATATACGATATAATGTCACAAACTGAGAACAGAATAGCGCACTATATCTTCGTGTGCATATTATTTCTGCTAGTTCACCAGGTGTAATTGGGCTTCCGGTGCAATGAAGTGACGTCACATTAACCTTTTGCTGCCGATGTCATATAGCTATTTAGTGATTTGTGTGCGTTTTGGACATCATAATCAATTTATAGGTGTCATATGATAAATAGAATCTGTAATTCGTGTTTCTCTCATATGATATTTATGAAACTCGTCACGAATTTTCAGTTTTCTCTCGCCGGAGGCTCGAGAAAACTGAAAATTCTTAGACTCATTTCATAAATATCATATGAGAGAAATACTCATTTCATATCCTCTATATACTCATTCTGATAGTTAATAAATATATATGGATATCATGGAAGTACAACCGAGTAATATCCCTTATACAAAAAACACACTGGTAAAACACTCTGGTATTCTATGGTATTCTACCAGTGTGATTGGAACCAGCTAATTTTACTCTGCTAAAATTCATCTAGTGAATGGTCACCATATTATACGCACACATATAAGACTCATCCGTGTATTTTACTCTAGTAAAATGTTTCCACCCACGGATTTCACCAAGGTATTTTACAGGATGTAAGTGGAAGTGTTTATTCGCCATCGGATGGCAAATAGCGATTCTACCGATATGCGCTATTTGCCATCCGATGGTATTTTAAATAAAAGAAAACATATCATATCATCACAATACGCTATTATAACGAGGATTCCTACCGCCTTCGTGATCGTGGCCCAGTTGACCGTCGGTTGACCACCTACATATATCATGGGGTGATGGCAAATAAGGAATCGACAAATTTTGAAGGAAATTTCGTATAGTTTGAACATTTAGTGGCACAAGCTGTCGCTATATGGCCACATAATCATAATTTGTACCCGCCTTACTGAAAACCCGGACCAGTTGACCGTCGGTTGACCACCCACAGATATCCTGGGGGGATGGCAAATAACGAATCGACAAATTTTGAAGGAAATTTCGTATAGTTTGAACATTTAGTGGCACAAGCTGTCGCTATATGGCCACATAATCATCATTTGTACCCGCCTTACTGAAAACCCGGACCAGTTGACCGTCGGTTGACCACCCACAGATATCCTGGGGGGATGGCAAATAAGGAATCGACAAATTTTGAAGGAAATTTCGTATAGTTTGAACATTTAGTGGCACAAGCTGTCGCTATAAGGCCACATAATCATCATTTGTACCCGCCTTACTGAAAACCCGGACCAGTTGATCGTCGGTTGACCACCCACAGATATCCTGGGGGGATGGCAAATAAGAAATCGACAAATTTTGAAGGAAATTTCGTATAGTTTGAACATTTAGTGGCACAAGCTGTCGCTATATGGCCACATAATCATCACTTGTACCCGCCTTACTGAAAACCCGGACCAGTTGACCGTCGGTTGACCACCCACAGATATCCTGGGGGGATGGCAAATAAGAAATCGACAAATTTTGAAGGAAATTTCGTATAGTTTGAACATTTAGTGGCACAAGCTGTCGCTATATGGCCACATAATCATCATTTGTACCCGCCTTACTGAAAACCCGGACCAGTTGACCGTCGGTTCACCACCTACAGATATCATGGGGGGATGGCAAATAAGAAATCGACAAATTTTGAAGGAAATTTCGTATAGTTTGAACATTTAGTGGCACAAGCTGTCGCTATATTGCCACATAATCATCACTTGTACCCGCCTTACTGAAAACCCGGACCAGTTGACCGTCGGTTGACCACCCACAGATATCCTGGGGGGATGGCAAATAAGAAATCGACAAATTTTGAAATAAATTTCGTATAGTTTGAACATTTAGTGGCACAAGCTGTCGCTATATGGCCACATAATCATCATTTGTACCCACCTTACTGAAAACCCAGACCAGTTGACCGTCGGTTGACCACCCACAGATACCCTGGGGGGATGGCAAATAAGGAATCGACTAATTTTGAAGGAAATTTCGTATAGTTTGAACATTTAGTGGCACAAGCTGTCGCTGTATGGCCACATAATCACCATTTGTACCCGCCTTACTGAAAACCCGGACCAGTTGACCGTCGGTTGACCACCCACATATATCCTGGGGGGATGGCAAATAAGGAATGGACAAATTTTGAAGGAAATTTCGTATAGTTTGAACATTTAGTGGCACAAGCTGTCGCTATATGGCCACATAATCATCATTTGTACCCGCCTTACTGAAAACCCGGCCACCCACCCATGCCGTCAAATGGGCCAAAATTCTTACCGTTCTCGAAATTGCTCCATAGCCCATTTTCACCTCATCGGGAGGTACCCCGCGGGTGATGGGTGGGGGTGCGTGTGTTTTTAGGGGGTATATGGGGCCGACCAACTGAGGGTCAACTGATCCGGGTTTTCGGTAAGGCGGGTACAAATGATGATTATGTGGCCATATAGCGACAGCTTGTGCCACTAAATGTTCAAACTATACGAAATTTCCTTCAAAATTTGTCGATTTCTTATTTGCCCCCCCCCAGGATATCTGTGGGTGGTCAACCGACGGTCAACTGGTCCGGGTTTTCAGTAAGGCGGGTACAAATGGTGATTATGTGGCCATATAGCGACAGCTTGTGCCACTAAATGTTCAAACAATACGAAATTTCCTTCAAAATTTGTCAATTCCTTATTTGCCATCCCCCCAGGATATCTGTGGGTGGTCAACCGACGGTCAACTGGTCCGGGTTTTCAGTAAGGCGGGTACAAATGGTGATTATGTGGCCATATAGCGACAGCTTGTGCCACTAAATGTTCAAACTATACGAAATTTCCTTCAAAATTTCTCGATTCCTTATTTGCCATCCCCCCATGATATATGTAGGTGGTCAACCGACGGTCAACTGGTCCGGGTTTTCAGTAAGGCGGGTACAAATGATGATTATGTGGCCATATAGCGACAGCTTGTGCCACTAAATGTTCAAACTATACGAAATTTCCTTCAAAATTTGTCAATTTCTTATTTGCCATCCCCCCAGGATATCTGTGGGTGGTCAACCGACGGTCAACTGGTCCGGGTTTTCAGTAAGGCGGGTACAAATGGTGATTATGTGGCCATATAGCGACAGCTTGTGCCACTAAATGTTCAAATTATACGAAATTTCCTTCAAAATTTCTCGATTTCTTATTTGCCATCCCCCCATGATATCTGTAGGTGGTCAACCGACGGTCAACTGGTCCAGGTTTTCAGTAAGGCGGGTACAAATGATGATTATGTGGCCTTATAGCGACAGATTGTGCCACTAAATGTTCAAACTATACGAAATTTCCTTCAAAATTTGTCGATTCCTTATTTGCCATCCCACCAGGATATCTGTGGGTGGTCAACCGACGGTCAACTGGTCCGGGTTTTTAGTAAGGCGGGTACAAATGATGATTATGTGGCCATATAGCGACAGCTTGTGCCACTAAATGTTCAAACTATACGAAATTTCCTTCAAAATTTGTCGATTTCTTATTTGCCATCCCCCCAGGATATCTGTGGGTGGTGAACCGACGGTCAACTGGTCCGGGTTTTCAGTAAGGCGGGTACAAATGATGATTATGTGGCCATATAGCGACAGCTTGTGCCACTAAATGTTCAAACTATACGAAATTTCCTTCAAAATTTCTCGATTCCTTATTTGCCATCCCCCATGATATCTGTAGGTGGTCAACCGACGGTCAACTGGTCCAGGTTTTCAGTAAGGCGGGTACAAATGATGATTATGTGGCCATATAGCGACAGCTTGTGCCACTAAATGTTCAAACAATACGAAATTTCCTTCAAAATTTGTCAATTCCTTATTTGCCATCCCCCCAGGATATCTGTGGGTGGTCAACCGACGGTCAACTGGTCCGGGTTTTCAGTAAGGCGGGTACAAATGGTGATTATGTGGCCATATAGCGACAGCTTGTGCCACTAAATGTTCAAACTATACGAAATTTCCTTCAAAATTTGTCGATTTCTTATTTGCCATCCCCACAGGATATCTGTGGGTGGTCAACCGACGGTCAACTGGTCCGGGTTTTCAGTAAGGCGGGTACAAATGGTGATTATGTGGCCATATAGCGACAGCTTGTGCCACTAAATGTTCAAACTATACAAAATTTCCTTAAAAATTTGTCGATTTCTTATTTGCCATCCCCCCATGATATCTGTAGGTGGCCAACCGACGGTCAACTGGTCCGGGTTTTCAGTAAGGCGGGTACAAATGATGATTATGTGGCCATATAGCGACAGCTTGTGCCACTAAATGTTCAAACTATACGAAATTTCCTTCAAAATTTCTCGATTTCTTATTTGCCATCCCCCCATGATATCTGTAGGTGGTCAACCGACGGTCAACTGGTCCGGGTTTTCAGTAAGGCGGGTACAAATGATGATTATGTGGCCATATAGCGACAGCTTGTGCCACTAAATGTTCAAACTATACGAAATTTCCTTCAAAATTTGTCGATTTCTTATTTGCCACCCCCCCAGGATATCTGTGGGTGGTCAACCGACGGTCAACTGGTCCGGGTTTTCAGTAAGGCGGGTACAAATGGTGATTATGTGGCCATATAGCGACAGCTTGTGCCACTAAATGTTCAAACTATACGAAATTTCCTTCAAAATTTGTCGATTTCTTATTTGCCATCCCCCCATGATTTCTGTAGGTGGTCAACCGACGGTCAACTGGTCCGGGTTTTCAGTAAGGCGGGTACAAATGATGATTATGTGGCCATATAGCGACAGCTTGTGCCACTAAATGTTCAAACTATACGAAATTTCCTTCAAAATTTGTCGATTCCTTATTTGCCATCCCCCCAGGATATCTGTGGGTGGTCAACCGACGGTCAACTGGTCCGGGTTTTCAGTAAGGCGGGTACAAATGATGATTATGTGGCCATATAGCGACAGCTTGTGTCACTAAATGTTCAAACTATACGAAATGTCCTTCAAAATTTGTCGATTTCTTATTTGCCATCCCCCCATGATATATGTAGGTGGTCAACCGACGGTCAACTGGGCCTAATGATCACGAAGGCGGTAGGAATCCTCGTTATAATAGCGTATTGTGATGATATGATATGTTTTCTTTTGTTTAAAATACCATCGGATGGCAAATAGCGCATATCGGTAGAATCGCTATTTGCCATCCGATGGCGAATAGCCGCTGCCGATGTAAGTATGCACGTGGGGCTATACTATACATTGCAGAGTAATACGATCATGGTTTCATAAGCTATAACATTTGAGATAACAGATTGGAGGCTATATGAATCACACATGTGATTATACAAGGTGTTAAACTCTTCTATATTTAGCCTACTTATTTACAAGAATATTCTTGTCCCATTCTGATAAAGTTTGAGTATGACACCGGGTACAATTGTTTTCCACTGGTTAACGAACAAAATATGATTTTATTCTCACAAAAGTGACAGAAAGCACATCAGCTCAGAAATGTGTTTTTGTGAAATAGATTTATCGCTCATATCCGTGTAAAATTACTCTGGTAAAGCCAGGAAAACCATAGTTTACATGGCTCTACTCTGGTCAAATATGGTGAAGTCAGATAGACATATATACTCTGGCAAAAGCCATGTAAAGTCCCTGTAAAAAGAATATTATACCCTTGTAAATTCAAGTAAAGGCATGGTGTACTCCACTTACAGTATACTCTGGTAAATCATGCTGTATTACCATTTATATATACCAGAAGTTTTGAGATTGTTGGACTCCACCTTGCAGAGTTGTTTCCGTTTTTGGACTTAAGTATACAAAATCCCAACCCACCTAAATTCTTGGCCTGGTTGAAATGCGTTTTGTGAGATCGGTAGTGTAATTCTGATCTGCTACAAGGACAACATACCAGCCTTTAGTCTAGAAATAGGTCCAACATTCATGCTATCATTCCCCTTGTATCATTTCTATACTATTGTATGGCTTTACCTCACTTCATTCGATATCAAAGGATACGTTATTGGCTGCATTAATACTAGAGAATGCAAACTCAGTTATCTCTGACTGGAACCAACCCATACAAAAAGCATCATGGTTGTAAAGCGCCACGTTTTGAAGTAACTGACGACATTTGAAGTAAAGCGGTTTTTAAAGAGCGTTTCTCCTCGAATAAATATATATTGACTAAATAGAGAAAATGAAAAAATAATACTAACATTTAAGGGGAGTTTTAAAGAGCTTTTTTTCTTCAGAAGAAGTGATTTACTACAGTATGTCCTGTTTCACCAGCATTTACAAGAGTAAAGTGGAGTACACCATGCGTTTACTTGCATGGAGTGTACAAGGGTATGTCCTTTTAACATGGGTGTAATGGCTTTTATCAGAGTTTATCATTAATTGATAACCCGACTATACCATGATTTACTTGGAATCTGTATGTCTGGAAAGGGTATGTCATTTTTACATGGCGTTTACATGTCTTTTACCAGAGTATATCATTGTTAACCTGACTTTACCATGGTTTACTTGGAATTTACAAGGGTATGTCCATTTTACATGGCTTTTACCAGAGTACATATTTGTAAACCCGGCTTTTAGCGGAGTATAGAGCCTGGTAAACCATAGTTTACCGGACTTTTACCAGAGTGTTTTTATTGTAAACCCGACTTTACCACATTTTACCAGAGTATAGAGCCTGGTAAACCATGGTTTATCTGGCGTTTACCAGAGTGTTTTTATTGTAAACCCGACTTTACCATATTTTACCAGAGTAGAGCCTGGTAAACCATGGTTTATATGGCGTTTACCAGTGTTTTTTTAATGAATAGCTTATATATGCTGCTGACTGTGGTTGCGTGTATTTTAAATGCATAACAAACTCAGACTGTTTGACCACGGTGTCACCACAGGGTTGAGAAGAGGGGGGCGTGTTTTCGTGCACTTTCAGCCTGGAATGTGTGTATTTCTTAGAAGCATTTCAACATCAAAGCTCTTTCAATGATTTATCGATTTACACGTACCTATGGTAATGGCGTTGAGATTGGTTGCATGTACGCATGTCGATAATATATATTTGTACATTAGCTATGCAAAATAGCCCTCATATTTTCCGTATTGTTTCGTATAAAGTATTTAGCTCAGTTATAAATTCGCATAACCGATGTGTGCGCGAAAAAATAGTACTGCGCGAATTTAAATACGAGCAAGGTAAGTCCATGTGAACGTATGTGAACCTATGTGAACCTATGTGAATAACTAGGTCCAAATATGAACATATATGCACTTGGATAATTATGTTGAATATTTACATGTCCCATCGGCGGTATACCTGACATGAACCATGAAGCCGTACAACTATGCGATTAGTATCAAACTGCATGGCGACACAAGAACTGCATTGACCCGGGATATTATTGTATGATTTTCCTTGGGCAGTGTATGGGCCAGTTGTTCGCACAGAAATCAATTCTCAGGTGAGACATACCGACCAACACTCAAACAAGTCTATTCTTGACAGTTTTAATTCATGTTCAGTTGGGCATGGTGAATTGTTATAGCTCCGTCAATGCATTTACCCGATAAGCGGATAACGTAATGCGAACCCCATAATGGAGTATTTACGATCGTGGAATTAAACATTGCATGCAAGAAGCGGAACCACACTATTAATATACCATCGCCTGTATAATTTCCATTTTAATGTGAAGTTCGGATGTGCATGATTCCCCAGGAGCGAGCAACACTTTTGCACTGATTACACGCGTGTTTTTGGAGAGAATCAACATTGAACGGATTTCGACAATCAACCTTTAAGGGATTTCGACAATGAGACTGCGACTTCCGGTTTCAGACCTAACAGGTATGTATATATATACGTACGTACTGTTACATGTTTAGACAACTGGGACGAGTGGTTGATGCAAAGGGACCACCGGTGCTGGTTGTATTTCACTTTTAGTAATTACCATCACTCAATTGAACCTTCGTATTATATCCAAGCATGTACGGAACACCGATATACATGATATATGTCTGTATACCGGTACTCTGACAATACTTGACAAAATCATAAATTTTAAGCAGTTTCCAACTTCTCGTACGTAAATGAGATAAACGCTATTTATTGTTACCCTATCAGGGTTATACTAACACGCGACGCTCTTTATTGTTACCCTATCAGGAATATACTAACACGTGGCGCTCTTTATTGTTACCCTATCAGGGTTATACTAACACGCGGTGCTCTTTATTGTTACCCATCAGGGTTATACTAACACGCGGCGCTCTTTATTGTTACCCTATCAGGGTTATACTAACACGCGGTGCTCTTTATTGTTACCCTATCAGGGTTATACTAACACGCGGTGCTCTTTATTGTTACCCTGTCGGGAATATACTACACGCGGCGCTCTTTATTGGTACCCTATCAGGGTTATACTAACACGCGGTGGTCTTTATTGTTACCCTATCAGGGTTATACTAACACGCGGCGCTCTTTATTGTTACCATATCAGGAATATACTAACACGCGGCGCTCTTTATTGTTACCATATCAGGGTTATACTAACACGCGGTGCTCTTTATTGTTACCCTATCAGGAATATACTAACACGATGTGCTCTTTATTGTTACCCTATCAGGAATATACGAACACACGGCGCTCTTTATTGTTAGCCTATCAGGAATATACTAATACGAGGCACTCTTTATTGTTGCCCTATCAGGGTTATACTAACACGCGACGCTCTTTATTGTTACCCTATCAGGAATATACTAACACGCGGCGCTCTTTATTGTTACCCTATCAGGAATATACTAACATGCGGCGCTCTTTATTGTTACCCTATCAGGAATATAATAACACGCGGCGCTCTTTATTGTTACCCTATCGTGGATATACTAACACGCGGTGCTCTTTATTGTTACCCTATCAGGAATATACTAACACGCGGTGCTCTTTATTGTTACCCTATCAGGAATATACTAACACTCAGCGCTCTTTATTGTTACCCTATCAGGAATATATATACTAACACGCGGCGCTCTTTATTGTTACCCTATCAGGAATATACTAACACGCGGCGCTCTTTATTGTTACCCTATCAGGAATATACTAACACGTGGTGTTCTTTATTGTTACCCTATCAGACATATACTAACACACGGCGCTCTTTATTGTTACCCTATCAGGAATATACTAACACGTGGTGCTCTTTATTGTTACCCTATCAGGGTTATACTAACACGCGGCGCTCTTTATTGTTACCCTATCAGGAATATACTATCCCGCGGCGCTCTTTATTGTTACCCCATCAGGGTTATAATAACACGCGACGCTGTTTATTGTTACCATATCAGGCATATACTAACACGCGGTGCTCTTTATTGTTACCCTATCAGGAATATACTAACACTCGGCGCTCTTTATTGTTACCATATCAGGGATATACTAACACGCGGCGCTCTTTTTTACCCTATCAGGAATATAATAACACACGGAGCTCTGTATTGTTACCCTATCAGGCATATACTAACACGCGGCGCTCGTTGTTACCCTATCAGAAATATAATAACACACGGCGCTCTTTATCAGGAATAAACACGCGGCGCTCTTTATTGTTACCATATCAGGAATATACTAAAACGCGGCGCTCTTTATTGTTACCTGCTGAAGAAAAATCGAGACCCGATTCAGCAAGTTGATTTGAATATATTTTAATTTTATATGTAGGTTAATCAATTTCGTGCTACACGTAGTCAAGTTCATGTATATAAGTATCTATGTCTATTTGTGTGCACCGATTTCGTGATTTTGTGTTAAAAGTACACAACACAGCATACAATGCCGCATGGCAAGAATAGAGGCAACAGTTCGAATAATTTAATGTGATAAGAAACTATGATACAGTTATTATACAATGTTGTGTACAGTATAAAAGCCTGTATTTGACCATCAGAATGCATGATTTGGAAGTGAAAAAAATATATATCAATGCGGAAGTGAAACGTCTGCTAAATCCATCAGAGTATTGCGCACATCACAATTTCACCGATTCATGTGGAAATATATTTACTTAGTGACGCCACGGAGTACCGATAAAAGTCATATTTGACTCGATTGAGTCCAATATGACTTCCAGGAGTCCAATATGACTTTCGGGAGTCCAATATGACTTTTCCCCCGATTATCATGTGACGGCTTTTGCCCAGTCAGAAATAGTGTTAGTTAAGGGCTGGATAATAATATTATATAATGTATCTCTCATTTCATTTCCATGACTATTTTAAATCTATATTTGTGAAAGGTATGTCAATATACTGCAGGTAAAACTAATTTTTTTAGCCATACAGGTTCATTCCCTCACAAGCTATGGCCCCAAAGAACGTGATAGCAAGTCATAATAACGACAACAACGCGATTTTGGATGTCTGCATGTGTGGGTTCTCGCTCGATCGAGTCGGTTATCTCCATATTTAATCGGTTTTATATATATATATATCTATACTATGACTAATATTTGGAAGAATACTTGGTTCAAACTGACGTGAAAAAAGCAAGTGATCACAACTATAAATATGCATTAAGTTGATATTTGCACACTATTCATCAATTTCGGTGAGTAACGGTGCCTTCCTACATATACGGTATGTATACACATGTATGCTTCATAATAGTAGGATTGTTAGTTGTCGAATAGTAACAGACTTGTTCATGTTGTGATACAGGCATGACATTTGGCATGAATGGTCAGTATGAATACTGATTGGTTTCCCCCGATAAACCAATTATAATTGTCGACAGATTCAAAATGTTCAAGACGAGAAAAATCGTTCACTAGCATGACATTTCAGTCTTTTGGTGTGGAAATAAGCTTATTTTATAATTGTGTGAAATAAGGTCATATTGGCATGATTGGAAAACTAAACTACGCTCCATATATTGGCATAAACGCTGGCTATTAAAATAGCCCAAAATGGGACTACATCAACATGAAATAAGCCCGTATTGTGATTATTTCAGAATAAGTCCAATATGATCCTATATAAATATTTAGGTCCAATGCATGTGAAACTATTTTCACGAGGATATGTTGGACATTTGGCATGCATGATCAGAGTAAAGTATTAAACGCTATTTTCGCCCTGTACTCAACATACACATGTATAGTCTTGTGTAAGATATATCGACACGTGTTTGTTCTTTATTTTTATCACATGTATTTAGTCGATCATAAACATGAATCTGATAAAGCAGTTATAAGTATGCAATAAGAAGAGATTGTCCGGCATATATATCAACATTTTCTTATGTTTATATTTAAAATGTTTAAGAAACTGTCGAAACGGAAAAAAATCTTTCACTTTGTTTTATATAAGTATGCATGAACATTGGCATGAATAAATTATCAGTATGTGCACAATACAGTGAAAGTTTTTTCGACCAGCCAGTAAACTTGGCCACCGCATTCAAGATGTCCGTTATTTCGAAATGGCTGCCATTGTCAGCTTTCAGATTTTATGGAGAGAACAATAGTTAGTCCAATATTTAATAACATTTTGAGCTTATAGGTTTTTACATATTCATATTTAAGAGTCTATTTATAGTAGAACATAGATAGTCTTTAGTTTTCTTTAATTTTAAATAGACCTATTATAATAATTTGAAAGTCATTCATATAATTATAATAGGTCTATTTAAAACTAAAGATGCAGTAATGCACACGCATTTTCAATAGATATATTCCAGATTCATTAAACCGGTTTACTCTTGGTTGATTAATGTTTTAGTTGTTGCAGCTGCACTGCCATATATATAAACGACGTTAATTTTATTGTTGGATGAAAGATTGGAATGGCAAATGATACCACTTCAAATAGAAACATCAAAATCCTGGTAAACAACTGACAACCCTGGTCCAATTCACTAATCATATACCCTCTCTCTACTTGGAAGCACCCTTTTGGACAGCTTATGGTAGTCTATTGCATCACGATCCTTATATACTGGCTGAGCTACAGCCGACCCCTATGTGTATATATACATATATATTTTAATAAACTAATTTCCAAAAACCAATCGAAGTGAAGCTAATGTCACTAAATCGCCGGTACTAGATATCTATACTCTTATCTCTTAATACTTATTTGTTAAATTATGTAAATGGCATACGCTACAGTCATCATTGGGTTTAAAGCGTTTTATATACAAGAATATATTCGGCCCGAAGTGCAGAAATTGTTCGAAAATCGTACCACTCGTGATTGACTTGAAATAGAACCGTAACACACAAGTTGGACATGATTACGGGGCCAATACTCCAAATTATCATATATTATCAACTATTTTACAGAAGTGTTTCGTCTTCACAATGCGCTGTACACTATAGGTGCCCCCAAAAACCAATTAATTATTTTTACTTGGCTCGATTTTCAGTGATTTCATGTTGATAATTACACGATAACTCGCTATTTCCGAGTTACATGTGATCTAAAGTTCAGCTTTCGGTAAAACGGCATTTCTGCAGCCTCTGATCATTCAGGAAAGTTTAATGCATTCAAGATATCTATAATTTTGCTTGATTTTGTCCTGATGTTACGGTTCCAGAACCCTAAATAATCGAAATAAATCATTCCTGAACCATCACAAAACCGGCAACAGAATGACTTCTGATGTAATAGTGCATACACGGTGATGTTAATGAAGAACTAAACAAGTACACGCGCAGCTGTTTCGCCACAGCAGGAGTTTGCATGAGAAAGTTACTCCGTCGTACCAGTCCTGGTTTTTGATCGATGAATAGTATTGATTAGACAGTTCGTTATGATTTCTAAAATTAAAACAAGAACGTAGGCCAACGTGTAAGCGACAAAGACGAGTAATACGTTATCAATAATCGATGGATTTAATCATACAACCGGTCCCCAAGGACCCAATACATTTGCAGGCACACGGTGTTCAAGAAAATTATAATGTTTGGTCCGAAAATTAATTAACTTAACCATTTCTTTATTAAATGGATTCTCCCATATTAAGAAAAGTATTTGAACATCAATTTTGCAAGAATTGATATAGCTACGATAAGTTTTAGCCTCACTTTTAGGTCAAATGTCCATTGCCAAATTCCCAGCTTACCAGTTATCTCTAACATTGTGACCTGTGTAGAGTTGATTGCTCCCAGTGTGAGTGGACTGACCTACACAACAACATCAAGCCTTGATTTAACAGTTCATGAAAAAATGGCTTCTCACAATTGTTGTTGAGCTTCTTGAAGCAGTATTGAACTCAATTAAATTGCCACACAAGCCTTTTACTAGTTCAGATCGTGTATGGCAGTTATTCCTTTTACTTTACTAGTTCAGATCGTGTATGGCAGTTATTCTTTTCCACTCAAGCCTTTTACTAGTTCAGATCGTGTATGGTAGTTATTCTTTTCCACTCAAGCCTTTTACTTTACTAGTTCAGATCGTGTATGGCAGTTATTCTTTTCCACTCAAGCCTTTTACTAGTTCAAATCGTGTATGGTAGTTATTCTTTTCCACTCAAGCCTTTTACTTTACTAGTTCAGATCGTGTATGGCAGTTATTCTTTTCCACTCAAGCCTTTTACTAGTTCAGATCGTGTATGGTAGTTATTCTTTTCCACTCAAGCCTTTTACTAGTTCAGATCGTGTATGGTGGTTATTCTTTTCCACTCAAGCCTTTTACTTTACTAGTTCAGATCGTGTATGGCAGTTATTCTTTTCCACTCAAGCCTTTTACTAGTTCAGATCGTGTATGGCAGTTATTCTTTTCCACTCAAGCATTTTACTTGTTCAGATCGTGTATGGTAGTTATTCTTTTCCACTCAAGCCTTTTACTTTACTAGTTCAGATCGTGTATGGTAGTTATTCTTTTCCACTCAAGCATTTTACTAGTTCAGATCGTGTATGGCAGTTATTCTTTTGCACTCAAGCCTTTTACTAGTTCAGATCGTGTATGGCAGTTATTCTTTTCCACTCAATTGGTTTACTTGCCGAGAACGCTCTTCCCAAAATTACCCATTTAAAACTATGATTAAAGAAATTTTTTGACATGTTTACTGTTATATAATATGTTTGATATGGTCTTCATATAGCATAGATTCCTTCGTGTGGTGAACTAGCTTAACAGTTAAGTAGTTTTCTGTGCAGGTCCACTCAACTTTCCACCTCCTGACATACCTCAGGCATGGAAACCCCCTATAATAAAGAGACAGTATACTATATTGCTTTATGGTTTCAACGATAGGTAATTAGGCTACGTTAAAACACTGGCAAATTTGGTTTTGGTTTTGGTTTGCAGGCATTTTGTCGTAGAAAACGGTATGGTGCCATGATATGAACGGAAACAAGCACATAAAGTGCATCTGTGCTACAGCTAACTACGTGCGAAGTAAAATCTCTGTAGTTCCACTAGTAACGATGCTACCGGAATTTGCCTGTAAATATCATGCACTTATCTTGCAAAAAATAAATCATGCAGGTATTTGAAGGCAAATTCCAGTAGCACTGTTACAAGTGGAACTAGATAAATATGTTACTTCTCGTGTCTTTCGCTTTGGTAAAGATGCATGTTTTGTGCACGTTTCCGTTGATATTCTGGCACCATGTGGTTTCTATGACGAAATGCCCGCAAAATAATACCGTGCAAACTTTCCAGCGTATGAACGTACCCTTAATGTTTGCTCATGTTTATTGATAGACGGGATCAGTTAGACCAACATTTAATTGCATGTATGATACAGTTGTTGCCGTATCGATTTACTCATGCATGACCATGGACCAGCAAGAAAATTTCTGTCAGAAAATATCAGGTACAAATGTTATTTAACATTTTATTGCTGCGAAGATTATTCCCGTGTGCTCGTGGACTGATCACCAATGGATGATTGGGTTTGTTATGATGGCATTCGAACTACGGTGTTCATGCGATTTTAATGAGGCAAATAATCTTAAGTCTGTATATTGGGGTATTGAACCGACGAATCTCTCTTTGGTGGATCATAACCCGAGCGCGTAAACAGTTACCAGGTTACGGGGGTATTCCCTGTGAGATTATTTCATGGATACCTATAACCACCGATCAAGGTCAACATGGATCACCGACTAGCGATAACATAGCAGTGCACTGTCCCCGTGGGATATACTTGCGTATTATTTTGTTCATTGGTCAACCAATTAACAAGGATAAACATGACATTTTCTTGCTGGTCCATGTGAACGTGCCATTACCCTCGTTTGCTTTACATTTTGCTTTTATTTGCTGTCATGTTTTATTTCGGTTTTCTGATCGTATATGATCATATTACATTTCATTTTTAAATTTGACCGAGGGTTTTGAAAAAATTTGCCAAACAAATTCAGAAATTGTCAAAATATTTACCAAAGAAAAATATGGCATGCGCAATCACTGGTCAGTGGATAAATTATGAAACATATTTATATACGAAGAATATATATACAACAAAGGTAATGTTTGAGCGGTGTATTTAACATACTATGCAGGACCATGTAACAGGAGGAAACTCGGTTCTCACCCTCCCTAACTTTGGTAAACAGTTTCAAATGTTGGACGTTTCATGCCCGAGTAGCACATGTAATAAAGAAAGCATTCCTGTGTGAATAACGAAAGTCAATAGCCAATGTATATATTTTTGTCGACAACATTTGTAATAAGGGCGCATCCACACTGGCTACATTTTTCGCCATATAGCACTAAGTTAACGTGAGTGCGTCGTGATGCAAACGATACCTGTATTCACGTAAGATAAGATAAGATAAGATAAGATTTAATGAAAATACACCCAAAATGGGCAGTTGCATGCAAACATGAAATAAATACATATAATTTGACAACAATTAACTATATATATTAGATGAGTAATATATATGCATATGCATGTACAAGTTTAGTTTCCTAACACATGTTTTCCTCTTTTCTTCATAACATTGAATTAATCTGTCATAAATTAACTAGCTTATTGGAATCCAGAGCGGTGAAGATATTCGTTCAGTGGTGAGAGCAGAAAATAATAATATAATAATAAATTTAAATAATAAAGCCAGTTCTTCTTCACTATATTGTCGTCTTACTCTGCAATTTACTGTTTTTGTCGTCCGGACATAATGTATATTTTTTCACGACAGGAGCGTGTGGTGTGGATGCTGATTATACGTACATATTTACTTACATGTATATATTTTTATTACATGATCCTACCCATATTCCATTCAATAAATCCGTTCTATAAATTGTGATATAAAACGTTCGTTGCATAACAGGAATTAGTGCCAGTTGACCCTTGACTTCCGGTTTGTCGTCTGTTTACATTCCGAACGCTACGTCTCAAAATACTCTGGCTTCCAATATTTTCCCAGCATTCTCTAATGAATGAGGAGTTTGAAAAGTTATTCCATTAAATTTACGCCATTAAATATGTCAAAGAGTCATAAAGAGTCTTTATTTATCTGGGACTATTTCTTTACGCGGACAAACCATGCATAGTTACTTGAAACGTCATCGCAGATCTTTTTGAAGTCGATGTTAGTTTCACGTCCCATTTGTTGATTTAAGTATTTTTATATATGTTTTGGATCATGTAATAAATAGAATATACAACTCGTCCCCAGTTTTTAGCGGAATTGACTGGACTCGTTTAGTAAATTCCGCTATAAACTGGGGACTCGTAGATCCTCTATATTATTTTTTATGTCAGAAATTGTATATTGATTTCTAATATCATTTTGTATTGGGTTTAATGAGATTAAAACAATGAATTAAAAAAAATGTCAAATCCGTTATTTAACCAATATTTAGTGCGCAAATTGTTGTATTCAGACCAAAAGTCGAATAGTTTCCTACTTTTTGGGCTGAGATGGACATTAGTTGGAGAATTTCCAACCATGCGCGTGTCCGGCTGGAAAACAGATTGAAAGCTTTAGGTAGCATGCGGCTCGACAACTCTATCACAAAGCCGAGTGCAAATGGAATATAAAGATATTTGGGTCTACTTCAAGGGGCGATGGAGTTGTAAATGCTCACACTCCAAACGGAGACCATTTATAGCCACGTCCCTTGCGCTGTACGATATTACACAACCCTATACCTTCTTCTTTTTTAGGTGAAGACCTGTCAACGTCCTATTTCAATGATGACACCCTGATAGGTGGATTCTTTCTTCTTCTGGGCAGCTGGTGGATATTCCAAGTCTACAGACGTTACTGGGACTCATTTACCAACGGAAAGACATTTGTGGCATCGGCATCGTACAACGTACATGTGCCATTCGACGGGATTCTAAAGATACTGTGCTCCTCCATTGGTTTATTCTACGAAATAATTACTTGGTTGAACTCAGATGTGTCCAGAAATCTGGCATTCCAAAAAGCCCAGTACTCTATGATATACTTTTTCTTCATTGTAAATGGGATCGTTGATCTTGTCAACAAGAAATCCAAGCACTTGCCACCAAACATGGATTATGTTACCAGTATAATGGCGTTCGTTGTCGTATTTCTTCTATTTTATTTCAACCCTGGCGTGAATTCTCCACTCGAAGAAACGTGCAACTACTTCGTGGGCATAATTTTCCTGACAGCGTCAGTTGGAACAATTACTGAAACTTTATATCCAAACAGTTTCTTGGTTGCACTTATTCGGCCTTGTTTCGTACTCATATCGGGATTGTGGTTTTGGTTTTGCGCTTTCGTTCTATATGGTTCAGAGCAGAATGGACCGTGGCTCGATCCCCACGATCATCAATCCCGGCAGATAGTTACAATTTTCTTCACGTGGCATCTTGGACTTGGTTTCATAATACAGATTATTGTTGGATCTGCCGTCTCCTGTTGTTATAGACGTGGTCTTAGAGCTAAGAGGGAATCGACATCTACATCACTCGATAATGTGATGCG
The DNA here is from genome assembly GCA_032622095.1 of Siphonodentalium dalli. Lineage (NCBI taxonomy): Eukaryota > Metazoa > Mollusca > Scaphopoda > Gadilida > Siphonodentaliidae > Siphonodentalium > Siphonodentalium dalli. The sequence continues at coordinate 201,292,731 of CP136061.1, read as the reverse complement.
CGATAACGGAGACGATATAAGCCCTTTACTGGATTCATGATGAGAAGACACAACAATCCTCATTGATATTATCTGAAATCCTATAGATTCTTCCTTTGATTTTGCATATGCGTCTGCAGTTCATTTCTAATGTTAATGCATCGGAAAGATTAAAAATTTACATCCCAAATGGTTTGACTTCGTCTTTGTTATTTTGCAGAAGAACATTTGGAACACGTATATTGGAGTGAATTAATTGCAACAAAAAGATTTACTTCTCTTAACTGCAAACTGTTTCAATATATAGATTGGAAATTTACATTAAATTGAAAATTTCACCCTTTCTATACTAAACACTCATTGACGTGTAGTAAAATGTATACCTTTGGAGATATTCAGATAATAAGTTCAACAAAACGACCAACTTATTATCTGAACATTTTCCACCAATGAATATGAATCATTCTGCTCTCATGTTTGTCCTGTTTTTCTGTCTGACGTCTGCTTGTATTACATGAAAACCCCTCCGCCAGAGTGTTCCAATGCATACTTTGATAACTGACTGGGTTCTTTATAGATTCGGATGTATAAAACAACAACTTTGAGTCAGAGAGACCAGTACATTAGATCTCGAATTAATGGGGATTAATGTTTTTCTTATATATGTTTTCCCCATGAACTTGTTTGATACTTTTATTCCAATAACCAATTATACATAGGGAATCTCTGATGAGTCGCCATTCTATACGAAATTTATTAACCGAGTGCACTTATTTAGTGGCGGATGTTAATAAATTTCGTATAAAATTGGGACGAATTTGAGATCAATTTATCACATATTTACATTTGAGCAAGGAAAAACGATCTCAACATGGCTGGGGTTAAACAAAATTAATATTGATTTCCTTATCACAACCAAAGAGGAAGTAAAGTCAGCTTAAAAAAGTAGTTCCATTTTAAATGTGTCTTTTCATGTTTGCAAAATCACCCAGATTTATATCACAGTCAACACGAAATAACCAAACACAAATCGAATATCATAAATATATTCTAATTAACATAATATTCATTGTTATTGCTTGTATATTTCATGTTATTATGAACGGTATCTGCCCCTATTAGGTGTAAATTGTCAAAAATATCTTATATTATTATCTAATAATAAATTTCGGCATTGACATCGTACTTGGAACATCGTTAAATGTGCACAATCCTATTCAACGCCCTTAATTTAGTATATCTGCGGCTTAGTATGTAAACACATTTTATTTGAGTCGAAGAAACAACACCTCAAGGCTCAGAGTTATCAGATTTCGATGTTTTAAATCTATTACTGTTCACCACCTCGAATTTTGGTCACGCAAGCAACAATTCGACGAGCTCTGGTGTGAATATATATATGGAATTGGCCGAAAACCACCTGTCGGGATTTTCGACTGGCAATTGATTGTGTTTTCCTGTTCTCGGTGTACAAGGAATTTTCTTTCGTTTACTATCGGAATTTGTCGAAAATACCTGCGTTGAAATAAATGTTGATATGTGACACATTTTGGCCAATTTTATACTATAGTTGGTAGTTGTTTGCATTTGTTTTTGTTATTAATCGATTCTGAGAACTAAAACGGCATTTGCAGAAATGTTGTTGTAATTTGATGATATATACTCGGACCATCGAATCGGAATGTGCATCTTTAAGTGATAACATGGAGTATCTCAAATACGTGCAGCATATGATAACACAATATCTAGATGTTTATTTTATTTACATGTAAAGTACCTGCATGTTGTGCCTGTTTAGAAATTTAGAAGAAGTGATTGATTCCATAGTAATATACGCTACACCAACATATAGTTTTCCATTTTTGTTGGGACTGACTTAATTGCCGGAAATTATTAGGAAATAAATATAATCTTTTCCCCAATCATGTGTCGAGTACTGTAGTATATTACTGTATACGACAGATGGTTGCTATCTCCTCAATCGCAATATATCAAAATGATATCAGGCGATCACTCATCGGGTTGATGGGTAATAAACAATGACTCACCAGCTGTACAGCATCAGAAGCATGTGTTCAGGTAGATGGACATGTTTTATTTAAACGCAAACCAATCAGGTTCGGGTTCTTTTAATCTCAAATCACATTAAGTTTTTTTGATTCAAATTTTTTTTTAATTTAATTTTATTACATTGTTTGGGTTAAATGTTAAATTGAGTCAGCAGTTTAATCTAAAAACATACAATAATTAAATTAAATTTTATTTTAAAAACAGATTTAATTTAAAACTAAAATTTTAAATTGAGTCAGCCATTAGTCTAAAAAATAAAATTACTTAAATTAAATTTCATTACACAAAATTATAATTTCATTACACAAAATTATAATTTGAACCCGGGGGGGGGGGGTCTGCAAAAAATAATTCCGAACACTTGGCGGGGGTGGGTGTGTTGTTTAAGGGTGGATACTCACTTGTATGTAATTTATGTATGTAAAATGTTATTTCTGTATGTAAATTCATGTATTCCATGTATTTTACATGGTCACGCCAATCATTGATAGCATTAATCGCCTGCGCGCGATCGGTCTATTTCAACAGGCGAGACCAGTGAGTAGTTATAAGCCATTATCAAACCAACTGCAATAAAGGCATTTCAGGCCAGTCATAAAAATATCTTCTTTCACGATGCCGAAATGAATCAATCCTGTCTGATATATGTTGCTGTTTTCCACAAGTCTTAATTCATTTCGAAAAGTGGATTTGAGTCCGTCGATTGTATACTTGATTTTTCTCGTCATTTCTTGGAAACAGGGTCATCCAAAACAAAAATAAAATATACATAACTTGTAGCTCTTTTTAGGACGATACCGGTTTGTTGAAATTGCTCTGATAATTTGAGAGCGAGCTCATGTGATAACATTCAATTGGGATTTCCATGCATATATCCATTACATCCCACATGAACAATTGAGAGTGGCTTTGTTCTTACTTTCCTTATTTATAACTCTCCAAAACTGAGCGCACGCATTTCAAAACCATTGTTTTCTAAATATTACTGTTACAGTGGAATTATCGATGCACGTCCATAATTTGAAAATCGTATTTGAACTAATATAATTTGTTTGTTGACAACATGTATCGGTGGTAAAATAAACAATAGATAAAACAGCAACGCAAATCAGAAGTGAATAAAAGCTTCCAGGACATACTGCCCACCAAATGTTATGGGAAATGGTCAAAATGTTCCATATTAAGCAACACAGATAGATTTAAAAGAAAAGAAGGTCTCGAAGAAAAAACAATCAAACAAAACCAACAACTATATGATGAGACAAAGGGTGTACATTACAATACTTAGTCAGATAAACTAGAAAAGGAACTAAATGTATTAAGACAGTCTGACATTGAGGGAATATTGGCTAAGATAAAGCAAAGGCAAAATGGCTGGCTGAAGGGGAAAAAATAAAAATACTTTGCATACATATATAGAAAAACTAAAGTATACAGATAAATTGATTCTGAAAGGCATACGCGATGACAATATCACAATTACAGATGTAGTAGGAATGGACCTTTCCACAGCTGCCAATCAAATAATTATTAACATATATTTTCGACCAATCAGCGACTGAGCCGGTATTTGGCTGCATACAAATTCTGATGCCATCTTTCTTCACCGTAATTTGGATATCCGTGCATACATTCATTGTTAATTTGGTTATATTCAAACAACTTTTTTATTTTTGTTATCAAATCACAATGTACTGCAATTTCTATTTGCTCTATGCTATGATGTTGGAATTTATCCATGGCTACAACACATATTCATTTTGCATGACACTTGTCATAATTTTCACAATTAAAGGCGAAAAGAATGTATGTTCTCTTGTGTAGTTATGTATAAAAAGAGTAGGATCTGTCTCTTCGCAATTTTTCTTCCAGAGCCCTGGACCAATTTCAACCAAATTTGGTGTTGTGTCTCGGGGTCTAACTACAGGGAAATTCACACCCCGATTTGTTTTTCTTAAATTAATTAAAAGTTTTGACTGACCATGGGAGGGACCACGCAGGACACACCAGACCAACCATGGCTCGGCCCGGTGTGAGGATATTTTGAGATATGAACATGGAAATTGCAATAACTTCCAGACTGGATTTCAAGCTTTCCATTATAATTCCATGTGCACGCTGGGGTCGGCCCGTTTTGCAGACACCTATTGTTTTCGGTAGGTTAGGGTAGAGGTGTGAATAATCCTCTTAATGACTACTTAGGCCCTTCCTAGTTGGTTTGATTGGATTCGTTTTTTTTCTGCCCTTTTGATTATGAGAAATAACGGATGTTTGGGTTGCATTTATGACTGTTTATTAGTTATGGATAACTACATGGTTATGGCAGCTTGTCAACATAATAACTTGTCAATCGTCAAGGCGTTCGTCACATTTTTGGCAATGGGTGTGTGGTTAATGATGTATCAATGAAATGGCCGGTGCATGTTTCGCGATGAACATTTCAACCAATTGGAACGTATGCGCTCTTTGTGAACACATATCGTACGTGATGTATGGTATTTAAATATTTGAGATTAATTTTAGCTTGGAACGTCTGATTTTAAAAATGTTTTCATATCCTTTCTTACCAAGTGAACAGTATACACACATACACAAACTATCCCATATAATCAACTACATAGCCGTTACCTATATATAGATTGTTCACATATATTGCAGCTTTAATGTAATGATTGCAATCATTAAATTAAAGCTGCAATATATTTGATATATGCCTCATAATATGATATTGAGGGCATTCTGACTATGGTTTTCTTGTCGTTATTTCTGACAGGTTTTCGGTCAAGCGTTTAATATGAGCTTTTTCGACACGAGACTGTCCATGCACCGCTGAGCGACAACCCGGGGCCATCTCACAATCAATTATAGGTTACACCGATATATAATATATACAGGAGAGAATAAAATAGACGCTGGGCCCTGATTGGTCAATAGCATTGTGTGCTTTAAAAAAAATCATCACACCTCTTCCCCATGATTTCCCATAGGTAAAATAGCCATTGGCACAGGAATTAACCCTCTGTAGTCAAGTTTAGAATCTTTTGGTGTGGTCTAAAATATGACAGTACTTTTTTATGCGGTTCTGACACTAGTTACGAAAACACAAGATTTAAAGGCGAATTCCCTGCTAGACAGACATGAATTTTTTGCGCCAAAAGTTTCCTCAAATGTCAATTTTTCAGATTATGAGAAAATTTTGGACCCAAAGTTTATATTGCCAACAGTATATACTAAAACGTTAGCACTGATGCATATGGAAAACATTTACACCAGTGTAACATATACGTGCCCACAGTGTACATTCGATAACCGGACGTGGAATAGGAAAAGTAGAATATTCGCTTCGGAATCAACACCAGGGTAAGTGTTTTGGCTTCTAATTACTCTCTCAGTATCATGGACATGTTATGTAATGGTATTTTCCTCAGACGACATATTTCCAATTACATACAGCAGACGAGTTGTATCGGCTCATTTGCTGTTATGGAGAAAAATAATACGAAAGTATAAAACTCACATGTAAATAATGCCGTCTTCCACTTCAATGTGTATTTTCGCAGATAACTGATATCTACGTACATTGTCTTAATGTTGCATTTTCTTGCCACTCTTACTGTACTATGCGTATATAACATGTTGCCACTATTGCGATATTAAATTATGTCATTTAAAATATGTTTTTGTAGCATGTTAGTATCCAGGGAATTATATGCAGTTATCGGCATACTTCTCAGTAACATGCTGCAAAAACAGATTTTAAATGACAAATGTCGCAATAGTGGCAACATGTTATATACGTATAGAACCACAAGAGCGGCAGGAAAATGCAACACAATGTACGTAAATATCAGTTATTATCTGTGAAAATTCACAATTCAATTGGAAGACCACATGTCCATGATACTGAGAGAGTAATTAGAAGCCAAAACACTTACCCTGGTGTTGATTCCGATGCTAATATTCCACTTTTTCCGATTCCACGTCCGGTTATCGAGTGTACACAGTGATTTTGTGGTATGTGGTTCGAACTTGAGAAGGCGCAGACCAAGTTCGAATATGCTCACGGTCCGATGATTTTTGCCCCTTTTTCGACTTAAAAAGCGTTGTTTTCGCGTTGTTCGCATGGTAACTTGAGCAATATTCAACAGGATTTCTTGATATTTGGTACGTGGTTCACATCTGAGAAGTCACAGGTCAAGTTCGAATTTGGTCAGGGTCCGATGATTTATTACTGAGTTATGCCCATTTTTTGACTTCGAAAGTGCTGTGTTCGTGTTGTCCGCATGGTAACTTGAGCAACATTCAACATAATTTCTTGATATTTGATAGGTGGTTCTCATTTGAGAAGACACAACCAAGTTCTATTTTATTCCATTTAGACATAAATGGAATAAAATAGAAACATCTGTGTTGTCTCAATGATAAATTGAGCGTTCTTCAAAAGAATCTCTTGATACTTGGTGTGTGGCTCGCCTTTGAGAACATGTAGATAATCGTCTAGTTTAAGTCAAATTAAGTCATGGTTCCTACAAAAAAGCCAGCGTCCCACAAAGCCACACCGATTCTGGGGACGAGGGGACTGTGACATTTTTATTCACTTCACAATCAGCAGGGACAATCTGGTGTGATAAATCTCGCCGCGAATGAGAGCTCTCAGCCTTTACCCATTTAATTGTGCCAGTAATATCTGGCAAATCCTTCCTGACTTTTTGGGTACCTCGATTCGGGGGACGTGGGGTCTGCGACCTTTTATTTTTATTGCTAAACAAATATGGTCAATCAATATAAACTAACATCGCTTGCTTCATCCGAAACCTGCACGGAAGACCCGGAGCATGTTTTCATGCAATACCCCATCTACACACAGCAACACATTGAAATCATATATATCATGATATCCTTATGACTTTTCATTGATTTATTTCAAAGTCACTTATAACAGTGAAGCAAGCAAAACGTATACACACTGTGAACAAACATTTAGAAAGCACGCTTAATATCATGGGTAATTTCATATGCACAAACACGAATGCATACATGTATAAATACGATAACAGGAGATACACTTCACAATTATGATAATTACATGTATTCATCCATATTTAACAATAAATGAAAATTGCTGACGTCGCGCGGATCGGTCCTACAGAAGGACAGCTGCTTAAACCATACACAAATATAGTCTTTTCAGGTAGCTTATATTTTGAAGGGATATGAGACCATGGAATATCTCCCGCGTATGGTTCTTCCAAAAGCATTCGGGGATACGTGTATACTGTTTTCGGATTTCCTCCAAAATGACTGCGAATAATAACGCAAATAATATAGTGATAATCGTCTCCTAAATATTGGCCACATAATATGTTACATAAATTATCCTATTGCTACCATAATTTGGAGATTTCTTCCATCTTCCGCATTCTATTTGCTGTTCTGACCAAGATGGTTGAATCTGCATGGCATCGACAACTTATATTAGTATTTTGTGAACTAACAGACTGTTATCATATCCCACAAACTAAATCAAGTTGCTGAACTGTATTCCGTTGATTTAAAGATGGTCTATATCTTTGTAAACATGTCATATATAGTTACCGGGGTATAAAATATTAGATATGAATCGAAGACTGCTGTCCGGAAATGCTTCTATCTAAAAACGTGTGGTTGTTTAGCTAACGAGCAATGGTGGTTACTGTTAACAGAGACCAGTAATTTGATTGTGTAATTTGCCACAAATAAACGTTAGTTAGACTCATCATCGCTTATAACTATGGAATAAAACAATACAAAAATCAATATGGGACACCTGTCGTTGGGTACGTAGCTATGGGAACAGCCTAATGTTTATCGCTATATGGTATCCTGTTCTAAAAATAGAGCCATAAAGTGTCCCATTTAATCATCTCATTTCATAATAAAATATTCGAAATAAAATCAATATTAATTGAAGCGTTTCCGGACAGGGGTCTTCAATTCATATTTATTATTTTAAACTATTTAAATTTTGTTATTTAAAGAGATAATTCATCTTTAATCAGAATCACTATCTGTCAAAGCGATTTGTTCATATTTCTTCACATCAGAAGTTTCCAAATTCTGCAGAGGGTATTCTTTCAAGTCACCAGGTATCCCGCCTTTGTGGAAACGACTTATAACAATACCAATAATCACGATTAACACCAACACAGCCAAAGCATGCCAGATGAATATTGCGGCGGAAAGCATCAACGACTCGTGGTCATGAAGATCCATTATGGGCGAACCTTCTGTTGGACAGTATAGAATGAACCCTACTTGCCAGAACCACGTTCCTTGAAGCAACGTCAAATATGGCCGCAGCATAGCAGCCATAACATTGTGCCTATAGTTCATTTCAATAATGGTTACTATTGACGTTGCCATGGACGCGTACACGATATAGCTGTGTATTTGCGTAGAAACAGGTGGATGACCACCCAGATGGGACATGAACAAGAGTCCCTCACACATGAAAGCCAAGCTCAGCGTCATATAGTCTAACTGAGGTGGAATCGGAAGAGCAAAATATGTCATAAGATCAACAATACCGCTCACGCCAAAACAAGCGTACATTGTCATGTGTTGTACATCCCCCATTGTTTTCAATTTGCCATTTTCTTCCATCCCGTTGATTATTTCCAATAATATTCCAATAACAGCTGCAGAAATTTTCACAACAGACTCTATAGGGAAATCCTCCTTTCGAACGCATACAAGTGTGCATGCGTACGAGGCCGATGACATGAAGGTCGTTCTGTGATACTTTGTATTCCAATATCTTCTAAAGATGCTGATTGACCACCACAATGCGACAATGAAGAAAATAGTCCCCGGTAGGACATGTCCTTTGAAATCCCCCATCACTCTCGCTCCGTCACTTTGTTCCTCAAATACCCAATCCAATGAAATTTGCCTGCACGATAATGTTCAAAACAAGCATCACCGCTATGAACAATTCAGAATTCTTCTGCGCAAAAGGTGTAAGTTTTTTTCAGTCTGATTTTCATGTAATTTAAAAAGCTAGTAAAAAATTAAGACATCATATATTAATATTAGTACCAAACAAATTCAGAACTCGACTCGACTATGTCCTACAGTGATCCGCAGTCGATCGGGTCAATTCAATTTTCACCTTAGGTCTGATTTGCCGATAAATTAAATCCAATGGAATATTATTGAGATGATCCGATATTGCTGGTACGCTATTCATATGCAACATGTGTTTCTAATTAGGGCCACGTATATATAAGCACATATGTGCGTGGCTTACTCAAACAGCTTGAACTCGATTGGTGGGTCATTATGTCATCAGCTGCATATGTTTATAGGATGCCGAAGAATGGTACGCATGCGAGCCAATTTAATATTTGTATTATGCGTTTTCGTATACACCACACATTTATATATATCTTTATTGTCCTCCATAAATGAAGAGTTGTTTAACACAAATAAATATACACAGGAAACATAGATACAGGAAGGTATAATTGCACTATAAACTTAAACACTATCATGTCACGACCAGTTTAATGGAGTTCCAAATCGGGAACCATTTGTAAATTATACGTGCTCTATATATCATGGTAAAAGATCGATATATTGTGTTACCTACATGTATATGCCAATGAACTGGAGTGGGGACAATGCAAGCTCATACTTCACATGCGTGGATTTATGCATGTACATATATAGTCATGTCATACATTTCTACTCTGGATATACGCGTAGATATAATATTCCACCAGTTAAACACCTGGGAACTTTTTGACGGGGAATAAATTTTTATAACATTGAAATAATAGCGCAGGAAAATTCATCCGTTCGTTTAAAAGGACACAAGGCACTCTTTGTGGGAAAATGTGTAAAAATTCTAAAATATCTGTAAAAACATCACCACCAAGAAGAACGTGCATAAATAGATAAACTTTGTTCTTATATTAATTATTGATAGCTCGTGAATAACGACATTTCGCATGTTGAAACCATTGTAATGTAAACAAAACTCTTACAGTGATGTGTCAACAGACATCGCCAATCGCGTATTAAGTTAAAATAGTTTAGTCTAAACGATATCGTTTTCAGATTATTGGGAAATTTTTCTATGATTTCAGCTATTTTCGATTACTCTATCGGCACCTTCTAAGACAAATATGTTTCAAATGGTGACGAATTATAGTATTCTGATCACATTTAATGATTTGTTATTAAAGCCGTATATCAAGGCACTATAAAAAAAAATAATAGGTGACTCGAACATTAAATGGGCCTTTATAAAATTAAATTAATGTTAATTCGCATGAACCCACTACGGACGACTTGATTCGTTTAATCCGGGTTTAATGTCGATTTAACCGTTAAGTCGTTTCGCGACGAAGCTTTTGGACTATTCATTGTGTGTATCTCTTTGTAAGATTACTTTAATTGTGCTCGAAGTAGTTTCTTAGTAAATATAATATCTCGGATGAACTGCTGTCGATCTTATACCGGCATATACGAATTTCATGGAAGCTTAGTTAACTAGATATGTGATTCTCCCAGTGGAACCAATAATACCCCCGCAGGACACATTTGCTACACAAAAGGTATACCATATCAACCAATTTGCAGGTTGCCATGGTGGTAAATATCTGTGTCAAGTTTCGTAGACATTAACCAGGAAACAGAGGAGCACAACCTTGCATAAACTGACGGATGGATCTCATAACTGCAGGTGCATGCATAGGTTTCAATGATGGTCAAAAATTGTACCAAGTTACAAAAACATTGACCAATAAATGACGTAATACCATCTCGGACAAAAGTTGAGGGTAGAAAAACAATTTCTAAGTTGAACAAGAGGCTGTACCGACGGTACTGGCATACCCACACGGTGTAAATTAAAATATGGTCATGTCGATGCATACAATCGAGTTATGTGGGATATAAGATTTTATGAAATTAGGTTGATAAATTTGATTCTCAACGAGTCGTAGACTCATTGTGAATCAAATTTATCAAACTATTTTCATAAAATCTTATATCCCAACATAACGAGTTGAAGATCTTGTATATGACATGAAAAAAACTAGTGCTTTATGCCATTTGAACAGATCAAAATCTTTAAAAGAAGCTGAAAATGCATGTAAAATGTTAGCATGCACGGCGTTGGCTGAGACGCTTCACAATCGTATACGACAGTATTGCGCGCTCTGCCTCGCGACGAAACATATAGTCCCCCAATTTGCCTCTTTGTTTTTGTGCCTATTTTCGTGTGTGCAACTAAGTTGGACAATAATTGAACTTTAACGAACAAAGCAATCATTTTGCAATGTTTGGTATCGGTGTTAACCGCGGCTTTTCGAAATAGTATTAATCAGCACAGTAATTATGTTGGCGCGATGCCAAGCGTCATGTAAGCATGCGGCTATTCATCACTAGTGAGATATAAGGAGATATGTAATGACTTTTTTAATGATATAATTACAACTGCTTTCTTTTTCAATGAAATTCCGGAATTTGATTGATCTACCAGTGTATATATGTTGCAGTAGACAAGTCACATCGCGTAGTGACACCTTAAGAAACATGGGCGAGTCTAAACGACGTCCCCGGATGACGCGAAAGCGCGGAACGAGAATTCCATTAGAATATCAGTGAAAAAACAACTCGAAAACTCAATGCTAGAAACATATTGACTATATTGCATGTTTCTGTTTCTTACGGACACTGTACTATACTTATGTCTGTGCATTTCAGCCGTATTCATGTTTTTGTAACGCTCGACTTTTTTCATTTGTCCAATTTTCAAAAGAGCGTCCATGACATGCAACGGGTATAGTTACTGTGAACACAAATTATCATGAATCAGACTGACCAACATTAGGGCGTTTAAACGCCGTATTATTATTTTATTTGTGGCGCTACTCTGTGTCCGTAAGGCACGTGCCCCACTAAGCAAGAAACAAGTCGATAGTCGTATTAAAGGTACTCCGATCAGACCCTCATCAATTAGTATTTCTTTGACTTCGGGGGTAAAAAATAATTGATTCAAGTCGAGGAACCTACCCATCAACGCTCAGAGTGATCATATATCAATTTTTGAAGTTTTTTTTATATCTATTGCTTGTGACACAGAACACGCCGTCAAAAGGATGTTCTCGGTAAAAATTGCGTTAGTATTACCATTTATGTTTAGAGTTATCGATCTTCGTCCGTTTGAATAAGTGTTTCTGCTGGTTTCGGTGGCAATTATTAGTACACATCTCGAGAAAATTAAAAACTTCAAAAATCAATATCTCATCACTCTGAGCTTTGATGGATGGGTTCCTCGACTCGAATCAAATATGTTTTACCCCTGAAGCCAAAGAAATAGTAATTTATGGGTGCTTAGTCCGATTGAGTACCATTAATAAGATTAAATGACTGTCTACATTTTAGCCATTAGTTGGTGCATCAAACACAATTACAAGAGCACTGCATTATATGAGTAGTGACTCACGATTAATGTTTCTGGCACTATCACCCTATAATCGATGGCCTTTATTAGGGTGGGTAAAGTCTATGGGATGAGGTACATTTTGGAATGGCTCGCTTTGTAAAATGTATCAACGCAGTTTAGTTCAGATAATGACTATTTGCATTGTCGTGAATGTGATTTCGCTGTAGTTGGCTAAAATATCCATGCTATGACATCATTCCCTGAGGAGGGCTATAGCCCACCTAGGCTGATTGAGGAGGGCTGGTCTTAGCCCGCCTGGATTTCTGAGAATGCCCGCCCTGGAAAGCCCATAACTCCGAAGGCCCGATTCTCCGAAAGCCCATAATTCCGAAGGCCCGATTCTCCGAAAGCCCGATTCTCCGAAAGCCCATAACTCCGAAGGCCCGATTCTCCGAAGGCCCGATTCTCCGAAAATCCAAAATGAACTAGAATGCACTCAAAACACCCCCATGTAGTCGAACATGCACATAGCGAAGGGTGTATGCTTATAGCAGGGGAACACATTGTTCACTGTTAGACACATTGCACCCAAACCAACGCATATACCAGTGGTGGTATCAAGCCCGGAAATAAGGTGCCTGACATTTACAGAATGAGGTCCCCAGAGGGTGAATTTAGAGATATTACCCCGCATAGCGGCTAGCATCACCAAATTCACCCTCTGCATGGGGACCTCATTCTGTTCAGACATTGATCGGATAGGGTTCAGTAGTCCGAAGGTTCACTAGCCCGAAGGTCCACTAGTCATTCCACATATGTTACATTAGGGCGTTTAAACGCCGTAATTAGGGTGTTTAAACACCGTATTAGGGCGTTTAAACGCCGTAAGTAGGGCGTTATATCGCCGTAATTAGGGCGTTTAAACGCCGTATTAGGGCGTTATAACGCCGTACTTAGGGCGTTTAAACGCCGTATTAGGGCGTTATAACGCCGTAATTAGGGCGTTATATCGCCGTAATTAGGGCGTTTAAACGCCGTAATTATTATTTTATTTGTGGCACTACTGTGCTTCCGTAGGAAACGCTTCTATCAATTAATATTGATGTTATTTCGAATATTTTATTATAAAATGAGATGATTAAGTTGTACATTTATTGTTCTATTTTTAGAACAGACCATTCAGGCGATATCATATAGCGATAGAGGGTGTTCCCATAGTTACGCCTCGGACGCACAATGTCCCGGATTGATTGGTTGTATTGTTTTATTTCATAATGATAATGAGTCTAATTGACGTTTATTTGTGACAAAATTACAAAATAAAATTTCTGGTTTATGTTAACAGTAATCACTATTGTTCGTTAGTTAAACAACCAGACGTTTTTAGACCAGAAACTATTCGAAATATTAATCGATAGAAGCATTTACGGACAGGAGATATCTAATATTTTATACCCCGGTATCTATATAGCAAATGTTTACAAAGAGATAGACCATCTTTAAATATTCTAACTGAAGGAGTTGCAAAAAATCAAATGTTCAACAATTAGAAATTTCATGCTTGAATATACTGGGTTTGTTCGATTAATTTAATTCAAATCAATGTGGCGTATCGTGTGTGATTTGGTTGTGCTGGTGATATTGGTACTAACTACCCGCACTAATGGAGTTGACGTGAGAATAACGCGTACTGATGTAAAACAATGAAGGAATTTCTGTGGTTTTCAATTTTTCTTCGCAATTTTTGGTCGCCGTCTTACATTGTAGTTCCTTAGCGTACGTTCATACACTGGCAATTTTGCTTGTGCATGTTTTGCAGGCATTTCACCATATACAAACAGATGGTGTCAGAATATGAACAGCAACATGCGTATACAATGAGTATTTACCAAAATTATCGACACGAGAAGTCAATTTCTGTACTTCCACATGTAAGTGTGCCATATACTAGTAGTTGCCTGATTAATTCATGCGAGAACATTGCATGCGATTTATTGCCACATTTTGGTAGCATCGCTACATCTACATATGTATATTTATCTATAAAAGAGTAGGATCTGTCCGTCCGTCTGTCTGTCTGTCCGGATTTTTTCCCAGACTGCTGGTCCGATTTCAACCAAAGTTGGTGTGGTGACTCTGTGTACCATGGCGTTATTTATTATTATTATTATTTTTTTTTATAAATTTTGATTTAGAAAAATTTAATTAAATAAATTAAAAAAAATTAAATAAGCTCACTGTGGGCCTATTTCAGAATAAAATAAGTCCAATAGGAAATTATTTGCACAAGAATATAATACGTCACAGCAGATATATACGCTCTTTATATATGTGTTTTCACTGTGGCCCGCGCCATCCAACGGAATAGTGGGTATAAGTCCACTATTGGCTTATTACAGAATCTAATAAGTCCAATAAGAACCAATGCCAATATTTAAGATTTCGGGAGCCTGTTTGTTTCAGCTAGTGTTCATATATAACTACAGAGTTTTTATTTATCATGCAGATATCTGGGGTGCACAGACGCATTTTACGAACAATTTTGCGTTCGTTTTCTGGCACATTTATGAGATAAAATGCCAAACCCGGAACTAATTGCAACATAATTTTTTTTTGCTGGAACAAGTACATAAACCCTCCATAATCAACATACTAAAAATCGTCACAAATCGGAAAAAGGTAAATTGTTGAATTTTGTGAAATAAATTTGGGGAAATTTGGTCAAATCATCAATTTATTTATTGTCATGGATATATATAAAATCAGTTAAATTCACAAATCCTACAAATATCATATCTATTGTGTCGACCTCAATTTCCTAAACCCAGAACTGAAAACCAATCCAAGATTCTTTAAGTATTTTTCGAGTTGTGCGCCTTCAAAAACGCGATTTATACCTGATTTCGGCCCATTTTCGGGGCTTCAATTTTGCAGAATGAGCCAAAATTCATGGTTAATTATTAAAACGAGAGGCCGATCACGATCGGCAGATGTTTAACCCATACCTTGGCGACAGCAATGAGCTATCTCCATAAATCCTTACACCATCCTTTTCATGAGTGCAAAACTTTCAATAATTCATACTTTACTATTAAGTTCACAAGTGGAATCACACTTATTGGCCACCTTGCTCACATAAACACAATGTTAACGCAGATGTGGCTTTGATTTCAACCTATTAGTGACTCCAACACAGATATGTCAAATAGAGTGATAAAGCTAATTAAGCTCAATTCATAGTAGGAGAGAAGCACCATACCTGTTTAATATAAAATAGTAAATAACATCATAGCAACTCAATTTATCTGTTTATTACATTGGAACATGAAACATAACATATTGTGTTCTTTTTATTATCATTGCTATTTTTTTGTTTATTATGTTTTGTGTCAGCTGCATATTACAAATTCATAGCAACCTATTAATATTTCACCACTAAAAAAACAATCAATACCTGAACAACTATTCACTGAGGGATGTATAGACGTGGATATATAATATTATTGCTAATGAATGGATATAAAGGTTAATTTTTTCTAAGCTGATCATTGGAAAGATAGAATGTCTGTAAACAGTTTAAATATAATTAAAGTTATGGTTAATATTTTCAAAACCATTCAATCGATACCAAAATATATACAGGTGAAGAATGTGTCATGATGATCACAGATGTGATTATTTATAGAGTGATCGTGCGAAACATATTTAGCTATCACATTGTGTTAACAGGATTGGTGAAGGATGTTAATATATTTAAGCAAATAAGCCCAATGACCCTCGCAATGCAGGTTAGGGGTGTGTTATCATAAACTGTGCCAGAACTATAAACATAATCAATGGAAATATTTGAGTTATCAAATCGGATAGTAAGGGGTTAATCTTACCCAAACTAATGAACTGATAAACAGAAAATAGTCAACATAAAGCATGTCATTGGATTTAGACACCCATACAATAAGTCAGTCTCAAGAATCCCAGCACTGTTAATATTATCCTGTAGCCCAAATGCAATTGAGGGAATTTCAAAATAAGACATTTCCTCTAATGATGAATATTCAATTGGTCATTTATTGAAACACTGACTGAACCTGGCTCAAAGTTAAAGCGATAATTTAATATATGTCTATCGGATAATATGTGTCTATGGAATGGGTTTAGTTTTAATCCCAAATCTATGCAACTGAAAATTGGATCACCATCAACATGGACATAGACTAGGAGAATGATCAAATAAAAAACATCTGAAGACCATATGATGTGTGGAGAGGGTTAATCATTTTCAATGACATCATTTGATGGAACTAAGGAATGTGTGGATTAATTTTGTTCTAAGATAAGACAACAGTGTCTCTGTAAACAACAATGTCTCTAAATAGCCATGTCTGTAAAAGATCCCTACAAATGAACAATGGACTATTCCTATTTATTATTGTAGAATATGTGTCTTATAGAGTGTTTAACTAATGCCATGCACCTGTTTCAACAGATGGATTAACTTAATATAGCACAGAAGACAACTGGAATAAAGTCATCAATCACAGTTTGACAGATATTAAACAGGTCTGCAAGCAAGCAGTCCTTAGCCAGTAGTATCAGGTCTCCATAGCGATAAATTGTCTCATTCCATAATATAGCCATCAGTGGTGTCTTTTTCTTTTAGAAATTCATAGTGCATTGCAAACAGGTATGAATTATAAAGGTCCATAACTCTGGTAAAATATATCGGATCAAACCCATATTTGAACTTGATCTGTATTTAGGGGTCAAAAATTCATATACCAAATTTGGTGTCGATCAGAAAAATGTTTGATTCATCCTGGCTTGGATGAATTCTATATAAAAACAAGAGTGGAAAGGGTTAAATAAATAATACCAAAATCCATACAGATGAAGAACGTGCTTAGAAAAATTCAGGTAAGAAATGTGAGGCAGATCAGAAGAAATATGTTCAACTTATTGCATCGAATAGCATGTGTGTGAAGGGTTAATTAGATTCTAAACCGATCAACCAATCGATACCAAAAACTATACAGGTGAGGGGTGTGTCATTATAAACCTACCTATCAAATATGAACACAATTGGACAAAAAATACTTAAGTTATGGCATCGGATAGAACATGACCATGTATGGATGGAAAGTGTTAATAATTTCTTAACTGATCAACCGATCGATACCAAAAACTATACAGATGAGGAGTGTGTCATCATAAACATGCACATAAAATTTGAACACGATCCGATAACAATTATTCGAGTAGTCGAATCGGATAGCAAGTGTCTACGGACAGACGGACATACATCCGGATGGACCGACGGACGAACGACGGATGGTTGATCCGGACGTCGGCATTATGTGTACCATACATGGTATGTGCACACATAAAAAACCAGAGCAAACTAAATGGCTTTTAAAGTGTTTTAGAAATTTCTTCACTAGATTAAACACAAACAAATTATTAATATGTGCATCTATGATTAAGAAGAAGATTATATTCTCAAACAAAATGTGTGTTCCATTGTATGGACTTAGCCAATTTTGCCTCTGACAGAACTTGTGTGATGAAATGCAATATTTGAGGTCATGTAACTCAATAATTTGATATCCATATGCCATGCTTTTCTTATAACCTTTTAAGTATGCTAGATTGAACAAATTGTAAAGGTATTGACAGAACATTGTTTAAGAAAATCAACATATGGCCCTTTGAATACTTAGTCTTAGCTTGTTTCCAAAGATGCCATTTTGAGGCATTTTTGTCCATTCTAAGGGTACGTTCACACACTAGCAAGTTTGCACGGCATGTTTTGCAGGCATTTTCTCATAGAAAACCCTATATGATGTCAGAATATGAACGGTAACATGCATATAAAATGCATCTGTATATCACAGCTAACTACACGAGAAGCAAAAACTATGTTGTTCCACTAGTATCCATACTAGTATCCACTAGTATCCATCGATATTTGCCTGTAAATAGCATGCAACTTTCTCGCAAGAATCAATTTTACAGGCATTTTAAGGCAAAGTGTTAGTAGCACCGTTTCGTATGGAACTACCGAACAATTACTCCTTACGCCGTATAGCTTCGGTAAATATGGACGTTATATGCATGTTACCGTTCATATTCTGGCACCACAGGGTTTTCTATGAGAAAATGCTTGCAAAAATGCAGTGCAAACTTGCCAGTGTATGAACGTACCCTAAAAGGTTTTGGGGCATAAACACAAAAAAAAAACAATGGGTGTTTTATTGTGTAAAATTGTTTGAACTTTCCTCCCATAACACTTTAGTGTTAAAATTTAGCCAGGCAATGTAACTGTTACCTAATATACATGTACACATGGAAACAACATTTGATATGAATTTGAGTGTATTTGTGTGGTCGCTTTCTGTGTATGGCGAGAGACATCGTATATAAAGATGCGGTAGAACATCCGACAAGTTGATAGAAATAAATACATGTAGTTTGTTATTCATATGACAGGCAGTGGCAGGTCATATTTTTAGTTTCCAGTTTGTATATTGATTAGCTTAATGTGATATGATGTATCTAGTATTAAGTTATTGTTTTAATGTTATTTATGCGAAAAGCTTTTTGTGATTCGAAGCAAGTGCCAAATTAGTTTAGTCTGTTCAATTGATTGTTTATTTCATTATCTTCAGTTGTTATGTTTGATTAAAATCCTCTTGTTAGAACTGGTCAAGCAATTTGTAAGTCACTCAGTCACTGGTGAAGTTTTGAATGACAATTTGTGTTCGGTTCACAATCTGGAATAGTGATGAATTCTATGCATCCATCATGGGTGCAATAAGTGTTCTGAAGTGATAACCCACTCCTAGAGAACACAATATATAGTATATACTTGATGATATATTTTGAAAAATAAGGCATGAGGAAAAAACATTTCAGCTTGCGGAAAAAACTGATTGTTGAGCTTGTGATGGATGACCCACCCATCCCTGCCTACGTGTTCGGAACTTTTTTCCACCACACCCCTGACACGTTGGGCGCCATCTTCTCTATTGTTTACACGCCCATCCCTTTCTTGAAATAAACAACAAAAATAAATGGCTGGGTTGAAGTTGAGTCCTGGGGGAGAAAGATTCGATCAATACATCCCAGACATGATAAATTATCTGTTGAAATCAGATTATAAATTATAATATATCAAATGTAGTAAAACAAACCTGTCGACTTGGGGGATGAAACCGGAATAAGAACAGATGCACCAATAATTATTGATATGTGCTAATTTATTCCATGTCATTGTGCAAAGGAGAGTTAAATTGCAGATATAAGTATATCCCTGACATTAATACGGAAAAATAGTATTGTAATGCTATTACATGCATATATTAAATTATAAATAGGATTTACCTATTATTTATGTTAAACTGACATGGCTTCAAAATTCTGACTACGTAATTTGGAAAGAGATATAAGTTAGGTTGACAAATACACAAAATATTGATATACCGGTTTCACATGCGCTGAAAAATACTTCCCACGGTCACATCCTTTTTCCAGCTGTTTTCAATTTTTCGCACAGACGTGAAACAAACGCTCTTTATTTCTACCATATCAGAAATATACTAACAAAGAAGGTTCTTTTCTGGTCCATGCCGGGCAGATGGCTGCTTTTTTTTTATTTGGGAGCCAAATATCGTGTTTAAATTTTTTATTTTTATGACTTCAATGCGTCTATCTGAGACATATAATGCTCGTAAAATTTAGTTAAAATATTTATCGACCTATTTAAAGGTACTTAATCCGTAAAGAGGGTCCCCATCTCAACATATTCCAACAACAACAATCCGATCAGAGGGTCCTATATTACTATTTCTTTGGCTTTGGGGGTAAAACATATTTGATTCGAGTCGAGGAACCCATCAAACAAAGCTCAGAGTTATTAGATATTGATTTTTGAAATTTGTTATGTTCTCGA
This sequence comes from Siphonodentalium dalli, assembly GCA_032622095.1. Lineage (NCBI taxonomy): Eukaryota > Metazoa > Mollusca > Scaphopoda > Gadilida > Siphonodentaliidae > Siphonodentalium > Siphonodentalium dalli. The sequence goes on along the minus strand of CP136061.1, from coordinate 201,272,299 downwards.
GATGAGTAATAATAACTGCCGTAATCTGCTCTGGATGTGTACTCCAAATCTATTCAAACAGACAAGGATGGATAACTCTAAAAGTGGTAATTTTAACGCAATTTTGACTGAGTTCTGGGTCAGATAGTATTCCCGATAATGAAAAATAATAGATTTCTAAAATCGATATCTAACAAATCTGAGCTTTGATGTGTGACTTCCTCGACTCGAATCAAATAGTTTTGACCCCCGAAGCCATTGCAATAGTAATTGAGAGTAGTTTTTATCGGATTGAGTACCTTTAAATACCGGGAAAAAATAAAAAGCCAATATTATTATGTGTATTTTGGGGCGTAAACCGCCATGTGGCTTTAATACCATACCTCCATATTAGGAAAAGTCGAACATTGAAATAATTATAATTCACATATTGTATAACCACCTAGGAGTAAGGATACGCATTGGTAATATTCAAGTATGTTGTTAAATATAGAATACACGCACAGTGTTTCTGAATAACGAATTTAAACCACGAGTGGGGTTGTCGATTTACCCCACGAGCTTTAGCGATTTGGGTAAATCGCCAATCGCATGAGTGGTTTAAATTCGTTATTCAGAAACACTCACTATAATATTAATTGATAGAAGCCTTCCGGACAGGGGTCTTCGGTTCATATTTATTATTTTATACCCACGCAACTATATCAAATTTGTTATTTAAAGAGATTATCCATCTTTAAACAAATTTAACTGGCGGCTGGGCTTGGTAAATTGCCACTTTTTGCTATAAATTTATTTTTGAGAATTTATTTCTGGGGTTACAGCACTTGACCCTAGCAAGATGGCGGCTTTTGAAAATCTTCTCCTTAGAAATAATTCATATTCGATGGAAACAACGTTTATTTATGTGTGATCGACTGTGATTTCATATATGATTACTGTAGGAAGTATCCGACAAGATGTCCAGCAAAATTAAAAGGGATCTGACAGTTAGTTTCGACCGAAACAGGTACCGTGTAAATAATAGACTAAACCATGAAGATGTCATCGACGCACTAAGCGCCGTTATTAATAACCTCAATGACTCATTAGCAGGTATACAAATAACTGAGAAGGCATGTTTCATAACGGCCAAAAACTCCAATGTGAAAAGCATACTGATAGACAAGGGTATAACACTTTTTGGAAGATTCGTGAAACTGCAGAATGCAGAAAATTCTGGTGTGTTTGTCACAATCAAGGATGCCCCGTTTGAGTTATCTGACAATGAGTGTGTGGGCATATTCGAAAAGTTTGGAAAAGTGGTTGAAGGGAGTTATAAGCGTGGTATGGTACCAGGCTGGAACTTCGAGTCTGGGACTAGATATCTGCAGATTTCCGAGTGTACAGAGATACCACGTACGATTGAAATTGATTCAGATTATACTTTGAAAATATTCTCTGACAAAACCAAACTCCAATGTAAACATTGTAGTGACCTGCATTTCCCACGACAAAGGTGTGATAGTATGTCAAGAATCAATCAGACGTGCCGAAATTGTAAGAGTACCACTCACGGATCACGCGAGTGTACCGAGCCTCCAGTGTGTTACGCGTGCGGAAGCGATCAACACAAAATTAACCTATGTAACAATAGACTCAAGCCAGGACAATCATCAAGAACTAACGGGTTCTTTGGAAAATACTCACGACGAAAGGTGGACCAAGATGACAAAATCGACGAAAGTGATGACAAAAGTGATTGCAGTGATTCTGAAAGTGTCGACGAATTCATTCATGTTGATGAAAGTGGCAGCATCGATGTGGAACAAGATGTGAGTGACAAAGATGAGAATGACGTGGTGTATGATGTTGACGAAAATGATGAAGATTCGTGTGACACAGTGCTGCTTGGTGCGAGCAACTGTCACGGGCTTGAATTTAAAGACCAGCATATGAAGAAATTCAATTACTCTGGTGCCGACATGGGTAGTGTTGGTGAGCTCATTAAACTCGTAAAAAGGGACGAGTCTGTTATTCTAGATGAAGTCAAGCATGTAATTATCCATCTAGGAACAAACGATATTCTGCACAGTGCCTACGATTCCCATGCAGTTAGTGTAAAATTCGGCTTTGGAATACAGGAGCTGGAGGGAATTTTCACAAATGCAAGATTCACTGTTTGTAGTATCCCTCCCAGAAAGGGAAGGGGACGGAAAATTCAACTGTTCAATGAAGTTGCAGAACAAGTTAATTCTTACATTAAAGTTATGTGCGGGTTTAAAATCCCAAAATTGTCGTTCGTTGACAATTCGAAATTATTCACAAACAAGGAAGGTTTCGTAATACGAGCTCAATTTAAGGCCGATGAATCGTCAGGCTTACATCTGAGCCCCGACGGGAAAAGGGACCTTGCAATCGTAATCGAGAGCGCCAGCCGGAACGAGAGAAAGCGAGACCGAAGTGACCAAACGCCACCTAGTGCGAAAGGAAAGTCAGCTAAGGTGTGTGAATGAACTAATTATTGTTCGAGTGATGTCGTTTTGGAAAATATCGGGCCAATTCGCCCATGTGTTAATTGTTCATGTGACCAACAACCTACGAATGTTTATTGCTTATGTGTTCACGGGGTATTGACTAATATGTACCGCGCGCATGGTAGTGTTATCATTAACGGCAATTGCGAGCTGAATTGTACTGCCGTTACTGATTACTACTCCGATACATATGCGATAAATCATTTCAATTTAGCGAGTAATGTTTGCGTGCCTATATACAACGTTAAATGGTCAAATAACTATAGCGAATTGTTTGTAAATAAAATCATGCATGATAAACGTATGCGCTCAAATGTGAACTCATTTGAAATAAACTTTAACAAAAATGACCTACACAGATTGACTTGTGAGACCACGATTAATAGACCAGTGGAGATAAGCCAAGAGTCTCCGGGGTCAGAAAATGGAGTTATTTCCCATGGCGTCGATAGCCGACAGCCTGTTCATGGAGTAATCTCCCATGAACCAGAAATGCGGTTTCTGAATATTTTAACTTTGAATGTGTGTGGCCTAGAAAAAAGGTTGCAATATAAAGAATTTCATGATTTGATAACCCGTTACGACATCTTGTGTTTCTCAGAAACGAAATGCTTTTTAGAAGACCAAATAATTATACCTGGTTTTGAAATTTGTGTTGTAAAGGGAAAACATATTGGTAATGGTACACGATCGGGTGGCATCATGATAGCGGCAAAGAGTGATTTATTTCAGTACGTTGTTCCTTTAAAATCGGACAACTCTAATGTCGCATGGATACGCATTGATGCCAGTGATAAACAATCTTCACCGCTTCTTTTGGGGGCAGTCTACATACCCCCTGCAGGAACGCGATATGCTAATGATGATTGGAATTTGAAACTTGAAGATGATATAAGGAAATTCCAAATGAAAAATGATTTACTTCTTTTAATGGGGGATTTTAATTCACGAACAAACAATGTCAGTGACGTCAGCGCCGACAATGACACGGGAGACATGTACCATATTTTTGAAAATACTACTGTTTGTAAAACGGTTAATACATTTTTGTCGTCTATAGAAGATGAATATTATGATGATGAATGTAATGACGATGATTTTGATAAGACTTTTCAGGTCCCAAATCGAATATCACAAGACAAAGGTAAAGTGAACTCTTATGGTTATAAACTATTGGGTTTATGTAAATTTATGACATTATTCATTGTCAATGGGAGGTGTGGTGATGATAAATGTGGAAAATTTACGTCATCTGATCGCACGGTAATAGATTATGCACTAGGAACAAAACGCCTTTTGAGCAAAATAGAAAACTTCAAAGTCCACGATCATTGTTCTCTATTCTCCGATATACATGGAGCTATACACTTGGTGATAAAATTTAATTTCCCAAATCGATATATACGAAATAACTTCACCGACGAGAACTCCACTGTTGGTGAACAAATGATAAAAACGAAACGATGGGACCCACAAAAAGGGAGAATGTTACCCAGAAATATTAATTCCGACGACATTACGCTTATTCTTGGTGAACTTACTGATTTGGAAAACAATAGTTGTTTATCCCAAACAAATATTGATGATATATGCGGGCTTATAACGAGAGCTCTAAACACTGCGGCCGATCGTACATTGGGAACTTATAAACCTCAAAATAAAACGCGGGAAAATATTCGCAAAGACAAAGCCTGGTTTGATGGTGAGTGTCGAACACTGAGGAATCAATTTAACCATTCAAAGCGTGAGTACAATAAAACAAAATCTATTATAGATAAAGATATAATGAAACAACATTGCGCGATGTACAGAGGGGTTATGGATAGAAAAATTAAAGAAATGCGAGTAAAGCAAGTTTCAGAACTTCGAGATGCAGCTAAGTATTCAGGTAAGTCATTCTGGGACAGACTTGACAAAATGTGTTCCGACAGCCAGACCAAAAAATGCAGAGGAAACGTCACAATAGAACAATTCGAGGAGTACTTTAAGGATTTAAACATAAACGATTGTAATGATGAATCGGATATTTCCGACTATGTCGATATGGACTTTAACGAAAATCACGAGTCGCATCTAAATAGACCTATAACACAAGAAGAGATTTTTAGTGCTGTAAGCAAGCTCAAGAATGGTAAGGCAGTAGGGGCGGACCAAATTTTGAACGAATATATCAAAGAATCGGTCGGTGAAATGATGAGTATTTATGTCCGCTTTTTTAATCTCATTCTGAGTAGTGGGCATTTTCCGAAACAATGGGCTGTTGGGATGATAAAACCCATCTTCAAAGGATCCGGGGACCCAAATTTACCTGAATCATATAGAGGAATCACCCTTCTAAGTTGTTTTGCTAAACTGTTTACATCCGTTATTAATAATCGAATATCGTCGTTTGCAGAAGACAATGACCTAGTAGATAAAATTCAGACAGGTTTTCGTAAGGGTCACTCAACAGTAGATAATATATTTATTCTACATGCTCTAATAAACGTATACCTACAGAGCGGACGGAAGATTTATTGTACTTTTATTGATTTCCGCAAAGCATTTGATACTGTATGGAGAGATGCTCTATGGTTGAAACTTATGCAAGCAGATATAAACGGTAAGATACTACAGGTAATACGAAGCATGTACGACAATATAAAATTATGTGTGAAAAATAATAATTCGCAATCAGACTTCTTTATCAGCCAGATTGGTTTATTTCAAGGTGAACCAATGTCACCTCTTTTATTTTCTTTGTTTGTGAACGATATACAAAGTTTTCTGAGCGACTGTGCAATATCAAACTTGAACTATTTTGATGAGAAATACTTTGAACATATTGGCTGTTTTATAAATATATTGTGTTTATTATATGCAGATGATACCGTGATCCTCTCAGACTCGGAGGACAATATGCATCGTGCACTTTCAGCATTCGCTGACTATGCCGAGGCATGGAATCTGCAAGTTAATACAATGAAAACGAAAATGGTAATTTTTACAAACAAATGGTCAAAGAACTTACCAATATTCACTTATAGGGGCCAAGAAATACAAATTCTAAAAGAATTTAAATACCTCGGTATTAAATTATTTTACAATGGTAGATTCTGTCAATCGATTAAGCAGACCCAGAATACAGCAACGAGAGCAATGTATGGCCTTTTGAATAGAACAAGAAAGCTGCAGCTGCCTCTAGATATTATGTTTAAATTGTTTGACTCTATGATTATGCCGATTATGCTGTATGGTGGTGAAGTTTGGTGTTTCGAGAAAACTCAAATTTTGGAGACCATACATCTTAAATTCTGCAAAATTATCACAACAATGAAGTCTAGCACACCAAACTACATGGTATATGCAGAATTGGGGAGATACCCCGTAATGGTCGAAATTAAGTGCCGAGCAATATCATATTGGTCAAAACTAGTATCGCACGAAGGATCAGAATTAGCTAAAAATGTATTCCTTCTACTCAGGTATATCAATGATGGTGATGCCATACTACAAAACAAGATTAAATGGATTTCGTTTATCAAAGAAACTCTGCGAGAAGTAAATATGGAAAGTGCGTGGCAGAATCAGTCACCACTAAGCAAGACAGACATGAAACACATGAAAGCGAAATTAATAGAGCAACACGCATGTTGCCTCTTCGGCAATCTAAATATGTCTATTTCAAGCCGTGCCATATTTTATCGAAACATAAAGGATTCTGTCAGATTGAGCCGATTCTTAGTATATATGCCATCTCATCTAGCTACGTATTTACTGAAATTTAGAACAGCCAATCACAGACTACCGGTAGAGCAATGCAGATGGAATAAAAGTACATGTAAAGACACGAAATGCCCGTTATGTGGCGAAAATGTATGTGATGAATACCATTTTGTTATTTTGTGTACTGAACTCAACGATCTGCGAGAAACCTATATACCGAAGTATTACTGGGAAAAGCCTAACAGAAATAAATTCTACAGACTGCTGTCACTGCTTAACATAAGTATATTGAAAAGAGTGAGCATTTTCTTAAAATTAGCATTTATAAAGTTACCATGAAGCAAGTATTACATTATATTATATATAATGTAAATATTATATGAAACCATTTCAGAAAACATATTCCCAAATGTATTAGCATTATTTGTATTTATTATCAATATCATATAATATGATGAACTCATTTATTGATATATATGTATGTCGTGTATTGTTTGTATAATGTTGTGTACATAAGTTGTATGGCATGTTGCAACTTAGATGTTGACTTTGCTAATAAACAATAAACAATTCTAAACAAATAATCAATATAAAATTCTGAAATAAATACACAAACTTTCTGGCGCAACTAATTCCAAGCCAGATAAGAATGTATTGTTTTCAATACCGCACAAAGTCACACCCATAACTATTTGCAACTCTGTAGCTTTTGCTGCGGAGATTTGCATGGAAACCCCCATTCAGAATTGGTCACTTGGCCCCCTACTTAACAGGTGTAATGTCACGCCATTATTTAAATGACTTGCGATTGCTGAAGTTTGTGATTGTTGTTTTCGATGAATACTTCGCGTCTATTTGATCATGTGATAAAATGTATCTCAAACTCGTTCTATTTTATACGTAATTTATCAAATTCGTCCACTAAATTATATTTGAGCCTCGGTAAACCTCGGCTCAAATCAAATTTAGTGGACTCGGTTGATAAATTCCGTATAAAATAGAAACTCATGTGAGATCCTCTATATAGGTCACCTGTTTGACACCATCTGGGGTGGCCATTTTGGATATGTATGGAATGGGTATCCACCCTACAACACCCTTTATTTGACCAAATGTAGGACAATATTGTTTTCTTAAATTAACTAGCAGTTTTTGACTGGCCACGGGGCGGGACCAGGACACAATCTTTCCAAGTATTGGAAATTTCGAACCTTACACCCACCCCATGATAAGGTTGGAAAATTTCCAGATGATGGCCATTCCAGCCCAAAAGTTTGATAAAAACTAGGAAATTATGCAAATATTGGTCCGAAAACAATACCCCCCCCCCAATAAAATGTTTGCAAATCAAACTACAAGATCATTTTAAACCTATTGTTGGTTTGGAAATTACGACTAATGTTGTGTCAGGTATGAAATTTCCAACTGTTGAAAACCAAAGTTGGCACGTCCCTGTCCGTGTTCAATATTCGAAATACACGGGGTGAAATGACAACGAAAACTAAAACACATTCGCCAAGCCCGAGTAACAATTAATCAAAACAGATTTGCCTGTCGCAATGCTTCGGCGTCGACCGTGACGTATAACAGACACGATTTTTGCTCACACGAACTAATACCGTTTTCTTTCTGTGTGCATTTCTATATCAACCCGTTTACACTAGCTAGTCTTCGTGTAGATCTTTGTACAGTTCTATAGCAATGCAAATGCACCCTCAGGCCCGTTCCAAACGACGGATTTTTGTCGACTCGAATCTAATTGTATTAAATCCGTCGGTGATGCGTCTGCTGTCAATTTTGTTTCAGACGGACGCATCTTTGTCACGTCGAATCTAATACATCGGTCGATTTATTTAAAGGTGCACTCCATGTTACCTTCACAAAATGGTCACGCGTAGATATAGAGGCCTATATATACCGGTATATTATACATATATATACTAAAATACAGTATAAATTATGTATAAATATATGCGCGATTGCAGCGCGAATATATGTGCATATGTATATGAGGATGTATATAGTAAATATAGTTATATAATATAATATAATAGGCGCTACAAATAAATGTTATATCGTGCAACCAATTGCCATATATGTGTATATCATGCATGTAAATACAGGTATACAAGAATTATTATAAATAAGATACTACCCTTATAATAAGGAATACCGGAATATATGAATTATTATAAATAAGAGGTTACCACCCATATACCCCTCATAATAAGTAATGCCGGTATATACAGGTATATATGAATTATTATAAATAAGATCAGTGGTACCACCCCTACCCCTTATAATGAGGAATACCGGTATATATTAATTATATATTATAAATCATAGGCTACCACCTATATATCCTTTATAATAAGGAATATCGGTATCTATGAATTATTATAAATCATAGGCTACCATCCCTACCCCTCATAATAAGTAATACCGGTTTATATGAATTATTATAAATCTGAGGCTACCACCCCTACCCCTTATAATAAGGAATACCGGTATATATAAATTATTATAAATCATAGGCTACCACTCTGCCCCTTATAACAAGTAATACCTGCATATATGAATTATTATAAATATGAGGTTACCACCCCTTTACCCCTCATAATAAGTATTATCGGTATATATGAATGATTATAAATGCCCCTTATAATAAGTAATACAGGTAAATATTAATTATTATACATCAGAGACTACCACCCCTATTCCTTACAATAAGGAATATCGGTATATATGAATTATTATAAATCAGTTGCTACAACCCCTACCCCTTATACCGGTATATATGGATTATTCTAAAACATTGATAATATATCCATTATAAGATGTGAGTCAGTGACATGCCATGTTCGTTGAGGAATCAAACTACCAAAATAATTACAATTTGCACAATGTTACCTAAGCAATGCTTTTAGATATATCTTTCTTTATGACAAAGAGAGCGTGCGACAAATGACGGCATGTGGGTATTTCCTCAGATACGGGGAGCCCCCTCATTATTATACCATTATCATATCATTATCATATCATTTGCATTCGTTCTTCGGCAACTATCGGCTCTTCTCGTCACATGTATTAGATTCGAGTCGTCAAAAATCCGTCGTTTGAAACCAAGACGGATTTCAGACGCATCACCGACGAAGATTCGTCTGAATTGGACGGAGATTCGTCTGTGATGCGTCTGACACGGATCTAATTGTTTCAAACGTCGCATTTTTGACGCATTTAATACAATTGTGGGTCTGGTATTAGATTCGAGTCGACAAAAATCCGTCGTTTGGAACGGGCCTCAGGCACGCAATATGATTAAAACCTTTCCTGTGTTGCTTGTTTTCCAACGAATCGTCACCTCGTTACCTTGCCTGCAGTCTGGTCATCCGGTATGTGTTGATAGCGACGAACCAGTGAGTAGGCATCACGCAGGTTGGAACAACACAGCAACGGTGACGAATACCACATAATTTTACGCTGTAGTGAACTTAGAGAACTAAGAGAAAAGTTTCTTAAGTCATATTTCTATAAGAGGCCAAATGCATTGAAATTAGCCACACTTTTCAGAACCCACAGCGAGAAAACATCGAGAAAATTATCATTATTCATACGAAATGCGCTAAAAGTAGTATACAATCTGAGTCCTCTTGAGGCTTAATTCCTATATACAACCATTCAAAATCCATATCCATTAACCGAGCACGAAACCGATAACGCCGAACACAACAGTAAACCGATATATCTATCAGATAAATATAATTATATACATATCAAGACACTATTACTCTATGCAACTATATTATATCCACATGTACATCCATGCAACAATTATATTTGCATCGATTTTTGCAATATGTTTCTGTTATATCTATTTTGATGATCAGAATACTAATATATTGAATTTAATTATGGACAAACTTCGTTCTCACTGGCCTCACAGCGATAGAACGAGTTGAGACTTGAATTGAAATGAATTATGGTATAAAATCATAAATATATTCGGAATTCCAACATTTTCATTCCTGGATGTGCTCTCGCCGGTAGGATTCCTCACTTATGCATGTGGATGTGGAAGTCATCCTGTGTGTGTGTGGAACTCAAGTGTGACGAGAAACGTTTATTAGTTCATTGTCTCATATTTGTGTGTGTGTCATTTGTTCCATTTGATCAATACAAAATGTGGGTCGTGTAAAAGAACACATACCACGAGTTTCTTATGCGGGTGCGTGCAAGCCGATGTTATTTATAGTTGCGCGCTCATATACACCCGCATGTAATAGAAATATAATTGTCCAGTTTCATGTTAGACTATTCCATTGAGAGATATGTAGTTTGGTCAGGGAAGTGATCTCTAATGTGATCAAGCCAAATTCCATAATTATTTATACAGAATGTTATTACACACCCGTCAGTGCAAACAACGCGATGCCTCGATCGAACATAAATGCATACACATGGACAATATTATGAATGCGTACATTTAATTGTACATGTATTTACAATATGTTGTATATGATATCTTCATTAATTGGAGGAATAAACAATTCAACCATGCCAATGGGCCATATGTTAATAATACTAAGCCCCATATTTTGATTCGAACCAATGCTATTTTTCACTAACTTTGTTTGTCTACAATTTTTATCCCCCGAAAAAGTTTTTTTGGGGACTATTAAAATAGCCGGCGTTCGTCCTTCCATCGGGACTTCCAGGCGTTGTAGGCTATCGGATTGAAACCAAATTTGGTATGTAAGTTTATCAGCTCAAAATTACCCAAATCCAGTCCGAATATGGGTTCGGTCCGCCCATTTTTGCCGGGGTTATGACCCCTTTTCGACTTAGAATATGTCCGCCTTGCCGTCCGTTCTGAAAGTTTCCGGATAACTTTGTGAGTTTATGGGCTCAAAATAGGGGTCAAGTTCTAATATGGATTCGTTTCACCCATTTTTTGCGGAACGAAAGGGTCCTTGTCGACTTAGATTTATTTTGTTTTCCGGATGATAACTTTAGTTTCTGTAATTTTATTGTTTTTAAATTTGTATGTGGATTAATCACATTTAAAGGCACGTGCGGCCTTAATTGTCGAAAATATTCATATTTGTTCCAAACACCGTAAACAGAAAAACATTAAAACGCATACAGTTCCGTTCATATATACCATGACTATCGCGTAAACAGCATGTTATCATAAAGACCTACTATATTTTACCCAAGCAAGAGCCTGATTGTGTTACAGAAGACAGCACAATGCTACTGGCTAATCACACATAAATGGCATAAACGCTCTTTATTAGTTCCATATCAGGTATTCACCAACAAAGAACGCTCTTTATGTTTACCATCATAATATAAACAAACACCAGAAAAGTAACTTTTTATGCTTTTGTTTACATAACAATGGTCAAACATATGACCATAACATACTGTTTATGCGATATATCTTATTTGTATTCGGACAAAGTCTATCTACATTTTGATGTTCTTTCTGTTTGTGGCGGTTTTTGACGGGTGGATATATTTTCACAGGATACCCACCGCCAAGGCCAACCGTGTCTTTAAGATGCAGGTCAAGTTCGAACTTGGGTTTGGTCCGCCCATTTTTGCCGGAGTTATGGTCCTTGTCGACTTAAAATTTGGCAATTATTTTGGTTTCCGGATGATAACTTTACTTTTAGTTTTCTGATTCTTTTAAAATTCAACTGAATCTCGTGATATTTTGTACGTGGTTCAAATTTCAGAAGGCAAAGGCCAAGTTTGAATTTGGTCACGGTCCGATGAATTTTGACAGACATAACAAAACTATCCTTACTAAAAAGTCACCTTATCGCGGGACACGTGGTAGGTGACCTTTTATTATTTTTCTGAAAAAATCTACCATTTTTCGCTTTTTGAAACCGGTAAAAGTACGATAAAATATTCTATAAAATATATCCTCATGTTATAATCCAAAACTTTCCCCGTTCACTTGACCTTTGAAAAAAATATATAACACATTAATAATTCCTAAACCTCATTTTATAACAATAGTATGTTATTAAACCCACTCACCGATCTGTGGGGATTTTGGGAACAATATATTTCTTGGAAAGGTAGAGCTAACAGAGTTCGGAGATCCACGTAACTACTGTTTTGCGACGCCTCTGGTGGCCATCTTGAATTTTCTAAAGGGCCACCACAAAATAATAGCTACATGGTTTTCCAGTTTGGAACTACTCTTTGGACTTATAGACTCCAATAGATGATACTTATCAATTGAAAATTCATCAACTAATTAAGGTTGCGCGGACTTGAAACAGTTTTGTCTTACAATGCACCAACCAAGTGTCAAATCAACAGTAGCCCAGTGGATTAAGAACAAAATTGTGACCGGCCATGAAACTTGGTACAAATGTTCTTTAGACCAAGCACATTTGGGGGGGAGGGGGGGGGGGTTCTTTGTCTACCCGACGCTGGTAAGCAGTAAATATAGTTTCCATGCCAATACTTGATATCATCATTATTATATGTATGTCGGTAGTGCAAGTGAAGTCTGGTGATGATCAGATGGGGGAAGTCGTGTCGAAGGATTTAGTCACGCAAAGAGTACATAAAAGATGGCCGCTGGCGGCCATGTTCTTCAATGTAATTCGGGAAAAATTTGATGGTTCCCATCAAGAGGTCACATCGAAGATCCATATGAAGATTGGTGATGATCGGATGATGGATGTGGTCTGTAGGGTAGCCAAATAACTTATTCACGCAAAGAGTAAAATCCAAGATGTTCATGTTTTTCATCGAAAATTGTTCAAATTCGATAACTCCCATCTAGAGGCGATCCTAAACATACCTGTAAATTTTCAAAACAATTCTCGAATAAATGCGGGCTGCAGGGTGTGCCGATAGATTCAAATTTAAAATCCAAGATGGCTGCTGGTGGCCATGTGTTTTAACACATTTCGGGAAAAGTCGATGGCTTCCATCAAGAGGTCACCCGAAGATACATATGATGTTGGTGACGATCGGAGGAGATATGTAACGTGTAGGGTGTGCTAACGGAAAACGGACTGACGCACGTGGTATGGGTACACATAAAAATATACAGACATATCTCATATCTTCCTAGATCAGAAGAATTGCATCCCCTGAATATATAGCCAAGTCCCCACCACACGAGGAGACTATAATTTACCTTCTGCCTATACCATAGGAATATCCCACCACCCGTCCAGTCTAATTCATAACCAGCCAATTATTCCTCCCATAGAAATCCACTGCTGTCAACCAGCCAAGTCTATTAGGGATTTCACTCATACGTAAATCTTCTAATGCCTATAGCATTTATCATCTTCACATAGACGAGTATAGGTTGAGGGGAAACAATAGACAATACCCCGTATAAATACCGGTCAATAGCGTGACATAGCGTTTCAACGATATCAATAGCGACGCATTGCACAACGTGTAGCAACGACAATTAGCCGACCAGGTCCCAGGTCAGCCGACCAGCCGACCTAGACTTTAGTCTAATGAGGAAGCTGCTGCTCGTAATTACGCCACACAGTGGTGTACACTGGTGTAGAGTTTTTCATATTGTGTGGTCGATCGATAATCCACTGGGCGATTGTATTATGGTTATTTCGTACTTGAGCAGGGGGGGGGGGGGGTCGGAAAAAAATTTCAGGCACGTATGGCATTTTTTCCCTTTCGATAATTTTTTGTACCCACCCACCCCCACCGCCAAATTTTTTTCCATTGCCGGGGGAAATTCACTGTAAACAGCTGTATATGAATTTCTGTGCATACTATTTATCATGGATGTTAACATGGACATGTAAATAGGAATGAGTCATTTTGAGGTCATTCGGCCAAAAAAACATGGCTGCCAGCGGCCATCTTGGATTTCAAAATTTGCAACAAAATACAATACGATAACTGCCTGCAGTCAGTTTACAGTTAGAATTACATTATTTCTCTCATTCAAAGTGGTTTTGAAGCCCAACTCATTGCCAAAACACTAAAAAACAAGCAGGAAATATTTTTTTTAGTTGCGGAAAAAATTACTTGTTGGTGGCTTTGACCACCCACCCACCCCGGCATACGTGCCGGAATTTTTTTTTCCACCCCCCCCTGACTTGAGTATAAATCATACCGATAGTTACGATATTACGACAAAGATTAGCACATGTGTTTACGTCACCGGTGTAATTGTGGGGACATGTTTCTATTATGAAGGTTCGCTATCCCGAAGGTCCGCTATTCCGAAGGTTCTCTATTCCGAAGGATTTTGTTATTTTTAGGTTAATTCTATTTTCTAAAGTATTGAGACTAATTTGAGAGGGTTTATTTTCACAAAGATTCTTTTTATGCAGTGTGCGCTCACATCCGAACTGATCCTGCGCGCATACCCATTACAGATACATGAGGAAATAACTTAACTTAGAACATTAAATGTGATTTTGTTTTGTTTTCGCGGGTTTTCTTGTATACTACTGATGTGCAGTAAACCTGAATACACATACATAAATAGATAATGCGCAAACTATTTACATTTGCATAATTTGGATTTACAACTGCATTTTAAGTCTTGGAAGCTCTTTCGTTCAACCCAGAATTGAAATCTTCGAATGGTAGATAGAATCTTAACTTATCCGGGAGACCGTTTCAGAAGATACATGTAACATGTATATTCGGACTTACAACAGAAAGGGCAAAATCTTCATATGTAACCAAACTGCCTGTTTCTCCCTTAATGTAGTTTTCTGTGGATAATCTGAGAGCCGATATGCCAGGAACATAATGTAATAGTAAACTAGACCGATACATTGCGGCGCGGTCATTCATACATTTATAAGTCAGGATGAGAATTTTGAATTACTATTATTCGCGTTTCCAAATAAATTCACCATTTACAACAATAAATGTTCTCATAAACAATTTAAATCGATGCAGTATAAGGCTAACAGTTAATCTCTGCCCACTTACTCAGTCTTGCTTTGCTGCCCACCACATAGAAATAACGTTCCCATTTTAATCCATTAATTTCCCCAGAAGAATGTCGAATTACAACACAAAACAATATTATCGTGATAGAGAATAATGAAACATATTCACAGGGATTTAGAAATATTCCATTCGCGTATTCAATTCTTTATTCTCGTCGCCTTATAAATACAGGTACGGAGAAAATAATTTACAATATGTACATTATTTACAATAGCATGAGGACTCCAGGTGAACAATTTTCATTACTATATAATTTATGTACTATAATATCAATTACAATCAGTACATTTATATACACGCAAGTCGACCGGTCGCGGCTCATGCACGGCTAGTATAAATGTGAACATTTTTATACCGCCTTCTGGGGGGGGGGGGGGGGGGGGGGGGGGGGTAACGATATTTATCTAACTGAAACTTGTTTTATAATCAAATGGTGGGCGTATAATAAATAGATAGAACCGCATGAGTGTCTGGATTGTGACTAAATTATCGCACTCGATTTGTTGGCGGAGCGATACCTCGAGTACGGGACGCAGTCCCGTACGAGAGGTATCGCGTTCCGCCAACAAATCGAGTGCGATAATTCGTCAAAATCCAGACACTCATGCGGTTCTATTGTTATTACATATCTCCGTATCATAGTAAGTTGACTCACAATCGTATATCTCCGGTACAGAAATGTGAATTTAATTGAGTTTTAACGGCATTGTAGGGTTAACGCAACAATCAGACAGGGAGCCCGTCTATCCGCGAGTGACCTTGAACCATCTTTACTTGCGCCAGTCTATGCAAGTAATGTTTTCGGTCCGGATATCTGTTTATTTGTCTGTTTATCTGTCCTTCCGTGAATATGTTACGTCAAACCGGAAGTACATAATGTAAAGAATGCACATGCGCTAATATGAAACGGTTGCACCAATTAGAAATTAAATCCACGTATATACTTAAATTGCATTGTTATCTGGTTTTATTTTGGTAATAAATCGTTAAAAAATGAATATAGAAACATTTCTTTCTTGAAACCGAATAAGACGCCATGGCGTCACGACGCACATCAGGACGTCACAGGGCGCGCAAAACACCAGACATGATGATTGCGTCGATGTCCAGACAGCTGAGACTCGTATTACACGGGCAGGCTAAACTGGTCCATCTGCCAACAGCTTCGTGTTTTATTATTATAAATATATTATATATATATATACCCTGCATGGAAAATAAAAGTGAGCAATAGTACGGCCCATTAGAAGCCTATTTTGTGTAACTTGAACTCGGGAAATGAGTTGAGATCAAGTCTAAAATCGTGCGGAATCGTTTTTATTTTCGCAGAGACAGTGAGGTGCGAACATATTTCTGGAAACTTTCTTCGAAGTTCAAAACATTTCCGAAAGATCCTGGTGCATATTTATAAACCATGTCCGGCCAAACAGTCGATCGCATGGTTAAATTGAGAAACAATTACACTGAAAAATGTGAATGTGGAAACATGGATTATTAAAATGCCTTATTTATTAACTGGGAAAACAAGCTTTCTCATTCTCAACGCAATAGGCATTATGGTGATATGTTCCCGAAGACTGTAGATCAGTCGCTAATGGCATCTTCACAATTACACACGTTTAATCAAAGACTAACGTGTCTTTTATTTAATTGTGTCGGTATGTGCAATTGATTTTGATGTTTTTTTCCGCTGAAGTGCAATGGCATACACAAGTCATTCTAGTCAAACTAGTAATTTAACCCATTGGTATATGATATATAGCATCATCGGCAACCAATCGTCTTCACACCCTTGATGGGCGCAAGTATAGGCAGCTCAAGTGAGTGCATTCTAGTTAATGATGCGTTTGAAATTAAATTCTAATAGCTTTTCCAAAAATATAACCCAATCAGCGCGCTGCGATTTTGGCAAGTGGGTTCACCCTTGCGTTTAAAAATTAAAAATAGTAACGGCGAGAACCAGTCTAACAACACTGAATGAAATAGTTCCGTCGACAGATTGCACTAGTGCGATTCTGAGAATTACCACACGCCTGGAAACTCGTGCGACCATGCGAATTACGTTGATAGATATGTAATAAATATGTGTATCGGTTCAACAGTTGCATGACAGTTTCAATCCAAATAAAATTTCTCAAACCTGGGATTTTTGTCTGATTCAAAGAGGTTGTTGCAGTTGGAAATGTCAATGTGGACACAGAGACCCTCTATATATCTCTGGCTGAGGATAGTTTACATACATGTGTGCTAGTAGGCCATTTAATTGTGTTGTATAACTTTATAGTCATTTATAGTGTATTGTTTCATGTGCTTCGAGATATGTCTTGACATTATATCGATATTATGTATGCACACCATTAAACGACTGTTGAAACAAGTGATGTGCGTTCAATATATCGAACAGCTACGTCGTATACGCTCATGCAAATTTTCTGGAACTGCTTCGGATTCTGGTTTTAAATGGTCTCATTAACATTGTATAACCCCCTCCAATCGATGACGTTCTACAGACACATGCTGAGAGGTCTATATTGTTTTATAAAGACGTACCTTTGACCTATAAGTATGAGAGAAAATCCATGGCTCTTCAGGAAAACTTGATGACTATGAGTTATATGGCTAGCTTTACATCACAACATAGCCGGCAACCATGCAGATGTCCTGCATTATTATGTTATATCATGTATGCCAGGGGTATCAAACATAATTAGGACTGCTTCATTATGTTTATCTACATGCAAGTAACCGACGAGACGTACAATACCATCCCCATAGGATCCGTTTTGGACATATATCCAACCATATTTATATAACTGAACACCACATCTCTGTCATATATAGCCGGAGTTGATCCAAAAACTATAATGGGTGGACAAGACAGCCATTTACATCGGTATGTTCACTCTAGGGAGTTGTGTATGTAGTTTTCTATATCACACTTTCCCCCAAATGGGCAAGAAACTGGTTTACAAGACAAATATCTAAACCCATGTAATGAATATCCATGCTTTGTATTTAAAGATGCATAATACGAATTAACGCTCTAAAATTACTATTTCCTTGACTTCGGGGGTAAAACATATTTGATTCGAGTCGACGAACCCACCCATCAAAGCTCGATATCGATTTTTGAAATCTATAATTTTCACCACCGATACTTTTGAATGGCCCAGTAAAAAGTCGACGAGAGACGGTCTCGGACCAAATGGCGGATGAAGATGGATAACTCTAAAATCATGTGGCTTTTTTGTGTCAGATATTTGACAAGCCGGCAAAATTTCGTAGAACAAGATATTGATAAATAACAGGTTTTGGGGAATTTTATACTATATAGTTGACTGTACATGTGGTTAGAATTTTGTTTGGGCAATTAATATATTTTGATAACTAAAGCGGCATTTCAAAAAATGTTGTTGTTGTTGGAATCTGATGACGAAGGGACCATCGAATCGGATTGAGTACCTTTAAAGTATAATGTATGCCCTTTTGCCAATAAATCATCTTTCTCTAATATTTCCACACGTGTGTATTACAAGTTTACATAAACGCAAGTCGGGTGGTTCTTAATCGCAGAGCATTTGTATTGATAGTGTGAGAAGGTAAACTAATATTAACACAAATATACCAACTTAATAAAGCAGATACACACCAGATTATTATTTCCGATTATAGTACTTGGACCAGATCCAAATTCCGAAGTTCGGGGAAATCGATTTTATGTTTTATGATTCCAACATGACACCGTGCCATGACGTCTTCTATATATGGTTTGGTAACTAACGAAATTGGTCTAAATGAAACTAATATGTCTAAATCACATGTGAATTTTTCGGAAGTTGTCAAGTTGACAATTTGATTTTCATCTCACAGCCGGCATTATTATGTTATATCATAACATAATATAACCGCCGATTCCGCAATTTTACAATCTCCAGACAGTTGCTAACCGGAAGTCACGTGTCAATTTCACAAATAAACGTACACGCCACCGGAATTTGGCTCACCGCTATAGAAATATAGTAAAAATTATATGACGTCATCATTCACCTGCGTCTAAGGTATATAAGCATCAACGCGCGCTTGTGGTTGCTATTATAGTAGTTTATTATAATATGATAATTATATAAATAAATAAAAAACCACAAGTTTAGGCTGAAAGTTAGGCTGGAAGTATATACGGCCGGAGAATAAATTCTTAAATAATAATAATTCTTCTCTCTCATGCATCACCAGCATTCAATTTCCTAGTCACGTGTGAACGCGCCTAGCATCCATAGGCCAAATCGTTAGAATATCACTCATGCTCATCGTCGTCCAATTTCGCGCTCTCGTGCATGTGGAAGTGGCATTGGAGTTCCATTCAAAATGCCCTACGCTGTATGTAGCCATTAACAATAGATGTTTCTCGAATAAACTTTCCCAGGGTTGACCTCCAGCTATTGAGTAAAATCCCCGGTAATTATGATCAATTATAGGTGTTCATATAGATAAATATTAGCCTACATGACACACATTCGCAAAGCAATTATATTAAATTTATTAGATTCGTGACCAGATGAGAGGTTCCAAAACGTTTGGGATCGTACGACCTAAGTTATGCTCCAACCGATATTTTCATCACAATATGCACCCACAACCTATAGGGGTGTGTATTCCAGATCCAGTAAACCAAACTTTCGTCAAAATCATATAACGTTTTAGTAGTTAGTTCATGCTATGAAACCCTACTCTGATTACGCCCGTAGATATCATATTCCACCAATTCGAAAACTGAGGACTATTTGAAGTTCTGACTGGAAACTTCATAACATCAAAACATATTGCAGGCAATATACTTCCTGATTAAATTTCGGCGAACCTTGTGAGCCGATTTCGCTTTACATTACATTACATTACATGTACCGTATCATGCATAACACTTCCAACGGGTAATAGTCAGGTATATCGCGTTTGAGTTGCTTTTCTAACTCATCCAAACATATTTCTGAGTAGAAGCCATGGACCTATATTGGTCAAAATTGAACGAATGAAACCAATTACCATATTAAGCAGGCCACGCATGCATGTACGCACGTCAGCGTTGACATCATCGTGGAGTTGCTTCTGTTGTTCATTGAGACCATGCATATCATTGCACACGGTTATATAGCATACATATTACCGGTATTATATAAACCACTCTGAGTGCACAGACGCTGTACAATACTAGTTGCGATACTTACAGAAACCCCTATCTGCAGATACCAGTAATAGAATTACACATTGTTGAAAATGGTGTCCGCGTTTCAAGGAGGTTTTTCCCTTTCTATACTAAAACATTATATATAATACACGTTATATTTCCTGAATAATAATATGATTATATTATGATTATATTTCACATTGTTGTAAATTGTGTCGGCGTTTCAAGGAGGTTTTTCCCTTTCTATACTAAAACATTATATATACACGTTATATTTCCTGAATAATAATATGATTATATTATGATTATATTTCATACTATCATTATATTTCCTGAATAATCCCTCCAAATAAACAATAGACCAGTCCATATAGGCGTACTTTTACAACAGATGGAAGAATCCATTTGGTAAAGAGATTAACACATACATGTATACTCTATTAAAACCCCTCTCACCGATGGCCATTGCAAATTGTTCTTAAAAAACTAAACATTTTAAACTATAGCGTATACTCCTTTGAAAATCTAGAGAAATTTATTATAGCGCAATGGGGAAAATGTGCAATTTTGGAACTCTTCTTCGAAAACGAGATGCAGTGTTAAACATTTTGTGATTTTCAAGACACAAAATAAAACAATCGTTTGGTAGGAACGATTGTTTTTTGTTAACTGTGCATTTAACTCGGTATTGTATTGCATTAATGTACATGGTGCCGAGGTGATACTTTTTATACAACCCGTTTTAAAATAAATTTATAATAAATCAATTCCGTTGTGGTGGTCAAATTACGTCCCTAATTACTGTACAGTGTACATAGTACAATTAAATTGTGCTTTTATATCGATTGTCGTATGTAGGAAGATACAAGTGAACAATGAATGCTCTTTAAGGTTAGTCTCGGTGTCAATACAATCTTTGTTCCGTAGAATTTGTATGAATGCGATTTAAGTTCAATGGACACGAGTTAATACATCTGAACAATATTCAATGAGAATGATGCATCTGTTATCCCTATATGACAATACAACCATTGCCAGACGCGAATCGACTACGCGAGGCCGATAAACTTGATGTCGAATTTACTGCTCTAGGCTAATTTATACGAACCTCAAATAATATCTATGTTCGGCGCTCTAATATACCACAAACTAGTCAAGAGACAACTTAGTAATTGAAGACATGAAAACCATAGTCAGAAATGGTAACGCCCTCAAGATCATATTATTAGGCATATATATAAATTAT
The DNA here is from genome assembly GCA_032622095.1 of Siphonodentalium dalli. Classification (NCBI taxonomy): domain Eukaryota; kingdom Metazoa; phylum Mollusca; class Scaphopoda; order Gadilida; family Siphonodentaliidae; genus Siphonodentalium; species Siphonodentalium dalli. The sequence continues at coordinate 201,250,686 of CP136061.1, read as the reverse complement.
AATATAAAATAGATTGGTTTCAGAATTCCGTTAAAACAACTAATCCTTCAAAATATTACAATAACTACGGCAAAATATTATCACTGCAGTTTTCTCATTCCCCACACCAGAAAGCCTCTAAATGCGGAACAAAAATCTACTAATCTGATAGAATAAACACCCGACACTTCGCAATACATTTAGTCTATATTCCAACTGAGACATACATCATCAGCCATTGTTCACACCTAAATATCGAAAGCAATTAACTCGGTCATAAAAACTGCAACAATGAGACATTTTCTGAATAGTGTCCAACAAAAGCAACAACAAAATGTGTACGCAGATTGTTTTTAAGACACGTTTGCCTTATTCGCCACAAATGCAAAAAGAAACATCTAGCGTCACGCATATTTTAGTCATGCAAAACGTATTTTAAACGATAGCTATTCGAGACAAATTATTCATACGTTAATGCGACATCGCGACATCCTCAATGTAGAAGCAAGACACTGGATGGTCAATTTCACCATAAAAATGCACGAACGTGTGCGTACTAAGCGTGAGGGTGAAGGAGAAGATCCCTCGATCTTTTCGACCATCCTGGGCGCTTCGCGCCCTACTACAACTTCTAGTACTAAGCGTAAAAAACATCAAGTCACAAACTCGCACATGTACAAAACTCAAGGTATACCGGGTCCCTCTTTCTGGAGTATTGTACCACGAACCGGAGTCAACTTCTACTCTTGACCAACGACTTAACTGGGTACTGTACACTAAATCCGACTATATTGGGACCATCTCCTATTATACTCAACATCATATATACAACAACTGAATGAATTTGATCCATGCATGGATGAGTGCACAATACACCCATGCGCTCTATGAACGATGTAAACAACATGGTAATATAATGAAAATGAATTAATGACTCTATAGCCATAACCTCATTTTTATTAAAACCACCATGCTGTTGCATATATTCTGTTGAGTATAATAGCAGATGGTCCCATATTTAGTGTGCAGTCCCCCTATAAAGAACACGACATTGGGGAGTCCAACAAGAAAAAGAAGCACTAAGATGGCATAAAGTTGTAATGGCCATGTTACATGAATATATTACATCATCGACAGAGACCACCACACCACTCGTTTCGTCCGCAAAACAACCACACCAGAAGCGGAAAAGAAAAAGATATAGAAAATGTTAAAAATTATTGTAAAATGTCAAATTATTATGTTTCGTCTATTAATTAACACTTTCACGACTGGAGCTGCGCTCGTGCAGCATTAAATATCCTGTGCCAGAACATCCTCTTATACATACGAGTCTCCCATGGGGGAGACTCGCATATATGGGAGACTCGCATATATAAGATAATTCACTTTTTTAGGCCAATATATTCTCTTATATATGCGAGGCTACGATGGCAGCAGGGTTTTCGCAAAACTTCAGGAATTTCAGTCATGGAAGGGTTAAAGACAGACATATTAGGGCTGAGGGAGCGTCACATGGCTAGCCCATTCTTGATAGAATGAGCCCTTATTGGTAGAATGAAAGCGTATACGTATAGCAAAATTTATTATATAGATAATGAATGGCTTGGAGTTGACTATGCCAAAATAGTGGTCTGAGATGAGGAATTCCTCCTCGAGGACCACTCTTTTGGCATAGTCAACGACACGACATTCATTATTTATTATATTATATCGAACACTGGTGTCAATTCTCACACAACTTCTGTGTCTGATTTTGTCACAATTTTATTTACCATGAATTACGGAAATCGGTCTCAGATTCTACAATCTTTTGACAATGGCAGGGGAACATAACTATTTTATTAGTTACATCTATCATCACCTCTTCGTGATTCATGCATTTATTTCAATAAATATGTCACTAGCAAATACAAATTAGCAAAATTTTAGAAGTTATCTTGATTAGCCTAAATTAAAACGGAAAAGTAAGTTACAAATAACGTCCAGTGGCATTACAAAATTAGGACTAACCGCTTGCCAACTAAACGGACAAACTATTAAGTACATTGGATATCTATGATCAGACACATGCAAGCCTTGAAATAGTGTGTCTGTCATTTGCAGAATGAAGTCCCCAGAGGGTGAATTTAGTGATGCAACCCCGCATAGCGGGTTAGCATCACCAAATTCACCCTCTGTGGACCTCATTCTGCTGAGGTGTAAGGTGTCTTGGACACATGTAAGATCATTACACAACTTAGTCCGTGGGCCAAGCAAGATATTTTTCGAGTTGGTTGCACCCCCCTCCAACAAAAGTTTCTATATATCAAATTAAAGGTCATCATATGGCGCATCAGATTTTGCTTGTTGCCCGTTTCAGAAAGTGTCCCAAAATAGATTTTTCAGGGAAGAAAACTCTTACCCCTAAAATAAAATGAAACTTTTTTCGAGTACAATTGTCGGAGCATAAAAAAAATATTGCTGTTATAAACTTCACAATATATCGTTTATATTAATCAGAAATGATCATATAATGACACGAGATACAAAACTAGACCAATCTATGAGCTAGTTAGAAAATATTGCGATAAATATTTTGAAATGGCCAAAAATTACTTGGATTTTGAAAAATATTGTCACATATAAATGGCTATAACTTGTGAACCACATGGGCTATTGATCCGCAACATGGCTCCAAAATTGCCCCAATGACATATGAAAACGATTTTAATAATTGAATGCCAAGATTATTGCTGTGAAAATGTGATATGAGCGTAAACTTAACCCCACCCCCTAAAATATAACTTTATCAGAAAAACGAACTATGTAGTTAACATTTAGAATGCTGCTTGTGAAGTTGGTTTTAGAAGCATAAACTAAAACAGTGTAGAGAGTGATGAAGGGAATTATAAATAACGGTGTCTAAACGTGATCTAATTTTAACATTTGAAAAAAAATTGTGAAAAATGAGGATTTTTACTAATTTCAGTAAAATTTACAACATTGTGATTAAATTTTGATAAGCTACGGTATAACATCACAAGAACACTGGTCTAGAATTAGTAAGTTCATAAAACCTCATACGATCACCATTCTGGCAACTATTTCGTATATTTTTAAATTTTTACTTGAATGTTATGGAAAGATTATATATAATTATATATATTTCAACTGAACAAATATAACTACAAAGACTTATGAGTGAGACTTACGTTATACAGAACGGTATTTTCTAATTTGTGTCGCGCATGTCGGGACAGTGATCACAACTGACAATAGATACGGCATTACATGCGCTCCATATTGGACAATAAGTTTAGGATGGCATCCAAAACGGCCAACAAAATATAAATTTCTCACACTTTCCGTCACAAACGTGACTGAGTTCGTTATCCGGGGACAAGGGAATTGTTAATCATGAGGTCACTGTAACTGTAAACAAACAGAAGAACCCTACTATTATTTCACTTAATTTAAGCTAATGAGTAATTGATTGTCTTAATGACTATAGATATTCATTTATTGATTTATACTTGATAAAAGTCAATGTATATAAAGATTAAAACAATCATCACTAACATGTGCCTTTTGGATCAGTTTAGATAGGTAATATAAGGAAAGTGTATGCCCAAATTACCAGCCTCCAATGCCAAGTTGCCTATCGCTGATGTAAACATGTGTTCAGGTGAAATATTTTCTGTTAACGAAATTAGTTGTTACACAGAGGAGTTTTTGTCAACACAGAAATGGCTTTTGTAGTATATATTATTGTGTTGCCAAACAGTTTTCAAGGCATGCTACTACTTCCTGTTCTATATTTTGCGTATCTATTCCTTAAATGTTCTCTCACTCTGCTCATCCTATGAGTCGTAAAAATTTACACTATTTCGGTTATTGTAGACATTCTCGCATCGTTAGTCTGTGGTGAAACAAGATCATTTGTTACATTCACATGAATCTTTGCAGCCAAAGCTCAGTATTCACAGTAGATCGGGAGGAGGTATAATCCGTCTGGTTTGTAGAACTCAATCAAAGAGCGACCAGCCATGACTGCCTGGACATAGTACACCAGGCTGGGGAGTTAGTATGATGTGCCAATCACTGATATAGTTCGCACGAAGATGTGTTAATGTGATTTCTTAAGGAGTCTGTGTCTGCTGGTGGTAGATGTGTTCCAGTGTTCGGTTACACAACATAAGAACACGTGCGTTAATGGTCGAATTGACGACATTATGACTCACCATCATATAGCCCACATGACATGCAAACTCTTGGTAGGATGTATAGTATCATCGTCAACATTAATAGATAGCACAAATTGAAGCAAAAGTCGCATTACATTTGACTGCTTTTGACTACTAAGTCACAAGGCTGCATGTTATAGGTGTCTGTGAATGTCGTAGCATGTCAACGCGCGAATTAGAAGCAAGGTTTCATACACCTCTTTGACAATACTGTCCGCGATCTCGTTCACTGAAAAGACACATGACCTATCTTTGGTTTCAGTATGAAGACTTATCCTAGCTCCTATTCATCGAGAAACATAACATTCTAGTATTTCTACATGTACGTCAGGAGAATAAAAACAATAACTAGCGTCCGACCGTGCATACCTTTATCCGCTTCCTCGTGGTAACATACTAGCACGAGATTAGGAACTAACTCTAAGCAAACGTCGCCATTCACGGACTGTATCACTTGACCCCAATGACAGGCATATAATTCGGTGTTTTTTTAAACAGTATGTAGATTATGCACTTGACCATTCGCGAAAAAATAGAAAGCTGTCAAGGAGTCTTTGTTATCACCACCTGATAAATATTTGGCATTGTCTGGAACTGTGTCCTGGACACATCATATGTAAAGCCTTGCCTGAATACCGGGATTGTATTCTCGGGTCGCAGGAAAAAGATAGCATAATGACTTATTCTGAAAAAGAAGTGCAATGTATCATACTATGCAACAACTTCAACAATATACTAATAGCGATGATGCCCTACTTACATCCTGCCAAGATTTCTGTGTGCTTTATGTGACAAGCCGACATGTATTCAAGTCGATGAATTATGATAAATTTTCTCCTGTTGTAAAACGAGAACAATAACACAAATGCAGACTTCTTTAATAACCAACACGTTTTTTCGTGCAAACTATCAGGCAATTACTTGGCACAATAACTCACACCTATTCTGGAATGCCATGTCCTTATAACCCTATGTAATTTGGGCTCCATATATACTCCTCCGTTGTGTGGCATATATAACAATAGCCATGTATATATTGCAGGATATACATGTTTATGGTTATATGATAACAACAATAGGCAGTGTGACATGATGTGTCCCTAAAGTATATCCCTTTACCTATATGCCCGTTTGAGTGTCACGTAAATAATGTTATCCATTGAACGCAGAGCTGGAATAGTCAGCACCCAGATGCAAATGCATAAGATCGAATCTATAACCAATGATGAAGCAAGATTCAGGCGTAATCATGATCGGATAGTCCACTCTCAATGTCCCTTTCATGCCAGTCAGGTTCATAGCATAGATCAACACCATGCTACCATTATAATCGTTGTATTGTTGACAAATCCAAATGTTGACCCATAATATATACCCTCAAGCTGGGCAGAAACATAACAGCTAAATAGAGTAAACAAAATCCTAAAAGTCCTGAAGTACTGAACATTTTAACATGCAGTGTATCGGAGTGCCCCTGTTGGCCAGGTCCGTCCACAGGGCTAATGTATAATCAAGCGATAGGAGTTCTGCTTCTCCCTCAAAGTTGAAAATAGGTCTGGCTAAAATTACCCCGCACCAGAAGTATTGGTATAGAAATAATAGTTACCGTGTTGACATACAGTGTATCGGAGTGGCCCGGTCTGTCTCCAGCGCTAAAGTATAATCAAGCCATGTGAGTTCTGCTTCTCCTTCAAGGTTGAACATAGGTCTGGCTAATATTACCCCGCACCAGTTACCGTGAATGAGATATATGGGTGCATGGGATTATATGGGGATGGTTTTCCACGGCGGCCATCGGTGGTCGCTGTGTGAGGGGGTCGGAAGTCCTACACATCAACAACGCATCGATGGCACTTCATCCCTATCCATATGCAGTTATGGAACTACTGCGATCTGCAATTGGCTACAATGATTCATGCGAATTGTTGTTATTTGGACGCCGACACGTCAGGATGTACTGGTGTATGAAATGTGAGGAGATCTGCATGGAATACCGAAATAGTGCCAATTTTGACTTAACTGGCTACGCTGAGGATGAGCAGAGTTATGGGCATTTCCGTCAATCAATTACTCATCACAATAAATGAGTTGAGACATTAGATTAGAGTTCTGTAGTTTGTTGAGAAGCACCAGTGAATACAATTCTTAATGAACAATTTCCTTATCCCCATATGACGAATCCAGTTAAATTTGTGTCGGTAATTTGAAAATCTTCGATGCTGGTGGCCGTTTTGGACGCCATCTTAAAATAATTATCAAATATGAAGTGTCACAAAATGCGCCATCAAATAAGAAAATACCTCACTCATCAGCATTTGGTAGCCATATGTGACCAGTTGAAATATATATATATATAATCGGCTTTGTACAAAAATTCAAATAAAAATTGAAAAAATATGAAATAGTTGACAAAAAGTGATCATGTGAGGTTTTATGAATTTACAAATTCTGGACAAGTATCCTCGTGTGATTTTTCTATACCCCTATCAAACTTTTATCACAATGTTGTAAAATTTTGAGAAATTAGTAAAAATTACCATTTTTCACCATTTTCCCCCAAATTTTCATCTTATAACACGTTCGAACAAGGTTGTTTATAATTCCCCTTCATTAATCTCGACACTGTTTCATTTCATGCCCCTAAAGCCTTCTTTGCATGCGGCATTCAAAGTGTAAACTCTACTATACATTTTTATGAGAAAATTATATTTTAGGGGGTAGGGTTAAGTTTATGCCCATGGCGCATTTTCAAAGAGATATAATTGGCATTCCATCATTCAAGTTGTTTTGCTAGGATTTGGATCAATCTTTGAGATATGTTGCGCGTCAATAGCCCATGTGATTTACAAGTTATAGCCAGTTATATGTGACACTATTTTTCAAAATCCAAGCAATTTTTCGCAATTTCAAAATATGTTTCGGAATTTTTTCAAACTAGCTTATACACCGGTCCAGTGTTGTATCTCATGTTGTTTTATGGCAATCTATAATTAATATAAACGATGTATTGTTCACTTTATAACTGCAGTCATTGTTTTATACGCTGACACTTGTACTCGATGAAATTTTAATTTTATTTTAGGGGTAGGAGTTGTCTTCCCTGAAAAGTCTATTTTGGGACACATTCTGAAGCGGGCAACAAGCAAAATCGGATGCGTCATATAATGACCTTTAATTTGATATATCAAAACCTTTGTTGGAGGGGGGGGGGTGCAGCCAACTTCTAAACTAGAGCCTTTCTGAGAATTGGCACACGGACTATCTCCAATATATCTAATGATATACCGATATTGCAACAAGTATCGTACATGGTATATCTTCAGATTGGCTGTATCTTCAGGCGGCAACCCGATTGCGTGAAATGAGTTTGTTACTATAAATATAAAAAAATAATAGTACTGGGGTACTATCGTAAAATATTTTATCTCACGTGACTATCTAAGCCTTATCCACGCTTGTAATTGGTTGATTGGCATTCACTATTGTCGATAGTGTTGTCCGCGAAGCCATAGTGGGCCTCCTAATTTTAGCACACCCACTATCGCTTGGAAAATCAAGAAATCTATTTTTAGCATACCCACTATTCCGGGGAGGTAATTTGAAAGTCATCTCCACCTCGCTGCAAAAGTTCAACACTTTTTTATCCGAAATGTCTTTGTAATAGACAACTAGAGCACAATAAATGATCGTAAGCAATTTCTTTATGTTATTTGTGATGTTTTATCCATGTTTGGTGTGGCGATTTATCATGTTCCTTTCTCCGCTGATCACAATATCGGTTTGATATTTTTGTCTATTTCCTTAGTTCGCGCTACTAACTTTTCTGAACGAATCTTCAGTTTGTTTGGTGAAAAAAGTCATGGTTTGAACTGATGTCATTGTTTATTATTTCCACCTATAAGGGCGTTCTCTAGAATATTAATGACGTTTTATCCTGCGATAAAATCCCATAACACTAACTACATTACGTGAATATGTAAGTTCATTATGGCCCTAGGGCGCTAATGGGATATGCTTGTCGTTAGCACGAGATGGCCCGACACGTCACGTGACCAAACTGCCGATGAATTTTTCGGAATTTCTTTATTCTAATAAAGCTTATTAACGAAGAAATACCCGATTGCCATGTGTTACATAGGACACATACCTACCTAAATGGTATCCTAAGGTAAACACAGGTATATATTATTTCAATTTAAGCATTATTACGCGAGTTATTTGGTCTCAGATGCCGGTGATATTTTGCCTAATTTCGATGTATTTTCGTCACATGATTTTTGTTTTGATCACGTGATAATTGTTTGCACACAAACCAGACGATCCATGCGTATTTGTGTAAATTAAAAAAATGTCTCAATCAAGTGAATTAGACGAAAATCAACTAAATTTTCTTGAAAATAGTGCTAGATCGGATAGCACATCTCGATCGACAATTTACGGAGGGAGACGCTTCGAAGACTGGCTTGAAAAAAGAAGCAAAAGTTACATAATGATAGTGTGTGGAAATAATAGTAATAACATGATATTTTTCGGGCATTATGGTTTCTTAACGGCCCTCACGGAATGATTAACAGCCCTCGTGCCTATTAGCGGCCCTCGACTTCGTCTCGGGCCGCTTATAGGCCCTCTGGCTGTTAATCATTCCTATCGGGCCGTTAAGAAACCATAATGCCCTCAAAAATCATGTTATTGTTATAATAACAACACCAACAACAACGACGTCTGCTTTCCATTGTTAATAATTCCTGAGGAAGAAAATTTTAGATTTGCCCAACTAGAAGCCCGGCAATTTATTGAAGAAAATTTGACAAGCAAAATATAAAAAGAAACAACAAAACTTTGCATTGAAAATATTGAAATCGTTCTGTAATGAAAAGGAAATACATGGCAATATAGATGACTGTGAATTGTTTGACATTATGGGTCCTGGGACAGAAAGAAAAACGTTCGATAAAATATAATAAATATTGCACGGCTTGTCGGTGACTATGCCAAAATAGTGGTCCTCGGTGGAGGAATAGTCCCCTCGGACCACTATTTTGGCATAGTCACCTCCAAGTCGTGCAATATTTATATAATAGTATAGTAGTGTGTTCAGCCAATCAGAAAGCGAGAAAGTCAAGTGAGATATAATATACAGGTATAGTGGGTGATATGATAATGCGCTGGCTTTCAATGTATATATTGTTAGGCCAATGTATTCTCTCAAGTTATATATGCGAGGCTCCCATGGGAGACTCGCATATATAAGAGAATGCATTGACACAGCAGGATTTTCGCAAAACGTCAGGAATCTCCAGTCATTGAAGGGTTATGACAAACATATTAGGGCTGAAGGAGCATCACATGGCTAGCCTGTTCTTGATAGAACGAGCCCATTCTTGGTAGAATGAAAGCTTATATGTATAGCAAAATTTATACAGGTATATTGGGTGATGGGACAATAAGTGAGAAGCAACAATTCTCAACAAACTAGTATGCTATTTTATATGAATTTAATGTCTCAATTTCATTTGCAATACTATATTGTAGCACACAAAACCCCAGAAGAAGCATGCATATGAATTATTTTTATTTGTGAATATATATATCCACGTGAAACTTTGGCAAAATTGAGCACATGGTCAGCTTCGAAACAGGAAGTTGGTGATTTTTGGGAAATATACGCTGAGGTTTTTTTTGTTATCAACATTTTGAGTATTTCATTGGTTCTAAACACTACTCCACGTTCTTGGGATGAAATTTTCTAGAAAAAATATATTCGTACTCAAATTTGTAAACTGTGTAGACTTGTTACTTGTCACCTCATACATTATACCTTATAGTCCAGGCACATTAGGTTACACTAGTGCAAAAAATCCGGGAAAGCTGAATTTGTCAGGAATTAATAAGAAAATGTTTATGAACAACTTGGCAAAAGTCCCCTAGAATCCGAGTTGAGCTTTTTGAGATATCATGAATTTTCGTAATGGTGCAAATCTGACCAAATTCCATTAGACCATATACGAATGCAGTCACATGTAGGCTAATTTATGGATTCAATCTTCACACATACCCGTCCATCATGAAGCTGGTGTCGATATATATGGGTAATTGACATTAGAGCTTACTAACAGTCGATATTCCATAATTGTGATGATATTTATTGGCGAAGAGAGCATATAAATCGCATGGTAATTCAAATTTTTCCGAACAAAAGAGGGCGAGTAAAGATATTCAGACGACAATGATATGCCAACGATATGCCAAACGCGACAAGCATGAATATATTGTCTTATGCAGATGATACCACCTTAATGACTAGCGGGGATAACGGTACTCAAATTGAAAGCTATGTGAACAATGAACTACGTAATATATACACCTGGTGTTGCTGCAATAAGCTTTCTATAAACTCAGAAAAGAGCAATTATATGCTCATGCACCCGGAAAATAACGACACCAAATGGAGCACTATGAAAATTCTCTTAAATAACACAGAATTGAAACGTATTGGAAATCGTGAGCACGAAACCTCGACGAAATTTTTAGGCATTCACATAGATGAAAATCTATCATTTAAGAAACACATATCATCTGTCTGCTCCAAATTAGCGCACGCCATATATCATATAAACAAAGTCAAAAACTTTTTCCCAGGCAGCGCCCTTAAAACGTTATATTATGCCCTAATCCAAAGTCACTTGGTATATGGAATCCAGATAAGGGGCCATGTTCCCGAGGTAAAACGAGTTTTTTTACTACAAAAAAGAGCAATACGAATTGTGTGTAATAAAAAATACAGGAGCCATACCGAACCTTTGTTTAAAAAAGAGAATATCTTGAAAGTATACGACCTCCACAAAGTCCATACTACCCTATTCATGCATGACTGGTATTACAACCGCCTGCCTGAATCCTTTTCCCAAATGTTCACTAAACGTATTGCCGGACCGGATACTAGACAACAGCGCCCATTATTTCTCAAAACACCGAGAACTTCCTTTTCTGAACAGCTACCATTTCATGCATTCCCAACCTCATGGAACAACTTAGATAACACTATGACTAAAAATCAAAGTAGGCACGTATTCAAAAAACACATCACAGAGAAAACAATAAGCGCATATTCTAACGATATCAAATGCAAGAATCGAGGATGTCCAGACTGCCCCAAGAACGTACCCCGTTAAGTATACATATAACACGTTCAACGTCAATCTATACGAATCAGTAGTCCCTGTAACCTCATCCGCCAAACATACTACCCATCATCTGAATTTGAACCATATACACTCCATGGTATTGAACATCCATCGGGTAGTATCCATTTTCACACACTCTTAAACTAAGCCCTAAACTCATAAATTACATATACACAATATGTGCACGGCTCACCCAAGGCCATCTTATTATAAGTTATTACTTTCTATATTTACCATACTGGGGATGGCAGGAAGACAGTCTTGCCAGATTATGCCATCCCCCACAATATACGACAGAATTATCCATAATTGTTATCATTATTATGTGATATGTATGTGTATTGAAATAAAATATCCTATCCTAAAATATGAACCATTATATTAGAAGAGTGGTTAGTTCAGAACAGGAAAGTAATGAGATATATCGAACCATCACCATCCTTAAGATTTTATAGCCGGAAAATTAACACTACCTCCTAAAACGTACGCCATTGCTTTGAGTGTCTGAAGGGCAAAAATACCACATAATAGTCCTGGCGTTTGACGTAACAATTGTGCAAATGGTGATACCACTATGAAACTTGGCACATAGGTTCCTTATACACTATTAATCATTTTCAGATGTATAGACGTCGCGGCAGGTCATTCCTTGGCAACGGTTACTAGGCAACTATCCCACATCGAAGAAATACAAATATGACTGATATTATGGCAGTTTTAACAATCTAACCTACGTCATGCAGCATTTTTATGGTGAAAATAATATTAGTTGTTGTTCGAGTGCAACTGGCTGAAAAATTACCATAGTTCTTACTTACAGGGGTGGTAACGGTTGCTAGGGAATAGTTATTGTTAGTGTGGGTTCGACTTTAAAAATTACTATATATTTCTGGCAACGGTTGCTAGGGACATACCAGACATCGAAAAATGCACACATGGCTGATATTATGGTAGTTTTAACAAACTAAACTACGTCATGTTATATTTTTATATTGAAAACAATTATTATAATTGTTGTTAGTGTGAACATGGCAGTAAAGTTGCCGCATTCGTTACCTAACGGGTGTGTAATGGTTACTATGGACATACCCACCTTTGAAAACATACCATATGTATGAGTTTTCTGGTAATTTAACTGATATAACTGTTTCATAATATGGTATGAGTTTCGGGAAATTTCCATGATATAACTGTTTCATAATATGCCATAGTATACTTATATTGACAATAATGCACAACTAAAGGGTGCTGTGTTGTGTACTGATGCATTCTCGTGTGATTCTCGTGTGGCAAATTGGCATTGAGGTTTCATTGTTGCTAGGTAACCACCTACCATTGACAAATCTTCTTTAAACTGACAGACTATTCATGGTCATGAGTCATTTATTAGTCTATATGAGCTCGTACATGAGCGTGGCCTATATAGTTCAGACTGAGATACCATGAACTACCTTTTGGAACCGGTGACCAATACCCATTTACATGGGCAGCCATGGTCTCATTACCAACCCACAGTTACTAAGGAAGAGCATGCAATCCAATGACGTGTCTTAACAACTGTGTCCATGTCATAGAAAGGGCCGTGGACCGATTATATATACTATTTAGGGCTCGTTCTACTGATTTGCCGTATAGACCTGGGTACATGTCATGCGTTCATAGCTATAGACTCCTCTGTATTTGCACTACATGTGGTGTTCACATGGGTCCATAGCGTATGTGTGCCTGTGGTTATAACCTAGATAGTCATGTAACATGTACATTCATGGGATGGGTTCATGTCTTACATATAAATGTCTGGTAATACGGTCATAACTGTTGGATAAGGTCATAACTAAATCAGCCTGGATACATGGACTGTCAATAGTGGCCCGTCTCAATTTCCTACCTATATGAGCCTGGGTCCATATGGTGGTGCACACGGCCAATCGATAGGGACCTCCATCCTATAGGGCGTTGGTCGAATGGCTGAAAACGGACGTACGTATATGGTATTCATATAGAGACGTGGATCCATGCACATGCATTTTGGTACATGACTTACCCGTAGGCATGGAGTCCATGTGTCTCCTATATATGTGGATCAGTCCATTGTCTACCAGCATATCTGTGAATCTATGAAATGATTAATAACGCCGGTGTCGTAGCTTCTATTTAGGGACCCGTGTCCATGTCCTACATATAGGCACACGTATTACTACATACATCATTATAGTCACATGTGTATTAGCACTATTTAAACTTGCCTGTTTTTTTTTGGTGTAGATATATCACGTATAAGGGGTGGGTCCATATCCTACATATAGAAAGACACCTGCTTATGCCTGGGTGCAATGCAATATGGCATACACATATCGGCCTTTGTCCATGGCCTACACGTATGGGTATGTGTCCATGGCCAACCTACAGTGCCATATGTGTATGGGCTATTTATAAGGGCCCCCATCCTTAACTTTCGTATATGTGGCATCGGTCCAATATCTATATATTTTTTGTTTAAACATATTTTATTGTAATATAATATTACACAAGGGATCGGGGCACAAGTTTTAACAACTTAAGTCCGCCCCTCTCCCATATACATTTTAACAAATACAAAGTAGATGACGAACATAACATATATACAGGGTGATGTATGGTGTGGTTGTGATTGCTGTCAGTCCTATCCTGCTTTTGAAATTTCATCTGAGGTAGTCAACATTTGTAACGCAAAGGAGGATCTCGCCTATATTTGTTAGCGGAGGGGGCCTAATTAAAACGTTTCGTTGATGAAATGTATGAATAAACAAAATGGAAAAGAATTTCATTGCGTCGATTCGATTCTGATGATATCCCTGTGAGTAAGGAGGAAATGTTAGATATTATAAATTGGTGGGCTGCAATCTTATTGAAGAGTTCGCATCTTTCGGTAGCATACAGGGGGCACTCAAAGAAATAATGAAAGGCATCTTCGACTTCGTATCCACATGTGCATTTAGAGGTATCAGAGATAAAATTGTTGCACATATCTGATTTTAATTCACTACAATAGTTGCGAATTCTGCAGTGTAAAATGCTTAGTTTTCTTGGGCCATTAATAAAGAATTGGGGAGGTTTCGTGGGCGGGTCAATTAATTTCAAATTCATCTTAAATTCAGGAAGAGTACTTACATTTGTAATAGGCTTTGGTAGTTTATTCCAGGATAACGTACTTTTAGGTAAATAAGAGTTTCTGAAATGTTCTGTATGCGAACGGTATGAATAGAATTTGTCAGGTTCGCGCATATCATATCGATTACTGGCAACTTGTCTTGATCGGGGTGGCAACATGAGGGTGAGGTAATTGGGGACTTGGTTGTTTATTATTTTAAACATGGTGTGCAACTCGTGGAGTTCTCGTCGAATTTCAAGCCTTGACCATCCTACTTCGTCAAACAAGCGATTTATATCTACGGAACGCGTTAATCCTGTTACTATTCTTGCAGCATCCTTGTGTATGTCATCGAACTTTTTTAATAAGTAATCTGTTGCTGTGCCCCACACTACATCGGCATAGTCTATAATTGGTAATATATATGCTGTGTATATTTTTTCAAGCGACTTTCGGTCTAGGTCGTACTTCAGTCTTCTTAATTGTGAGAGACGAGATGTTGCTTTGTTTGCTATTGTATTTATATGAGTGTTCCAGTTTAGATTCGATTGTATTTCAAGTCCAAGATGTTTGTGTGAGTTTGTAAATAATACATTTTCTTGTTCGAATTTTAAATTCGGGGTCACGTTGTTATTTGTAAGGGAAAAGGAAATTGCCCTAGTTTTCGTTGGGTTAAATTTAACTAGCCATTTATTTGCCCAGTCTGCGACTCTTTCAAGGTCATCGTTCATGTTCTTGGTTAGGATATCGATGTCATAATGGGTAGTCATAAGGCAAGTATCGTCCGCGTACATTCTTGTGGTTGCATTAATGTGATCAGGGAGGTCGTTTATGTAAACTAAAAATAGGAAAGGGCCAATAATTGAGCCTTGAGGGACACCCGCTGGGATAACTTCAAAATTTGAGAAGGAGTTGTTCACTAAGACCCTTTGTTTGCGATTGAACAGATAATCTTTTAGCCATTCTAAGAGATTTCCAGAGACTCCATATTGTTCCAATTTATATAGCAGCCCCCTGTGCCATACTCTCTCGAATGCCTTTGATATATCAAAAAATACTGCACTTGTATAGAGGCTGTTGTCGAGACTATGGCACAGGTTGTGATATAGTTCTATTAACTGGTATGTTGTACTATGGCCAGGGAGGAAGCCAGACTGGTGATTATATAACAAATTATTTTCCGTGAAGTATGTCATAATATGTTGTATGACCACTTTTTCGAAGATTTTGCCTAATGTCGGAAGGAGAGATATTGGACGGTAATTTGCGGAATCGGCTGGGTCGCCTTTTTTGAAGATAGGGATGACGTTTGCCTTTTTCCAGGTCATTGGAAACTTACCAAGATCCAATGATTTTTTATAAATTATTAATAGGGGGATTGCGATATTTTCGGCAGTACTATGCAACATTTTTGGGCTGATGCTATCGTGACCATACGCCTTATTTAAATTTAATGATTTTATAGCGCACACGATACTTTGATATGTGATTGGGATTTCGGATAGTATGTTATTGGATCTACGAGGGAAATAAGGGAGATTTTTGGCATCGTCTTGTATAGTGGCATTAGAAATGAATCTTGCGTTGAGACACCTAGCTTTTTCATAATCATCGGTTGCATATGATTTCCCTTCCATTGATACGTTGCCATTGGGGCTATACAGAGGTGGGGTATTCGTAGATTTCTTTTTGTTAAGTAGATAATTCATAATATGCCAGAAATCGCGGGGAGTGGGGGTTTCATTTATTTTCTCCTCAAGTTTAGTTTCGAATTGCGATTTTGCATACTTTTTCATGTTGTTAACTTTATTTCTAATATCCTTGTATTTTCTCCAAGTGTGCTCTGAATTTCGTTTGAGTGCTATTGATCTGAGTCTATCGCGACGTCGTATTTCTCTCCGTATGTCGGAATTAAACCAGAATTTGTCCTTTGTCCTTATCGTCACTGTCATTTTGGGGATTGATTGTTCCATTATTTTAATAAATCTCTCGGTAAATAAGCTTACTGCATCGTTTATGTCATTTACTGGTTGCAGCAATTCATGCCATTTGCTCTCATTTATTAAGATATTAGCTTTTTGAAAATCTGCATTTTTATAGTTCCAGATAGTTCTTGTGAAAGAGGTCGCATGCAATTGATCAAATGAAATTGTCGCGTAAACAGCGTAATGATCAGACAATTCAAGATTTAGAACGTCAGCGTCCCGGACACTCAAGTTATTACTCACGATTATAGGATCGAGTAGGGTGCTGGTTCTAGTGGTAACTCTAGTTGGGGTTTTTATTACGTCCTTAAGTGTATAGAAATCAATAATATTTTTGAGTTTGGAAGTGGGGCATAGTAGATTGGAGTTAAAATCTCCAAGTAGAATTATATTTTGGGAGACATCTAGTGCCTTAGATATGGACAAATCTAGCAGATCCCAATAGTTCGATCGGCAATATTGATCTGATCGATACGATAAGCATAGCAAAATATGTTGTGATTTTGAGACAATGTCAAACCATAGCATTGAAGAAGTATCGGTTTCTAAATCGTTTCTCCTTTTGAAGACCAGATGAGAGGAGACGTATACGCATAGTCCACCGCCGTAGGAATCTCGATCAAGTCGGATAGGGGGACTGAAATTATCAATCTCTAGTCTATCGGAGGGGTAAGAGGGGTCAAGGTGAGTTTCGGTGAAACATAGGATATCGAAGTCATTTATCATATCGGCTATCTTTTCCAGTTTATGTCTTATGCTCCGTACATTATAATGGAATACTGTTAATGTGTTGCCTTCGTGTACAGTTTTATGGCTTGGGCTGGGCCCTGGGTTGCTGTGTACCGATCCGGAGCATAACAAAAGCATTGATATGACCAGAAGAATTAGAGGGAGATTTATTCTTAATCCTTGAGGTATCTTATAAATTCTATGGGTTTTCGTACTTAATGGTGAGTGGCGAGTAGAAAGCCTCCCTGAATTGAATACGCCAGTCGCGATGCGGTGCTGCAGTGGCGATATTCCCATTTAGGTTGGAAAAAGGAACAGTTTCGGCGGCACCGGAGCGAGACTGGCGTACATTGGATACAAATATTTAAATATGTCGTGTTGGAGCGGATGGGAGGATGACAGCGCAAAGTGGAAAATGTGATTGTCGGATATCAGTATCGGCCTATTGTTGATAGAAAACATGATGAAAACATGAACAAACATGAGAGAAACATGAGAATAATAACTGTACATAATAATGGTGTGAATTATGAGGTGAAGATGTATCAATAACATGTGAAGTATGCATAGACCGGGTCGAGTATTTCGTTTTGGAACGGGAAGGAGAAAGTTATTGTGTCGCTTTGGGTCTCGTATTTTGAAAGATCGAGGCCTATAATTGAGCTTCATATGCTGAGCCATTGATATATAAAATGCGATGTACAGAGGCGGCCGAGTATGGCAGAATACATTAATATCTATATATAGGTTGGTCTGTCATAAAACTGTCTCATATGTTCATACCATATATAGGTTCCTGAATCCATGGTGCACTAATCTATTGTGCATCGGACTTGGTCTATGGTATCTTAGTACATGGTATATTTGTGGGCACTTGGGTATTTGCACCATGTAACAGTGTAATGGTCATGGTCATAGATACCATACATGTATGGTTATATGAAGAGGCCTGGTTCATGGACTATACATATACTACGTCCATAGTCTATATGTATGGACATGGGTCCTATGACTATATATGTGCCTGGGTTCCT
This sequence comes from Siphonodentalium dalli, assembly GCA_032622095.1. Taxonomy (NCBI): domain Eukaryota; kingdom Metazoa; phylum Mollusca; class Scaphopoda; order Gadilida; family Siphonodentaliidae; genus Siphonodentalium; species Siphonodentalium dalli. The sequence goes on along the minus strand of CP136061.1, from coordinate 201,232,419 downwards.
AACCTAACTATTGTAGGCTAGGGACATGGCTAACCTATTGGTGGCTGACCCTAACTATGTTCTTCATATATAGTAGAGCGGGTCCGTGACTTACATTATATAACTAGCTGTGTGGGTCTATGGCTTATATAACTATTATGGCCATGCCTCATATTAAATATAAGCAACAACTTTTCAACTCTCACTTTGAATTCCCGATATCTAAACTGATGGAGCATAACGGATAATTATACCCATATTCTGGTTAGGCTCACACTAACAACATTTATAATTGTTTTCACCATAAAAATGCTAATACTACCATAATATCAGTCATATGTGCATTTTTGTATTTCGGGTATGACCCTGGCAACAGTTACCACTTATCTAAGTAAGAATTATACGGTATTTTTCCAGCCAGCTCAACGCTAACAACAACTTTTCTAATTGTTTTCAACATAAAAGTGCTTTTAGGTGTAGTTTAGTTTGTTAAAGCTACCATAATATCAGTCATATGTGCATTTTTAAATTGTGTGTGTATCCCTAGCAACTGCCACCCCTTGTAAGTAAGAAATATGGTAATTTGTCAGTCAGGTCAAAACTGACAACAAATATGTTCACCATAAACATGCTACACGACGTAGTTTAGTTTGTTAGAACACATATAATATCAGTCATATGCATTAATAAGCTGCCGGGTAGTTGTCTAGCAACCGTTGCTAAGAAGAGCCTGTATCATATGTCGCCACATGTGAAAATGAGCAGTAGCGTATAAGGAACATATGTGTCAAGTTTAATGCTTTTATCGCCCTTTTCACAGTTGGTGTGTTTTCTACAACAAGCACTTGGATTAGCGGAAGAGCAAAATGTGACGAGAGCCATATATATATATATATATTTGGAAATATATATATATACTAGAAGGTGACCCGACTTCGTCCGGGCTTTGACCTTGAATTGTCTATTTTGAAGGCCAAGGTCAAGTGGGGTCACGATTTGACCCGTCCGAAACACTGCCCGAACAAAAGTACCCGACAAAAGTACCCGTCGAAATCCACCCGGTTTTACCCGATTTGACCTTGAATTGATTATTTTGAAGGTCAAGGTCAGGTCGGGGTCACGATTTGACCCGTCCAAAACACCCAGTGGACAAAAGTAACCCTGTGTATAAATTTCGTCGAAATGCCATCAAAATTGGCGATTTGACCTTGAATTGACCCTATTTCAAGGTTAGGGTCACGTCGCACAGGCAAATGAATATGCTTATGGGACTCCCCATACGAAAGTACCCCCACATACCAAGTTTCATCGAAATCCCGTGATATTCGGGCGTTTGACCTTGAAATTACCCGATTTCAAGGCCAAGGTCACGTCGCACGGGCAAATTAATATGCGTTTGAGACTCCCCATACGAAAGTACCCCCACATACCAAGTTTCATCGAAATCCCGTGATATTCGGGCGTTTGACCTTGAAATTACCCGATTTCAAGGTCAAGGTCACGACGCACGGGTAAATGAATAGGCCCATGTCACTCCCCAGCTGAAAATACCCACACATACCAAGTTTCATCGAAATTGGCTCGGCCGTTTTTGAGTCCATCGATTACAGACAGACAGACACACAGACACACACACACAGATCTTCCAAAATATATAATAGCCGTGTATGACTTGAACCAGGCGCGATCCAAAACATGAAACGCCGCCCTGTGGCTTCAAACTCTATCAAACATAAAACTTATGTTTATGTAGATCGAAACATTTCGTGCATGTTTATAGTTGGCTGGTTTATGATATATCGTCAATAAACATTTACTTGCGCAGTTGAGTCACTTAGATATTTAAAAGGCATGCATTGTGCGTGTATAGAAATAGCTCCGTTTTCATTTCTTTTTGTGCGACTTGGCTTGTTCAATTAAGTACAGTGGATGGCAATGTAACTTATTGTGTAAGGTAGTGTGGCCCGTCGCGCGTGCACAAGTAACAGTATACACGGTACGTTAATTTCCCGGGTGGTTTAAGTATCAAATTAAACCTATAGTTTTTTTTTGTCAACTTCCTGCAATCCAAAAAAGGTCGATAATGTGTATACTACGTTTACTCAGATTCTAAATTATATTCTCCAAAAGAAATATTGAAATAATGTTTTGCCTCCAATGTACAGTGTTCGCGCTGGACCAGAAATACATTGTATAGTTGGGGCATTCTTAATATTGTCTGGCCATGCATTTGAAACAACCTTGATCCATCCATTATTGTTTTGAGCAATGGAAATCGGAATACAAGTAAAATGGATGTAATATATAGAGAATACCTACAGTGTTTTGTTTGAATACCGGAATCATCTCATTCGTGTCTGGAAAGAAATATCGAATGTTCACAAGCGGCTGCAAGCCGCGAGAGAAAATTCGATATATCTTTCTAGACACGAATGAGATGCTTCAGGTATTCAAACAAAACACTGTATGTGTTCTTTTTATTATATGCATGCGCCTTATTGAGGTTCAACGTTACTCAATTATGGGGCAATATCACTTTGAATAGTACAACAAAGTGAACCGAAATGAACTACATGTAACGGGATGATCGGTATTGGCGCTCGCGTAAACCACCGACAAGCTGCAGTGAAATACCAAGGCTACAGTTAAATAACCAAAGCTACAGTGAAATAACGAACTCGTATTTCGCTGCATGGCTTCTATGAGATACATATGACGACCCACGTTTCGGTATTTTCCGCTATTTTATAGGCAAGCATATAATACATTTTGGTACGATATTCTGAAAGAGTTTTCCGTATATTATAGTATTGTGTATCGCATTGAAGACCAGCAACTATATCTCAATACCTCGGAGTGGAGCGAGTACGCCAGCCTGTTTCAAAGACACGCGCCAATAATGCACACAGTGGTTTTCTTTATACATGTTTCTTGATAACGTATTTCATAGTAGGTGATGGTCCCTTCTCGAGATTATATATATGGTATATGCTAATATTATGAGACGATTTCGCGACTAACAAGAATTCATTATACGGGAAATTCCATGATGCAAAGCGAAATCGAGTCACAAAACTAGTCTAAATCATGCAACCTCCAGCTGGGAAATTCAAATACTGTGAAATACATTATTAACACTTTCATGATTGGAGCAGCGCTGGCGCAACATTAAAGACCCTTTGCCCATGCATTCTCTTATATATGCGAATCAGAGGTCGCCTCGCATATAGAACAGAATGCATTGGCCTAACTAATTTTTATCATTTTATTTTATAATTTTTTTTTACATTCTTTAACAATTTTTATTATATATTTTGTTTTACATTCTTTATTTTTATCATTTTTTCTTATATTCTATAACAATTTTATCATCTTTTTATAATTTTTTTATTACATTCCTTAACAATTTTATCATTTCCTATCATTTTTTCTTACATTCTTTATCAACTTTCATCATTATTTCTTACATTTTTTAACAATTTTTTATAATTTTTTTCATTTGTTCTTAGATTCTTTAACAATTATAAAAAATAATATAAAATCTTTATATATTGGAGAATGCATTGGCACATGGGTTTCGCAAAAATTCAAGAAGCTCCAGTCACGAAAGGGTTAACAATAGGACATAGATTACCTGCGTTATTTTGGTTAATGATATAAAGTTCCCCGTCACAATTTCAAAAAAGTTCCCTGGTTTTCAATTGGTGGACTATGATATCTATGGGGGTAGCCAGGTCGGCAGAGATTCATGGTATGAGTAACCTTTTCAGTGCTGTGTATGTCAGTTCACGGTCATATTCCTGTTTCAACCACTACGGCGTGGTGCACGGTTAAAGGGGGACTGTACACTAAATCCGACCATTTATGGGACCATTTTATATTATACTTAACAGAATAATTGCAACAAATGAATTCATTTGAGCCATGGATGAGTGTAAATTACACTCATTTAATTTATGATCAATGTAAAACAACATGGTCATTATAATGAAAATGAGTTTATGGCTCGAGTCACAAAAAATCATTTTCATTATAATTACCATGTTGTTTACATCGTCCATAAAGCTAGCACACGAGTGTAGGTTACACTCATCCATGGCTCAAATGCATTTATGTCGTGCAAATATTCTGTTGAATATAGTAGGAGATGGTCCCGTAAAATGGCCGGATTTAGCTTACAGTCCCCCTTTAAGATGATTATTTAAATGGAGGGACTCAAGGCCTTCGAAGTGGGTTCTTATTTTCGTTATACATGTAAATAACTGTCCAAACCATTTTTATGTAAATACTAATGTTACAGCGGCAATACCAATTAGTCCAATTAGTCCAACGAGATACCAAAGTTTAATACAAATTTTGACGGTAAACATTGGAAAAGGTCAAAACCATTGGAAAATATTCTGAAAATCATATTCAGACTAAATAATGTCCTCATAGTTGTGAACATCCACACTCAAATTTGGTTGAGATCCCAGCCCAACTGTTGAAGTTACGACATGAACAGACACCAGACGGACCAAAAAGCCACTATTTCCAGATAAACAAAGATGAATAACTCTAGAATGGAAAATCCGAACAAAACGATGGAAACCTCTATTTAATGTCCTCATAGTAGTGAACATCAATACCTAATTTCATTGAGATCCGAGCACTACTGTTCAAGTTATGACATGAACAGACATCGGGGGGACGTACGGACGGATAGACGGACGGACGGATAGACGGACGACGAACCCATGGCAATAGCTCAAACTTGACTTCGTCAAGTTGAGTTTAAAATGCATGGCTGGTTTTCAATACAGCAGCCAATGTCATTTATTTTATCACAAAATGTCAGATTGATTTAATTTGTATCATTTTAAGATTTCTTTCCGGAAAACGAATTTTCAACCAGTGTTTCGACCAAAAATGGCCCTCAAAATGTTGCCACGTCGATGATTTGTTGTATAATATAATTTCCATATGGCTAATGTGATGCTGAAAAGATATAAATCGTTCCCAACTTGTTCTACGCCAGAACGGGATCAAGTCACAATTTTCTACATGATCCGCTCTACTAAAGGGGACTCAGTGCATTTGCATTGGGTAGATACATGCATAAAAATTCATAAACATCTGTAAAACCATCAGATTCAGATTAATTTATTCTCAAATCACCATAGACATTGGTATAATTGAGTGTATATATACATGCACATAAATCAATTCAGTATGTATATGAATAGAACACATTCGTGGGTAGGTTGTATATATTTAACTGTTATTATCTCCACACCTATGTATGATATAAATAAATAAGAAATAAACTGATTGCTTGGTGTAAGTGCATGTAGTACGTGATAATGCAGATGTAACACACTTCCACGCGTTACCATTGGCATACTGTATATATATATGGGTGTCTTTTGAATATAGACACTATATATATATATATAATTGGCAAACATAGGGGTGGAACCTGGGTCGGGGTTTTATGGGAGTTATGCATATATAACGTGCGAGTCAATCTTCCGTATATTGGGGAGGGTGGGGTGTCACATTTAACGGATGAGAGGGCGGGGCATGTTACTTCACTTAATATATGTATCGACCCAATTGATACTCGGAGGACATTGCGAAGTATAATTTGGGGCCCCAATCCGCTTTTACTTTAACCCTTTGGTGCCTGAATACTCAATTGTGAGTAGTCCCCTTATAGCATATGTGAATCCTAATTATATGTTCATCTGTCTGTCGTCTACTTATATTTCTTTAACATCCCTCCAAATGAATAATAAGTCATTCCAATCTATACTTTTATAACCGATGGGATAATCCATTTAGTAAAGTTAACATAACAGCACAAGCAAGCGTTTATTTGACATATTTATATTAATCATATACTTAAAATTTGGGTTTGTTTGTGCATTACAAAGGGCGTTTATATTGCATTTAAAATATTAGTCAAGCGATACGATAGTGGGACAATCTGACCTTGGTGCAAATATTTTAGCAGCCCAAAAAGAACACGATGAATCACGCTATATAGATATACATGTAATCTGATACGAAATTACCCATATATTGGTTGTAACCGTTGTATATTCTAATCGGAATCGCTATCACCCAGCGTGATTGGTTCATACTTCTTTATCTCAGAAGAGGCCAAACTCTGCAGAGAGTATTCGCTCAAGTCATTTGTCCTCCCATCCAGATAGAAACGACTTATGATAACACCAATCACAAGAATGAGTCCGAACACAACCAAGACATGCCAGACAAATATGGACGCGGTCAGCAGTAGAGATTCGTGATCGTAAAGATCCATTGTGGGTTGCCAATCATTCCCCGGACTGTAGAGTATGAACGCAACTTGCCAAAACCACGTCCCTTGAAGCAAAGTCAGGTATGGTCGCAGCAAAGCAACCAATCCACTGTGTCTATAGTTCATCTCAATCATGGTTGCTATTGACGTTGCCATGGATGCATACACTATCAACGTGTGTAGTTGTGCAGCAACCGGTGGGTGTTGTTCCAGATGGAACATGAACAGGAGTCCCTCACACAAGAATGCTAAGCTCAAAGTCATGTAATCTAACCGCGGTGGAATCGGAAGAACGAAATACGTCATTAGGTCAACTATACCGTTTACACCAAAACATGCGTACATTGTTAGGTGTTGTAAATCGGCCATGTATGTAAATGTCCCGTCTACCATCCCACTGTTAAATTCTACAATTATTCCGACGACGGCTGCAATAATTTTCACAACAGATTCTATTGGAAAATCGTCCTTTCGAATGCATACAAGTGCGCATGCGTATGACGCCGAAGACGTGAAGGTCGATCTTCGATACGTTGCGTTCCAGAATCTTCTAAATACGTTAATGGTCCACCATAAGGCGAACGCCATAAAAATGGTACCTGGTAGGGCATGTCCTTGGAAGCATCCCGTAACTGAAGTTCCGTTTCTTTGGTCCTTAAAATATGAACATGTAATAGTTTTATCATGAAATATTAACAAACATTTATTATCTATTATTTAATATTAATACTCGAATTTGTCTCTAAAGTGTCTTAGCACTTCTATAACTGTGGATAATTGTAGTGTATCGTCGTTTCAGCCGCTATGCCAGTTACCGACGTTGTCAGTTTTGCGGGTGGGAGAAAGGCCGGATCGAGGGTTAATTTAAACGGAAAGTCACTTATCTGCTCAAAGAAATGAGCGACATCCGAAACGAGAATGACAAACTTCCCCAAAGCGGGATTCGAATCAGCTCTTAGTGCCTATTGTACCATGCACCTTATCGACAAAGCGCCATGTTGACCACCATCTTTCTTTTGTCCAGATATATCAAATTCCCCAAGGCTGATGGCGGATCAGACCCCATTCAGGTCACCAGATTCGGCCGAGAAAAAAAACTGTATACGATAATACAGGCATTGGTTGGTCGGCGAGCGGCTTATATGAAATTACTGACCTCTCAGATAAAATGACTGAAAGAAATATTAAAAACTAGACAATAGCATTTGAACTATAACTTAAATTTTCAATAGAAGCGAAGTGCCAACCAATGCATACAAAGAAGAGACATGTATGGTACCTACATTAATGTATTATAATAGCCACACAGTGAACTTACCGTACTGTAACTCAAAACAATTTTAATTCTAAAGCATAAAAGCGCCATTGAAAACAAGCTGTTTTCGCATATTTCATACACTCAAGCACTGGCCCGATGAAATGCCAGAGAATTCGACTGTTGTACATATGCTGTGTTGCACATTTCGATGTTACGAAATGTGTGATATTCGATTAATGTACTGTATATGTCAACAGCACCGGCAAATGTCACGATTGATTGCATGATTGACATATTATCAAGAAAATGCGGCAGGATATCTTCGGCAAATGTCAGTTACTTGTGTAATGACAGCAACCTTGCTCCTCACACATTTTGTGTTCGTTAACACAGATGGCATAATTGAAATGCAAACTTTCATGAAATTATGCATAGCTGCTATCTGTTGGGCACTTTCAATGATAAATTCTGGAATGACAATATATATATTCGATTATTTTATTGCTTATTGGGGCGACGAAATGCATCGAGTTATTTATTGCATGATTGATTTTTGTAATATTTTGCAATCAATCAATCAATCGTTTATTATCTTCGGCCATATTTTTGAACTGGTGGTATACGAAATAGAATTACATGCATTTACATAAGGCGTAATATTGTATACCAATTTTATACAATGTCAGCGTTTTCTAGCTGTTCAGGAAAGCCCTTTTCAATTTTTCTCCAAGGAATTTAGCCAAGTGAACAAGCTCTGTTTTGTCACTTGTGTTTAAAATTGTAACACATTTTTGCCGGTTTGCATGGGTATTCGTGGTACTACTTCTTGAAGGTGGATCCTGCGCGGTGAAGAAAATGCGCTGCATCCTAACAAAAATGACATTCATCCCTACATCTCCGTTTTCACAAATGTTGCATAATGCTGGGGTTTCTGAGTTCTTCCAGCTCGTGACTTCAATTGGGAGGCGATTGAAGTCACGAGATGGAGGAACTCAGAAACCCCAGCATTATGCAACTGAAGACTAATTCGGCCAAATATCAGTTGTATAATAACTCATGGACTGACATAAATCTCACTTTGTTGACATATTGTAGAAAGTGAGGTATGTGCATTTTCAAATTCAAATTCTGTATTGGTAAAAAACAAACATTTGTTTATAAAGTATGACAAACAGAAAAAGCAAACAAAACAATACATTATTTCTATACAATAATGTCATGAGCAATATATATCAAATGGTTGAGGTAAAATGAGGTGAAGATCACACACTACAGTTACATAACTGGCATAGGCATATACATTTGTACTTAATGGGAAGCGATAAGATTAAAAAAAAATTATTTGCATAATGTTGTTCCCAGTAATAATGCAATGTGATTCAAATGGTAACTTGGCTATAATCATGTGTTCTGGTCAGAAACAGAGGCAAGATCTGATGTTAAGTTTGTATCAGATATCCTTATTTTATAGCATTCATTTATGAATTAAAAAAAATATTAACAGCATATCTGTTTCAGTGCAGGTAAGAACAACTTCGAATTTGGATTTATCACACATGAGTTTGAAAGATGGGTAAATATCTGTAATGTCAGTTTTCATACACTGCCTGAGATATTCAGATCTCTTTAACATTGGAGTATGGAATGAAGTTCATCTTCAACGGGTTTGTAGTTATTCCTCGGGTCAGAGCGATATTTACAGTATCTCTTGTCATGGTCAATTTTAGGCTTTAGGTATCTCTCTATCTCAATGCATTATAGCTTATAAGTTGTTTGTCGTTCACATCATGGCACACTACAGCCCTTTCGACGTACATTTGAATTTGTCCCGGTATCGAAATAGGTCGATAAATACTTGAAATGCCTTTCTACGCGCAATATATGTCCCAGAAAGTCCAAACTCCATGCAGGGTTTACCTCCCTTCATGATTCGGTTAAGACCGCGGTTACCGGCGACATTTCACCCACATTTGGTGGACTTCCAACGATATTAAAATATATACTGAGCGAACAGAGCAAAATGCTGCCCTTGTTAAGCACACAAAATATAGAAAAAAAATTGTATAAATTTTGAACTTTATGTTTGAAAAGTCCCACTAAAACTGAAGAACTATATTTCGAAACGGTGTGATTAGAAGCAAATTTGATTTTTGAGACAATGCAAATTTTTTGAGATTGGGTGGGATACGAACCCCGGCCCGACGGCGAGCGCGCCTTGCGACTCAAAGTCCGACGTCAATACCACACGGCCACCGAAGCAACCCTATAAAAGGAAGCTCGAATGGCCGCTGTATTCCGACGTCGCACTTAGGACACTATATTCACATTTTAAGGTCTCTTATATATATATGTATATAGGAGGTATGGCACAGCAGCAATGTTATATATGTTATGCCTCCGAAACATGGCGAGCATTGCTCTTAGAACATGCTTGGGACTATACAACACACCAGGCGCCTACTTTTAGAAGCAAATTTGATTTTTGAGACAATGCAAATTTTTTGAGATTGGGTGGGATACGAAACCCGGCCCGACGGCGAGCGCGCCTTGTGACTCAAAGTCCGACGTCAATACCACACGGCCACCGAAGCAACCCTATAAAAGGAAGCTCGAATGGCCGCTGTATTCCGACGTCGCACTTAGGACACTATATTCACATTTTAAGGTCTCTTATATATCTATTATATATTTTGAAAGATCTGTGTGTGTGTGTGTGTATCTGTCTGTGTGTGTGTGTATGCGCATGCGCAGACCAGATCTCGGAAACGGGTGGAGCAATCGACTTGAAATTTGGTTTTTGAATAGCCCGGACGAAGTCGGGTCACCTTCTAGTCTATTATATATTTTGGAAGATCTGTTTGTGTGTGTGTAATCGATGAACTCGAAAACGACCGACCCGATTTCGATGAAACTTGGTATGTGGGGGTATTTTCGGGTCAGGAGTAACATAGGCCCATTGATTTTCAGATCCGAGGTCAACTTTTCACGTGCCGAGGTCAAATCTGTTTTTACGCTGTGTTACGGGACTTTCATTTGAGTTCGGTGCTTACAAATCGATTCGAAACAGCGCGAATAATAAAATATATAATGCGTATGTATCCGTTTTAGTTATCTGCCTCAGTTATCAAGAAGAAGTGGTACTATCTTCCATCAGGATAAAAACAATGCGTAACTTCTATGACGTCGTTAGAGGTCATAACGTTAGATCACGTTAACGCTTAACCGGCCGATGCATTTGACTTTTTCAGACGTCTTGGCGATATCTCGGGCACCGATGGTAATTTATCTTTACGTTGAAACTTGATAATTAATGAGCGTGTGTATATGAGGCGCGTTTATATACTTGAGTGGAAATCAAAACGGGTTTAAATGGCGGATTTTTACGGACGAAATTTGATGCATAGGGTATCTCGGTATCCGCTGGGCCGATTTCCCGGTATCCGCTGGGCCGATTTCCACCATTTTTGGGGTGTTGGTGCTTGACCCCACCTGACCTTCAAAATGGTCAATTCAAGGTCAAATCGGGTAAAACCGGATGGATTTCGACGGGTACTTTTGTCGGGTACTTTTGTTCGGGCACTGTGTTTTGGACGGGTCAAATCGTGACCCCACTTGACCTTGGCCTTCAAAATAGACAATTCAAGGTCAAACCCGGACGAAGTCGGGTCACCTTCTAGTCTATTATATATTTTGAAAGATCTGTGTGTGTGTGTGTGTATCTGTCTGTGTGTGTGTGTGTAATCGATGAACTCAAAAAGGACCGACCCGATTTCGATGAAACTTGGTACGTGGGGTATTTTCGGCCGGGGGTTAACATAGGCCTATTGATTTGCCCGTGCGACGTGACCTTCAAAACTCATATCGGGTAATTTCAAGGTCAAACGCCCAAATATTAAGGGATTTCAATGAAACTTGGTATGCGGGGGTACATTCCATAAGCATATTCATTTACCCGTGCGACGTGACCTTGACCTTGAAATCGGGTCAATTCAAGGTCAAACGCCCGAATATCACGGGATTTCGATGAAACTTGGTATGTGGGGGTACTTTCTTATGGCGAGTCTCATAAGCATATTCATTTGCCCGTGCGACGTGACCTTGACCTTGAAATCGGGTCAATTCAAGGTCAAACTCCCGAATATCACGGGATTTCGATGAAACTTGGTATGTGGGGGTACTTTCTTATGGCGAGTCTCATAAGCATATTCATTTGCCCGTGCGACGTGACCTTGACCTTGAAATCGGGTAACTTCAAGGTCAAATCGCCAATTTTGATGGGATTTCGACGAAATTTGATACGTGGGGTTACTTTTGTCCACTGATTGTTTTGGACGGGTCATATCGTGACCCCGACACGACCTTGACCTTCAAAATGATCAATTCAAGATAAAAACGGATCGATTTCGACGGGCACGTTTGTCGGGTACTTTTGTCCGGGTAGTGTTTTGGACTGGTCAAATCGTGACCCAACTTGACCCTGACATTCAAAATGGACAATTCAAGGTCAAAGCCCGGACGAAGTCGGGTCACCTTCTAGTATATGTATATAGGAGGTATGGCACAGCAGCAATGTTATATATTTTATGCCTCCGAAACATGGCGAGCATTGCTCTTAGAACATGCTTGGGACTATACAACACACCAGGCGCCTATTTTTAGAAGTAAATTTGATTTTTGAGACAATGCAAATGTTTTGAGATTGGGCAGGGGGTGTGGGGGGGGGGGGGGGGGGGGTCGGAAAAAAATTCCAGGCACGTATGATCATTTTAATTTTTTCCGGCCACAGGGGACCCACCCACCCAATTTCTTCTGTTTCCGGCATTTTTTCCAGGCAATTTTGGACACCCACCCTTTTTTTCCGTTTCAGGAAGTTTTTTCCGGTCAGTTTTGGAAACCCACCCCCCTTAAATTTGAGAAAAATTATCAATTGACCAACCAAATAGCTGATTATCCTGCATTATCATAATTTATTGCGCTATATTTTAATAGAACAGTGCATAATGAGATAACTATACTATTTGAATTTATCATATAAGTGTCATTAATCAAGAAATGTGTCAACATAATCACATTTCTACGGATACAGGCAGAGTGCCAAGGTTTTTATTAACATTCATTTTCATAATATATAGTCACATGATCTAGTCACATAATCACATTTGAGTATTCTACAGAATACATGGTACCGGTACAACACATTTCAGATTATTTGATATTTTGATATTTGCTATGTGATATACAGTAATGCCCTAATTATTCGACTCCATAGCCACAGCAGAATAATGGGTCATTTAATTTTAATTTCCGACTAAATCCTGAAAAATTACCCATTATTCTGCTGTGGTTATGGGGTCGTTTAATTAGGGCATTACTGTATAGCTAGAATCAAATTGTTTATCAAAACATGTGGAAATAGAACTGTTCATCCCAGTTCATCCCAGTTTGAAGAATAGTGCTAATACCAAACATAACCATGATATACATGCGTGACTCTTCTTGGGGCATCTCAGAAACCAGAACTGAGGAAACATGTTATAGCGTGTAATGGCAGGCTGGTAGCCACTGTCTGAAGTAATAGGCTTCGTAATAATTGGGAATAATATGGATGGATAGCCCAATTTCACTTCTTTTTTGCTCACGATATCAGTGACGATAAAATCTTCGTTACTGTGATTAACATTACAAGCTGATCCACATTAACATGGAAAACAATGTGAAATTGTTCAAGCTGGCCCGGCTGGCCTTCAATTTATTTGTTAAGATTTTGTTTTACGTTGTCAAAAGTCTATTTATTCCATTATTTATTATATCTTTATTTCCAAGTCACATATGGTCAAGTGTGCTTTCATTTTATTGCTTATTTTCAGCTGAGTTCTGCATAGTTATTCTTATTTTATTGTATCAGTAGATGGAATCCTGATTAAATTTTATTTTTCCAATAGCGCAGTGTCTAGTTGAATTTGGGTTATTTTTGGCCATTGTGCAACTGATCCAACTTCTGATAACCTCTATATGTAGTATAGCATTAGTATTAACTATATATGACCTGTTTCTGTTCAAAACACATCAAAATAAGACTCAATAGCAGGGATGGAAAAAAAATTGGCATATGGAAAAAACTGTTTTTTGGACCCAAGAGACTCCATCATACGTGCCTGGAAATTTTTCCGACCCCCCCCCCTGGATTGGGTGGGATACGAACCCCGGCCCGACGGCGAGCGCGCCTTGCGACTCAAAGTCCGACGTCAATACCACACGGCCACCGAAGCAACCCCATAAAAGGAAGCTCGAATGGCCGCTGTATTCCGACGTCGCACAATTGAAAACCGCTAGGAACCAAAACGGGTTAATTTGGTTATTCGTTTTGTTCTTTATTTTGGCTCTTCGCAAAAACTGGTGTTGATTAGTTTCTCAGATTATTTTATCATTTTGCTCTGTTCGCTCAGTATATATTTTAATATCGCGGAAGTCCACCAAATGTAGGTGAAATGTCGCCGATAGCAGCGGTCTTACCGATTCATGAAGGGAGGTAAACCCTGCATGGAGTTTGGTTTCGGTCGCGAAGAAACAACAGACATGTCCACGAAATGAAACAGAAAAGAGCGTTCCTTGATATTCTATCCCTGATATGGTAGCAATAAAGAGTGTCTAGTTGTTTCACTTGTGTGCGAACAGTTGAAAACCGCCGCCGCCGCCGGTGAAGCCAATAGCGAATGTCAGCAGCGTATGGGTTGATATATTCACTTCCGCTACAGCTAGCGACTTCCAGATCGCCCATGAATGCAGACGATTGCTACTCACTGCATAATATAATGTCAATTTCCGTTGTCAGACTGCTAGGGGAGGTGCGGTCGGTGTCTTCGGTGTCTTTTTGGGGTTTGAGTATACCTGACGGAACCGGACGCAAGTTAGGGGGTAATAGTGCCGTTTTCGCTCAAGCTATCAACTGACTTGGGGATTGGAACTTTGGAACATATAGGTATATTCTGAACGATAGTGCATGACCCATCTCTCTCGGACCCTTGTATGGGGGAGGTGCGCTCGTAGGGTGTTATTTTTGGCGTTTTTCGTACATTTATAGCAGCGAATGGGTTAATATATTCACTCCCGCTACAGCTGGCGACTTGTTCAATCGCCCATGGATGCAGAGGGATATTCGCTACATGATATCAGTAGATTTGAATTAAACTCACACATAACAGCTGTTTCTCTATACCAAATGTAAATCATGATTTGTGGCACATGTGGTTATCCGCATGAATATTAAAGACATATTATGTACTTATTCGGGTGCGAGAAACTAATACGTTGGTATTCAGGCGATATGCCAACTGGAGGAAGGTAACATTCTAGTAAAATCGCCGAAAATTTCAAACAAATCGACCTAACCACTTCATAGAAAACATCGTCTGAACTACGCACAATACTTATTGTAAATACTCACTTCTCTATTCGGGATGCAACTATCTGCGATAAACCTCCTCAAAAAGTATGCTCAATGTGAACGATAAAAATATTAATACGCAGATCCTACAATATGCATGGCCGAAAGCCAAATATATTTGAAATACTTATTTGAGAATGTTAATTCGAAGAATACTGTGCAAATGTGGAAAAAATTAAAAGGCTCAATTAATTTTCGAACCCCAGATCACATCATATAAAATATATGCCATATTATATAACTTTTGAAGGAGGAAGCTCCAAAGCATTGTATTATCAACTTATTTGATGTAATAAACTGAGAACATGTTGTTTTTGTTGAGATATCGACGTATGTTCTGTGCTCAAGTTTGTGCACGAAGTCTATTATTTTAATGGAAGGGAATAACTTTACATATTTAGACGTAGAGTTATTCCCATTCCCTTGAAAATAAACCATAGTTTGAATTCTGTTGCATTCTGTGCGATACAACGGGGGAAATGTTTTTATGATTTCAATTATTTTCTATTACGCTATGGGCAACTTTTGAGACACATATACGTTCCAAATGGTGATGAATTATAGTATTTTAATCATATTTTATGGCATAGATTATTATTAAAACCGTATATCAAGCACTATAAAAACAATAATCGGTGACTCGTAAATTAAGTGGGCTATTCAATTATGTGCTTTTCGATAAATTCACAATCTAAAAAAAAAACCCACACATTTTACGTCAGGGGTAGAATAATCGATATATGTTGATAATTTGATGTTGATAAGTTGATTATCTCAGCATATCATTATGTAAAGCAAACTCATTCATGTCGGCAAAAATGAACTTAGCAGAAAAAGAAACAAGTGCAATGTATGTTATAATTTGTAAAGCAATGAAACATTGTCTGACCATAAAACTTAATTTACTCATATATTACCAACACTTCTGTAAGAATGTGAAGTATGTGGCTTTAGAAATAACAATGTGTTGGAAGCGGTTCAAAAGAAATTTATCAAACACATTCTGAAACTAAAATCATCGACCCCAAACGTCATAATATATTGTAAATCCGATGTGTTAACACTATATGTCGTGAACAAGGGGAATATCAGTATGTACAGTAATGCTCTAATTAATCGACTCATTAACCACAACAGAATTATGGGTAACTTTTCAGGATTTAGTCGGAAATATGGCTTGTTGCCATTCATCGGAAAGCTCTCGCCAGTCGATTAATTAGAGCATTACTGTAGTCTAATGTACACCATACCAATCGAGTCACAGGGAGACGTAGGTTTGTGGATAATATAATACCTTGATAAATGACTATAGTATATCAGAACACATTTAGCCGCTTTCGAGTGAAACTTACCATTTTAATGGTCGTCTTCAATCATGCATCTAACAACTTCAGATTTGCATGTGTCGGCACATCTTTCCGAAATGTATCAGTTATCTGAAAATCAGCAGACATAACCCTTTAATGACGGGAGCTGAGCTGGTGCATAATTAAATATAATGTGCCAGTTCATTCTCTTATATATATGCGAGTCTCCCATAGGGAGCCTCGCATATATAAGATAATGCACTGGCTTACGATATATACGTACGAGGCTCCCTGACTCGTATATACCCGAGAATGCATTGGTACAGGACTTTCTCAAAATTTCCGGTAGCTCCAGTCATGGAAGGGATTAATGTGTGTATGTTTTAAATGTGGTCTAATCTCACCGGCTAAATGGCTCAATGTTACTTCAAAAAGAGATGGATGGTAAATAGTAAGTCCGAATTGAAAGTCATTTTAAGATACTGATTTACTTGTCAACGCCTGAGACAGCCCGAGCTGAACTTAATAAGCCTTGTCACTGGCTCGCGATTTTCAAGATGGCCGATGGTTCCATATATGGTCCGATTCCTAGCATTTTACCCAACCCACCGGTAAAAGGTAAAAGTTAAGAAGTAGCTGGCATCCATTTGTAAACATTCGACACTGCGAGCATTTTTTTTTATCAGCATTTGATGGCATAATTTCAGTTATTCTGAGTGCAACAACGGGTTTAAGAATTGTTTTGTGGCCATGTCTTCTACAGAGTTAGGATCTGGTGACGATGCGGACATTCAGACGTTTAAGCGATGGACGCCCCCTTTTGTCAACGAACTTCTCATAATTTACTGATAAATAGCGAGTATTTGCGATAAAAAAAATAACGCAAAAACATATATGTGATACACTCAATCCATCTACTGCGCGAAACCTACGTATTGTATGTATTCAGGGTGATTGTTTAATTAGTTTTATGAAGTTGTCGCACCTGCGATTCGGTAACGAACTGTTGCCATTTTATTTTGGGAATTCCCAGACTGGACCCATATGCTAAAAATATATGCTACTTCTTAACTTTGACCTCCGGAGACCAAATAGCGGATTCACCGCGAGTTAGTGATCTTACTTATTGTGGAAAGACAAAACGCAAGCCTAAACAGGTACGATTGATGACATTCTCGAATGAGAACAATAAATAACCAACTCCTCATAGAAGTGTCAAGCTGGAAAAATTCAGAAACATCGGCAATGTGTCATCTTTATGGCAAACAAGAGAAGGGAGATTAATACCATTATATACTTGTCTGTAGTTCGTTATAATCGGTATGTCGCATCCATATGAGGCATTATTTCCATAGCAACCAAACAAGAGCGAAACTAGTCACATTATTCAGCAAACAAACAAGATAAAACTGATCAATTTAGCGAATTTTACAAATTTGACATATTTTACCTAATATATTCTTGACCCACCGCATTACATGTGTATATTATATTATATTGATGTTTATACCTATACTATTATGTCCTCAAGTACCAATATATGGAAGGAGGGAAATAAACATATTGATTGCTTCCGCACTGAATCGGCGTTATTTACAGCTCCGCCTAACTGAATATATATAACAATAATTTTGGAATCCACGGTCATAAAAGACGGTTTGTAAAACCGGGTTTTTTTGGACTGTCGATGGACATGGCTTCGAATGCCGATTTAAGGTAATAACACGAAATCAATTATGGCAATTGACATGAACGGTTAGGGGGTATACCCTGTCTTGTCCGACAGCCAAGCCACGATTTTTGGCTGATGTGTGGATTCCCGTGATCTGGGGTATCCGTCAAAATAATCCACCGGACTAGTCACCGGCAGCCTTGGGGAATTTGAGAAATTCGGGTTAAATTCAGATGGCGGTAAAGAATTACCGTCCTTGTCACGCGGAGTATAG
Organism: Siphonodentalium dalli; assembly: GCA_032622095.1. Lineage (NCBI taxonomy): Eukaryota > Metazoa > Mollusca > Scaphopoda > Gadilida > Siphonodentaliidae > Siphonodentalium > Siphonodentalium dalli. Next base: position 201,214,181 of record CP136061.1, on the reverse strand, counting down.
GTTCCCACTGGGAAAGAACCTGAAAAGTACAGCACTAGCACCATCATAAGTTTTAGGATCTCATTGTGTTATTTCGTGCTAATGTGAGATGATGATTTCTTAGATGGTCGTCAAGATGGCTGCTTGAAATGGTTAACATCTTAGTGTTGACTTAATTCCGAACAAAACCCCTCAGTAGCGGTATACGGAGTCCATTATAATGACCAGAAATGGGTATTGTTGCAAATGACATGGTGGTTCAGTCCAACAAAGATATAGCCATCAAATCGGCACCTTGTATATATACACGCAAATTTGACCATTAACGTAGATGACCCCTACTTTCAGAATGAATTTGATACCATGGCAAGTATTGGGAATCCGACAATACAGTGGACCGAAATATATCTTTTAAACAATTGGTTCATTCCGACGTAACTTGAGCCATCAAATCGGAACATTAATCGGGTGTACCTAAAATGCTGAACCAGCTGCTGACAATCAGTTTTGTAAAACAAATATACATGTATTACCAATAAGTATATTACAATAAACTTGGCATTGGGATTGGATGATAAGTGCGATTCACCATGCATAACCTCCTCTCCCAATTGCCTTTTTAACACTGATAATAATTTGGGTTGTCAACATCAAAAACAGGTATAACATAATGTCTAACATATTCACAAGTGGACATATATCATTGTATATAGTTTGTAAACAATTTGTAAATACTTTGTATATAATTTGTAGTCTCACCACCCCACCAGTTCTTCTGAATCAAATTACGCTTAGTGTTTAGCTGTCATAAATGAGATGCCTCAATGTGCATGTTTTTGATCGGCATACTAAGGAGGAAGTTTTAGCACATTTTGAATTAAAACAAAATCCAATGACTTTCTCCTATAAAGAGTATCTAAGATCCAGTCTCCCAAAAGCGGTAGATAAAAAATAGCGTCTTTAATTATGATCTTGCGCGCTGAGCGACTACCAGCATATAACTTAATTTCATTCATAATACACAAACATGTATAACATAAGGTCATTCAAAATAACATTCTTTAATCAATGAATGGCGTTGGTGGTTCTTGTGTGCATTTCACAAATCAATAGTTTTCGATATTTCGGCCGGTATAGAGTTTGTGTCTATTTAACGAATGGCACCGGTTGTGGTGGATGAACCGAACGTTGTATATAGTGCTGTTTAAATTCATAGTTTGGGAAGGTGTATATAAGGTCTCTGGTATTAAGTATTGTCCTAATTAGTCGTGAGAGCTTGCATACCATGTCAAAGTTAAAGATAAGTAACGTCTTCTCAGCGTTTCAATGCTTTCGCAATTAAAAATATAGTAAAATTCATCTCATGTATAGTGCATGGTTTTGTATAAATAGCGCCTTTGGTTTCAGAATTGCCCATGTTTTTCCCATGAACCGGTTTCAATCGTAGACGATAGTTTCGGAAGCGGACAGCAGACAATGAATATTTTCTTGACATGATTTAAATAAAATTCCATATTGAATTTGTGTTATATATATGCGGTACATATAATTTTCATAGAATTTGTTTTGTCGCCATGTTGCAAGCACATATTGTTCATTATGAATTGTTTAACAGTGTCTTTGATCCACATCGTGTCAATGTTCATAGTGCCTTGAATATCCTATATGCATGCGCCACGTGGAAAATATTTTATACCTATTCTACATTACATATATATGTAATATAAGTTGTTATCGTATATACAATATTTTCCATATTGATTTCTCGTGTAGTATAATAATTTGTAGAGGATACTATTTATTTTCTTGGCAGACATCGTTGCGCGGGTGACCATTGCCTAATTCGGAACAGTCCCCAACGTGAGTTTGCCATTTGCATGCAAACAATTGCGGATGTCTTTACTATACGAACAAGTACCGAGCGTACATGACCATACACGCAAGTGGCATTACAAAAATGCATGTGTATTTTATATAGGAGGGATTGTTTTGCTTCAGGCAGCAGTGTCGGAAACTACAAATATCTAACGAACATACCTTATCATGTAGCAGAACCCATACAGAAGCATCCGTTATTGTATGAAATCGCGCGAGTACAGAACGAATAGTAGCATGCATGCGACAGATGCTGTATCGTCAACCAATGTATGGATCACAGCTGTTGTAAATAAATACTTCATGAATCATAAAATAGCATCAGATGTACGTGGCGTAGTCTGATTGAAAACGGTTCGACTATGCAGATACATGTACTTGGAATATCACGTTAATATGGAGTCCTGATAATGACACCCCGGATGCGTCCGTAAACCACTGGGGACCACCGGGCGAAACGAGCGAAGGAACCGAAATAGTCAAACGAAATGGCATCAACATGACCCCATATTCCATTCATTTTAACCGACATGTGATTTCACTGCAGCTCATAATAAGTCTGATAACGATGTGTATTTCAACTTGGTCGCAGCTTGAAGGGACACTGTGCTTGTGGTAAATATATATACACCCTGGTCAAGTGGTACTGCTGATATTCTATGATGCTGGTCGTCCTGTTGAATTGCTATGATGTAATAGAATAATGCCTGCTCTGGTATTTCGAAAAAGATGTGAATAACCATCTTGATTATAATCCATGTTCTACAACTAATACAACCAGTATTACAAATATTTCGCAATAAATATGTTTTTGAATGATTGATGCGCATAATGGCTTTTCCTGGATATGTTCAGATTATCGGAACACCTTAAAGTCAAATTAAAAAAATATAACGGTACTTTTTGTTAACAACATCAGTTTTCCCTAACAACATAATAGAAATTCAGCAGGATCCAACCGCACCATAGCAGATTAGCAGGACCACTTGATCTGTGATAATATAGGGGACCCGCTCGCTCGGGTCATGGGTCATGCAGCGAACATAATTTCAATATTCATCCTGCCACCAGGCTTATCTGATATGGGATCAAAACTCAATGTAAACGTGAAATCGATTCTTGTTCTAATTAATGGACACTGCATGCGATCGTCGCGCCGTAGATAATTATCAATCGATGAACACGGACAACTACTCAACTTTATTAGTAAAATATCAGGTACGTCCATTATTTATTCAAAGTCTACACATATATACTGCCTACTATATATGATTGAGAAGACCGCACTCTGGGTAACCTTGCTTGCATGTCCACACATGTAACACATTATTCATGCTTGGCCGGCGTACCCGTGGCATCACTCACGTAGGCAAATTAAAGCCACTTGGCGATTTGCACTCCAAAATACACCTACCAATATTTTCTTTTGAATTTTTCCCGGTATTGATAGAGGTCGACAGTCTACTTGGACGAAAATTGTCAGAGATGGTCTCTCTGCTCATTACTCACTCGAAGTGAGTCAGATTGATCAGAGAGACGATTCTCTATCATTTCTCTTCACGGTAAAAACCCAACATTCAGTCACTGTGGAAACTGATTATTTTCCAATCTGTGTCAAGATGGTCAATATTTGGACCAAAACCACTTATGACAATGACACCCAATGCAGTCGCTGCAACCAAACCTATTAAAATCTCTTGTTTCATAGGTATTTGGACTGTACATCTGAATTTGCACAGATGATACGAACACATTTTCGTATTCGTTGATTGAGCTTTTGTGTGATGAATATCGTCTTTTCAAGTAGTTTATTATCATCCTATGTTCTGATTAAGAATTTTGATGAAAATATCTGATTCCACAGTTTCAACAGTTTCATGAAAAAACCTATCAGTTTTGGTATCTACGCCCTATGATATAAAAGAATGCATCGGAAATAGGCAAAATTATGACATAGTTTCCATATAAGGTATGCGTTGGTTTTGAAAATATGTGCAATCCGTTGAGTATGTTATCGCATCGGATCCGACCTTGACCTTTGACTGTCCACACACCGTCACCCTTGGGTCAACCACATTGCACACACCGTCACCCTTGAGTTAACCATCGCGCCGTGTTTCGTTGAAATAATGTGATGCACACAAAAGTTATGGAGCGGACACGAAGGGTAGTGTCTTGTGACTTAATCGAGAGAACGACATTGTCCTGTGACCTAGACATTCAACATTTGGAAAACAAATTGTGCGCGACACATCGTCTCGTCATTAGGAACAACTATATGCCAAATTTTACATAATTATGTATGGAGCGGGCAGGAAGGAACATGTCTGCATGGGGATTTAATTGGGACAACGACCTTGTTCTGCGACCTTGTGCGCGACACAATTTTGTATTAATGCTTTATATGAATTGATATGTCTGTGCGATATCTATAACGCATACCTATGTTCGTATATATAATATTGTTTTTAAAGTTGTTTTTGTGTTGTTTTAGTTATGTTTCTATTCTGAGTAACAAATAAAGTTTAAAACAAATATGTTAGTCATTAATTGTGAATCGCCGAGAAAATGAGGATTTAATTTGGCCAAAGTTTTTTTCATTTGGCTAATAAAATTTTCATTTGGCTAAACTTTTGGCCACAAAATGTTTCGACCCAGCGCGAACGCTGGACACATCGCCTCCTCAATATAGGAACAACTATGGCAAGTTTCAACATAATCCAATAAAGCGTCGAGATGTTGTGGAGCGGACACGAACAATCTGTCGAACGGACAGACGGACGGAGGGCTCGATAGACAGAAAAGACAACAAACACGAAATATTTGTTTCGGGGTCCCAAACAAAAAACAGCCACTGCCTAGATCAGAAAAGAGCGTTCCGTGTTAGTCTATCTCCGATATGGTAGAAATAAAGAGCGTCTAATCCTTTTCAGCCAGCTGCTTCTGCGCGAAAAAATTAAAACAGCTGGAAAATGGCTGTGATCATGGACGGTATTTTGTCAGAGCACATGAAGCTCGTATATCAATATTTCGTGTATTTGTCAACCTATCTTAAACCTTCTTATAAATTGCGTACAGACGACATTGTATAGACATAGTTGGAAGCTCGAACGAGCCATGTCGGTTTAAGATGTAGATTGTCGTCGACCAGCACACCAACGTGTTGTGTATATTTAAAGTCACGAGCGGCGTTCGTTAAAGAAATATTCATATTTGTTCAAATCGCCATCAACGGAAGGAATATTAAAATATATATAGTTTTGTTCGTATGCCAAACATAATCAACGCGTAAATAGTATGTAATCGTCAAGACGTACGATGGTTTACGTAATCAAGAGCCTACTCGTGTTACAGAAGTTTTGCTTCTCTTTACATGCATAACACAGCGCAATTCTATTGGTTAATCACACACAAATGATATAAACGCTCTTTGTTATTTCCATATAAGGAAAACAGTAACAAATAACGCTCTTTATGTTTACCATATCCGGATCTAAACAAAAGCCAGGTTCTGTAACGTTTTTTGCTTTTGTTTACATAACAAAGGAAAAACATTTGACAATAACATACTGTTTATGCCAAATTTCTGATTGGTATAAGAACGAGGTATGTCTATATTTTACTATTCTTTCTGTTTATGGCGGTTTTTGACGGAGCTGAATATTTTAACATCATACCCACCGCCAACGCCGCCCGGCCGTATCTTTAATGTCCGTGGCTGTTTGAAGCCTGAAAGTAGGCTCGCTTGTCAGTTCCGGGGATCAACATATCTGGATATCGAAGGGATTCACACGAACTTTGTTCAATTATTATGCCGGTCAAAACCAATGACCCCAATCGATCTGCAAGTCATTTCTTATAATCATATACTAGTACATTTCAATAGAACATTAATAATTTGAACAACTTTTCAAAACAACAACAACAACAACACACAGCGAGCGCGTGCACACGATCGGCTTGAAGTGATATGCGGTTCATGCTTTTTATGAAGTGTCGACTCTGTTAGTGCCTGATTAACGTCAGAAACGTTCGTGTAACCGTGTCGCGATTGTACTGATTCTTTAGGGTCATACGCACGTTTTGCCAAAATTTCCTGGTATTTCAAAATGTTTATTCTCAAAATATGTTAGTAATTTCTTTGCTAAATTTGGTGCAAGCGATTATTGTGACACAATATTTAAGAACCATCGACTAATTGGATATTATAACCTCATTTACTTTACTTTTATGACATGAACAATATTTAAAACTTCACTGTTTTCAGGTTCCAAGAACTTCTGTAAAATATTTGTTTTCTTCAAAAGTGCAGTTCATATATCCATGCTATCATATCTGGACTGAGATGAGTTCTGGGTCATGGGTTCCTGACCAAGTTAAAACTGACCACCATATCTCTGAACAATGTGGCCTTATTCCAATTGATTGCTCGCTGCTTGAGTGGATCACACTGCACATCAACATTTGTTTTCATTGGGCTGGAATATTTGTGACTACTTTATTCTGCATTATAATCTATGGGGTATGATGCTATATTATGCAATTAAAAATCTAACTCAACATTATGATACAAATGAAGCCTCCTCTCATGGAGCTAATTAACAATAAGCTATTTGGTAATTGGAGTGTTATGTGAAAATCATTAATTATTCTGGCAGTTCTCGGTACCGAAAGGGACAAACAAAATTAATATGTTCAACCTCTCAAATGTATTAAAACCATTGTTTCTGTCGTCTCTTAATAATTGCTCAGATTCTATATTCAATTAAGATGATGGTTTCTGTAATTCACGATGTTTCGCCAGATAGACACATAAATTCTTTGTTGAAAATATCATGCAATTTATGGCTGGATTTATGCAAAACGTGCGTCTCCACATGAAACGGAAGGTAAGTGTGTGAATGTAGAGGTTGTGTGATTATATATGCTTGACCCATCGCCAGTCGGATTTATAATCAAAACTGTCGCATATGGAAAACATTTAATTGTTTGTAACCTATAGGCAGAAAATTCACATTTATCGAATATCGTTCATTACTTAATGAACTTAGAATAAATTACCTGAAACCCTACTACTACTACCAGAGACCGAACACTTACAAACTAGCCGCTCTTTTCAACTCCCGAAATGAAAAGACAGTTAAAAATCTATCAGTGTTTATTAAGAAGATCCTATAAATTTTCAGGTCCGCTTGAGGCTTATTACCACCCGCCTGGCATACTGAAAAAAAACGAATAGCGTCCAACATTTTTATCTTCTATTATTATGCCATATATAATATATACATGTATACCTGTACTGAAATATATTGTATATTATATCCATATATCTCTGCAATGTCTCAACTTGACGATCAGAATAAACTAATTGTTGTTGTTCAGGGCATGGTATTTGAAAGCTGAAAGTACTGATACATGTAGACACACTGTTTCACGCCCTTTGGACCCATTTTCCGATCAGACGAGACAATTATTAACCCTCTGTCGCTGACTTTGTTGTTGTCTGGAGGCTTAGTTTTCCGAAAATCACAAATCGTGGGCTGCACATGAGTGGGCTTCTAATGTCCAAAACAATCGATGTCATAGAGGTTTTTATAATATGAATTCGATACAATCTCATGAAAAGTTCTGAAATTTAAAAGGGACACCCGCCTATCATTGAACCAAATGATCGTTGGTTGGTAAAATGTCGAGAGGGTGTATTTCAAATCCATTTAAATATCATATTTGTAAAAATGAGATAAATTCCTTAAGGCATATGGTAGATATGCGTAACTAATTTTCAAAATTTATACATATAGCTTTATATCGTGTGCGTTACGCACGCAAGTCGGATTTAACAAATGATATTATGATGAAGAATAACGTGAATGCTGGGTGTGGTGACATATCATAATATTGTGATTGGGTGGATATGGGACATGTGATACTATGCAGTCTATATGCCCATGACATGCATAGCATGAGAGTGGTGAGACTTTGGTCCATTTTGTGATAGACTTTACTTCCAGAGATATCCGGAAGCGATCATTGATGTTTTTATTATCAAGAACATTTTGTTTATTATAAAGCATGATCTGATTTGTATTTAAGCTCTGTATTGGCAGAATCAACAAATGGTTCAGGTTCCTTTGATATAAGAAAGTAATAAAGTCTACTACATTTATGTTTGGCTCCGTACCAGGTATATCTCTTAAACGGACATGGCTCATTCGAGTTTCCAAATTCTGTCTATACCGGACGTAATATGATACATGTATACGTAGACAGATACGCGAAATATTCATATACCGGCTTCATCGAATGCTCTGAAAAAATACTTTCTATGGTCAAAACCATTTTCCAGCTGTTTTAATTTTTTCGGACATAAGTGAAACAAATTCTCTCTATTTCTACCATATCAGGAATAGACTAAACACGGAACGCTCTTTATTACTACCATATCAGGAATATACTAACACGGAAACTAGCCTGAGTTTAATGTGCCTGTCATTTGCAGAATGAGGTACACAGATGGTTAATTTAGTGGCGCTATCTTGCATAGCGGGCTAGCATCACAAAGTTCACCCTCCGGGGACATCATTCGGCTTAGGTCCCATTTTTCTCTGGAATGTGTCTTTGTTTCTATAGAAACTTCTTCACATAAATTATATTTATTTTTTAGTTTAGTTTATCTATATCTCCATATTGCATAACTGATGTTCCCAATGGGTGTACATCACTGCATTTGGGAACTTCGATGTGAGACTATGTCTCCCATAGCAGATGAGGCCATGCCGAATGAGGTCCCCAGAGGGTGAATTTGGTGATGCCAGCCCGCTATGCGGGATAGCGTCACTAAATTAACCCTCTGGCGACCTCATTATGTAAATGACAGGCACTCTAAACTCAGGCTAACATGGGGCGCTCTTTTCTGTTCCATGCCATGAAAATGGGTGTTTTTCGTTTGGGACCCAAACATCGTGTTCATCGTATTCCTGGGACAGATAATGTTCGTAGAAAGGTAGTTCAAGTATTTATCGACGTACTTTGATACCGAATTTTATCAGGTGTATTTTTGAACGCAAACCGCAAAGTGGCTTTCAAACGGGGAATGTTGGTTAAAGGACCACTGGTAGGTAATATAATGGCCTATGACCAGTATATTTCGACTGTATCACAGAAAAGCTGTTTGCATAATATTGGCGCGGTGTCCATGATCCGATTTCGATTTCCCTATCAATTATAGGTTACAAGCAACTAAATATAGGTCAGCATAAAACACAATTCAGGCTGCTGATTGGTTGATTATCTTTGAGGGTAAATTCCCTGAGCGGGAACAGAAAACCATAGCCTACGTAAATATGGCAACCATTTGTGTATAGATGACATGCAGTGAGAGTCTGGGCGGTCCCGAAGTCATGGAAGGGGACTGGGTATTTTTATGCTGATGGGGCAGTAAATGGGGTAGTTGTGGAAATGCAAGATTATCGTTTTTAAAAAGGGCGTGTTTGTTGTCCCGACTGGTGTATCTGAAGACGTTCTGATATACTGGAAAATTTACAATTTTAAGGTAAAATAGGCTTAACCCATCGCTGGTGGGACTTATAGTTAACACTGTCGCCTATGGAAAATAATTTTTGGTAACCTTCATGGCATGATACTATAGTGATGCTACCATTATGATTGGACACCAACGAGTCACGTGAGTCTGAAAATAATAATCAGCATCATGGACAGAGAGTAGTATTGGGACCAAATTATCTTTTATACTATTTATAAGTGACACACAGAGATACAGAAATGACCGATAAAACACAAGCTTGACATATCTATCACTCATTTCAAAATACTGTTCGGTCTTCCCCGCCAGCAAAATTACAGAGTCATATATTTATTTCTGACATTGTTCATATAACATAAACAAAACCAAATTTCAACGCCGACACATGCAATATCCCTTAAATCATTTCTGCATGAAGTTCATGAGATATAGCAATGAAGAGAGATATCCTCAGCCACTTCAAGTTGGAATGGTGTGACACATACATGTATATTTCCATGTCAAGTTCTTTGAGGACCCATAAATAGTTTGTAATTGTATTCGTTATCACGTGCAGTGACGATCGAATTAACACTACATTTCGGACACAAATATAGGCAATATTTGGCATATTGGAGACTGTAACTTACATGTATATTTAAAAGATATTAATTTTGTTTCTGGTGATCATCCATTCATAAACATAGTCTATGTAATAAAAACGTACGAGTTATAGTTTCTAGTTTGAATGTGTGTAAAGTGTGTGCTAAAGTCCACCAGCCCATACCAGTACATTAGTGTTGTTATTGTAATTATGCTGCATATGAACTGTACTTTGCTGTCGAGTCGTTGACTATGATTCTGATCAAAGTTGCACATAGTTTGACCGTATATAAACATAAATTTGAAAAAATATATAATATACACTGGACAGTACATTTATAGAGCAGATGATAACTTAGGGTGGATACACACATGCATGTAATCTCTGTATGTAAAATACATGTATTTTATATGACCACACCAATAATTGACAACATTAATCACCTGCGCGCGAGCGGTTCATTGTTAACAGGCCAGACAAGTGAGTAGTCATAAGCGAAGTCAAACTCTCTGCTATCAGGACATTTAAGGCCATCCCAAAACATGTCGTCTCTTACGGATGTGGAAATTAGTTAAGTTTGTGTGATATCTGACATTTTATTAATGCACATCACCAGAAGCGACACATCTGGTGTATACGGGCTTGATATAGAACATTTTCGACCATGATGCTTGCTTGGCGTGGGGTTTCGAAAGCTTCAAATCGCTAAGTGACTTAGTTGAATGTATCGGTCGGAATAATCTGGGCAAGAAGGTTCAATATATGTTTTACTTAACTAGTTCAGAGTTAGCCACCCCGTCTGGTAGCTTTCGGGATAATATATAGCCCCAAGTCGGGAGTCATATTTAGCTCCTGCGTCAGGAATTCCGGATAATATTGCCCACATGTTGGGGATCATAGCCCCATGTGTTGGGGAACTCGGTATAAAGATCAAGAGAAGACTGACAATGATTTAAACAGAAAGTCCAACATTTGGGTTATCGCGCGAACAATTATTCTAAGCGGCCTGACGACTTCGTCCAGTCAACGGTTCTCTGCACGCTCAGAGCTTGGCTCACTGTGGTCAAACATAGCCGCAATGAATGGTTATCAACGGACACATATTACATGGTCTGTATGATCCATGTAAAACGCCAAATACACGATAATTACAGAGATTACATGCATGTGTGTATCCACCCTTAATGTGTACTTGTAAGTCATGTAATAAAAGTAAATGCCACTTTGGTCACAAATCAGCCCAGAGTCCATCATGTGCTCAATAGCGCCGGCTTGTTGTATTCTATATCACTATCACTCTCGTCAAAAATACCAGAAACAGCAGCAGAGTTATCGTCCGTTTTGTTATCCAGGAGTCGTCGGTAAGACACAGCGTCGTTGGATTTCTTGGAACCTTTGAAGAAACAACTCGTTATCACACCCACTAACAGGGTTACAACAAATAATACACCAGCGTGCCAACAAAAAAGTATCGTCGTTATGGAAGAGGATACGTGGTCGAAAACGTCAAGCATCGGGTATCCGTCATTACCGTACAATAAGAATGCTGCCTGCCAGAACCAGGTTCCTTGCAGTATAATGAAGTAGGTCCGAAGCAACGCTGTCATCAGAGTTCTGTATTTCATTTCAGCGATGGTGACAACCAGACTAGCGACCACAACATACACTAGAAGTTGGTGAATCACAAGCTCAACGGCTACTCGTCCGTGTGTGTGGAAATGGAACAGGATTCCCTCAACACTGAAAGCTAGTGCATTAGATATATAGTCCACACTGCCAAAAATATTTTCTCAATTCAGGAAAAAAAAAATCTTGAAATGAGATATTATCTTGGGAGAATAGCTAGAAAAATAAGAAAAACATATTTTCTAGGTCAAGAAATGAAAGGGTGGAAAAATTTCTTGTCTGAGAAAATTTCTTTAAGAAAACACAGTAATCTTAGTAAGAAAATCCTAGTAAAAAAATCTTAGTATAGATTTTTTTTCTTAATGTAGGAAAGATTGTTTTTCTCACATAAGTTTATTTTTCTTGAAATAAGATAAGTTTAAGATACTGCGATTATCTTGGGAGAATAGCTAGAAATTTAAGAAAGCTATACAATTAATCTAGAACAAGAAATTATATTTTCTATAGTTAGAAATATCGTCAAGATATTTTTTCTTAAGTGATGCCAATTTTTTCTAGAATGAGATTTTCTCAAGCAGGAAAATAAATCTAAGTAAGGAAAACAAGTTTTCTTAACTAGGAATATTTTCCCCAATTAGGAAAGATACATTAGAAAACAATTCTTAATTAAGAAAAACATTTAATTTTAAATTAATATATAATTTCAATTGTGTTTTAAAATATACAATTGACATTTATTCTGAATATAAAAACTTCTTTGTAAATATCATTGTTAAATGTATAATAGAGACAATAAGGGGGCTTAAAGGCACGGGAGGCCTTAGTTGTCGAAAATATTCATATTTGTTTCAATCACCGTAAACAGAAAAACATTAAAACGCATAGAGTTTTGTTCATATATACCATGACCATCGCGTAAACAGCATGCTATCATAAAGACCTACTATATTTTACCTAAGCAGGAGCCTGATTGTGTTACAGAAGGCAGCACAGTGTTACTGGCTAATCACACACAAATCATATAAATGCTCTTTATTCGTTCCATATCAAAATTCAGCAACAATGAACGCTCTTTATGTTTACCATCATAATATAAACAAACACCAGGAAAGTACCTTTTTATGCTTTTGTTTACATAAGAATGGTCAAACATATGACAATAACATACTGTTTATGCGATATTTCTTATTTGTATACGGACAAAGTCTGTCTACATTTTAATATTCTTTCTGTTTGTGGCGGTTTTTGACCGGTGGAAATATTTTCACAGCATACCCACCGCCAAGGCCTCCCGTACCTTTAAACATACAATCAACAATTTCTCGTTACAGTTATGGGTTTCTAAAATTGCAAGAGGCCAAACAAGATACTGTGTACATTCGCGAAATGAAACTATACAATGTACCTGTATCTTGTTCTGCCTCTTAAAATTGTATAAACCTATATATGCAACAAAAAATATATTGATTGCTAATAATTACATCCCGATACATGATTTTCAATATATTTATAGAAAGAGTTACCTCAAATCTGTCGGTTGCTAAAAAAATATATAACAATTTCTGTTATTTGAGTATCCAGTTCAAACGATAGGAAAAAAAATCATCACACATGACAAAACAAGCACTGTATGTGCCTTAATAAACATCGTAACCCTGTATTTTTAAATGCACATATTCTAGGACGGGTGATGTGTAATAAACACAGAAAGACACTTGTATTAATGGATTTGTTGATACGGCACTTGTGCCATTGAGGAAAGATAGAACTCTAGGGTGTGCTGTTCATTCCGTCATTGTGCGCTAGCACTCGTGTCATATCAACAAACCCATAAACAAAATTGTGTAATTCTGTGTATATACAGCATGGTTTCAATAGCTGTTTCATGAATCATGCAGATTGCAGGTTTACTGTTCAGGTACTAGCCCAAGTCTTTTCGGTATGCAACAGCTTGAGATATCGAATACAGTAATGCCCCCGAGTATAATCGACTCCTTAAACACAGTAGAATTATGGGTAACTTTTCAGGATTTAGTCGGAAATATGGCTTGTTGCCATTCATCGGAAAGCTCTCTGAGAGCTTTCCGATGAATGGCAACAAGCCTCATTTTAACAGTGATGTTTATCAGAATTGCTAGCATGCAATGCCATTCTTTCATATAAATTACTCACAAAATATCAAAAGACCAGATGTGAGTATAATATAAATTTATCACCCCATTTTATGCAGGGATACATAAAATAAACATAACATATGTTACTAGTATGCTTTAAAGTCAACATTGACAATTAAAGGTAAACAATCTCTCCATGGTCTCCATATCATCAGATTCTAAGAACAACATTTCTTAATCAATTAATTACCATTTACCAAAACATAATGCTACAGTAATGGCCAAAGTAATCGACCATTTAACCACAGCTGAATTATGGGTAATTTTTCAGGATTTAGTCGGAAATATGACTTGTTGCCATTCATCGGAAAGCTCTCCCCAAGAGCTTTCCGATGAATGGCAACAAGCCATTTAATTCTGCTGTGGTTAAGTGGTCAATTACTTTGGGCATTACTGTAACTACTGTCAACTCTAGTGTAACATTTTCCAAAACGTGTTATAAATCAACATTTTGTTCATCGCAACTTGGTATCAAGATTATGTCAATCGACTCATTGAATATTTGCTAGGGCGGGAAATATTCATGGTGGTGAAAAATAACAGATTTCAAAAAATTATATTTTTTAACTCAGAACTTTAAAGGGTGTGTTCCTCAACTCGAATAAGTTATTTTTACCCCTGAAGCCAAAGAAATGGTAATTGAGGAGCGTGAACTCGGATTATCTGTCTTTAAATGTACATGTATGGTACATGTCTAAGCCACATTAAGCTCCTTGTACATATTACTTGGTGATACAGCAGGTTGACAAAGATAAAGGAACATCAGAATATTTTTATTCTGTGATGGATTTTAAGGCCTGTATGTGTGTACATGTACATGAATCTGATTATATTGACATGCTGCAATAATTTGTCACTTAAAGTGATGTGAAACACTCCAATAGGGTGATAAAATATAAATGGAGAATAATCTTGTTCAAAGTAGTACTTTTTACAAATATTATATCCAAATTAACAACACACACCATCATTCGTATACATAATTAAATGCAGTAACTATCAAAGGCGAACTCGTTTTCGTTATATTATCGCCGATAGATGCGCCCCGAATCGAGTAGTAAATATTCACAAATGAGCGTAGTTCAGACAATGTGTTCTATGGAGTGATACGGTTGATTTGCTTTCGATTTTCGGCTATGTTAGTAGAATGCTACCTTCTTCCTGCCTTGTACTAACTGATCAGTTTCACGCACCAGAACAAGTGCATAATATATCTTTAAAAGTTCATATCCTTCAGACAAGCTCAGAAACAAGGCTTGAGACTGATCCATGGGTACTGTTGTGCTTTGTGTAGAGATATGAAACTGGTACACCTCCAAATTCTGGTCAATGTAGTATGAAGTACGGTATAACAAAGGTTATGCATACACTGGATGCCATAGTGCACATTTTCTGAGACTCATACAGGTACATACAGAAGCATACAGGTACATGTACATGTATGTTGTAGAATTGAATTCACTAACTTCACTTTCCAAGATTTTCACCACTAAGTCTGATAAAATGTAGACGTCACTGATCGGTCTCCATCAAGGAAGGAATGGATGTGTCATTTTTGCCTTTGATGAAGACATTGGTCATCATTTGGTTATATATTAAAGCCTCCCCTTCGCTGCACACTGCACAGTACTGAATTCAGTGCATACCATTCATTGGTATACATATGGTACATGTATATAGCCAGGACTGTCACAAAGCAACAACTCACATTATGTCATGCGTGGACGAATACCGATAACATCTAGATTACATGTATCCGTTACATGTACACCGAATAACATTTGAAATCCTTCCTCATCCAGTCTTGGACAGAATTAATAATATTGGTATCAAGTGTAATCATTATCTTCAAGAAACACTCAGGAAACATGATTCTATGATTGGTTATCAGATATCAGGCCTTGAATGAAATTTGTATGTCTCAATCCAATCAGGCAGCTCCTCCTGTCTGAAAAATAAGATTTGAATGCTTGTAATGACATCAGAAAAGCGGAATGACTAATCATGTACATATTATTAAGATGTACGGTCCAAATTAATCACCCGGGGGGTGGGGGGGGGGCAGTTATAAGAGTATTGTTATCCATTCAAACGCTGCATGTTGGTCAGAATCAGCTACAAATACATATATTTACATACTAAGTGTTGTCATCACTAAATCCAGCATACTGATTGGTCCGCGCCCACGTGGCTAGTTGCAGTTATTTCTCGGTGAATGCGCAACGGCTCATAACACCAAGCTCACAACACCATCCATACGTCATTGGGTTTGGAAAGACGAACGCGTAATGTTTTGGGCGCATTTGGACTCGCGCAGGATTGACTTAATACATCACCTGGTTGCAATATGAAGAGAAATTGTTCCTATTAACTTTTGCCAAGGGTGCTATTGGGTACTTTGGGCTGTTTTTGTCACGATACACTATTCAATTTAAATACATTTACAAAAGTGGCTTTTTCGCTAAATATATATAAATATAAGGATTAACTGTCATGTAGACTATTTTAATGGAGATGTAACCGTGAGGTAAGTGGTCATAACTTGTATGTAAAGGGTTTTACACAAGTTATGTCCACTTACCTCACGGTTACATCTCCATAAAAACAGTCCACATGACAGTTAATACTTATGTACATGTACTAGTAGCATATACCGTTGTAACAGGATACCTCCCCTTAAATATCTCCCCACTCACGATACCCACATGAATGACTAAAATAAAATTTCACTCATTTGATATGCTACTTGAACAAACAAAATTAAATAAAAAACAAACGTAAATCTCATAAAACATCTTTTTCGAGCCATTTCATGGTTAAACGATATCAAAACTTCAAAAGGGTGAATTTTCTTTTAGTCATATATTGGGGGAATGTCAGGGAATTACAGTAATGCCCAAAGTAAGTGACCACTTAACCTCAGGATTGTGGGTAATTTTTCAGGATTTATTCAGAAATATGGCTTGTGTGGTCTCACACCAGAAACTTCTAACACAGCAGTACTAGAAGGTTACCGCTTCAACACTGCACAAAATCGGTTGATATTTATGTAAAATATACTAAGCAGACTAGGTGTTATGTATTGCTCCGCGTACCTATTTTTCCATGTACCTAAGAATAAGTCAAGCCCTGTTCCATGTGTGAGGTATGGCTACATGTATACTCAAAGTAATTGGCCACCTCTTAATATAGTACCCCCCCCCCCCCGTTAATACTGCAGTATTAAAGATATAAAGCACAGTAACCTCCAACACCTCATTATGGTTACTAGTACAGTTTCAATGCTGCATATACCGCAGTTACACCCCATATGCATGTTGTCATGTTACACCCTATATGCATGTTGTCATGTTACACCCCATATGCATGTTGTCATGTTACACCCCATATGCATGTTGTCATGTTTCGCATGCATGAAAATAAAATGCAGTGTTTTTCATCATATCTGTGGAACGGATGGCCTTCGTTACATGTACATGTATATAGTACTCCAAATATAGGACATGGGAACGCTGATAGAAAAATTGTATTGTATATACGGGGGGTTAAATGTAGCACATAATGAACTTTGAAGTTGCCAACATTGTTTCGGCTGTCAATTTATAAACTCCACCCATCCATGTTGTCAGGCTGCATTGATTGGCATTACACAAACAAGCATGAAAATATAATTTAGTGATTCATCTTATTCATGCATATATAAGTTCATTGAACAAGATCCATGTGGCTGTTTTAATTTTCAACTTTTGGTGTGATATTTGTTGGTGTATCATAACTGCATGGTGCTCCACAACAGTAATCGACTTGATACCGTGGTGGATATCATATACTGCGATCATTACCAGGTATCCCCCCCCCCCCCCCCGCGGAAAAAAAACTGCGGGACACAACGTACCGGGGGTGAGGGGGGGGGTACCTGGGCGTAAAAAATTTAGACGTAAATTTTGTCCTTATTCATTTAGGGGGGGGGGGGTTGCATGTAAAAAAAATTCCAAATATGTATTTTCAGACTCACAACTTCAATTTTCTCTCATTTTATAGAATATGGATTAACCTTAATATCCAAATCATATATACATGAGTAGTACAATCCACATAAAACAATTTTGGATAACCACTGTCTTGGTTTACATGTGATATTGACCCCATTAACCCTCTTAATAATGCCAACTATGTCAGTGTCTACCAGTCGATTGCAGAATTCTACCCTGCGATCGCTTATATGGCAAATTTTTACTGCAGAACTATCCCATGTATTAAACAATTTCTCCTCCAATGGTATCAGAAAACAGTTATATGCTGGTATCTCACTCATCTCATTTGCATCAGATTTTTCAAAGTCGAGGTAATGACTAGTTGTCATTTTTTAAAGTGCATACATAGCGTTGCGATCACCAATATACATGTTTGTACATGTCATGACATCACGAGGTACAAATCTGCGTTCTACTGGTAGACAATGACCATTTTAGTCATAATAATCTAAACTAAGTTACCAAGCACCTTCTCGTGAATTGTATGCTCAGGTGTTTTTTTCGGTTTCCGGTCAAACCGAGTTGTTGTCCGGCTGGGGTAGATTTGATTTTTCTGGGGGGGGGGGGGGGGGGGGGCAAATGGTCAGTGGAAAAAAACTGCAGTTTTTGCTGTTTTGGGGGGGGGGGGGGGGGGGGGGTACCCAAACCGAAGAAAACAGTTTTTTCCACCCTGTGTCTGCAGTTTTTTTCCGGCCCCCCCTGCCCCCCATTTTTAAGGTCCATAATTTTGAGGATAGCGGTATATACATGTATTGGTGACAATGTACAAATATTCATCTGCATGGTAGCTATAGATATAAACTCACCACTGGTATTTTGGCGAACAGACTTCCAGTGATATTTCACCTGTCATTTGTTCATTGCCACGTGTCTAGCTAGACAGGACCGACGCTTAAGACTAATCATGGGCGAAATCAATCTTCATATGTTGAAGATGAGAGGGCATGATGCCGCATCCACCATGGCTAATGAATCTGGTATTTCTGTAATTGAAGAAAAAATACATGTACATATATATGTGATATGGATGCATGTATTTTCATAATTTGCAAACATATTCAAAAAACAAGTGTAAAGTTCATTCTTCCAACAATATTAGCATTTTCGGCGATTCAGATGTCAGAAGACCATAATTCAATCGTAAGTGGAGGAATCGGGCCTGACAAAATCATGGATAGTTTGTTACGATGTCATCGCAGATGAGTATATTTAATATCGGTGGTTAACCACGTGATTAACTATCCTATGATATTTCCATTTACTTTGTACGATTTTTACGTACACGCAAATTTCACCAAGTGGAGGTAACCAAGGATACGTCACAATTTTGCAATTCTGCATTGATATAACTCGTGAGCATGCGCAGTCCAACTATCGGTTATTACCCAAGATGGGAATCTGTCCACTTACAATTGAATCGTAGTCATATGAATCATGAATGTTCACTCAGTGAACGTACAGATGAAAGATACAATCTTAAGTGGAGGAACCGGGATCGACGAGATCGTGGATAGTTTGTTCACATGATTACGATGTCGTACATGATGAAATCACAGTTTTTTGTAAAGCATGTGATTGACTATCATGCGATCCTTCAGGCCACAATTTTTACATACACATGACTGATTAGTGATTACGTCGCAAATGGGGATAACCAAGGATACGCCACAATTTCGCTTTTAAATAAAACAGTGCATGATATTATTTTTTACCTACGATTTTGAGGTGAGCATGCACAGTTGAGCGGTTACTTCCTACGACAGAAATATTTCCACTTACGATTGTATCGTGGTAATCTGAACGTTCACTTAGTGTTAAATTGGCCATGGCATGACAATATTAAAGAGATTGTGGGTGGGAATTCTATCAGGTTGACATTTGTTAGAATAATGGTATGAAGTACCGGTATAACTGATCATAACTGACAATTTCCTTATAAGCTACATGTATATTTTCAATAACTGGGACCTTTTAATATTCCAACTATTGTCATATTAATGTCGACCGATAATGCACTGCATTTATGGCAGAATTTGATTTTGCAGACGAAAATAGCCATTCCCGGACAGTTTTTCCTTTTATGAAGCATCAAATTTAGGCCAATTTATAATTCATTAAAAATCGTTTTTGCAGTTGGGAACACAGTTGGGAATATTGTGTAGGGCTACCTTTATATATGATTCATAAATGCCATATAATCATAGTCCGTCAGAAGTTACTATTTTGACCAAACAAATGTTCATTTATCAATGACGGATTCCATTTTCTGAAATATTTAACGGAAACAAAATTAGGCCGATTTACTATCATATTTCATTTGAATAAAACAGGATAAGTCGTGCATTTTTAATTGTAGTTCGATTAAGTATTTTACTAGTAACAGTCTGTTCATAATGAGAAATCATTTCAATTGATGACTAATTAGTTTCACTTACCTAAAATCCGATCAATTTGTATCCTATGAAAACGTAAGATGAACGTCCAGCCTCGATCTGCGCCGGTAGGTTAAAAAAATGGGAATCATTATGCCGCTGTCGTAAAGTGGAACGAAATTACACGCTTCAAGAACTTTTACCTCAAATTTGCAATAATAAAAGTTCAACGAAGCAATAGATTGATAAGGCCACCACCAACAGGAGCGTGAAGACAGGGTTATTGGGGTGTATATATCCCAAACAGTTCTAATAATTAAAAATTTCATGACTGCCACATTAGTTGTAAACTTCACACCATATAAGAGCACCCCACCCCCTGGAATACGGAATAATACCACTTAACACAGAGGGTGGAATGCGAAATACCAGTTAACAGCCATATGGATAAATTCTCTATTGCCGTACGAACGCCGGTCATCATGTCCATGTCTAAATTGATATAAATTGATGATCGACGATCTGTATGTCAAACCGTGCATTTATTGTGACAAACATCGCATTTGTATTATTCTTATGATCGTTTTATTGGAAGGTTGGTATACGAATACCGGTATTTTTGGAATACCGAATACCTCCTAACAGAGGGGCCGGAATATGGCGTACCTCATAACAGGGCATGGAATACAGCGTACGAAATGGGGGGGGGGGGCTCTTATACCGGATATGACATATATTACATAAAAAACACACTCACCGCGCTGTTGAAGGGGGGATGTCTGTGTAACCTTTGTTTATTAATTTAACCCTTTCATAACGGGAGTTAGGCTGGTGCAGCATTAAGGACGCTGTTTGTATTAAACATTTATCATGGTCAGTGTATGCATTTTAAAACACAGGGCAAGTTAGATTACATCATTTAATTGATATTCTAGTTAAAATAGTCTGTGAAACTACTTTAAAACCACATGTTATGCACCCTGTTTTGCCAACTAAACTATGAAATATAGATATGTTATTTGTTTTATTATCAGAGAAAAGCATTCTGCAAAGATATGGCCTTATACATGTTATAAACATGCAAATAGTGGCTTCATTTGGCCTTTGTTCCATCATTTAGAGAGTCAAATCTGAAGAAATTCCCTTAGTTTGATATTTATGATCCCATAATCCCATGAAATGGTATTTAAAACCTCAAATGTCAGTATTTCCTATCAGATGGACATATCAACTAATAAATTAAACATTTCCCATGGTCATTACATGCATTTTAATATACAAGGCAATGTAGAAAACATCATTTGATGGATATTTTACTTAAAATAATCAGTGGAAACTACATAAAAGCAATATTGTATGCATCCCTGTATAGCCAAATCAAATTAAACTATGGATGTTGTATTGTTTATTTCACCTGAGACATGTATTCTGTTCAGATATAGCCTTATATATGTTATAAACATGCCAATAATGGCATAATTTAGGCTTTTTTCCCATAATTTAGAGGGTCAAAGCTGAATAAATTCCCTTATTTCAAATTTGTAAGATGCCAAGCCAGCTGAAATGGTGTATCAAACCTCAAATGGCAGTATTTCTTATCAGATGGACATCTCTACCAATAAATTAAACATTTTTCATGGTCATTGCATGCATTTTAATATACAGGACAAGGCCGAAAACATCATTTGATGGATATTTTACTTAAAATAGTCTGTGGAAACAACCTAAAAGCCATGTTGTATGCATCCCTGTATAGCCAAATCAAATTAAACTATGGATGTTGTATTGTTTATTTCACCTGAGACATGTATTCTGTTCAGATATAGCCTTATATATGTTATAAACATGCCAATAATGGCATAATTTATGCTTTTTTCCCATAATTTAGAGGGTCAAAGCTGAATAAATTCCCTTATTTCAAATTTGTAAGATGCCAAGCCAGCTGAAATGGTGTATCAAACCTCAAATGGCAGTATTTCTTATCAGATGGACATCTCTACCAATAAATTAAACATTTTTCATGGTCATTGCATGCATTTTAATATACAGGACAAGGCAGAAAACATCATTTGATGGATATTTTACTTAAAATAGTCTGTGGAAACAACCTAAAAGCCATGTTGTATGCATCCCTGTATAGCCAAAACAAATTAAACTATGGATATTTTATTGTTGATTTCATCAGAGACATGTATTCTGTTCAGATATAGCCTTATATATGTTATAAACATGCCAATAATGGCATAATTTAGGCTTTTTTCCCATAATTTAGAGGGTCAAAGCTGAATAAATTCCCTTATTTCAAATTTGTAAGATGCCAAGCCAGCTGAAATGGTGTATCAAACCTCAAATGGCAGTATTTCTTATCAGATGGACATCTCTACCAATAAATTAAACATTTCTCATGGTCACTGTGTGCATTATGCTATATAGGGCAAGGTAGAAAACATTATTTGATGGATATCTTACTTAAAATAGTCTGTGGAAACTACTTAAAAGCAATATTGTATGCATCCCTCTATAGCCAAATGCAATTAAACTATGGATATTTTATGGTGTATTTTATCAGCGACATGTATTCTGTTGAGATATAGCCTTATACATGTCATTAACATGCAAATAGTGGTTTCATTTGGGCTTTCTTCCATTATTTAGAGAGTCAAATCTGAAGAAATTCCCTTAGTTTGATATTTATGATCCCATAATCCCATGAAATGGTATTTTAAACCTCAATTGTCAGTATTTCTTATCAGATGGACATATCAACTAATGAATTAAACATTTCCCATGGTCATTACATGCATTTTAATATACAAGGCTATGTAGAAAACATCAATTGATGGATATTTTACTTATAATAGTCTGTGGAAACTACATAAAACCAATATTGTATGCATCCCTCTATAGCCAAATGCAATTGAACTATTGATATTTTATTGTGCATTTTATCAGAGACATGTATTCTGTTGAGATATAGCCTTATACATGTTACTAACATGCAAATAGTGGCTTCATTTGGGCTTTCTTCCATAATTTAGAGAGTCAAAGCTGAATAAATTCCCTTAGGTTTCAAATTTAAAAGATGCCAAGCCAGCTGAAATGGTGTATCAAACCTAAAATGTCAGTATTTCTTATCTGATTGACATCTCTACCAATAAATTAAGCATTTCTCATGGCCATTGCATGCATTTTAATATATAGGACAAGGCAGAATACATCACTTGATGGATATTTTACTTAAAATACTTTGTGGAAACTAAATAAAAGCCACATTGTATGCTTTCCTATATAGCCAAATGAAATTCAACTATGGATAAATTGGATAATTTATTGTTTGTATCATCAGAGACATGCATTCTGCTAAGATATAGTCTTTTGTGTGTTATAAACATACAATAGGTGCATGGCCTCATTGGGCTTGCTTTCATAATACAAGAGAGTCAACTCTGAAGAAATACCATCGGTTTGAAATTGGTAGCATCTTCCATCCTTATATAAGAGGGGTATATACCAGCTTGAAGTACCGGTTTAATTAATAGGTGCAATGCAAGGGGCCACCAGAGAGGTTTGTCTAGTTCGGGATGGTGTGGCAAACCACCAACTGGAGATTTCAAGGGAGGCCTCCTCAATGGCGACCCACTATATTGTGCAAACAAAATTTTATTAAAATTGTATAAAGGTCAGCATGCCCTAAGCGCATTGAGAAATAGATAAAAACACTTACTGACAGATTGCCAATAACAAAATTACAGCTGTTGAAACTATTGTTATGTAAACAAAACTGTTACAGTGATTTGTCAACAAATATATAATTCTAGCTGTATTATTAGTTCAAATATTTAACTATGAATAACATTTTCAGAATATTTAATCAACAGGTTGGACCTTTTCCAATGTTATGTAAACAAAACTGTTACAGTGAGTGACTTGTCAACAATTATATAATCCTATAGCTGTAGTATTACATGTAGTTCAAATATTTAAGTATGAATATGAATTTCAGAATATTTAATCAACAGGTTGGACCTTTTTCAATGTTTACCACAAAATTTTGATCACAATTTTGCTATCGTTGGACTTTTACAGTTATTCTATTACAGCAGTAATTTGTACATAACAATTAATTCTTGGTTTAGAAATATTTTCTTTAAGTATTTCTTAACTTAGAAAAAAAATCTTGAAACAAGAAATATATATTTAATTTTTGAAGCCATTTTCTTAGTAAGGAAATTTTTTCTTGTTTCAAGACTAAAATCTATCTTTTTTGAGAAAACTATCTTTTGTCTGTTGGGAGTTTCTTAAATTTTCTTGATGTAGCAGACTTTGGGGGTATATTTCTCAAAATAAGATTTATTTTCCTGTTTCAGGAAATAGTTTTTCTTGTTTCAAGATATTTTATCTTATTAAGAAATTATTTTTGGCAGTGCATGTCGGGTGGTAGTGGAACGTTAAAATAATACAGTATGTCAATCACTCCCGTCAGTGCGAATGCCATAAACATGGTGACGTGCTGTGCGTTCGAGAAATTTACAAACACGCCATTATAAGACCCTGTGTAAATTTCGATAGCTGCTCCTATTGTTGTTAAGATTATTTTGATAAGAGCATCGATGGGAAAATTCCTCAGTTTCTTACACAAGCATGGACATGGGAACGCCACTGTTGGTATGAACTTTATTCGCTGTCTGCTACTCGTCCAGTAACGACACCATGTCTGTACTAGGTACCACAATCCAAACAGCAGGAAGAATGATCCTGGAAGGGCGTGACCACCGAAATTCCCCATAATTGTCTCGTTGTAAATCTGGAAGGAAAATGCATATAATAGTGACTGAGAACTACATCCATACACCATGTAGTACACGAAATATGTACAGGGCTGATATGTTGACTGGCACGAGTGATTTAATGATACGCATTAATAATGGGAAGCGCCACGCGTGGTGTATGCTATGTAATTGATATCAGAAGCGGAGTTGCCCCCAATCAAACATGTTACCGGATATTTTAACCCAGTGATATTTTAAATCAGATCATGACAGTCCCTCCATGTAACCAATCACAATACCACCGACTTCATACGGCTAAAACGCTTTTACTGTGAAGAAAAATCCCAGCAATAATAATTCACCACAATTGTATGTCATAACTGTCACAAAGTCCTATAAATTCGGGTCATTTCAGGAGGCCACATACATTTAGCGTAATAATTCTCAATAAACTGTCACAATTCCGTCTATAACGAGTGATTTCACTTGTAACAGTATTGACTTCAACACTGTTTTGTGAACTTGCAGCCACCCCTGTCCTGTCCTGGTTTGGCGTGGAACCTCTTCTCTGTCTCTTGATACGCCCTATATGGGTGTATTCTGTGAAGGCATTTTTGACTTGTCATAGGAGCTACGGCAATGGGGAAAATATGATTAGAAAGGTACTTGGGTATTTTCTTACTCAGTACTTATATGGGTCTGCATGTATATTCACGTATCGCTTTGTGGCTTGTCGATATTGAACCATGGAATGTTAGCCGCAATAATTGTTTATGCTCATTGGACGGGAGTTCCCGCGTTAACCCTCAGCGCCCTGCGTGCTGTGTACATGTTTCTATTGTTGTTTAAACTGCTTTATTGTATTGCTATTTGAACATCTTTCATTTATTTTAACGTGACATAAATCGGAATGCTATCTACTATTATATTTGATGGGGATTTGAGGATGGTATCAGAAATTTAGTTCACACATGAACCCTTCGAGCTGTTTGTTTATATCGGTGTTTTAACATGTTATTTAACATCGTTTAGTGAACTTTTTCATTTAGTTATACGCGACAAATAGTGGCATGTTATATTATACATGAATTGGGACTGTAATTATTAACTAATTTCCGCGTTAATCCTTCGTGTTGCTTGTAAATATTGACGTTTAGTGAACTTTAGGCTTGGTCTCTAAACTTGTTTTTAATTCATTTGTAAGCTGAATATATCTGATCTATGAATAGAGATGTTATTAAGAAACGTTCCAGCACTAACCATTCACATTGGTTGTTTAACACACAATGTGGCCTTATTGTAAACATCATTATTATTTCTATGTATGGCTCATATATCAGAATGTTATACGAATCGAAGAATGTTAAGAAATTAACCCTTCTGTGACCATGTTTTAATTGATCCTCATGGGGTGGGCATATTTCAATTAGTCCTCATTGGACCATATTTCAATTGAACCTCATGGGATTATATTTTATGTAACCCTCATGGGACAGTAGTTTAAACAACCCTGATGACACCATATTTTAAATTTAACTAACCCCCATAATGGGACCATATTTTAGCTTTAATCAACCCTCGTGTTACCATATTTCAATTGACATTCATGGGACCATATTTCAATTAACCCCATGGATCCATATTTTTATTAACCCTCACGGGACCATATTATTATTATTTTTTAACCCTTGTCAGTTTTAATTTAATTAACCATCATGGTACCATTTTAATTAACCATCATGGGACCATATTTTTATTTACTCCCATTGGGTCATATTGTAATTAACCCTCATGGGACCATATTGTTATTAACCTTCACTGGATGTGACCACATTTTAATTATTCCTCTTCGAACCAATACACGTATTTTAATTAACCCTAATGCTACCATATTTTCAAAGTTGATATCAGGAGTGCATAACTGATTCCATTCTTAGATCGTAATTAAACTACTGGTACGCGGGCTGATTCGGGAAGTTATGGGTTGTAATGGCCTATAGGGTGTACACTGCGAGGCAGATCTGTTGATGTCATAGGAGCTATGGAGAAATGTGATTATTAACTTATTAGCTATTTGCGTCCCGGTTAGACATTTTCAGGATATATTATTCTCGGATGTATCTTCGCGGATGTCTCATTGTTGCAGTAGGTAACCTTTATGATCGCGTTAATTGCTTTCGATATTTAGGCGTGAACAATGGCTATTGCGGCAACACAATATAACAGCTAACATTGCTGATGAAGTAAGTCGCAGTTGGAATGTAGACTAAATGTCGTATTGCGAAGTATCGTGTGGGTGTTAATAATTCGATGAGTAGATTTTTGGTCCGCATTTAGAGACTTTTTGCATGGCGTGGTGAACGAGAAACCTTCAGTGATAAGCCACAGTTGTTGTTATAATTTGAAGGATTAGTTGTTTTAACGGAATTCTGAGGTGGTGTATTCATGAAACCAGTATATATATTCTATATATGCCAAATAATGTAGTAATAATAATTGAGGGCGTTACCATTTCTGACTATCATAATGGTTTTCTTGTTGTGCGTGTTTACCGTGTCGTTGATGATTACGTCCACAGGGCGCTCCCCGCGGTACCAACTGTGCTGACGTGTGTTGGTTGTAGTTCAGGCCTTCGGAATAACGGGTAGCTGTATGAATTATCCCAAGAGAGCTTCGGTATTCTCGTATTGTATTTCGCTCAGGCCACCTTGGAATAACAAATTGTTCTTCACGGAACGACATCGGAGGTCAACGATTGAATCACTATGTCTCCGGAAATCTTCCTCCGTGCTGTCACATGCCATCCAGAGTGAACCACACATGCCTTTAACATGGGCAACGCCGGGTCACCCTGCTATAGTAGATTATGTCGCATCTTTTATGTCACAACAAATATCTGACTCATAGTTTGACCCAATCATCTGGCAGTGTGTGTTTATGCAAGTTCTGGATACCGTGTAAATTCAACAAGGGGCATAATCCGCCCTATTTAGTTCCTCCTAGCCACAAGGAAGGTTATGTTAGCCGCCATAATACTATATTCTCAGCGGAAATACATATGGGAGACATCTGGCCATGCAAAGAGTTTCTAATTGTTTCTAATTATTGTTTCAAAAATATTTTGCACTAGCTGATGTGCCCGAATTCGCCCGCTATTTAGGGAACAACGTTGAAAAGTATTAGGAGAAAGAAAAAAAACTATTGTTCGATCGGTCCAGTAACATGCCTATATGAGCGTATAGGAGCGAGATCAAGGACACGGTCGCATATGAAATTCGACCCCCCATATTGTTCCAGGGATCAAAGAAGACCTACATACCAAATTCGAGTCGGATCGGTCGAGCAGTTTCCGAGTCTATAACACACATACACACATAGACAGACAGACATAAGTTCCAGAATATATAATAGACTAGCAGGGTGACCCGACTTCGTCCGGGCTGTTTCCTTTCATCCGTCGAAAGGCGCGATTTGACCTTGAATTGACCATTTTGAAGGTCATGGTCAGGGTCACGATTTGACCCGTCCAAAACAATCCCCGGAAAAAAAGCACCCTTAGGTATAAAATATCATCGAAATCCGTCGAAAGGCGCGATTTGACCTTTAATTGACCATTTTGAAGGTCAAGGTCAGGTGGGGGTCACGATTTGGCCCGTCCAAAACACACACCGGACAAAAGTACCCCTAGGTATAAAATTTCGTCGAAATCCGTCCGTTTTACCAGATTTGACCTTGAATTAACATTTTTGAAGGTCAAGGTCAGGTCGGGGTCACGACTTAATCCGTCCAAAACACTCCCTGGAAACAATTAACCCTAGGTATCAAATTTCGTCAAAATCCGTCTGGCAGTTTTCCCGGCCATAGCTAACACACACACACACCCTCACACACACACAGAAGTCCCAAAATATATAGTAGACTAGCCTATGAGCCCGACGTTGTCCGGTCTATTCAAAAACCAAATTTCAAGTCGATAGCTCTACCCGTTTCCTAGATCTGGTCTGCGCATGCGCGAAGCTGGCGTCGCACGGGCTCGGCGACCCGATAAAATTCGTATCCGGGGCAAGATACATTCCCATACCAAATTTCAAGTCGATAGCTCCACCCGTTTCCGATATCTCATCTGCGCATGCGCTGCACGGGCGTCGAACGGGGTCGCCAATACGACAACGACGACCGCCTGGTCAAACTACACACATGTACCAAGTTTCGTCCCGATCGGTCGAGAATCGTAGATTTGTATAAATGACAGACATACAGACATACAGACAGACAGACAGGCAAACAGAGGACTACAAAATATATATGAGACTAGCCGATGAGCCCGACGTTGTCCGGGCTATTCAAAAACCAAATTTCAAGTCGATAGCTCTACCCGTTTCCGAGATCTGGTCTGCGGATGCGCGAAGCTGGCGTCGCACGGGCTCGGCGATCCGATAAAATTCGTATCCGGGGCAAGATACATTCACATAGCAAATTACAAGTAGATAGCTCCACCCGTTTCCGAGATCTCGTCTGCGCATGCGCGAAACTGGCGTCGCACGGGCTCGGCGACCCGATAAAATTCGTATCCGGGGCAAGATACATTCAAATACCAAATTTCAAGTCGATAGCTCCACCCGTTTCCGAGATCTGGTCGGCGCATGCGCGAAACTGGCGTCGCACGGGCTCGGCGACCCGATCAAATTCGTATCCGGGGAAAGATACATTCACATAGCAAATTTCAAGTCCATAGCTCCACCCGCTTCCAAGATCTCGTCTGCGCATGCGCGAAGCGGGCGCCGCACGGGCTCGCCAATACGACAACGTCCACCGCCTGGTCAAACTACACACACGTACCAAGTTTCGTCCCGATCGGTCGAGAATCGTAGATTTGTATAAATGACAGTCATACAGACAGACAGACAGACAGACAAACAGAGGTCTTCAAAATATATATGAGACTAGCCGATGAGCCCGACGTTGTCCGGGCTATTAAAAAACCAAATTTCAAGTCGATAAAATTCATATCCGGGGCAAGATACATTCATATACCAAATTTCAAGTCGATAGCTCCACCCGTTTTCGAGATCTGGTCTGCGCATGCGCGAAGCTTGCGTCGCACGGGCTCAGCGACCCGATAACATTCGTATCCGGGGCAAGATACATTCACATAGCAAATTTCAAGTCGATAGCTCCACCCGTTTCCGAGATCTCGTCTGCGCATGCGCGAAGGTGGCGTCGCACGGGCTCGACGACCCGATAAAATTCGTATCCGGGGCAAGATACATTTACATAGCAAATTTCAAGTCGATAGCTCCACCCGTTTCCGAGATCTAGTCTGCGCATGCGCGAAGCGGGCGCCGCACGGGCTCACCAATACGACAACGTCCACCGCCTGGTCAAAATACACACACGTACCAAGTTTCGTCCCGATCGGTCGAGAATCGTAGATTTGTATAAATGACAGACAAACATACAGACAGACAGACAAACAAACAGAGGTCTTCAAAATATATATGAGACTAGCCGATGAGCCCGACGTTGTCCGGGCTATTCAAAAACCAAATTTCAAGTCCATAGCTCTACCCAGCCCGACGTTGTCCGGACTATTCAAGTCGATAGCTCTACCCGTTTCCGAGATCTGGTCTGCGCATGCGCGAAGCTGGCGTCGCACGGACTCGGCGACCCGTTAAATTCGTATCCTGGGCAAGATACATTCACATACCAAATTTCAAGTCGATAGCTCCACCCGTTTCCGAGATCTCGTCTGCGCATACGCAAAGCTGGCGTCGCACGGGCTCGGCGACCCGATAAAATTCGTATCCGGGGCAAGATACATTCACATACCAAATTTCAAGTCGATAGCTCCACCCGTTTCCGAGATCTCGTCTGCGCATGCGCTGCACGGGCGTCGCACGGGCTCGCCAATACGACAACGTCCACCGCCTGGTCAAACTACACACACGTACCAAGTTTCGTCCCGATCGGTCGAGAATCGTATATTTGTATTAATGACAGACATACAGACATACATACAGACAGACAGACAAACAGAGGTCTTCAAAATATATATGAGACTAGCCGATGAGCCCGACGTTGTCCGGGCTATTCAAAAACCAAATTTCAAGTCGATAGCTCTACCCAGTCCGACGTTGTCAGGGCTATTCAAAAACCAAATTTCAAGTCGATAGCTCTACCCGTTTCCGAGATCTGGTCTGCGGATGCGCGAAGCTGGCGTCGCACGGGCTCGGCGACCCGATAAAATTCGTATCCGGGGCAAGATACATTCACATAGCAAATTACAAGTAGATAGCTCCACCCGTTTCCGAGATCTCGTCTGCGCATGCGCGAAACTGGCGTCGCACGGGCTCGGCGACCCGATAAAATTCGTATCCGGGGCAAGATACATTCAAATACCAAATTTCAAGTCGATAGCTCCACCCGTTTCCGAGATCTGGTCGGCGCATGCGCGAAACTGGCGTCGCACGGGCTCGGCGACCCGATCAAATTCGTATCCGGGGAAAGATACATTCACATAGCAAATTTCAAGTCCATAGCTCCACCTGCTTCCAAGATCTCGTCTGCGCATGCGCGAAGCGGGCGCCGCACGGGCTCGCCAATACGACAACGTCCACCGCCTGGTCAAACTACACACACACGTACCAAGTTTCGTCCCGATCGGTCGAGAATCGTAGATTTGTATAAATGACAGTCATACAGACAGACAGACAGACAGACAAACAGAGGTCTTCAAAATATATATGAGACTAGCCGATGAGCCCGACGTTGTCCGGGCTATTAAAAAACCAAATTTCAAGTCGATAAAATTCATATCCGGGGCAAGATACATTCATATACCAAATTTCAAGTCGATAGCTCCACCCGTTTTCGAGATCTGGTCTGCGCATGCGCGAAGCTTGCGTCGCACGGGCTCAGCGACCCGATAACATTCGTATCCGGGGCAAGATACATTCACATAGCAAATTTCAAGTCGATAGCTCCACCCGTTTCCGAGATCTCGTCTGCGCATGCGCGAAGGTGGCGTCGCACGGGCTCGACGACCCGATAAAATTCGTATCCGGGCAAGATACATTTACATAGCAAATTTCAAGTCGATAGCTCCACCCGTTTCCGAGATCTCGTCTGCGCATGCGCGAAGCGGGCGCCGCACGGGGTCACCAATACGACACCGTCCACCGCCTGGTCAAAATACACACACGTACCAAGTTTCGTCCCGATCGGTCGAGAATCGTAGATTTGTATAAATGACAGACAAACATACAGACAGACAGACAAACATACAGAGGTCTTCAAAATATATATGAGACTAGCCGATGAGCCCGACGTTGTCCGGGCTATTCAAAAACCAAATTTCAAGTCCATAGCTCTACCCAGCCCGACGTTGTCCGGACTATTCAAGTCGATAGCTCTACCCGTTTCCGAGATCTGGTCTGCGCATGCGCGAAGCTGGCGTCGCGCGGACTCGGCGACCCGTTAAATTCGTATCCGGGGCAAGATACATTCACATACCAAATTTCAAGTCGATAGCTCCACCCGTTTCCGAGATCTCGTCTGCGCATACGCAAAGCTGGCGTCGCACGGGCTCGGCGACCCGATAAAATTCGTATCCGGGGCAAGATACATTCACATACCAAATTTCAAGTCGATAGCTCCACCCGTTTCCGATATCTCGTCTGCGCATGCGCTGCACGGGCGTCGCACGGGCTCGCCAATACGACAACGTCCACCGCCTGGTCAAACTACACACACGTACCAAGTTTCGTCCCGATCGGTCGAGAATCGTAGATTTGTATTAATGACAGACATACAGACATACAGACAGACAGACAGACAAACAGAGGTCTTCAAAATATATATGAGACTAGCCGATGAGCCCGACGTTGTCCGGGCTATTCAAAAACCAAATTTCAAGTCGATAGCTCTACCCAGTCCGACGTTGTCTGGGCTATTCAAAAACCAAATTTCAAGTCGATAGCTCTACCCGTTTCCGAGATCTGGTCTGCGGATGCGCGAAGCTGGCGTCGCACGGGCTCGGCGACCCGATAAAATTCGTATCCGGGGCAAGATACATTCACATAGCAAATTACAAGTCGATAGCTCCACCCGTTTCCGAGATCTCGTCTGCGCATGCGCGAAGGTGGCGTCGCACGGGCTCGACGACCCGATAAAATTCGTATCCGGGGCAAGATACATTTACATAGCAAATTTCAAGTCGATAGCTCCACCCGTTTCCGAGATCTAGTCTGCGCATGCGCGAAGCGGGCGCCGCACGGGCTCACCAATACGACAACGTCCACCGCCTGGTCAAAATACACACACGTACCAAGTTTCGTCCCGATCGGTCGAGAATCGTAGATTTGTATAAATGACAGACAAACATACAGACAGACAGACAAACAAACAGAGGTCTTCAAAATATATATGAGACTAGCCGATGAGCCCGACGTTGTCCGGGCTATTCAAAAACCAAATTTCAAGTCCATAGCTCTACCCAGCCCGACGTTGTCCGGACTATTCAAGTCGATAGCTCTACCCGTTTCCGAGATCTGGTCTGCGCATGCGCGAAGCTGGCGTCGCACGGACTCGGCGACCCGTTAAATTCGTATCCTGGGCAAGATACATTCACATACCAAATTTCAAGTCGATAGCTCCACCCGTTTCCGAGATCTCGTCTGCGCATACGCAAAGCTGGCGTCGCACGGGCTCGGCGACCCGATAAAATTCGTATCCGGGGCAAGATACATTCACATACCAAATTTCAAGTCGATAGCTCCACCCGTTTCCGAGATCTCGTCTGCGCATGCGCTGCACGGGCGTCGCACGGGCTCGCCAATACGACAACGTCCACCGCCTGGTCAAACTACACACACGTACCAAGTTTCGTCCCGATCGGTCGAGAATCGTATATTTGTATTAATGACAGACATACAGACATACATACAGACAGACAGACAAACAGAGGTCTTCAAAATATATATGAGACTAGCCGATGAGCCCGACGTTGTCCGGGCTATTCAAAAACCAAATTTCAAGTCGATAGCTCTACCCAGTCCGACGTTGTCAGGGCTATTCAAAAACCAAATTTCAAGTCGATAGCTCTACCCGTTTCCGAGATCTGGTCTGCGGATGCGCGAAGCTGGCGTCGCACGGGCTCGGCGACCCGATAAAATTCGTATCCGGGGCAAGATACATTCACATAGCAAATTACAAGTAGATAGCTCCACCCGTTTCCGAGATCTCGTCTGCGCATGCGCGAAACTGGCGTCGCACGGGCTCGGCGACCCGATAAAATTCGTATCCGGGGCAAGATACATTCAAATACCAAATTTCAAGTCGATAGCTCCACCCGTTTCCGAGATCTGGTCGGCGCATGCGCGAAACTGGCGTCGCACGGGCTCGGCGACCCGATCAAATTCGTATCCGGGGAAAGATACATTCACATAGCAAATTTCAAGTCCATAGCTCCACCTGCTTCCAAGATCTCGTCTGCGCATGCGCGAAGCGGGCGCCGCACGGGCTCGCCAATACGACAACGTCCACCGCCTGGTCAAACTACACACACACGTACCAAGTTTCGTCCCGATCGGTCGAGAATCGTAGATTTGTATAAATGACAGTCATACAGACAGACAGACAGACAGACAAACAGAGGTCTTCAAAATATATATGAGACTAGCCGATGAGCCCGACGTTGTCCGGGCTATTAAAAAACCAAATTTCAAGTCGATAAAATTCATATCCGGGGCAAGATACATTCATATACCAAATTTCAAGTCGATAGCTCCACCCGTTTTCGAGATCTGGTCTGCGCATGCGCGAAGCTTGCGTCGCACGGGCTCAGCGACCCGATAACATTCGTATCCGGGGCAAGATACATTCACATAGCAAATTTCAAGTCGATAGCTCCACCCGTTTCCGAGATCTCGTCTGCGCATGCGCGAAGGTGGCGTCGCACGGGCTCGACGACCCGATAAAATTCGTATCCGGGCAAGATACATTTACATAGCAAATTTCAAGTCGATAGCTCCACCCGTTTCCGAGATCTCGTCTGCGCATGCGCGAAGCGGGCGCCGCACGGGGTCACCAATACGACACCGTCCACCGCCTGGTCAAAATACACACACGTACCAAGTTTCGTCCCGATCGGTCGAGAATCGTAGATTTGTATAAATGACAGACAAACATACAGACAGACAGACAAACATACAGAGGTCTTCAAAATATATATGAGACTAGCCGATGAGCCCGACGTTGTCCGGGCTATTCAAAAACCAAATTTCAAGTCCATAGCTCTACCCAGCCCGACGTTGTCCGGACTATTCAAGTCGATAGCTCTACCCGTTTCCGAGATCTGGTCTGCGCATGCGCGAAGCTGGCGTCGCACGGACTCGGCGACCCGTTAAATTCGTATCCGGGGCAAGATACATTCACATACCAAATTTCAAGTCGATAGCTCCACCCGTTTCCGAGATCTCGTCTGCGCATACGCAAAGCTGGCGTCGCACGGGCTCGGCGACCCGATAAAATTCGTATCCGGGGCAAGATACATTCACATACCAAATTTCAAGTCGATAGCTCCACCCGTTTCCGATATCTCGTCTGCGCATGCGCTGCACGGGCGTCGCACGGGCTCGCCAATACGACAACGTCCACCGCCTGGTCAAACTACACACACGTACCAAGTTTCGTCCCGATCGGTCGAGAATCGTAGATTTGTATTAATGACAGACATACAGACATACAGACAGACAGACAGACAAACAGAGGTCTTCAAAATATATATGAGACTAGCCGATGAGCCCGACGTTGTCCGGGCTATTCAAAAACCAAATTTCAAGTCGATAGCTCTACCCAGTCCGACGTTGTCTGGGCTATTCAAAAACCAAATTTCAAGTCGATAGCTCTACCCGTTTCCGAGATCTGGTCTGCGGATGCGCGAAGCTGGCGTCGCACGGGCTCGGCGACCCGATAAAATTCGTATCCGGGGCAAGATACATTCACATAGCAAATTACAAGTAGATAGCTTCACCCGTTTCCGAGATCTCGTCTGCGCATGCGCGAAACTGGCGTCGCACGGGCTCGGCGACCCGATAAAATTCGTATCCGGGGCAAGATACATTCAAATACCAAATTTCAAGTCGATAGCTCCACCCGTTTCCGAGATCTGGTCGGCGCATGCGCGAAACTGGCGTCGCACGGGCTCGGCGACCCGATCAAATTCGTATCCGGGGAAAGATACATTCACATAGCAAATTTCAAGTCCATAGCTCCACCCGCTTCCAAGATCTCGTCTGCGCATGCGCGAAGCGGGCGCCGCACGGGCTCGCCAATACGACAACGTCCACCGCCTGGTCAAACTACACACACGTACCAAGTTTCGTCCCGATCGGTCGGGAATCGTAGATTTGTATAAATGACAGTCATACAGACAGACAGACAAACAGAGGTCTTCAAAATATATATGAGACTAGCCGATGAGCCCGACGTTGTCCGGGCTATTAAAAAACCAAATTTCAAGTCGATAAAATTCATATCCGGGGCAAGATACATTCATATACCAAATTTCAAGTCGATAGCTCCACCCGTTTCCGAGATCTCGTCTGCGCATGCGCAAAGCTGGCGTCGCACGGGCTCGGCGACCCGATAAAATTCGTATCCGGGGCAAGATACATTCACATACCAAATTTCAAGTCGATAGCTCCACCCGTTTCCGAGATCTCGTCTGCGCATGCGCTGCACGGGCGTCGCACGGGCTCGCCAATACGACAACGTCCACCGCCTGGTCAAACTACACACACGTACCAAGTTTCGTCCCGATCGGTCGAGAATCGTAGATTTGTATTAATGACAAACATACAGACAAACATACAGACAGACAGACAGACAAACAAACAGACAATTTTTAATTTTTTTAATTAATTTTTGTATTTAATTTTCTGTTTTTCAATGAGTTAATTGTGCCTTTTTAATTTACTGGCTTTTTTAATTAATTTTTAAATATAATATTTTGTTTTTCAATGAGTTAATTGTGCCTTTTTAATTTTTTAATTTAATTTTTTGTTTTTCAATTTGACCCGATTTGACCTTGAATTGATCATTTTCAAGATCAAGGTCAGGTCGGGGTCACAATTTAACCCGTCCATGACACTTCCCGTAGGTAGCAAGTTTGAGCTCAATCGGTTCGAGTCTATAAAGGACACACACACATATATATCATTTGTGGGTACCCTTTGAAGGTGAAGATCACATCGGGCGGAAAAACTGACCCGATGCCGTTCCCACTGTGTAGGAACTGTTACATCGGAAGTCGTTCTATCGCCGGTTTGTGATGGTTCTTGACTGATTTGTGACGGTTCTTGCTGATCGAAATTATACATTTTCACGACTTTTTGACAGTTAAAACGCAATTTTGAGGCATCCTGGTGATAATTCGATTAGATATTTTCGATCCCATCACAATCCGTGGCACCAATGAGCGTGTCAATAACGAAACTTTCATTGTGCGAGTCATAACAACGACAAAAACCGCGAATTTTTTATAATTGTTTGGGTTCTCTCCTGATCGAGTCGGTTCTCTCCCCATTTAATCGTTCTATACGGGTAAAACTATGGCTAATATTTGCCATGGTACATGGTTCAAACTGCCAAGTTTGTGAAAGTATACAAAGGTAAACACAACAAACTATGCATTAAGTTGAAAATTGCACCACTTGTCATTAATTTCGATGAATTACACTGCCTTTCTATGCTTATCCAATAAGCTGTGTTACGCCTATAAAAATGCACAAAGTCGCCAGCTAGTTTGAAAAATAACGCGTTATGCAGGCCCGACATTTCCAAGAGTCAACAACCGGTTAACAATAGCGAAATTTCATTGCGCTGGACTTCGTAAAGCGTGAGCGTAGACGGGATATATAGAGTTATCTGTCTTGTATTTTATTCTATTATATATTTTGGAACTTCTGTCTGTACGTATGTATTTGTGTTATAGACTCGAAAAACTGCTCGACCGATCCGACTAAAATTTGGTGTATAGGCCTGCTTTGATCCGGGGAACAATATGGGCGGGTCCAATTTCACGTGCGTCCGTGTCCTTGACCTTGACCTCGCCCAAATACGCTCATATAGGCATGTTTCTGGACCTCGACCGATCCCACTCAAATTTGGTAGCTGGTTCTACTTTGATCACGGGAACAATATGGGTGGGTCCAATTTCACGTCCTTGACCTTGACCTTGACCATATTCGCTCATATAGGCATGTTTCCGGGCCGATCGAACAATAGTTTGCCCAGACGGAGACGATCACAAAAAAATCCCTAAATAGCCGCGACGAAGAGGGGGCACATCGTCTAGTGTTGTCTATTTTCGTAGACGTATTTTACTCAACAAAAAGCCAAAAATAAGACGTTAAAAGTTCGTTGACACCCATACAATGTTCTGATTACGCAGTTTATGAAGTTTATGTCGGGCATCCGCTTGCTGGATGCTGCTTATCTAGGTTAAATTCTAGAATTCTAGAATATGCAGCTATTAAAGCATATACAAACACGATAATCATCCATTCAATCATATTTTAGATTGAATAGGGATCTCTGATTTTTTAATAGAAGATATAAACAAGACAGTCAATGACTGTGGGGTCGCTCACCAGACTGCAAAGACTGATAAGACTGGGACTCTGGAGACCACAACAGTCAGAACTTTTCATAATCACTTTAAAAGAAGTAGATCTAAACAGGATATGTGGCTAGAGAGACTTTAGATTGGTGGAAATCCGCCTTGAAATTACCAACTGTACACTACTGATCACCCCCTTCCTCCAGCTCAACAAGTCCCCTCCTGACCGGGCTCCAGACTCCCAAGTCTTAGGTTGGAATTTCACAACCGACACCTCAAACTTTCAATCTCACAAGCGCCTTTTTATAAAACCATTTAGACATGTTTGAAGCCCAATTATCCATGGAGCCAAAAAACATACATGTATGTCAGATTAATCAGTCAGGTGGTTCCAAGGTAGATGTTGTAATGAATTTCGTATTTCAATGATTTTATTAGACACAAAAGTGTTAACTCCCCATAGCCCTGCCATTTATTGACAGGTTGACCTCATTTTAACAAATCTGAATCTCAGTCACGAAAGGATCCTCCATACTATATATCAGCTAAATAGTCCAACCTCTCGTGAGAATATATTT
Organism: Siphonodentalium dalli; assembly: GCA_032622095.1. Lineage (NCBI taxonomy): Eukaryota > Metazoa > Mollusca > Scaphopoda > Gadilida > Siphonodentaliidae > Siphonodentalium > Siphonodentalium dalli. The sequence continues at coordinate 201,175,027 of CP136061.1, read as the reverse complement.
TAAGAATTACTATAGAGACATACAGTTATGTCCCTGGTCCCACCATATTTAACCTGGTGACCCCATCTGAATAATTTGAATCCCAGACACCAAAGAACCCTTCATACTAAATATCAGTAAAATAGACCTGATGGTCCTTGTGAAGGAAGCATATTAAGATATAAACTGCCCTTCACTTGGCCCCTATTTGATCAGGTGACCCCATTAAAACAATCTGAATTGCAGTCAAACTAGAACATTCCATGCTAAATAAGCCAACTAATTCCTGTAAATGTATTTTAAGAATTACTATATATGGACTGAAATAGTTATGTCTCTGGCTCTGCCCTTATTTGACTTTGTGACTCCATTTTCACAAATCTGTCACCCAAGGTAATTTCATACCAAATATAAGCAAAATAGGCCATTTGGTTCTTGCATAGAAGACATATAATGAATTACTATGGAGAGAAAGAGTAATGTAGCTGGTCTTGCACATACTGCACCTGGTGACCCTGATTGAACAAATCTGAATCCCAATCACCAAAGGAGCCTCAATATTAAATATGAGCTAAATACAGCTGGTGGTTCTTTCAAAGGACACTTTTCAAGTTTGCCAAATATGTTCTAGTGAGGTGGTGGATGTGGGAGTGTTAAATGTCCTGTTGAAAGATTTGAACAATACATATGATTGTTGTTGTAATTGGGAATTAATGACCTCTAGAAAAGAATGACTATGGTGGGAAAGAGTTATGGCCCTGACTTCGCCCCATTTGCCCCAGTGACCTTATTTGAACAAATCTTAATGAGAGTCACCTAGGGAACATCCACACCAAATATGAACCCATTCGGTCTTATGGTTCCAGAGGAGAAGATGTTCAGAGATTGTTGACGGACGGACGGATGGATGATGGACGGACGACGGGTGATGACTCATAATAGCTCCACCGGAGAATTCGTCTCAGGTGAGCTAAAACTGGAGTGAACTACTCAGAGTGACTGGTAGTGTAAAATCGAATAGAACATCTGTGCATGCATATTTGGAATCGAGGCTTTCTCTCACATACAAGATGAACGGCTTCTTTGCAAGATTGGACTCACCTCACCATTTGTGTGTGAATCCGATAGTTCAAGTTATCTAAATTATTCTTATAGCATCTCTGATGACAAATTGCGTCTGTATTTCATCAAGAACAGACATCAGGACATTCACATACGAGTCAGATAAGTTATGCGGACCTCGCTAATAATTTGTACCTTGATTTTTCGCCCATCGTCCACGCAAATGGTGTACTTTTGCTGAATCAAATCGCGATTATATGTATCCAAATCGAATAACAAATTTAATCAAAGTAATAATGCCCGAATCGCAGTGCTCTACTATGTGCTATGCATCTCACTGATTGAGCAACTAGGCTGGTAGATCATGCGATGAATTTCTACTCTGGCTAACGCCCCTAGAAAACATATTCCACCAGTACAAAACCTGGGAACGTTTTGATGTTCTGACCCATTCTGACAGGAAAACTTTATAACATTGAACGAACACGGCAGGGAATATATTTCTTTGTTTATACTTGAACATCAATAATTTACTTCATATTAGGGGACAGTCTCAGTTCAAGATTGCATGATTTTTGTGAATTTTTGTGTCTTCACCTCAAATAATTGGTAAAAACATATTACTGAGAAAAATGAAAATATTCTAAGTCAAGAACACCAATAACTCGGCCAAAATAAGTCTGACCAAAATTAAAATTGCAGGTGCACAGGTTCCCATGGTGGTTCCCATTTGTTGTTTTTATATTGATTTACGTTGCAATGAAAACCATATTATGAATACCTACCCCCCACTGACCTAGCTAAATTTTACCCTGGATATACACATAACTCAATTGCCAGTAGAGCTACAAGTATACCTTAAAATTACACAAGAAATGATTTACCTGTAGATAATTAAGGAATGGTATCTACTGATATAAATACTATGAAAATAACAAAGACCAATTTAGAAACAGTCAGGTGTCTGGAGTTGTTCACAAACTTATCTCAAACAGGAATGAGGAGGATAATATATAAGATTTATAGCCTGGTGCCCGTGCATAATATACAGAGGTTTTATAGTCTGGTACACATAGTTTCACTGTTGTTAACTTAATTCTGAAGTATTTCATGTTAGGTCAAGTTTAGTGGGCGATAAGGCAAGATTTTAATCACTGCAGTGTGTTACCAAACTCGTGTGCATTGTGAAGTATGTTAATCAGTGTATTACCAAATTAGGATACATTGTGAAGTATGTTTATATTCAGAGTGAACATATGTATTACCAAACTCGTGTACTGTAAAGTAAATGACTCATTGAACTGGGGCGCCCCCCCCCCTCCCCATGATCAACTGGTATGAAATGGTAACTTCCAGTAGAAAATTTAGATACATGATTGTGGTAGAAATGTAACCCCACATTTATTCACAGCACCACAACAATCATGGGATGAATGTATTCAGAGTGTATAAGTACGTGTTACCAAACTTCATATATTAATAATTGTTTAACCCATAGAGAGCCCCACATAGACTGGAGCAGACGACACTCAGTAGTGCATGCTTCCATCTGTCTGGGGCTCCATGTGGGTTAAACATTACCAAACTCCATATATTAAAGGGGTACTGTACCCCAATTTCAATAAATTCCCAGTGACAATAGCGATCTAATATGAATATTATATTATAAAATAACTAATTTGAGTCGACGATGTCTACTGAAAACGTTCCGGTTAACATGCTATCGTAAAAGTAAAATTGAATTATTTAATATAAATTCATTTATGGCTGGAGTCACCGTTCTTGAAATCGCATATGTTGCGTGTCTTTTATCGACGGCCATTCGCGAACATTATTGAGTTGCAAACAAAACATGTTACCTGCAAAAGAAGGAGAAAGAAACAAGAGTCATAAAGCGTCAAGTATTTTATAGGGAGTGAGATTGTTCGATGGAAGAGATTGAATGCATCAATCGAAGCTGTGGGCAATGAACTTCCGGTTCTTCCTGCGACATGTGCGTCTTCTCCGGTGAAGGTCAAAAACATGGCGCGTAGTTTGAAATCGTAATATTTTTGTTTCCAAGATCAATATTTTCTTCGCTAAATTAGGTTTATACGAAACTCATATAACACGAACACAATCTAACTTCAAAGTTATTTCAATGGGAGTAAATAAAACAATCGCCTATCTTAGTGTACAGTACCCCTTTAATAATTGTTAACCCTTTCTGTACTAAATACTCATTGATGAGTAATTCCTTTGGGAAATGTTCAGAAAATAATATCTGAACATATTACCCACCAAATTTCAAAATATGAGAAGTCACTTTTCCCTGGTTGATTATTAGGGAGAAATCAGGGAGAAGTATTAATGGTTGAAGTTCAATTCACACCCAAATATCACCCTGTTATGATCCAATATGTATACTGGTATATGAGAGAGAAGTCACTTCTCAATGAGACAAGTGACCTCAACTGCTGTGGCACACCTGGGATAAGATTGAAGTTCCCCAGTTGAAGATGGTGATGTTCACCCATTAGTCACCTTGATTAGGGGATATATAAGCTGTACAGAAGGGAAAAGGTAACTTCCCAGAAAATGAGACCTATGTTCTTTTCAATGTAAATTTTTTTGCAGAAATTGTAAATTGCATTGTAAATTGCGATGTGAATCCAGTTAAATCGAGCCGTGTTATTTCAAGGCATGGTCGAGAGGGACTAAAATAGGGTTGGGAGGGGACTAAAATAGGGTCGGGAGGGGATGTAAATAGGGTCGGAGGGGATGTACATGTAGATAGGGTCGGGAGAGGATGTAAATATGGTCGGGAGGGGATGTAAAGCTAGTAATGTTTTAATATTGATCGTTTAGTGATAATTATGTGGATCAAGTCTGGATATAGTGTTTCTGACAATTGCAGAATGAGGTTCCCAGAGGGTGAATTTAGTGACGCTATCCAGCACAGCAGGCTAGCATCACAAAATTCCCCCTCTGGGAACCTCATTCTGCTTAGGCCTCAACTGCTATGAGAGACCGAGGATCAGATTGAAGTTCCCAGTTGAAGTTAATGATGTTCACCTCAATTATGGATTTTAACTTCTGCAGATTAGGGGATAAAGAAACTGAACAGAAGGGAAAAAGTTACTAAAAACAATGTTAATTGAGACTATTGATAATTCTCAGAAGATGAGAATGAGGTCCCCAGAGGGTGAATATGGTGATGCTAGCCTGCTGTGTGGGATAGCGTCACTAAATTCACCATCTGGGGACCTCATTCTGCATATATACAATACAGTCAATGACTGTGGGGTCGCTCACCAGACTGCAAAGACTGATAAGACTGGGACTCTGGAGACCAAAACAGTCAGCACTTTTCATAATCACTTTAAAAGAAGTAGATTTAAACAGGATATGTGGCTAGAGAGACTTCAAGTATGTAGATTGGTGAAAATCCACCTTGAAATTGCCAACTGTACACTACTGATCACCCCCCTCCTCCAGCTCAACAAGTCCCCTCCCGACCGGGCTCCAGACTCCCAAGTCTTAGGTTGGAATTTCACAACCGACACCTCAAACTTTCTCAATTGTTTGAAATTTCCAATCTCACAAGCGCCTTTTTCTAAAACCATTTAGACATGTTTGAAGCCCAATTATCCATGGGCCCAAAACACAATACATGTATGTCAGACCAATCAGTCAGGTGGTTCCAAGGTAGATGTTTTAATGAATTTGGTATTTCAATGATTTTATTAGACACAAAAGTGTTAACTCCCCATAGCCTGCCATTTCTTGACTGGTTGACCTCATTTTAACAAATCTGAATCTCAGTCACTAAAGGATCCTCCTGATTCCTCCATGCTATATGTAAGCTAAATAGTCCAAACTCTCTTGAGAAGACATTTTAAGAATTACTATAGAGACATGTAGTTATGTCCCTGGTCCCACCCTATTTAACCTGGTGACCCCATCTGAATAAATTTGAATCCCAGACACCAAAGAACCCTTCATACATATCATAAATACCAGTAAAATAGACCTGATGGTCCTTGTGAAGGAAGCATATTGAGAGGGAAACTGTCCTTCGCTTGGCCCCTATTGACCAGGTGACCCCATTTAAAAAAATCTGAATTGCAGTCAAGGAAGAACATTCCATTCTATATAAGCCAACTAGTTCTTGCAAACATATTTTAAGAATTACTATGTAGTGAAATAGTTAAGTCTCTGGCTCTGCCCTTATTTGACTTTGTGATCCCATTTTCACAAATCTGATAAGGATAAGATTTAAGTTCCCCAGTTGAAGTTGGTGATATTCACCCATTGGGCTCCTCATTTATGAATTTTATCTTCTGCAAATTAGGGGATATAGAAACTTCCTAGAAGGGAAATTTAACTAACAACAATGTAAATTTGATACTATAAATACTTCCCAGAAGTTCATATCAGGACTAATGTCATTTGCAGGGTGATAGTGTGTCTGTCATTTGCAGAATGAGGTCCTCAGAGGGTGAATTTAGTGATGCTATCCCGCACAGCGGCCTAGCATCACCAAATTCACCATATGGAGACCTCATTCTGCTTATAGAGGAGCGGCCAAATCCAAAAAGGGCCTTAGTTTTCGAGATACCCCTACCCTCGGTAGAACAAGTTGAAACCAAATTTTTCTGAAAGGTAAATATATATAATTTATGAAAATGATTCTTGGCCTTGCCGGAATTGGTGGCAGCTATGTATAGCAAGACTATTTGTGAAGGTACCTACCGAAAAATAAGCCTGTTTTCAGCGGTTGGCCAGCTATACACAATTGGTTAAAAGTTAAGCACATCACCAAAAACAGAATGTTCTATTTGTTATTATGGGCTACATGGTGATACTAGATCGGAGCGTTGTTATTTTTTCTGGTTTGTTTGAGATTTCACGACGTCATGGTGGAGAATGTAACGTTATGCGTCAAAACATCATGACGATTCAGAGAAACTGTCGCCCGTCAACTCTACAAAACTAGCACGCTGGATTGAGCTTATCTTATCATATATGTTTGGAAAGAATGGAGAATTTTCTACCCGAAGGTATTAAGTTTATTTTCCTGACCCTACAAATTTAGCAATAATAGGCAAAAACTTAACCCCCCCCCCCAATGTCATAAAATGTTAAATATAGCCATCGCCGGGGGTTGGATCCCAGAATGATAGAATAGAGCGTAGTATTTCCTTTTACTTAGTGTAGAACACACATAACAAGTGTAAAATGCAAATTTCCAACCATATTCACTATTAGATAAGTATCAAACTCCAAGATGGCGTCCAATATGGCATTCAGTTTTTATTTTAAGACTTAGTGAAGCGACATACGAAAAATTCTGAAAAGGAACGTCCCAAGTGGTAAAATGTATATTATTTTAATGACCATATAGAATAGTATTTCATATGAAACATTAGTTTCACCAATAATACATCTTATCAATTGGAAAAATAAAAGTAAAACAATTATTCCGCCGTTCAATGTCATAAAATTCGAACCAAAGTTGTCGCTTGGGATTGGAACCACGAATGATCGCATAATGCGCAGTATTTTGTTTTATTAAATGTAGAATACACATGCAAATTGGCCAGAGAAATTGCCATCCAAATTTGTTATTAAAAGAGTATCATAATCGAAGATGGCGTTCAATATGGCGGCCAATTTTAAATTCAAGACTTAGTGAACGGACATACGACAAATTCAGAAAAGAAATGTCCCCAGTGGTATATTATATATAATTATACTGACTACATAGAACATTTCATATCAAACATTAGATTCAGCATTGATCTTTATTATCAATTGATGAAATAATTAGACAAAAACTTGATCACCCCTACAGTCACAAACTTCCACACAAATGGGCCACTGTGGATTGTAGTACAGGCCAAGAAGAAATGAGCATACATTTTGGATTTCATTTCTGCTGAATACGATAAAGAAACAAAAAGTTTGAAGTCACACCCACTATTGCGCCATAATGGCGGCCAATATGGCATTTAAGGTTAATGTCAACACTTTGTAAACAACTAGTACGATATGCGGGCAAATAAACGTCTCATGTGTTATTACTTATGTGTATGTTTCCATTATTACATGGCAATTTAGTGTTTGCGTGATGACGGAGACCAAAATGTGGTGGTCAACTATAGAAACAAAAAATTAGACGAGCTTTGTCATGTCTCGAATTTATAACACTTCGTGAAAACAAATACGGGAAATCAGGACAAATGACGTCTCCAGTTGTATATATATTGAGTCGATTCATCACATTCATTTCATTACAATAGTCATATGAAGTAGTAGTTCTGTTATCAACATATCTTTTAATTTGCGAAATAATAAACACAAAACTCAACATTCCTCATATCGAAAGTTAAAACAATGTGCACAAAGGTATCTCTGAGAATCCTAACCAAGAATAAAACAACAAATGCGCAGTTGTAGATGTCATTTAGTGTTCACATGTATTTTTTTTACTATTAATTGTTTATTGTTTTATTATGAATTGTATTGTTAGCATATTGGTGTTTATGCAAATAAATCGTATCGTATCGTTTAGTGCGACATAATTATGTTAGAACCACACTCGCTATAAGATGGATCTCAAAATACAAGATGGCATCCCATAATTTAGATGTCATTTCAATTTTGCGAAGAAGTACAACAGCCAGAAAAAAGACTTCCTTTTGTGATGCTTTGCGCTGGATTTGTTGTTGAAGTGCCAGTTGTTTTCAACAACCGTTCAAATGGTTTGCTCTGGTGCCGATAGTCGATAAGTTAACTTTTCAATAATACTATTTTGGAATAGAATAACATTAACATATATGTTATCTTCATAAAGATGAGCAACATTTGCTTTTATCAATCATAAAAATTACATGGCTCTGATGGCTTACCATTCAATTAACGTTCAGTGACTAAAGGTTAAACATGACTCCAGTGACGAGATGTTTATAGAGACAGATGGATCTTAGAAATACAATTATTATTCCCATATTTTCATTTAATGAGTCATACAATGTGATTCTATGCATTCACAGCAATGGGCACTTGAGCATGGCATGTCCAGGTTTTCTTGAGAAACAAAAATGACTATTCTGGGTGAACAAGAACACAACACTATACACCAGTGATTTTTAGTTGATTACATCACATTGACTTACACTCAGTTATGTGTATCCCCATAACACACCAGATCGACGACGAAGGTGTTATAAATCCCGATCAGTAACACTGATATGAGGTCCATGTTAAGTGAAACCAACTTTCGAATATCTGCCAGTTTGGGGGTAGGTGGCTTATGTATGGACTGAGTATATTGCTTCCGCGGTAAGATCGGCACTGTCTTTCCGCCACCCATAAGAATACAATGTATGTCGTGATATGGCCTAGTCGCCATGGACCAAACCGTAAACACAATTTGGATATCTATATATCAAGACTAATGACGAGTGTCTATTGTGAATTGCCTTATGCCTGTCGCCATTTCAATTGTGTTAATAGCCTACAGATTTTCATTACTTACCATTTTATCCATTTCAAATGCCACCAGACTCAAAAGAACCGTGGATAAAACAAACGTTTTAGTGACATTCTTGGTTGCTTGTGAGTTGCGTGATTATGATTATAATCTAACCGCAATCATAAATGCAACACCAATGTGCATGTTCAATGGAGATTATCGCACTATGACCTATGTATCAATAAAATGTATTAGCATGAGGGATTGCTATACATGTATAGTCAGGACTCACGTCCCTAAGAACTAATACAGATATGATATCCGCCGGAGATATAGAAGATTGAATTTTAATTAGTCTTGCCCGGAAACTCAATATCTTCTGTTTGTAACATATATGAATCCGATTGACATTCACAACCATTTAACTCACAAATTAGTCGGGACTAAAATATCAATGTACGGAAAAACATGCACATCAAGCAACATATGGCGAGAACAACTTATATTCATAGGTATGCGGTGTTGCTTTCTTGTTTGATGCTGAGCCGAAACTCGAACGATTATACAAAGCAGCAACCTCTCGATCACTATAACGCCTATTTATAAACCATTGTACGCTGATTGCATTATATGGACATTGTGGTCCCATGTTATGTCATTAAAGAGCATTTTGTGTGTGCGATGATGAATTTCGTGTATCGTTAATAGGTATTTACTATGATGTGTGAACTTTGATTGCTCGTGGACTCATATCCAACTTTGGCAAAACCAGAGATCGATCAGATATCTTATTTACTGGATTTCAACATGTATGCCATTTTTGTTTTTTGCGTTACTGCATAAAACAACAGATGGTGATTCTGTTATTTAACGTTTCATGTGGCCAAACTGTTGCAAGGCTCTCTGAAAATGTTGGTGAAAATTCAAAAGGACATGTTAAGGAGGACTGCACATTCAAGACTATCACAATATATTAATGATAGCAATATGTTAGTATTGAACATTACAACATCACGTCGTACCGCATAGAGTGCATGATTATTTGTAACGGTCAATGACCATCCTCTATTATTACCAGTTGTCTACATATTGTTTATTCTTTTCTTACTTAACGTCCCAAAATGACATCAAATGTGTCAAACAATAGTCAAATGTGCATTGGAGATCAGTACACGATACACGATTAGGCAAATTAAACTATTTAAGTCATTCTTTTTATTTTTGGTAGGTTTGTCTTTCTCCAAATATTTGATATAAAGTTCCTGATAAAAGTTAAACAAAACAACCTAAACATTCAACAAATTCAAATTTCCATCCAGTATTAATCCTGGGGTGTGACATTTGGAACCTGATGTAGGATACCACCAAACCAATGGAAAGACACGGCTTACCCGCCCTTACGGAGCTGATCGACCAATTATGGAAGTTAATTTGAGACAATCACGTCAAAGCTTTATCTGAAAAACATTTTGTCTTACCACCATCACTCAAACACAACATATCGACGTCTAATATAAACACACAATCTAAACAATATATCGCTTCAAACTGCCGTATGATACATTTTGACCGACTTCCGTATTCATTGTTCGCAGCGTGTTGGCATTAAAATTAGCCGTCATATTGGGCGTCATCTTGGATTTTGGTTGTCTACTAAGACCAGATGTGGATGCAAATTTTACATTTTATGTTTCTTCGTTGTATTCAACACAAAGTAATTCCGATCGATTTGCTTAATTCTTTGCATTCTGGACTATAGTCACAAGTGCCGCCATTATGTGGACGTTTGTGACTGGGTGTTGATTACGTTTTTGTTTACTAATTCTCCAACTGATAAGATAGACTAACGGTGCAACTACTGTACCCTATGATATATCGTCTATGTAGTCACTTCAATGATATACAATATGCCACAGGGGACGTTCCATTTTAATTCGTTTGTATGTGCGTTCGCTAAGTGGTACAATTAAAATTGGACGCCATATTGGACGCCATTTTGTTGTATCATACTCTTCTAATAGTGAATATGGATGGACATTCATACCTGTCACTTCGTATGTGTGTTGTACAATAAATAAAACAACATACTGCGCATAATGCTATCACTCGTGGTTCCAATCCCAGTCGATAACTTTATTTCGAATTTTATGACATTGGATGGAGGGATACAGTTCTACCTATTAGCTTACCAATTGAAAAGATGTATTAATGGTCAAATTAATGTTTGATATAAAATGTTATTCTATGTAGTCACTACAATAATATGGATTTTACCACTGGGGACTTTCCTTTTCGGGATTTTTCGTATGTCGCTCCACAGAGTCTTAAAATAAAAACTGATGGCCATATTGGACGCCATCTTGGATTTTGATACTCTTCTAATGGTGAATATGGTTGGAAATTCGAATTTTACACGAAATAAAAGGAAATACAACGCACTATTCTATCATTCTGGGATCCAATCCCAGGCGATGGCTATACTCAGCATTTTATTACATTGGGGGAGGGGTAAGTTTTTTCCAATTAATTACAATATTTGTAGGGATAGGGTAATAAAATTAATACCTTCGGGTAGAAAATACTCCATTCTTTCCAAACATATATGACAAGATAAGCTCAATTCAGCGTGCTAGTTTTGTACAGAGTTGACGGGCGACAGTTTCTCTGAATCGTCATGATTTTTTGACGCATAACGTTACATTCTCTACCATGACGTCGTGAAATCTCAAACAAACCAGAACAAATAAGTACGTTCCCATCTAATATCACCATGTACCACATAATAACAAATAAAACGTTCTGTTTTTTGTGATGTGCTTAACTTTTAACCAATTGTGTATAGCTGGCCAACCGCTGAAAACAGGCTAATTTTTCGGTAGGGTACCTCCACAAATAGTCTTACCATACATAGCTGCCACCAATTCCGGCAAGGCCAAGAATCATTTCCATAAATGATATATATTTACCTTCCAGAAAAGGTTGGTTTCAACTTGTTCTACCGAGGGTAGGGGTATCCGACCACTTTTGGCGTTTGGCCGCTCCTCTATTAGAACTCATCTTCTGGGAAGTATCTATAGTATCAAATTTACATTGTTGTTAGTTACATTTCCCTTCTATGAAGTTTCTATCTTCAATCTTATCCTACATGTAGGTCTGCCATATCAGTCGGGGGCCTTAGCAGAATGAGGTCACCAGATGGTGAATTTAGTGATGCTAGCCCGCTGTGCGGGATAGCGTCACTAAATTCACCCTCTGAGGACCTCATTCTGCAAATGACAGACACACTATCACACTATTTCAAGGCTTGATTATATAATACATTGTGTTGCTTGAGGCCAGACATGCACAATGTAGGAACAGACATGCTTTTATTGATGCTATCCCACACAGCGGGCTAGCATCACCAAATTCACCATCTGGAGACCTCATTCTGATTAGGCCTCATCTTCTGGGAAGTATCTATAGTATCAAATTTACATTGTTGTTAGTTAAATTTCCCTTCTAGGAAGTTTCTATATCCCCTTATTTGCAGAAGATAAAATTCATTATTGAGGTGCCCAATGGTGAACATCACCAACTTCAACTGGGGAACTTCAATCTTATTCTAGGTCTTCCATAGCAGTCGAGGGCCTTATCAGAATGAGGTCCCCAGAGGGTGAATTTAGTGATGCTAGCCCGCTGTGTGGGATAGCGTCACTAAATTCACCCTCTGTGGACCTCATTCTGCAAATGACAGACACACTATCACACTATTTCAAGGCTTGATTGTATAATACATTGTGTTGCTTGAGGCCAGGCATGCACAATGTAGGAACAGACACGCTTTTTGTGATGCTATCCCGCACAGCGGGCTAGCATCACCAAATTCACCCTCTGGAGACATCATACTGCTTAGGTCTCATCTTCTGGGAAGTATCTATAGTATCAAATTTACATTGTTGTTAGTTAAATTTCCCTTTTAGGAAATTTCTATATCCCCTAATTTGCAGAAGATAAAATTCATAAATGAGGTGCCCAATGGGTGAACATCACCAACTTCAACTGGGGAACTTCAATCTTATTCTAGGTCTTCAATAGCAGTTGAGGGCCTTATCAGAATGAGGTCGCCAGATGGTGAATTTATTGATGCTAGGCCGCTGTGCGGGATAGCGTCACTAAATTCACCCTCTGAGGACCTCATTCTGCAAATGACAGACACACTATCACACTATTTCAAGGCTTGATTGTATAATACATTGTGTTGCTTGAGGCCAGGCATGCACAATGTAGGAACAGACACGCTTTTTGTGATGCTATCCCGCACAGCGGGCTAGCATCACCAAATTCACCCTCTGAGGACCTCATTCTGCAAATGACAGACACACTATCACCCTGCAAATGACATTAGTCCGGATATGAACAATACATGATAGATTGGGAATTAATGACTTCTAGCAGATCTGCAAGGAATGTGTATAAACATATATATAATTGACATGATTGTCTATGCCTACCCAGCATATATACAGTTACAGCCAAAGTAAATGCTTCTTATTAATGATTCTGTCAAGAATTTGAGTAAATTTTATTTTTGGGACCAGGCCAGGGTGGCAGAAGCAGTGCACTTGAGTGAAGGGCCAGGGGGCACAACCTTCAGAAATGTAATGGCATTAGTTTTTCAATTTTCAAAAAATATTAAACAATATATATATATCATTGACCATGGAGTTAAATACAATTGTTTTTTTTTTAAATATTTTAATAAAAAAAAACAATTCCACAGTTTTTTTTAAATATTTTTATTTTTTAATACATTCTTTTCTATTCTTTTCTTTTTTGGTTAAAGAGTTTAATCTGATTTATTTTTTTAGTTATATCCCTGGCCCCACCCACATTTGACCCAGTGACCTCATTTGAACAAATCTGAACCTCAGTCAACCAAGGATCCTTCATACCAAATATGAACCCATTTGGCCTGATGGTATTTGAGAAGATGGTTAAAATAATTACTATGGAGGGAAAGAGTTATGGCCCTGGTTTCTCAACTAATCAACCTGGTGACCTGATTTGAACAAATCTGAATGTGAGTCACCTATGGAACATCCACACCAAATATGAACCCATTCGGCCTTATAGTTCTGGGGGGAAAAGTCGTTCTAAGAATTACTATGAAGGAATAGAGTTGTGGCCCTGCTTTCTCAACTAATTGACCTGATGGCCTCATTTGAACAAATCTGAATGTGATTCACCTAGGGAACATCCACACCAAATATGAACCCGTTCAGTCTTACAGTTTTGGCGGAGATGATTCTTGACGGACGGACAGACGGACGGCCATACGTACGACAGGGTACTTGTGAGGTTAGATCTTTTGTTTGCATGACTTGTGCACCCCACAAGTAACGTACGGAAAATCCAATTTTAAAGAGCGGCCCCAAACCACCATAAAGTGGAATTCGACTTATACGGGACCAAACCGGTCAATAGTGGTGTTATAAACTGTTTTACAAACATCTCCGCTATTTCGTTAATATTACGTTTTTCTAAATATTTTTTTTCTCTAAATACGTATTTCAGAAAAAACACATAATCTGAGAAATGTTATATTAACGAAATAACGGAAATGTTTGTGGAATAAAACAGTTAGGAACAAAAATGTTAATTTCATCGCACCCCACAAGTACGCTCTGGTGAGAGCGGACGGACGGACGGACGACGGACGAGGAGTGATGACTATAGCTCCACCAGAGACTTCGTCTCAGGTGAGCTAAAAAGCAAAGAATCCTACACTTACGAATATTATTATATGGATGTTAAACCTTTGATTACTAAATGCGCTGTAATGAGAATTGACTTGAATCCTATTGATTGATTTGTAGGAATGCTTAGCTATTAAGTTCAACAGGCAGTAACATATAAAAAAGAGAAAAGAATCATGCAGTTACAAATATTATTATATGGATGTTAATCCTTTGGTGACTAAATGTGTTATAAAGAGCAGCGACTTGAATCCTATTGATTCATTTGTAGGAATGCTCAGCTATTAAATTCAACTTGCAGTAACAGATTGTTTGAATTATTAGCTAGACATTCATACAAATGAATCATTAAAAATTAGTGTTATGGGTGTCTGAACCTGGCTAGTATAAGGCACATTATTATTCCTCGCTACTGACATGTCAAGTGAGCAGGGACGTGGGCTGGAGGGTATCCAATGTTGGGGCGTCCACATTGAAATTTCCAACCGCACCATCCCCTTGAAACAGACCAAACTCACACACAAGGCCTGGGCTTTGGTTTTCCCCAACTGCATGACACATTATAGCTCTAGATTGTATACCATTCTGAAGTGAATTGATCAGTAGCCTTTGATTGGCCACCATGCAAACCGGGGGAGAAACTCAGGATACATGGGCCCAGTGAGAAAATGTGGATATCTGAACCTGAAAATTGCAAAAAAAACATCTAGACTGGCTTCAAGATTCCCAAGTGTTGGAAGTTTCCAACCTGGCGCCCCCACTCCCACCCCCACAATATTTGGAAATGTTCCCAACAGATGGAGAGAGAGAGAGGTGATTTATTTTGCAAAAGAGCATACATTATTTAATACAAAGCATATTAATGAAATGGAATTAGATTATTTGTCCATTAAACCAGTTTCTTGCCAATTGGGGGGGGGGGGTAAATGTGATATAGAAAACTAGATCACACCTGCTCCCTACTTCATGTCCACCCATCATGAGTTTTGGATCAACTCTAAAGAAGAGGTGTCCATTTGTATATGTCAAATATGGTTGATTACATGTTTAAAGTGTAGGAAAGTATGCAAATGTTAGTCTAAATACGACAAAATCCCCACTATTAAATTGTTGTCAAATCAAATTAAGAGAACAATTTCAACATATTGTTGGTGTTAAATTTCAAACCAATGTATTGTAAGATAAGACATTATTTTGTAACTGTTGAACATTTTGACCAAAGTTGGGGATATACACCAATTAAGCACCCCCTCCCCAAGTCCCCCACCACCCCAATCACGCCATAACATATCAATGATTCAGTTGAACGTGATTTCATAAGTTATATTCATGTCTGGGCTACAAACATGTGTAAATGTCCATCAGGCGGACTTCAGAGGAGGAAATATGATGGCGCTGGCATTGAAATATTGTCACACCTGGGTCTTTCAATAATGCCCAGATTAAAGACACGGTTGGCCTTGGCGGTGGGTATCCTGTGAAAATATCTCCACCCGTCAAAAACCGCCACAACAGAAAGAACATCAAAATGTAAATAGACTTTGTCCGTATACAAATAAGAAATATCGCATAAACAGTATGTTATGATCATATGTTTGACCATTGCTATGTAAACAAAAACATAAAAAGTTACTTTTCTGGTGTTTGTTTATATTAAGATGGTAAACATAAAGAGAGTTCTTTGTTGGTGAATACCTAACTAATAAAGAGCGTTTATGCCATTTGTGTGTGATTAGCCAGTAGCATTGTGCTGTCTTCTGTAACACAATCAGGCTCTTGCATAGGTAAAATATAGTAGGTCTTTATGATAACATGCTGTTTACACGATGGTCATGGTATATATGAACGGAACTGTATGCGTTTTAATGTTTTTCTGTTTACGGTGTTTGGAACAAATATGAATATTTTCGACAATTAAGGCCGCACGTGCCTTTAAGTAAATGAATATAACATCTCATATTCTCCTGAGAGTAGATTTATATTACCATTGGTCATTTATATATGCGGACATGATTATGATACTATACTCATCGGGACTTTCAATATTTTATTTCTGCCTATTAATGTCACTTATAAATCTCCCGTATTAGGTATTTATTGTGTTATTTCTTAATATACCTGTTCTATTATGGAAATTACATAAGCTACAGTCATTATCTGGTTTAAAATGTCAGATACACAAGACGATTTTCGGACCCAAGTGCAGAAATCGTTCGAATAAATCTCATGGACAGAACCGTCACAGCTATGATCGGTTTGAAATAGAACCGTAACACGCACCCGTGTTGATTACGAGGTCACAGCTCCCAATTATCAACCCCTATCGGGATACTTTCTCAGCTATTTTACAAAAGAATAACACGGGTACACTTTATAGTCAGTGTTTGTCTTCAGAATGCGTTTCATATTTTATACGCCACGAAAAACAAAGAAGTTGCGTCCACTTGGCTTGATTTTCGGTGATAACATGTTGATATTTACGCATTAACTCGCTAATACCGAGTTAATTGTGGTCTAGAGTTCAGGTTTTGATAACACGGCACTTCTGCAGCCTCTGTTCATTCAGGAAAGTTTAATATATTCAAGATATCTATAATTATGTGTGATTTTGTCACAAAAATGATTATTTTCAATCATCAGGAACCGTAACAAATCAGACAAGAACCATCACAATACCGGCGATAGAATGACTTCCGATGTAACAGTTCCTACAAAGTGGCCGTTCCTATGAAGCCCTAAGTACGTAAGAATCACACAACACGCTCATGTCTGGATACAGTCACTCTCACGTGTCGACCCAGACGTAAGCATCACATTACACGCATACGCTCTTTATCAACGACAATGCGGATACGAACGCTCTTTAACTATCAACGCGATTAACCCACACAGTGCAGTTTTTTGTGACTTGGTGTGGAGAACGGGTACTGGGAGCTTCTCCAAAACGGCGCGACGACCATTCCCGTGGTATTTTACCCTTAGATGGGAAGTTTGGTCTCGATCGGTGCAGCCGTTTTCGATTCTATAAAGTATATACACACACATATATATATATATATATATATATATATATATATATATATATATATATATATATATATATATATATATATATATATATATATATATATATATATATATATATACACACATATATATATACGGAAGTCTCAAAATATATAGTAGACTAGCATGTTAGCCCGCCACTGGCGGCAATCGTCAGAAACATGACAATTTTTAATTTGTTTAATTAATTTTTTTAATTAATTTTTTAATTTAATTTTTGTTTTTCAATGAGTTAATTGTGCCTTTTTAATTTACTGGCTTTTTTAATTAATTTTTTTAATAAATTTTTTTATTTAATTTTTTTTTTTCAATTTGACCCGATTTGACCTTGAATTGATCATTTTCAAGGTCAATGTCAGGTCGGGGTCACACTTTAACCCGTCCATGACACTTCCCGTAGGTAGCATGTTTGAGCTCAATCGGTTCGAGTCTATAAAGGACACACACACATATATCATTTGTGAGTACCCGTTTCAAGGTGAAGATCACCTCGGGCGGAAAAACTGACCCGATGAAAATCTACCCCGTTCACAGGAAGCCCTAAGTACGTAAGAATCACACAACACGCTCATGTCTGGATACATACGCTCACGCCCGGACACAGACGTGAGAATCACATTACACGCATACGCTATTTATCAACGACACTGCGGATACGAACGCTCTTTAACTATCAACGCGATTAACCCCACAGTGCCGTTTTTGTGTGACTGAGAGTGGAGAACGGGTGCTCGGAGCTTCTCCAAAACGCCGCGACGACCATTCCCGCTGTTTTTTACCCTTAGATGGGAAGTTTGGTCTCGATCGGTGCAGCAATGGTAAAATGTCGAGAGGGTGTATTTCAAATCCATTTAAATATCAAATTAGTCAAAATGAGATTATTCCTTAAAGACACGGTTGGCCTTGGCGGTGGGTATCCTGTGAAAATATCTCCACCCGTCAAAAACCGCCACAAACAGAAAGAACATCAAAATGTAGATAGACTTTGTCCGTATACAAATAAGAAATATCACATAAACAGTACGTTATGGTCATATGTTTGACCATTGTTATGTAAACAAAGGCATAAAAAGTTACTTTTCTGGTGTTTGTTTATATTATGATGGTAAACATAAAGAGCGTTCTTTGTTGGTGAATACCTGATATGGAACTAATAAAGAGCGTTAATGCCATTTGTGTGTGATTAGCCAGTAGCATTGTGCTGTCTTCTGTAACACAATCAGTCTCTTCTTAGGTAAAATATAGTAGGTCTCTATGATAACATGCTGTTTACGCGATGGTCATGGTATATGTGAACGGAGCTGTATGCGTTTTACTGTTTTTCTGTTTACGGTGTTTGGAACAAAAATGAATATTTTCGACAATTAAGGCCGCACGTGCCTTTAAGGCGTATGGTTGATATGCGTAACTAGTTTTCAAAACTTATACATATAGCTTTATATCGTTATGCACGCAGTCGGATTTAACAAATGATATTATGATGAAGAATAACGTGAATGCTGGGTGTGGTCACATGTCATAATATTCCCATTAGTGATTGGATGGATATGGGACATGTGATACTATGCAGTTCATATGACATGCATAGCATGAGACTTTGGTACATTTTCTGCTAAACTTTACTTCCAGAGATATCCGGAAGCGATCATTGATGTTTTTATTATCAAAAACATTTTGTTTATTATAAAGCATGATCTGATTTGTATTTAAGCTCTGTATTGGCTGAATAAACAAATGGTTCAGGTTCCTTTGATATAAGAAAGTAATAAAGTCTACTACATTTATGTTTGGCTCTGTACCAGGTATATCTCTTAAACGGACATGGCTCATTCGAGTTTCCAAATGTTGTCTATACCGGACGTAATATGATACATATAGGTAGACGCGAAATATTCATATACCGGCTTCGTCGTATGCTCTGAAAAATACTTTCTATGGTTACAACCATTTTCCAGCTGTTTTAATTTTTTCGGACAGAAGTGAAACAAATGCTCTCTTTTTCTACCATATCAGGAATAGACTAACACGGAACGCTCTTTATTACTACCATATCAGGAATATACTAACACGGAACACAGCCTGAGTTTTAGTGTGCCTGTCATTTACAGAATGGTGTCCCAAGAGAGTGAATCTAGTGACGCTGTCCCGCGTAGCGGGCTAGCATAACTAATTTCACCTCTGGGGACACCATTCCTATAGAAACTTCTTCACATAGATTCTATTTATTTTTCAGTTTAGTTTATCTATATCCTCATATTGCATAACTGAGGTTCCCAATGGGTGTACATCACTGCAATATTCACCATTTGGGAACTTCAATGTGAGCCTATGTCTCCCATGGCCATAGCAGATGAGGCCATGCAGAATGAGGTCCCACAGAGGGTGAATTTGGTTATGCTAAATTCACTCTCTGGGACCTCATTCTTCAAATGACAAGCACTCTAAACTCAGGCTAACGCGGGACGCTCTTTTTTGTTCCATGTCGTTAAAATGGCTGTTTTTCGTTTGGGACCCCAACATCGTGTTCAAATTATATTTTTCAATGCGTCTTCCTGGGACAGATAATGTTCGTATAAAGGTAATTCAAGTACTTATAGACGTACTTTGATACCGGGAAAATTTTAAAATCAAATTTTATGAGGTGTATTTTGGAACGCAAACCGCAAAGTGGCTTTCAAACGGGGAATGTGGGTTAAAGGACCACTGGTAGGTAATAGAATGGCCAATGACCAGTAGATTTCAATTGTGTCGCAGAAAAGCTTTTTGCATAATATTGGCGCGGTTTCCATGATGCGATTTCGATTTCCCTTGCAATTATAGGTTACAAGCAACTAAATATAGGTCAGCATAAAACACAATTCAGGCTGCTGATTGGTTGGTTATCTTTGAGGGTAAATTCCATGAGCGAGAACAGAAAATTATAGCCAACGTAAATATGCCAATCATTTTTGTATAGATGACATGCAGTAAGAGTCATGGCAGGGGACTGGGTATTTTATGCTGATAGGGCAGTAAATGTGGTAGTTGTGGAAATGCAATATTATCGGTTTTTTTTAAATACACAAAAGGGCGCGTTTGTTGTCCCGACTGGTGTATCAGAAGACGTTCTGATATACTGGAACATTTACAATTTTAAGTTAAAATAGGCTTACAGGCACGGGCGGCGTTCGTTGCAGAAATATTTATATTTGTTCAAATGCCATCAACAGAAGGAACACCAAAATATATACAGTTCCGCTCATATGCCAAACATAATCAGCGCGCGAATAGTATATTGTCGTCAATACGTATGATGGTGTACGTAAAGAAGAGACTGCTCGTGTTACAGAAGTTGTGCTTCTGTTTACATAACACAGCGCAATTTTATTGGTTAATCTCACAAAAATGATATAAACACTCTTTATTATTTCCATATCAGGAAAACAGTAACAAATAACGCTCTCTATGTTTACCATATCCGGATCTAAACAAAAGCCAGGAAACGTAACGTTTTTTGCTTTTGTTTACATAACAAAGGGGAAACATTGACAATAACATACTGTTTATGCCATATTTCTGATTGGCATAAGAACAAGGTCTTTCTATATTTTACTATTCCTTCTGTTTATGGAGGTTTTTGACGGAGATGAATATTTTAACTGCATACCCACCGCCAACGCCGCCCGTATCTTTAACCCATCGCCGGTGCGACTTATAGTTAACATTGTCGCCTATGGAACAGAATTGTTTGTAACCTTCATGGCATGATACTATAGTGATGCTACCATTATGATTGGACACCAACGAGTCACGTGCGGCTTACGGTAGCCCAGCGAGCCATTGAATTATTGGTGTATTCAGAGTCTGAAATTAATAATCAGCATCATGGACAGAGAGTAGCGTTGGAACCAAATTATCTTTTATACTATTTATAAGTGACACACAGAAATACAGAAATGACCGATAAAACACAAGCTTGACATATCTATCACTCATTTCAAAATACTGTTCGGTCTTCCCCGCCAGCAAAATTACAGTCATATATTTATTTCTGACATTGTTCATATAACATAAACAAAACCAAATTTCAACGCCGACACATGCAATATCCCTTTGAGTGCCAGGTCTGATTTTTGTATCAACCCATATATACCCTGTGCCAATGCATTCTCTTATATATGCGAGTCGACCATAGGTCGTCTCGCATATATAAGAGAATGCATTGGCGTAACACTTTTTCATCATTTGTTATTATTTTTTACAATTTTTTACAATTTTAATAATATTTTCTTATATTCTTTAACAGACATATTTTGTAGGTTTATTGCCAGGGAATCTCACGTTTTTCATGGGCATCAAAATTATTACTATGAATACTTGGGGGTAGTTTTGAGTTATAACATGCCCCTAAGGTTTTATCCAGTTTGTTTTTAAATTCGCTATAGCATGCTTAAGCATAGCGAAAACAAATTCAACGAAAAAAAAAATCTAAAATTAAAAAAAAAACATTTTTTAGGGCCGATTTTACACACCGTAAATTAGGGCCGATGAGATCGGCCCCTGGCACTCAAATGGTTAAATCATTTCTGCATGAACTTCATGAGATATGCCTCTTAGAGAAATATATAGCAATGAAGAGAGATATCATCAGCCACTTCAAGTTGGAATGGTGTGACACATACATGTATATTTCCATGTCAAGTTATTTGAGGACCCATAACTAGTTTGTAATTGTATTCGTTATCACGTGCTGTGACGATCGAATTAACACTACATTTCGGACACAAATAAAGGCAATATTTGTCATATTGGAGACTGTAACTTACATGTATATTTAAAACATATTAATTTTGTTTCTGGTGATCATCCATTCATAAACATAGTCTATGTAATAAAAACGTACGAGTTATAGTTTCTAGTTTGAATGTGTGTAAAGTGTGTGCTAAAGTCCACCAGCCCATACCAGTACATTAGTGTTGTTATTGTAATTATGCTGCATATGAACTGTACTTTGCTGTCGAGTCGTTGACTATGATTATGATCAAAGTTGCACATAGTTTGACCGTATATAAACATAAATTTGAAGAAGAAAAAAAACATACACTGGACAGTACATTTATAGAGCAGATAATAACTTAATGTGTACTTGTAAGTCATGTAATAAAAGTAAATGCCCATGTGGTCACAAATCAGCCCAGATTCCATCATCTGCTCAATAGCGCCGGCTTGTTGTATTCTATATCACTATCACTCTCGTCAAAAATACCAGAAACAGCAGCAGAGTTATCGTCCGTTTTGTTATCCAGGAGTCGTCGGTAAGACACAGCGTTGTTGGATTTCTTGGAACCTTTGAAGAAACAACTCGTTATCACACCCACTAACAGGGTTACAACAAATAATACACCAGCGTGCCAACAAAAAAGTATCGTCGTTATGGAAGAGGACACGTGGTCGGAAATGTCAAACAGCGGGTAGCCGTGGTTACCGTACAATAAGAATGCTGCCTGCCAGAACCAGGTTCCTTGCAGCATAAGGAAGTAGGTCCGAAGCAACGCTGTCATCAGATTTCTGTATTTCATTTCAGCGATGGTGACAACCAGACTCGCGACCACAACATACACTAGAAGTTGGTGAATCACAAGCTCAACGGCTTCTCGTCCGTGTGTGTGGAAATGGAACAGGATTCCCTCAACACTGAAAGCTAGTGCATTAGATATATAGTCCATGTCGGGTGGTAGTGGAACGTTAAAATAATACAGTATGTCAATCACTCCCGTCAGTGCGAATGCCATAAACATGGTGACGTGTTGTGCGTTCGAGAAATTTACAAACACGCCATTATAAGACCCTGTGTAAATTTCGATAGCTGCTCCTGTCGTTGTTAAGATTATTTTGATAAGAGCATCGATGGGAAAATTCCTCAGTTTCTTACACAAGCATGGACATGGGAATGCCACTGTTGGTATGAACTTTATTCGCTGTCTGCTACTCGTCCAGTAACGACACCATATATATACTAGGTGCCACAATCCAAACAGCAGGAAGAATGATCCTGGAAGGGCGTGACCACCGAAATTCCCCATAATTGTTTCGATGTAAATCTGGAAGGAAAATGCATATAATAGTGACTGAGAACTACATCCATACACCGTGTAGTACACGAAATGTGTGCAGGGCTGATATGTTGACTGGCTGAGTGATTTAATGATACGCATTAATAATGGGAAGCGTCAAGCGTGGTATATATCCTATGTAGTTGATATTAGAAGCGGAGTTGCCCCAATCAAACATGTTTCCGGATATTTTAACCCAGTGAATATATTTTTGAATCAGTATGAACTAATATGATGTTATCTGACAGTCCATCCGTGTAGCCAATCACAATACCACCGACTTCAGCGGCTAAAACGCTTTCTATGCTTCAATGTGCAGGAAAAACTCTAATGTATGTCATAACTGTTACAAAGTTCTATGAATTCTGGACATTTCAGGCGTCCAACCAGGCCACACACATTTAGCGTAATAATTCTCAATAATCTGTCACAATTCCGACTATAACGAGTGCTTTCATTTGAACAGTATTGATTTCTTCTGTTTTGTGAACTATCAGCCACTCTTGATCTGTCCTGGTTTGGCGTGGAACCTCTTCTCTGTCTCTTGATATGCCCTTTATGGTAGTATTCTGTGAAGGTGTTTATGACTTGTCATAGCAGCTATGGGCAATGGGAAAATATGATTAGAAAAGTACTTGTGTATTTTCGTACTCGATCCATGTGGTTAGAAAGGTACACGGGTATTTTCGTACTCGATACTTATATGGGTCTGCATGTATATTCACGTATCGCTTTGTGGTTATCTCGGCGGGCCTTTCGACATACTTTATTGAACATGGCATGTTAGCCGCAATAATTTTGTTATGCTCATTGGAACGGGAATTCCCGCGTTAACCCATAGCGCACTGCGTGGAGTGTACATGTTTCTATTGTTGTTTAACCTGCTTTGTTGCATTGTTATATGAACATCTTTCATTTATTTTAACGTGACATAAATCGGAATGATATATACTATAATCCAACTGAGATGCGAAGTTTCGGGGGTGTTTTTGAATTTGATGAGTAGATTTTTGGTCGGTATTTAGAGGCTTTTTGCATGGCGTGGTGAATGAGAAACCTTCAGTGATAATAATTTATTTATTTGTTTTAACGGAATTCTGAGGTGATGCGTTCACGAAACCATTATCTACTATATATTTTGGGACTTCTGTTTGTCTGTTTGTCTGTTAGCTATGGCCGGGAAAACTGCCGGACGGATTGAGCCCAAACTTCCTATCTAAGGGTAAAATACCAGATGGAGTGTCATCGCACCGCTTCTGAGAACGCCAGAGCATTCATTCTCCAATCCCCCGCCACCGCAATGGAAATTCATGTGTTAATCGCGTGATAGTTAAAGAGCGTTCGTATCCACAGTGTCGTTGATAAAGAGCGTATATGTGTCCAGACATGAGCGTGTTGTGTCTGTGTACAGACATGAGCGTGTTGTGTGATTCTTATGTCTGTTCGTACTTAGGGGTTCCTGGGAATGGGGGAGATTTTCATCGGGTCAGTTCTTCACCTTGAAACTTGTACCCACAAATGATCTAATTTATGCCGGGAAAACTGCTGGACGGATTTCGACGAAATTTTATACCTACGGGTGATTTTGTCCGGGGAGTCTTTTGGACGGGTCAAATAGTGACTCCGACCTGACCGTGACATTCAAAATCGTCAATTCAAGGTCAAAGCCCGGACGAAGTCGGATCACCTGCTAGTATTATATATTTTAGAAATGCCTAATAATGTGATACTAATAATTGAGGGCGTTACCATTTATAACTATCATAACGTTGATGATTACGTCCACATGGTGGTACCAACTGCGTGTGCTCATGTGTGTTGGTTGTGTTTCAGGCCATCGGAATAACGGGTAGCCGTATGGTGGTGCTCGTATATGTGGAATATATACCTGTTTATTAATGAACAGTTTGTCATTTATCATTTCTACTTTATTGCCACGATAGGTCTGATTCGTTCGCTTCTTATACTTCTTCTTGTTGCTGTTGTGGATCAAAGAACTTGGTGTCTCTTAGCATCACATATTTGTCATGGATTAGTGAGCGTTCTTTATGATAAATGAAGCGGGTGACGATCGGTATGTCCCTCCCAGAACGCCCCCTGCCAACTACATGCGAACGTTGCCTATATAGGGATATTGAATATTCAATCTCCAACTCATTCTTCAGGAATTATCCAAGAGAGCTTCGGTATTCTCGTATTGTATTTCACTCAGGCCATCTTGGAATAATAAATTATTCTTCACGGAACGACATCGGAACAGAGGTCCCCTGGTGCGACAACAACCATGAGTATATACCTTAATACTTATTAAGGTGTATACTCATCGTAGTGTTGTCGCACCAAGAGACCTGTGTATTGGGGGTCAATGATTTAATCACTCAGTCTAGGGGAAATCTTCCTCCCTGCTGTCATATGCCACCCAGAGTGAATCACATATGACTTTAACCTGGACAACGCCGGGTCACCCTGCTAGTAGACTATGTCGCATCTTTTATGTCACAACAAATATCTGACTCATAGTTTGACCCAATCATCTTGCAGTGTTTTTATGCAGGTTCGATATACCGTGTAGAGTCAACAAGGGGCATAATCCACCCTATTTAGTTCCTTCTATAACCACAATGACGGTTATGTTAGCAACATCAAGTGAGTCAAGTCTGATCAACTCTGGAAGGCACTACACATTATATATCTCATAACTAATCACCATGTAAATACGTTTGTACTGTCATTTTGATCACATGTCTGTTATTATATTGTGTTAGGAGAGGGGCGCTGGTAGAATAGTAAGTGGTCTCACGCGTTCGGTGTCAGATGAAAAAGTCTTATTTGAACTTGGATGGCCCCCATTAAGCGAAAGACGAAACCTCCATAAAATGCACACCTGGAACAAAATAATTACTCATCATGTCCCTTCCTACCTCACCAATCTATTACCAGCTACCGTCGCTGAAGCATCTCGATACCCCATCAGAAACCCCTTGCGATACATAAACTACTTTACGAACACGACTCATTTCAAATCGAGTTTCGTCCCATCCATGATAGCTGAATGGAATCTATCATGTAAAACTACTACCGATAACAAAAAGTGGTTGACCCCTCTTCAGAACCAAGTAAAGACGAAATCATAAGTAACATGTATAGAACATTCTGTAATAAAGAACCGACTTTGAAACCCCCACCATATTTCAATACAGGTCAAAGGAGATTAAATATTTTGCACTGTAGACTTAGAAATAACTGTAGCGACCTAAACTTTGATAAATATGAAAAATACATCTCAGCTCATTCAAATTGTACTTGTGGAAATTCATGTGAAGACGCAAACCATTTTTTCTTCAGTTGTCCTCTGTACGCAGTAGCGCGAAATCGGATGTGGGCTCGTATATGGATGAACTTAACGTGACTATGGTCTCCGAAAAAGATCTCCTGTTTGGTGTACAACACTACAACGGAAAGCTAAATGCGCGCCTGTTTGAGACAGTACAATCATTTATCTCATCTACAGACCGTTTCTCTTAATCTCTTAATCTCATAATTATCAGAATTTTCTCGTTATAGTTTCCCTTACCCCAATTCTGCGAGACCACAGCCACTCCAACAGCCACACTTAAACATTAACTTCTACAATACACCTGAATTAAAACCATCTCCGATATTTGAATTTATTAGCAATTGAATGCCAGGGGAGAGGAGCTCCGATAAGTTCGGCAACTTGTGCTCCGATCCTCTGTGCCCACACTCATACCATTATTGTTATATTTAATCTGTGTAATATATATTGTATATAGTGGGTCACAATAAATATGTTCAAATCAGGGGCCTCATAAGTTGCAAACTATTGAGCCCCGATCCCTTTTGTATATTATTCAAATAAAATATGTTTCAAATCAAGCCATTATTATAATATATTCTCAGCGTAAAAACACATGGGAGACGGACGTCTAGCCATGCAAAGAGTTTATAATTGTTTTTATTTTTTTTTAATTTTATGCATTAGATCAAATGCACGTAAGATAATACAACAATTATTTTATGAAACAAATGCACACATGAATGGTATAAACTATAAAACAGGGTTATGTCTAGTCACACAATATGACAGTATTAAAAAAATGCATGATGATATCTCAACAATAAATGGAGAAAAACATTATGTCCTCTTAAATTGATAAGCATGATAAGTTTGGAAAGTATTGATTATAATTGAAACAAGTTTTGAATAACATGCTTATTTATCCAAGTAATGAATTACGTGTAATTTTGAGACGGCCCAATAACAAATTATTTGAGAAACAAATTAATTACAGTCAATTATAATCACAAATTAGGAGCCACTAATAAGTGATATCATCAATCTGTTGTCCTCCAATCGTATGCCTATTGTCTCAATAAGATACGTCAGTTAATGCAACTATGCCATGTATATGTATGAAAACAGATACATATATTTAACAGGAATGTTTTCATGAATGCCGGCAAAAAAAACACACATGTAAACTACATTGGAAACTCTACCACAAATTTGACTCGGAATATTTCAAAACACATATAATATTAAAATACGAAAACTCACCCTCAATGGTCTTGTGAGTCTGAGAGAATCGAACAGAAATGCGTTTCTTGTTGTTATTAGTCTTGAATGTCAAGCCGTCAATAGACCATCCGCGATCTTTGTGCACGAACTGTACGTGTATACATATGTGAGTTCGACAACAACGTAGCTTACAAGCGTTGAGGGCTCCATTGTTAACATATTGATAGCTACTACATGTATATGAAAGCAACATAATTATATAGTGAATACAGTATGCATAGTATAATCTAAAGGTAATTGAAGGAGATTCGATTGTGTAAAATGGCGACGACAGAAATATGCGTTCACAAATTTCTAAGACATTGCTCTGATAAAAGAATGTCCCTTCGCGTGCTCAAAGCATGCTCTTTGCATTTCAAATTTGAATGGCTTATTTTCACTTACCCGGCAGGTATGTGTGAATGCATCAGTGCGTGCAGGTTACAGTCTGTTTGTACAAAAATTAAACGAGCCTTTCTTTGCGGAAGGCGAAGTTTGATTGTGAATCTATAAGATATATAGAGTCACTGGAGGATATCAAATGATATATCACCACACGCATGCGCCAATCACCATTTAAAGCCAAAATGTGGAGTGAAAACTACACTACCAAGTTGAAAACCATGTAGAATTAGTTCCAACCCATGAAAAGCAGGGAGGGAGGGAGGCATTTGATATCCTCCAGTGACTCTATATATCTTATAGAATCACAATCAAACTTCGCCTTCCGCAAGGAAAGGCAGCGGCTATTCGCCATCGGATGGCAAATAGCGATTCTACCGATATGCGCTATTTGCCATCCGATGGTATTTTAAATAAAAGAAAACATATCATATCATCACAATACGCTATTATAACGAGGATTCCTACCGTCTTCGTGATCATTTTGGCCCAGTTGACCGTCGGTTGCCACCTACAGATATCATGGGGGGATGGCAAATAAGAAATCGACAAATTTTGAAGGAAATTTCGTATAGTTTGAACATTTAGTGGCACAAGCTGTCGCTATATGGCCACATAATCACCATTTGTACCCGCCTTACTGAAAACCCGGACCAGTTGACCGTCGGTTGACCACCCACAGATATCCTGGGGGGATGGCAAATAAGAAATCGACAAATTTTGAAGGAAATTTCGTATAGTTTGAACATTTAGTGGCACAAGCTGTCGCTATATGGCCACATAATCATCATTTGTACCCGCCTTACTGAAAACCCGGACCAGTTGACTGTCGGTTGACCACCCACATATATCCTGGGGGGATGGCAAATAAGGAATCGACAAATTTTGAAGGAAATTTCGTATAATTTGAACATTTAGTGGCACAAGCTGTCGCTATATGGCCACATAATCATCATTTGTACCCGCCTTATTGAAAACACGGACCAGTTGACCGTCGGTTGACCACCTACAGATATCATGGGGGGATGGCAAATAAGAAATCGACAAATTTTGAAGGAAATTTCGTATAGTTTGAACATTTAGTGGCACCAGCTGTCGCTATATGGCCACATAATCACCATTTGTACCCGCCTTACTGAAAACCCGGACCAGTTGACCGTCGGTTGACCACCCACAGATATCCTGGGGGGGGGATGGCAAATAAGAAATCGACAAATTTTGAAGGAAATTTCGTATAGTTTGAACATTTAGTGGCACAAGCTGTCGCTATATGGCCACATAATCATCAGTTGTACCCGCCTTACTGAAAACCCGGACAAGTTGACCGTCGGTTGACCACCCACAGATATCCTGGGGGGATGGAAAATAAGGAATCGACAAATTTTGAAGGAAATTTCGTATAGTTTGAACATTTAGTGGACAAGCTGTCGCTATATGGCCACATAATCATCATTTGTACCCGCCTTACTGAAAACCCGGACCAGTTGACCGTCGGTTGACCACCTACAGATATCATGGGGGGGATGGCAAATAAGAAATCGACAAATTTTGAAGGAAATTTCGTATAGTTTGAACATTTAGTGGCACAAGCTGTCGCTATATGGCCACTTAATCACCATTTGTACCCGCCTTACTGAAAACCCGGACCAGTTGACCGTCGGTTGACCACCCACAGATATCCTGGGGGGATGGCAAATAAGAAATCGACAAATTTTGAAGGAAATTTCGTATAGTTTGAACATTTAGTGGCACAAGCTGTCGCTATATGGCCACATAATCATCATTTGTACCCGCCTTACTGAAAACCCGGACCAGTTGACCATCGGTTGACCACCCACAGATATCCTGGGGGGATGCCAAATAAGGAATCGACAAATTTTGAAGGAAATTTCGTATAGTTTGAACATTTAGTGGCACAAGCTGTCGCTATATATGGCCACATAATCATCATTTGTACCCGCCTTACTGAAAACCCGGACCAGTTGCCGTCGGTTGACCACCTACATATATCATGGGGGATGGCAAATAAGAAATCGACAAATTTTGAAGGAAATTTCGTATAGTTTGAACATTTAGTGGCACAAGCTGTCGCTATATGGCCACATAATCACCATTTGTACCCGCCTTATTGAAAACTCGGACCAGTTGACCGTCGGTTGACCACCTACTGCTACAGATATCATGGGGGGATGGCAAATAAGAAATCGACAAATTTTGAAGGAAATTTCGTATAGTTTGAACATTTAGTGGCACAAGCTGTCGCTATATGGCCACATAATCACCATTTGTACCCGCCTTACTGAAAACCCGGACCAGTTGACCGTCGGTTGACCACCCACAGATATCCTGGGGGGGGGGGGGGGGGCAAATAAGAAATCGACAAATTTTGAAGGAAATTTCGTATAGTTTGAACATTTAGTGGCACAAGCTGTCGCTATATGGCCACATAATCATCATTTGTACCCGCCTTACTGAAAACCCGGACCAGTTGACCGTCGGTTGACCACCCACAGATATCCTGGGGGGATGGCAAATAAGGAATCGACAAATTTTGAAGGAAATTTCGTATAGTTTGAACATTTAGTGGCACAAGCTGTCGCTATATGGCCACATAATCATCATTTGTACCCGCCTTAATGAAAACCCGGACCAGTTGACCGTCGGTTGACCACCTACAGATATCATGGGGGGGTGGCAAATAAGAAATCGACAAATTTTGAAGGAAATTTCGTATAGTTTGAACATTTAGTGGCACAAGCTGTCGCTATATGGCCACATAATCACCATTTGTACCCGCCTTACTGAAAACCCGGACCAGTTGACCGTCGGTTGACCACCCACAGATATCCTGGGGGGGGGGGGGGGGGTGGCAAATAAGAAATCGACAAATTTTGAAGGAAATTTCGTATAGTTTGAACATTTAGTGGCACAAGCTGTCGCTATATGGCCACATAATCATCATTTGTACCCGCCTTATTGAAAACACGGACCAGTTGACCGTCGGTTGACCACCTACAGATATCATGGGGGGATGGCAAATAAGAAATCGACAAATTTTGAAGGAAATTTCGTATAGTTTGAACATTTAGTGGCACCAGCTGTCGCTATATGGCCACATAATCACCATTTGTACCCGCCTTACTGAAAACCCGGACCAGTTGACCGTCGGTTGACCACCCACAGATATCATGGGGGGGGGGGGGTGGCAAATAAGAAATCGACAAATTTTGAAGGAAATTTCGTATAGTTTGAACATTTAGTGGCACAAGCTGTCGCTATATGGCCACATAATCATCAGTTGTACCCGCCTTACTGAAAACCCGGACCAGTTGACCGTCGGTTGACCACCCACAGATATCCTGGGGGGATGGAAAATAAGGAATCGACAAATTTTGAAGGAAATTTCGTATAGTTTGAACATTTAGTGGCACAAGCTGTCGCTATATGGCCACATAATCATCATTTGTACCCGCCTTAATGAAAACCCGGACCAGTTGACCGTCGGTTGACCACCTACAGATATCATGGGGGGGATGGCAAATAAGAAATCGACAAATTTTGAAGGAAATTTCGTATAGTTTGAACATTTAGTGGCACAAGCTGTCGCTATATGGCCACTTAATCACCATTTGTACCCGCCTTACTGAAAACCCGGACCAGTTGACCGTCGGTTGACCACCCACAGATATCCTGGGGGGGATGGCAAATAAGAAATCGACAAATTTTGAAGGAAATTTCGTATAGTTTGAACATTTAGTGGCACAAGCTGTCGCTATATGGCCACATAATCATCATTTGTACCCGCCTTACTGAAAACCCGGACCAGTTGACCATCGGTTGACCACCCACAGATATCCTGGGGGGATGCCAAATAAGGAATCGACAAATTTTGAAGGAAATTTCGTATAGTTTGAACATTTAGTGGCACAAGCTGTCGCTATATGGCCACATAATCATCATTTGTACCCGCCTTACTGAAAACCCGGACCAGTTGCCGTCGGTTGACCACCTACATATATCATGGGGGATGGCAAATAAGAAATCGACAAATTTTGAAGGAAATTTCGTATAGTTTGAACATTTAGTGGCACAAGCTGTCGCTATATGGCCACATAATCACCATTTGTACCCGCCTTATTGAAAACTCGGACCAGTTGACCGTCGGTTGACCACCTACTGCTACAGATATCATGGGGGGATGGCAAATAAGAAATCGACAAATTTTGAAGGAAATTTCGTATAGTTTGAACATTTAGTGGCACAAGCTGTCGCTATATGGCCACATAATCACCATTTGTACCCGCCTTACTGAAAACCCGGACCAGTTGACCGTCGGTTGACCACCCACAGATATCCTGGGGGGGGGGTGGCAAATAAGAAATCGACAAATTTTGAAGGAAATTTCGTATAGTTTGAACATTTAGTGGCACAAGCTGTCGCTATATGGCCACATAATCATCATTTGTACCCGCCTTACTGAAAACCCGGACCAGTTGACCGTCGGTTGACCACCCACAGATATCCTGGGGGGATGGCAAATAAGGAATCGACAAATTTTGAAGGAAATTTCGTATAGTTTGAACATTTAGTGGCACAAGCTGTCGCTATATGGCCACATAATCACCATTTGTACCCGCCTTACTGAAAACCCGGACCAGTTGACCGTCGGTTGACCACCCACAGATATCCTGGGGGGATGGCAAATAAGAAATCGACAAATTTTGAAGGAAATTTCGTATAGTTTGAACATTTAGTGGCACAAGCTGTCGCTATATGGCCACATAATCATCATTTGTACCCGCCTTACTGAAAACCCGGACCAGTTGACTGTCGGTTGACCACCCACATATATCCTGGGGGGATGGCAAATAAGGAATCGACAAATTTTGAAGGAAATTTCGTATAGTTTGAACATTTAGTGGCACAAGCTGTCGCTATATGGCCACATAATCATCATTTGTACCCGCCTTATTGAAAACACGGACCAGTTGACCGTCGGTTGACCACCTACAGATATCATGGGGGGATGGCAAATAAGAAATCGACAAATTTTGAAGGAAATTTCGTATAGTTTGAACATTTAGTGGCACCAGCTGTCGCTATATGGCCACATAATCACCATTTGTACCCGCCTTACTGAAAACCCGGACCAGTTGACCGTCGGTTGACCACCCACAGATATCCTGGGGGGGGGGGATGGCAAATAAGAAATCGACAAATTTTGAAGGAAATTTCGTATAGTTTGAACATTTAGTGGCACAAGCTGTCGCTATATGGCCACATAATCATCAGTTGTACCCGCCTTACTGAAAACCCGGACAAGTTGACCGTCGGTTGACCACCCACAGATATCCTGGGGGGATGGAAAATAAGGAATCGACAAATTTTGAAGGAAATTTCGTATAGTTTGAACATTTAGTGGACAAGCTGTCGCTATATGGCCACATAATCATCATTTGTACCCGCCTTACTGAAAACCCGGACCAGTTGACCGTCGGTTGACCACCTACAGATATCATGGGGGGATGGCAAATAAGAAATCGACAAATTTTGAAGGAAATTTCGTATAGTTTGAACATTTAGTGGCACAAGCTGTCGCTATATGGCCACTTAATCACCATTTGTACCCGCCTTACTGAAAACCCGGACCAGTTGACCGTCGGTTGACCACCCACAGATATCCTGGGGGGGATGGCAAATAAGAAATCGACAAATTTTGAAGGAAATTTCGTATAGTTTGAACATTTAGTGGCACAAGCTGTCGCTATATGGCCACATAATCATCATTTGTACCCGCCTTACTGAAAACCCGGACCAGTTGACCATCGGTTGACCACCCACAGATATCCTGGGGGGATGCCAAATAAGGAATCGACAAATTTTGAAGGAAATTTCGTATAGTTTGAACATTTAGTGGCACAAGCTGTCGCTATATATGGCCACATAATCATCATTTGTACCCGCCTTACTGAAAACCCGGACCAGTTGCCGTCGGTTGACCACCTACATATATCATGGGGGATGGCAAATAAGAAATCGACAAATTTTGAAGGAAATTTCGTATAGTTTGAACATTTAGTGGCACAAGCTGTCGCTATATGGCCACATAATCACCATTTGTACCCGCCTTATTGAAAACTCGGACCAGTTGACCGTCGGTTGACCACCTACTGCTACAGATATCATGGGGGGATGGCAAATAAGAAATCGACAAATTTTGAAGGAAATTTCGTATAGTTTGAACATTTAGTGGCACAAGCTGTCGCTATATGGCCACATAATCACCATTTGTACCCGCCTTACTGAAAACCCGGACCAGTTGACCGTCGGTTGACCACCCACAGATATCCTGGGGGGGGGGGGGGGGGCAAATAAGAAATCGACAAATTTTGAAGGAAATTTCGTATAGTTTGAACATTTAGTGGCACAAGCTGTCGCTATATGGCCACATAATCATCATTTGTACCCGCCTTACTGAAAACCCGGACCAGTTGACCGTCGGTTGACCACCCACAGATATCCTGGGGGGATGGCAAATAAGGAATCGACAAATTTTGAAGGAAATTTCGTATAGTTTGAACATTTAGTGGCACAAGCTGTCGCTATATGGCCACATAATCATCATTTGTACCCGCCTTAATGAAAACCCGGACCAGTTGACCGTCGGTTGACCACCTACAGATATCATGGGGGGGTGGCAAATAAGAAATCGACAAATTTTGAAGGAAATTTCGTATAGTTTGAACATTTAGTGGCACAAGCTGTCGCTATATGGCCACATAATCACCATTTGTACCCGCCTTACTGAAAACCCGGACCAGTTGACCGTCGGTTGACCACCCACAGATATCCTGGGGGGGGGGGGGGGTGGCAAATAAGAAATCGACAAATTTTGAAGGAAATTTCGTATAGTTTGAACATTTAGTGGCACAAGCTGTCGCTATATGGCCACATAATCATCATTTGTACCCGCCTTATTGAAAACACGGACCAGTTGACCGTCGGTTGACCACCTACAGATATCATGGGGGGATGGCAAATAAGAAATCGACAAATTTTGAAGGAAATTTCGTATAGTTTGAACATTTAGTGGCACCAGCTGTCGCTATATGGCCACATAATCACCATTTGTACCCGCCTTACTGAAAACCCGGACCAGTTGACCGTCGGTTGACCACCCACAGATATCATGGGGGGGGGGGTGGCAAATAAGAAATCGACAAATTTTGAAGGAAATTTCGTATAGTTTGAACATTTAGTGGCACAAGCTGTCGCTATATGGCCACATAATCATCAGTTTTACCCGCCTTACTGAAAACCCGGACCAGTTGACCGTCGGTTGACCACCCACAGATATCCT
This sequence comes from Siphonodentalium dalli, assembly GCA_032622095.1. Lineage (NCBI taxonomy): Eukaryota > Metazoa > Mollusca > Scaphopoda > Gadilida > Siphonodentaliidae > Siphonodentalium > Siphonodentalium dalli. The sequence goes on along the minus strand of CP136061.1, from coordinate 201,139,290 downwards.
GGGGGGATGGAAAATAAGGAATCGACAAATTTTGAAGGAAATTTCGTATAGTTTGAACATTTAGTGGCACAAGCTGTCGCTATATGGCCACATAATCATCATTTGTACCCGCCTTAATGAAAACCCGGACCAGTTGACCGTCGGTTGACCACCTACAGATATCATGGGGGGGGATGGCAAATAAGAAATCGACAAATTTTGAAGGAAATTTCGTATAGTTTGAACATTTAGTGGCACAAGCTGTCGCTATATGGCCACTTAATCACCATTTGTACCCGCCTTACTGAAAACCCGGACCAGTTGACCATCGGTTGACCACCCACAGATATCCTGGGGGGGATGGCAAATAAGAAATCGACAAATTTTGAAGGAAATTTCGTATAGTTTGAACATTTAGTGGCACAAGCTGTCGCTATATGGCCACATAATCATCATTTGTACCCGCCTTACTGAAAACCCGGACCAGTTGACCATCGGTTGACCACCCACAGATATCCTGGGGGGATGCCAAATAAGGAATCGACAAATTTTGAAGGAAATTTCGTATAGTTTGAACATTTAGTGGCACAAGCTGTCGCTATATGGCCACATAATCATCATTTGTACCCGCCTTACTGAAAACCCGGACCAGTTGCCGTCGGTTGACCACCTACATATATCATGGGGGATGGCAAATAAGAAATCGACAAATTTTGAAGGAAATTTCGTATAGTTTGAACATTTAGTGGCACAAGCTGTCGCTATATGGCCACATAATCACCATTTGTACCCGCCTTATTGAAAACTCGGACCAGTTGACCGTCGGTTGACCACCTACTGCTACAGATATCATGGGGGGATGGCAAATAAGAAATCGACAAATTTTGAAGGAAATTTCGTATAGTTTGAACATTTAGTGGCACAAGCTGTCGCTATATGGCCACATAATCACCATTTGTACCCGCCTTACTGAAAACCCGGACCAGTTGACCGTCGGTTGACCACCCACAGATATCCTGGGGGGGGGGGTGGCAAATAAGAAATCGACAAATTTTGAAGGAAATTTCGTATAGTTTGAACATTTAGTGGCACAAGCTGTCGCTATATGGCCACATAATCATCATTTGTACCCGCCTTACTGAAAACCCGGACCAGTTGACCGTCGGTTGACCACCCACAGATATCCTGGGGGGATGGCAAATAAGGAATCGACAAATTTTGAAGGAAATTTCGTATAGTTTGAACATTTAGTGGCACAAGCTGTCGCTATATGGCCACATAATCATCATTTGTACCCGCCTTAATGAAAACCCGGACCAGTTGACCGTCGGTTGACCACCTACAGATATCATGGGGGGGGGGGGTGGCAAATAAGAAATCGACAAATTTTGAAGGAAATTTCGTATAGTTTGAACATTTAGTGGCACAAGCTGTCGCTATATGGCCACATAATCACCATTTGTACCCGTCTTACTGAAAACCCGGACCAGTTGACCGTCGGTTGACCACCCACAGATATCATGGGGGGGGGGGGGGGGGGTGGCAAATAAGAAATCGACAAATTTTGAAGGAAATTTCGTATAGTTTGAACATTTAGTGGCACAAGCTGTCGCTATATGGCCACATAATCATCATTTGTACCCGCCTTACTGAAAACCCGGACCAGTTGACCGTCGGTTGACCACCCACAGATATCCTGGGGGGATGCCAAATAAGGAATCGACAAATTTTGAAGGAAATTTCGTATAGTTTGAACATTTAGTGGCACAAGCTGTCGCTATATGGCCACATAATCATCATTTGTACCCGCCTTACTGAAAATCCGGACCAGTTGACCGTCGGTTGACCACCTACATATATCATGGGGGATGGCAAATAAGAAATCGACAAATTTTGAAGGAAATTTCGTATAGTTTGAACATTTAGTTGCACAAGCTGTCGCTATATGGCCACATAATCACCATTTGTACCCGCGTTACTGAAAACCCGGACCAGTTGACCGTCGGTTGACCACCCACAGATATCCTGGGGGGATGGCAAATAAGAAATCGACAAATTTTGAAGGAAATTTCGTATAGTTTGAACATTTAGTGGCACAAGCTGTCGCTATATGACCACATAATCATCATTTGTACCCGCTTTACTGAAAACCCGGACCAGTTGACCGTCGGTTGACCACCCACAGATATCCTGGGGGATGGCAAATAAGGAATTGACAAATTTTGAAGGAAATTTCGTATAATTTGGACATTTAGTGGCACAAGCTGTCGCTATATGGCCACATAATCATCATTTGTACCCGCCTTATTAAATACCCGGACCAGTTGACCGTCGGTTGACCACCTACAGATATCATGGGGGGATGGCAAATAAGAAATCGACAAATTTTGAAGGAAATTTCGTATAGTTTGAACATTTAGTGGCACAAGCTGTCGCTATATGGCCACATAATCACAATTTATACCCGCCTTACTGAAAACCCGGACCAGTTGACCGTCGGTTGACCACCCACAGATATCCTGGGGGAGGGCAAATAAGAAATCGACAAATTTTGAAGAAAATTTCGTATAGTTTGAACATTTAGTGGCACAAGCTGTCGCTATATGGCCACAGAATCATCATTTGTACCCGCCTTACTGAAAACCCGGACCAGTTGACCGTCGGTTGACCACCCACAGATTCCTTTAATGATGATTATGTGGCCATATAGCGACAGCTTGTGCCACTAAATGTTCAAACTATACGAAATTTCCTTCAAAATTTGTCGATTCCTTATTTGCCATCCCCCCAGGATATCTGTGGGTGGTCAACCGACGGTCAACTGGTCCGGGTTTTCAGTAAGGCCGGTACAAATGATGATTATGTGGCCATATAGCGACAGCTTGTGCCACTAAATGTTCAAACTATACGAAATTTCCTTCAAAATTTGTCGATTTCTTATTTGCCATCCCCTCAGGATATCTGTGGGTGGTCAACCGACGGTCAACTGGTCCGGGTTTTCAGTAAGGCGGGTACAAATGGTGATTATGTGGCCATATAGCGACAGCTTGTGCCACTAAATGTTCAAACTATACGAAATTTCCTTCAAAATTTGTCGATTTCTTATTTGCCATCCCCCCAGGATATCTGTGGGTGGTCAACTTGTCCGGGTATAGCGACAGCTTGTGCCACTAAATGTTCAAACTATACGAAATTTCCTTCAAAATTTGTCGATTCCTTATTTGCCATCCCCCAGGATATCTGTGGGTGGTCAACCGACGGTCAACTGGTCCGGGTTTTCAGTAAGGCGGGTACAAATGGTGATTATGTGGCCATATAGCGACAGCTTGTGCCACTAAATGTTCAAACTATACGAAATTTCCTTCAAAATTTGTCGATTCCTTATTTGCCATCCCCCAGGATATCTGTGGGTGGTCAACCGACGGTCAACTGGTCCGGGCTTTCAGTAAGGCGGGTACAAATGGTGATTATGTGGCCATATAGCGACAGCTTGTGCCACTAAATGTTCAAACTATACGAAATTTCCTTCAAAATTTGTCGATTTCTTATTTGCCATCCCCCCCCATGATATCTGTAGGTGGTCAACCGACGGTCAACTGGGCCTAACGATCACGAAGGCGGTAGGAATCCTCGTTATAATAGCGTATTGTGATGATATGATATGTTTTCTTTTATTTAAAATACCATCGGGTGGCAAATAGCGCATATCGGTAGAATCGCCATTTGCCATCCGATGGCGAATAGACACTTCCGCAAGGAAAGGCTCGTTTAATTTTTTAATTCTATTACGACATATGACGTCACTTCCGTCATATCAAATGAGACTTTTGAAGCTTACACGACAGATTTTGCAACCATAATTCAACAGAACAAAGTACATGGTATATTTTACCATACATATGATGCAAAACACGATAGTGGATAATAGTTTTGTTACAAAATCTCACAAAAGGTCCTGGAAAATGACCAAATGTCCTAGAAGATGATGAACCGGTCTGGTGCAAAAGAACGTCAATAGGACATTGAACGTGAAGCACACAACAAACAGCGGCACCGCACACCACAGGTGGACGTTAAACATAGAAACAACGATCGCAGAGACGAGCAAAACAGCCCAGCAGTTAAACAACAGACCATAGTACTACGATGCTTGACAATGCAGTGGGTCATGCGTCTAAACGTACCGTACGTAACTCAGAAACTGTTCAGTACATCGACGAAGTCCTTGAAAACTACTCATTTAAGGTCCAATAACCACACAGCGATTCGTCATCATATTTGAATAATAAACTATGATACACCTGCAATAGGCCAGCTGCATAATCATCATGTAGGAAGCGGATGTTCTTATCAATAACATATATACACATAAAGTGTACATGTACACTCGGTATTATCAGCCATATTCACTGATGATGAAATGATCGTCAGAAATGATCGTCAGATATGGAATAATTAAGCCTGAACTCAAACATTTGTTAAGGCTTTGGAGAAAAGCACAAATGCATAACGTATCTCGGTCAGTAATATGTCAGAGATACTTGATAAAACTTATCTGAACATGATACATGATCAATGTATCCCCCTGCATATACAGGTGGAGAAATAGAAAAACAAACTGATTTTCCTTACTCAAATCCACTCATAGCGTGATACCACTATAGAGGAGAGGGGAATCAATGCACCCCCCCCCCCCTTTCTGGATGAAATTTTGCCTACAGCATGTGAGAACCCAGTATAATGTATACTTCGATATCCCCATCCAGAAAAACCAAGGTTACATTGGTATGTAAAAATGCATATTAAGTAAAGTAATATGCAACATTGTATAGGAAATAAGCAATGTACTGAATAGATATAGAATAAGAGCCTTCTCAGAAGGTATATAGTCATAACTAAAACCAATCATGTAAATGCGGCATTGCTTGTGGCCAATCCAGACACTCCAGTGGTGAAATACACTCATAGACACATTTCTGTATGGTGTCAACTTCGCATGACAAGAATCAAATTGAAAATATTTGGATTCCGACAAATGTTATAACATCTGAAAAACCAGTCAAAACCTCAGATCGGAAGAGATTGTTTACGTTTTATGTGGGTACATGTAATGAGAAACATGGAACTATAGGTAATAGCACATGTACATAAACCCCATGCTAAGCAACATGTGTGGATTAAATTTGCGAAATGTCTGAAGTTTAAATTAGCTGTGAAAACCCTAAGCACACATCTCACGATGAACGCAGAATTATCTACGTCAAATGCAACCAAACACCAAACTCATTTACGATATTTAGTATAGCCGCAGCCAGAAAGATAATGGGCTGACGTTGCCAATGCAAACGTGAGTTTCAACGTCCGAAGTATATAGACTTCATAAAAGTCCATTATTTAATCAAGTTCTGTTCCTGAACAAACCGGGTAGATATAAATCTGCCATAGTCATGTCGCGAAATAAATAGACATACTATAAAACTTTTGACATATACATGCATGTTAATATGGACAGTGCCAGTCATTGAATGCAGTGCAGAAAGCATGGCATAAATATATTCATCTGGGCAGGAAACTGCACATGAAAACAAAAACTGATGCACAGTGTAAATACCGGTACGTAGTGTAGACGGTCGCATGGCCTATGTTATGTCATATACATGTAATATAACTTGAAGTCAACCTAATAGTACAGCAGAGATTCATGTTGAAGACAAATCAATTAGTATCATTTACTCAGACATATATAACAATCTGATAAGTGACAATAACTAACAACCAAAACAGATTGTAGTTTCGCAAGTTGGGTGACTCTGAAGTACCCAGACCAGGCGAAAAAGCCACACATACTATTAGTAATAGTGGAAACAGCTCAGGTTTCTGAATATTTTTAAAACAAACCCCAATAGCATAAAGCATCAGTACCCGATATAACAGGGTATACACCAACCCACACATTGTATGTACTCCCTATAGATAGTAAAACAGACATTTATCTTCGATGGTTTGTAACACATGCAACTGTCGTGCACTATTAAGTTAACGGGTCGGAAAAAATCGTGCCCACGCATACATGTAAGCTAATAAACACTGTACATGTATAATGATTAATCAGTCAGAAACAACTATGTTTTATCTTTAAGATAGGTAAGTGATAACCAGTTATGGATTAAGTTGGTTTGACACTAGTAAGTCATATGTTCCTACCAACCAATATGGAATATCGAACCATTGAGACCAGATGTAAATGAGGATACATATATCATACATGCGTCGTTATCAACGGCATAAACTTGTCTCAGACCAAGCAGGTTAAACGTGTTATACTGGTCAGTGGTCACAACAGACCTGAGTATATAATGCATATGAAAAATACATTAAATGCACACTGTACAAGTATAATTTGACTCTGTTGAGTTCATTCCAGTAATGAGTTGAGAACGAAACGTGTTTCAAGTTCAAATTGTCAGGATAAATATGACAGTATATGCTGCATCTAGCAGCATTGTACATATTGTTAGTGTACGTTTGACGATCATGCCATAAGGAGGCAAATATATTTAAACACGCTAAAACCCCCATCACCAAAAACTTGCTGCAGGTGAAAAAGGTGAAGTGAAGTCAGTGGTATACAGAAGGACAGCATGACTGTTGTGCATATGTACATGTAGATATGCATGCATATATATTATGCCGATAGTAACAGATAGTACGAGCATAATGGTGTAGATGTCTATATCTACAAAGTCCAGACTTAAAAAACCTGAACCTCTCATAAAATGATTTTAAATCATTATGCTATGTAAAACATAGACCTTTAATGAATGCTAGAAACGTATTTTGTAATATAGTATAAAAACTAACATGTTCATTTGAACAAAATGTGCGACTGTGTACTACACAGCTCCAGTGAGCATACATTTAATTCTTAATAAATTTGTTCAACTGGGATTATCAATAACAGTCTCAATAGAATTGGACTTAAGTCCAAATCATTTGGACTTACAAGAGTTGTGGGTAAAACAATAAAGCCCACATTGACAACTCATGATGAGTGAAACAACATTGGAAAGAAAACACATCACGGCTTAGTATTGTAATCTAGTTATCAACCACACGTCAGGTTACATAACTTCGACCTATGACCTCTGGGTCTACAGATCTGTACGGAAACTGACGAGGTTTGCCGAATGGCACGGCCCGGTCACGCGTCGTGTGGTAAATAACGCTACGTAACATGGGCGTAACAATGATCCACAACGGAAACATACTGAATATTATATAATTCTCATCGTAGCCAGTACCTGTTGTATCAACAAATAACACGTCGTGTAATATAGGCGACAAAAGCCAAGCACATTGATTCGTTCAATGTCAAACAGATTACACGCTTCGATGCGTCAACCATAGCTTTAGTTCCTACATGCACTTTAAGGAAAGGTCACGAACAAAGGTCAACTGCACGTTCACGTCGTTAACACAATGCATATATAGTCAGGCCCGATGAATAATCGCAGCAAGGAAATTATTATGCCATATTTCCTGGACCCTTTCCGCAAACACTGATGGCATATGGCTTTACAGCCATGTGAAAAACGACTGCCAAGAGCCGACAACAAGTGACTCGATTATATTGAGTGCATTTTTCCCTGTATAGAAATCAGGTCACCAATTGACCTAATTCAGACAATTTTGCAACAGCAATTATGTCGTCAGAATTTACCATGACTTTGTGTCCGCTGACAAAAAAGCAATAAGTTTGCATATTGAGATATACAGATAAGCTATAATATCTCCACACGAAAGGATACAGTTGTAAATGTTCTCGTGTGTTTACATCGCAGGAAAAAGACACGTGAGCCCCATGGACAAGTCCAACGAGTTCAACTCACAAGTTCACTACAGAAAAGGCCCTGTTACACAGACGCCATTTTCTTCGCTACCAAATCAATTTTGTCAACCCGCATATGTCTAAAGCATTGAACACAAAGACTCGCTTAAAATATAAGCGAGTAGAAAATGCGTTGAGATAAAAGCCAGTGAAATCTCTGATAAAAAGCATTTACACAAAGACAATGGGAGTGAAAAAACACTCCACGTATTCTGATCAAAAGGCATCCGCCATTTTGTTGCCGATAAACGGCAAGCCGAGCAAATCTCAAACCAGATTGCCGCTATCAAAATAACTAGTTTACCAAGACGTAGTCTCAAGTAAGTTATTTTAATTATGTACTATTCCGTGGTACTAACGTAACCACAATAAATTGTTTGTCGACGAGTTATTTACAACTCGAGACAGTACATAAAGAAAGGTGATCGGAGATCGGACTATAACACGTCCGCTCGCACACACATATTTGGGTGAAGTGGTTGGCGCATGCGTGTGGTGATATCTCATTTGATATGACGGAAGTGACGTCATATGTCGTAATAGAATCCAATCGACACAAGCAGTGAAGCCCAAAACTTACACCTGTAAACCGGCAATAACTTTATATTATGTTATGTCACGATATGACCTCTCGTCACTGAAAACAACCAAAGTGGGTGATTATATTCTCCACGTTAAAATAATTATAAATTGCAGAGGCTCGCAAAGACAAATCATATAAAAATGACAAACGCTCAAGTACATATTAATTTTAATCCCAATGATCGCTGTGGTAAATATCTCGTACTTAACCACTATAAATTATGTGTTAAGTTTCCAAGAGTGTACATTGGCGATGCTCTTCAAAGACCTGCGGTACTACTGTTAACACCAAGAACGACATTGTTACATCATCCGAAAGCCGGCATAACCACGACTCAGACCAGGCCCAAGTTACTGCTGACACTATCATCGCAGAGCCATTCAGCTGCCAGAATGGTACACAAGGACAACGATGAACAAGAAAATCATAGTCAGAAATGGAAAAGCCATCTATATCTTATTATTAGGCATATATAAACACCCCCTGGGAACCGGTCATGCTGGAAACAATTACACCTGTTTGGATCCATGTTTACAACTGATGATTTTCTTTAAAAAAGGAAACAAAAACAACCCATCATCAGAATAAAACGGCGTGTATCTCGCTCGACAACAAATGTGTGATATTTTTCCATCTGATGTGGTAGCAGGGGGTTTAATATATGGCATATATTTTTTCCATTGATATTCGTTTAGTAACCACTCTATAAATTAATGTTTTAGTGAATATTTGCCTGTATTTTTACACTCTTTCGCTGCCACCCCGCCACACGGACATACTCCCCAGTACCAAGCATTCTGTGTGTAAATACAAGTATTGTATGTATATACGGGTAATGCAATGACTATCGGGTAATTATCGTTGTATTTAGTTGAAACTTCACATGTGGGTATATATGACAATGACCTATCACCTGCCCCGACGTGGAGACCCATTCAATGTCATAGTGGTCACGTGACATTGGCGGCCATCTTGGATTTGCTTTAATTTATGTTTTTCGGTAGATTGTTTTTCAATTCATATATGATTAAATGTTTGTTTTTTGTTCTAGTGTTCTATGCCATTAATTAATGCTTCACCAGTTAATCATATTCCGGCTACTATTCCGTATTTTTCACCGACCTCATTCCGACAGAATTTCGGTCGGTTTGCGCGACTCGTTTTGGACGCTAAACTGATCAGCAGAGGCCGCCAAGTCACTTATGATGTTTATTTTCCACTCATATATCGCATCCCACCAACAGTTAATTTGTCAACGGTATAATCTGGCTCGGTCTGTACTCATAGAACTTCAGGAGTAGCATGACTTTGACCGACCTTTCTTCTAAATTGTCAGCGCACACCAGCACTCAACATAAAATAATCGAACCCCCGTTGTAATGCAACAAAACAATATAATTACGATCCGTAAACCAGGTGCACCCACGAACTCGCATAAATGCGTATTTGGCAGTGACTGGGTAACTCGCAATTATGCGAGCTTGGCATCGAAAGAGTTTATATATACTTATCTTGTTCGAAGATGCAGTCTACACCCATTTGAAAGATACAAGCGGTAACGTTTACAACAGACATTTCTTATGGACTCATAGAATGCCCCATATGATGTCGCCCTTAAATTACCTCACTCTCTCTATATTGTCAGAGTATGATATGCAAACATGTATCTCTTTAAGTGCTACTATTTTGTCTTATAAATGAGGAACAAAATAACAGGTTTTAATCACATGCACGAACACAACTAAATAATAGCGATGTTTGTTAGGACAGGTTTTTCATAGTTTATGTTCACATGCATGTGTCTGGTCTCGGGTCTCTCTCATGTGTCTTGAAAGACCCGACCAGTAAGCATAATATTTGCCACATCATGCGCAGACAAAATCAAGACCACAGTTTTGTTTGGCTTTAATGTGGTCTATCAGACTTTTATTGTGTCTATATTCAGAACTGCATACATCACATATCTACCTTCGCACGAGGCTGCCACATGCCGCTTTTTTTATGTGTCGCATTATTTATCATGTAATAATAACACGAAGTAACGCGAGTTATTAATCACGGGGGGGGGGGCAACCGATTCGGGTGAACACTAGTACGGTAGAGTACATATGCGGATGCCGTTTGGAGTCCCACCATGCACACATCAACATACTTGTACATTTATGGTGATATTGACCATATTGTTACCATAAAATAACTCATCATTTAACACCACGCTGCCACTTCCGTGAGTTGACTCCCACATTACCACAGTTAGAAATAGGCCAACGTTCTAACAAATTACAAGCCTAGAAAGTTACAAATGTTTCATCAAATTTTCGCTTGCATCGCTTGTACGTACATGCAGAAATTATCCTTGAACCATTAGTTCGAAAAAATAAAAGACGACAATTGTGTTTTACATAGAGGTGTATCAATCAATCAATCAATCTAGTTTATCATATCTTCATGAAGATACAGATGTTTTAAATACATGTCCATGTGCTCCTCTGTTCCGGTGCTATATACTGGCTAATCATTTTCAGTTTAAAAGAAATGATGTTATGCACATATAGCAGCTACACGTGCCCGACACATCGAGATTTTGAGTTGTTTATGTTAGGCGATGAGTCTGTTCTAAAAAAAGGAAAGAAATCCTCTGTATCGGGCAGATAATACCCTTTTCAGATGTCAATATTGGAGGATCCTGAAAAGTCATGTGCTACGGACTGCGTTTTCCTTTATCTCAGAAGTAACCATATTTGACTGCACACTGTGACCACTATTTTTGAACAGGCCTGCTCTTCATTTCCATATCTCTTGGCAATTGTAACTTTTTTTGTGGAAACTATATTGAATGGGACAGACTCAATCGTGTTATAATATGTACATGAGCCATTCTAATTAATATGCAATCCTCTGACGATTCAAGGTCCCTCAGTTTGAATGAATATATGTATCTCTTAAAGAGATTGATATAAATATACTTTTAATGCTTTCTTATATGTATCTGTTGCTAGATCATTATAGAAATGCCCTGCTTTCCATCCCCATATAAATTTGACATTTGAGAAGATATAATTGTTGAAGTGACTTAATTCGGTCACCACAGACTCATTATAGAGATGAATATATATAAAATTTATGAAAATTGGCGAGTATAAACATTCGTATCAAATTTAGGGCCACCATTGCATATCTCTCACTCAAAAGACACCAATTTAGCGCATTTAAACCGCACGATTATATTATTCGTATCACGGAGAAGAATATGTATCAATCAGCGAAATCGGCGCTAAACATATTGTTTATCAATGTTTGTGTCCCTCTCACCCTCTGGGCACCCCTGACTCGAATGGCCCCATTTTTGACAGCATTAAACCACACAATTAGACTCCTGATATCATGGAGATTATTATTTGTAAGTTTGGTGCTAATCCGCGACTAAACATATTTTTATAAAATTTAGTGCCCACCCCATCCCATCTCTCACCAAACCAGCATCAATATGACGTCTTTAAAATCACACGATTAGATTCCTCATATCATGGATAAGAATGTGTATCAATTTGGTGGAAATTGTCGCTAAAAATATTGTGTATCAATTTGGGTGCCCATCTCCCTTTCAGTGCACCCCTGACTCGAAGGACGCCACTTTTGGCAGCTTTAAGCCACGCCATTAGACACCTCATACCATGGGGATGAATTTGTATAAGTTTCGTAGCAATCGGCGACTAAACCAATTCTTATCAGATTTAGTACCCAGCCACCGCCCCGCCCCAAATCTGTCATCACAACGACACCAATTTTGCGTCTTTAAATCACACAATAAGATTCCTTGTATCATGGAGAAGATCTCAGAAGAATGTGCATCAATTTGATGGAATTCGGCGCTAAAATTATTTTGATCAATTTTGGTGCCCCTCTCCCCTTCCGGGCATCCCTGACGCGAACGGCGCGACTTATGACATATTTAAACCACACCATTAGATTCCTCATATTATGGGGATGATATATATAAGTTTGGTGGCAATCGGCGACAATTTGTTTTCTGCCCTCCCGCTTTCTGCCCCTGACAACAACGGCGTCACTTTATAAAATTCTAACCCTCGCCATTATCTTTCTCGTTAAAAGTTACCCCTATTAGACCCCCTTTGTGCCATCTAGGTGGTCCCCTGTGAATTTCTATAGAACAGACAGACAGACATACATTCACAAATATAGATACAGATTGGGGTGACTGATCTCGTTGCTCTCTGTCCCTCTTCTCTCTATCTCGCTCTCTCTCTGTCTCTCCCGTTTTCTCTCCCGTTCTTTCACTTGTCCCTGATAGTTTAGAGTGCAGATGTACATACAAATCGACTTGGTTCAAATCCTGGAATCGGATCCGGGTTATTTGCTGTTGCTGCTAATCATTGTAACCGTAACCGCGAAAACACGTCGCATTTTTAAAACGACTTGCAAATGTAACTTTATAACCCTTTTTAAACAAGGATGGGTGAAATATTTTCATTTTTCTAGTTGGAGTTATTCTCTGCTAATCATTTGTAACCGTAACCGCAAAAACACGTCGCATTTTTAAAACGACTTGCAAATGTAACTTTGTAACCCTTTTTTAACAAGGATGGGTGAAATATTTTCATTTTTCTAGTTGGAGTTATTCTCTGCTAATCATTTGCAACCGTAACCGCAAAAACAAGTCGCATTTTTAAAACGACTTCCAAATGTAACCGTAACCGCAAAAACACGTCGCATTTTTAAAACGACTTGCAAATGTAACTTTGTAACCCTTTTTTAACAAGGATGGGTGAAAATTTTTCATTTTTCGAGTTGGAGTTGTTCTCTGCTAATCATTTGTAACCGTAACCGCAAAAACACGTAGCATTTTTAAAACGACTTGCAAATGTAACTTTGTAACCCTTTTTTAAACAAGGATGGGTGAAATATTTTCATTTTTCTAGTTGGAGTTATTCTCTGCTAATCATTTATAACCGTAACCGCAAAAACACGTCGCTTTTTAAAAACGACTTCTAAATGTAACTTTGTAACCCTTTTTTAACTAGGGTGGGTGAAATATTTTCATTTTTCTAGTTGGAGTTGTTCTCTGCTAATCATTTGTAACCGTAACCGCAAAAACACGTCGTATTTTTAAAACGACTTCCACATGTAACTTTGTAACCCTTTTTTAACAAGGATGAGTGAAATATTTTCATTTTTCTAGTTGGAGTTATTCTCTGCTAATCAGTTGTAACCGTAACCGCAAAAACACGTCGCATTTTTAAAACGACTTGCAAATGTAACTTTGTAACCGTTTTTTAACAAGGATGGGGAAATATTTTCATTTTTCTAGTTGGAGTTATTCTCTGCTAATCATTTGTAACCGTGACCGCAAAACACGTCACATTTTTAAAATGACTTCCAAATGTAACCGTAACCGCGTCGCATTTTTAAAACGACTTCTAAATGCATAACGTATATTTCCTGCACCAAAACTGGACATATCTAAACAACAATTATAATAGTTTTCAATACAAAAATGTTACATGACGTAGTTTAGTTTGCTAAAACTACCATAATATCAGTCATGTGTGCATTTTTCGATTTCGGGTATGTCCCTAGCAACCGTTACCAGAAATATATAGTACTTTTTTAAGTCGAACCCACACTAACAACAACTATTACAATTGTTTCACAAAAAAATGATAATAACGTAGTTTATATTAGTTTGTTAAGACTACCATAATATCAGTCAGCTCGGCATTTTTCGATTTCGGGTATGTCCGTAGCAACCGTTACCACCCCTGTAAGTAAGAAATATGGTAATTTTCCAGCCAGATCCACTCTAACAACAACAACAACAACTAATATTATTGTCACTATAAAAATGCTGCATGACGTAGTTTAGATTGTTAAAACTGCCATAATATCAGTCATATTTGTATTTCTTCGATATCGGATAGTTGCCTAGCAACCGTTGCTATGGAAGGACCTGCCGTGATGTCTACACATCTGAAAATGATTAATAGTGTATAAGAAACCTATGTGCCAAGTTTCACAGTGTTGTCACAATTTTCACGATTGTTAAGCCAAACGCCAGGACTATTAAGTGGTATTTTTGCTTTTCAGACACTCGAAGCCATGGCGTACGTTTTAGGGGGTAGTGTTAAGTTTCCGGTTATACAATCGTAAGGATGGTGATGGTTCGATATATCTGATCAATTTCTGATTCTGAATTAACCACTGTTCTAGTATACTGGTTCATATTTTAGCTCATTGTCGTCTGAATATCTTTACTCGCCCTCTTTTATTAGGAACATTTTGAATCATGCGATTTATATGCTCTCTTCGGCAATAACTGTCATCACAATTATGGAATATCGACTGTTAGTAAGCTCTGGCACCAATTACACTATCTAGCGACACCTGCTCCGCGATAGACAGGTATGTGTGAAGATTGAGTTCGTAAATTAGCATACATATGACAGCATTTACAATTTTACATATGGTCTGATGGAATTTCGTCAGAATTTGCACCATTACGAAAAATCATGATATCTCAGAAAGCTCAACTCGGATTCTAGGGGACTTTTGCCATATTGTCTATAAATATCTTATTAGTAATCCCTGAAAAAAATCAGCTTTCCCCGATTTTTTCCCCTAGTGAACCCTAATGTGCCTGGACTATACTGGCGAACGTAGCATGCCACAGAGAATCGCGGGCAGACCCTTGGTATTATCACTGGGAGGGTAAACCCCTGGTGCCAAAAATAAGTAATAGTTTTGTTTTATAATTTTATTTAATTTCGTGGCTATAGTCCTTATGTGCCATCAATGTGAATATGCCGTGTGTGGAATCTTATTCTTTGAACTATCGTTGTATACTGTATAGGATGGAATCTCATCTCTCTCCATGACATATGGACAGAAGCTAATGGTGTAACGTAACACAGGGCTATAATTTCTGGACGCCATGTTACATCAATCCGTGACCTCATAGTTCATGGGAGATAATTCACAACGTTTTGTTTTTGCGCAAACTTTGGAAGTTGGCCTAACGGCGATTTCTAGGCTCTCTATAAAGACTTCGCGTTTCTACGGTTTGGGATCAGGGTCGACCATGGCACATTGACATATATAGACCAATCTAGAAACCGCTGCTTGTCACCTTTAATCCGATTAGTAGATTTTTGGTCCGCATTTAGAGCTTTTTTGTTGTGGTGAATGAGAAACTTTCAGTGATTATCCGCAGTTGTTCTAATAATTTGAAGGATTGGTTGTTTTAACGGAATTCTGAGGTGGTGGTTTCATGAAACCTTGAAGGCATTATGATTAGTTAGTCTCCAAAATCGGTGGTGAATGAACCTTTTTCCGGAAATTATTTCATAATGAGTCTCGAGATTGTTTGTAAATCATCCAGTGTTCAGCCGCCGTATATTGGATTCTGCCAGTCAATTGTAGACCTCTATATTTCGATAGAAATTAGAACAAATAAAAGATGCATGCCAGCCGAATACAATTCTAATGTCGTATAAGAAAACAGGGAAACTAACAGTTTAGTGTATTTGTCGCAAGCTGGCAACACGTCAACATAATAACATGTCAGGGATGTGGCTAGAGGGTCTCCGCGGGGGGGGGGTGTCCACCTTGGGAATTTCCAACTGCACACCCCCCCCCCTTGAGTCGGAATCACACCAACACAACTTTTTGCATAATTCCATTTGCAACCCCCCCCCCCCTTGAGTCGGAATCACACCAACACAACTTTTTGCATAATTCCATTTGCACCCCCCCCCCCCATTGTACCTCATGCTCAGACCTAATTTCCTATATATTCATAAGCCATGCTTCTATTTTCCCCAGTATGAAAACATTAAGATATTTTAACCTCAAAATTGCCTCAAAAAAACAACTAGTGATCTAATTCCAGACAAATGCACACAGCTACCGACAACAGACCAGGAAACACCGGGCCGACCATGGTTGTTTGGCCCGGTGTGAGAAAATTTTGAAAACTATATACAAGAAAATCGCAAATCCTAGCATCTAGACTGGCCTCAACTGAAGCTTTCCTAGTGTTGGAAATTTCAAACCTCATGCTCCCCCTCAGGTTGGAAAATTCTTCAACTGATGACCATTTATGTCTACAAGTTTGACCAAATGTAGTAAAATATTGTTTTGCTAAACTAATTAGCAGTTTTGTATTGGCCATGTGGATGGGGCAATGACACACCGGGCCGACCATGGTTCGGCCCGGTGTGCGAAAATTTTGAAATCTGAACAAGAAAATCGCAAAATCCTAACATCTAGACTAGCCTCAAGCCTTCCTACTGTTGGAAATTTCAAATCCTACACCCCCACTTAGTTTGGAAAATTTCCAACTGATGACAATTCCAATGACAATGTTGACCAATTGTATGACAATATTGTTTTCTTAAATTAACTAGAAGTTTTTGACTGGCCACGGGGGAGGGACCAGGACACAAGCTTTCAAAGTGTTGGAAATTTCCAACCTGTCACCCCCCCTAAGGTTGGAAAATTTCCAACTGATGTCCATTTCTGTCAAAAATTTTGACAAAAAATAGGAACATATGCAAATATTGGTCGAAAAACAATAAATTCCCCCAATAAATTGTTTTATAATCAAACTACAAGAACATTTTCAACCTATTGTTGGTGTGAAATTTCGTTGTGGCAGGTATGAAATTTCCAACTATTGAAAATATAGCTCTCTGCTGGGGGGGGGGGGGGGGTGAGACACCCCCACCCCCCTCTAGCCACATCCCTGTCAATCGTCAAGGCGTTTGTCATTTTTTGGCAATGGGTGTTTGGTTATAACCAATAACAGTTGGTGCATCAATGCAATGTCCGTTGCATGTTTGGCGATGAACCTTTTAACCAAATGGAACGTATGCACCCTTTGTGAACACATCATACGTGACGTATGTGTGTACGCAGATACTTTTATGTATTCGTTTGATACTCTGTCAACACCCAGGGACTTATTGTCACGCAGTCTTCTAATCGCCATGAGATTTTAATTCTCAGTGATTGCATCATTGAGATAGGAAGAGTTCGATAAATCAAGATCAGCCTTAAACTTTGATTCCAAACAAACATCATCATCATCGCCACACTCTGTGTTCATATCTTTAAAATATTTAAAGATAGAATCTAATGAGACCTTGCAAAACTTATTGTATTGGTCAGTGTTACTTCCCTGATTCAGCTGGTCTAGTTTTTTCCCAAATAATTTGGGTGAAGTGTTATTCAGAATATTCAGTTCTGAGACATTGGATACCCGTTTGGTTTTTATTTTACTATCCATTGTTTTCCTGTAATAAATTCCAGCCTCTTTAAGGAGGGTTTTGTTTTCGATTGTTCTATTACGGTTATAATTCAATTTTGAATGATTAATTGCTTTCCTGGCTGCACGGCAGTCTTTATCAAACCAAGATTTGTTTTTTGAATTGCATTTCCGCTTTTCGGTGTTATTAGTTTTTAATCCAAATGTTTTCTCTGCTGCGTCCAAAATGAAGCGTGAAATATCTATACATGCATTATCTATGGACCCATTTGTCCCTTCCCCAAAATCAATGCGTTCGAGTTGGGTTATGATATTCAAAAGTTCGACGTTATTCATTTTGTTCACAAATAGACGCGCCTTTTCCCCATCGCATTGCATGTCACCTTTAAATACACTCCGGATACTTTGCAATACGACCTTTAGTCTGCATTCCAACGGAGACATATGTCCACGGTGTTGAGTTGTCGGTGTTATTTCGGACTCCACCAAGGGGTAATAAAAACAAATATCACAACATCGCTATGTTGGCATTAAGAATAATAAAAAATATACCTTCTTTAGACCTAATTACAAGCCTGGACACATTTCTTTTATAGTGAATTAGAATATATCGGCTATATTAGCGGTCGTTGCGGAAGATGCTTACCATGGGCTAGTGTCCGAAATCATCCCAAAGGAATGTTAGGAGACCACAAAACGGTGTTTCCAATGTGAAAAATTCAAAAGGGTTAGTTTTATTTTGTGTCTCATTTTAGATCACATAATTTATCGGTCATAATTTGGTTTCAATATGTCATTCAATTAATGCAATTATCAGGGCGTCAAGTTTTGACGTACATTAGAAAAAGAAAGAAAGAAAAACCTTCAACTGCGTTACAGACCGTTCCTGGTAATATCTGGAACGTATTCGAGCTCAAACAACATTTAAAATGAAGGCCAGGGTTGACTTACATGTAAAACATAAGTGGATTTATAAAAGCACGTGCCATGTACCCTTAGAGGTTCATACGGTACTGTCCGAAGTAACCTCGCTGTCCAGAGTCACCCCCATTTTATGGTACAGCAAAGTTACCTGAACATTATATTATGCATTGTATTTCCGCAATAAATTCTTCAAGAGTTGTCCAGCCATTGTTCACACCAAAATATCGAAAGCAATTAACGCTGTCGTAAAATTTACATACTACAATGAGACATCCGCGCGAAGATACATCGGCGAAGACATACATCCTGCAAAAAGTTAAAAGTCTAACCGGTACGGAAATTGCTAGTACCTTCTTAATCACATTTCTGTAAATAGAACCTCCGTGTCGCCATTAACACCACCAGAACAGCCTAGCAGTGTACACCATATGTATATGGCGTAACAAAGTATTCCTGCTTGTCGACGACAGTACGACTGACAAAATACTCATCTTCAGCAACGACGAGAATCTGCAGCACTTATCCGACGCAAAGCTGTTCTTCTGCGATTGGACATTCGACAAATGCCCGAAGACATTTCAACAACTCTATTCCATCCACGCTTTCATCGACGTTTATATACGGTCAACTCCGGACAAGAAACAATCCACATATGAAAGATTGTTAAACCAGACGACTCTTCCCGACAATTGCAGATCCATAGCAATACCAAAAACCGCCATAAACAGAAAGAATAGTAAAATATAGACATACTTTGTTCTTATACCAATCAGTAATATGGCATAAACAGTGTTGTTGTCAAATGTTTTTCATTTTGGTATGTAAACAAAAGCAAAAATCGTTACAGAACCTGGCTTTTGTTTAGAGCCGGATATGGTAAACATAAAGAGCGATATTTGTTACTGTTTTCCTGATATGGAAATAATAAAGAGCCTTTATATCATTTGTGTGTGATTAACCAATATAATTGAGCTGTGTTATGTAAACAGAAGCAAAACTTCTGTAACACGAGCAGGCTTACGTACACCATCGTACGTCTTGACGACAATATACTATTTACGCGCTGATTATGTTTGGCATATGAACAAAACTATATATTTTTAATATTCATTCTGTTGGCGGCGATTTGAACAAATATGAATATTTCTGCAACGAACGCCGCCCGTGCCTTTAACACGCGTTACAAGAGGCACGTACGAATGGCTGAACATGGCTATTATCTCCACAATAGCTAACTATTCGATTTAGGCCGTTCTATTGTCACTGGTATCGAAGCCATGGTCACATGGAGGTAGTCGTACAAATGCGTTCAAATCAACACAGGGACGTGGCTACAGGATCCCCATTTCGGGGTGTCCACATTTATATTTCAAATTGCACCCCCTTGAACCAGAACTGAATCCAATATTCGCGAAAATCCATTTGCAAACCCATTCTTTGCTTGATCTAAAAACAACAATTTCCCCACTATTTATTGGCTGAAAAATCAAACACTGAGAAATGTTTTAACCTATATGTGTGCACGGTGTAAAAATGTCCAACACATGGATGTTGTGTGAGGCATGGAATATCTATATATACATACATTTAACAATATATACTTTGTATAGAACACATTCGTGGGTGCATAGATGTAGGTACGGTACTTGTGATCACGGAGAGGGTGGGGAAAACAAAATTTCACGCGTTAGCATATAATACGAACAACGAATTTAGAAAATTCTGATATAAAGTGGTTCGAAAAAGAAAGGAGAGTACCGAAAAAGAGTACACCGGAACAAATCACATATTTACAGTAGTAGCACATGCAGTGAAGTGAACCTGGCAGAACATTGTCCCAGGTTTCAGCAAAAACAAGTCGAAACGTTCTATTTCCTCGTCGGAAGGGCGAGAGTAAATGTGAACCGAATCCCTACCAAATTAACCACCTCGCTGTTTAAAGAGAGAGAGAATGAATGGTTCGGGGGGCTAGCCCGGGATTGTCGGAAGGACCGAATGGTCATCCCCTTAATCCCTCATGTTGTTGCCTTTATTGGTGATCTCAAAAAAAAAAAAAAAAAAATGGTAAGCATTTTGTGATGGTGATTATTTTTTCTTTTTTCTTTTCTTCTTTGCATTTGGTTTTTCGGTTGATGACTGAGGTGAAGGATGTCTCTGCTGGTACTGTTGGATGATACGCTGTAGTTCCGCTTCTTGTTTCGCTTCTTGCTCTTTTAAGTAGCGTTGGAAGTTTTCTGATTGTTCTTTACTGTGTCTATCAGCATTAGCGATGGCGTTATCTGCAAGCCGGATGGTTTCTTCTACAGACTGAACAGACCGAGTGCTGTTGTTGTTGCTGGTGGTGGAGCTGGGGGACACCGGGATGTGCTGGTAATCCGGTGTCCGTGGTGGCAAGCTGTCCAGTTCCACATCGAAGCAGGCGGCAGGAATAGCAGGGGTGGTTTCCTGCTCCCTTGTTCCGCTTGCCTCGACGACGACAGCAGGGACATCCGGAATATCAACGGAGTCCCTGCTAGCTGGTGCGATGTCGCCTGTCTCCATGTAGGTCGGGTCGTCTGGGCGTCTCTCAGACAACTCCGACCTGCCGGCTGTGACATTGGACGTGGGCTGAACCACAAGGGGAGGGGTGACTGGCATATCAACAGTCGCCCCCCTCTTCTTCCATTTGGCTCGTCTGGCGGCGTCCCTTCTTTTCCTCGCAGGCGTCTTTTTCTTGGGCGGCCCCTTCTTCTTCCCACTCAGGTGACAGGAGGCAGTCTTGGAGTTGGTGTCCCGGGCCTGTGATTTCTGGATGCCAGCATCTTCGGTCCGGAACTCCAGACAAAGGGTCAGGTATCCCCTGCTAGACTGGAGACTCCAGTTAGCAATGTCCAATACCCGACTTCTTTGCACTGCGGCCAACACGGCGTCTGGGATTAAATCCATAAGCCTAATCCAAAACCGTCTCACTGGCGTTAAGCACGGGGGCAGCTGCACCCGGAGGCGCGACCACAACTGCTCAACGCTCTGACAGAAGAGGAACTAATAAGGATCGAAGCAATCACGACCGTTTCGCTCCACTCTCCTGCCAGAGCTGTTTTAGACGTCGACCTGTATTAAATATGCCCCAATAGTGTGACGCGGATCCGACAATTATAACGCACCTAACGGAGAGCATGCGTTTGTGTGAGTAGAGGCCGAGGCCCCGGGGCCTCTATCGCATGGCCTCTTTTGAGAAATTGTAAAACATCAAAGTGGTTGAAACATTTCCAAAGGCTTGCCCCACATGCAGGAGCTGCAGCCGCACTTTTATATACAACATGCAATTGTTTTCACCACCAGACAACAGGGAGGAGGAGGCATATCCTGATGATCACTCTTGACCTTAGGGCCATATGCCATGATACTTCACAGCATTCTATACTACATTGTACTCGGACATCTTTAAGACATAATATCATATCTAACTTTCGCGAATCGGCGAAGATTCATCAGTGCCAGTATTAGATGGGCTGGGTGGTCATTTGACAGAACATAAATGTTTCCCCAAATATCACAAACAACTGAGAATAAAAGACATGTGGGAAGTATTGAGGTAGCAATACACAATTTGCAGCAACTTTTAGCCAACATGGGAGGTGGTACTGTACTTCAAATCTATGTTGAGCCATTATCATTGGCATAGGTCCCATCAAGCATGTTTTATTTTCGGCAGAAGTGTTAGGTGTAATCAAATCTCTGTACTTTAACTTATTCGTACAATTTGTCAAGAGTTATGCCCCTTGATTTGAACACACAAGACGCTTAATTTGACCCATTTAGACTCAAGTTGACCATTTTCAACACAAAAACAGACCACGACATAGTGAATATCAGTAAATAAGCTTCTTCCATATGATAGAGCTATGTTAAAGCTGAGAAACATCTGATATATAAAAAATGTTATCTTCGCAATTCAAAAAAATGTCTTGCAAGCGCAGATGACAGAATTCAGGGCAGAGAAATCGGGATATTTTCCTATAATTTAATCATAAGCTGTCAATCCACGGAATACTGTGAAACAATTGGCTGCCACACACTTTGCCAGTTTGGTTATTTCTCGATAACCTACATTTCTTGACTGCTTTCCCGCCACAGAAAGGACAACTTCGCCGGGTGACCAAGCCTATACCCCCCCCCCCCCGTGCATAAAAAATGTACATGAAAACTGCACGATGCTTCCTACCATTTAACATGAAATTTCGGTGCTGCCTTCATGTATGTCTGTATTGAGAATAACCGTACTATATGCTAATATTCAGCGCACAAGTAACCAGACAAATCAAAAAGATGGAACATTTGCAATTACAAGAAATGAAACACGGAAATTAAATATAACAAGTAAAGTTTGAAGATAAATGTTCTATAACCTCCCTACGCGCGTTATAGAATTTATCTTCAAACTTTTCGGTTATAAATGCATAACCTTAATCTAAACAAGAGTCATTTCTTAAATAACTAAACACAGAGTTTGCCTCCACTGAATACGAAAATCATGTTACATGCACATATCCAAATTTTTAATGAACTTTCGCAGTTTTGTTTAAATAATTAAACCCTCAAATCAGTAATGTCACATTTAACACAGATACTTATTTTTCTATTTTTCAGACCTACTAAAACCAGACAAATCGTGTGCTTTTACTTCTATTTCGAATCTGATTATTTTGAAAATCCGATGGCAAATATCAGAGTTGTGGGTACTCAATGCTTTTTTTGTATTTTTTGGGCTGAAGTATTTCGGTTTCTATTTTCTTTGAAATTAATTAAGGGCAAGCTTCTTTTTAATATATTTCTCCTTTTTGCAGAATATTTAATTTTCAAAAAAAAAATCAGCAAATTTAATGTTCTCAAAATGGAATGTTCGGGTGATCATTGACAATAATCATTAATGGAAGAATCCAAATTCTGCTTGCCGAAATTTAAGCCTAGCTATATATAATTTATATCATGTGCTCAATAGCGCCGGCTTGCTGTATTCGATGTCGCTATCATCGTCAAAAATACTGCAAACAGCAGCAGAGTTATCGTCAGTAATGTTATCCAGGAGTCGTCGCAAAGACACAGCGTCGTTGGATTTCTTGGAACCTTTGAAGAAACAACTCGTTATCACACCCACTAACATGGTTACAGCAAATAATACACCAGCGTGCCAACAAAAAAGTATCGTCGTTATGGAAGAGGACACGTGGTCGAACACGTCAAGCAGCGGGTAGCCGTGGTTACCGTACAATAAGAATGCTGCCTGCCAGAACCAGGTTCCTTGCAGCATAACGAAGTAGGTCCGAAGCAACGCTGTCATCAGATTTCTGTATTTCATTTCAGCGATGGTGACAACCAGACTCGCGACCACAACATACACTAGAAGTTGGTGAATCACAAGCTCAACGGCTTCTCGTCCGTGTGTGTGGAAATGGAACAGGATTCCCTCAACAATGAAAGCTAGTGCATTAGATATATAGTCCATGTCGGGTGGTAGTGGAACGTTAAAATAATACAGTATGTCAATCACTCCCGTCAGTGCGAATGCCATAAACATGGTGACGTGTTGTGCGTTCGAGAAATTTACAAACACGCCATTATAAGACCCTGTGTAAATTTCGATAGCTGCTCCTATCGTTGTTAAGATTATTTTGATAAGAGCATCGACGGGAAATTTACTTAGTTTGTCACACAAACATGGACATGGGAACGCCACTGTTGGTATGAACTTTATTCGCTGTCTGCTACTCGTCCAGTAACGATACCATATATGTACTTGGTACCACAATCCAAACAGCAGGAAGAATGATCCTGGAAGGGCGTGACCACCGAAATTCCCCATAATTGTCTCGATGTAAATCTGGAAGGAAAATGCATATAATAGCGACTGAGAAGTACATACATACGGGTGCAGGACGTTTCGGCACCTGGTTTTCGGGACGTTTCGGCACCTGTGTTTTCGGCACTTGGTTGTTTCGGCCCAAGAACTTGGACGTCTCGGCACTTCATCGAAGACGTTTCAGCACATGGTTTATTTATTATTTGCACACCACTTGTATGAAGTCGAACAGTTTTTAGATGCTGTCGTGTCTTATGTTATTAAATTGTACCCTACCTAAACTGACAGATGGTCCGGCTACATGCTAAGAAAATATTATTCCTCACATACATTGTAGTTCCAAATAGGTCCGGAATTAGCATGGTCGTTGGATGTTACTTACGCATCAAGAGGACTCAGATGGTAGTATTTGTAGTGCATATTTTATGAATAATAATTGTTGTCTGAATGTTTTCTCGTTGCGGATTATGACAAGTGAGACTAATTTGACATCATATAAATATGACCCAAGATACTCTGATCTCCGTTCTCTGATTTTTGACACCGAAAATATGAAAATTCGCAATGTCGATGCTGTATAATAAACAAATTGTGGTCTTTGTGATAAGCTTTGTAATATGAGACCGCACACATTAAATGGCTAACATTTTAATCGGTGACGATATATTGAGATCGACTGTTATTAGATCCATATAAGTTGATACATTTGTTATTCAAATAATGATTTATGAGAATATAATCCGACTACATGCTAATTTGTTATGCCAGCAGTCACTATCGAATTTGTTTTGTAATCAGGTAGTGTTAGCTTTACTAATAATATAATGAAGAAAGCCTCCCTGGCATTAAGCCGCCGTCTCTGTGTTTTACTAAAATTGGTATACGTTTTCAAATTCGATCAATAGGCGCATGTCTTGAAGAATATACATATAAATCTTGTAATTTAAAAAAACGTAGATACATTCATATAATACTTATAACTTGTTAAACTAATACGCGAAACGTCTATACCACGAGGAAGCTTAGATAAATAATACGTTATCAGTAATTTCAACAGTTCGAACAGAAGTCCGAAAATTATCAGCTGCCGAAACGTCCGAAATGCCGAAACGTCCAGGTGCCGAACCACAAACCCGGGTGGCGAAACGTCCAGGTGCCGAAACGCCCTGCATATAGTACACGAAATGACTGCAGGCCTGCTACGTTTAATATGATACGTCGAGTGATGTAATGATACACATTAATAATTGGAAGCGCCACGCGTTGAAATCGGAAGTGGGGTTCACACGTTATCGACGATCACATTTGGCCTCTATATGCATGGTTTTACAATTGCATGAGCATGAAGGTTCCGTGATGGCCCGAATTTTACGTTTGCCAATATGTTTGCCAAAGAAAAACTAGAGGTGTGACTGTCCCAATGGGACTAAGGATCCCCCCGTGTTTTTTTAAAACGCTAAGATGTTTCACATGTCAGTAAACATTTAGTAAAAAATAATAATATAACAGATCCCCATTGCAGGTGCACAACCCTAACCCTAATTCTAAACCTATTGACCAAAAATGTAGGCATAACAGCTCAGACAAAATTATTCATGTTGAGAAAAATTTCTAAGTCGGAAAAGGGAAATAACTCCACACAAAAAAAGTCGGACAGACGTCATAATCGCAGGTGTACATGTCCCCATGGTACTAAATATATGTGCCAAGTTTAAAAACAATTGACCGAAAAATGTAGGAATAAAAGCTCTGACAAAATTATACATGTTGCGAAAATGATATTAGTCGAAAAAGGGTTATAACTCCACATAAAAAAGTCGGACATACGTCATAATCGCAGGTGTACATGTCCCATGGTACTAAATATATTTGGCAAGTTTAAAACAAATTGACCGAAAAATGCTCTGACAAAATTATACATGTTGCTAAAATGTTCTTAGTCGAAAAAGGGGGACAACTCTACAAAAATAAAGTCCAACAGACGTCATAATCGCAGGTGCACAGGTTCTCATATGCTAGTTGAGGTGACACTCCACAGTTTCTGCAGGGATTGGTGCAAAATAAGGGGGGCATCAATTCAATGAAAAATAACTGAAATGTTATCCCACAACACATATACAATGTATATATACCTGGGTTGAGCACATACTAGACTTAAAGATTTTGGTACATAATTGTCATTTTAATGGGGGTAGCAATAGTTATGTCCCTTGATTGTGTGCCTGATAAATGAAATTTTGATGCAAAAATGGCAAAAATAAGCGATTTTCAGGCCCGTGGGACACAAAAACCAGAAAATCTATGGTATAGCCGCCTATGTTGTCTGGAAGAACACTGTTTCCTCACAATAATATCAAAAAATTTCAAACTTCTCACCACTGTAAGTTTAAAAAAAAATATTTCATGCAGATGACAAATTTTAGGTACTAAAATAAAAAGTCACGCTGGTGTCTGGAGCCACTGTTTCGCAGAAATCGCTACTACTTCACACTGGTGGGGTCAAGGTCACCTGAAACAATATTTTTCAAAACTCAAAGACATCCTCTAAAAATCCACAAATTCATAACTAACCTTCACTCAATAAACATACCACACCGATGGTGACACAAAACACTGGTACTCTGTTCTAAGAAATTTACCCCTACTGATCATTCGAAACTGTGGAGTGTCACCTTAAGGGAAATGCAATTTTATTAATCTTTAATAGGGACCACACCTCCATATTCTCTGCATTATACCGCTTAAAATGATATATTACACCCCATGCGTTATTGCAATCACAGGCAGCCAGATTGGATGGGGATTTACATGCACCCCCATGATTTCACCCCTTTTTGGTCTTTCAGAACCCAATGACGTTATGCTTGACGTAGTGACAAAATGGATATATTCAACCATCATCTATGGCTTGAAAAAGGTCTGAAATGCTAAAATGTTGTATAAAATATATTATGAGATGCATATTTTCCTCAGATATCAAAATAAAACATAATTGTTACTTTTGAATGTTGACTCGCTGGCACGTCCACGGCCGGTGTTATTAACCCATCAAAACCTGTATAATACCGTATTGGCCGTGATAACAAATTAGTGCCGGGTTCTCCAGGGAGAGTTCGGGTATGCCACGGCCGTGGACACGATATATTAACGTTATGTGGTAGCGGAATACTATATGACGCCTTCACAGAAAAGTTGACTCGCTCGCTTGTCTACGGACGTTATTTAACCCCTCAAATGCCTGTATTGGTTATTGCCTTCTGAAATTTCGACTTTCACCTTAAACTTTTGCCATATAAAATTAATGTAACCGCAATTCACCAAACAAAGCCACCATCAGGATAAAACTTGTTTCAATGTCAATTTATGGGTACCTGGAAGTTACTCGACAGTCTGTATGATTACGGTATGATGGTATGATTTTATTCTGCAATATAATCGATATAAATACAAAATACAATACAATGTTTATAACTATATATTGCATGGAGATGACGTAGTCTCGATGACCGTCTTCCCGTCACCTCCATGTGCAGATAAATAATAATTATTGGTCATTAAAATCTACAAATTGACGTCTATTTGTGAGGTAGCTTCTAAACCAAGACAGGGATATACCCCTTATGCCGTAAAACTGCATTTTGGATAGCAGAGTATCATGAGAAATAGTGTCAAACGCTTTAGATAAGACAATAAATATTGATAATGTAAAGTCCCTTGTTTTTGCGTTATTTGGTTCCGTGACTTGTTTTATTAATTGTAGAATCGGTTGAGTTGTTGTATGCGATTTTCGAAAACCGTATTCATTTATTTTCAATACCTCCATTTCTGGAGAAGAATATTTACAGCAAGGTATTTACAATTGTGTACATAACAAGTGTGAACAATGTACAATCTATAAGATGAGTGGCAGGGCATGTAACAGTTGGGTAAGTTGCGGTTGATGTCTGACATATGACGGCGTGTGGAATCATCTACGGCTGGTGGTCATAGGTTATCCTCTAATCAGGGAGCACACGGCAAGAAGATACGCAGCGGAGAACAGAATTATTGTATGCTTGTTCTCGATTAGATGGTGTGGTTGTCCTGGAATGTTCCCTCCAAGAATCAGTGCTGAAAGTTCTTCGTCGCTCAAAGAATCGTGCATGAAGATAAATACAGACACTCCATAGTGGTTGAGAATAGTCTCCCAGTAGCTATTACGTAATGAAAGAATAACTTCCGAAGAGCAATACCTCATTGCGTGGAGAAGTTCGTTGTTGTACTGCTGATCACAGGCACGGCATGTCAGATGGTTAATATACGTCGTCTTATTGAGTAGAATAGCAAGATTCCGAAGTTGAACTGAGCAATTTGGGTACTGTCTAAGAAGTGTCCAAATCGACCAGGGAGTCATAGGATCTGTGTGAACTAGTTGAAATGTGGTCAGTGATGGGTTGTTGGCAACGGATGAAGTCCAGAATGAGAAATAATGGTCCCGAACAGCTTTCTTGTAAATTGTTTTCCATGCAGAGTCTGACGGAAAATGTCCGGTTTGTGTGAAGATGTCAAGGTAATCGTAGAGTTTATATTGCTGAAGAATAGGAACAATGTCTGACACAAATCCAGTTGTATGTCTATTAAACAGAGTGAATTTAAAGAATCGTAAGAGGAATATCTTTAACGGCACCTGATGTCCTTGAGGAAGGTGAATCAGATGGCAGCGGAAGTTCAACTTTTTGATGTGGATTTCGGACTCAAGAGGCAGGAGTCCCAACAAGCTGAGAGCGACGTCTGTTGATGTGCGTCCATGAAGAGTTTCTATGTGTTTAACACAGCATCGGAAAGCTCGTTCTAGTGAGATGTGTATAGAACGTGTACTGACTTGTGTGAGCTCGCATCCATATAACGCCCTAGGAAGGACAACATACTTCAGCATAAACCCCATCGTCAGGGGAGAGCACAATTTGAAGGGCTGCTTTCCAGCTAAGACGAAGTAAGTTTTTCGCAGTTTCGTGGTTAACTCATTGGCTCGGTTGGAGTCATTTTGATACTTGTTGTGTGGAATTCCGAGATGAACACACGAGGAAGTTTCTGATATTATTTGATCTCCCAAGTACCATTTCCTGTCGTGATTTTCGTCTTGACGCTTCGTCTCATTAAAAACGACGACCACACTTTTTGTTTCTGAGAAATTAAAGCGCCATAGTCGGCTGTATCTGCAACATATATCTAGAAGACTGTCCATTCCATATTTTGATAATGATAGCAGAGCAATGTCGTCTGCTGCTGTCGGTGCGACACAATGTACAGATCCAATTGAGAAACCGCAGTTCGAAGAATTCAATTGATTCAGCAGGTCATTTATGTACACTAAGTAGAAGAAAGGGGAACACACTGCCCCCTGCCTTGTTCCTTGTTTAACTGAGAGTGTATTCGAGAGAGCCTTGTTATACAATACGCGACTTGAGCAGTCAATATTGGTCGATAATTATTCAATAATTGTGAGTCTCCATTTTTGAAAATTGGTATAACTTTGGCTGTTTTCATGGATGTGGGGAAAATACCATATGCAATTGAATAATTGAATATATGACTGAGCTTTATCAATTTGGTTGAAATTCCGTGACCATCTGTACTTGTTTTGTTTTTTTAATGAATTCGTGGTTTCGATTATTTCGTGCACCATTGTAGGTAGAATAAAGAAATTATCTTGATGTTCATTTTTAAGGTAGTCCCTAAAATGTTTGGATGTTTTAGAGTCGATATCGTTACTGGTAGATTCACCTTTACCAACAAAGAATTCGTTAAATGTCTCCGCTATTTCCGTAGGGTCGCTAATGTTGTTATTCCCATTTGTAAAGTATGCATGATTTCGTGGCAAAGACTTTTTACTTCTTATTAGGTCCCCTAGAATCCCCCATGTTTTCCTCAAATTGTTTTTATTTTCATCCAGAATAATTTCATAGTATCGACTTTTAGTAGCACGCTAATTTTTTTTTAATAGGCGGCAGTAAGTCTTGCATTTCTCAATGTTAGCATCGTTGGGGTTCTTCAGTTTGAGTTTGTGTAGATTCTGTTTTGTTATTGAAGAGTTTTCAATCCAGAAGTCATCCAAGGCATTCGTTTTGTGTATCGTTTTTATTGTGTATGCATGTTAGTGGAAATGCATCGTTAGAGGCACTAAGGTAGATACTTGAGAAATTGCCGTAAGCTTCATTTGGGGATTCAGAATTAATTACCTCATCAAAATTTGTAGAACTAAGGATATTCTTAAACCTATATATGTTGGATGAACTAAACTTTCTTCTAGTTTGGGTTGTCAGTGTGGTTTTAGTGTTATTATCCAAATCCTTAACCGCAAAAATTGCGAAGTGGTCCGATATGTCAGTTAGCAAGATTCTGCATTGGAATTTGCTTGGGACGTTCGTCAATATATTATCAATTAGTGTTGCCGTATAATCCGCAACTCTTGTTGGTTTGGATATAAGAGGCAGGAAACCGTCACTAAAAAGGTTTTCTATAAATGTGTTCGTTTTTTTTATGATTCTTAAAATTTAATAAATTTATATTTGTGTCACACAGTATAAGTATGCCTTTTTTCGTTCTGAATTTATTTTGCCTGTAATTGTGCTAAATGTTTCCATAAACGCATCAAGGTCGGCTCGCGGGGCAATGATGGGTCGTCTGTAAATGCAACCAATAACTTGGCTGCGCTTGCTGTTCGGGTATATTCCTACCAAGATTGACTCGAATACATGAGGCGCGAAATCAGCAATATCTGATCTCAGAATAAACGGAATATTTTTGTGTATATATAACCCTACACCACATCGACCATCATAATTATATGCTCTGGTGTTATATATAAGAGATTGATATCCTTCTATATCGTAGTTAATATATTTATGTATTTTGAAAATTTCGGAAATTCCCATGATATCATAGGGATTGCCTTTATCATGGCATGTCGACACTAATTCACAAAACGAATCAAAGTTAGCCGTCATTCTTCTTATATTCAGATGCATGACTGAAAGTCCAGCTTTGTGAGCGTAAGATTTAAATTGCAGTTGATCTGTCGATATATATGAGCATGTTTGTTAACCCTTTACCCAACATAACGGCCCTGTGCCAATGCATTCTCTTATATATGCGAGTCGACCATAGGTCGCCTCGCATATATAAGAGAATGCATTGGCTTAACACATTAAAAATTATAAAATTGTTAAAGAATGTAAGAACAAATGGTAAAAAGTGTTAAAAAAGATTTTGTTTAGGCCAATGCATTCTCTTATATATGCGAGGCGACCTATGGTCGACTCGCATATATAAGAGAATGCATTGGCACAGGGCATAACTGTAACTATCACAATGTGGTCAAGGAGCCGGTTCCAATGATATCCATATTTGTATGGTTCTATTGAGACAGACCGAAGATATTTTAGGCTGTTGAAGCTTTATTTGGCCGGTTTTGGCCGGTTTGTTGGGTAAAGGGTTAAACAGATTTAAATTGCAGTTGATCTGTCGATATATATGAGCATGTTTGTTCATACATTGAAAAAATAGATTCAGGTTCTTCAGCATCGTCATTTACAGCATGAAGTTTTGCGAGATCATATTTATCTAGCTCCTGTATTTCGTCTAATGTTATTTTATCGGTAGTCGTAGACATAATTGATCGATGTGCATATTTGGAACAAGGACATAATTATGTTACTGAGCAGAAACAACAAAATACACAATGCAAAAACATTCACATACATTAACATTATTGAACAACACCTGTACATCAATTGATGAATAGAAGGGAGGGCTGGAAATCACAGTAAACCATGAATCACTTCAAGTTTTATGCTTGATGAATTCACTTCGTGTGGTTAGAGCTCGTTTGATCTACTTAGCGCTCATGTGTTAAGTGCGCATTATATTATAAAATGGTGAATACACAACTCCAAAGTCACTTTAATGTAGGATCAGTGTGTGTATGTAATGTGCAATCCATTACGAGGGAGATCACTCTAGATCTGAAACGTGACAATGTACTTTAACTAGATAGATCGCGACCTGTTGTAGGTATTTTGCTGACACACAGTAGTACCTTTATTGTGATATCAAATGTTGATCGATTGGAACTGAATTGGTTGATCATCTTACTTGGTATGTCGGTCAGATTGTGGACGATCATTTGTCACGAGTATCACGGGGAAAACAGATGAACAAACTGACATGATTATATCGAACTGGGTCATCTGACAAATCGGGAAGTCAATGTGTATATGATACGTTTATGCTATGTTCTTTGAGTCTAGAAATATATCAATTCGGAAGTATGATACGATTTGCTGTATTCCGTTTATGATGGTGAGTCACCACACCTAGAACTATGTGACAGTTATACGAGGTCGAATCGGACTGTTGTAACACAAACTAGTGAGTATTATGCAGATTCATGTACAGTACACATGTTCTGGACTTTACCACAGGCACTTTGTAGAAAACATTTATTTACATAATATATAATATATAAGACAAGGCCAGACATCTTTCGGTTTCCGATTCCCGAAATTCGTTGCATTTCTGACTCAACGAACCGATTATGGCCGCGTAAACGGCATTGTCGCTTGTTTTTCTTCTTTCAAAAATGAATAAAAACCTCTTTACACTGTCAAATGCAGTGGAATGTCTAAAAACAACTTTTGTATACTTTGAAGTGAGAAAATTGCTTCAAACCAGACCGTGAACATGCACTCCACGGTTGGTGATTAACGGAATACGATAGGGGAACACTCCGACGTTCGTACTCAGATTTCACCAATTTTCGTACCTTGCTTGCCTGTACCAAGAAAATGACCAATTTGATTCTATTTGTCGTTATATATATTTATTACCCCCATTCGTTATTCCTTTTCCTAAAAATAAAACAAGCCGAAGATGATATGTTTAAAATGTCTTAAGCATGAAATTGGTGATAAGTTGTTATCATGCAGAGTACGTTATACTTGTGATAGTTACGTTACGCACACGGTGTTCCCCTATCGTATTAGCAAATGCGACTCTTTCTCATTGGTCGATATTTAGTATACATAATGTTTTTTTTCTGACCGTGTTTTCGTAAACAAAGCCACGTGAATATCGACCAATCAGAAAGAGGGCATATTTTGCCATGATTAATGGCGAATCAGGCCATGTCTATGGTTCGATTAGAAAGATTTCTTCCACTTGAAAGTACAAAACAGGTTTATATCGGCATTATACAGCACTTTACATGGTAAGGAGGGTTTATATCACTTTTGGAAATAGCAATATACGCGACAATACCGTTTATCCGACCAAAATCGGTACAGTGAGTCAGAAAACCAACGTTGACGGCGTTCGGCGCTATTCGGTACCGAATTAGTGACCCCCCCCCCCCTGTGGTAGTATATGAGGTATATATTTCAATATGTTTTTGCTACAAGTTCCCCGTGGACTTTACCAGCATTTATGTTTTTTGTCATGTGAATCAGATACAGAGTATTCGGCGTTTTCCAACTGAACATTTACCAATGAGTGGTTACTTGATTATGTAGCAAACCGTTCAATGCATGAACTTAGCACAACATATTGACTTAGTACAACACCATATAAAGTACACATATTTTGGAATTGCCAACATTGATATTGTCATGTAAATCAGACTATTTAACCCTTTGGTAATTGATAATTTTTAATGAGTAGTTACTTGATTCACGTGTAGTAACTTGCAGGAATGGTCAATTAAGATGTCCACCAGGCAGACAAGGCCTGCCTGATGGACTCCCCAAAAGAACATCCCTGCAAATAAATGGGTGAGAATAAATGGATGAGAGTCAATCATGATTTCTCTGGTCAGATGATGACTTGTAATATTGTCACTAATACTCGTGTAGCAATTCATTCAATACATATAGTTAGCACAACACATATAAAGTACACATATGTGGACTTACTATATATAGTTATATTATCATATACATAAAACTATTTAATCCTTTGGTAACTAAACATTTACTAATGAGTAATTACTTGATTCCCGTGCATTCACATGAAGGCATATCTAAATAAGAAATCCCACATGCAGACCAAGCCTGCTTGCTGAGTTTCCCCGCATGAACATCACCACAAATGTATTTAACTCTGTGTTAACTAAACATTTACTGACGAGTGGTTATAGCCTGTCTGTGGGATCTCCCACATAAACATCCATACAAACAGTGGATGGGAATCCATGACAGCACTAAAGAGAGCATTCTCTTGTCAGATAATGAATTATGAGGTTACCACTTATAGTCTCATAATTATGTAAATACTCATTTAATAATAAACTTAGCTCAGCACATACACTTAGCTCAACACATATAAATTACAAATATTTTGGACTTACTATATTTATATTATTATATACATCAAACTATTTAATCCTTGGATAACTAAACATTTACTAATGAGTAGTTACTTGATTCCCATGCATTCACATGAAGGAATATTCGATTCAATGTTCAACTGGTACTCAGCTGACTGTTTTCACTGGGTACTTAGTTAGCTGATTGTCGAGCCCCATTTTGGCCCGGTACTCTGAGGTGGTACTTCAGAAGTTAATGACTCCTAACTTGAATATATTATACAGCCTACATTTAAGGGTCAGACGCACGTTTTGCCAAAATTTCCTGGTATTTCAAAATGGATTTGTTCAAAATCTGCAAAGAATTTCTTTGTGAAATTTGGTACAAGCGATTATTGCGACACAATATTTAAGAACCATCGACCCAATGGATATTATAACCTCAGTTATACTACTTTTATGGCATGACTACTTACAATTTAACTTGGTACCAAGAACTTCTATAAATTAGATTTTGTTTTCAAAAGAGTAGTTCACATAACCATGATAACATATATTTAGATCATCAGAGGAGACTTACTTTTTCTTGATTCGTTAAATTTAATGATTATTGTCAATTAAAAAGGAAACTACCGATAAGTAATTTTGTATATTTGAGAAGGGTGTGACTAAACACCGCCCGGACCAGCCCGGACCAGCCCGGACGAGCCCGGACCAGCCCGGACCAGCCCGGACCCCCCATATGGACTATATGAGTGATTGTAAGGGCAATATAAGTGCAGGGGTGTCATGGAAACCCACTCAGGGTCGCTATTAACCCTCAAAATGCCGGCATCGGCGAAAATGTTAGCCGCGAAATGAAGCTAACAGCCCGGACCGCCCCTGCTGCGTCCAGGTGGGATTTTAGTATCCATACCTGTGCGGGGTGTTAATGAAACCCAAATACGCACGGAGAGTGGTCAAGGTCAAACGGAAGTGCCGCTTATTAACCCCTAAACTTCCCAGATTCAGCCAGAATTAAAAAATTGCGCCCCCAATAAACAAATTCACAGCCCGGACCCCCTTAATGTCCTCGTACTTCTAATAACTCCTTACATATGTGTTGTGGAACTACCCTCGACTAGACTCAAGAAGATTCAAGGGCGAATCGCCCACGAATGCCTGTCAATTAACCCCCAAAATGCCGCCATCGCCGATTATGTTTACCCATAACGACGCTGACAGCCCGGACCATCCAAGTCCAGCCCGGACCCCCCATATGGACTATATGAGTGATTTTAATGCAATATAAGTGCAGGGGTGTCATGGAAACCCACTCAGGGTCGCTATTAACCCTCAAAATGCCGGCATCGGCGAAAATGTTAGCCGCGAAATGAAGCTAACAGCCCGGACCGCCCCTGCTGCGTCCAGGTATGATTTTAGTATCGATTCATGTACGAGGGTGTTAATGAAACCCAAATACGCACGGAGAGTGGTCAAGGTCAAACGGAAGTGCCGCTTATTAACTCCTAAACTTCCCAGATTCAGCCAGAATTAAAAAATTGCGCCTCCAATAAACAAATTCACAGCCCGGACCCCCTTAATGTCCTCGTACTTCTAATAACTCCTTACATATGTGTTGTGGAACTACCCTCGACTAGACTCAAGAAGATTGAAGGGCGAGTCGCCCACGAATGCCTGGCAATTAACCCCTAAAATGCCGCCATCGCCGATTATGTTTACCCATAACGACGCTGACAGCCCGGACCATCCAAGTCCAGCCCGGACCCCCCATATGGACTATATGAGTGATTTTAATGGCAATATAAGTGCAGGGGTGTCATGGAAACCCACTCAGGGTTGCTATTAACCCTCAAAATGCCGGCATCGGCGAAAATGTTCGCCGTGAAATGAAGCTAACAGCCCGGACCGCCCCTGCTGCGTATGATTTTAGTATCGATTCATGTACGAGGGTGTTAATGAAACCCAAATACGCACGGAGAGTGGTCAAGGTCAAACGGAAGTGCCGCTTATTAACCCCTAAACTTCCCAGATTCAGCCAGAATTAAAAAATTGCGCCCCCAATAAACAAATTCACAGCCCGGACCCCCTTAATGTCCTCGTACTTCTAATAACTCCTTACATATGTGTTGTGGAACTACCCTCGACTACACTCACGAAGATACAAGGGCGAGTCGCCCACGAATGCCTGGCAATTAACCCCCAAAATGCCGCCATCGCCGATTATGTTTACCCATAACGACGCTGACAGCCCGGACCATCCAAGTCCAGCCCGGACCCCCCATATGGACTATATGAGTGATTTTAATGGCAATATAAGTGCAGGGGTGTCATGGAAACCCACTCAGGGTTGCTATTAACCCTCAAAATGCCGGCATCGGCGAAAATGTTCGCCGCGAAATGAATCTAACAGCCCGGACCGCCCCTGCTGCGTCCAGGTGGGATTTTAGTATCCATACCTGTGCGGGGGTGTTAATGAAACCCAAATACGCACGGAGAATGGTCAAGGTCAAACGGAAGTGCCGCTTATTAACCCCTAAACTTCCCAGATTCAGCCAGAATTAAAAAAAAGACTCAAGAAGATTCAAGGGCGAGTCGAGGGTAGTTCCACAACACATATGTAAGGAGTTATTAGAAGTACGAGGACATTAAGGGGGTCCGGGCTGTGAATTTGTTTATTGGGGGCGCAATTTTTTAATTCTGGCTGAATCTGGGAAGTTTAGGGGTTAATAAGCGGCACTTCCGTTTGACCTTGACCACTCTCCGTGCGTATTTGGGTTTCATTAACACCCCCGCACAGGTATGGATACTAAAATCCCACCTGGACACAGCAGGGGCGGTCCGGGCTGTTAGCTTCATTTCGCGGCGAACATTTTCGCCGATGCCGGCATTTTGAGGGTTAATAGCAACCCTGAGTGGGTTTCCATGACACCCCTGCACTTATATTGCCATTAAAATCACTCATATAGTCCATATGGGGGGTCCGGGCTGGACTTGGATGGTCCGGGCTGGTCCGGGCTGTCAGCGTCGTTATGGGTAAACATAATCGGCGATGGCGGCATTTTGGGGGTTAATTGCCAGGCATTCGTGGGCGACTCGCCCTTGAATCTTCTTGAGTCTAGTCGAGGGTAGTTCCACAACACATATATAAGGAGTTATTAGAAGTACGAGGACATTATGGGGGTCCGGGCTGTGAATTTGTTTATTGGGGGCGCAATTTTTTTATTCTGGCTGAATCTGGGAAGTTTAGGAGTTAATAAGCGGCACTTCCGTTTGACCTTGACCACTCTCCGTGCGTATTTGGGTTTCATTAACACCCTCGTACATGAATCGATACTAAAATCATACCTGGACGCAGCAGGGGCGGTCCGGGCTGTTAGCTTCATTTCACGGCGAACATTTTCGCCGATGCCGGCATTTTGAGGGTTAATAGCAACCCTGAGTGGGTTTCCATGACACCCCTGTACTTATATTGCCATTAAAATCACTCATATAGTCCATATGGGGGGTCCGGGCTGGACTTGGATGGTCCGGGCTGTCAGCGTCGTTATGGGTAAACATAATCGGCGATGGCGGCATTTTGGGGGTTAATTGCCAGGCATTCGTGGGCGACTCGCCCTTGAATCTTCTTGAGTCTAGTCGAGGGTAGTTCCACAACACATATGTAAGGAGTTATTAGAAGTACGAGGACATTAAGGGGGTCCGGGCTGTGAATTTGTTTATTGGGGGCGCAATTTTTTAATTCTGGCTGAATCTGGGAAGTTTAGGAGTTAATAAGCGGCACTTCCGTTTGACCTTGACCACTCTCCGTGCCTATTTGTGTTTCATTAACACCCTCGTACATGAATCGATACTAAAATCATACCTGGACGCAGCAGGGGCGGTCCGGGCTGTTAGCTTCATTTCACGGCGAACATTTTCGCCGATGCCGGCATTTTGAGGGTTAATAGCAACCCTGAGTGGGTTTCCATGACACCCCTGCACTTATATTGCCATTAAAATCACTCATATAGTCCATATGGGGGGTCCGGGCTGGACTTGGATGGTCCGGGCTGTCAGCGTCGTTATGGGTAAACATAATCGGCGATGGCAATTTTTTAATTCTGGCTGAATCTGGGAAGTTTAGGGGTTAATAAGCGGCACTTCCGTTTGACCTTGACCACTCTCCGTGCGTATTTGGGTTTCATTAACACCCCCGCACAGGTATGGATACTAAAATCCCACCTGGACGCAGCAGGGGCGGTCCGGGCTGTTAGCTTCATTTCGCGGCGAACATTTTCGCCGATGCCGGCATTTTGAGGGTTAATAGCAACCCTGAGTGGGTTTCCATGACACCCCTGCACTTATATTGCCATTAAAATCACTCATATAGTCCATATGGGGGGTCCGGGCTGGACTTGGATGGTCCGGGCTGGTCCGGGCTGTCAGCGTCGTTATCGGTAAACATAATCGGCGATGGCGGCATTTTGGGGGTTAATTGCCAGGCATTCGTGGGCGACTCGCCCTTGAATCTTCTTGAGTCTAGTCGAGGGTAGTTCCACAACACATATGTAAGGAGTTATTAGAAGTACGAGGACATTAAGGGGGTCCGGGCTGTGAATTTGTTTATTGGGGGCGCAATTTTTTAATTCTGGCTGAATCTGGGAAGTTTAGGGGTTAATAAGCGGCACTTCCGTTTGACCTTGACCACTCTCCGTGCGTATTTGGGTTTCATTAACACCCTCGTACATGAATCGATACTAAAATCATACCTGGACGCAGCAGGGGCGGTCCGGGCTGTTAGCTTCAATTCACGGCGAACATTTTCGCCGATGCCGGCATTTTGAGGGTTAATAGCAACCCTGAGTGGGTTTCCATGACACCCCTGCACTTATATTGCCATTAAAATCACTCATATAGTCCATATGGGGGGTCCGGGCTGGACTTGGATGGTCCGGGCTGTCAGCGTCGTTATGGGTAAACATAATCGGCGATGGCAATTTTTTTAATTCTGGCTGAATCTGGGAAGTTTAGGGGTTAATAAGCGGCACTTCCGTTTGACCTTGACCACTCTCCGTGCGTATTTGGGTTTCATTAACACCCCCGCACAGGTATGGATACTAAAATCCCACCTGGACGCAGCAGGGGCGGTCCGGGCTGTTAGCTTCATTTCGCGGCGAACATTTTCGCCGATGCCGGCATTTTGAGGGTTAATAGCGACCCTGAGTGGGTTTCCATGACACCCCTGCACTTATATTGCCCTTACAATCACTCATATAGTCCATATGGGGGGTCCGGGCTGGTCCGGGCTGGTCCGGGCTCGTCCGGGCTTGTCCGGGCTGGTCCGGGCTGGTCCGGGCTGGTCCGGGCGGTGTTTAGTCACACCGTTTGAGAATGTTCGTGTGATGTATGTAGGTCAGTGGAAAATTGGACTAAGATGAGTTATGGGTCATGGGTTCACGGCCAAGTTAAAGCTAACCACCATATATCTTAACACGGTATAACATTAGTATATTTACCTGAGGAGATGGCTATTTACAGAAGTTAATATTAGCTTGATGTCCAATCCTCTTTCTTAATCTAGCTGTAGATATTCCATGATACTCATCACTGAATCGGAGTATATAGTTCGCATCGACTGTTTCTGTCAGTGAATTAGAGTTGCTCAGAATTCAAAGAGAGTACTTGGATAACATCTGGCATTCGAACCACCGCGGTCTTGCTTAAGATGTCCCCTTAAGATGTGGGTTCCTCGACTCGAATCAAACATTTTTTTACACCTCGAAGCCAAAGAAATAGTAATTTGGGAGCGTTAATTCGGATTATGCATCTTTAATAGTCTTTCAGTAAAAGGTCTCACTTCTAACTTCATAGGCAAAAATTATATCCTGAGAATGCATGTGGAGTAACCCGATTTATACTAAATACTCATTGATGAGTAGTTCCATTCGGAAATGTTCAGATAATAAGTTAGGTTGTTGAACTTATTATCTGAACAGTTCCACAAAATAATATGAATCCTTCTACCCTCGTATTATATTTTCGTCATACAGTCGTCTGCTAATTTACACTGAACACCCTTCAAATGAATAATGCACCATTCCAATGTATAACTGTATCACTGAATGGGAGAATATTTATAGTATAGAAATGGTTAAATCCGAATACTTTCACATCTACTTACCAACGCATGTATAGCAAGTCCGGCTTTTAAGATAGCTATCCAATAAATATTAACTGAAAAGGCATACGAAAGTTCAGTCGGCAAGTCCGTTATCAAAGAAAGACAAATCTCGTCGTGCTGAAGCGGTTATATAGTTCCAAGATTGATTATTCGCCATTACAGCATCAATCGAGATCGCTGGCACACCGTCCATCGAACTTCCACTTTGTTTGAGAACGATCGAGACCTGATTGTGAATACCCGGCCCGGTACCCGACGATCGATGCTGAATGAGCACCGATACGATGAGTAGAATCAACACACAGCAGGGAACGTCACGCTTAACACATATATCGACCGAAAGTACTGCTGTCAATCGCTTTATAATTAACAAGACAGGCCACTGGTCACGGGTCTTGTTCACTCGATCCTTGACTGTTGATTGAGACAATTATACTCTCATTCTTGGAAATGGGAGTGTACAGGAGCGTGTCTGGAGGATTTCCAACTCCACCCCTTCTTGGCTTGTGACAATAATGCAATTAATTTAACATGGTCTGTATTAATTTAACTCCCTTCTTTCTTTATTGTAAAGACTATATTAATTTAACAAAAACAAACCAACTGACTTCTGTGTGATTTAACGAATTTTATTCTACTAATGAATGGTAAGACCAACTCCCCTATTTAATATATCGCCTGCACTCACTTACATCATCATCGTCATCATCATCATCATCACCGTCATCATCATCATCAACATCACCGTCAGTGTCATCATCATCATCATCATCATCGTCATCATCATCATCACCACCATCATCTACATGCAAATTCAGTTTTATATCTCCATTTCTCCTAAAACCATTATTTCCAATCCTTCCCGTCTGATCTATACTCCTCCCTCACTCATTGGGGACGGGCATGTCGCCAAACAGGAGAAGACTTCATATAAGCCCTCGGGCTTATTGTCTGATCCTCGTTTCACATACATCGATTCTTCTATGTTGCATATATGTGTCATCTGTATATATTATGTTATTTGTTTGTATTACGGAAATAAAAAAATGTTTACACTAATTGTTGATAAGGCTGCATTGCACGTACTCCTCGAGAATACTATATGAGTGTGACAAATACCTATAGATAAGAGATGTCTCTGCGTGGTCACATTTTATTAATATAATACGGATCTTTCTGACCCAGGGGATGATCGGTATACGGTATCTCCATAGTATGTTCTCGCCAAATCATACATAATTTTACAGTATCTATTGCCGCAAATGTGTATCAATTTAAACCAATATTTTACCATTTTGTAATGAATAGTTACATCGATCTGTGATCTTCCACTCTAGTCCTATGTCATGTAATTTGGTGTTGAGTGTTTAGTTTTCAAAATTTGGTCTATAAATTTCATGTGAACATTCTCTAGTTTGTCGTTATTTCCGAAATTTCCAAATTTCCAACCGTTCATGTAAGTGAAAATTAGTAGCATTTGTAAATCAGATGGTTCCAACTGAGTCTTATATTGAGTCACATGTTCTGGCAAGCAAAATATCTGCACATCTGTGATTGATAATTTAACGAAAACAATATGTACATACGAAAAAAAGCACAAACATAACCAAGGAAATACCGACTGTGCCGACAAAAGAGATTATGTAAATTGCATGTGTTATTTGAGACAATGCACATTTGTTTGGATTGGAACGGAATAGATCCCCGGCCCGTGATGGCGATATGACATATTTCAGTTATTATGGAAAGTGATAGCCACCGAAGGTCCGTCCAACTGCAAAACTCACACATGACCATACAATCATGTTATATATACATAAACAC
The DNA here is from genome assembly GCA_032622095.1 of Siphonodentalium dalli. Lineage (NCBI taxonomy): Eukaryota > Metazoa > Mollusca > Scaphopoda > Gadilida > Siphonodentaliidae > Siphonodentalium > Siphonodentalium dalli. The sequence goes on along the minus strand of CP136061.1, from coordinate 201,096,468 downwards.
CACACAAATGATCATGTAGCCAATCGCTTTAAACACATACACCTCACCCATGACCATACAACCAACATGGGTTTACCCGTAAGCAACACACATGACTATACAGCCACGGGTCAACCATTCAGGTACACCAGGTATGCCACTGCACTTCAAGCATGACCACATTCGTGAGCATACAGTCACTTATTGTATACATATTCGCCTCAACATTGGCCATACAATCACTCCCTGTATATCGAATTGCCACATTTATGGTCATATATCCACCCAAGATATACATATAGACTGCAACCATAACCATATAACTCCTGGTATACATATACACCCCACCAATGGTCATACAATCACTCCCTGTATATCGATTTGCCACATTTATGGACATATATCCACTAAAGATATACATATAGACTGCAACCGTAACCATATAACTCCTGGTATACATATGTATACACCTCACCAATGGCCATCCAACCCTTGTATATATATACAAATATATACAAAACATATGGCCATTCACACACTCCAGACTTGAATATACACCTCACTCAAGACAATTCAGCCACTCGCTGTATGCCCATACACAACATTTGTGGTCACATTCACTCCTTGTTTCCCAATTCACCTCACCATTGGCCATACGATCACTCTATATATACATATTGGCCACACCCATGGCTATAGCCAATAAATATATACAATGTATATACACTCCTCTCCAATGCCTATTATAGAATCACTCCAGGTATACGTCGACACCTGACCATACATACCTTCTAGATATAGCAACACAACGCGCAGCACCTCACTTTTGGCCTTAGTCACTCACTGTTTACCTTTGTTCACACATATGACCACATACCCTCTCAAGATATACACATACACCCCACTCATAACCACAGAGTCTCAATAATGGATATACCAATACCCCGCACGACCATTCGCACACTCCATATTTGCATATACACCTCGGCCATGACAATTCAGCCACTCGATGTATACCCACACACCCATCCATGATCATACAGCTACTCTCTGTATACCTATACATCCACCAATGATAGTACAAATATCATGACCGTACAGTCATTCCATGTACACCTTTTTATCCCCACAGTCCCACATACGATCATACAGCCAACATATGTATACATATACACCCACCCATGACAATAGTCACCCAAAGTAAGCATGTATATCCCACACGTGACCATACAGTCGCTCTATATATATATAAACAACACACAGATGAACATACCACTGCTATCATTATACACACACACACCACTTCAATAACCATACAAATAATCCTTATTTATGTATTCACCTCACACATCACCATACAGTCACCCCTTGTATACATAAACATCTCACCATAGACATATCACTCCATCACCATATAGGCTACTCCTTCTCACCATTCATGACCATACAATAACTCTCTCTCTCTCTCTCTCTCTCTCTCTCTCTCTCTCTCTCTCTCCCGTCCTCTCTTTGTCTTTCTCCGTCACAATCTCTCTCCCTGCTTCTCACGACAACAACATTATACTATAATTATGATAATTTCATTCCTTCCCGTCCGACCCCCCCCCCCCTCTACACTTAATGAAGAGTGGGCGCGAAACAAAAGGGGAGCAAACTTAATAAAAAGCCCTTGGGCTTGTTGTTTAATCCCCTTTCCAATCATCCGATTATATATATTATTCTGTCTTACTGTAAAATATTTGTCAAATGTTTAAACATGTTATTTTTTTATTGGAATAAAATATGTTTACATCAATAACTCCCTGCAGAACTATTCACCTCATATGTGAGAAATCTATGCCATTTTGATATACACCATATATTAGTTTGATTTTGGTGTTAATGGTCGAAAGTTTCACGCAGTTCCGTTTAGACGTTCTGCCTATTTCCGTTCAAAAATATGGCCAGTGTTACAAAAGACATTTTTGGCAAAATTCCATACTACAGTACATTATTTTAAATGAATTCATCATGCCTCAGAAGGTACACGGACAACGAGAATTAAACATGTAGTAGTCAGTGCAGTAAGTAACATGGTTAATAACAAAGTGAGTTACAATTTGCTAACAGAGAATAGTGCTCGGGATATATGTAAAAAAAAAAATTACCAAACGTGGTTGCCATATTGGAAGCCGTCTTGAGTAATATTGTCTAAGAACATTAGTGTGACAAATTTAAGACATATCCAAAACAAGAAACATCTTTGATACAGTTCGTGATATAAAAATCCAATAATTCTGATAATGTCAGTGGTTACATTATTAACACTTAACCAATGTGCATCGGAACTGTTAGAATTTAATTTATATAAGACAGCACAGCCAATTGTATATGTCAATCATAACTTGTAACCGATTACATGGGATGATGGGGCAATATTTATCATTTTCCAGGTTTTGGCCGCCATTTGACGACCATCTTGGTCGGGAGTTCCAATTTTACCCTAAACATGTGGCATTATATCTCTCAGATTGATACTTACTGTAGTCTGTATATACCTAATTTGAAATCGCATATTTCATGGTAAGATTAATTGTGACATTTAATAAATTATATAATCACGAAAAGCTCTTTAAATCGGAAAAACCCTTAAAAGAGGGATTAAAGTAAAATTTCAGCGTGGCTCCATATCCAATATCAATAAGTATGTGAATATGTACATATGTGCAAAGTTTCATGCTTTAGTCACAATTTGAACAATTGCCTTGAAAATTTGACTTAATCTACTCCACTAATATAGCAATATAATACATGATAGCTAAAAAATTATAGCTTGGTTTCAATAAAGCAGATTGCTGTTCTATGAGATTTACAAATTCTCTTTATCATCAGGGCCTAATTTCTGGATGATTCAAAGTCGAGAAGATTGAATTATCGCAGCATTCTTAGTCGAAAAGGCCCATAACTTGTGACACAACTACCCATGCCCCATTATATTCCCATAACGTGATTCATGGACATATAACACTACGTGTACATTATATCACTGTTCTTATAGGTAGAACCCAAACTCGAATATCCATGTTCAGTTCCTTTAGGAAACCTCACACATGTTACTCCCAGCCGTTGATATCACACAATGAAGTCAACTCCCACATATGGTCATGGGAAATGACCATAAGATCGGGACCAATCCCGATGTGTATTACCAAACTCCTCATTATGTATTCACTCGGATAGTATATATAGAGGATCTCACATGAGTTTCTATTTTATACGGAATTTATCAACCGAGTTCACTAAATTCGATTTGAGTCGAGGTTTACCGAGGCTCAAATAGAATTTAGTGGACGAGGTTGATAAATTACGTATAAAATAGGACGAGTGTGAGATACTTTTTATCACATGATCAAATAAACGCGAAGCAATGCGAAATATCCATCGAAAACAACGATAATAAACTGCAGCGATCGCAAGTCATTTGAAGAACGATGTGACGTCATCGCACGCGCTGATATTAAACGTGTCTCTTATCGATAATTATGAAACTGCTTTTATGGGCAAATTATGTGATAAAAGTAAATACAATTCCCCAAGATATCATGCTTGTCCTATTCCACTTCCGAGCCTCTAATATGTAGAGGCTCGACTATTCTAATACTATAGGGCCATCGGTTGTCACATTTGTATACACTGCTTGTATATTATTCACGACCAATTAAACGTGTACATATCTATGTGTCCATTTACCTCACAAACTCCGTAAAAATACTCGAATCAAACCATGCATATCCGAACTCGATCTGTATTTTGAGAAACTCATAAACAAAATTTAGTTCCGATCAGATAGATATGTTTGAGTTATCGTACCATGCGTAAAGTGTCAAATGACTCCCTTCCCGTCTGATCGATACCCCTCCCTCACTTATTGAGGAAGGGACATGTCACCAAAGAGGAGAAGACTTCATATAATCCCTCGGGTTTGTTGTCTTATCCTCATTTCCAAAATTATCTCTTATATGTTGTATATTTATGTCATATGTGTATTATGTCAATTATTTGGTTTGGAAATAAAAATATGTTTACACTAACGACGAGTCGTCAATCCTGATGTCGATACTATGTGTATTTTTAATAAATAAAAATCATGTAATCTTTTGTTAAAGATGCATAATCCGACTTAAAGGCACGTGAGGCCTTAGTTGTCGAAAATATTCATATTTGTTCCAATCACCGTAAACAGAAAAACATTAAAACGCATACAGTTTCCGTTCATGTATACCATGACCATCGCGTAAACAGCATGTTATCATAAAGAATTACTATATTTTACATAAGCAAGAGTCTGATTGTGTTACAGAAGACAGCACAATGCTGCTGGCTAATCAAACACAAATGGCATAAACGCTCTTTATTCGTTCCATATCAGGAATTCACCAACCAAAAACGCTCTTTATGTTTACCATCATAATATAAACAAACACCAGAAAAGTTACTTTTTATACTTTTGTTTACATAACAATGGTAAAAGATATGACAATAACATACTGTTTATGCGATATTTCTTATTTGTATACGGACAAAGTATGTCTACATTTTGTTGTTCTTTCTGTTTGTGGCGGTTTTTGACGGGTGGAAATATTTTCACAGGATACCCACCGCCAAGGCCAACCGTACCTTTAATGCTCCCAAATTACTATTTCTGTGACTTCGGGGTAAACAATATTTCATTCGAGTAGAGGATCAAAGCTTAGAGTGATCAGATTTCTCGAGATGTGTAAATTTTTACAGGCCTGGTAAAAAGTCGTGAAACCGACGGTCTCGGACCAAATTGCGGATGAAGATGGATAACACTAAAATCAAATAGCTTTGGGTGTAAAAAAAAATGACATTCCGGCCAATTTTTTTTTATCAAAATGTTGATAAATAAAACGTTTTGGGTCATTTTATACTATTATAGTTGACTGTGGTTAGCATTATTTTTGGGCACATAATCTATTCTGATAACTGAAGCGGCATTTCCAAAAAATTTGTTGTTGTTGGAATCTGATGATATGGGGACCATCGAATCGGATTGAATATCTTTAATATTTGTTGACATGGAGCTACATTGAAATGAATTTAGACTCACAAGTACATGTAAGGCACGGACAGATTATTTTTAAATATCACCCCGCGTCGTCTTCTCAGTATGAAAAACAAAAGCTTGCACCCATACACCGACAGCTGCACAAAACTAAAATCCATCTTACTCAATTATTGTGGATATCTGACGAATACTTGCATATTGATGCCATTCGTGTTATCGACTCCGAAATAATAAAACTCGCATTTATTTTTCTTACATTTTCTGACAGCATTCAACGGCTGTGTATCGTTGATCCAAAGATCTAGATCTGTTTGATTAATGAAGCAAACACTATACTGAATACTGTGTTGTGACAACCTTAACACTCACCTTCAAGATTAACTACTAACCGTGCTTAATGACTTCTTATGTTGACACTATCATTATTGATTGTCGTAATCCCCATAATCTGCTATGTTTCGATAAGCCGCTATTCAAGTTGTTGTGACAAGATGATAAGGCGCCGAGGCGCAATTAAACATCAGCGGCTTACCGACGGCATGCTTCACAAGAGAAACAATAGTTCTCTAATCCTCTTCTTCATCCATTCCGACGGTACTGGCCTCTTGAAGCTTGCAACCAATCGCGGCTTGAATTCAGAGACGAAGCCCACCTACAACTCGAGATAATAAATAGATCAAACTTCTGCATCTGGATCATTCGTCATATCATATGTTTTCATCGTTACAAGCAGCCATGGTTTGCGCATCCACTATATCGTTTACCGACCATTCTATCAACAGTATCTTAGGCGTCGAACAAGGTTTGTTCTTCCCTCGTATTTTGTTTTCGTTTATATTATATTCTTCATATCCCCATTGTAGCCAACATGAGAATGCAATCCGTTGATTTGATGCATGCATCATCCGTAGTATTTGCATTTTCCATATCCGGAAATATTGATATCGGGCAAACGAACCAAGGCAGATTCTATTGTCGACAACCAAACGCGGACATTTACCACACTTTGACTTTTTCCATGCGCCCATACATGTCAAATGGTTATCTATATCCTTTATGTAATTGCTGTCCAATATCGATGATGTATTAAAAAAAATTCTTACCCATATCACGACGGGAGCTGCGCTGGTGCAACATTAAAGACCCTGCGCCAGTGCATTCTCTTATATATACGAGTCTCCCATAGGGATCCTCTCGTAAGAGAATGCACTGGCTTACAGTGTGAAGGTAAATATTGTTAGACCAATGCATTTTCTTATATATGCGAAGCTCCCTATGGAGACTCGCATATATAAGAGAATGTTTTGGCACAGGGTTTTCGTAACAGGTCAGAAAGCTCGATCCGATCCAGACATGGAAGGGTTAATTATAAACTTATTTTCATCGTGTTATTTCTGATTCGGGATCCACCCTCATTCATCGCGATGGTTGTTCTCACATATGCTTACACGTAGATAGAGTAGTTTGCAACTGCAACTATTTTTGATTTTTTAATTATATGAACAGAAAATTAGGATATTCTGATTAGTTTGGTACTCAAAATACTCAAAATTAGAGCAGGATGCAGTCGCCTGCCTTGAAAACTGGCAACACAATAATTATTTACTGTAAAAGTCAAAAGAAATGAGCAGTAATAATAATGTTTACCTCAATTTGGAGATTGTGGAGACCGCTAATTTGGGGACACAGTTTCAGTTTTCTTCAGAAAAGTTATCTAAATTGGTATTAATTAGTCAAAAGGCACATAATAGTGATGGTTATTCATTTTTTTTCTTTACATAGACGATTAATCAGTTTCCCCCAAAAAAATGAGTATCTACATGTATAGTCCTTAAACAGGATTGGCAACCTTTAAAGGCACGGTTGGCCTTAGTTGTCGAAAATATTCATATTTGTTCCAAACACCATAAACAGACAAACATTAAAACGCATACAGTTTCGTTCATGTATACCATTACCATCGCGTAAACAGCATGCTATCATAAAGACTTACTATATTTTACATAAGCAAGAGCCTGAGTATGTTACAGAAGACAACACAGTGTCACTGGCTAATCACACACAAATGATATAAACGCTCTTTATTACTTCCATATCAGGAATTCAGCAACAAAGAACGCTCTTTATGTTTACCATCATAATATAAACAAACACCAGAAAAGTAACTTTTTATGCTTTTATTTACATAACAATGGTCAAACAAATGACAATAACATACTGTTTATGCGATATTTCTTATTTGTATACGGACAAAGTCTGTCTAAATTTTGATGTTCTATCTGTTTGTGGCGGTTTTTGATGGGTGGAAATATTTTCACAGGATACCCACCGCCAAGGCCAACCGTACCTTTAAGACAGACACGTGTTCGTTCCTCCAAAATTGTCAGCACGTGCAGTAAATATGGAGATCCGGGACCTACCTGTTTTTCACTTTCACATTTGGTACCGGGTACATAGATATGGACGAAGTCATTAATATGGACTAATCGTACCTAATGGTCTCACGTGACAACGCCGATAACCGCCAACTTGACAAGGTTTTTTGAAAAATGAATTTAAATATAGTAATGCAAGGAAACAACCAAATTGTCCTTCGAAAAAACACGATAACATCATGCTATCACCACCAGGTAACATGTTCAAATGTACACGGATTTAAATTGATTGCTTTACAGCCATTTGGCGGTTTGTGCTCCAGAATACTCCTAATAATATTCGGGTTTGAATTTTTCCCGGTTTCGAAATAGGATGATACATACTTGAACTACCTTTCTACGAGAATATAGATACACGTAATGAAGTCATAAAAGTATGTTCTGTTCGATATTCCGTGTTAGTCTGTTCCTGATATGGTAGAAATAAAGAGCGTTATTTTCACTGCGATGACCATGGAAACTATTTTTCAAGTATATGAAACCAGTATATCAATATATTTGACAACCTATCTTATACCGCCTTCCAAATTACGTAGAGATAATATTGAAGCTCGGATGAGCCATGTCCGTTGAAGGAAGGAACATGATACTATGTACAATTTGTAGATACATAGTATATTATATTTGTTTACATTGCGTATTATTGATATTGTATGTACATGTATGGATATATGTCATATGTAATCGTACAATTTCAAGTTGTATTATACAAATCTATGTTATGGCTCTGCGTTTCAGGTTATAATGCTAATTCCCCGGCGTCGACAATTTCAACGAGACGTAAACGTCGACATAGAACAATGTTCCCAGAGCGTACCATCGACAGTCTGGATGCCATATTCCTGACAAATCCGTACCCAGACATCATCGCCAGGGAACAGATCGCTTCGCAACTCAGTCTGACCGAGTCTCGTGTACATGTGAGTTGAAATATTGCAATACGCTCATTCATCTTGATTTTTCTCAAATATTTTTGACTGACATAATGGGTGAAGCTATACATGTAGGTCATTTATCAATCATCGGTACAATAATAACATTGCCTTTCTTAATAATTTGTCAGTAATACTCATATATAATTCCATAACAAGCATCGAATTGGGCCACACGATAGCCGCGTGTCGAGCAGATAATATTAATGTCGCTTATGGGAACTGATTACTCTTTTATTACCCCCACACACGCATAACAAGAAAACCATAGTCAGAAATGGTAACGCGCTCAAGATCATATATTATATACCCATGATTGTAATTATAGAATCTAAAATATATTGGTTTCGCGAATGACCAACTCAGAATTCCGTTAAGATAACAATAACAACCAGCACCTAATTAACGATCCGGCGGCCGACTCGTCGCTCGGCCGTCTCCGACCACAACCATCAGTGGGCTGCAGAACGAAAAATATCTATAAAAGTTGAAATATAAGACTTACAAATTATCTTTTAAATTTCTTTTATTGGTAATTGACATAGCTTGTCACACACCAAAAATCAACATTATTATTGGCATAATAATGTAAAGAACAATAAACGAAATTGAACTTCCCAACTACACCTTTTACTGGACTTGGCCTCCTGGTCGCGCAGTTCGACTTTTAAACCGGAAAAAAAACAATTATCTATAAATAAAATGCCCATTGACCCACGGCTATCAAGAAATTGCCGAACAGTATACACGCGGTGCGCGCGCTAATAAGAGTGTATGGCAACAACAGCTAAACCATTTTATAGCACACCGATGTATAGTGATTCGTGTGTAATGTCTTAAATCTGTTTCCGTGAATCACAATGACAGTGTGACAACATATGTTTCGTATATGTATATATATATATGACATTAAAATTATATTCATAAAGCATGCTGTTGTAATGTTGGGGTAGTTATCCAGGGAGACATATCTAGCTATTTATAATCGACGCAAATCGATTAAATTGTTAAATGATCAAACCAGACTAGGTAGGCATATGTTGTATTATAAATGATTATTAGCACAAATATCTATATAGATATATATACATGTATATATATATATATCCTTTAGTTCGTCCTTATTAGAAGATCACAAAAATCCATCGGGTAAATGCGACATTTTGGGACACCACTTATCGGCCGCACAAGACGAAACAAGAGCAACTTGTTTCCATGCTTTCGTAAATTTATGGCAGTACTAAAGTTTAAAACAATGGTTGCTCATTCATTAGTACGTGTATATAGGTTACGAAAATAGTCCCTAATAAACAGCAGAAACAGGGTGACTACGTGTATTCTACCAGCGAATTATCAGCTATTGCAGGATAAAGGCATACTGAGTGCATTGTGGTTTATCTTGCCATCTCTTCTGGTCGTGTTATATATTATAATGTTCACGCAATTAATACATGTACATTGCATATAACACGATTCCTTGTTTCCTTAGTTAGTGTTTAATTTACTTTTACACAACGACGAGATATAACACGAGACTTTGTGTATTTACAGGTCTGGTTCCAGAATAAAAGATCACGTCATCGCCGTCATAGCAACCAGGAGGGTCGACCGGAAGTTAACAACAAAATACAAACGGTGAAGCCTATCAACGTCGAAGACGATAAAGTGACACCGACAGCGCGTGTTCCCCCACAACCACGTGACGTCAACTACACGACTCAACCTGATCTTAAGAAACAAGATGACATCTACAGACAATACCAACAGTCGCCGTTCATGTACATGTCGTCTTCGTTCTACATGGACCCGATGTTCCATTATAACCAAGTGCTTCAACCAAAGAACTCACGTGCTAACTTTACCTTGTCCGGAAAAAAGATATCTTCGGACTGTCATACTGGTGGCTCTTACCCATCAACGAATCCATATACGTATGTGCCAATGCACGTATTCAGCGGCGTTACCTCACCAAGAAGTGTTTCGACAGCGTAATTTGAACGAATAACAATGCCGATCATGATGTATTGTTCCATAGTGCAAAGAAGAGAGAAATTTTATGTGATTGTTGAAATAACTATTGTATATCGTTGTATCCTATTTAATTTACTGTATAACATATGTTATCACCACCGTTATGCTTATCTTTTGTGTCTATCCCCCATCTCGTTTGGAAACCGATATTAACGATGCCCTTCAAAGAGTTTCGAACTCTATCTTGTCTACCATACATGAGCGTGGGGACAGGGACGGTGGGGCGGTATCTCAGCCAACCAGCTTTGGTAAAAATGTTCATCAGTTGGAAATTTCATGGCTGACCCAACATTAGTTGGAAATTACGCAACATAACTGGGTTGAAATTGATATGGCCATCAGTTGGACATTTTCCAAACATAGATTACATTAGGGAGTGTCGGCTTGGACATTTGAGCTTGAGTTCAATGGGGTGCACTTTTACTTTTTTCTGTTTTAATAAGATATTGTTTTGACTAATCATAAAATTATTAGAAGTCGTTTTTTTGTATGCAAACAGTATAATTAGAAAATAATTTATATAATGATCGAAATTTGATCGTTTAAATTTTTGTTTTTTTTGTTTTAGTATAATTTTTATATATATTTGTTGTTGAAAAACTAACGCCACTATATAGCATCTGCCTGGGTACCCCAAGTCATCACACGAAATTTAAATCGGTTCAGGGGTCTGGGAGAAAAATCGCGAACAGACAATATCCAATTATTTTATACGATTAGTTATAGAAAACTTAATCAGATTTCGCGAAGCGAAATCTGAAAGTTTTCATGACGGTAACGCGCATGAGATCCGTATACCTACATGTATGAAGCTGTATTATTGTGTTCTATATATAGTTTACGTTACCTGAGAATAGTATCAGAGCACGAGCTTAACGTAACGTAAAGTGGCGCTCTCTTAAATGAAAGGCGCAATAAAAACGATTTTCCTATTGGTCAGATTGTCTATCTTAACCAATCAGATTTGACGTTGCATGGACATGGTTGTTGCTAAGCCTTGTAGTTCAAATACAGAACTCACCACCTCGGCGTTAGTATTTCCACAAATTACCTTTTATCACACAACAAAAGGATGAGATGAACACTATATACATAGAAGGTGAGTGATCTAAATAAAAAATTGTACTTCATATATTGTTTCGGACCGAAAAATGTCACCAAAACACTTCTTTTACTGTGATTTGAGACTTCCGTTGTTTGAGTCTGACTCTGACTTGGTCAAGTTTGTGTTTGAAACTGACATTTTCAAACTCTGAGTCTTTGTTATTGCCGTTCATGTTTCAATGAATGATTAACTGAAAGTTAACTTGGCAAGATAACTAGATCATAGGTGCCATCAACTGAATGAATTTAATCGCAAAAATGCGTCTAATTTATCAATTCTCAGCAGTCTCTGTTCCAACTCAAAAGCTTAACAACAGTTGTCATTAGCGAAGACCGGAAAAAAAAATCAAAACACATTTCCGGTTATTCCAACAAGGTGAAGGACAAGGTCTGGACAATTCTCAAAACAAAAATTAAAATCCTTGAAATTGAAATGAAATTAGGCTTCATCTTGGACGTGAGGAATTATTCTGACTTCGTCTTATCAACGTGGATTTAGTGGGCGTTAGTTCAAAATTATCTGATTCTAATTAATGGCCAGATTTCCGGTGAATACCGTGAATCGTGATCACATTTACCAGTTTACACTACTCACTTGTCACAACGTGAATTCAAGGATTGTACTATTTGTGTATACATTCCGCTTTGTTTAATTTGAATGTGAATACTACTAGTGCTAGTTTTGTGAAAGTAACATAAATAGGATACATATAAAATACACGGAGACACGCTTGTCCCAAACGACATATCAACACAAGTAAGACTAAGAAGAAGTAAGATGGATGCTGATTGTTTATGTCTAGATCATGTCATGATTCATGAATCTCTACTAAAGCTAGAACGCCGTAAAGATCATATTCCACCTTTTCAATTCCCAGGAAGTTTCTTAAAGTTTTGACAGGGAACCTTATAAAGTAACGCGGGGAATGTACTTTGTTCATACCTGTTGCTTAATGATTTATTCATCGGTCAGTGAAGTTCCCAGCTCGAGATTATATTATTTACGTGACTTTTGAGACCCGATTCCGCGATAAATATTTATTTTATTCCCTGTCACGAAAATTATTGTCGTAAGGCCAAAGTAAAAAGATACTATGTTTCCGTACATCGACCGACCCTAAAAATAACCCGCCGACCCTAAACTTTTTATTGATATTTTGAGAAAATGTCAATATTTTCTAAAATTTACTGTTTTTTACCACTAATGCTCATAAATATTGATGACCTTTAGTGTGCAAAACACATGGTTTCTAACATATCCCTGTGAAAAGTGACCATGAATTGACGGCTGTCTCAAGGGCCCCAGGTGTGTGATGGGTTGTGGATTGATAGGCATACATTTTGCAATTTTAATTTCCTGAGAGTGTATCTCAGACTATCTCCTGCCTGCTTTTACACTAAATTTTCAGTGCTTTATGTCTTGTTTGGGACTTATGGAACACTATCAACAGACATGGTGGGTATATATATATACATGTATAGAGGTTATCACCACATATGTTAGGGGTATAGCTACTGTCTCCAAAAACCAGGCATGCTCGTTGGACGTACTGGCTACCCCCCAGACAATGGAATGTAGTCGTCACAATACAAATACCGTACAGTACAGTATATATAATGGCGGTATTATCGGTAAAATTCTTATAAAAAGTTAGTGACATCAATTTCCTACCAAGTTTATAGCCAAATTTATGAAAATGTGCTACATGTCATGTATGTGAATAATAAAAACCATACCTAAGCATGAAATTTGATTTTTTTTTATCAACCTTAATGTATATTTCCAGTTTCCACTGTGTTGATCAAGTAATACTTTCCCCACAACACGGGTTGGCATTTTATGTCACTTCGGTCGATGTAGTTCAATATTTCTGCAGCTGGATAAAAAATATCGAAATAAAATTAAAAACAAAAATTTCCCTACCTACCAGTGTACCTACCTACCCTAATTTTTTCGCTCCGTTACCGAAAACATACAATCTTTTTTCTTTGGCCTAAGCGACCTAACGCGAAAGCAATTCTGTAATGTCGAGCTGGGAACTTCACGCACCGATGAATAAATCATTAAGCCACAGGTACATGTATGAACAAAGAAGTACATTCCCCAAGTTATTTTTTTTGACTTTATAAGGTTCCCTGTCAAAACTTAAAAAAAGTTCCAGGGTTTTGTACAGGTGAAATATGATCTCTACGGGCGTCAGCTTTAGTAGAGATTCATGGCATGATCTAGTTTATGTCATGATGACATGTAAATCCTACCACACAGTGGCGCTCTCTATTTGTGGAACTTTTGGGCAAATTGCATGCTGCTTCGGCGAAGGTTGTGCAAACTTACTGTAATTTCTACATTTCAGTCCGTTTATACCTATAATTCAAGTTACTTGAATTGTGTTTTGCTGCGTACATGCAATGCATATTCTGAACTGATAGTGTGCCTTTTTTTTTGGAACTTCTCCGGGTACCAAATTAATTTGTTACAGAGTGTTTATTTTAGCTTAGGTATGGAATAGGATGCTATTATAAATGAGAAACAAAATTATCATTATACGAGGTCACCATTCGTCACTGCGTGCTGAAATTTCAATAATTTTTCCAAGTCTAAAAGACTAAATTGAATCGCGATATGCATATAATATCATATCATTAGCACCAATAGTGCTATCAAGTACCAATCACTGTAGCAGAAGTGTACATGCAATATCCAGTTCATTGAATGAATCATGAGTATAGCCTGGTTGAAATATTACTGTGTGACGCGTCACACTCGTCTTCGGGCTATTGAGGCCATGTATGCATGGTGTTATGAACGGTTTGTATTGTGAATGGGTTAAATTATCTGCTCGTAAACCCTCACAGTAGACAATTTTAGACCAGGTTCTATTCAGTATTCAGAAATAGCTCGCAATGGAAATTTGCATGGTACATATTTTGTTAAGATTTTTTGGTCAAAGGTGGTAGCCGGATATTTGGTTTAAATAACCATCATTGGCAGGGCTTTGGTTTGTTTTGTCCATCAGTCTGTCTGGATCACTTTATGTTTTACTTTTACAAACATATTTCAGAGTTAATAAATGGCTGATATATAGAGTCCTGACGAATCTTCCAAAATGAGGACTTAGCCCACCAGATGTACACAGGTACAATGAACCTAAATGCCTGTCTTAAATAACTAATAGTTGTATTAAATGCTATTTCTAAATTATGTATATGAACCCCATGTTATGTAAACAAACAGTACGGTATGTAAATAGTATGAGATAACCAAAACACTAATCGCCATACATGTATATACCCCATGCATTAAGTGAACTTTGGTTAGAAATTCCACCAAATTGTTTATAACGTATCAGTATAGCGCTAGCTAACCCTCACCTTTCAAGATTTCGGTGTTGAATGAGTCACTGCGAATAAGTCTCCTAAACACATTTCCTCGGTGTTGAGTGTTGTTCTTATTGCTCACTCTCTATGTGCTGTATATAAACAAACGCTCGACTCACACAATGTGTGTTTTGAGGATAATATGGCATTCATACTATCATAGTATTATACTATTATAGTATAATATTAGTATATTCTTTACAACATACAGTGTCAGGGTATTATAATTTAGTAACTGGTATTCCTAAATTATAACCTATAACGAAGGCCATCCATGTCTTAACCAATAAGGTCCAAATTATATGTATGCTTCCAGTAACAGTGCGTGGAACATACATTCAATTGTTATATACCGGTACATGTCCGTGAAATATAAATACACGGCACCTTTGAAACCGGATTTAAACCGGGACATGCGACTTGAGAATATACTTCAAAGTATCAAACTGTGCGGGTACAATTATTATTCATCTAATCTAATTGTATATTTACATATCATGGCCTTGGATGGAGTAAGTTTTCGAATAACGTAGTACGTTCTTATCATATTATTCGGGTGTACATGGAGATTTAATACCCGCATGTCGATTTTGAACCCCAAAGCGGAGGTTCTCCGATTAATTTACACCTGAAAGAATAACTCAGTAGCCGATCTGGCGTCAGGTGACGTCAAACTCGGCGTGCGAGAGCAACGTCACGCTTGGTGGACACGTCCAGTTCAAGGGTCATCCATATACCCCTGATGTTTCACGTGGTCATATACCCAAGATACAATACAAGTTTGGATGATGATACCCGGGAAGATTTGAAAGGGGTGTCAGCCCTCTGCTACAACCCACTTTAGTCATGCTGTAATGCCGCTGAAGTTGTGAGTAGATTCCTAACCGCCCATACACAGTAGCTTAATGTGTGTGGGGTGCATGACACCGCAACAAGGAGAGAAGCCCCCCCCCCATTCCGAACCTGGACAGGAACAATACATCCCCCGATGTTTCGCACACGTTCCTTTATACCCCGCTGACAAGGGTGACGGGGGCCATGGTGATTTAAACGTGGCATTGTAGCCAATCAGAATGCTAATTACAACCGGGTGTGGGGACAATATATATATTTCTTGTATAAGTTTTTCAAATTGTGAGAGATGAAGGATTTGACAACAATCTTGCGGTCATTTCCACCGTGTGTTACTTCTGAGTCGGAATTTATTTCCATGTAATGCGCAGTGCACTACCTTTCACACTGTTCTTCCAGGAACAAAGAACAAGGGTTTCGCATCAAAGATGGCTCTGGTCCCCCCCCCATAAGAGTGAATCTGACCGACCGATAATCACTGAAAATAACGAACTAAAGAACCATAACTCAGAATTAAGGGCTATTACTCAGGTTAAAACGAGAGATTGTTGCAAACGACCCATATACCAGATAGCAATTGAATCAGTTCACGTTTGTTTTAGTTATTGTGCTAAATGTGATAAATTCGCTAAAATAGACTGAGGCCCTCCAAACCTGTTTTTCGAACTCTATACCAAATATCAATTGAATCGGTTGACGTTTGAGTTATCGCGCTAACGGTGATAAATTCGCTAAACATAGACTAACTATATATAAGGCCCATAACTCGGGGGGGGGGGGGTCGGACAAATATGCTTCGAACTCGTCGAGATATTGTTGCAAGAGTCATATACCGAATATCGTTGAAATCGGTCAAAGTTTGTTGAGTTATCGCGCTAACGGTCGCGAAGTATCAAAATAGGGGGTCTTCCAGTTCACCCGGTAGGTATTGTTTCGGGTCAAGGTGTCATAATCGGGTTCATCAGAGAGATGCCGACTATAGTTTATATCTTAGTTTGTTGGAGAATTCCCAGTCACCCGACAAAATTGTAGCCGACGCGACAATATTAATTTCACACATTTTAATTAATAGATAAGAGAACATGACGTAATAGCTTGTTTTCGCCCTCTCTGAAAACACGTTTGAAATGTCCCAGTGAATTGTCGATTTTCCTGTACTTCTTCCTTATTTTCCTTAGCGGCATAAATCGACCACCAACACTTAGCTGAATGATCAGCATGGTTTCCTGGGAGGCTTGCTCTTTTCGGATGAAGTCTATCATCTTGTATATGTTCGGATGGAAACCAGCGTTTGGCTCATATAATTATTATTTCTAGGTTTGGAATTATGTAAATGAAATAAGACACATGCTTTGTCTTATACACAAAGAGTGTTTTATGGTCACATTATTTTGCCTATTCTTAGTCTCATAGAAGATAAAATTAAGGTTACATATATATTTACTATTAAAGCCACATGGCTGTTTGCGTTCCAAAATACGAATAATTTTATTAGCTTTTGAATTTTTCCCGGTATCGAAGTAGGTCGATAAATATCTTAACGACCTTTCTACGAGCATCATGTAACCCAAAAAAGACGCATTTAAGTAATGAGAAATGCAACTACGGACAAGGTGTTTGGGTCCCCAAAAAATAACAGCTATTGGCACATGTTACAGAAAAGAGCGTTCTGTTTTATTCTATTCCTGATGGGGTAGCAATAACGAGCGTTTTTCTGACTTCGGGCGAAAAATTTAAAACGGCTGGAAAATGGTTGTGACTTTGGTGTTTTTCAAAGCATATGAAGCCGGCATACCAATATTTCGTGTATTTGTCGACCTATCGTATCCGATAGACATAATTTAGAGGTTCGAATGAGCCATGTACGTTTACATATTCTATTAAATACTTACTCGATATTTACACAGTGATGTCATATCAAGGTTGAGTCGTGAGTTTGTATATATCACCGCAATATATAGGGGGATGTAAATTGCGACTGAAACAACAACCTCGCGACGGTACTCAACAATGCCGGGCAAGTGGGAACGAAACACTCTCTTAAGTTGATATGGACTATAACTGAGGTTTGTTAATTGTGTAACTGCTGGCTGTCGGGTGAACTGGAATAACCCCAAAATAGACAAAGGCTCAAAACTCTCGCATAAAAGATTGTTTGTTTGAGTTATCGCGTTAACGGTCTCGCGCCCATCAGGACGCCCGGACACCAAACGTCTGACCGCAAGCCTGACCGCCTACCGACCTCACCAAAGCATAAGTCGAGTTTATGAAAAATAGTCCAGGTGGACTATATTGATATCACATACAAAATTTCATGAAGGTTGAACGATCCTATACTCCGATGACTCCAGAATACATCAGCCCGGAAACATATGTACATACGAAAAACATAACGATGAAATACCGACTGTGTCGACAAAAGAGATTATGTAAATTGCATGTGTTATTTGAGACAATGCACATTTTTTTGGATTGGAATGGAATCGATCCCCGGCCCGTGATTGCGAGCGCTCCTTGGGACTCAAAGTTTGACGTCAATACCATGCACACGGCCATGGAAGCGACCAAAAAAAATGGAAGCTCAAATGGTCGCTGTATTCCGGCGTCGCACTATACATGTGCACATTTAAGGTCTCTGTGTTCGGTATATTTTAGGTCTCTGTGCGAGGCTATGTGCACTTATCTCTTGAGCGGAGTACAAAGAAAGAGACAAACAAAGAAAGAGAAGAGAAAGTACCCTTCAGTGACAGAAACAGAAAAGCTCGAGAGAAGTATCTGAGACGTCCAGACCACACGCCCTCCATAGGGTGGCTCAAATAGACAGCTACCGCTTATTCCGAGACGAAGGTTGAACGATCCTATACTCCGATGACTCTGGAAAACATCAGCCCGGAGTCATGCAGCAGCCGCAGCAGCGGTGGTGGCGGCGGCTCCACCCACCCAACGGCGGAGATACACGGCATCGTCCGGAAAGCACCGGAGCAGATGGCAGAAAGAACGTTTGACTGCAGATAGATGCCGAGATCGAATGAACAGCGCAAAGTCATCGACCCATTTCAACAAATACATCATCAACAACACCATCAAAGACTGAAGGACGTAAAACAGCAACACCAAAGAAAATCAAGAGGCCAATGACGATCGGCAGATGTTTATCGATAGTAAACAACAATGATCGGAATCATAATCTAGAGATTTCATGTTGAATTATACTGTTTATGTATACTGGTATGTACTAAAGGAGTACATGTATATACAATTGTACATAACACCAATTATTTGAATTTATGTGCCCTATAATGCACCAGTAGCATCACTTTGAAGTTGGTAGGTATATGACATTGGAATACGCTAGGATCCCTAATATGAGATAAATTAATACAGTTCATACCATCGTAGTCAGTATATCTCGCAAGAAAATAATAGCCATAATATAGGGACCACTATTGAAATAAGAGGGATTTTTTGTCATTCTTTCACTGTTGTCCCTGGTAATGATAAATATAACTATAGAGACTGACCATGTATTAATATTAACATTTATTAATATTAATATCACTGACCATAACCATCTTTTAAAATTGTATTGGTTAAATCTCTTTTTGATTATACATATGAATAGTGAGCTCTTTTTATCACTCACTTACAGCTATATTTAATGTCGACCACAGTTCCATCCATAATCAAATAACATTGCTCATTCAAATTGTATAAATGTGACATCTTTGTATAAAATTGTATAAATATTTGTACCATTTCCAATAAATAATCTAAATCTAAAAAATCTAAATGATGAGGATGCTAGGCCCTATGACCCTTAACTCGAAACCGATTACCACAGTTCATACAAAAGACAGCAAGTATCCATCGATACAATGGTTTCACACGTTGCAATGTTTTACAAGTAAGCTTGGGTGCTAAAATACAGATACAGCTTCAATGTAAATCTACTAAGTGCTCTGGGCCACTAAAATTCAATCAACCATGGAAATATGAACAAATTGGAATATATGATTCCTGACAATAATCCACAACAGTAATGTCTGCCATCTTGGACTGAAGAACAATATTTTTGAAGTACTTATTTGATTTGGTGTTATCTAACACTTTTGTTGTCCTGTCTATGGCACCTAAAACCCCTGACACGATAAACTGATGACATCCCTAAATGCTCTATAGTACTCAATATATTTGTTCATACATAGAACAGCATTGATTTCAGTTCTTGAGATGAAATCGATGTAAACCACATAGCCCTCAATGTTAATCTTCGGACCCCTCGGTGACCTCGAAAATTCACTCAAACAAGACCCTATGAACAAATAATTAGGTGTTTTGCCGCGCGCATCGGCATGCTGTAAATAATTTTCAACTTGAACAGAACCGCAAACTCGACGCATATGCAAGGGGTGACCAAAAACTTTTCTGGCGTTATTTAAGACCTCGCTATGGCGCAACTTTTTGTTTAGGATCGGTGATGGATTTTGGAGGTCACATGTGTCGTAACCATAACGATATTCTCTCTGGATGGGCCGCATATTTTCAAGAATTATATAGCCCAAACGAACATGATGATCCTATATTCGAAGATTATGTTCGAAACCAGGTATCTTCATTCCTTGACAGTGGGAATACTGATTGTAATTCAATTGAGTATTTGTCACTAAAAACAAGTATTCTGATTGGCCGAGAGCGGCTAACTTTCGTTTTCGATTCACCGACACCGGCCGCTTCAGCATGCATCAAATCTGAATGTAGCACGGTCAAGTTTCATCGGCGCAGAACGAGTAGCGAAACGAGCACACCCGCGCGTTGTTGTCTATAGATACCGTTAATCGGCCGCTTCAGCGTGCATCAAATCTGAATGTGACACGGTACAATTCCATCGGCGCTGAAGGGAGTAGCGAAACGAGCCAACCCGCACCACAGGAAATGGTTACGGAGCAGTGTTCCGAGTAACGCAGTGAACAAACCCAATGATTTGTGCACGGTGACAACGGCGAAATGAAAGTCTCGATTCGTGTCATGAAAATGACTAAATGATACTTTTTATACAGTTTTTTTTTGCAAATTCCTTGCTAGATTGAATTACAATAGAGATAAACGTACCCTGTTTCGTTGTACATTCTGGGATTCGAGCATGGAAACAGTTTGTGAACTCGCCGGTAAGCCGGCTCGTTCACAAACTGTTTTCATGCTCGAATCCCAGAATGTACAACTCAACAGGGTATGTTTATCTCCTAAATGTCCTATGCTATAGGTCATCCGATCACAAAAGAAGAAGTTGTTGATACAGTTCGTAAACTGAAATTTAGAAAGGCAAGCGGTCGTGATGACATAGTCAACGAACACCTTCTCTTCGGTTCTGTGTATGTGTGCATGTGCAAGTTATTCAACTCTTTCATTGAATACGAGTGGATTCCTCCATCACTAAAATCAGGAATTATTGTTCCTCTTTACAAGGGGGAACCGAAGCCGTCAACACTTCCCGATAGCTATAGAGCCATATCGTTACTCCCAGTGAACTAAAAGTGTTCGAATGTGTTCTCCTCAATCGATTCATTAATAGTCATTTGCTTGTGACATTCCCTAGTGCATTACAAAACGGGTTTCAAGCAGGAATTGGATGCAATATGACATCTTTTATTCTTCAAGAGTCTATCTCATATGCACAAGACAACAACTCTAAACTTGTTGTAGCCTTCTTGGACTCCAAAAAGGCATTCGACAAAATGTGGCACAATGGCCTCTTGTTCAAATTCACGCGCCTTTGTTTCTCTAGAAAGACCGTTCGCATGCTACGTTGTATATATAGTGATATCACGAGCCGAGTGCGGTACAACGGTTGCCTGTCAAACTCTTTCAGTATAGGACAAGGAACTCAACAAGGAGCAGTCCTTTCACCTTTCTACTACCTCATGTGTAACGACGAGCTTCTAAAATCGCTAACGACCACTCGGATGGGACTATCCATAAACGGCGTCACTTGTGTCGCACCAACAACGGCAGACGACATCAGCTTATTATCTCTTTCTAAATCCGGTCTAGATAGCCTTCTGGACATATTTTACAAATATAGCATCAATTGGCGTTTTTCTTTTTCTTATACTAAAAGCAACATAGTTGTGTTTAATGATGTCCATCTATTCTAAATCCAGTAGATCTTGGTGTTTAGGGCCAAACAATATACCAGAGCATAGAGAAAGTATTCATCCTGGCATAGTTCAGAATAAATTCGCAAACGGACGAACACAAGGGCACATTGTATCTTCAAAACTACGGAAAACATTTTTCTCCATTGCACGGAAAGCAAACACTTCTTCTCTGACACCGGTATCCCTGCGAGAAATTCTTAAATGTGTAGTGTTGCCGAAGGCTCTGTATAGTTGTGAGTTGTTCCCGCTGGAATACTCGTCGAGTCTCCCCATCATGGAGAGGTCACTTCGGACATGTGCAAAAAGTATACAAACACTCCCGAAGAGAGCTAGCACAAGATTATCGCTTGGATTGCTAGGAATAATGCCAATAGAACATACACATAAGAAAACTCTGCTTCCTTGGCAAACTCATCCACCTGCCCATGCATACCAAACTCCACTTACATTGTTTCTTAGGGCTCACCAACAACGTCTCTTCAATAGATCTACATCAGGCTTCACTCAAGAAATATTCCAGCTCCTTACCAAGTACGACCTAATCGACAATCTTTTCAACTTTATGGACGAAGGGACGTTTCCATCGAAGGGTGCATGGAAGGCATTAGCAAAAGACTCCGTTATGCGTTCATATTCCAACTCTTGGCTTTCAGCGGTCGTTTCTGATCCACGACTGAAAGTACTGTCCTTGACCCATCGCAATCCGCTTAAGCAGTGGTAGCTATGGGACAGACTGCAGTTCATAGGAGCACAACACTCCGTAAAGTACACGAATATGGTACGACTACTAAACCGAACTACATTCGTCAACAATTCTGTATGTGTGTTGTGCTCCATGGTGTACGAAAATGAACCGATGCACATAGTGTTCTCCTGCCAGTCTTATATGTTAATATCTGCACGGAATCAATACTGTGAGTACATTATCAACCACTGTGGAATACAAACATACCTACTCATGTCTCGCCTATCTTCTGACAATTTATTCGCTCTGTTTTTCGGTTCTACTTTCCAGCATGTGACACTAGACTTACCTACGCTCCAGCTTCACAAAATAATTTACTCCACAGCTACATTTCTCCTATGCGCAAGCGACTCATTGAGAGGAACGCAAAAACTACTTACTTATAAACCAATGAAATTTCAGTAACCACATTACGAACTTGTTCAGTCGATCTAGGAAATAACTCTTCATTCTTTATTTCCAGTTCTTAAATAGGCCATTTCCATGTGATACATGCTACTTTCTAAATTCGATGACTGAAACCTTTGTCTAATTTCACTGAATAAGGTAATATAACGACAAACATTCTCATGTTCCAATATTCAACGTTGATGTCCAGTGAATATTTTATCTGGAAGTTTTATTTCGCTCGGTCACACGCATGTGATATTGCTATTCACGTTTTAAAAAGGGCAACTGGTATTCCGGCACCTCTATGTATGCCTTCCCATTTCTAAATAATTCTATATTAGATTATCACTGACCTCACTAACACTTCAAACTTGAAAATGTCAGAACCCGATCGCATGCGTGTGACACGGCGTAAACACTGTAAAATAATATTGTGATTAATATTGTGATTAGTATATCATTTGCATGCATACTTACATAACATGTATATAATTGCCATGTATATATATGCTCTCCTAAATTGAGGAGGTTAACAATAAACAATAGTGTCGCGAACGTAAATGCACACACCCACTCCTGTTCTTCCATCGTTCCTGTCAGTGTGGACGGGACCGTGGTAACCAGGAAGATGGATTTCTGAATCCGGGATAGAATGATCGAGCCATGTTTCGGTTAATAGGCATACGTCGTACTCGCCACTTGATGTTTCGGCGGCAAGTATATCTAATTTATTTCTGATACTCTGTGTATTCAATACAAGTACCGAGTGACTGTGCTGTTCGTTTGATGGGCCTGGGTTAGTCTTGACGTCTCCTGCGAGAACCAGGAGAGTCCTTGTCGGAAATACCGCTAGTATGGTTAGAATGCTCGCGCCTGTCCAGAGAGATGCAGTTGTGTATGATATAGCATGTTTAGTGTTGAGTCTCATCTGTTCTTCGGAAAGTGTTACAGGTGACATTTTCGTGTGGGTCATGATATATTTGAAAGTACATAGTTGTTCCATTGGGGAAAGAATGAAAACCAACAGTGTCATATTTACGGAAGTTGTAAGATTAAGACCACACAGGCGCAGCATGATATAAACCAAGCATGTTTCTGATTGCATAGCACAGATGCGCCCCCTCCCTGACAGTCTGGCGGTTTTTGGCAGCCATTTTCAGAAAAAGTGACAATTTTTATTCCATTGAGTTCACATATTCATAAGAAATTGTATGCCTCACTTAATGTGCACAGTTCTGTCAATTTCTTGTTAAAATATGACTAGAATCATTATGGTCATTTCTGTTGAAATTTCATACCGAGCTATGTATAGTTGAATTATTGAGGGATCGGAAAAGACTGGGATCACAAGAATGGCATATTTCATTGCTCCAATGATCACTTAACACGAACAGTAAAAAATAAAATCACATTTCAGAACCTGATCTAGAAGATATTGGTGAAAAAACGTCAAATTTCCTCTTTCAGTCGCAAATTTTACGGCCATCTTGGCCGAGAGTTCCAATTTTACCCTAAAAATGTGGCATTATATCTCTGAGTCATACTTACTGTATATGCCTAATATGAAATCGCATATTTCATGGTGAGATTAATTGCGACATTTAATAAATTATATAATCACGAAACGCTCTTTAAATTCGGAAAATCCCTTAGAAGAGCGGTTAAAGTGAAATTTCAGCGTGACTCAATATCTAATATTAATAAGTATGTGAATATGTACATATGTGCAAAGTTTCATGCTTTAGTCACAATTTTAACAATTGCCTTGAAAATTTGACTTAATCTACTCCACTAATATAGCAATATAATACATGCTAGCTAAAAACATAGATTGGTTTCAATAAAGCATATTGCTGTTCTATGAGATATACAAATGCTCTTTTAATACTTCTCATAGCTGATAGCCTCTTTTAATCAGGGCCTAACTTCTGGGTGATTCAAAGTCGAGTAGAGCCATATTTCCGATAAAAACAATCAGACCAAACCCATATTCGAATTCGATCTGTATCTTGGGCTGAGAAACTCACATACCAAATTTGGTTCCGATCAGATGAAAACAAAAATTGAATTATCGCAGCATGTTATATTCTAAGTCGAAAAAGGCCCATATAACTCCGTAAAAAATACTCGGATCAAACCCATATCCGAACTATATCTGTATTTTGAGAAACTCATAAAAGAAATTTAGTTCCGATCGGATAGAAAAGTTTGAGTTATCGCACCATGCGTAAAGTCTCTACGGACGTCCTGGCGGGCGAACCATGAGTCGTCAATCCTGATGTCGATACTATGTGTATTTTTAATAAATAAAAATCATGTAATCTTTTGTTAAAGATGCATAATCCGACTTAACGCTCCCAAATTACTATTTCTGTGACTTCGGGGGTAAAAAATATTTGATTCGAGTCGAGGATCAAAGCTTAGAGTGATCAGATTTCTCGAGATGTTTAAATTTTTACAGGCCTGGTAAAAAGTCGTGAAACCGACGGTCTCGGACCAAATTGCAGATGAAGATGGATAACACTAAAATCAAATGGCTTTGGATGTAATCAAAATTACATTCCGGCCAGATTTCGTTGAACAAATAAATGTTGATAAATGACACGTTTTGGGTAATTTTATACTATTATAGTTGACTGTGGTTAGCATTATTTTTGGGCAAATAATCTATTCTGATAACTGAAGCGGCATTTCAAAAAAAATTGTTGTTGTTGGAATCTGATGATAAGGGGACCATCGAATCGGATTGATTATCTTTAATATTTGTTGATATGGAGCTACATTGAAATGAATTTGGATTCAGAAGAACAGGTAAGGCACGGACAGATGACTTTTAAATAGCACCCGCGTCGTCTTCGCTTCTCAGTACGAAAAACAAAAGCTTGCACGCATACACCGACAGCTGCACATCACCGTACTAAAATCCATCTTACTCAATTATTGTGGATAATTGACGAATACTTGCAGATTCATGCCATTCATTTTATCGACTCTGAAATAGTAAAACTCGCATTTAGTTTTCTGACAGTTTATGATAGCATTCAGCGGCTGTGTCGTTGATCCGAAGATTTAGATAATTTTTATTAATGAAGGAAACACAAAACTGAATACTGTGTTGTGACAACCATTAACACTCACCTCCAAGATTAACTAATAATCTTGCTTAATGACTTCTTATGTTGACACTATCATTATTGATGGTCGTAATCCCCATAATCTGCGAGGTTTAGATAAGCCGCTACTGAAGTTGTTGTGACAAGATGATAAGGCGCCGAGTCGCAATTAAACATCAGCTGCATCCCGACGGCACGCTTCACAAGACGAACAATAGTTCTCTAATCCTCTTCTTCATTCATTCAGACGGTACTGGCCTCTTGAAGCTTGCAACCAATCGCGGCTTGAATTCAGAGACGAAGCCCACCTACAACTCGAGATAATAAATAGATCAAACTTCTGCATCTGGATCATTCGTCATCATATGTTTTCATCGTTACAAGCAACCATGGTTTGCGCACCCACTATATCGTTTACCGACCATTCTATTAACAGTATCTTAGGCGTCAAACAAGGTTTGTTCTTCCCTCGTATTTTGTTTTCGTTTATATTATACTCTTCATATCCACATTGTGGCCAACGCAATCCGTTGATTTGATACCTGCATCATCCATAGTATTTGTATTTTCCTTATCAGGAAATATTGATATCGGGCATACGAACCACGGCAGATTTTATTGTTCAGAAGTCGACAACCAAAAGCGGACATTTACCACGCTTTGACTTTTTCCATGCGCCCAAACATGTCAAAGGGTCATCTACATCCTTTATGTGATTGCTTTCGAATATCAATGATGTAAATTGTTTTTAATTATAATCATGTTTTCGTCATGTTTTTTTTCGGATTCGCGACCCCCCCCCAAATCATCGCGATGGCTGTTCACGCATATGCTTACAAGTGTCTAGCGTAGTTTGTAACTAATTTTGACTTTTTAATTATATGAACCGAAAATTGGTTTAGGACATTCTGATTAGTTTGGTACTCAATTTATAGAGCAGGAAGTAGTAGCTTGCCTTGAAAAACTGGCAACACTTACTGCAAAAGTCAATAAAGAAATGAGCAGTAAAATATTTAATTTTAACATATATACTTAGTTCATAATAATTGAAGACTTACTGGTAGTATTGACTGAAATTCCTCTACAGAAAAAAAAATTGTTGATATAAAACATTTTCAACTGAGCACGTATGTTTACCTCAGATAGGCAACTTGAGATTGTGGAGACTGGTAATTTGGGCATACAGTTTCAGTTTTCTTCAGAAAAATTATCTAAATTGCTATTAATTAGTCAAAAGGCACATAATAATGATATTATTAAATTGTTTATTTATATAGACGATTAACCCGTTTTCCCCCAAAAATGAGTATCTATTGTCCTTAAACAGGATTGGCAACCTTTAAGACAGACACGTGTTTGTTCCTGAAAAATTGTCAGCACGTACAGTAAATATGGAGATCCGGTACCTACATGTTTTTCACTTTCACTAATTTTGGTACCGGGTACATATATATGGAAGTCATTAATATTGACTAATTGTACCTAATTGTCTCACGTGGCAATGCCGATAACCGCTAACTTGACAAGGTGTTTGAAAAGTGAATTTAAAGATAGTAATGTAAGGAAACAATCAAATTGTCCTTAAAAAAACCCGAAACCATCATGCTATCACCACCAGGTAACATGTTCAAATGTACACGGATTTAAATTGATTGCTTTACAGCCATTTGGCGGTTTGTGCTCCAGAATACTCCTAATAATATTCCGGTTTTAATTTTTCCCGGTTTCGAAATAGGATTATATATACTTGAACTACATTTCTACGAGAATATAGATACACATACTGAAGTCAAAAAGTATGTTCTGTTCGATATTTCGTGTTAGTCTGTTCCTGATATGGTAGAAATAAAGAGCGTTATTTTCACTGCGATGACCATGGAAACTATTTTTCAAGTATATGAAACCGGTATATAAATATATTTGACAACCCATCTTATACCGCCTTCCAAATTACGTAGACATAATATTGAAGCTCGGATGAGCCATGCCCATTGAAGGGAGGAACATGATACTATGTACAATTTGTAGATACATGGTATATATATTTGTTTACATTCCGTATTATTGATATTGTATGTACATGTATGGATATATGTCATATGTAATCGTTTAAATTCTGTATTATATAAATCTATGTTATGGCTCTGCGTTTCAGGTTCTAATGCTAATTCTCCGGCGTCGACAAATTCAACGAGACGTAAACGTCGACACAGAACAATGTTCCCAGAGCGTACCATCGACAGTCTGGATGCCATATTCCAGACAAATCCGTACCCAGACATCATCGCCAGGGAACACATCGCTTCGCAACACAGTCTGACCGAGTCTCGTGTACAGGTGAGTTGAAATATTGCAATACGCCCATTCATCTTGATTTTTCTCAAACTTTTGACTGGCATAATGGGTGAAGCTATACATGTAGGGCATTTATCAATCATCGATACAATAGTAATATTGCCTTTCTTTATAATTTGTCAGTAGTACTCATATATAATTCCATAACAAGCATCGAATTGGGCCACATGATAGCCGCGTGTCGAGCAGATAATGTCGCTTATGGGAAATGATCACTCTTTTATTCTCCCCACACACGAATAACAAGAAAACCATAGTCAGAAATGGTAACGCGCTCAAGATCATATATTATATACCCATGATTGTAATTATAGAATCTAAAATATATTGGTTTCGCGAATGACCAACTCAGAATTCCGTTAAAATAACAATAACAACCAGCACCTAATTAACGAACCGGCGGCCGACTCGGTCGTCTCCAACCACAACCATCAGTGGGCTGCAGAACGAAACATATCTATTAAAGTTGAAATATAAGACTTACAAATTATATTTTAAATTTCTTTTATTGGTAATTGACATAGCTTGTCACAAACCAAATTGGCATAATAATGTGAAGGACAATAAACGAAATTGAAATTCCCAACTACACCTTTTACCGGACTCGGCCTCCTGGTCGCGCAGTTCGATTTTTAAACCGAAAAAAACAAAACAATTATCCATAAATAAAATGCCCATGGGACCACGGCTATCAAGAAATTGCCGAACAGTATACACGCGGTGCGCGCGCTAATAAGAGTGTATGGCAACAGCAGCTATACCATTTTATAGCACACCGATGTATATAGTGATTCGTGTGTAATGTGAAATCTGTTTCCGTGAATCACAATGACAGTGTGACAACATATGTTTCGTATATGTAGATATAAATATGACATCAAAATGATATCCATAAAGCATGCTGTTGTAATGTTTGGGTTGTTATCCAGGGAGAAATATCTAGCTATTTATAATCGACGCACATAGATTAAATTGTTAAATGATCAAACCAGACTAGGTAGGCATATGTTGTATTATAAATGAGTATTAGCACAATTATCTATATACATGTATATATATATATTTAGTTCGTCTTTATTAGAAGTTTACAACAATCCATCGGGTAAATGCGACATTTTTGGACACCACTTATCGGCCGCACAAGACGAAACAAGAGCAACTTGTTTCCATGCTTTCGTAAATTTATGGCAGTACTAAAGTTTAAAATAATGGTTGCCCATTCATTAGTACGTGTATATAGGTTACGAAAATCGTCCCTAATAAACAGCAGAAACAGAGTGACTACGTGTATATCTACCAGCGAATTATCAGCTATTGCAGGATAAAGGCATACTGAGTGCATTGTGGTTTATCTTGCCATCTCTTCTGGTCGTGTTATATATTAGAACGTTCACGCAATTAATACATGTACATGGTACATAACACGATTCCTTGTTTCCTTAGTTAGTGTTTAATTTACTTTTACACAACGACGATATATAACACGATCATTTGTGTATTTACAGGTCTGGTTCCAGAATAAAAGGTCACATCATCGCCGTCATAGCAGCCAGAAGGGTCGACCAGAAGTTAACAACAAAATACATACGGTGAAGCCTATCAAAGTCGAAGACGATAAAGTGACACCGACAGCGCGTGTTCCCCCACAACCACGTGACGTCAACTACACGACTCAACCACCTCAACCTGATCTTAAGAAACAAGATGACATCTGCAGACAATACCAACATTCGCCGTTCATGTACATGTCGTCTTCGTTCTACATGGACCCGATGTTTCTTTATAACCAAGTGCTTCAACCAACGAACTTACGTGCTAACGTTACCTTGTCCGGAAATAAGATATCTTCGGACTGTCATATTGGTGGCTCTTACCCATCAACGAATCCATATACGTATGTGCCAATGCACGTATTCAGCGGCGTTACCTCACAAAGAAGTGTTTCGACAGCGTGATCTGAACGAATAACGATGCCGATCATGATGTATTGTTCCATAGTGCAAAGAAGAGAGAAATTTTCTGTGATTGTTGAAATAACTATTGTATATCGTTGTATCCTATTTAATTTACTGTATAAAATATGTTATCACCACCGTTATGCTTATCTTTTGTCTCTATCCCCCATCTCGTTTGGAAACCGATATTAACGATGCCCTTCAAAGAGTTTCGAACTCCATCTTGTCTACCACACATGAGCGTGGGGACAGGGGTGGGGAGGCCGTATCTCAGCCAACCAGCTTTGGTCAAAATTTTCATCCGTCAGGAAATTTCATGCCTGACCCAACATTAGTTGGAAATTACACAACAAAACTGGGTTGAAATTGATATGGCCATCAGTTGGACATTTTCCAGTTGGACATTACATTAGGGGGTGTCGACTTGGACACTTGAGCTTGAGTTCAATGGGGTGCACTTTTACTTTTTTCTGTTTAGTTCAAATAAAATATTGTTTTGACTAATCATAAAATTATTAGAAGTCGTTTTTTTGTATGCAAACAGTATAATTATAAAACAATTTATTACAAGCCACTAACAATTTCTCAATTTGATTGTTGTACTAGCTGAAACATGCTTCATTCTGGAGCCTTTGTTCAGACTCAAGGTCATGCGGCCCCTTGCTGATCGATTTTTGATTGATATTCGATCGTTTAAACATTAAACAAATATTATATTTTATGTTTGTTTTAGTATAATTTATATATATATATATATATATATATATATATATATATATATATATATATATATATATATATATTTGTTGTTGAAAAACTAACTCCGTTATAGCATCTGCAGCATGCCTGGGCACTCCAAGTCATCACACCAAATTTAAATCGGTTCAGGGGTCTGGGAGAAATATCGCGAACAGACAATATCCAATTATTTTATATGATTAGTTATCTTCGGGCGTACATGGAGATTTAATACCCGCATGTCAATTTTGAACCCCGAGGCAGAGGTTCTCCGATTAATTTACACCTGAAAGAACAATTCAGTAGCCGACCTAAGGATCTGGCGTCAGGTGACGTCAAACTCGGCGCGCGTGAGCAACGTCACGCTTGGTGGAAACGTCCAGTTCAAAGGTCATTCATATACCCAAGATACAATACAAGTTTGGAGTTTGGGATGATACCCGGGAAGATTTTAAAGGGCTGTCAGCCTTCTGCTACAGTTATGCTGTAATGTCGCTGAAGAGCGTATATATAGGGTTTGTTAGTTCGTGAGTAGATTCCTAACCGCCCATACACAGTAGCCTAATGTGTGTGGGGTGCATACCACCGCAACAAGAAGCAAAGCCCCCCCCATTCCGAACCTGGACCGGAACAATACATCCCCCGGTACCCCGGTGTTTCGCGCACGCTCCCTTATAAATACCCCGCTGACAAGGGTGACATGGTGATTTAAACGTGGCACTGTAGCCAATCAGATTGCTAATTACAACCGGATGTGGAGACAAATATATATATTTCTTGTAAGTTTTTCAAATTTGTGAGAGATGTAGGATTTGACAACAATCTTGCAGTCATTTCCTCCGTTTGTTACTTCTGAGTCGGAATTTATTCCCATGTAATGCATGTAATTAAATGCTGTGAAGCATTAATCCAAACTGCGGTGCACTGCATTTCACACTGTCTGATATTCCAGGAACAAATAACAAGGGTTCCGCTTCAAAGACGGTTCTGCCCCCCCCCCCATAAGCGTGAATCTGACCGACCGAGAATAACTGAAAATAACGAACTAGAGAACCATAACTCAGAATTAAGGGCTATATTACTCAGGTTAAAACGAGATATTGTTGCAAACGACCCATATAGCAGATATCAATTGAATCAGTTCACGTTTGTTTGAGTTATCGCGCTAACGGTGATAAATTCGCTAAAAATAGACTGAGGCCCATATTTATGGGGGACAAACCTGTTTTTCGAACTCATCCGAGATATTGTTGCAAAAGATCCACATACCAAATATCAATTGAATCGGTTGACGTTTGAGTTATCGCGCTAACGGTGATAAATTCGCTAAACATAGACTAACTATATATAATGCCAATAACTCGGGGGGGGGGGGGGGTCGGACAAATATGTTTTTTCGAACTCGTCTGAGATATTGTTGCAAGAGTCATATACCGAATATCGTTGAAATCGGTTTGTTGAGTTATCGCGCTAACGGTCTCGTGCCCGCCAGGACGCACGGACGTCTGACCACAAGCCCGCCCGCCTACCGACCTCACCAAAACATAAGTCGAGTTTATGAAAAAATAGTCCAGGTGGACTATTGATATCACATACCAAATTTCGTGAAGGTTGAACGATC
Organism: Siphonodentalium dalli; assembly: GCA_032622095.1. Lineage (NCBI taxonomy): Eukaryota > Metazoa > Mollusca > Scaphopoda > Gadilida > Siphonodentaliidae > Siphonodentalium > Siphonodentalium dalli. Next base: position 201,063,617 of record CP136061.1, on the reverse strand, counting down.
CTATACTCCGATGACTCCAGAATACATCAGCTCGGAGTCATCCACCACCAACAACAGAAAAACAAGCACACGGCGCGCCCCAATCTACTATTACCACAGTAAGTGTTTGCCGATCACAATTACTCCATTCTCGAGATTAAAATGCAGTAGTTGAACTATGACCTATTGAGTAATCACATTAAAACATCCCCTCTCTGTCATTGTGGCAAAATAGAAATTGAAACAAGAGGTGTGCACTCGAGTGCTAGCATACCCCCACCGTGGCAAATTCAACCCGCATTATCCATAAACTCAACAAAAAAGATTTTTAACTTTAAAGAAAAATTCGGACTAATAATATCGATATGGTGTCACAAGAAGCTTGTACAGAAACAATTATTCAAATCGGTTCATATTTGTTAAAGTTATTAAGTCAGACATAATTTTCTAAGTCAAAATAAGTCGAAAATGAAATGTAATATTACGAAAAACAGTCTGAGCCAATCCCTAGCCGCATAATGTAGAGAGGGTATTGTGAGAAGCATCTATACCAAAAATAATTGAAATCGGTTCATATTTGTTAAAGTTATTAAGTCGGACAGAATTTTCTAAGTCAACATAAGTCGAAAAAGAGGCGTATCTTGAAAAAAAGGTCGGACCGAACCGCAATTAGCATCATGTGGAGAGACCGTCCTAAGGAGATTGCATACAAAAAAAGTATTGAAATCGGTTCATAGTTGTTCGAGTTATGAGAACGGACGGACGGACAGACGGACACACGGAGGGAGAAAGCGTGACGGACGACGGACGGACGCAGTCAATCCAGTATGCCCCCCATTTTCTTCGAAAGTGGGGGTATAATAAATATAATTACTTATTGGAATGCCCTGAATACAATGGTCATAGGACTGAACTTATATGCGCCATACCGAATGTTATTTTATCAGAAAATACTCTTTTGTGCGGATCACATGAACTCAGTCATCGTGAAAATATTAAAATATTTGACGCGGTTCAAACATATATTTCGAAAACAAAGCGATTTTCACAATGCTATGATTTGTGCAAACTTCGTGAAAAGCGTTGAAACACTGCTGAGCGCGAAACTTACCCCCCACAAGATCGTCTGACACCACACGGCGACGGACGTAGCAATGACATAAACAATATTATATGTACAGCATTGTGACCAATCAGCTCCATCTGAGTCACATCCTCACTTAGTCCAAGTCTTCTCGTACTAAAACTAGCTAAGATTTTGGAATGGAGAGATGCTAGTGTTTAGTCCGAGATCGCGCGCATAGCCTTCTTATGACACGAGTTACGCCCAGGATCTGTGGCGGGAATCTGTGGTGTATTTTACTCGATTTACCTAACAAAGCAATACATGATGCTATATACGTCGGAAAGAGTGACATCTTATGGTCAGAATGGTGTATAATAATCTAACTTTAATGTTAAATTACACATAGAATATTCCGGTTGATTGCCACAAACATCGTTGTTTTTTCTGTTTGTTTACTTAACTGAAAGCCGAACTCAGGTTCCGAAGAACTTCGGCATTGTCCGGTGTTTGTTCTGAGTATTCTAGTTTCCGTTTCTATATATAGCGCGGGGTTTTCCGAACAAAATGGTGAAAACCGATCGCCGCAAAGTCCAGTTTCCAATTCCCGCACTAAAAACTTAATGACATAATGGAGGATCAGAAAGGTAGTTTTGTTGACAATTTTCGCAAGCAACTTGTCAAAATTGGAGCAAATTAGAACTCTTGTGTCTGACTTGCCATGCGTGTGATTTTCATCCATGTGCATTTTGACTTTTGTGTTGATAAAATAATCGGAGAACCGAATCACACAGTTTCGAAATATAGTTCTTCCGTTTTAGTGGGACTTTTCAAACTTAAGGATAAAAATTTATACAAATTTTGTTTGATTTTTTGTGTGCTTAACAAGAGCAGTATATTGCTCTGTTCGCTTAGTATATATCTTAATTTCGCTGAAGTCCACCAAATGTGGGAAATGTAGCACCATATTATTTATTCTAATGCTCGTTGTGTTTACACTGTTTTAAACTTTGAGAGGGTTGTAATTCCCCGTAATTTATTTAATGTATTACATTTATATCTTCAATGTTTAATTAATCTATTTATTTTTTATTTATTGACACACATAATTACGATTACAATGGAGAATTCATCGTAATTTGCGTTGTCAGTCGAAAATCTACGGAATATTTTCAACGGAAAATGCCGAACACAGTTCGCGAGGTCAACTGAGTTCGCATACTTTTAAAAATTTGTAAACATTGCGGTAAATGTCTCTTTTCGCATTAAATTACCGCTTTCAATTCACAACTGATGTGGGGTTCATATCAAATAGCATGTCTTCTGCGGAAAATATCTGTTATTGTCGCAATTGTGATATTTTATTTCATATAATTGTGGTTTTATTTGAGCGGGTCATTAACGCTTAACTCGTGTCATAGTGTAAACATATTTTTATTTCAAAATCCAAACATAATACACATAATACACAAATGACATAAATATACAACATATAAGAGATAATGTATGGAAATGAGGATCAGACAAATTAACAAGCCCGAGGGCTTATATGAAGTCTTCTCCTCTTTGGCGACATGCCCCTTCCCCAATAAGTGAGGGAGGGGTATCGAAGAACCTTACAAACAGAAACTCGAAGAACAGCGCAGTCATCGACTCCTTTTTATACGCATAGCCTCGTGTCATAAGAAGGCTATGCGCGCGATCTCGGACTAAACACTAGCATCTCTCCATCCCAAAATCTTAGCTAGTTTTAGTACGAGAAGACTTGGACTAATCCTCACTTTACCTAGATAGTCTCACTTTCCCTCTCTCCCTGTCCATATCTCTCTCTTTCTTTTCTCTCTCTCTATTTCTCTTTTTCTCTCTCTCTCTCTCCCCTACCTCTCATGTCATCATCAATACTATATTATTATACTTCCATGGTGTAACCAAGGAAGTATATTGTTTTTCTACTGCGGCCGTTTTCTGTTTAATTGGAAATACTCAGAAACTAATGGGAGGAGGACCGCGAAATCTCTAGCGAATGTAGGCATCTAAGGTCTACTAAAAATAATGCTATCCGGATGTTGGTCCAATATATTTTGACAGAGTTATGGCCCTTTTTCGATTATTTTTCATTATTATTATTATTATACTGGACACTTTTGCAACCCTTATTACTCGAAAAGTACCAGGAGTAGCACACTAAAACTTGGTACGTATCTTGGGATCAAAGAGTTGTATGCCATCGTCGCATAACGAATATTGTCCGCGTTTTCCCCGAGGAGTTATCTCCCTTTATCTAAAAAAATGTCATTTTATTATCTCGGAAATTATAAGGAGCAGAGCATCGAAAATTGGACTGTATGCACACCTCGATATGCCCTACTGCCCACGGGCATCAGAACTTGTGTCCGCGCTTTCCCTGAGGAGTTACCGCCCATAGTTGGCAAACCTCTATTTGATTGTACTCTGTTGTCCTCTTGTATCATTCCAGATAACTGCATGTGGTTTTCATAGTCGTGATGACCGTTGTCAGTTTAGTCAGAGAAGGAAAATTTGACAGGGTCGGACATATATTTTGACACTGGGGTGGGGGGCAAAATTTTTGCAAAATAAAATTTTGTTTGACATTCATCTATTTAAGTTTATGTATTTCTCGAACGATAACAAACCCATACCGGAAAGGATTTTTGAAATCCGAGAAGAAATGCAAGAGTTACGGGCCCTCAAAGTTTGCAATTTGGGCCGATGTGCTTGTGACCACATCTCCTCCGAAGGTATCGAACATAGGATATCATCTGATACGGCAACGTGTGCGGACGGAAGAGAGCACGCGATGGGCCAAATTTTGCCAGTGTCTGTTTATTATTGTGGGTCTGGGGAGGGGTGGTCCGTGGTACCAATTTTTTGTTCTTCTCCGAATCAGATGAAACTTGGAATATAACATCTCCAACATCAGTCGATCTCGAAATTGAAAGAATTTCGAAAATCCATCTAAAACTGACATAATTGCGGGCCCTCAAACTTTGCAATTTTGGACCCATGTGCTTGATAACACATCTCCTCCGAAGATATCGAACATAGGATGTCATCTGATACGACAATACGTACGGATTGAAGAGGGCACGCGGTGGGCCAAATTTTGCCAGTGTCTGTTCAGTATTGTGGGTCTGGGGAGGGGTGGTCCATGGTACCAATTTTTAATTCTTTTTCGAATCAGATGAAACTTGGAATATAACATCTGCAACCTCAGCCGATCTAGAAACTGAAAGAATTTCTAAAATCCATCGAAAACTGAAAGAATTGCGGGGCCCTCAAACTTTGCAATTTTGGGCCCATGGATGTGCTTGATAACACATCTTTTCCGAAGATATCGAACCTAGGATGTAATCTGCTACTATAATCCGTACGGACTGAAGAGGGCACGCGGTGGGTGTATTTTTTCCAGTGTCGGTTCAGTATTGTGGGTCAGGGGAGGGGTAGTCCGTGGTACCATTTTTGTATTCTTCTCCGAATCAGATGAAACTTGGAATGTAACATCTACCATATACGTTGATCACGAATGCAAGAGTTATGGGCCCTCAAAGTTTGCAATTTGGGCCGATGTGCTTGTGACCACATCTCCTCCGAAGGTATCGAACACAGGATATCATCTGATACGACAACGTGTGCGGACACGCTACACGCGAAACGGAGATGACTTTTGGGAAATCCAGAGTCCAAAACGGATCCCAATCGACCTGTCCCAGAAAAGTCGTTCATTTTGTTTTCACTTTTTGAAAAAGGCTCCAATATTTCAACCAAAACTTTTGGACTTAGAACATTATTTTGTTCTCAGTCAAGTGAAAAGAGCTCTTCAAAATAATTCCGCTTATATATATAATATATATTATCTATATATACGCCAAAAATTTGTCACTCCCCTCTCTCCTTCCTCCGGCTACCCCATCCCCCGTCGGATGGAACCTACCTCCGATTCGAATACACCCGTCTTGCCGCGGACAAGTCTCAATCCTCTACCAGAGAACTGATAGAACGCCCGTCGAATTCCAACAATCATTTCCAGAGTGGTATATTGGTATGAGTTCATATCGGAGCCGTTATAAAGCAAATAACTTGGATTTTAATATAAACCCACCTATTTGTAAATTGTGTAGCCCATGGTGTGTGGTAAATTATCATTTTATCGTGTATAGTGTGTCATGAGCTATCTGCGTGCGTGCATTTCACTTTTGTATTTTCTTTCGCATCTTCAACGCATTGCATATCATATACAACCAAACAAAATACAAACATTACATTAATTTGATCAAACAAGCCTTCGTTATACGGTGTATATTTATACTAACGTAATGACGACGTATAGCCACTTATTCCATTTGCGATAACAACGATAAACACATAGAAACATGCAAACATCATCATTTTCGTAAGCACAATTTGTATATTGTTATAAACCGTAGTATACTGCTGATAGACATTCAATTCTTTCCGTTAGTATATGTCTGCTGAATTGGAAATGACTCCTTTTATACTTTCGCAAAATAAAACACCACTGATAGTTTCGTACACCGTCATTTAAGTCTTGTCAAAAAGCAAACGTGAAACAACCGCTAGGAATCTACTTATAGAGAAAGCTCTTTTCTGTTCGATTACGTTCAAACTCTTTGTGTGTTGTTGTTAATCACTCATTATATTCTTCGGACAGAACGTTCATTAAACGCGCTTCATGTTATATATGCGAAAACCGACCCACGTGTTTATTGTTTTATATCCGATTCAATAACACATCGACGTTTATATTTTAGTTATTTATCGAATATAAAAAGCATCTTTACATTATCTTTAGTTTGGTATTATTCGTATTTGATGATTAAAATACACCAAAGCATGTTAAAAATAAAAAATAAATTGTAGATAATTTGACGGGATTCGAACTCACGTCGCAATAAAACACAAACTGAAGGTTTGACGCTCTCACCACTCGGATACGCACTGCGCTGTTAATTTATAAGAAAATATATAGGCATATAGCTGTGTATATTTAAACTTTATATCCAAACTGATTGAAATGCGTGACTATATATACCCCTTGCCGCTATACGGGGAACGGGAAAATGCACCTATTCTTCCCACCAAATCCAAACAGGCTAATTAAAGAGCAAGGAAATGCCGTAGCAGGTACATTTGGATATTCTATTCAAGCCACCCCCCGAATATAAAAAGCATCTTTACATTATCTTTAGTTTGGTATTATTCGTATTTGATGATTAAAATACACCAAAGCATGTTAAAAAAAAAAAAAAATAGTAGATAATTTGACGGGATTCGAACTCACGTCGCAATAAAACACAAACTGAAGGTTTGACGCTCTCAACACTCGGCTACGCACGGCGTTGTTAATTTATAAGAAAATATATTAGTATTAAATATATAGGCATATAACTGTGTATATTTAAACTTTATATCCAAACTGATTGAAATGCGTGACTATATATATATCCCTTTCCGCTATACAGGGAACGGGAAAATGCACCTATTCTTCCCACCAAATCCAAACAGGCTAATTAAAGAGCAAGGTAATGCCGTAGCAGGTACATTTGGATATTCTATTCAAGCCACCCCCGAATATAAAAAGCATCTTTACATTATCTTTAGTTTGGTATTATTCGTATTTGATGATTAAAATACACCAAAGCATGTTAAAAATAAAAAAAAAATAGTAGATAATTTGACGGGATTCGAACTCACGTCGCAATAAAACACAAACTGAAGGTTTGACGCTCTCAACACTCGGCTACGCACAACGCTGTTAATTTATAAGAAAATATATTAGTATTAAATATATAGGCATATAACTGTGTATATTTAAACTTTATATCCAAACTGATTGAAATGCGTGACTATATATATCCCTTTCCGCTATACGGGGAACGGGAAAATGCACCTATTCTTCCCACCAAATCCAAACGGGCTAATTAAAGAGCAAGGTAATGCCGTAGCAGGTACATTTGGATATTCTATTCAAGCCACCCCCCCCCAAATCTTGACCGCTATACTTTAAAAGTAACCTACCCAACGGAGAATGCAAGATGGGGTGGGTTGAGACTTTTGGTAAATTCCACCGAAAATCTAAAGTGCCATTTTCGAATTATCAGATGGATCGGTTTACTCGTGACAACGCTATCTACTACATATTTTGGGACTTCTGTCTGTTTGTCTGTTAGGTATGGCCAGGAAAACAGCCGGACGGATTTCGATGAAACTTGATATCTAGGGATACTTTTGTCCGGGGAGTGTTTTTGACCCCGACCTGGTCATGACTTTAAAAATGGTCAATTCAATGTCAAATCGTGTAAAACGGATGGATTTCTACGAAATTTGATACCTATGGGTACGTTTGTCGTGGGAATGGTTTACACGGGTCAAATCGAGTCCCCGACCTGACCTTCACCTTCAAAATTGTCAATAGGGAAAACAGCACGGACGAAGTCTGGTCACCCTGCTAATATAATATAAATATTTATACTTAAGTTGTCTATCACTAACCTAATTGTAGCCCCAAATTCAAACGTGCTAATAAAGATCTAGTTAAATGCAGAAGCATGTACGTCGGTATACTGTAGGTACGCCTCCAAGATGTATGCTCAGTGGAGAGCTTGCGTCGGGTAGGTTCAGACTTGGCAAATTCCACCACAAACAAATGTGGAAAATTACTTAAAAAATAAAACTTTGAGACAAAAATTTGTTGACGTGGTCAGAAGTATCCAGGTGCAACTTTCGAACGATTGTATAAGTTTTAGAGTGGACCGTTTAATCCTGGTAGCACGTAACATTGTTAACGGGTGAAATATATTACTCAAATTAATATGATTTGCACCCTTTTGATATATATACAAGCCGATTACTCTATAATCAGACACACCAAATTTCGTGACCGTTGAACAGGATTTGGGCATCCAGGGGAGCGGTTATAATTAGCCATAAAATGTATCCCTACTGAATACAAATGAACTAATTGGCTGGGTGAATGGCGACTCAGTTGGTCAGGACCATGATGCATTAGACAGTCATTAATCATCATGACATAAACCTTTGGAGTATATTTAATATTTAGAAATGTCAATGCAAGTCCACCATCGGATCATTAAGCACCAATATGAATTCGAATTAAGAGGAATACACATATACGCATAACACTCACAAGGGATGGGATGGGATACCATGGAAGTATATCTGATTCCATGGAATCTGACCTCTAGTTATTATTATTATTATAATATTTCCATTCCTTCCAGTCCGACCCCCCCCCTCTACACTTAATGAAGAGTGGGCGCGAAACAAAAGGGGAGCAAACTTAACAAAAGCCCTTGGGCTTGTTGTTTAATCCCCTTTCCAATCAATCAACCGACTATATGATTCTATTTTATTGTCAAAACCTTTGTCAAATGTATATATGTTATTATGATTGGAATAAATATGTTTACACTAACAGAAAAACAGTAGCGGCCCACCCACTCAGCAGCGGAGGTACACGATATCATCCGGAAAGCGCAGGAGCAGGTGGCAGAAACAAAGAACTTTTGACTGCATATAGCTGCCGGGATCGAAGAACCTTACAAACAGAAATTCGAAGAACAGCGCAGTCATCGACTCCTTTTTATACGCCCGTTTGAAAAAAAACGGTCGTATTATGTAAATGGTTTGTTCGTCCATCCGTCGGTCGTCCATCCGTCCGCTTTTGGTTTCCGGATGATAACTTTAGATTCAATTGAGTGAACTGAACCAAATTTGGTATGTTAGTTTACCACACCAAAATACAGATCAAGCTATACTATGCATTTCGTCCGCATGATTTTGACTGAGTTATGCCCTTTTTCGACTTAGATTTTACTTGATTTGGGGTTTCCGGATGATAACTTTAGATTGAGTCATGTGAACTGAACCAAATTTGGTATATTAGTTTACCACCACAAAATACAGATCAAGTTCGAATATGGGTTTCGTCTGCATGATTTTGATTGAGTTGTGCCCCTTTTTAGACTTAGATTTTACCTGGTATGCGGTTTCCAGATGATAACTGATAAGACTGAAGACTTAAAACAGCAAAACCAAAGAAAATCGAGAGGCCAATGATGATCGGCAGATGTTTAGCGATAGTAAACAACAATGATCGGAAACATAATTTTGATATTTGATGTTGAATTATACTGTTGTGTATACTGTATGTACTAACAAAGAAACATGTATAGCCACATGTACATAATAACACAAATTAATGGAATGTATGCCCTATAATGCCACAGTAGCATCACTTTAACGTTGGTAGGCATGCGAAATTGGAATGCGCTAGGATCCCTAACCAGAGATAAAAGAACATAGTTCATACAATGGTGGTCAGTATAGCTCGCAAGAAAAATAGTTTAGACAATACAAAAGTGTTATCTACATGTATAATGTTTATACAGCTATAATATAGCGACCACTATGGAAATACGAGTGATTTTTTGCCCTTCTTTCAGTGTTATCCCTTGGCAATGATATGATATAAATATTGCACGGCTTGTCGGTGACTATATGCTAAAACAGTGGTCCGAGTGAGGAACGACTATTCCTCCAACGAGGACCACTATTTTGGCATAGTCACCAACAAGACTATTATAGTTGACTGTGGTTGGCATAATGTTTGGTCAACTAATTAATCGATTCTGATAACTGAAGCGGCATTTCAAAAAATGTTGTTGGAATCTGATGATATGGGGACCATCAAATCGGACTGAGTACCTTTAATATTTGTTGACATGGAGCTACATTGAAATCAATTTGGGCTGAGAAGTACATGTAAGGCACGGACTGATGACTTTTAAATAGCATCCCGATTCGTCTTCTCAGTACAAAAACAAACGGTTGCACGCATACACCGACAGCTGCACAACACCGTACTAAAATCCATCTTACTCAATTATTGTGGATATTTGACGAATACTTGCATATTGATGCCATTGGTGTTATCGACTCCGAAATAATAGAGCTCGCATTTATTTTTCTTACAGTTTCTGACAGCATTCAGCGGCTGTATCGTTGATCCAAAAATCTAGATATGTTTGATTAATGAAGCAAACACTATACTGAATACTGTGTTGTGACAACCATTAACACTCACCTTCAAGATTAACTAATAACCATGCTTAATGACTTCTTATGTTGACACTATCATTATGATTGTCGTAATCCTCTTAATCTGAATGTTTCGATAAGCCGCTACTCAAGTTGTTGTGACAAGATGATAAGGCGCCGAGGCGCAATTAAACATCAGCGGCTTCCTGACGGCACGCTTCACAAGACAAACAATAGTTCTCTAATCCTCTTCTTCATCAATTCCGACGGTACTGGCCTCTTGAAGCTTGCAACCAACCGGCTTGAATTCAGAGACGAAGCCCACCTTAAACTCGAGATAATAAATAGATCAAACTTCCGCATCTGGATCATTCGTCAACATATGTTTTCATCGTTACAAGCAGCCATGGTTTGCGCATCCACTATATCGTTTACCGACCATTCTATCAACAGTATCTTAGGCGTCAAACAAGGTTTGTTCTTCCCTAGTATTTTGTTTTCGTTTATATTATATTCTTCATACCCCATACCCAACGCGAGAATGCAATCCGTTGATTTGACACATGCATCATCCATAGCATCCAGAAATATTGATATCGGGCATACGAAACACGGCATATTTTATTGTTCAGAAGTCGACAACCAATAGCGGACATTTACCACGCTTTGACTTTTTCCATGCGCCCAAACATGTCAAATGGTCACCTACATCCTTTATGTGATTGCTGTCGAATATCGATGATGTAAATTATTCTTAATTATAATCATCTTTTCATCGTGTTATTTCGGATTCGGGATCCCCCCAATCATCACGATGGCTGTTCACACATATGCTTACAAGTAACTAATTGGTTTCAGGACATTTTGATTAGTTCGGTATTCAATAAACTCAAATTATAGAGCACTGAGGAAGTAGTAGCCTGCCTTGAAAACTGGCAACACAATAATTATTTACTACAAAAGTCAAAAGAAATGAGCAGTAAAATATTTAATTTGACCATACTTAGTTTTTAATTAATAATTGAACACTTACTGGTTGTATTGACAGAAAAAACAAATTGTTGATATAAAACATTTCCAACTGAGCACATACGTTTACCTCAGATAGACAACTTGAGATTGTAGAGACTACTAATAAGGGCATACAGTTTCAGTTTTCTTCAGAACAATTATCTAAATTGGTATTAATTAGTCAAAAGGCACATAATAGTGATGGTTATTAAATTGTTTCTTTATATAGACGATTAACCCGTTTTTCCCCCAAAAATGAGTATCTATAGTCCTTAAACAGGATTGGCAACCTTTAAGACAGACACGTGTTTGTTCCTGCAAAATTGTCAGTACGTACAGTAAATATGGAGATCCGGTACCTACATGTTTTTCACTTTCACTAATTTTGGTACCGGGTACATATATATGGAAGTCATTAATATTGACTAATTGTACCTAATTGTCTCACGTGGCAATGCCGATAACCGCTAACTTGACAAGGTGTTTGAAAAGTGAATTTAAAGATAGTAATGTAAGGAAACAATCAAATTGTCCTTTAAAAAAACCCGAAACCATCATGCTATCACCACCAGGTAACATGTTCAAATGTACACGGATTTAAATTGATTGCTTTACAGCCATTTGGCGGTTTGTGCTCCAGAATACTCCTAATAATATTCCGGTTTTAATTTTTCCCGGTTTCGAAATAGGATTATATATACTTGAACTACATTTCTACGAGAATATAGATACACATAATGAAGTCAAAAAGTATGTTCTGTTCGATATTTCGTGTTAGTCTGTTCCTGATATGGTAGAAGAGCGTTATTTTCACTGCGATGACCATGGAAACTATTTTTCAAGTATATGAAACCGGTATATAAATATATTTGACAACCTATCTTATACCGCCTTCCAAATTACGTAGACATAATATTGAAGCTCGGATGAGCCATGCCCGTTGAAGGGAGGAACATGATACTATGTACAATTTGTAGATACATGGGGTATATATATTTGTTTACATTCCGTATTATTGATATTGTATGTACATGTATGGATATATGTCATATGTAATCGTTTAAATTCTGTATTATATAAATCTATGTTATGGCTCTGCGTTTCAGGTTATATATATTTGTTTACATTCCGTATTATTGATATTGTATGTACATGTATGGATATATGTCATATGTAATCGTTTAAATTCTGTATTATATAAATCTATGTTATGGCTCTGCGTTTCAGGTTCTAATGCTAATTCTCCGGCGTCGACAAATTCAACGAGACGTAAACGTCGACACAGAACAATGTTCCCAGAGCGTACCATCGACAGTCTGGATGCCATATTCCAGACAAATCCGTACCCAGACATCATCGCCAGGGAACAGATCGCTTCGCAACACAGTCTGACCGAGTCTCGTGTACAGGTGAGTTGAAATATTGCAATACGCCCATTCATCTTGATTTTTCTCAAACTTTTGACTGGCATAATGGGTGAAGCTATACATGTAGGGCATTTATCAATCATCGATACAATAGTAATATTGCCTTTCTTTATAATTTGTCAGTAGTACTCATATATAATTCCATAACAAGCATCGAATTGGGCCACATGATAGCCGCGTGTCGAGCAGATAATGTCGCTTATGGGAAATGATCACTCTTTTATTCTCCCCACACACGAATAACAAGAAAACCATAGTCAGAAATGGTAAGCGCTCAAGATCATATATTATATACCCATGATTGTAATTATAGAATCTAAAATATATTGGTTTCGCGAATGACCAACTCAGAATTCCGTTAAAATAACAATAACAACCAGCACCTAATTAACGAACCGGCGGCCGACTCGGCCGTCACCAACCACAACCATCAGTGGGCTGCAGAACGAAACATATCTATTAAAGTTGAAATATAAGACTTACAAATTATATTTTAAATTTCTTTTATTGGTAATTGACATAGCTTGTCACAAACCAAATTGGCATAATAATGTGAAGGACAATAAACGAAATTGAAATTCCCAACTACACCTTTTACCGGACTCGGCCTCCTGGTCGCGCAGTTCGATTTTTAAACCGAAAAAAACAAAACAATTATCCATAAATAAAATGCCCATGGGACCACGGCTATCAAGAAATTGCCGGCGCGCGCTAATAAGAGTGTATGGCAACAGCAGCTATACCATTTTATAGCACACCGATGTATATAGTGATTCGTGTGTAATGTGAAATCTGTTTCCGTGAATCACAATGACAGTGTGACAACATATGTTTCGTATATGTAGATATAAATATGACATTAAAATGATATTCATAAAGCATGCTGTTGTAATGTTTGGGTTGTTATCCAGGGAGAAATATCTAGCTATTTATAATCGACGCACATAGATTAAATTGTTAAATGATCAAACCAGACTAGGTAGGCATATGTTGTATTATAAATGAGTATTAGCACAATTATCTATATACATGTATATATATATATTTAGTTCGTCCTTATTAGAAGTTTACAACAATCCATCGGGTAAATGCGACATTTTTGGACACCACTTATCGGCCGCACAAGACGAAACAAGAGCAACTTGTTTCCATGCTTTCGTAAATTTATGGCAGTACTAAAGTTTAAAATAATGGTTGCCCATTCATTAGTACGTGTATATAGGTTACGAAAATAGTCCCTAATAAACAGCAGAAACAGAGTGACTACGTGTATATCTACCAGCGAATTATCAGCTATTGCAGGATAAAGGCATACTGAGTGCATTGTGGTTTATCTTGCCATCTCTTCTGTCGTGTTATATATTAGAACGTTCACGCAATTAATACATGTACATGGTACATAACACGATTCCTTGTTTCCTTAGTTAGTGTTTAATTTACTTTTACACAACGACGATATATAACACGATCATTTGTGTATTTACAGGTCTGGTTCCAGAATAAAAGGTCACGTCATCGCCGTCATAGCAACCAGAAGGGTCGACCAGAAGTTAACAACAAAATACATACGGTGAAGCCTATCAAAGTCGAAGACGATAAAGTGACACCGACAGCGCGTGTTCCCCCACAACCACGTGACGTCAACTACACGACTCAACCACCTCAACCTGATCTTAAGAAACAAGATGACATCTGCAGACAATACCAACATTCGCCGTTCATGTACATGTCGTCTTCGTTCTACATGGACCCGATGTTTCTTTATAACCAAGTGCTTCAACCAACGAACTTACGTGCTAACGTTACCTTGTCCGGAAATAAGATATCTTCGGACTGTCATATTGGTGGCTCTTACCCATCAACGAATCCATATACGTATGTGCCAATGCACGTATTCAGCGGCGTTACCTCACAAAGAAGTGTTTCGACAGCGTGATCTGAACGAATAACGATGCCGATCATGATGTATTGTTCCATAGTGCAAAGAAGAGAGAAATTTTCTGTGATTGTTGAAATAACTATTGTATATCGTTGTATCCTATTTAATTTACTGTATAAAATATGTTATCACCACCGTTATGCTTATCTTTTGTCTCTATCCCCCATCTCGTTTGGAAACCGATATTAACGATGCCCTTCAAAGAGTTTCGAACTCCATCTTGTCTACCACACATGAGCGTGGGGACAGGGGTGGGGAGGCCGTATCTCAGCCAACCAGCTTTGGTCAAAATTTTCATCCGTCAGGAAATTTCATGCCTGACCCAACATTAGTTGGAAATTACACAACAAAACTGGGTTGAAATTGATATGGCCATCAGTTGGACATTTTCCAGTTGGACATTACATTAGGGGGTGTCGACTTGGACATTTGAGCTTGAGTTCAATGGGGTGCACTTTTACTTTTTTCTGTTTAGTTCAAATAAAATATTGTTTTGACTAATCATAAAATTATTAGAAGTCGTTTTTTTTGTATGCAAACAGTATAATTATAAAACAATTTATTACAAGCCACTAACAATTTCTCAATTTGATTGTTGTACTAGCTGAAACATGCTTCATTCTGGAGCCTTTGTTCAGACTCAAGGTCATGCGGCCCCTTGCTGATCGATTTTTGATTGATATTCGATCGTTTAAACATTAAACAAATATTATATTTTATGTTTGTTTTAGTATAATTTATATATATATATATTTGTTGTTGAAAAACTAACTCCGTTATAGCATCTGCAGCATGCCTGGGCACTCCAAGTCATCACACCAAATTTAAATCGGTTCAGGGGTCTGGGAGAAATATCGCGAACAGACAATATCCAATTATTTTATATGATTAGTTATCTTCGGGCGTATGGAGATTTAATACCCGCATGTCAATTTTGAACCCCGAGGCAGAGGTTCTCCGATTAATTTACACCTGAAAGAACAATTCAGTAGCCGACCTAAGGATCTGGCGTCAGGTGACGTCAAACTCGGCGCGCATGAGCAACGTCACGCTTGGTGGAAACGTCCAGTTCAAAGGTCATTTATATACCCAAGATACAATACAAGTTTGGAGTTTGGGATGATACCCGGGAAGATTTTAAAGGGCTGTCAGCCTTCTGCTACAGTTATGCTGTAATGTCGCTGAAGAGCGTATATATAGGGTTTGTTAGTTCGTGAGTAGATTCCTAACCGCCCATACACAGTAGCCTAATGTGTGTGGGGTGCATACCACCGCAACAAGAAGCAAAGCCCCCCCCCATTCCGAACCTGGACCGGAACAATACATCCCCCGGTACCCCGGTGTTTCGCGCACGCTCCCTTATAAATACCCCGCTGACAAGGGTGACATGGTGATTTAAACGTGGCACTGTAGCCAATCAGATTGCTAATTACAACCGGATGTGGAGACAAATATATATATTTCTTGTAAGTTTTTCAAATTTGTGAGAGATGTAGGATTTGATAACAATCTTGCAGTCATTTCCTCCGTGTGTTACTTCTGAGTCGGAATTTATTCCCATGTAATGCATGTAATTAAATGCTGTGAAGCATTAATCCAAACTGCGGTGCACTGCATTTCACACTGTCTGTTATTCCAGGAACAAATAACAAGGGTTCCGCTTCAAAGACGGTTCTGCCCCCCCCCCATAAGCGTGAATCTGACCGACCGAGAATAACTGAAAATAACGAACTAGAGAACCATAACTCAGAATTAAGGGCTATATTACTCAGGTTAAAACGAGATATTGTTGCAAACGACCCATATAGCAGATATCAATTGAATCAGTTCACGTTTGTTTGAGTTATCGCGCTAACGGTGATAAATTCGCTAAAAATAGACTGAGGCCCATATTTATGGGGGACAAACCTGTTTTTCGAACTCATCCGAGATATTGTTGCAAAAGATCCACATACCAAATATCAATTGAATCGGTTGACGTTTGAGTTATCGCGCTAACGGTGATAAATTCGCTAAACATAGACTAACTATATATAATGCCAATAACTCTGGGGGGGGGGGGGTCGGACAAATATGTTTTTTCGAACTCGTCTGAGATATTGTTGCAAGAGTCATATACCGAATATCGTTGAAATCGGTTTGTTGAGTTATCGCGCTAACGGTCTCGTGCCCGCCAGGACGCCCGGACACCCAGACGTCTGACCACAAGCCCGCCCGCCTACCGACCTCACCAAAACATAAGTCGAGTTTATGAAAAAATAGTCCAGGTGGACTATTGATATCACATACCAAATTTCGTGAAGGTTGAACGATCCTATACTCCGATGACTCCAGAATACATCAGCTCGGAGTCATCCACCACCAACAACAGAAAAACAAGCACACGGCGCGCCCCAATCTACTATTACCACAGTAAGTGTTTGCCGATCACAAATACTCCATTCTCGAGATTAAAATGCAGTAGTTGAACTATGACCTATTGAGTAATCACATTAAAACATCCCCTCTCTGTCATTGTGGCAAAATAGAAATTGAAACAAGAGGTGTGCACTCGAGTGCTAGCATACCCGCACCGTGGCAAATTCAACCCGCATTATCCATAAACTCAACAAAAAAGATTTTTAACTTTAAAGAAAAATTCGGACTAATAATATCGATATGGTGTCACAAGAAGCTTGTACAGAAACAATTATTCAAATCGGTTCATATTTGTTAAAGTTATTAAGTCAGACAGAATTTTCTAAGTCAAAATAAGTCGAAAATGAAATGTAATATTACGAAAAACAGTCTGAGCCAATCCCTAGCCGCATCATGTAGAGAGGGTATTGTGAGAAGCATCTATACCAAAATTAATTGAAATCGGTTCATATTTGTTAAAGTTATTAAGTCGGACATAATTTTCTAAGTCAACATAAGTCGAAAAAGAGGCGTATCTTGAAAAAAAGGTCGGACCGAACCGCAATTAGCATCATGTGGGGAGACCGTCCTAAGGAGATTGCATACAAAAAAAGTATTGAAATCGGTTCATAGTTGTTCGAGTTATGAGAACGGACAGACGGACACACGGAGGGAGAAAGCGTGACGGACGACGGACGGACGCAGTCAATCCAGTATGCCCCCCATTTTCTTCGAAAGTGGGGGTATAATAAATATAATTACTTATTGGAATGCCCTGAATACAATGGTCATAGGACTGAACTTATATGCGCCATACCGAATGTTATTTTATCAGAAAATACTCTTTTGTGCGGATCACATGAACTCAGTCATCGTGAAAATATTAAAATATTTGACGCGGTTCAAACATATATTTCGAAAACAAAGCGATTTTCACAATGCTATGATTTGTGCAAACTTCGTGAAAAGCGTTGAAACACTGCTGAGCGCGAAACTTACCCCCCACAAGATCGTCTGACACCACACGGCGACGGACGTAGCAATGACATAAACAATATTATATGTACAACATTGTGACCAATCAGCTCCATCTGAGTCACATCCTCACTTAGTCCAAGTCTTCTCGTACTAAAACTAGCTAAGATTTTGGAATGGAGAGATGCTAGTGTTTAGTCCGAGATCGCGCGCATAGCCTTCTTATGACACGAGTTACGCCCAGGATCTGTGGCGGGAATCTGTGGTGTATTTTACTCGATTTACTTAACAAAGCAATACATGATGCTATATACGTCGGAAAGAGTGACATCTTATGGTCAGAATGGTGTATAATAATCTAACTTTAATGTTAAATTACACATAGAATATTCCGGTTGATTGCCACAAACATCGTTGTTTTTTTCTGTTTGTTTACTTAACTGAAAGCCGAACTCAGGTTCCGAAGAACTTCGGCATTGTCCGGTGTTTGTTCTGAGTATTCTAGTTTCCGTTTCTATATATAGCGCGGGGTTTTCCGAACAAAATGGTGAAAACCGATCGCCGCAAAGTCCAGTTTCCAATTCCCGCACTAAAAACTTAATGACATAATGGAGGATCAGAAAGGTAGTTTTGTTGACAATTTTCGCAAGCAACTTGTCAAAATTGGAGCAAATTAGAACTCTTGTGTCTGACTTGCCATGCGTGTGATTTTCATCCATGTGCATTTTGACTTTTGTGTTGATAAAATAATCGGAGAACCGAATCACACAGTTTCGAAATATAGTTCTTCCGTTTTAGTGGGACTTTTCAAACTTAAGGTTAAAAATTTATACAAATTTTGTTTGATTTTTTGTGTGCTTAATAAGAGCAGTATATTGCTCTGTTCGCTTAGTATATATCTTAATTTCGCTGAAGTCCACCAAATGTGGGAAATGTAGCACCATATTATTTATTCTAATGCTCGTTGTGTTTACACTGTTTTAAACTTTGAGAGGGTTGTAATTCCCCGTAATTTATTTAATGTATTACATTTATATCTTCAATGTTTAATTAATCTATTTATTTTTTATTTATTGACACACATAATTACGATTACAATGGAGAATTCATCGTAATTTGCGTTGTCAGTCGAAAATCTACGGAATATTTTCAACGGAAAATGCCGAACACAGTTCGCGAGGTCAACTGAGTTCGCATACTTTTAAAAATTTGTAAACATTGCGGTAAATGTCTCTTTTCGCATTAAATTACCGCTTTCAATTCACAACTGATGTGGGGTTCATATCAAATAGCATGTCTTCTGCGGAAAATATCTTTTATTGTCGCAATTGTGATATTTTATTTCATATAATTGTGGTTTTATTTGAGCGGGTCATTAACGCTTAACTCGTGTCATAGTGTAAACATATTTTTATTTCAAAATCCAAACATAATACACATAATACACAAATGACATAAATATACAACATATAAGAGATAATGTATGGAAATGAGGATCAGACAAATTAACAAGCCCGAGGGCTTATATGAAGTCTTCTCCTCTTTGGCGACATGCCCCTTCCCCAATAAGTGAGGGAGGGGTATCGAAGAACCTTACAAACAGAAACTCGAAGAACAGCGCAGTCATCGACTCCTTTTTATACGCATAGCCTCGTGTCATAAGAAGGCTATGCGCGCGATCTCGGACTAAACACTAGCATCTCTCCATCCCAAAATCTTAGCTAGTTTTAGTACGAGAAGACTTGGACTAATCCTCACTTTACCTAGATAGTCTCACTTTCCCTCTCTCCCTGTCCATATCTCTCTCTTTCTTTTCTCTCTCTCTATTTCTCTTTTTCTCTCTCTCTCTCCCCTACCTCTCATGTCATCATCAATACTATATTATTATTATTATTATTATAATATTTCCATTCCTTCCAGTCCGACCCCCCCTCTACACTTAATGAAGAGTGGGCGCGAAACAAAAGGGGAGCAAACTTAACAAAAGCCCTTGGGCTTGTTGTTTAATCCCCTTTCCAATCAATCAACCGACTATATGATTCTATTTTATTGTCAAAACCTTTGTCAAATGTATATATGTTATTATGATTGGAATAAATATGTTTACACTAACAGAAAAACAGTAGCGGCCCACCCACTCAGCAGCGGAGGTACACGATATCATCCGGAAAGCGCAGGAGCAGGTGGCAGAAACAAAGAACTTTTGACTGCATATAGCTGCCGGGATCGAAGAACCTTACAAACAGAAATTCGAAGAACAGCGCAGTCATCGACTCCTTTTTATACGCCCGTTTGAAAAAAAACGGTCGTATTATGTAAATGGTTTGTTCGTCCATCCGTCGGTCGTCCGTCCGTCCGCTTTTGGTTTCCGGATGATAACTTTAGATTCAATTGAGTGAACTGAACCAAATTTGGTATGTTAGTTTACCACACCAAAATACAGATCAAGCTATACTATGCATTTCGTCCGCATGATTTTGAGTGAGTTATGCCCTTTTTCGACTTAGATTTTACTTGATTTGGGGTTTCCGAATGATAACTTTAGATTGAGTCATGTGAACTGAACCAAATTTGGTATATTAGTTTACCACCACAAAATACAGATCAAGTTCGAATATGGGTTTCGGCTGCATGATTTTGATTGAGTTGTGCCCCTTTTTAGACTTAGATTTTACCTGATATGCGGTTTCCAGATGATAACTGATAAGACTGAAGACTTAAAACAGCAAAACCAAAGAAAATCGAGAGGCCAATGATGATCGGCAGATGTTTAGCGATAGTAAACAACAATGATCGGAAACATAATTTTGATATTTGATGTTGAATTATACTGTTGTGTATACTGTATGTACTAACAAAGAAACATGTATAGACACATGTACATAATAACACAAATTAATGGAATGTATGCCCTATAATGCCACAGTAGCATCACTTTAACGTTGGTAGGCATGCGAAATTGGAATGCGCTAGGATCCCTAACCAGAGATAAAAGAACATAGTTCATACAATGGTGGTCAGTATAGCTCGCAAGAAAAATAGTTTAGACAATACAAAAGTGTTATCTACATGTATAATGTTTATACAGCTATAATATAGCGACCACTATGGAAATACGAGTGATTTTTTGCCCTTCTTTCAGTGTTATCCCTTGGCAATGATATGATATAAATATTGCACGGCTTGTCGGTGACTATATGCTAAAACAGTGGTCCGAGTGACTATTCCTCCAACGAGGACCACTATTTTGGCATAGTCACCAACAAGACTATTATAGTTGACTGTGGTTGGCATAATGTTTGGTCAACTAATTAATCGATTCTGATAACTGAAGCGGCATTTCAAAAAATGTTGTTGGAATCTGATGATATGGGGACCATCAAATCGGACTGAGTACCTTTAATATTTGTTGACATGGAGCTACATTGAAATCAATTTGGGCTGAGAAGTACATGTAAGGCACGGACTGATGACTTTTAAATAGCATCCCGATTCGTCTTCTCAGTACAAAAAACAAAAGGTTGCACGCATACACCGACAGCTGCACAACACCGTACTAAAATCCATCTTACTCAATTATTGTGGATATTTGACGAATACTTGCATATTGATGCCATTGGTGTTATCGACTCCGAAATAATAAAACTCGCATTTATTTTTCTTACAGTTTCTGACAGCATTCAGCGGCTGTATCGTTGATCCAAAAAACTAGATATGTTTGATTAATGAAGCAAACACTATACTGAATACCGTGTTGTGACAACCATTAACACTCACCTTCAAGATTAACTAATAACCATGCTTAATGACTTCTTATGTTGACACTATCATTATGATTGTCGTAATCCTCTTAATCTGAATGTTTCGATAAGCCGCTACTCAAGTTGTTGTGACAAGATGATAAGGCGCCGAGGCGCAATTAAACATCAGCGGCTTCCTGACGGCACGCTTCACAAGAGAAAAAATAGTTCTCTAATCCTCTTCTTCATCAATTCCGATGGTACTGGCCTCTTGACGCTTGCAACCAACCGGCTTGAATTCAGAGACGAAGCCCACCTTAAACTCGAGATAATAAATAGATCAAACTTCCGCATCTGGATCATTCTCACACACAGAACTATAAAAGTAAAAATAAAGGATGATCTTTCAGAAAGCGTCCCTTTAAAGGCCGGAACCCCCCAAGGATCAGTACTCATCCCTCTGCTATTTTTAATATACGTTAATGACATACCCAATGACCCTACATCAAGTGTCCAAATATCTCAATTTGCTGACGACCTTGGACTGCGGACGTCGGGCAAATCAGTAAAATATATAGAACATAGACTTCAGAACCAGCTCCATAAACTAGAAAAATGGTGTTCCAAATGGAGAATCAAATTAAATCCACTGAAAACGCAATTAATCGTATTTGGGAACAAACGCAATTACTCCAAACCCGAACTCTCTCTTTTTGACACAGCCATCAAGCAATCTAACGAAGCCACTTTCCTTGGATTCACTCTAGACTCACGCCTTAAATTTAAAAAGCACCTAACCAATATCTCCACCAAAGCTAGACAAAGAACCTCCCTTTTAACTAGACTTCGGGGCACTGGGTGGGGGGTCAATCAATCCACTTTAATCAAAGTATACAAACAATTCATCAGACCAGTCATGGAATATGGGGCAATTATCACAGCATCTTGTAAACCTACCCTGCTTAATAAATTACAAGTTGCACAGAATATGGCCATCAGAACGTCACTTCAAGCGCCATATAGAACCCCTATAACGGTACTCCATCTAACGGCAGACGTCCCCCTTATACAGGATAGACTAAACTATCTAGCTGAAGAAACATTGAATAGATTAAATGGCACGTTCCTAATGAATGAACTTGGCATCAGGAAGACAATCCTCACTAAACGTTAATCTGTGAGCTTAGACAACCCCCAGCAAACGACGAGGAAACAATTTGATATATCAACAATCGACATCATTACCAACATCAATAATAACACCTAGGTTAGCGGGCTCACGCCCTATATGGCTCCTCGGGCGCTGATGAATGTCCTTGGGCGGCGTAAATACGCATGTCGTGGCCATAGTATAAGCCATTGAGTAATTATCTCCTATAAAAAAAAACAAATAAAAAAAAACATAGTTATTATTACAAATTGACTAACACCAAAATTAAAACATAGGTTAGCGGGCTCAGGCCCTAGATGGCTCCTTGGGCGCTGATGAATGTCCTCGGGCGGTGTAGATACCCTTTTGGTGACCGTAGTATAAGCCATCGAACAATTATCTCCTCTAAACCAACTAACTAACTGCCAATCTTGTAACATTTACAGAAACTAGCGCTCGTGTCTAACACATTCCACTCACCCGACAACACCTATCGAGCGGGACCCGGCATAAAAACCGACCCAGCACTTAGCTTGGGGTGGGGTGCAAGGAAACTTCAGACCCATAAGTGGTCATCAAAGCTCTCATCGAGTTAAGGCCGGACATATACCTACATATGTTCGGCTCGCTTGCTGCTCTGCGTTTTTCTTCGGGGGGCCAGGAACGGCCCTTCAAGAATACATTGTAATTATCAATTTGTACATTCATAATTTTACATAATACAAATAAAATAACAAAAAAAAAATCATATAAACCAAAAAAAATATGTTCACTGTACAATAATTATATATATAGATGTATATCATGTCCTGTTCATTATCGTTCAAAATTACTTCAGCGAATAAAAATCTGAATAAACACTGTATATGATTGTTAAGAATATGCTTTCACCTACGCCCGTGCACGATATGGGGAAGAAGGATGGGATAGAAAAATGCATCAACATTTCCGGGTAACTCACCAACTCCAATCTCCTCACTTCTCTCTCTCTCTCTCTCTCTCTCTCTCTCTCTCTCTCTCTCTCTCTCTCTCTCTCTCTCTCTCTCTCTCTCTCTATATCACATCGGGTGTTCGCGCCCTTCTACTATTCTGCTCAACATCACATGCCATTCAATACAGCAGTGTTCAAACATGCAATTGGAATTAAAATCTCTTTCAGTGCAATACAATAGTCATCGCTGTTCAGATTTATTTCAGCTAATAAAATCCTTAATTAACACTGTATATGAAATTGTCAAAATATGTTTTCACCTATGCCCGTGCTACGGTATGGGGCGGTAGGGTGGGTCATAATTACGTAACAACATACCATTACTTGTCGGGCTCTCTCTTTCATATGCGGGTGTCGCGCCCGCCCTCCCCTTGTTTTCCTGACAACAAAAAACTGCTTGCTTTTGTACACATGAGTTTATACATATATATATATACTAGCAGGGTTACCCGGCGTTGCCCAGGTTAATGTATGCTGTGGATATTTGTTGGGAATAGAGGA
Organism: Siphonodentalium dalli; assembly: GCA_032622095.1. Taxonomy (NCBI): domain Eukaryota; kingdom Metazoa; phylum Mollusca; class Scaphopoda; order Gadilida; family Siphonodentaliidae; genus Siphonodentalium; species Siphonodentalium dalli. The sequence goes on along the minus strand of CP136061.1, from coordinate 201,039,345 downwards.
TGCTCTTGCTTAAAGTGTTATACGTTTTCTCATAAATTGTATATTCAAATAGCAACACAAAACATGATTATTACAGTCATGGAATATAAGTAGTGGCTCACCTTGTCAATTGTCATTCTGTTTATCGCGATTAATCCGTTCCACCAATAATGAAGTATTTATTTATTTACAACTGCGTATACATTAGACGTTATAATATGATACATGCACATCATACACACATTAGTTCGATAAATGATGATAATTGGGTTTTACATATTGAGATGTATCAATCAATCTAGTGGGTTGGACTAAGATCTCGAGGACAAATGGCTATCATATCTCCATGGAGATACAGATGTTTAAAAGAAATTTCCAGGTGCTCCTCTGTTCATGGTGCTATATATTGGCTAAACATTCTTAGTTTAAACGAAATGTTGCTGCGCATATATATCGGCTGCATGTGCCAGGCACAGAGCGATATTTTGAGTTGTTTATGTCAGTCGATGAGTCTGTTCTAAAACCTTTGTCAGATGTCAGTATTGGTAGGATCCTGAAAAGTCTTGTGCTACTAACTGCATTTTCTTGTATATCAGAAGAAACTATATTTGACTGCACACTGTGACCAATATTTTTGAACAGGCCTCACATATCTCTTGACAAATTGTAACTTTTTGTGGAAACTGTATTGAATGGAACAGACTAAATTTTGTTATTATATATATGCAATCCTCTGACGGTTCGAGGTCTCTCAGTTTGCACGAATATATATATATATCTCTTCAATAGAATGATAAATATACGTTTAATGCTTCTTCTAGTTATCTCTTTTTTGCTAGCTCATTGTGTGAATGCCTTGATTGCCATTCCCATATAAATAAGACTGTTAAGAAGATATAATTGTTCAAGTGACTTATGTGGGTCATAACTTATATGTGGATATCGGCGAATAGCAATCTTATCAATGATAGTGCATATCCGCTCGCCACCCGTGACGCAAACGACACCAAATGTGATTTAATTCATGGTATATCATTAGAGAAAAACGTGTCTGAATTTGGTGGAATTTGGTTTATTAAATCAATTGTTGGCGCAACGCTGATTCGAACAACGCCATATTGCGAAGGTGATTATGTATTCGTTTGGTGGAAATCATCGACAAAACTATTTCACCATATTTTTTTAATTTCCCCTCCCAACAACAGCGTCATTTTAGAAAATTTTAACCCGCACCATTATCTTCCTTGTAAAAAGTTACCCCTCTTAGAACGCCTTGGTGCCATCTCGATTGTACCGCGTGAAGTTATATATAGAATGCACACAGACAAACAAAAAGACAGACGGACAGCACGATTTTATTTCTTGTATCATTTGAGAAGAACGTGTCTGTATTTGATGGTAATTGGTACTAAACATATTTTGTATCAGTTTTGGTGACCCTCCCGTCCCTATTTCGGACTCAAGCTGTACACACTAAGACTCATTAGAGATTAGAGATGCATATATATGAAATTGGCGAGTATACAAATTTGTATCAAATTTAAGGTCCCCATATCTCTCACCCATAGGGCACGCATTTGGTGTATCTAAATTGAATATGTATCAATCTGGTGGAAATCGGCACTAAACATATAGATATAAATTTTTTTTGTCCCTCTCATCTCTATACACCACTGACTCGAATGGCCCCACTTGTGGTATCCTTAAACCACACGAATACACTCCTGATATCATGGAGATGATTGTTTATAAGTTTGGTGATAATCGGCGACTAAACAATTTTTTTTATAAAATTTGGTGCCAATCCCTCCCCTCTCCATCTCTCACCCAAACAGCACCACTATGGCGTCTTTAAATCACGATTAGATTCCTCGTATCATGGATAAGAACGTGTATCAATTTGGTGGAAATTGGCGCTAAAAAAATTGTGCATCAATTTTGGTGCCCCTGTCCCTTTCAATGCAACCCTGACTCGAATGAGGCCACATTTGACAGATAAAAGCCACACCATTAGACTCCTCATACCATGGGGATGATTTTGTATAAGTGTGGTGGCAATCGGCGTCTTATTATAAAATTTAGTGCCCACCCCCTCCCAATATCTCATCCAAAAACAACAATTTGGCGTTGTTAAATCGCACAATTAGATTCCTTGTATCATGTAGAAGAATATGTATCAATTTGGTGGAAATCGGCGCTAAAATTAGTTTGATCAATTTTAGTGCCCCTCTCTCCTTCCGTTCATCCCTGACTCAAACGACGCCACTTTTGACATATTTAAACCACATCGTTGGATTCTTCATATCATGGGGATGATTATATGTAAGTTTCGTGGCAATCAGCGACAGAAAAATAAATCTGCCCCCCCCCCACCTTCCGGGCACCCCTGACGCGAACGGCGCGACTTTTGCCATATTTAAACCACGCCGTTAGATTCCTCATTTTATGGGGATGATTATATATAAGTTTGGTGGCAATCGGCGACAAATTTTTGTTATGCCCCTCCCCATTTTCTGCCCCTGACAACAGCGGCGTCACTTTAGAAAATTCTAACCCCGACCATTATCTTTCTCGTAAAAAGCTACTCCTAGTAGACCCCTTTGGCATCATCTAGATGGTCCCCTGTGGATTTCTATAGAACACAGACAGACAGACAGACAGACAGACAGACAGACAGACATTCGCAAATATAGATATAGATATATATATATATATATATACATACTAACATCGGGGGGCCCGTTCTCCATTTCAGCGCACCACTCTAGGCTCGCTCAGCAGCATCACAAAGATATCAACCTCGCCAGGGACTCCCTGGGCACCCTCCACCCCTTATTAAAGCTCGTGGGCCCAACCCAATCAATAATTTGCCACGGTCAGACATGGTGAGACTTTTTGTGGGCTTTGGTCATGCAAAACAACACCAAAACATCAAATTGAGGGTGAAGGAGAAGATCTCTCGATCTTTTCGACCATCCTGGGCGCTTCGCGCCCTCCTACTACCACGTGCGTCTGGATCATTCGTCAACATATGTTTTCATCGTTACAAGCAGCCATGGTTTGCGCATCCACTATATCGTTTACCGACCATTCTATCAACAGTATCTTAGGCGTCAAACAAGGTTTGTTCTTCCCTAGTATTTTGTTTTCGTTTATATTATATTCTTCATACCCCATACCCAACGCGAGAATGCAATCCGTTGATTTGACACATGCATCATCCATAGCATCCAGAAATATTGATATCGGGCATACGAAACACGGCATATTTTATTGTTCAGAAGTCGACAACCAAAAGCTGACATTTACCACGCTTTGACTTTTTCCATGCGCCCAAACATGTCAAATGGTCACCTACATCCTTTATGTGATTGCTGTCGAATATCGATGATGTAAATTATTCTTAATTATAATCATCTTTTCATCGTGTTATTTCGGATTCGGGATCCCCCAATCATCACGATGGCTGTTCACACATATGCTTACAAGTAACTAATTGGTTTAGGACATTTTGATTAGTTTGGTATTCAATAAACTCAAATTATAGAGCACCGAGGAAGTAGTAGCCTGCCTTGAAAACTGGCAACACAATAATTATTTACTACAAAAGTCAAAAGAAATGAGCAGTAAAATATTTAATTTGACCATACTTAGTTTTTAATTAATAATTGAACACTTACTGGTTGTATTGACAGAAAAAACAAATTGTTGATATAAAACATTTCCAACTGAGCACATACGTTTACCTCAGATAGACAACTTGAGATTGTGGAGACTACTAATATGGGCATACAGTTTCAGTTTTCTTCAGAACAATTATCTAAATTGGTATTAATTAGTCAAAAGGCACATAATAGTGATGGTTATTAAATTGTTTCTTTATATAGACGATTAACCCGTTTTTCCCCAAAAATGAGTATCTATAGTCCTTAAACAGGATTGGCAACCTTTAAGACAGACACGTGTTTGTTCCTACAAAATTGTCAGCACGTACAGTAAATATGGAGATCCGGTACCTACATGTTTTTCACTTTCACTAATTTTGGTACCGGGTACATATATAATTTTATGGAAGTCATTAATATTGACTAATTGTACCTAATTGTCTCACGTGACAATGCCGATAACCGCTAACTTGACAAGGTGTTTGAAAAGTGAATTTAAAGATAGTAATGTAAGGAAACAATCAAATTGTCCTTTAAAAAAACCCGAAACCATCATGCTATCACCACCAGGTAACATGTTCAAATGTACACGGATTTAAATTGATTGCTTTACAGCCATTTGGCGGTTTGTGCTCCAGAATACTCCTAATAATATTCCGGTTTTAATTTTTCCCGGTTTCGAAATAGGATTATATATACTTGAACTACCTTTCTACGAGAATATAGATACACGTAATGAAGTCAAAAAGTATGTTCTGTTCGATATTTCGTGTTAGTCTGTTCCTGATATGGTAGAAATAAAGAGCGTTATTTTCACTGCGATGACCATGGAAACTATTTTTCAAGTATATGAAACCGGTATATAAATATATTTGACAACCTATCTTATACCGCCTTCCAAATTACGTAGACATAATATTGAAGCTAGGATGAGCCATGTCCGTTGAAGGAAGGAACATGATACTATGTACAATTTGTAGATACATAGTATATATATTTGTTTACATTGCGTATTATTGATATTGTATGTACATGTATGGATATATGTCATATGTAATCGTACAATTTCAAATCTATGTTATGACTCTGCGTTTCAGGTTCTAATGCTAACTCCCCGGCGTCGACAAATTCAACGAGACGTAAACGTCGACACAGAACAATGTTCCCAGAGCGTACCATCGACAGTCTGGATGCCATATTCCTGACAAATCCGTACCCAGACATCATCGCCAGGGAACACATCGCTTCGCAACACAGTCTGACCGAGTCTCGTGTACAGGTGAGTTGAAATATTGCAATACGCCCATTCATCTTGATTTTTCTCAAACTTTTGACTGGCATAATGGGTGAAGCTATACATGTAGGGCATTTATCAATCATCGGTACAATAATAATATTGCCTTTCTTTATAATTTGTCAGTAGTACTCATATATAATTCCATAACAAGCATCGAATTGGGCCACACGATAGCCGCGTGTCGAGCAGATAATGTAGCTTATGGGAACTGATTACTCTTTTATTACCCCCACACACGCATAACAAGAAAACCATAGTCAGAAATGGTAACGCGCTCAAGATCATATATCATATACCCTTGATTGTAATTATATATAGAATCTAAAATATGTTGGTTTCGCGAATGACCAACTCAGAATTCCGTTAAGATAACAATAACAACCAGCACCTAATTAACGAACCGGCGGCCCGACTCGGCCGTCTCCGACCACAACCATCAGTGGGCTGCAGAACGAAAAATATCTATAAAAGTTGAAATATAAGACTTACAAATTATCTTTTAAATTTCTTTTATTGGTAATTGACATAGCTTGTCACAAACCAAAAATCAACATTATAATTGGCATAATAATGTAAAGAACAATAAACGAAATTGAACTTCCCAACTACACCTTTTACCGGACTTGGCCTCCTGGTCGCGCAGTTCGACTTTTAAACCGGAAAAAAAACAATTATCTATCAATAAAATGCACATGGGCCCACGGCTATCAAGAAATTGCCGAACAGTATACACGCGGTGCGCGCGCTAATAAGAGAGTATGGCAACAACAGCTAAACCATTTTATAGCACACCATTGTATAGTGATTCGTGTGTAATGTCTGAAATCTGTTTCCGTGAATCACAATGACAGTGTGACAACATATGTTTCGTATATGTAGATATAAATATGACATTAAAATGATATTCATAAAGCATGCTGTTAGGGTAGTTATCCAGGGAGACATATCTAGCTATTTATAATCGACGCAAATCGATTAAATTGTTAAATGATCAAACCAGACTAGGTAGGCATATGTTGTATTATAAATGAGTATTAGCACAATTATCTATACAGATATATATACATGTATATCTTTAGTTCGTCCTTATTAGAAGATCACAAAAATCCATCGGGTAAATGCGACATTTTGGGACAACACTTATCGGCCGCACAAGACGAAACAAGAGCAACTTGTTTCCAAGCTTTCGTAAATTTATGGCAGTACTAAAGTTTAAAACAATGGTTGCCCATTCATTAGTATGTGTATATACATGTAGGTTACGAAAATAGTCCCTAATAAACAGCAGAAACAGGGTAACTACGTGTATATCTACCAGCGAATTATCAGCTATTGCAGGATAAAGGCATACTGAGTGCATTGTGGTTTATCTTGCCATCTCTTCGGGTCGTGTTATATATTAGAACGTTCACGCAATTAATACATGTACATTGCACATAACACGATTCCTTGTTTCCTTAGTTAGTGTTTAATTTACTTTTACACGACGAGATATAACACGATCATCTGTGTATTTACAGGTCTGGTTCCAGAATAAAAGGTCACGCCATCGGCGTCATAGCAACCAGAAGGGTCGACCGGAAGTTAACAACAAAATACATACGGTGAAGCCTATCAAACTCGAAGACGATAAAGTGACACCGACAGCGCGTGTTCCCCCACAACCACGTGATGTCAACTACACAACTCAACCACCTCAACCTGATCTTAAGAAACAAGATGACATCTACAGACAATGCCAACAGCCTGAGTCACCGTTCATGTACATGCCGTCTTCGTTCTACATGGACCCGATGTTTCTTTATAACCAAGTGCTTCAACCAAAGAACTTACGTGCTAACGTTACCTTGTCTGGAAATAAGATATCTTCGGACTGTCATATTGGTGGCTCTTATCCATCAACGAATCCACATACGTATGTGCCTATGCACGTATTCAGCGACGTTGCCTCACCAAGAAGTGTTTCGACAGCGTGATCTGAACGAATAACGAGGCCGATCTTGATGTATTGTTCCATAGTGCAAAGAAGAGAGAAATTTTCTGTGATTGTTGAAATAACTATTGTATATCGTTGTATCCTACATGTATTTGATTTACTGTATAACATGTTACCACCACCGTTTTGCTTATCTTTTGTCTCTATCCCCCATCTGGTTTGGAAACCGATATTAACGATGCCCTTCAAAGAGTTTCGAACTCCATCTTGTCTACTGTCTACCACACATGAGCGTAGGGACAGGCGTTATCACAGCCAATAGCAACCAGCTTTGGTAAAAAAAAACATCAGTTGGAAATTTCATGCCTGACCCAACATTAGTTGGAAATTTCACAACATAACTGGGTTGAAATTGATATGGCCATCAGTTGGACATTTTCCAAACATAGGTTACATTAGGATGTGTTGGCTTGGAGCTTGAGTTCAATGGGGTGCACTTTTACTTTTTTTTCTATTTAGTACAAATAAAATATTGATTTGACTAATCATAAAATTATTAGAAGTCATTTTTTGTATGCAAACAGTATAATTATAAAACAATTTATTACAAGCCACTAACAATTTCTCAATTTGATTGTTGTACTAGCTGAAACATGCTTCATTCTGGAGCCTTTGTTCAGCCTCAAGGTCATGCGGCCCCTTTCTGATCGAAATTTGATTGAAATTCGATCGTTTAAACATTAAAAAAAATAATTAATTTAATTTTTGTTTTAGTTTAATTTTTATATATATTTGTTGTTGAAAAACTAACGCCGTTATAGCATCTGCCTTGGTACTCCAAGTCATCACACCAATTTGAAATCGGTCCAGGGGTCTGGGAGAAAAATCGCGAACAAACAATATCCTATTATTTTATATGAATGGTTATCATCCGGCGTATGTGGAGATTTAATACCCGCGTGTCGATTTTGAACCCCGATGCGGAGGTTCTCCGATTAATGTACACCCGAAAGAATAATTCAGTAGCCGACATAAGGATCCGGTGTCATGTGACGTCAAACTCGGCGCGCGAGAGCAATGTCACGCTTGGTGGATACGTCCAGTTCAAGGTTCATTCATATACCCCGATGTTTCACGTGCTCATATACCCAAGATAAATACAAGTTTTGAGTTTGGGATGATACCCGGGAAGATTTGAAAGGGCTGTCAGCCTTCTGCTACAGTTATGCTGTAATGTCATTGAAGAGCGTATAAAGGGTTTGTGAGTTCGTGAGTAGATTCCTAACGGCCCATACACAGTAGCCTAATGTGTGTGGGGTGCATGCCACCGCAACAAGAAGCAAAGCCCCCCATTCCGAACCTGGACCGGAACAATACATCCCCCGATGTTTCGCGCACGCTCCCTTATAAATACCCCGCTGACAAGGGTGATGGGGGACATGTTGATTTAAATGTGGCATTGTAGCCAATCAGATTGCTAATTACAACCGGATGTGGGGACATATATATATTTCTTGTAAGTTTTTCAAATTGTGAGAGATGAAGGATTTGACAACAATCTTGCGGTCATTTCCCCCGTGCGTTACTTCTGAGTCGGAATTTATTTCCATGTACTGCATGTAATTAAATGTTGTGAAGCATTAATTCAAACTGCGGTGCACTATACCTTTCACGCTGTCTGTTATTCCAGGAACAAAGAACAAGGGTTCCGCTTCAAAAATGGCTCTGGTACCCCCATAAGAGTGAATCTGACCGACCGAGAATCACTGAAAATAACGAACTAAAGACCATAACTCAGAATTAAGGGCTATTACTCAGGTTACAACGAGATATTTTTGCAAACGACCCACTCGTCTGGATGCCAGCGACGGAAACAGAAGAAGAAATTGAGGGTTAGGGAAAGGGCCACTCGGCCCTTTCGACAATTCCGGGGTTAGCCCCCCCCAAACACTATCTCTCTCCACCACCACCACCAACAACAGCAACAACAACAGTAGCGGCCCACCCACTCAGCAGCGGAGGTACACGATATCATCCGGAAAGCTCAGGAGCAGGTGGCAGAATATAGCATATAGCTACCGGGATCGAAGAACCTTACAAACAGGAACTCGAAGAACAGCGCAGTCATCGACTCCTTTTTATACGCCCGTTTGAAAAAAAAACCGGCCGTATTATGTAAATGGATTGTTCGTCCGTCGGCTGTCCGTCCGTCGTCCGTCCGTCGTCCGTCCGTCCGCTTTTGGTTTCCGGGTGATAACTTTCGATTGAATTGAGTGAACTGAACCAAATTTGGCATGTTAGTTTACCACACCAAAATACAGATCAAGTTCGAATATGGGTTTCGTCTGCATGATTTTGCCTTAGTTATGTCACTTTTTCGACTTAGAATTTACCTGATTTGGGGTTTCCGGATGACAACTTTAGATTGAATAATGTGAACTGAACTAAATTTGTATATTAGTTTACCACCACAACTCCCTCTTGTGTAGCATGTGGGCCTTGCCAGGGACGTTATACCGGTATGTCAAAGTTAGAAGTTCAAACATTTACATATTTGATTTTGAGTAATTTCAATTCTATTTTACTCATTTGGAAATATACCAAAGTGAAACCAGCAGAAGAGAGAGAACTCTATAATGTATATTGTATGAAAATGTGGAATGTGACTTAGAGTATTTTCAATTTTATTCTACTCATTTGGAAATATACCAAAATGAAATCAGCAGATAACTCTATAACGTATACTGTATGAAAATGTAGAATTTTGATCTTCTGATTATTTAAATTGGTTTAGAGCAAGTTTATGTCAGATCATTAAATGAGAAAAACTCTTTATTTACAATTTTGAGTCATGTACTGTGTCAAGTCTGTAAAACTCATACTTAATACAGTTCATAATACACTCAAAATATAAAAGAGTTTAGATTTTCAAACATTTATATATGCGACTTTCAGTATTTTATATATGCGACTTTGAGTAAATTTTATTTTACTCATTGGAAATATACCAAATACAAATGTATCAGAAAATTATACTTGCAAATATTCTTCGTTATCAATATACATATATATCTTTCCGTCGGAGCTCAACATGCAATACATGCATGCTCTATGGAGTGAGATAGGGCAGCTAGTCATTGTCTCCCTCTTGTATAGCATGTGGGCCTTGTCAGGGGCGTTATACCGGTATGTCAAAGTTAGAAGTTCAAACATTTACATATTTGATTTTGAGTAATTTCAATTCTATTTTACTCATTTGGAAATATACCAAAGTGAAACCAGCAGAAGAGAGATAACTCTATAATGTATACTATATGAAAATGTAGAATTTTGATCTTCAGATTATTTAAATTGGTTTAGAGCAAGTTTATGTCAGATCATTAAATGAGAAAAACTCTTTATTTACAATTTTAAGTCATGTACTGTGTCAAGTCTGTGAAACTCATACTTACAGTTCATAATACACTCAAAATATAAAAGAGTTTAGATTTTCAAACATTTATATATGCGACTTTCAGTATTTTATATATGCGACTTTGAGTAAATTTTAATTTACTCATTGGAAATATACCAAATACAAATGTATCAGAAAATGATACTTGCAAATATTCATCGTTATCAATATACATATATATCTTTCCGTCGGAGCTCAACATGCAATCCATGCATGCTCTATGGAGTGAGATAAGGCAGCTAGTCGTTGTCTCCCTCTTGTGTAGCATGTGGGCCTTGCCAGGGGCGTTATACCGGTATGTCAAAGTTAGAAGTTCAAACATTTACATATTTGATTTTGAGTAATTTCAATTCTATTTTACTCATTTGGAAATATACCAAAGTGAAACCAGCAGAAGAGAGAGAACTCTATAATGTATATTGTATGAAAATGTGGAATGTGACTTCGAGTATTTTCAATTTTATTCTACTCATTTGGAAATATACCAAAATGAAATCAGCAGATAACTCTATAACGTATACTGTATGAAAATGTAGAATTTTGATCTTCTGATTATTTAAATTGGTTTAGAGCAAGTTTATGTCAGATCATTAAATGAGAAAAACTCTTTATTTACAATTTTGAGTCATGTACTGTGTCAAGTCTGTAAAACTCATACTTACAGTTCATAATACACTCAAAATATAAAAGAGTTTAGATTTTCAAACATTTATATATGCGACTTTCAGTATTTTATATATGCGACTTTGAGTAAATTTTATTTTACTCATTGGAAATATACCAAATACAAATGTATCAGAAAATTATACTTGCAAATATTCTTCGTTATCAATATACATATATATCTTTCCGTCGGAGCTCAACATGCAATACATGCATGCTCTATGGAGTGAGATAGGGCAGCTAGTCATTGTCTCCCTCTTGTATAGCATGTGGGCCTTGTCAGGGGCGTTATACCGGTATGTCAAAGTTAGAAGTTCAAACATTTACATAATTGATTTTGAGTAATTTCAATTCTATTTTACTCATTTGGAAATATACCAAAGTGAAACCAGCAGAAGAGAGATAACTCTATAATGTATATTGTATGAGAATGTGGAATGTGACTTCGAGTATTTTCAATTTTATTCTACTCATTTGGAAATATACCAAAATGAAATCAGCAGATTACTCTATAATGTATACTGTATAAAAATGTAGAATTTTGATCTTCAGATTATTTAAATTGGTTTAGAGCAAGTTTATGTCAGATCATTAAATGAGAAAAATTCTTTATTTACAATTTTAAGTCATGTACTGTGTCAAGTCTGTGAAACTCATACTTACAGTTCATAACACACTCAAAATATAAAAGAGTTTAGATTTTCAAACATTTATATATGTGACTTTCAGTATTTTATATATGCGACTTTGAGTAAATTCTATTTTACTCATTGGAAATATACCAAATACAAATGTATCAGAAAATGATACTTGCAAATATTCATCGTTATCAATATACATATATATTTTTCCGTCTGAGCTCAACATGCAATACATGCATGCTCTATGGAGTGAGATAAGGCAGCTAGTCGTTGTCTCCCTCTTGTGTAGCATGTGGCCTTGCCAGGAGCGTTATACGGTATGTCAAAGTTAGAAGTTCAAACATTTACATATTTGATTTTGAGTAATTTCAATTCTATCTTACTCATTTGGAAATATACCAAAATGAAACCAGCAGAAGAGAGATAACTCTATAATGTGTATTGTTTGAAAATGTGGAATGTGACTTCGAGTATTTCCAATTTTATTTTACTCATCTGGAAATATACCAAAATAAAATCAGCAGAAGAGAGATAACTCTATAATGTATGCTGCATGAAAATGTGGAATTTTGAACTTCAGATTATATAAATTGGTTTAGAGCAAGTTTATGTCAGATCAATAAATGAAAAAAAATCCCTATTTAGAATTTTAAGTCGTGTACTGTGTCAAGTCTGTGAAACTTATACTTTCAGTTTATAATACATTCAAAATATAAAAGAGTTTGGATTTTCAAACATTTATGTATGCGACTTTCAGTAATTTATATATACGACTGAGTAAACTCTATTTTACTAATTGGAAGTATACCAAATACAAATGTATCAGAAAATGATACTTGTAAATATTCTTTGTTATCAATATACATATATATTTTTCCGTCGGAGCTCAACATGCAATACTTGCATGCGCTACTCATGTGTAGCATGTGGGCCTTGCCAGGAGCGTTATTTGCCAAAGCAATTGTTATTGTTATTAAGAAAATAGGGTCAACTTTTAAGTATGTACGGTCATGTGTTTGGGGCGAGGTCACTGTAGATCACTGGTTTGTTTCAAATTTTGCATTCAAGGATAATGGCTAAGTTAAATATTTGCTCATTGAATTGCCGTGGGCTGTCATCTGATCAAGTTAAAAGAAGAGATCTCTTTCAAAAATGTAGAGAAAAATATGATATATCAATACTGGTTGATACCCATTCAACAAAAACTATAGAACAGAAATGGAAAGCGGAATGGGGCTATCAAGCTTATTTTAATTCATTTTCAAGTTCAAGTAGAGGTGTTGCCATATTATTCAGAAACACAATAGACTTTACAATTCACAATACTCTTACTGACAATGATGGAAACTACATAATCATGGATATTTCAATAAATAACCGTCGACTAACTTTGTGTGCTATTTATGGACCGAATGATGATAAACCAGATTTCTATAGGGGCATCTTCTCAAAAATTGAGAAATTAGAAAATGTGACGACCCTGCTTGGTGGTGATTGGAATGTGCCTCAAGACTATAACATTGACACAACAAACTATAAACACAAAAATAATGTTAAATCAAACGAAGTTATTTTGGAGTCAATGCAAAAGCTAGACTTGCATGATGTGTGGAGGTTGACAAATCCTGACAAAAAAAGATATACTTGGAAGGGGCCTGGAAACAAAATGGCTCGTCTTGATTATTTTTTAGTATCCTCAGATATGCAGCCTTTCATCAAATGCTGTGACATACATACAAGATATAAGTCGGATCACAATCCAATTAGTGTGAACTTTGAATTTATTGATCATCCTAGGGGAAGGGGATTCTGGAAATTCAATGACAGTCTATTAAAGGACCCAGAGTATACAAATATTGTCAAAACTGCAATTAGTAACACAATACAACAATATTCAATAGAAAATTTAGCAGATTCTGATGAAATTTCATTTTCTATAAACGACCAACTACTTTGGGAAACTCTGAAAATTATTATAAGGGGGGAAACAATTGCTTATTCCTCTAAATTAAAAAAATCAAGAGACAAAAGAGAAAACGATATAGAAAAAAAACTTGAAGAATTAAACTTAAAATTGGACAACGGTGACTTATCTGTTGTAGGTGAAATGGAAAAACTCACAACAGAAATGGAATTGATTAGAGACAAAAAGATAAAAGGCATTATTCTGCGGACAAAATCTAAATGGAAAATTGAAGGTGAAAAGGCCACCAAATATTTTTGTAACTTGGAGAAACGTCATTACACCGAAAAATTAATTCCAAAAATTGTTAAATCAGATGGATCAGAAACTACTGACTTTTCAGAAATTCTTTTAGAACAAGATTTTTTTTATAAAGATCTCTACAAATCAAAATTGGGTAAAAACAATGAAAATGAGGCATCTAATTTTTGGGATGTAAATAACCCCTTTCTTAATTTCTTGGATGAGGAAGAATCAGAATCTCTTGAAGTACCATTATCTAATCTAGAATGTGCATCAGCACTGAAAGGCATGAAAAATGACCGCTCCCCTGGGAGTGATGGTTATACTGCTAGCTTCTACAAGTATTTTTGGAAAGACCTTGGTCAGTTCCTGATCAATTCTATTAATTATGGATATAACAAAGAACAGCTGTCGGTTACACAGAGGTGTGGAATAATCACTTGTATTCCTAAGTCCAATAAAAATAAACAATTTCTAAAAAATTGGAGACCAATCTCTCTTCTCAATGTGGACCTCAAAATAGCATCTTCAGTAATAGCTAATAGAATAAAAAAACATTTGCCAAAACTGATATCTAACTCCCAATTAGGTTTTATGTCCGGTCGTTATATCGGTGAATCTACTCGATTAGTTTTTGATTTGATAGACAAATGTGAGAAAAACAACATTTCCGCTATATTGGCAATATTAGACTTTGAAAAGGCTTTTGATTCGCTGGAATGGGTATTTATCCAAAAATGCCTAGACTTTTTAAAATTTGGCCCATCGATAAAAAGTTGGGTAAAAACATTTTACTCTAATATTTTCAGCTATGTTACAAATAATGGTAACTTAACAAATAAAATAGACATCTTTCGAGGGGTACGACAGGGTGACCCCCTGTCACCGTACATCTTTATTCTTTGTGTTGAAATCCTTAGTGCCAGCCTTAAATTCAATCCCAATATAAAGGGCATAGAAATAAACAATTCCGAATATATTTTGACTCAGTACGCTGATGACCTAACTCTCTTCCTAAAGGATGATCAATATACTCTTAACGCTGCACTCAATTTATTTGATGCCTTTGCTAACATTTCAGGTTTAAAGGTTAATTTTGACAAAACACAAGCATTATGGATTGGAGCAAAACGGGGTTGTGGTGACGAAATCCCAACGGATAGAAACATATTGTGGAACCATAGTCAGTCAGTTACTATCCTGGGAATTGAATTTGATCTATTTAATGATAGTTATATAGAAAATAATTATAGGACAAAATTGAAGAAGATGGAAAATCTGCTAAATGATTGGTCATTTAGAAACCTCAGTCTGTATGGCAAGACAACAGTCGTTAAGACTCTGGCATTACCAATCCTAACCCAGTGTCTCACTGTATTACCTTCTCCATCTCGAGAATTAACAGATAAAATACAATCAATGTTATTCAAATTTCTTTGGTCTGGAAAACCAGACAAAATAAAAAGGAGCGTAATGATTAATACTTTAGAAGACGGAGGTTTGAAATTCCCTCATTTAAACTCATTTTGTAAATCATTGAAAATGACTTGGATTAAAAAGCTTCTAGATGTCCACACAGAAGCAAATTGGAAAACTCTGTTAATTGATGATTTAGAACCCTTTGGGGGTTACAAAGTATGGCATCTACACAAAGAAGGTATTAATATAGTTTGTAAAAAACTCAATCCCTTTTGGACAGATGTCTTTAATGATTGGGCAAGCTTAGATGAGAAAGTCACCACAACCCCTGAAGAAATCTTATCAGAACCAATATTCTACAACCCAAAAATTATAATAAATGGTAAAATGTTCATCAACAAAAGCTTGATTAGAAAAGATGTTTATTTTGTGAATGATCTTGTTGATGCCACCTCCACCTTTCTGGATTATAACACATTTTGTCAAAACTATGACATCAAAATTCCTTTCACCACCTACCAGGGTCTTTTAGCAGCTTTACCTAAAACATGGAAAACATGTATAAAGGAAAATCAATTAAGACTCTGCACCGTGACATCAAAAAATGTTGAGAAATTGAAAATTTGCGAGAAAGCATGCAGAACCTTTTACCCCAGTTTTTTGAGTCATGTCATCACAGTTCCTGAAATGTCCCAAAAAAAATGGCAGGAAAGACTTGGGAAAACTTTCATGCCCACTGAATGGAAATCAATTTATAAAATGGCAAGTAGGATTACAAATGACACTAGTCTATTGTCTTTTCAATTCAAAATAAATCATGATATTTTATATACTAACTCCAAACTTATGAAATGTAAAATATCGGAAACAGAAATGTGCTCTTTTTGTCACACAGGAAAAGAAACATGCCTACATCTATTTTATGAATGTCATGTAACAAAATCTGTATTACTAGAATTTCAGCAGACTATTAAAGATAAATGTAACCTGCAATTTGAAGTGTCACAAAATAACATTATATTTGGTGTACCTGATGGAAATCCAAATGAAGGAATAATAGAAATTGCCATACTTCTATTTAAGAGATATATCTACTCT
Source organism: Siphonodentalium dalli (assembly GCA_032622095.1). Classification (NCBI taxonomy): domain Eukaryota; kingdom Metazoa; phylum Mollusca; class Scaphopoda; order Gadilida; family Siphonodentaliidae; genus Siphonodentalium; species Siphonodentalium dalli. The sequence goes on along the minus strand of CP136061.1, from coordinate 201,022,987 downwards.
TGTAAGATAAAAGCTACTAACCCTAATTCACATGGTTTTATAGAATGGTTAAAAACTTATAAGACAATTGAAATTGTGCCATTAAAGGGCTATTCTACAAAAAAAGATATCTTTTTTTTAGAGAGATGGAATATAATTAATGAATTATTTTTAACATAAACATAAGAGACGAAAAACCCACAAAAGTATCAACGGTGCAGAGTCTAAATTGATCAATATCTTATACCATTTAATATATACTCAATCATATAAAATTAATTGAACATGTTTATTTCAGCCTAGGACAAAACACTTTATATTTTATCCCACTCATATCAATATCTTTAAAATATTTTAATTCTTTTTTTTTCTTCTTTTTTTTTAACCAAGTGCATGTATTGTGTCCTTGATTCCTCACATGTCTGTCTGTATTTATTTGTTTAGACCCGAATAAAAAATATTAAAAAAAAAAAAAAGTTTACCACCACAAAATACAGATCAATTTCGAATATGGGTTTCGTCTGCATGATTTTGCCTTAGTTGTGCCCCTTTTTCAACTTAGATTTTACCTGATATGCGATTTCCAGATGATAACTTTAGATTGAATCGAGTGAACTGAACCAAATTTGGTAAACAGATCAAGTTCAAATATGGGTTCTGTCTACATGCCCCACTCCAGAAACGGGCGTATTATGCCACGCCCCGAGATTTGTGGAAATGAGCCATGTTTTTTTCTTTGACTTATTTTTTCTTGTTTTCAATCGATATTACTGCTGAGGTGGAGCGGGAGGTCGTGTCTTGATCAGAGTGTTCGGATTCTTCTTGGAGCACGGCTACCAATTTTTATTGGGAGTTTTGGGACTGGGCCCAGGGAGGATTTGGAAGGGGCGGACCCCTCCCATACAACCCACTTATGGATGATTTTGGGTGTTATAACAATGATAATGAAAACAAAATGATCTAGACATAATGTTTTTGTTTTGGCTTCTTTTTCCTTCTTGGTTGAATTTCTTCGGTTGCTGTTGTTGTGGGAAGCTCCAGCTCTTCTAGTAGCTCTTCGTTTCTCGCTTTTACTTCCGCCTGCATCGCCCTCGCATCAACCAACATTTCTTCAATGGTGCGGGTGTTGCTGGCGCTGTTGTTGCTGCTGTCCGTGGAGATGGGGGACACCGGGACTGATCGAATTCCGGTGTCCGAGGTGGTAGAGTGTCCATCTCCACAACGAAGCTGGCGGCAGGAACATCGGGGTGGTGTCCGCGTCCCTGTCTCCGCTCGCCTCGATGACGACAGCTGGGATCCCCGGCAGATCAACGGAGTCCCTGCTAGGTGGTGTGGTGTCGTCGACGCCAGATTCCGCAGCCAAGCTGGACGTCTCTCAGCTCGCCCCTGTCTCCACTTGGCTTTTCTTTCGGCGTCCCTTCTCTTCCTGGAGGGGGTCTTCGTCTCCCGCCTCTTCTTCGGTTTCTGTTCCCAGAGGTACCGCCAGCAGAGGGAACGGCTGGAGCAATCCGGTACTCCAAGGATAGACGCACAATGCCCCCTTTAGCCTGGGTTAGAGTCCAGCTGAAGGTGTCACAATGCGCAGTCTATCTAAGGCCGCGACCATGACATACGGGATTAGCTGCATAATCCTCTGCCACGTCATTGGGGACAAGTTACAAAACTTACTTTGCCCCTCTCCCTGTTTACAATAATATTATTCATACAAAATGTTGAAGGAGAGATTCAAAATCATATATAGGTTAAACATATTTACATTTACAAATGAGTGGGTTCGGGGTTTGGGGTGGGAGGTGCTAAAACCGATTTGTGACTAATTTGCTTTTTGTGGCTATTCTGAAATGCGTTTGATTATCCGACTTCGAATCGTTTAGTCGCTGTTATATATCGATGGACTATTTTGAAGAGAATTTTGTTTCTTCTATTTGAGATATCGGGAATTCCGAGAAGTAAATCATTGATATGTGTACTTTTCAGTCCTTCTTGGTATAATTTTTGACACATTTCCATTCGTTCGGTGTGATATAGGGGACACGCCCAGAGGTAGTGGTAAGTATCTTCGCATGGATTTCCACAATGGCATTGGGGGCTGTCAGAGATATAATTTTGGAACATATCGGAACGTAGGCTGCTGAATTTGTTACGCAATTTGGCATGGGCGACATTAAGCGTTCTACGACCTGTATAGAAGTATGATGGTGGTTTTACTGTAGGATCTATTAATTCGAGATACAATTTGAAGTCTGCGATAGATTCGGCATCTGTTATTGTTGTGGGTATGTCATTCCACGATTTTAAAGTAGCGGGTAAGAATGATTTTTTTAAATGCTCGGTGTTACAGAAGTAAGAATATAATTTTCCCGGTTTTCTCAAGTTATATCCAGAGACTTAATATGATCTAGGTGTTAGAAGATTTTGTAGGTATTCGGTAATTTTGTCTTTTGGGCGTATTGTCACTTTTGACTGTGGGATTGTTTGATTCATGATGGAGAGAAATGTCTCCTGAAAATTGTTAACTATAGTATCTATGTCTGGTGCAGATAGGAGATCATCCCAGTTTGTGTTACTAAGCAGGCTTTTGCTCTTTCAAAATTTGCTCTAGTATAATTCCAAACCGTTCTCTGGAAAGAGGTGGTGGGGGAGTAATCGTATTCTAATGTAACATAAATACCACGGTGGTCTGAGACTCCCGTGTTAATGACGTCGGTGTCAAGAACGCGGAAGGTATTGCTGATTACAATTGGATCAAGAAGTGTGCTCGATGTATTTGTGATCCTAGTAGGGGCTGTTGTCACATTTTTAATACTATAAAAATCTATAATTTCTTTAAGTTTGGGAGAGCTATCTAGAAGGTTAGAATTAAAGTCACCTGTAATGATAACATTTTCGGTTAGTTCTAGAGCGTCTGCTATTGAGTTATCAAGGTACTCCCAATAGTTTGGATCACAGTATTGTTCTGATCTATATGACATTCCTAAGAGAATGTGAGTTTTCTTCGAGAAAATATCAAACCATAATATCGAGGAATCGAATTCTAAATCGTGTCTTCGTCTATGGACTATGTGATTTGCAAACATTACGCATATTCCCCCTCCTTTGGAATCACGGTCCTTGCGGACAGGTGGGTAGTAGCCAGGAATAATTAATTTATCGGATGGATATGAAGGGTCAAGATGGGTCTCACTAAGACACAGGATGTCATACTCGTCAATGATATCAACTATCTTTTCGAGCTTATTGCGAATACTTCGGATATTGTAATGAAATATAGAGATTGAATGACCATTTACGGGTAATGTATTAGGGCCTGGGTTCTTTTCAATGTCGCCGGATAACATAAGGATTAGACAGATCAGAATCAAGCATATCTTCAGATTGAATATTCGGAAGTTGCATTTTAAGGGTCCAACATTTTTTGCCGCCTGAGATTTTTTAGTTTTCTTCCTCAAGTCGAAGACTCCAATCGCTGCCCTATACTGCTGTGTCGAACAAGTCATAACAGTGTTTTAGTCTGTGATTCGATGTGAGTATATATATAGGGGAGCGATTGAGCCCTGGTCATGTGGAAGATCCGTCATATATATAGAGCTGATGTGGAGTTGGCACCTGACACCCGCAGGTTACATTGCTATGTGGGGGGGGGGGATAGTTCGGTGTAAATGTGGTCGGTTGATGGAACACCTGGAATGTACAAAACATGCAAACAACATGATACGATATGTGCATAGATGAAAACATGAAAATGACAGTAACACAAATGAGGAAATGGTGATATGAAATAATGATGGTTTGGTGATGGGGTTCCATCGTGGGTTGGCTGGCGCGGTTTTTGGTTCGAGACGGGGGGGGGTGCTTCAAGTTATTTACGATGTTCAGCAGGACAAGCATGCAGCGATTTTTGAGGGGAGAGAGAGAGAGAGAGAGCTGTCATTATTTGGGTCCTTGGTTCGTTGTGGGGAAACTGATAAGTTGGTACCCAGACGCTATACCAACTGTGGGAGTGTAGCCTTCTACTAGCATCGCTGAAAATCTCAAAGAAATAGACCATTCCACTCCATATTATTTCACCATCGAGTGTCATTGCATTTAATTTATATATTACAATGATGGTGTGAGCACTGTATATTAATATTCTTAAGAAATAATTACTTTGATCAAGAAATTTTCCTTTTTCGATCACCCAACCGGGGTGTTTTACATCACTTTAAATCGAGTGGCTAAGAGATTTGTTGTTGCGGCTTACCGTACTATTTGCTCGGGCGGCTAAGATATTTTCAGATCGACCACACGACTCACAAGCGATCCGGGCTCAGCTAGCCGGAACAGAGACAAGCCACAGAGTTAAAAGCTTTGTGACTTGTTCGCCCAACAGCTAACCGAGAGCTGCTACCAATTCTGCATTTCTTTCCCGTTGTGCAGCGGCGATGTTAGCCTTTTTTTCAAATGCAGCCATTTCCCGCTGGACAGGTTGAATCGCCTCCCACGCACCCGAAACGGCGGAGCTGACAGTGGTGTTGTTGTTGCTGCAGGTGGCACGTCCGGTGGTATCGGCGTCCCTGTCTCCGCTTGCCTCGATGACGAGGGCAGGAACATCCGGGATTACATCGGCGTCCCTGCTTGCTGGTCAGATATGTCATCGGCGTCTTGTCGGTGTCCCTTCTTTTCCTGGATGGGGGTCTTCTTCCTTTGCATCTTCTTCTGCTTCTGATCGCCATACCAGATGGTAGGTCGCTGGTTGGATCCAGCGTCCACGTTACCGCCAGCAGAGGGTACTGCTGGAGCAATCTGGTAGCCCACAGACAGACGCACGAAGCCCCCCATAGCACGGTGTAGTTTCCAGCTTATGGTATCCACAACGCGCAGAGAGAAAGTGTTTGGGGGGGGGGGGGGGCTAAGCCAGGGATTCTCGATTTTATTTTTATTTTTTCCGTCGCTGGAATTCAGACGAGGGGGTGTTTAGCCCCCTGGAACACTGTAGGTTGGTGGTAGATGCAGTCCCCCAGCAGATGTTGTTGCCTCGACGGTGACGGTGGTGGTGATGGTGGACTCCTGGTAGATGTTGCACGAGCTGCTCCACAGGGATGGCTGACGTGACGGTGTAGTCAAATCCAAGGAAAAGAAAGCACTCAACGCGCAGCCTGTTTAAGGCGGCTAATAAAGCAGAGGGGATTAAATCCATAATCCTCTGCCAAGTCCAGTAAACAGCTCACTTGGTCGCTCGGGCAGCTGTCCCAAAGGACGGCCACACAACTAAATAGATTTAGTCAAAAGACAATGTAATTTATGTAACAGCTCTTTTGGAGATGAATTTTATTTTTTATTGACTTGCCAAAAATTATCCCACATACGACAAAAGTACATAGCTAGATATTACTACACAAACCCGACCTTGCTTAGATTAGATTAGATTAGATTAGATTAGATTTTATTTTGATAGTTCAGGTTATACATGTGTACATGAATACATATTATGGATATGTTTACAAGTTGAATCAATATAATACACAACAGTATATACATATTATAATTATAATAGTATATATTAAATATAAATATGTTATATGTTGGGTTCTGATGAGACAGTTAGAGTTCAGACTGTGTAAATAATTGATATATACCGTAAGAGGATTTATCAATTTTCTCAAGAATTAAATCATTTTATTTTATAGAGGTTGTCGTCAGAATATAAGGTAAATTATGTGGCAGAAATCTGTATAAAAATAGAAATACTCATGTGACCTGAGACCATCAGGGATAACGCAAAAAGTTCTCTAAACGAGAACTTAATTCCATTGCGGTCCCTGGTGGCTTTCGGCACATGGGCAGTGAGTGAAGTTCGAAACTTCGGAGCACAATGTATAAAAGTATTTAAAATATATAAATTAAATAAAAGCCATTTCAGAACGAGACTTATATGGAGAGGGAAAAGCTAATAAAATAAGTCAATAAGCATGTAATGTAACTTCAACAGCCCTTTGCCACCTGCATACACGCACCACTGCCATGTATAGCCGGCTTTGGACTGGTCTGTCCATGACCGAAAGATGGAAACCCGAAATACAGACAGCAGTAACGATATATGCAACTGGCCAAATACTGTCATCGTACATTTATACAATATAAATTGAACTGCTGTATTGAGGAAATTCTAGTTAAAAGATGATAAAATAGATTGTTCCTAGTAAAAGGCAAATGGATTTTCTTCTCTTTTCATCAATTTCTCTAGTAGGTGTTGTTTAATGCAAAATTTCCAGTGTTTGAGATCAAAAGGGGCACGAGTATGGTATACTTTATCTAGACCATTCCACAGTTTCACTCCTGTAAAATAGAAACTGTGGATGCCCTTGGATTTTACAGAGGGTAATGAGTATTTCAGGGTCCCTGATCGAGTTACATATGAACAATGAACGCTTAAAATGCGACATCTAATGTCCATCAAGAAGACATCAGTAGTGCGAAATATCTGTAGATTTTTGATAGAGGCGAGAGATTTCTTATACACATAGAATTGATACGATTACTCTATATGCGCAGAAATGTACTCATTAACGTCATTTATAAGTATATTTATACATAGATACCCCTCTCACCCCCAAGTTTATAGAGCAGCATGGCTAGTGGGTCACTGAGTAAGTTTGACCCACTGGCGGCGAACCAACCATGCACATTCATCTGGTTGGTTCGAAATAGCTCCTCCTGCACCCTCTTAAATGGGAGGAGTAGGTATATACGGAGCGCGCAACCATACTGACCTGGGTGTAACCCAGAATACCCGACATTCCTGGTCCGAAAGTATCGATATGTACATTAACTATAGACTATTTAACTCGAATATTTACATTCCTTGCATGGATGTGTGGACCGGTCGTCGGCGGCGGATGTGGTCTGGGTCTCCACATGTACTGGACATTTGTTCATGCATGGGGAGGTCCTGGATTTCGGTCGACGCCGTCGTCATGTCTCACCCATCTATGGGGAATGCTGGTAATGAGTGTTATACACATATATATATATATAAATCCACATTATAGAATACATACTATTTAGTTGTAGCTATTATACTGTTTATACTCGAGGCCGAGATATATTTTGTCCACAAGGACCGACGCATGCAAATTGTTTATATTAGGACCGACCCTCACCGTTATATGTGTTGTTATATCTATGTAATGCCTGTAATGATTTCAATGATTGTCTGTTTAGTTAAATGTGAACCAGGGGTCGGTCTGTCTATATATGTACTTTATTTATATCATACGATGTATGATTTATGAGAAATAAACTATTATTATTACAACTCACAAGCTACCCAGACCAGTCAACGGGAACAGCGATAAGACACGACACGATACCCGCTCGATCGCTAGCTGGCGAATATTTGCTTCGAGTCGAGGATCAAAGCTTAGAGTGATCATATTTCTCGAGATGTGTACATTTTTACAGGCCTGCTAAAAAGTCGTGAAACCGACGGTCTCGGACCAAATTGCGAATGAAGATGGATAACACTAAAATCAAATGGCTTTCGATGTTTAAAAAAATTGACATTGCGGCCATATTTTGTTGAACAAAATGTTGTAACACTTTTTGTGTAATTTTATTCTATTATGGTTGACTGTGTTTTGCATTATTTTTAGAAAAATAATCTATTCTGATAACTGAAGCGGCATTTCAAAAAAAAAAATTGTTGTTGCAATCTCATGATATGGGGACCATCGAATCGGATTGATTATCTTTAATATTTGTTGACATGGAGGTACATTGAAATGAATTTGGACTCAGAAGTACATGTATTGCACGGACAGATGATTTTTAAATAGCACATCGCGTCGTCTTCTAAGTGCGAAAAACAAAAGCTTGCACGCATACACCGAAAGCTGCAAAACACCGTACTAAAATCCATCTTACTCAATTATTGTGGATATCTGACGAATACTTGCATATTGATGACATTCGTGTTATCGACTCCGAAATAATAAAAATCGCATATATTTTTCTTAACAGTTTCTGACAGCATTCAGCGGCTGTATCGTTGATCCAAATATCTAGATCTGTTTGATTAATGAAGCAACCACTATACTGAATACTGTGTTGTGACAACCATTAACACTCACCTTCAAGATTCACTAATAACCGTGCTTAATGACTTCTTATGTTGACACTATCATTATTGATTGTGGTAATCGCCACAATCTGCTATGTTTCGATAAGCCGTTATTCAATTTGTTGTGAAAAGATGATAAGGCGGCGAGGCGATAAAACATCAGCTGCTTCCCGACGGCACACTTCACAAGAGAAACAATAGTTCTCTAATCCTCTTCTTCATCCATTCCGACGGCCCTGACTTCTTGGAGCTTGCAACCAATCGCGGGTTGAATTCAGAGACGAAGCTCACCGACAACTCGAGATAATAAATAGACCAAACTTCTGCATCTGGATCATTCGTCGTCATACGTTTTCATCGTTACAAGCAGCCATGGTTTGCGCACCCACTATATCGTTTACCGACCATTCTATCAACAGTATCTTAGGCGTCAAACAATGTTTGTTCTTCCCTCGTGTTTTGTTTTCGTTTATATTATATTCTTCATATCCCCATTGGCGAACGCGAGAATGCAATCCGTTGATTTGATACATGCATCATCCATAGCATTTGTATTTTCCATATCCGGAAATATTGATATCGGGCATACGAACCACGGCAGATTTTATTGTTCAGAACTTGCTTTCAAGTGTCTAGCGTAGTTTGTAACTAAATTTGACTTTTTTAATTATATGAACCGAAAATTGGGTTAGGACATTCTGATTAGTTTGGTACTCAACTTATAGAGCAGGTAGTAGTAGCCTGCCTTGAAAACTGGGCACTATGTTATTATATTGTACATGTAATTACTCTATGCCGGAATTCTATGGATTAAATAATGTTTACACAATTTCAAGTTCTATTATATAAATGTGAGTTATTGTTCTGCGTTTCAGGTTCTAATGCTAATTCCCCGGCGTCGACAAATTCAACAAGACATCAACGTCGACACAGAACAATGTTCCCAGAGCGTACCATCGACAGTCTGGATGCCATATTCCAGACAAATCCGTACACAGACATCATCGCCAGGGAACAGATCGCTTCGCAACTAAGCGTGACCGAGTCTCGTGTACAGGTTTGTTGAAATATTGCAATACGCCCATTCATCTTGATTTTTCTCAAACTTTTGACTGGCAAAATGGATGAATCTATACATGTAGAGCATTTATTATTCATCGATAAAATAAAAATATTGCCTTTCTTTATACTGTCAGTAGTTCTCATATATAATTCGATAACAAGCATCGAATTGGACTACATTGAGTCAAGTCAACAGCAGATAACGTCGCTTATTGTAATTGCATAAATAGAAGAGATAATGTATGGAAATGAGGATCAGACAACAAGCCCGAGGGCTTATATGAAGTCTTCTCCTCAAGGGGCATGTCGCCAAAGAGGAGAAGACTTCATATAAGCACTCGGGCTAGTTGTCTGATCCTCATTTCCATACATTATCTCTTCTATTTATGCATATTTGTATCATCTGTATATTATGTTATGTCGGATTTGGAAATAAAAATATGTTTACACTAATTGGAAATGTTAATTATTTTACCCCCCCCCCCCCACACACACACGCACAATAAGAGTGTACGCAACAGTTGTTGTACCATTTCAGAGCACACCGATGTATAGTGATTCGTGTGTAATGTCTGAAATCTGTTTCCGTGAATCACAATACAAGTGTGGCAGCGTATGTTTCGTATATGTAGATATAAATATGACATTAAAATTATATTCATGAAGCATGTTGTTGCAATGTTTAGGATAGTTATCCAGAGAGACATATCCTATTTATAATCGATCAAAATCGATTAAATTGTTAAATGACCAAACCAGACTAGGTAGGCATATGTTGTATTATAAATGAGTACATGCTGTATTCGCACAATTATCTGTATGTATATATATCTTTAAAGGGGTAGTGTACACTAAATCCGGCAATTTTTGGAAAATCTCCTTTTATACTCAACAGAATATATGCAGCAAATGACTGAATTTGGGCCATGGATGATAGCAAAATAGTCATTTATCGCATGAATGATACAAACAACATGATAATTATAATGAAAATGAATTTATTACTCCAGTCAGCGATGTATCAGCTATTGCAGGATAAAGGCAAACCGCGTGCATTGTGGTTTATCTTGCCATCTCTTCTGATCGTGTTACATATTGGAACGTTCACGCAATTAATACATGTACACGGCAATGACACGATTCCTTATCTCCTTAGTGTTTCACGCACTTTTACACAACGACGATATATAACGCTATCCTTTGTGTATTTACAGGTCTGGTTCCAGAATAAAAGGTCACGCCATCGCCGTCATAGCAACCAGAAGGGTCGACCGGGAGTTAACAACAACAAAATACAAACGATGAAGCCTATCAACGTCGAATACGATACAGCGACACCTACAGCGCGTGTTCCCCCACAACCACGTGACGTCAACTACACGACTCAACCATCTCAACCTGATCTTAAGAAACAAGATGACATCTACAGGCAATACAAACAGTTACCGTTTACATATATGCACACGTCGTCTTCGTTCTTCATGGACCCGATGTTCTTTTATAACCAAGTGCTTCAACAAACGAACTGACGTGATAACTTTACCTTGTCCGGAAATAAGATATCTTCGGACTGTCATACTGGTGGCTCTTACCCATCAACGAATCCATATACGTATGTGCCAATGCACGTATTCAGCGGCGTTACCTCACCAAGAAGTGTTTCGACAGCGTAATCTGAACGAATAACGAGGCCGATCATGATGTATTGTTCCATAGTGCAAAGAAGAGAGAAATTTTCTGTGATTGTTGAAACAACTATTGTATTATATCGTTGTATCCTATTTAATTTACTGTATAAAATATGTTATCACCACCGCCATGCTTATCTTTTGTCTCTATCTCGTTTGGAAACCGATATTAACGATGCCCTTCAAAGAGTTTCGAACTCCATCTTGTCTACTCTCTATCACACCTGAGCGTGGGGACAGGGGCGGGGAGGCGGTATCTCAGCCAACCAGCTTTGGTCAAAATGTTCATCAGTTGGAATGTCATGCCTGACCCAACATTATTTGGAAATTTCACAACAAAACTGGGTTGAAATTGTTACGGCCATCAGTTGGACATTTTCCAAACATAGATTACATTAGGATGTGTCGGCTTGGGCATTTGAGCTTCAGTTCAATGGGTGCACTTTTTTTTCTTCTGTTGGGCTAAACGTTTAGGCGTTATTATGTTAGTAGACTCAGAGGTATTGAGGCACGGACTCAGCGTTCCTTGTGACACACAAGAATGACAAGAAGGGTGATTCGAAACTATTTGAATCCTCTGATCGAATTGACAGCCCGATTCGCAAATCAAATGGAAATTTGAAGCTTTGCATGGGCCTACATCCCCATTACCATGGTCCTTACTGTGTTATTGGTAGGGATTGTTTCGTTATTAGGCAGCCTTACTGTGTTATTGGTTGGGATTGTTTGGTTATTAGGCAGCCTTACTGTGTTATTGGTAGGGATTGTTTGGTTATTAGGCAGCCTTACTGTGTTATTGGTTGGGATTGTTTGGTTGATGCTACGATCTGTGCTCTTGAGAGGTATTCCTGAAGCAAAAGAATCGCAGACAAAATGTGAAAAACACGTATACTGGGCGAATATCACACATCCGATTTACAATTACGTGTCATTTCCAGGGATGACATTGTGCGAGGCACATTATCGGATCGGGAGCCAACGTTAATGGCTGCCCGTGTGCAACAATGTGCGCCATTTGACTCACGGGACCACAGTGGAAATAAGGCACTGCCATGTGTACATAGCATTAAAATAAATTCCAGGAGAAAATATATGCAAAAGCCGATTGTTTTTACACAATTTTTTTTTTTTAGGAAGTTCAAATCATTTGCACAAAGTGTTACTGTTTAATAATCACCTTTAAACACAAAAACTTGTAATTAGGTGTTGGACGTGTTTCTGTGAAGCTTGGCGTGGGGTCTGACCAATGACAGTCAAGTTGCGATATTTCACGGCATGTGAGGAAACACATAAATCACATTAAATATTTAGCTACGTGCGCTCACATGAGTTATTTAGCTTGGCACTTGTGCCCGACCTAATAGGCAGATCCGCTTGTCACTTTCTCAACTGTAGGTCAAGTGTTGTACTACTAGTAAAATATTATAAAAAAATTGGAGATATTTTATATTAGTTAGTGCACCCGCCAGTAAGTCTAACACTTAAAGGCACGGGCGGCGTTCGTTGCAGAAATATTCATATTTGTTCAAATCGCCATCAACAGAATGGACACTAAAATATATACAGTTCCGCTCATATGCCTAACACAATCAGCGCGTAAACAGTATATTGTCGTCAAGACGTACGATGGTGTACGCAAACAAGAGCCTGCTCGTGTTGCAGAAGTTGTGCTTCTGTTTACATAACACAGCGTAATTCTATTGCTTAATTACATAGAAATGATATAAACGCTCTTTATTATTTCCATATCAGAAAAACAGTAACAAATTACGCTCTTTATGTTTACCATATCCGGATCTAAACAAAAGCCAGATAACGTAACGTTTTTTGCTTTTGTTTACATAACAAAGGGACAAAATGACAATAACATACTGTTTGTGCCATATTTCTGATTGGTATACGAACATGGTCTGTCTATATCTTACATCTTACTCATCTTTCTGTTTATGGCGGTTTTTGTCGGAGGTGAATATTTTAACAGCATACCCACCACCAACACCGCCCGTATCTTTAAAGGTACGGTTGGTCTTGGCGGTGGGTATCCTGTGAAAATATTTCCACCCGTCAAAAACCGCCACAAACAGAAAGAACATAAAAATGTAGACAGACTTTGTCCGTATACAAATAAGAAATATCGCATAAACAGTATGTTATTGTCAAATGTTTGACCATTGTTATGTAAACAAAAGCATAAACAGTTACTTTTCTGGTGTTTGTTTATATTATGATGGTAAACATAAAGAGCGTTCTTTGTTGGTGAATTCCTGATATGGAACTAATAAAGAGCGTGTATGCCATCTGTGTGTGATTAGCCAGTAGCATTGTGCTGTCTTCTGTAACACAATCAGGCTCTTGCTTAGGTAAAATATAGTAGGTCTTTATGATAACATGCTGTTTACGTGATGGTCATGGTATATATGAACGAAACTGTATGCGTTTTTGTTTACGGTGATTAGAAGAAATATGAATATTTTCGACAACTAAGGCCTCACGTGCCTTTAATCCTAAGACCGTCCAATGATAGAACTGCCTGGATTCTGTTGATTCCCGGACAACTGCTTCATACATAATTTGTACCATCCCGAGATTTGCATGGAAATGCCCATTCACAATTTGTCACTTGACCTCCTCCTTAATTAACCATGATGTGTACAATATTTCAATAATCCATGTTAATTAGCAGAAAGTTGCCATGGACATTTTGTTCCTCAGCTAAAAGCCTAGAGTCTGCGTAATTGCATGCTATCGCATAACAAGTATAATATAATAATCAGTTTATAACTGGTCCATTATCATGACATACTTTGGTTGGTTCTGGCTTAAAATGTCTGATTATACATGTAGATAGACATATCAACCCCGCATCAGAATTATGGGAAACAACTAACTTTGATGACCGACCCTATGTACTGGCGGCTAGCTGATTCGATATCGACTTCCTGATTCGATATCCGATTTTTAATATGTAGAAAAGTGCCGATTCGCATGGTCCTTTTATAGTATTTTATGTCCCGTGGATATTGTCTCATGTTTAGGTCATTTTCACTTACTTATGGAGCGTTCAATTAGTTGGAGAAATATACGTTATTGATATATATTGAAGCAGATCGCTGCTTCCATTTTGGAAGTTGCCATTCTGTAATCTTACTCCGCACTGCTTCAGCAGAAACGTCCACCCCGTACTCTTGGGCCACAAAAAGGTTAATTATCTGTTTCTCGGACACTTTTCTTTTCAAAATGGCCAGGCAGGCAGGTTGTTTTTATTTATGTTTTACCTACAAAATTACACAGCAGGCAGGATTTTATTTCCACGTTTTAGGATCATAATCTCCCAGCAGGCAGGTTTTTATTTCCACGTTTTATGATCATAATCTCCCAGCAGGCAGGGTTTTATGTGTTTACTCACAAATGATCAAAACATTTTTGGGTGTGAAAAATATGACTTTCACGATTAAGTGTTAATTCGATATCAATGAATGTAGAAGTACAAACAGTTTAAACAAACCAAAAAGAAAATTAAATTTTCAGTGGAAATATCAAATAGGAGTTGAACTCTGTCCAGCTGGTAAGCTAGATGGACAGATTGTGGACATCGTGTTGTGAAGCCGAGCGGCAGGATGATTTTTTTTATTTTCGGTGGGCCATAAAAAGCGCCTCACAGGCATGTTTTTATGAAGCAGGTGTCTGGGAAATAGAACATTAATTTTGTTTGATCTTATTCTGCCTTGTATGCTTATTTGGGCCCCCAGTGTAGTTCGACAATAGCATTAACACCCCCAAGTGGGTATATTGACTGGCTCTGCATGTACCGGTATATATCTGACATATAGCTAACAAAATATCTGTAAGTTATTGTATATTCTTCAGTTGTAAACAATTATTAATACATGATGTGGTGGTGCCCAATTATTTACGTTCTTACTGCTTTAGCCACGCCTGTTATGATATACAGTATTCTTGGCAATGTTTTATTAATGTTTTGTAAAATAAGCAATACTTGGAAGTAACACACATGACATGATGTATGTTGTAATTTGTCATGTTCTAAAGATTCACAGTATTCATGGTCATCTTCATAATTACAGCCTAACAAACTGAATTACTACACAAAATGGATGATGAAACACTGGATCCAATCCAAATCAGAATATTCCAGAGACAGCGATTGAAATAACGGATTTCGAGTCAGAAGAATCCCTATTTCCAACTTCTGAGTGAGATGAAACCCAACCTCCCAATTCGGAGCCAGATGAAACCCAACCTCCGAATTCAAAGCCAGAATCAGAAGATATTAGGCCCACGCCATGTTGGTTGGTCAGAGAATGTGAAAATGCATCCGAGGTGTGTATCAGCCAAGCTAAAAACTATATGCTTATAATCACTAAAAAGTCAGCCACATGCAACCTTTTTTTTATACCAGTCAAAATTCAGTTCAGAAGTACCAGTCAAAATTCAGTTCAGAAAAAGAGTCAAAAGAGACTGGTAAAGTTGGAATTGTTTTAAAAGGTAACTTTTTAGTTTCATCACATGTACTGACCATGACAACTTTCAAGGGCAATCTTGAACGAGTATTGGCTATTCTCATACATTCAGCACCGGCTGTATTATCTGTTTAACGATTTATACTGATTCTAACTAGTTTTACAGTAATGGACCAACATTAATGTTAATGTATACTATTCCTTTCTGATGAAAGCTAATGTAGATGGGTTCAGGAAAGATTACACTGTTATGTATATTCACAGAGTTAAAGACATTTTTTGAGCATCACAAACTGAGAGGCAGAGACATAGAAATAAAAATAAAAAAAGGAATATCAGTTGTGAGGAACGAAGAGTATTATTTTTCTGTGAAATTGAAAGAAAGGATTTATGTTAACCGCTTCGCTGCTATGACGTCCGTATCTATTACGGACGTAAAAGTGCACGCCGTGTGCTATATGGTCCGTAGATACCACGGACCTACTTCAGCACACTAGAAGTAGGCTATTATACATAACTGGAACTCAGAGATTAGTGCATCGGAATAACTGTATCTCGACGTTTCAAACAGTGTATGATTTTCCACGATTGTGAATGATAATAGCCTTTCAGCTGAGTCACTTTTATGGTTCTTTTGACATTCCCGCTATATTTTCCCATTGGAAAATGCCAATAACGTCAACAGCCCAGCACACGACGTCATAACGTCATTTAGCAGCGAAGAGGTTAACTTTAAACATCTCTTCATGCTAAATTAACATAAATGTTTCTATTTGAAACAATTCCATCAATCTTGTTTTACCAATCATATCTGCAATGAAACATTTTTATCTTGCAAGTTTCACTTTCTCATCAAAATATTTGAATATCTAAAATTATCATCATATGTCTTGAGAAGTGGAGGGTTTTTATGTACACTTATGTTTGTGGTTGAGTCTCTTGATCTCACACACACCCTCCACACACCACACCCCCTCCACACACATTGAAAGAGTCACAATTGATTTATTCTTCAGTATCTGCAAACCCTTGGTAGATCAGATTGTTGTCATTGTGACTGGATTTGTTGTGGGAGATTGGGTGAACATTGCCTGATGAGAATATTTTATTTAATAGCTCAATTTTTGTTTTTATAATTTTAAATTTTTTCATTATATTACACATTTATGTACAGAACAATATCTGATAACGATTGCATAGATATAGACGGGAATGGTGGGGTGTCGACATTCGTACACAACTCACACACACCCTGCACACACATTGATATATTAAAAACATTGTATGCTTACTTGTATACACGTATATATATATTATATATATATTTTTTCGTTTGTTATGCCAGTTATATTCTGTCTCAAATTTGTTCATGAACTTTGGACTGGTTTGCCGAATCTCAGATTGTAAAATCGGACTATTTACTATTCAAGATAATTATGTTCCCTGCTAAGTTAGTTATTTGTGTGCCATATTGTTGTTGCATGGCTTTCATTAGGTCACCCCACTCGAGTTGGAAATGGTTCAGATCGTCGGAGTTCAGTGCAATATATCGATACGACTTATATCGTAATTCAATTCTCGAATGAGTAATTTCAGAGTTCGTTCGTCTGGGTTAAATTTTGTTTTATACAGATAATATTTCAGAATTGATAGATAGTATAAGAAAGTTTAGTTTGTTGTTTTTATTGTAAGCATCAATCCCAAAAAGAATGTTTTTCCGAGAAAGCGAGATGCCCAGTTTATAGCGATCTAGCCAGGCCTGAGTGATATTTACAAACGGTCTTACAAATGGGCAGTCAAAGAAAAATATGCGACGTTACATCTGAGACATAGACCATCTGACCGAATTCGCATTGTGTTCAAAAGTCTGTTCGTGCCTATAAGTCTAGTCAGTATTCGGTATTGAAACCAGCATAGTTTTGTCGACTAATAGTTTGAAGAGTGATGAAAATATATGTTTCCAGTGAAGGGAACACCTTTAATTCATTTTCCCATTAATAGCTCAACTTGATAATGTTAAAAGGGAACTGTTAATAAACATAATTGTTCAGTAAAATAAACTATACTAGTGTCTTTACAGACTTAAGGTCACTAAAAACGAATCATATTCGAAAATACCAATTCATATCGTTGAAATCGTGTTTTTAAAGCAGTTTTGACGTCGAAAATTTGCATTCCAAAAGCAAAAACCCACTAGCGATATTTATGTGCACCAAGAAACGTGACGGCAACCTGGGACCGCAACCTTTTTGACGCGCGGATTTTGACTTTGTTTACATTTTCGCGCTTGATCGATCTGTCATTTTTCGATTTGACATTTAATTTGTTTTGCGTTCGTCGTGATGGTTGCTCATTGTGTTGCACAAGGCTGCAGCCATACGGGCTGTCAGCTGTTTACGTGGCCAAATGATAACCTGTTGGCGAAAAAATGGACGGCTTTCGTGAAGAATAAAAGCAAAAACTTTGTGGCATCACCATGGAGCCGGCTATGCTAAAGACATTTTGAAGATGTCTGTTTAAAAAATTTAATGAAATTTGAAATCGGGTTTTCTAAGATGTAAGTCAGAGCACACAATACTAGTAGTGGTTACATTTATGTGATATATAAGGCCAAACAAAAAAATAATACCTGTGTATAGGGTTACATGGTCAAAAATAATTATGGTAGGTTGGATTTTTTTGTATTCTAAATTCAATTTGGTTATTGACAATTTATTATAGAAAGCTTCACAATTCAGATTAATTGAAAGGTTCAATACTAAATATTAATTGTTATCTTGAATTAGTCAGAGCACTAGACTAATAGAACTTATAAATATTTTTATTAAATAGGAGAGGTTCGAAAATGGGTAAGATACCTTTCGATGCCTTTCCCAGTGTCTACAGTCCAATAAATTGTTTTGGGTAGGCACCTTTTTCTAAGGTAGGTAGGAAACCCTAAACACAGGTATTTTTGTTTGTCTAATTAAATTAGTATGTGCAGGTAGGCCTATATAGCCTGTACACGAGTAACGACGTGCGTCTGACACCATTCCCACTCCCAGTTACCCGTCGGGGCTCATTACATTATAATAATAATGAATATATGGCTATTTTATAGTATATAGGTCATTTATAATTGATAAGGTATACAAGTAATATTAATAAGGTAATTGTTAAATAATGATGAAAAAAAACCTCAGTTATATTGCATGTATCTATGCCACATGCACGTCTTTGTTTCGGTCTTAAGAAGTTCAACACTGTGCTATAAATAAAGAATATGAATGAAAAAATGTGACTCACCAGTCTTCAAATTCAAGCTCAGTGCCGACTTATGCCTATACTATTACTAGTACAGTAGTGAATCGAGCTGACGTCAAATTCGGGATAATATTGACATTTTGTTAGCATTCCTGATTGAATCCATCAACTATTTATACCATAATCGCATGTGTCTCACAGTTTAGCTTTAAATTCCAAATCACAACACATGAGAATTCGAGATTGACGAGAAACACGTGCTATTGCCTACACAACAGACCAATGATAAATCCTAAATGATTAATCCGATAAAACACAACAAATCATATGAAACTCGCGTACTGTACACGTTCCTGGTGACAAAAAATATATATCCAACAAGTGTAACTCCAAATTTGAACACAATTCACATAAACACTTCACATAAAACAGAACGAATGAGATGTCAACAACTTCGAATTTATGCGCAAGTGAAACTAACGCGATGTCGAACAGGTGCTCGTATTATTGCGCGTGACGACGTGACTCGATTTTCAGAATTTCTTTCAAAAAGTCCCTGATTTATTTATCAATTCGGAATAACGTTCGATCTCTCACATATACACAAAACATGATATCAGCACCACAATTTAATACATGCATATGTTGCAATCGAACACATAAACGTGGGATATATTGCGAACAGCGCATTGTGAACTTGACGGGAGTAAACTGGTCCTAATCGAAGTATCTTGTGGGCGTCTACAATATGCCTTATATGAAGATACAGTCCGTGTCAACAATATTTGTCCGCCTATTACAATATTACAAAACTAGATTTCACAAGGATACCCAACAAATTTATCAATGTAGTTTTGTGTTGGCCACATGTGTGAACATGATCGCAATGATCCATGGAATATATATATCAGTTTCATTGCTATTAATTTATTTATTAATAGAATCCATGCGTTTTGACAATCGAAAATGCACAAAAAACACATCTATGGCAGTCTATTGTCCAATAAAATGAAGCCATGATTTTAATTAGCAGGAGGGTATCACCCCCCCCTTTGGTACGCGGGATTAAGGATATTTTGAAGTCGTATATGCGGGATTCATACCCTCGAATTAACTGGTATTCGGGTTCAAGCAAAATATCTCAATTGGACGCAGGTTTTGATGGCGCAAAAATACTATTTTGTCCAATTTTTTTTCTGGGCGGGGATTTTGTTTGGGAACTGGTGGGGAAAGAAATCCTGGCGAGCGCCTATGAAACAAAATGCTGTTCATTTGGGGGGGGGGGGGGCTATGATATAGCATTGTGTAAAAAATTTCCGGGGGCGGGGGAGGGGTGATTTTTTCGGGTGTGGCAAAATATCCTAGGAAGCGGAGTGCTGTCCAATTTTTTTAGGTGTGGGGAAGGGTTGAATACATTTTTAAAGGAATGGGTGGGGCATGATTTCCTGGCAAGCCCCTAGGAAACAGAATTCTGTCCAATTAATTTTCTGGGGGGGATTTTGTTTGGGAACTGGTGGGGAAAGAAATCCTGGCAAGCGCCTAGGAAACAAAATGCTGTCCATTTTTTGGGTGGGGGGGGGGGTGGGGGGCTAGGATGCAGAATTATGTCCAATATTTTTCTGGGGGGGATTTTGTTTTGGGAACTAGTGGGGCAAGAAATCCTGGCAAGTGCCTAGGAAACAAAATGCTGTCCATTTTATATCGCAATAGCATTGCATTCATTGAATTGATTTGGCCAAACATAAAATATTAATTGTTTATAACTTTCGGCTGACCATGAAAAGTAACAAGTGACCATAATAATGCTATTGCCATATAGAACATAACAGTATTAAAATTCGCTGAGCTCTTATTGATGATGTGGGTGCTTCTAGGGGAAGTCACGTATATTTCTCACTGGGATTATAGTTGTGATGAATTATTTGTCGAAATTTTGAATGGATTACGGGTGGGGATGAATAAGCTGACCAGATAAATTATGCCTCTTATCGAGGCAACTACTGAGGTATCGTCTAATTCGTTTTAAGGCAGCAAACATACGTAAAAGTGTGGGCATGTCAGAAATTGGCAATTGCTGTGTCAGCGCACTCTCATATATGCAAGTCTGACATAGGGAGCCTCGCATATATAAGAGAATGTACTGGGTCACAAGATAAATGTAAATATTGTTAGGCCAATGTAATCTCGTATATATGCGAGGCTCCCTATGGGGGACTTGGGTGAGATGCATAAAGAAGAGAATGCATTGGCAGAGGACACCTTCCTACCTCACAATTTGCTGGAAATATTGTTTTGCCTTACCCGCTGTTACTCGGGAGAAATTCCATGATTGTATACGATACTAATCAAATTCGGCTCAACAAAGTCACCTAAATCATGAAATCTCAAGCTGGGACCTTCACCTCCTGCAATATCATTGTTAAGGGACAGTAATTATCTAAGAAATACATACATTGTACTGTTTCAACATTATATTGTAATGGCACTGGGAAGGTGAGTGTGCAGGCATGTGTATATTTGACAGCAGATCTAGTTCGAAGCTGAATTTGGCCAGTATTAGAAAGGAGAACATAGGTAATAATTGTGAGACTATCATATACTTTCATATTTTATTCAATTAAGAAATGAGATGAATTTTTCTATAGTATCAAGAAAGGTGGAATCTCTTCACCATAATGATCAAACAAACAATGGTCAAATTGTGTTATGATATATAAAACTGTTTTAGGTGAGATCATATGATTTATATGACAACGAGCAATAGAGATTAATACAATTGTATAAACATATGACAATGAGCATAATACAATTTCGTTGAGAACAGTATTGTGTTACATTACATATATACTATCTGAATAGAGTGGAAGATGTCCTATAAAAGGTTGAATTTATGTATAATCCTATGTGGAAGTACTTTTACAAAGAACTTGAATATAGACTAGGACAAATATTGAGTACACATTGATAAAATTCAGGTACTGGGTATACGTACTGTTTAGGCCTACATGTATATTTTTTCACTTTCTTATTTATATAGCCTCTACAAGTACGACGATGCTGTACCAACCATACAGTTGGTTCCGAAGAGTCTAGGATCTCCACCTCCAACGCCAAGACCAGGGTCAATCAGAAGGAGCAGGAAGAAGTTGGTTGAAAGTTTTACTACTTTTAAGTCTTCGGGAATTAAAGATGGTAAGAATTCCTTATTAGTAAAATGCATATCATTAATTTCAAATGAAAATGAATTATTTAATCAAAACCCAGGAAATAGTTGGAAGCAGGATATTGAAACTCTTGAATAGGAATTATTCATAATCATAAATGTAGACTAATGGTAACCATTATATCTGATGAGAATAAAAATCAAGTTCTCAAGAAGGCAAGGACAATATTCAAAATTTGGTTTGATCATATTTTGTACATGAAAATTCTTACGGATACTAAAAAATAAATAAAATGACAAACAATTCTGGTAAAAACAACTCTGATAGGTATACATGTATCTCATACATTGCATTTACCAGAAGTTAGAGATTTAACACATACAAACAACTATTCATGCATATTAATATGAATTATGAATACATTTTAGAACACAAAGATTCTGCAGAAAATATGACAGATGATGATATGTGCACTCCTAACGCACAAAATGAAAGCTTCACGCAGACGTCTTATGACACAATAGAGAAGGTGAATTAACTTAAAATAAAAGGCCGTCCGGCCACAGTGTCCTCATTGTCCTGACTTTTAATAACAAGATATCGCTGTTGCGTGGCATTTGCCCCCGACCGTAGCAATTCGGATTAAGCATGGACGAAACTGCGGATATCTGAGGAGGACTATATGACCAGTTCTAAGTTGAAAAAAGGGCCATAACTCTGGCGAAAATCATCAGATCATACCCAAATTCGCACTTGACATGTATTTTCATATAACTGATCCACAAAAATACGGGATTTGCAATCGTACCACCAAAGCTATCATCTGGAAACCCAAAAAACAAGAGAAAAGTGGAATTTTCTAAGTAAAAAAGGGCCATAACTCTGGTGAAAATGGGTGGACGAAACCCGCGCTATGCATGTAACTGTCCCCCATGCTGCTCTATCACCATACCAAATATCAGCTAAATCTGCCCAGCGGTTACTGAACAATAATGCAAAATGTTTGTACGGACGGACAAAATTTAATTTTCTAAGTAAAAAAAGGCCATAACTCTGGTGAAAATGGGTGGACGAAACCCGCGCTATGCATGTAGCTGTTCCCCCATGCTGCTCTATCACCATACCAAATAACAGCTAAATCTGCCAAGCGGTTGCTGAACAATAATGCAAAATGTTTGTACGGACGGACGGCTCGACGGACGGACGGAGACGTCGACTATATACCCGCCGACTTCAAGTCGGTGGCATAATAATGCCCATTTCGATTTCTGCAATAACAATAATCAGGTATTAGATAAAACATGAAGTGACACTATAACTTTGTCACCCTCACTCTCATTATGGTATCTGTATATAGAGCATTTCAAAAATGTTTTATCTCAAATATACATGTTTTAATAGTGGCCTAATAATGGTAAACACTTGTGATTTATAAGTTGCTGATAGTATTTTATTATGTATTAATATCATAACAAATTAAATTCAGTAACCAATGGTAGGATGGTGTTCTCGCGACTGTACATTCAAGGCTAACAAGTATTGACCCTAAACCTACATCTAGTTTGATTCAAGTATTGTGTGGTTCTGTTAATATGTTGATGAACATCAAATGCCAGACACCAAGAACATTTTTTCGACATCAGCAATGCTACCTCCACGAAGCAATTGACAATGTCTGGAAATCCCACATAAAGAAAGTCCTCAATTCAATTCAAAATCAAGAGGTGTATGTTAGCGGAGATGCAAGATGCGATTCAATGGGGCATTCGGCGAAATTCAGTT
This sequence comes from Siphonodentalium dalli, assembly GCA_032622095.1. Lineage (NCBI taxonomy): Eukaryota > Metazoa > Mollusca > Scaphopoda > Gadilida > Siphonodentaliidae > Siphonodentalium > Siphonodentalium dalli. The sequence continues at coordinate 200,999,487 of CP136061.1, read as the reverse complement.
CTTATACAATGATGGATGCTGACAGAAACAAAATAATTGCATCTCAAATTATTCAAGTGGGTGTGCAAGTTGCAAACCTGCTTAGGTAAAACAAAAAGTTAACCACTGTAAGATGCAATGTAATTGAGTATTTGATGATGGTTATGGAATATTCAAGACAATGCACTATTTAATACTTTGCTAAACTGGATACTAGCTGATGAGTACTTACTTTATTAGTCATTTGTTGAACTTATTTATGAATATACTATAGATGAATGAATGGGAATCCAGGGAAAAAGGTTAGGTATTTTTATTTTGTGTATCATCTGCTCATATCAGAACATCCCTTGAAATGAAGAACAAAGCACTCCAAAGTATATCATGAGGTTCAACAGATAATGATCATCTCCATAAATGTAGTTACATGTATCTATTTTCTTGTTATAAATATATGTACACTGAGTCCAATATAATTGAATGTTAGGGCTCATGTATTTTGATCACTAATGGTCAATACTGATGGACATGTTGATAACAATTGAATATTTTTTTAACAATAGGTTGATAGGTCTAAAATAACTGGGATATGACAAAAGCCATACCAAAATATTAGCTGTGTGCTCATCACTAAGAAAGCATTCACACATACCCTTTTTTAAATTTATTTTATCTAGAGTAACGAAGTGGCTAATTCTAATGCAATGGAGTTGGGGGGATTTAAAAGATGCCAGAAGACAATAAAAGGAGTTCAAGTGAAAGCTTTCATCACGGACTGCCATCTTCAGGTCACAAAATGGATAAGGGACAACTTGAAGATTACACACTTCTTTGACTGTTGGCATGTGGTGAAAGGTTGGTGACTTATTCTGCATGATATTTTATTTGCAGAACTATATTAAGTTTAGGTATATCTCATTCTCATCTCATCATCCAAGATTTGATCATCCCAGTGATAAAGTACGGCATTCTCAGACCACATCAGGTTTCCTTTCTCTAACTTCACCAGATAGTAACATGGGAAGTTCTACCAGCATATCTTGGGAAATTATTTTCAATAATTTTAAGCGCAGACTCATTCATGTTTGAGTACATCTGTTGACTCATCAAAATGTTCATATTGCATGTAGAATTCTTGCATGACTTTTCAATATTTTTTCACTCCACTCTGAAAATCAATTTTAATTATTACAATCAATTTTAATTATTACACTGACATTGTTTGATTTTCCATATACATGGATAATTAAATAAGATTTATTGTTGGTATCCCTGGTTCTAAATTTCCAATGGAAATATTCAAAATAAAAATATCTGACTTTTATGTGTCATAATAATAATGTATGAATTTTATTATAGGAGGAGAAGTATAAGTAAGATAAGTCATTAAAACTTCCATGAATGGAGCATCCTGAAATGTTTTGAAAGTCATGTGCCAATGCATTGTCTAATATATGCGAGTCTCACATAGGGAGCCTCGCACATATATATGAGAATACATTGACCTAACAATATTTACATTGTAAGCCAGTGCATTCTCTTATATATCTGAAGCTCCCTATGGGGAAACTTGTATATATAAGAAAGTGCGCGGGACACAGGATCTTTAATGCTGCACCAGCCCAAATCCTGTCATGAAAAGGTTAAATAAAGATCAATTTTGACAGGTCTAACTAAAAAAAACTCGAGAATCTGGCTAAAAGGAGATGGAACCAATAAAGCAATGGATAAAAAACACTGGTGCGCATCATCAAGTGTTCCAGGAGATTTCGAAGTGGCTAGAAAATATAAAAACAGTATTGAACACATCCAAAATAATCATAAACAATGTGAGCACCCAAAGGGATATTCTTCCAAGAAAAAGTGGCTACAAAACGGTAGGATGTTTATACAAAATACGTGTACATGAAGCATGCATGTGCTGCATGCATCAGAAACTAAACAAGTACATTAATCCAGCGCATTTATGGTTTCACCTCAAACTAATTGCTACTCAAAGTTACCCTTGTGGGAATAATTATTTTAACCCATTACCTTATAACTACTGGTATCGGTTTTGCCATAATATTGTGCTAATGACACATGAGCATGTCAAATATAATTTAGCAATTTTGAGCTGCATTCAATTATACAATGATTGAACAGTGTCATGTAGAGTTCATGGGGGTGTTAGTGTGCAGGGGCGATTGGAAAATGGGGATAGCGGTGTGTCTTAATTTTGTTTAAGAGTTATGTCCCTGGCTCTGCTTATATCTGACCCAGTGACCCTATTTGAAATACAACATATACACAGATTGTGTTACTGTCTGTGGATGCTTGATGGGCCAAGTTAGAAGTTATCAAACTAAATCTAGCAACTATTTTGACCAGGCCTGCCATTTTAATTGTGTCCTTAATAATAGATATAAGATATTATCAGTAGTAACTGGGCTATAAACAAAAGTCATAAGCTAAATTACTAGTATAAAATATAAGACGAACATTTTCACATATAGAACTATATTATAATTCAAAGAATTTCCTCATTGAAATTTTCTTTCCATAATAGGAACACCAGCAGCAGATGAACTGAATGAGCTCATGTCAAAAACACGCCAAATCAACTTGGTCAAACGGATGTCACCATATGGACAAACAAGTGGAGTTGAGACATATAACAGCCTATTGAATCAATTTGCGCCCAAAATGTACCAGTTCTCATACAGATGTTTACAAAGCAGGTACATCGTAGTGATCACACATTATTTACATGGCTCAGCTCACATTATCCCAAGATTGTCAGTCTCCAAAAGGAATTATTTTCTGCACATTCTATTTTAAGAATCCAAATGTTTTCAGATTGAAAGGACAATGTTTTACAAATTCCTGCATGGTCATACAAATAAAATCAGTATTTTACTCATTCCGACATGAACAATTCACAATTTTATGTAGTGGCGTTTGTATAATGAATCTCAAAATAGAGACTTAATCGTATTTAAATTTGTCTAGTAATATTTTTTATGCACCCTCTGGTGCAGGTATTTAATATTGAGCAAAACATAATATCACTTCCAAATTTAAAGGTACTCAATCCGATTAAGCCCCCCTAAATTACTATTTTTTGGTTTCAGTGGTAAAAAATATTTTATTCGAGTCAAGGAACCCATCCATCAAAGCTCAGAGTGATCAGATATTGATTTTTGAAGTTTGTAATTTTATCCAAATATGTACTAATAATTGCTACAGAAACACTTATTCAAACAGATGAAGATGGATAACTCTAAAATCAAGTGGTAATAATAACACTTTGGACCGAGACCATCCTTTTGTCGGCATGTTCTGGGCCACAAACGATAGAAATAACAAAACTTCAAAAATTGATATCTGATCACTCTGAGCATTGATGGGTAGGTTCCTCGACTCGAATCAATTATTGTTTACCCCCAAAGCCAAATAAATAGTGATTTATGAGGGTCTAATCGGATTGAGTACCTTTAACAAGAACTTTTAGGATATAACTGTTGTTGGTTTTTTGTATGAATTCAAAACTGATCGAAAAATAGTAATTCGCGAATTTAAATAGACCTGTATCTAATATTTTCTCCACACAAATTTTCAGAATGAGAATTGCTGTACTCCATTACAATGAGAACAGTCATCGGTCACAGTCTAGAACAAAATACGGTACTGAGAGGTACAGCATTTGGTACCCAAAATACAAGGAAGGTTATGTCCTCAGAAGAATAATGAATGACGCTTCATATGACAAGTGTTAACAAAGTTATAACCTGGAGGCAAAAATTACCAGTAGATTATGAGAAAACTTTAGTGTATATATATCTGACAAACGTGACAATCTTGCCGTAAGTCAAGTACATGTACTTGGAAGACAAAAAACTCTGTCAAAAAAAAATTCTATATCAGCTATAAAGATTGGGCAAAGAAGTCCTGAGACAATTAGGGAATTTATATTTATTCGTTGACTAGTCGATGGTCATTGTACATTTGACGATTAGTAGTTGATTAGTTTATAACAGATATAGTACAAAAAAGCAAATCTTGACTCTCCAAGTAGAATTTTAGGACAATGAACACCTGCTTGTTTGACTACACAATTTAATGTAATCATGGCTAGGCAAATTTAGTTGCTGAGTACATGCATCCATAAATCTGATATATTATTTACACATTCAAAAACATGTCCATGTACTTACATGGATGATGCTAATTCATAGGCATGAATAAAATCTGTCATAGCTAGCTCTGGTGTAATCATTCTGGGCAAAATGAAATATTAATTGACAGGCAATTTTGTAGTTGATTTTGGTCAAAATTCTAGCTACACTGTAACATCGACTAATTGATATATTACCATGGGTTGGCATCTGTCTGACTGTCCGGCCATGCGTTTGTTCGTCAACAATTCATTTGGCCTACCCTACAGGCTATACCCCTAATCCGATCATCACCAAACTTCAAAAGGATCCAAACAAGACATGATATTGAGAAAAATTCGGCCATATTGCACTGTCCTGTTGGCCAGAAAGTCAAAAATCCAGAGGGCTGATTTATCATCCCCAGGTAAAGCCACAATTTAAACCGTAGATTACCATTCGAAAGCTTTGCCTTTGGCTAGGTCAAGCTAATCTTTACCCAAACTGGGTCACAAGTACCGGTTTCAGCGAACCTGCTTAAATACAGACTAGTTTCACAAACATGGGGAAACAAATTCACAAAACCCACGAGTTAACGACCAGTACAGCGCATGATCTAGTGATATCCGTTGATCTAGTGATATCCGTTGATCAGCCATTTATATATAATAATTATTAGAGGTATATGCATGAACATCTTCCTCCATCAGCAGAATTCAGACTCCGGGGAACAAGATGAACATGACCAGTATGCAATCGATGCTGTTGTCAGCGGAGACCCCGATGAATGTGGTGAAGTTGGTGATGTTTTCGATTCTGTGAGATAAGACAATCACAGAAAGATGAGGTAAGTTTTTTATGTTTATATTATCGGCATGCTTACATAGCAATATCCTCATTATAATATAAGCTGTTGTGTTGGGTTGATAGTAGCATGGTGTCACATGGACGGTTTGGCCTCTGTTGTGCAGCTCTCGGACCAATCAAAGATGCCGTTTCTTATCGGAGGTAGAACATTACATTACTATCGACTCCGTAGTAGTTTCCTTCGATTCCAAACTCAATGCACAATTTTTGTAACAAATGCAACATTCATTACTTACAGTTGCACTCAACTGACAAATAAATTTTGCATCCATTTACAACGATGGTAGAGCATTCAACTCAACCAGCCTGTTCTCCCGAAAACCAGCACATTTTCTGTTTAAAATAGAACTTGTTTTAGGTAGAAAATCTGATTAGAATCGCCTCATTTTGAGTCGATAATGTGCTGAAAATGAGACCATTTTAGTCACATTATAGACTCATAATGAAAAAATTCTAAGCAGACTATGACACAAATAAGCCAACACGACTTTTCAGGTGTACGCTCTTTAATTTATATTTCACTGTGACCCGCGCCATTACAAGAATTAATAGGTAACATTACATTATCCGCTTATTTCAGAATCAAATACTCATATTATGTACCTATGTCACATTATAGATAGACTATGTGCGTATTTCCGGGAAGATATCTTACCAAAAAAGTACACATTATCTGCTTAAAATAGAATTTGTTTTAGGTAGATAATATGCTCAGAATCCGTATTTGTGCGAAGATATGTTGCAACACCCCACACACTTCCAATCGATATCCATTATTTTTATTCATACTCAACCTGAACTGCCAAATTAATTTAGTGCCCATTTCAACCATGATTTGGTAGAGTATATGCAAGTTTCGTCTACGCAATATCAAAGAAAGTGTGGGTTTGTGTGCGACGTCACGTGACATTATTCAGCAAGAAATAGTGTCTACTTGAGTGCAAATTACATATTATATTGTGGCACAGGAGGCATTTATAAATTAATTCACCCCCTCACATTTGAATCCAAACAAGACTTGATATTGATAAAAATTCGGCCATATATGTCAAAAAACCGTAGATTACCGTTCGTCATCTTTGCCGTTGGTTTGGTCAAGACAAGCTTCACCCAAACTGGGTAAAAAGTACCAGTTTCAGCGAACCTGGTTAAATTGACTAGTTTTTCAAACATGAGGAAAGAAATTCCCAAAACACCATGAGATAACGACCAATACCAGCGCATGATCTGGTGATATCATTTGGTCAGCCATTGATATAAAATAATGATTAGACATACAGGTAAATGGATTATCTTTCTCCATCAGCAAAATTCAGACTCGGGGGTGGGGGGACTAGATGAACATGATCGGCCGAATTCTGGTCTCTGGTCTGGACCAGGTGTTGCGTAAACTATAGTCTTGACCAGGCCCAAACCACGGTGATCGCGAATGTGTTACCATGCTTCGGAGTGAGTTAGCTGGGATTATTGGTCCGCACTGGTCCGTATTCTCGTCTTTTTGAAACTCAGGTTTACGTAAACCAATGTTTGCCTTCTCATTGTCATTCAAGTCTGTGTCAGTCTGTTCATAATTCGAACCATGTGGTAACGTACAAGTTCTGGTAACAGAAACATATGTATTTTTTGGAAGCATTTATCTATGTAGACCAAATAGGAATTGTGTTTTATTGATATGCCGTGTAGAGGAAAGATTATAATTATATATGAACTGGATAAAATTTAATATAATCGATAATTATGTGTGTTATAGGTAATAGTCTACAACTGAGACCTAGTACCGCCCCTGTTCTGAGATTTTTGTATAAACTGAGACTTGAACCAGAGACGAGAATACCTAATTCTGATTTCGCAGTAACGATACAGATTGGTAATTTGATTGTCAATCATGCGTGCGTTTATCTGGCTTTACAGTGCAGTTTTATTTATAACATCCTTGCCTTGTTTGAAAGCATATTACCTTTAGATGGATTAAGTCAGATTTTCGTGCTATTATTTCTACGCACACTATGTTATCGATGGGTGTGGTTGACACCCATAAATAGGGAATGATAGTAGTTTTGCAATCGGAACGTAATCCGCATTGGATGCGGGTGTCTTTCGTTCCGTGTTTCTGAAATGAATTGAGGTCGGAGCTAGTTTTGAAAGTACTAATTCATCATTTGAGAATAAATTATTGCTGGACTGGATATACAATATAACAGCAAAAACTCTCAAAATTATATTAAGACAAAACGAAAAATTGTGGTTCAAAATAAGGAAATGTCCGATTAAATTGAATTAAATTAAATGGGACCCCTGCTCTTGATTAATGATCTATTTGGTCCAGTTTCTTAAGCCTTGACATTTCAAAATTGGTTTATTTGTCTTTATTTATCTTTAAACATGGATTTGGAAAACAATTACATGGCAATGGAAATATCTGCTATCGGGAGTGTGATACAACGCACCCATCTGGATTTTTTTCCCGATACGACCCCCCCCCCCGTTGTGACCATTACATTTTCTGGAAAATACTTTTCAATCACGGCGATAGTTAGTTAGAATCTTTCTAAATTTTCAACTTATTGCGAAATTACATTGCACATGTCACCCCCTCACCCCAATGAATTGAAAATTCCAACAGGTACCTCACTATTTCCAGTTGTTGGAAATTCCCAACTGATATCCCCTATGATAATGGTTCGAATTGTTTTCAAGAGCTGAATGTAATTTCTGTGTAACATTTTGACTCAAAGTTGAACAATATATAGTTGGTTCTTGATCTGAACAAACAATATTTTACACTATACATTGATTGCAAAGGTCCCGTCGGTAGAATGCTCGGGGCATTATGCCCCCATTTGCCGTCTAGCGCTGACGAAGCTGGTTCGAATGCCGACAAGCGCGGATTCGCGATCCACTCTAAGTGCGGATAATCTGATTCGTTTACCTGGGCAAGTTTGTCGGTCCCTTTCCGGGGTCGGTGGTTTCTACACACAGCGGAGTGATTTCTAGGTGAAATTTACTCTGTGCGTAAACTTTCCTCTACCGTAAAACTGACGTCGTGACATCCCCATATGGGGTGAGAAATCCGCACCACCCCTGCCCCGTGATCCCTGTCGAACGGCGACGGCATACATATACCGCTATACAACACGGAGATAAGCCACTTCCACGTGCTCATGTTTGGAGACACCAATCTCGATGCAGCGCTCAGCACGCTTTTGTCCATAGGTTGTAGTTGATTGTACAATAATGCGCCGATCCCAGCTTGGGACCAGGTGGTTTCGCGAGACCAAGTCCTGACATGGAACACCGTGATTATTAGGGTGGTCTTGGCCTGAGACCTGCTATCGATGCTGTAGTCAGTGATGGCCCTGTTGAATTTGGTGAAGACGTTGGTGATGGTTTAGATTCTCTGAGATGCAGACCATCGCAGAAAGATGAGGTAAGTTTTCTATGTTTATAATATCGGCATACTTATATAGCAAGGTCCTCGTTATAATATAAGTTATTGTGTTGGATTGACAGTAGCATGGTGTCACATGGACGGCTTGGCCTCTGTTGTGCAGCTCTCGGACCAATCAAAGATGCCGTTTCCTATCGGATGTGGAAAATTACTATAGACTCCGAAGCAGTTTCCTTCGATTCCAACACTCATTACTTATAGTTGCATTCAACAGATACATTAAGAGACCATTTGGCATCCATTTCGAACGATGGTAGAGCATTCAACTCAACGACCAGCCTGTTCTATTATCTGCTTTTAATACACATGTATAACTTTTTTAAGGTAGACAATCTGCTTAGAATCGCCTCAGTTTGAGTCGATAATATGCTGAAAATGAGAACATTCTAAGCAGATTATGTGCGGACAATGACACAAATAAGCCAAATCATGATTGTTCAGGTTTATGATCTTTAACATGTGTTTTCACTGTGATCCGCGCCATAAAACGAAATAACGGCTATGAATCCATTATCTGTATATTTCAGTATAAAATAACCACAATATGTACCTATTTCACAATACAGGTCGATTATGTGCGTATTTGCGCGAGGATATGTTGCAACACCCCGTACACTTTCTATCGATATCCATTATTTTTATTCACTCAACCTGAACCGACGAATTAATTTAGTGCCCATTTCCAACCATGATTTAGTAGAGTGTATGCAAGTTTTGTCTGCAATATCAAAGCAGGTGTGTTTGTGTGCGACGTCACGTTATACAGACAAAACGACAAGAAATTGTGTTTACTTGAGTGCAAATTACAGATTATATTGTGGCATAGGAGGCATTTATAAATTAATTCACCCTCTCACATTTGAATCCAAACAAGACTTGATATTGAGAAAAATTCGGCCATATATCCAGTCCTGCTATAAACAATCATAACGTAACTTTTTTGTGTTTGTTTACATAACCAAGGGTACAAACATGACAATATGCAATCTACGCGATATTTATGATTTGTATAAGAACAACATCTGTCTATTATATGGGGCAATATTTCAAAAGTATGCATTCTGGGTGAATACAAAACTAATTTTGAAACAAGAATACTGAAGGAAGTTAAATACTTATTATCATTATACATTGTTGGCAGATACTGGAACCAAGTGCAGCAGTGCTAAAATATCATCGTGGTTGCCATGGCAACCACAAGTAACCAAGCATGAGACAAATATGTGTCATTCTTGTAACTATCAACCAAGGGATTTTTGCTCTATAGACAGAAAATTTATTCTGACCAAACTCGTCATGCTTAACATATTTTGAAATAACATATAAACTTTTCATTGCTTGTTTTATGATGTTGCCTGCATTAAGCACATGGTGTATACATGTAGGTGGGGGACATAAATGCCCATCTTGAAGTATGTAAGTGGCAGTCTTCGTTTCAATGTCTAGCTTGTATATACTTCTGAATGTGATAACTTCCCTGGGCCTGAGATACATGGCAATAAAATAATTTATTTTATTGAATTCCTCGCCATTGGTCAGTACTGGTTTAGTAGCGTTTAATAAGATTTGGTACCGTATCTCTAGTTAACTTTAAATATGATTGACTGCACTCTATGCATAAAACAGTTCAAAACCTGGAATTCGATGCAGAGGCATCGCAAGAGAAACACTACAAATCCAACAAAGTACCTACATTGTTGTGATTGCACATATAGGGCTATCAGAATCGAGCACCTTAGATCGCACAGAAACTTGCGCCATCAAGACAATGTCAAGGTCATTGAACTGGCGACTGAGTGCCTGTGTAATATGCAGGTAGGTAATTCATAGACAGTAAAAACATTTTCACCTATTTTGTCAAAATGTGAAATTGTGAGATTTCACAGGAAATTACTCAACTGCATGCAGAAATCACTGACCCGCGGATAGCAACCGACAAATGTATATGGTATATACTTCTTTTGCATGGATCACATATCCTCACTTGTCGGGGTTCAAATCAACTGCTGCGTTGGGCGGACAGTGACGGCATAATGAACTGAGCACTACCAGATAACTTTTTACATTGAAATGGAGAATACATCTTTAGAAGGCCACAGTTACCTAACAAGCTTGAATCAACCATCCCTTGCCATCTATAAAATTATCTAAACATTTGTGTACGAAAACCAACAAAACGCGTGTGCCGCGCCAGTAGACAAAGGGTGAGAAAAATGTGTTCAGACTAAATAGACAAACTTCAGATTATGCTATACTGAAGACTCTTGTGAAAATCGCATACATATACAACATCCTTCTTATGTCAGCAAAGTTCCTGAAGAATATCATAACATATATGTAATAATTTCCAGTCAGATAAGACCCAGACTAACAAGCCCGATTCGTCATCTCAGGTTTAAACCTGGTTTACGTAAACCTCTAGGTTTAAACCGCCGTGAGTCAGCAAAATCCGTGGTTTAAACCCGCGATCGCAGGCAGGTCTAAGTGACGCATTCGTCATCTCTGGTTTAAACCTGGTCCAGCCAGTCCAGTGGTTTAACAGTCGTGTATCTGTATCGTCGAGATAATTAATCGTACTTGCCTAATGCGGACCGCCTCGTTTTATTGATTGTGAAAATCAATAATTACGACAGCGACCATATTTTGATTGGAAATTTATAAGCGAGAAGCACTCACACCTATAAAGCGTGTGGGGGTAAGTTTTTGTCAATTTCGATATTTCGTTTGCGTTTTATAAGCTTAAACCGGCAATTAAACCATCTAATTCGGTGGTCCAGCTAAACCAGCTTTACGGAGGCTAAACCTGAGATGACGAATCCGTCTTTTCTTTATCGCGGTTTAGAATTGCCAAACAATCAATCAAAGGTGGAGCAGTAAATTATCTCGAGTGAGGGCGTGTCTAAGTGGCGGCTGCCGACTGGTGTTATCATGATGTGTTTGATTCATTCGCACGCGAGCTTTGCTCAGATATGGACATGTTCCTTCAATATGATTTTTACAACTATCTTGTGGTTTTTTTTTGCTTGTGGCAATCACAAATACTGGTGTTTTCTACGAATTCATTTGAATGGTTCAACGTTTTAATTTTGACACCAAAACGATGATACTGCATGACCAGATATGTTATACACATAGTTTGCAATCCTAAACTTATATTGCTATATGAGTCAAATTTGATAACTTATATTGATGTAGATCATGCTACAAAGCTCTACTCTGGCTCCGCCCATAAATTCTACCAGTTCAAGATCTGGGAACTTTTTGATTTTCTGCATGACGGAAAATTTATTACATTGAAAAAAAAACAACGCATGTAATATATTTCTTTATTAAAAGCTGTGCCTCTGTATGTTTGCCCACTTCAAACAGTTCAGATGCCGCTTGTGGTGTGCACTAGTAAGCATATAGCTTCTACTTGACTGACATCTTGGTTCAGGATTGACTCGATTATGGAGCCTTTATTCAGCGTCAGAGGGGACTGCGGCCTCTTCATGCGACAGGAGCCTGCGTCACATTTGCGGACATTTTGATCATTTGAACATTTTAACTTAAAAAAAAAATAATTAAATTTAAAACAAACTAATATTAATATAAATTTTAAATATTGTTTCTTGTTAGTTACAACTCCTTACTCAATTTAACAACACAATTTTTTCATTTTGTTTTAAAATAAATGTTTCTAATTTTTAAATCAGTTATAGAACAGTTGCGAACAGACAAACGGACATATTGATATACACTCCTATACCCTTTAATATATACATGTAAATACGACAATTTTTGTCTTTGCGGGTAAACCATCTTGCAGAAAATCTATCACAAACAAAGTGATAAACAGCGCGTGACACCCGTGTGGAGAGACATGCCCTTGGTCAGATTAATTTAAACACACAAAGAGATCGGATTAATGGTCCATGAGCGATATTTAATGAATAAATCCAATGAGCGTGCTCGATAATTTATGACATGTCAATAACCATTATATCGGCTTGTCTTTTGGTCCGATAGGTAAGAGGGTAGGTTGACTGTGTGCTCATATCACCAAATTGAGTTGTCGGTTAGTTGGTAACTGAACGAAAAAAACGCCCCCTTAGACCTGGTTTGGCTGGACCGCCAATGTAGGTTTAAACCAGGTTTAAACTCGGAGGTTTAAACCGGAGATGACGAATCCGGCCACAGAGTTAGAGATATCGACGGTAACAATTTGATTACATGTACATTATAGTTGACTCCTCGAAACCACCGGAAACTCGTCGCGGATCTATCAGACTGATTACACCGAACACGTAATGCGTTCTCAATAAGGTCGCAGAAGACTCATCTCTTCAAATTGTGTTTTGAGGTATAGCCAGTTTTATGTGGTGTGGTTACAATCATTGACTTTAATTGTTGTATTATATGTTTTTGTGTAGGATTTTTCTATTTTGTACAATACTACAATATCGTTACATCTTAGCGCCTAGCAGCCTGCAATGACAAAATGATGTTGTGTGCTTTGTTTAGGATGTTACTATATTGTACGCGCATTGGAACTAATTGTTTGTGGAATGCGTTTGAAATTTATTTTATAATAAGGACAATATTTTTGAATATATATATTTATTTCATTTTCCAAGATTGAATAAACATATTTATTATATACTTGCCCATGAATTATAAGGTTTTAGCAGTGAGATATAAGTGATACCCCACTAGTGAGATATAAGTGATATCCCACTGGTGAAATTTCTGATGTATTGACATGCATTGGGGGTCATAGGCAAGTAACTAAAGTATATAATAAACAGAATATCCACACTTTTTCAGTGGATATGGGTTAAATCTCATTCGTGATGACAAAACATTTGAATTTCCACTCGTGGCTAAAGCCACTCGTGGAAATTCAATGTTTTGTCATCACTCATGAGATATAACCCATATCCACTGAAAAAGTGTGGATATCCTCTATATATTTCATTTTTCAAGAATAAGCGACTACATTGATCACAAAACCATGCTTGTCCCTATTAACATGACGATTCTATTCCATGGTAATATTAGCTGATGTGTGTTGTGACAAGATCATATAGAGATCGCATAATATATACACAAGAATCTGCTAACAGTTAGTATGCAATATATTATATTGAGATTTGTTTTTGCTAGTAATTGTTTCTAATTGTAATTCTGCTGATGAATAATACTTATTGTGGCCCAAAAACCTGGACTGCCTCTTTAAACAAATGTCGCCTAAACATTGCTAACTGTCCATGTGGCTAGTTTTGGCTTGAGTGATATTCAGTTTAGATATTCCTGACTCATGGTTCAATAATAGACTGGATTCACGAGCAACAGTTTGGGTCCATATATCAAGTCTGGCAATTCCAAAATATAGCTACAATAGCCATATGTATCTGTTGTAGCTACATAAGGCTATCCCAGATAGCAAAACTATGTTGGCATTACGTTGGCAGTACGTTGGCATTACGTTGGCATTACGTTGGCAAAAATTGCCAACGTTTGGCCAACGTTGGGCCAACGTTCATTTTCCAACCGTGGTTATCCAACGCATTGCCAACGTTTTGCCAACCGTGGTTTGCCAACGTAATGCCAACGTAATGCCAACCATATAATGCAACAATAAATATATATAGTTGATATTGGCGATTTTTATGATTCAAGTCTTAAAATTGTCTATGCTTTTCAAGTATCTCCCATGTTATCTGCATATTACAGCTTTCCTCATTGGTCATAATAATTAATTCTCAGGAAATGGAGTTAATGTTGGCAGATGGTTCATTTTTCAACAGTGGTTAAATATCCAACGTATTGCCAACGTTTTGCCAACCGTGGTTTGCCAACGTAATGCCAACGTAATGCTAACCATATAAATATATTGTTGATATTGGCAATTTTTCTGGTTCAAGACTTAAAATTGTCTATGTTTTTCAAGAGCCTCCCATGTTATCTGCATATTACATATGGTCTTAATAATTAATTCTCAGGAATTGGAGTTAACGTTGGCTGATGGTTAGCCCCGCGTTCATTTTCCAACGGCTTGCCAATCGTGGTTTGCCAACATAATGCCAACCATAATGTTACAATATATAGTTGATATTGGCGATTTCTTTATGGTTCAAGTCCATGTCTATGCTTTTCAAGTGTTATAAGTATATTGGTACAGCATTATCAATTAATCATAATGACTAATACTCAGGAGATGCAGTTAATGTTGGCAGATGTGTGGCATATGGTTGGCAAAGCAACATTGGGCCAATGTTGGAATACCAACACTTTACCAATCGCTAATTACATTGTATCAACATAATGCGAATTGCTTTTTCACTGGTGTGTACATGTAATTATGAGGAATAATCAGCATCCTGGTATAATTTGTGTCTATCACAAGCTTGCTTCATGATTTATTTGTTTGTGATTCTGCCCAAATATATTTATACAGTGAAATTAAACTACCTGGAAATTAAGATTATACATTGAATCAATTGCCATGCCCACTGACGGAAAGAGGGACTGACAGATATATGGATGCATAAAGGTCTGGACACACTGACGGACAGATGGATGGACGAGGTCAATCCAGTATACCCCATTCTTTTTTAGAGTGGGGGTATAATTATAATTGTGCACACTCAGTATATGATATGTAATCAACACAACGATATGCCCTACAGTGCGTGTTGTATCGAAACAGGTCTGTTTGGAGATTATGGCAGCATCAAGTGTTCCAGACACGAGACAAAATATATGCACAATCTCCAATTTAATAAACACAAAGCACAAGATAGATCACTGAAATGTACTTGATAAAACAGGATAAAACAAAATTATTGTACTGAATTTTAGATATATATTCTCGCAATAAATATATGTTATAGGCATAAATATCCTACAGTAATGCCCTAAGTAATCGAAATATGGCTTGTTGCCATTCATCGGAAAGCTCTCGATGAGAGCTTTCCGATGAATGGCAACAAGCCATATTTCAGACTAAATCCTGAAAAGTTACCCATAATTCTGCTGTGGTTATGGAGTCGATTACTTAGGGCATTACTGTACTTGAGCATTGAGCATGCACTCTAATTTATGATGTGATATACCGTATGGCCTAGCATCAATAAGCCGAAAATACAGTCCATTTGGTTGACTAATCCAAACATTGTAAATAATGTAAGTTCCACTTACCTTTAGCTAAAGTATACTAGTAATTTATTATTTAAAGATGTACTGTACACCAAATTCGTCCATTTATGAGACCATCTCATATTATACCCAACAGAATGTATATTTGATCCATGGATGATTGAAAAATACACTTGTGTGCTCTTTGAACGATGGAAACAACATGGTAATATTAATGGAAATGAGTTATTGACTCGAATAACTCATTTCTGTCATAATCCATATGTTCTTTCGCATCGCTCTTAAAGCACACAAGTGTATTTTGCACTCACCCATGGTTCAAATTTATTTATCATTCTGTTGGGTATATTATGAGATGGTCTCTTAAATGGCCAAATTTAGTACACACAACTTCTTTAGTCTTTAACCAAACCAGTCCAAAATATGGCCTCCTACCGTGTTAATAGGTTCACTATATGTTTTTAATTGGAAGGAGAATTAATATCAAAGAAATTCATTAACAAGAGTAACTAACTGTAACTAGTAAAACTGATTCAGATTTAATCCACCATCAGAGAATACTGTTTAACATAGTCATGTTAAAGTCCTAATCAGGTTTAATCACAGGATTATTCATTGAATATTGCCCTCAAGTTCCACAACCAACATATAGTCGATAGTAAAATCCAGTTGTGTGATATATAGACACAGCTCTATCATTTCAAAATACCAAAACTCATTCCAAAGACATGCGGATAGTCATATTCTGTTGTGTAAAAAATTATGGATTTCAACAAATTTCTATCATAGATAAATTGTTATTCAGTGTATAGTTGGTATTGGGCACTGGATGCACTCCCGTTCATAACAATTTTGTCTCGGTTTCAAAATATACCCAAATTGTTCTCAAGAGTCCATATTTGAGTGCTTTGGTTAAACTTAAAGGGCTACAGATACTCAACTTATTTGAACTGGATATACATGTAGTAGCATATCTTAGAAATAGGTATCAACATATTATTTATTATTAAACTCATTTTTTATGAAAACTAACAATTTTGGTACTACATGTAGTAGCATATCTCAGAAATAGGTATCAACATATTATTTATTGCAAAACTCATTTTTATGAAAAAAAAAAAAAATTCACAATAATTGGCTGACTGCCTGGACACTCCTCTGTAGAGAAACAAAAGTTGCTAAAATAAAATATTTACCTCACATATGTAGACCGCTAGAAATTGGGAGTGTGAGACTGCCAATTTGTGCAGGCAGTTTAATTCTATTACTAGTATAAACCCAGAGAACACATACTAATAATGATGATTATCTGAATAATTCTATAAAATTATGCTCCTCTGGTAACTCCCTAAATTGAGTATCTATAGTGCTTAAGGGTCATATGGGCAAGATAATGTACTGAGATATTGTGTGTGTCTGTGGTGCGACAAGGCTTATACTACGGACTCATCTTCTAGGAGAGGGTGCAATGCCAGCCAGTTGATTATAATAATCTGTTGGCTATTCTAAAGGCTCATCATCTCTGAGATGGTGCAAGGTCCGCCTGCCAAATGGTTGACAGAACCTGTTGACCTGACTAACGTATTGAACTTGATTTTACTGTAAGATTTGCATTGGGGCCCATATATAATGTCAACCAGGTTGTCAAAATAGTTATAAAGTTATCCAAGTTGATAAAATCTCATTAATAAATGGAATTAAATGTTACCTGGATAAATTTATAACAATTCTCAAAGCCTGATTAACTTCATCAGAAAATTCACTATTATTAGATGGCCAGGTGGATGAATACACAATGGAATAGTACCGACAACAACAGTGGTGATATTGGCCTATGTAAACTGGCACCAGGCATATGAACCCGACATGGAAGATGACATGCTTGTGATGCAACACAGATCAATTCCAACAAGAGGTTACACCAACGATGCCGACATACCCTCATGTTGAAACATCAAACATATACAGTAATGCTCTAATTAATCGACTTCTTAACCACAGCAGAATTATGGGTAACTTTTCAGGATTTAGTCGAAAATATGGCTTGTTACCATTCATCAGAAAGCTCTCACCGATAGCTTTCTGATGAATGGCAACAAGCCATATTTCCGACTAAATCCTGAAAAGTTACCCATAATTCTGCTGTGGTTAAGAATTCGATTAATTAAAGCATTACTGTATGTGGGCATCCATACCAAAGTTCATCAATATCCTTCAACTGCATGGTTATGAATAAAAAGACAGAAACCAACATGAAAGTGGCATGAGATGAAACCACTTTAACCCTTTCATGATGAGAGCAGCGCTGGTGCAGCATTAAGGACTCTGTGCCAGTACATTCTCTTATATACGACTTGCCCATAGGGAGCATGATCATATATTTAAGAGAATACACTGGCTTACAAGTTCAATGTAAATATTGTTAGGCCAATGCATTCTCTTATATATGTAAGGCGTATATAATAGAATGCATTGGCAGAGTTTTAGAAAAATATTAGGAAGCTCCAGTCATGAAAGGGTTAAATCACCAGCTATATAATGTTAACATTGGAATCAGAATCAAATGAAATTATAAAAAAAACAGAATGGTACTATAATCAATCCTAGTTATGATGCATGCGCACACTGGCGACTGGGACTTCCATTTCTGGCCATCCCAGGCCAAAAGCAGTTTATACTCCGCACCAGTGTTGCATGAAATGACCCTATATACATGTAGCTTCTTTGTAGGGTCCTATATTACTATTTCTTTGGCTTTGGGGGTAAACAATATTTGATTTGAGTTGAGGATCTCACCCATCAAAGCTCAAGAGTGATTAGATATAAAAATTTTTAATCTATTAATTTTCGGAGATCTGTCCCAAAAGTTAGCAGAACCACGTGATCAAAAAGGACAAATTGCTTATGTAAGATGGATAACTCTAAAATCAAATGCTTACTATTAACAATTATAACCACTTGATTTTAGAGTTATCCATCTTACACTCGCAATTTGTCCATTTTGATCACGTGGTTCTGCTAACTTTTGGGACAGATCTCCGAAAATTAATAGATTTCAAAAATCGATATCTAATCACTCTGAGCTTTGGTGGGTGGGATCCTCGACTCGAATCAAATATTGTTTACCCCCAAAGGCAAAGAAATAGTAATATAGGACCCTCTGATCGGATTGAGTACCTTTAAAGTTGTACACCAAATCTGGTCATTTATGGGACCATCTCAAATAATACCCAATCAAATGTATGCAACAAATGAATAAATTTGAACCATGGATGAGTTCGAAGTACACTCATGTGCTATCATGACGGAAACAACACAGTAACTTTTAATGAAAATGAGTTATTGACTCGAGTCAAATAATAACTAATTTTTTTCATAATTCATATGTTCTTCTCATCGTTCTTAGAGCACATGAGTGTATTTGGCACTCATCCACCGCTCAAATTTTATTTATTTGTTGAATAGATTATATGTTGGGAAAATATGAGATGGTCCCAGAAATAGCCAAAATTAGTGTAGAGTACCCCTTTGAGAAATTCATATTTTAATCAGGGTAGGCCAGGCAATCAGAAGTTGCTGACACCACGGTGGTCAAAGTCAATGAAAACATAGTAACTATGAGACAGCGTTGCTTTGTAAATAAATAAATCATTAGAGAAATACAATCCTGCATGTGTCCCCAGTTGTGTCACTTAAAGATACGGGCGGCGTTGGTTGTGGGTATGCTGTTAAAATATTCAGCTCCGTCAAAAACCGCCATAAACAGAAGAAATAGTAAAATACAGATGGACTTTGTTCTTACGCCAATCAGAAATATGACATAAGCAGTATGTTATTGTCAATTTCGCCCCCTTTGTTATGTAAACAATAGCAAAAAAGGTTATGTTTCCAGGCTTTTGTTTAGATCCGGATATGGCAGACATAAAGAGCGTTATTTGTTACTCTTTTCCTGATATGGAAATATTAAGAGCGTTTATGTCATTTTTGTGCGAATAACCAATATAATTGCGCTGTGTTGTGTAAACAGGAGCACAACTGAGCAGGTTCTTGTTTACGTACACCATCGTACGTCTTTACAACAATAAACTAGTTACGTTCTGATTATGTTTGGCATATGAGCGGAACTGTATATATTTTGGTGTTCCTTCTGTTGATGACGATTTGAACAAATATAAATATTACTGCAACGAACGCCACCCGTGCCTTTAACTCCTTACACAGTGAACCCTACTGTAATTGTATGAAAGGTCTAAAATATATTTAAATGCTTTGTGATTATACATTAATGTATGCGCTTCACACAGCATAGAGGCTCTTAATGTTGAGCCTTGTCTGCTGGCACACTGCATCGACAGTCATAATTTTTATGTCAGCCACTCTCTTAGCCTGATATAGGACTGTACCAGGATGCGTGTACGCAAAGATGTTTTTGCTTTCAATGCAAGGGGCACCAAAAATGGGCAGTCCGTTTCCAAAACCAATCTGTTTATTGGTGTCCTGGCTATGACCTCCTTTACGGACTTCATGTTCATTTTGCCAGCAACACCAATAAACAGATTGGGGAAATGGTCCAAAAATGGTCGTGCCTGCTCAAATTTCCCAGTGAAGCAATGTAAATGTATCGGGAAGTCAGCAGGAAGCCTCTCTTTCAAAATTGAAAGGGTTGCTTCCTCGGCTTCCCGACAATGCACAACAACGGGGAGACTGTGCTTGACGCTCATATCGAGCTGCATTCTAAATGCCATTTTCTGGGTAGAAAGTGGGCATCGATGCCAATTGTGATGAGCGTCAAGCCCAGTTTCCCCAACAGCTACTACACCAGGATAGCTGAGCATTCGCTCAACTAGCCTGATGTATCGCTCAACATAGAACAAGTGTGAGAACTTGGGATGAATCCCCACAGTTGTCCAGTAATCCAGTGGAATTTGTGATAACAATTTGGATGGGAAAAATTTGTTATGCAACCACTGAAATTACTGGGCAACACAAAGTCGGACAACTGTTTTTTTTTGTGATGGTGGTGCAACAAGTCCAGGTGAAAGTGGGAATCCATCAGTTGTTCTTCGACGTGGATCCCCTCACACCTGCGCTTGTTGCACACGCCTTTTGTGTGGAATCGCGGGCATATGCCTGGTGGTAGTGGAAATTTAATTAATTGCTGTGTTGACAGCGCCATCTTCCAAACTTGTTGTCAAGGTCAATATCGAATTGAGTTCCGCTGAAATTGATACCACGTGACGTGAGAGTTATTTAGGCCGGACCAATGGTAGCTTTGTTTCTTATGCTCAGGCTGTCAAATATGAATTTGACTTTTTAATGTACGTTCGTACGAACTTAAATTTCCATTATATCTAGTAATAATCTACGTAATATTACATTGTGATATGCGCTTATTTTATCGAGATAAATATGTAGTATCGACGCATGCATGATGAGTACTAGACACAAACAAATGAATGGCATGTAGTAAGAATTATTAAACTTATATAAGCTATAGAACCAATCTCTTCAGAAATTTAAGTTAATGTAACGATATAGATATCTTGTTTATACCCCCCCTCCCGCCCAGGGCTTACGGATATGTTAATTATGTTACTCGATTAGAAAACATATATACCAGTCTGAAAATCAAAAGAAACACAGAATACGTGATATTCGTCGGGACCTGAAAGTTGCATGCCTCTTCAACTAACAGGTGCCCGTAACGTCAATCACGTCACCGTGACGCGTTTTTCTCGTGACGGTGTTGGTGGTTCAAGCAGACGTCGTCCACCATTATTCAGGTAAGGCTTCAATAAATTCGCTGTGTGTCAGTTCTAACTGTATATTCGATTCGTAAGCTTGTTCGAAGATCCCAAATAGTTCTATATTCAGACACTCAAACTGCTATTTATATATATAAATATTAATGTATTATGTGATCAGACAGTTTGATATTTAATAATAATTAATATAATTATATATTAATTATTTATTAATTTATTTATAATAAATTCATGTATAGTATACTCTACCCTAGTCTAGTACATGTAGATATTTCAGAGCAGGAACCAATTCTGGATACGTATAGACGCGCTTACTGTAGTGTTATTGACTATACTATACCGTATACGTCTAGATTATAGTTAAAAGTATAATAATGGTTTGATAATAATACGTGTACACTGTACACGTACGTTTTATTATCAAACCATTATATATAGTTATACAGTGTACCGATTAGCAGTGTAGACTGCAGCACTGTCCCACTGATAGTGATACCAGTAAATTGACAATAAGTATTAAATGTACTATCTATAATATACAGTAGTCAGTACAGCTACGTGAAATTAATTCACTTGGCCTTAAAACTTAGATTGATCACATGACCTTTGAGAATGTTAACACAACAATTCGATCCACGTGAAATCCAACTTCCGCAAGGCGATTTGCCATTGTTGATTGCGGCGTTGACAAATATGGTCGACAAAAACAACTCCCTTTTAATTAGTAACGAAGATTGAATTAACTCCAAAGTTCAAGCTGCTCCCATGGCAGATGATGATGCATTGGTGGATTTAGTCAACGCTTTGTCTCAAGAGTCAATGGACAGTACTCTGCATGAGAATCACAGGGCTGTTAACTTAATTACAATTTACGCGTTTTCCTAAGCATCTCATTTTTGTCAGACAAACTATTCCTAAACATCAACTCTCTGTCTTAATTAAATCACTTCGGTTTAAAGATACATACTCCGAGTCGATTGTACTACTACTACTAGTACTAATTCGCATCATCCAGTTACAACAACAACAACGCAATTTCACAAAAAAATTGGCTAAATCCGATTTAGTTATAGTTATACAAATTAGTGTATTAGTTACCAATAAACTGATAAATACTCACAACGATAGCAAGCATGATATCATATCATATATGTTTGTGTAAGGAGCGGGTGTGGTTTGCAATTGCAGCTTCAATATATATGTTGTCCTGTGATGCTAATAGTTTTAGTGGAATTTCCCACCGCATCACAAATGTAAACAAACATATTTCCACTTAACCCTAATGCTATTATATAAGTTTATAACACGTCTATTTGCATAACTAAAACATACATTTCATAAATAAGATTAAGAATATGTAAATTATGTATGTATCCGCACATCAGCTACTAGTATCTGACAAGCACAAGTTACCTCATTTGTTGTTGCTGACATTACTTTTCATCATGTTATATTCCGAAATTAATTTGCGATATAGCATTGATCGCCATGGAATTTGGAAAGTCACATTGACTGACATTACGTGACATTTTTGAACTCTTGCGACGGCTTCTGATCATGTCCATACTAGCCAGTGCATGTAATTTAGGGCCGTTAAATCGGATTATGGATCTTTAAACATCTGCACACATTGTTTTAGAAATTAAAATATATTTGCCCAATTTTTATATAGAA
The DNA here is from genome assembly GCA_032622095.1 of Siphonodentalium dalli. Lineage (NCBI taxonomy): Eukaryota > Metazoa > Mollusca > Scaphopoda > Gadilida > Siphonodentaliidae > Siphonodentalium > Siphonodentalium dalli. Next base: position 200,976,478 of record CP136061.1, on the reverse strand, counting down.
TATGTAATGGTGCGAAATTTGCGGTACATGCACCTTTTATTCCAATTCAAATTCTTTACTGGATATGACCATACTCTAGCGTAATCCAAGAATAAAATAAAATATAATACATAAATAAACAAATTATTGATAGCAGCCGGAGGCCCTGCCCAATTTGATAGAAAATACAAATTATTTGCTGATGGTGGCCGGAGGCCCTGTCCCAAATTTATAGAAATTCTGAACATACACATTATTTGTTTATGGTAGCCCTGTCTAATTTTATAGAAATTCTGAATATACAAATTATTGATAGCAGCCGGAGGCCCTGCCCAATTTGATAGAAAATAGAAATTATTTGCTGATGGTGGCCGGAGGCCCTGTCCAAATTTATAGAAATTCTGAACATACAAATCATTTGTTTATGGTAGCCCTGTCTAATTTTATAGAAATTCTGAATATACAAATTATTGATAGCAGCCGGAGGCCCTGCCCAATTTGATAGAAAATACAAATTATTTGCTGATGGTGGCCGGAGGCTGTGTCCAAATTTATAGAAATTCGGAACATACAAATTATTTGATTATGATAGCCGGGTAAGCCCTGTCTAATTTTATAGAAATTCTGAATATACAAATTATTGATAGCAGCCGGAGGCCCTGCCCAATTTGATAGAAAATGCAAACAATTTGTTGATGGTGGCCGGCTGGAATCGGTGACAAGAAAAAAATTGACAAATTTTGCCCGATTCGTGCCCTTTCGTTAGTTAACACAATTACGAGAACCTAACTCAGCTGCTTGGCTTCTTATAGGAGAAGATCTGGCCACAAACTTTTTCCAAAAAAAATTGTAAGGGGCATAACTCTGGAAAGCAAGTTAGGACATAAACCTAAATGCTTCGATTCCATGTAGCCTGGCAAGATGCATATACCTACCAAATTTCAATGTTCTACCTTTTAAACTTTCAAAGATATAAGGGTTACAAAATATATTAAGAATAATAAATAATAATAGGCATAATAGGAAAAATTGAATAACAATATACTTCCATATTTTCTGCCCAAATTGATAGAAATTCTGAAAATACAAATTGACTGAATACACTGGATTCATGTGAATACATTGTGCCTCATGCCACTGGGTATTGAATAGATATTGAATTTTGGATTTTACTCTTTGTATGACTAAATCCTTTAGCACGGGCTACAGGTCGTACCTTTAGTCTGATCATCATACAATTTGTCTGTGACATGGATGTTAATATTGACATGTAGATGGGAACAAGTAATTTTGGGGTCATTCGGCCAAAAAACATGGCCGCCAGCAGCCATCTTGGATTTTACTCTTTGCATGGCTAAATCCTTTGGCATGGGCTACAGGTCGTACATTTGGTCAGATCATTATGAAATTTGTCTTGACTTTTGACATGTAGATGGGAACGAGTCATTTTGGTGTTATTCGGCATTAAAACATGGCTGCCAGCAGCCATCTTGGATTCTACTCTTTGCATGACTAAAGCTATCAAATGTTTTTGAATTGTTGGAAAACATAGCCGCCAGCAACCATCTTAGATTTTACTTTTATATACATGTATATATATATATATCTTCATGTTGATAAACTAGTAAATTAGACATTCAACTTTCCACATTCCTAATCACTCCATCGACAGTAACACATTAAATTATTCCCTTTCCAAGTTGAGCTACAGTGTCATTGACACTTTCATTTCATATTTCGTTGCAGCTACCATCCACCGAATTCCTAAATTCAAAAACCTGACTACCACTGCAGAGAGAGAATTGTAATTATAGCATATATGCCAGTGCAGACATGACTGAACTCTCTCAGTGAGTACAAATATATCTAATTTTTACTCTTAGTCACAATAAATGTCTGTGTAAAATTATCTTCCAATACTAGTAGCTTAAATTTCAATAGTAAAGAATGAATTTCCAACAAACATCATTTGAGGCGTACTGTTGATAGACATGAATGATATCGAGGACATGGAAGATAATGAAGATGATGATATTGCAACAGTTGACTTTGATGATTGTACTGTCTCTGATAATGATTCTAATCAATCTATTGATGCATCCATTGAGACAAATTTTGCTTCATGCAGTATGCCACATGTTGATAATGATTTCAGTCTCAGTCCAAGTGGAGATAATTTTCAACATTTAATACATGACATTTCTGATTCTGATGATCCATTTCATCACAATGACAGCTCACCAGAGAGTGGTTTGGCAGACCAACTGGCTAGTTGGGCTGTCAAATTTAAGGTAACCTTGGTTGCTGTATCAGCTCTCCTTCAGATTTTGAGAGTCTTCTTCCCTTTTCTGCCTAAGGACCCAAGAACGCTTCTCAGAACACAAACAAAATATGATATTGAACAAGTCTGTGGTGGTGATTATCACCACTTTGGACTTGCCCGTTGCTTGACAACATACATAATGAAGAATTTGGAAACTGCTTTGCAATTAAAGTCAATTGTTTTGCAAATCAGTATTGATGGACTGCCAATTTTTAAGAGCTCAAATCATCAGTTCTGGCCAATACTTGGGAAGGTGACAAACTTTGGTGATGGCGAACCATTCTTGATTGGTCTATTTTATGGCCAAAGCAAACCGAATGATGTTTCCATGTATTTAGACAATTTCAGAAGGGAGTTTATCAATTTGAAAACAGATGGTCTTGAAGTAAGTGGGGAAAAGTTTTCAGTTAGATGTTCATCAATTCTTTGTGATGTTCCAGCAAAATCTTTTATAAAGAATGTCATGACATTCTCTGCTTATCATGGGTGTGATAAATGCATTCAGAAAGGTTTATATATAGGTAGGATGACATATCCAGAGATTCAATCTGAGTTAAGAACTGATGATAAATTCAATCGAATGGAATATGGAACATATCACAAAGGTCCCTCTCCTTTGAACGATACTGGTATTGGAATGATTTCATGCTTTCCAGTTGATTACATGCATTTAGTTTGTCTTGGTGTCATGAGAAAGGTTTTGAAATTATGGACAAGTGGGTCAAACAACATTAGACTTGGTCCAAGAACAATTGCAGCCATTTCCGACAAACTATCATCTTTTTGTGAATATTTTCCAACTGATTTTTCACGGAGACCAAGATCACTTATACATCTTGATCGCTGGAAAGCAACAGAATTCAGACAATTTCTTCTGTATACTGGTCCTGTAGCTCTTAAAAATTTGCTTGATACTGATAAGTACAAACATTTCATGACATTTTCAGTTGGCATCAGAATTCTTCTCAATAGGTCGCTCAATCTCAGATTCAACCAATATGCCCATGACTTACTGGTAAATTTTGGTTCCCTTTATGGCGATACTAGTCTAGTTTACAATGTGCATGGTCTAGTGCATTTGGCAGCAGATGCTGAACAGTTTGGACCTCTAGATAACATCGCAACTTTTCCATTTGAGAACTATCTCCAGAGACTGAAACATATGATAAGGAAACCCAACACTGCTTTATCTCAAGTAATTCGACGTTTGTCAGAACATCAAAACCTTAATTCCACCGAATCCAGTTATGATATAAAGTTCACTTAACAACACTCAGATGGTCCTTTGCCAGTTGATATGAACATCTTTACTAATTACGAACAGTACAAGACCTTGAAGATGCAGAATAATGTTAAAATATCTATTTCAAAAAAGGACCAAACATTTCTCATTGAAAACAAAATCTGTCAAGTTTATAATATACTGAAACTTGGAAATGATATCAGGGTTGTTTATAGATATTTCAAGACAAAAGAAAGATTTTTCAACTTCCCACTAAGTTCTGATTGTCTGAACATCTTTAAAGTGACAGATCTTAGTTCAACCTTGTTGCATTGTGAAATATCTGAAATCTGCCAAATGTGTTTTGTTGCCATTTAGGGAATCATTTGTTGTCTTCCCATTCTCTGATGCCAACATCTGATAAATTTCCTCCACTTTATCAGGAAGCAACTCTTCCCTCTTTCACAGAATTCTTGATGGGTTATCATGTGAATGGATTAAAATATAGTTATATTTTATGAGAAGTCATATGTGTGTTATGACAGATGTAGTCTAATTTGTTTTTTTAATTACTCTGGTGAGTGGGTATATTATATCAAGCAATTAATATCAGACTAATTTGATGGTGCATCTCCAATAATTATTCTGAACTGTCAGGACAATTAAATGATAGAAATTCAATTCACACAAACACCCATCAAGGCTTCAAACAGTATTCATTCCAGGTAATACTTAGTTGGCTATGGTGCGGAGTGTATAAACTGCCTTTGGGCTGGGATGGCCAGCAATGGAAGTCCCAGTCGCTGTTGCCAATTAGGGATTAAATGTAGTGAATATGTGTTCAGGTGATATGAGGAACTGATTTGTTTCTGTAACATTCACTTCAGATAATGCAGTTACTGGAAATGTAGGTCAACGCAGATCACTCTAACTTTATGTCATCGCATGACAACTATATTTGACAATCCACTCACCACATGCTGCCCGATCTTATTGAGTCAATGATAATAACTAAACCTGTAACTGCATTGTGAGGGTGAATATGTGATTAAAGGTTCTCAATCCGATCAGTCGCTCCTAAATTACTATATCTTTGGCTTCGTGGGGTAAAAAATATTTGATTCCAGTCGAGGAACCTACCCATCAAAGCTCAGAGTGATTAGATATCGATTTTTACATTTTGCTATTTCTATTGTTTGTGGATCAGAAGAACATGGTGAAACGGACGAAAGTGAGGATGAAGATGTTTAACTCTAACATCAAGTAGTTATTATTACCACTTGATGTTATAGTTAATCATCTTCATCCGCACCTTCGTCCGTTTGACCACGTTCTTCTGATCCACGAACAATAGAAATAGCAAAATTCAAACATAGATATCTAATCCCTCTCAGCTTTGTTGGGTAGGTTCCTCGACTCAAATCAAATATATCTTTTAACCCGAAGCCAAAGATATAGTAATTTAGGAGCTTCTGATCGGATTGAGTACCTTTAATTTGAGGCTGAAATCATTAGTATCTTTATGGAACCACTTTCCTTTTGATACTGATTCGAGAGTACTTTTTGGCGAGGAATTCATTAGTGCTGACCGATTTTTTTTATAAAAGGAGCCCAAATTCCATTTTTTTGGATTTGAACCCCAATTTTCCAATGCATGTTCAAAGTCGGCAAGCGCATTTGTTGTGTATCGCGGTAAGCACTAAATTTTTGCTGATTTTGAAGTCAACTATTTTGGATTTTCAAGATCAAGCTCTCATTGAAGGTCAATCCCATCCTATAATGCTATAGAAAATATCAGAAATAATAGCTATATGTGGCATTAATACATATAGGTTATTAAAATTCTAATTGGTTGGGGGGGCTCAAGTTTGAGAGAAAAGGGCTGAACCTCAATATTGGGGTTCAGGCCCTTAACAATAGAATTTGGGCCCTTTTTATAAAAAATTGGTCGGCACCACTGAATTTCTCGTCAAAAAGTAACTCTCGAATCAGTATCAAACATAAAGTGGTTGGATATTCCCTAAAGAGCCCAGTTTTGAGACTGACTTATAATATCTGTAACATGCATGGAATTCCAGTAAATATTAATGCCATTAAATGGAACTCAAAGCCTTTGAAGTGGGCTCATGCAAAATAACATGGAAGTCTGTAAAACAACAATCATCAACCAGTACATGAAAAAATAGACTGACTTTGTTCTTACCAGTAATATCTATCATTATTAATAGCTATCTAGTAACTTGAGTTTACATCTCAAAACCATCATCATGTAAACATTACTGTTATATTGGAGAACTATCAATAATGAATATAAGAACAAAGTTTATCTAAAATTCTCCATGTTCTTGGTTGTGATGTTTTTACATACATTTATATTCTTTGCACATGTACCCACTGTGAGTTCCTTGGGTCGTTTTAACAAATTATTCATAGTAATTTAGGAGCATCGGATTGAGTACCTTTAAAACCATAAATGCACTGGACTAATATTAAGTATCCACTTCTTGCATATGATATTCTGTTTTGATTCATTGATTGCAGCTTCAACATATATTGTATTTTTTTAATGCATCCTTTATAATTCAGATAGTTTGGCTTTGGGCGGCCGCTACTGCAACCCTAGCCTTTGCCATGGCCTAGTTTGCATTGCTGATTGCCGTAACCAATTATGAGGGCTGTTAGCAGTACAAATGCATGCATTGTTAATTTTTCATTTTCTATTATTAACCCTTTCTATACTAAATGGATTTGCACAGTCATTTAACAAGTGTACATCGGAATGGTCTATTATTGATTTGGAGGGATGTTAAGGTGATAGAAGAAGACAGATAAATAGATGTGCAGAAGGAGCCCTATTTATCGAGGGAAATGTTGAGATAATGTTCAGATAATAAGTTCAACAAATGACCTGTCGTTAGTTGAGCTTATTATCTGAACATTTCTATGGGATAACTACTCATGAATGATGCTTTACATGTAGTATAGAAAGGATTGCAATATAACATTTACTGCTTGTAATATCATCACCTTTATATCAGGTCATTTAACAATCAAATGATACTTTTGCTGATTACAGGTCTCAATTTGCAGTGGTAGTATTCCCGGAGGAAGGAAATTTGGTGGATGTGGTGCCAACCTGCTGGCTATTGAATAAAGACCACTGTTACTGGCCACCCAAAAAAACGGCCAGTAACAGTATATCACGCCTTGTTCAGGAGAGAAATCTCCCAGGACCCGACTTCCAAAAGGTCCGGGTGAGGGTCCTGGGTACAACAGGTTGGTCTGCTACAATCATTTCCTCGATATTGTCCTCTGACAATGCACTATAAACTATACAGTGCATGAATCTCATAATTTACGCTTTCGTTGGTTTCAAAATCGGTATCTTGTCATTCATTTCCCTTGAACCTTCGAATATATATATCTTTGCCATATATTTATTCCCAACTTTCGTGAAACGTCCTTTGTCAGTCGATACACGCATGTCCCCGTAGTACCGTACAATTGACTTCAATGCATATTTACAACGGCCAAGAGTTAGCACGTCTATGGCTCGACGCTGTTTTATACGACGTGCCAGACAATGGTCGCGCTAGGATGAATCAAGAGATAACGTAATGACGCCAAAAACTTCAAATTGCGCATGCTCTCCGCCAAAGTCCTAAATGGGGAATGGTTTTCCTTGAATCATCGTAGCGCGACCCGTGTTTAGCACGTCGTATAAAACAGCGTCGAGCCCCAGACGTGTAGCACGTCGGTACCAGACGTGTAGCACGTTGGGTCGTGCCAGAGAAATTATGACGCGCCAGTTGGTTTTATACGTCGTGCTCCAGTCGCGCTATCTTGGACTTTGTCATTTTCACACCAATTTGGGTGGCGCGACCCATGTCTGGCTCGACGTATAAAACTGGCCTCAGAGATATTTAGATTAAACAGCGAAAAATAGTACGACTCCCAAGTTTAATCTAAACCACAGTTCATAGGAAATACAAGAGGTCTACTTTGCTGAGTTTACATATATTATGAACGGTTGATTACACAATTACGCTTATACATGCATGCATATATTTACATTCGGCCAACCGCTATAAAGACCATTGCTCACAATGCCAAGCGACAAATCATGGTAACATAGACATTGTTGAAATGTCTAAAGGGCATATTTTGCCACTCCCTAGAAATGCTCTTATTATAAATTACTAGTTACTAATTATTTTGTTTACGAGTAGACCAGATACATGACAGTAGTCTATTAAGGTGCTGATATTTGGAACACTGCAGTAAACACATGATATCTATTTAATGTTCTATTTCAAAATTTTAGACACATATGAACAAGGCAGGAACGGCGCAAGAATTGCGGAAATTTCTTCTGACATTGGTGAAGGGAAAGTGGAAAGAGAAAACGAAAGGTGAGTTTTGAGTTTATATTCTATTTTATTCAATTTACGCGCATTTATGAATGTATTTCCGCTGTTTATTTATCTTGATAGAAACCGCGCGCCTGGCCAAAACCCAGCGGGCAGGACTCGGCGCGCCTACAGTTTCTAAAAATGAAAGTCTGTAAATAACAATGAAAACAAAGTTGGCCAATAAGTAAAAAAAAGCGGCCAACTAGTAAAAAAATTTGACCAATAAGTGGAAACACGGCCAATAAGTAAAAGAAAAGTCGGCCAATATGGAAACAACCAATTAATAACATATTTTGTTAGGTGTTTGACATTTGGAGACTTTTTTGGACATAGTTTGCTATTTATCCCATGTTATAGGTTCACAGTATGGTCATTCTATCCACCATCATCCATTCTATGATTTAGAAGTTAATTTATACCAAGCAATTGTATAAGCCCATAAATGCAACAAAAAACATGTGTTGATTGCTTATAATTACGCCTGGGACATTACTTTCAACATATTAGGATATTAGTTTGCCTTTATATGCAGTAGGCTGCTAGCCATCTATAAAACAGTGAAGCCATTTATCACCACTGCCATGTTATTTGGTAACTATTTGGAGATAAATTATTGTTTGGCATCTTTTATTATATAATAATGAAAGAGAAATTATATATATATAATTATAAGTGGTTTTCTATATAGTTATGGTTAAAACTCAATTGTGCTTGATTGAATTTGTGTCTCGTTAGTGACATTATGCAATGTCCCATTCGTCGGTTGCCTTTATCATGTTGATGTTTTGCTTTGACAGAGAAATCCCCGATATGTGGCCGAGTCGAGCGAGTCGTCTGAGTCTGAATCGATTGAATCTGATGACGAGACATGTAAGTAGCTCTTCATGTTAGGAGATATGAGTAAAATATAATCCTTTCTATACTAAATTGTCATTGACAAGTAGTGCCCTTAGGAACCAAATTTTGTATATGGGTTTCTCAGCCCAAAATACAAAAATTTGAGTTTGAATGTGGGTTTGATTAAAGTTAAAATTTACAAGTGCTACCATTCGTATTTCGCCGCTATAAATATCTCCTGCAGACAAACCCTACAGTATGACGGCACAAATAGTTTTACGATTGACAGAATATAAAATCCTGTCAGTTTCATTTTCACTGACGCTACTTTAAATTCTAAGAAATCAGCCCTCATAATTGGCTACGGCAATCGGCAATGCCGAAGCCATTTGCTGAAGCAAACTGGGCCTCGGTAAAGGGTTGCCGTAGCAGATTTCCGAAGCCAAACAATCTGAATTAAAAGGGCTGAAGAAATACTTTATTCAATTTTCCTTGCTAGGTATTATTGGTCAATGCGTAGATGTTTTTTAGTGTTTATATTCATTATACCTGTTGGAATCTTATTGTAAGTTATAAATTTGTAAACACTGTAACTCGTAGCTCGTTCATTTATAGTCTTCAATCAAACGGCATGACTAATTATTTGGATACCATCAACGTAATTAATGCACCCACGGAAATGATCGAATTGCATAATATACGTAGCTTTGGATTGCTTTGTGGGACACTCAGGTGCAAGGGAATGGCTACTTTTCAGTGTCAAATAACAAAATTTTCGCCCGACAGGACGAACCATGGTCGTCCCGTCATGTGTTTCCCCAATACGGACTCATTAATTCCCCCTGGTTTCGTGCACCCGAATAAGTCGTTTATATGTCTTTAAACTGTAATTATGACATTATACAGTTTTCGCATTGTTTCGAGGTTGACACAGGGAATTGTCAACCCGAGGAAGTCAATATTCACCAAGGCCGTAGGCCGAGGTGAATATTGGCTTCCGATTGCTGACAATTCCTCGTGTCAACCAAGAAACAATGCGATAACTGTTTTATTATATGAAACGAGCTGTGATTGGACAAGACGTTGAATGTCGCTGGTAAAACCTGATCAATTTTCAGGTCTGATAATAAGTTATGTTAACCCCTGAAGTATCTGACGTCACTCAGAACTGATATTAACCTGTTGTTTCATTAATGAGGTGAACATCGTTAAATATCTCGATTTTTTTCGTTACGTTTTAACATAGGAATTGGGGAAAGAAACTTATGATCATATAATAATAGTCATTGTTGTCATATTATTGTATTTAGCTGTAACAGCAAAGAAACATCTACAGAATGTGCCTTTACCACCACCAGCATTGAGCACGCTGGATATGGCCATGCCAACACTTCCCACCCTGGAGCTGCCAAGGCAACAATGTGAGAAAGGTATGAAATTATGTATAGCTTATTTCAGAAATGGATTAAGATTTTGATTCATTTCTCTTGAATGCCTAATAGTCGTAGATTTTGGTTCTAATCAAATCTCAAATAAATTATATTGCAAAAATTTCAAATCCCCAAAATAAAAATTTGCAAATCATCCATATTTACGTTAAATTTTCCCATCAAAGGGACTCAGAGGAACTCAGAAATACAAAACCATATGTGTCATTATTGCGTGTGTATAAAGCTCAATTTTGACTAACTTGACAATTGTCTAACTGAATTGGTTCCCGAATTGGCAAAATAATCAATGAAGACATTCCGGCATGCTTAACTTTTGTTTCACTAAATCCTTTGGCGCATTCTACAGACCACATCCCTCATCTGATGCACAATACAATATTTCTTCTAGACATGAATGAGATGTTTCAGTTATTCAATAAAAAATTGTAGGTAGTCTATTATTATATGCTCAGATTTGCTATATTGCATAATCATAATAATCATGATTATTGACCCTTTCATGACTGGAACTTCCTGAAATTTTGCGAAAAAATCTTGCGCCAATGCATAGGGTGCCTCGCATATGTAAGAGAATGCATTGTCCTAACAATATTTACCGTGACCTAATAAGCCAGTGCATTCTCTTATATATGTGAGGCTTCCCATGGGAGACTCATATGTGAGAGAATACACTGGCACATAATATTTAATGCTGCACCAGTGCAGCTCCCGTCATGGAAAGGTTAATTAAATATTTATTTTCAATTGTTTTTTGCTTTAGCTCAGCTCTTTTTTCATTTTTAATCTCAGTTTTCGAGCGAAATGTCCTCATCATGCTGGAGGAGATGAAGGGCCAGATCAAAGCTTTGCAAACTCACGTCGATCTGGCCCTTCGGAGGATTGACATACAGGATGGAGTCGGAGAAGGTGATCATGAAGGCCCGGATGAGGACAATGAGATGTGTCTCCCAGTTTCCTCTGTTGAATATCTCACATCTTTGAACAAGAAACTGGGAGACGTTTCCTTCAGGAAGTGTTTGGTGGGTTGATGATTTCAAACTTTTGTTCTCAGTTCTCAGGTCTTTCCATATATTCCAATTTCCAACACATATTACGCTACACACTCGTGTGAAGAATTGAACAGTCCAAAACTTGAGTTATCATCTGGAAATCAAAGAAAAATTGAATTTTCTAAGTCGAAAAAAGTCCATAACTCTAGATAGGAAAATCAAAAGTGAAAATGCGCTCCCAGGTTAAGAATACTGGGGCTCACGATGAAATTGTTGTTTCTCCAAGTCGAATATTGAATTGTTCATCTTTGTTGTTACTAGTAGTGGTGGATAGAGACCGAACTTAGAGAGAATATCGAGATCTCACGACAAGAAATTCTGATTTATCGTCATTTTAATATGTGTTACTATCATTGTCTATAAAATCAATCAATTTATCAAAGAGTGATATATATATATATAACTGTATAATTCAATTGATTAATATATTTAGGTTGGAACTTGTGTACTAGTATACTAGATTAAAGTGCTTGTCCAGAAACATAAGTTTACAATTTTACATTAAGCCTAATTTGATCATAGATTTTTTCCGAAGTTTTACAATCTATTTTACATTTCTCTCACCAAATAAGGCATTAAAACAGAACAAGTATGAAACTGTGTTTTTTAAATATCTCAATATCAAAGGAATATTCTTTAATGCTTCTCATGAAATTATTTGTATGCAAAAAACACTCAGTCAAAGTGGTAACCTTTACGGCTTTTTTTCTGGGTTTTGCGTTGCCTATTTTCGAGGCACATCATTTTTCATTATAAACTGATTTTGGGGTTAAAAAAAACATTTTAATTGTAGAATAAGTCATGTGAACGATGGTCGTGATATTGAGTGTAAATTTTATAACCCCAGAAATTAATAAAGGTAGGGGTCCGAATAAGCGTCATAGGGGTGTCAATACTGGAGAAAAAATAATAAGCATACAGGTACGTTTATTTGGATCCCGAGAGTATATGACTCACCCACATAACTACGGCATTTGCAATTAAAGGATCCAAACTTGAGATATAATCCGGAAACCGAAAAAGTGAGAAATTTTCTATATAAAAAAAAGTTGAAAAAAGAGAATTAACTCCATAGAAGATTGGATCAAACCCACAATTGCAGAGCACCTGTGTTCTTGGTTGAGACTCCAACATACCAAGTTTCAATCAAATCGGATGATCATTACTGGAGTTATACGGTAACTCTGGATGAACGGGCGGACAGATGGGTATGGCTGATGACAATAGTCCCCGGGAAACAATTAGGCAGCAATTTATTGAAAATATTTTATTCAATATTATAATTAATATTAACCTTTTCATATTCTCTTACAATCAGGTTTGCAAAATAAAGAATGTTGGAGGTAGCTGCCCAAGGGATATAACTTTCAACATCCTTGAGAAGATTATCACACATAAACTGGCAATGGCTATGGCTATTGGGAAGGGCGGGGGGAGAAGTCCCCTCTAGGTATCCATGTTAATCTGCTCCAGATTATATGTGGTGAGTGGTCACTTTTGTTTATTTATATGCCCCTGACTCCCGTCTGTGGTATTAAAACTGGCCGCCTGGGGCATAGGCCCCGTTTGGCATTGCACTTGTTGGACTATTTAATCTTTGTATTTCCAAGGAATAATCTTGGTTTCAAAATTATTAATCTAATTATCACAAATTTATTAATATTATATAAGAGTCATCTGAAGTAACATTTCATTAGTTAATGCGATCTTACAGCCAAATAATTACCGTCACCTACATTTCTACAGTAATATATTGGATCAAAGAACACCCAATTGCTGAGTCGGGGATATTTTTATGCACGGGATTTTCGCTGCTATAAATATCTCCTGCAGACAAACCCTGCAGTATGATGTCACCGCGCACAAATAGTTTTACGATCAACAGAATATATAATTCTGTCAGTTTCATTTTCACTGACGCTACTTGAAATTCTAAGAAATACATTATTCAATTCTCCTTGCTAGGTATTATTGGTCAATGCATAGATGCTTTTTAGTATTTAGATTCATTATACATGTTGGAATCTTATTGTAAGTTATAAATTTGTAAACACTGTATTAAACTTGCGTAGCTTGTTCATTTATATAGTCTTCAATCAGACGGCAGTCTTACGTACGTAATTAACTGACTAACTATTTGGATACCATCAACAGAATTAATGCACCCACGGAAATGATCGACTTGCATAATATACGTAGCTTTGGATTGCTTTGTGGGATATTTCTGTATACGAATTGTTGTAACAACTTCCTGTTTCTTTACATTACTCACCATACAATAATTTACAATAACATGCTATTTGGGCATATGCGTGATTGGCATAAGAACAAAGTCTGTCTATGTAATACTCTTTCTATTCTAATATCATGGTAGTTTTAACAAATGTGACTATTTTAACAGCAATATCCACTGTGAAGGCCAACCATATCTTAAAAAAAAAACAAAGTTACATCTTTTGCATGAAATTTGTTTTCTAAACCATGACAGTTAATTAATTTAATATATTTGGTTATATTTCAGCTGCAGTGAGGAAACATCCTGGCCAAGAGAACATGTTGGAGTGCGTGAAAAGATGGATGAGGTGGGCTGGCGACCGGCATGGTGGGAAAAAGAAGAGAGTAATAAAAAAAAAGAGAAATGGCCAGGATTCAATCTCTTGAGTTGAACTACTGATCGATCATTGTAGACTTGAATTTCCATCCAGATTAGTAAAACACATTTGTACATAATTCTAGTGAAGCCAATGAGGTGATAAATATCAGATATTGAATACACATGAATGGAATCTTTATCACATTTATCACATGAGTACCACAATTTTACAATTTAATATTTGAACAGAAGAGACACGTGTAACATCATCACATGTAATGATGTCATTCCACCTATTGGGACTTGCGATTTCTGCAGTAAATTGTTCTTTTTCGATGATTATTTGATCATGTGATAAAAACTATCCCTAACTTGGTTGATAAATTCCATATAAAATAGAAACTCATTTGAGATCCTCTATATATAAGTTATGATTCAAGGGATTTGATTCTGGCTATTGACTCATTTTGTATACTTATCATTGAGAACCACTGGTCCCTGGGGAAAATAAATAAGATATTCTTATATAGCCTTTACCAGTGATAAGGTTTACAAGCCAGAATTTGGTGGAAATACACCATCTCATATTCATATATTCTCATAAGCGTTCATATCAGTTACCATATATTTTAATGTGACCTATTGGCAAAGAAATTTCCTTTTTTATATATATATAACTTGATAGTATGAATCGAATGTAAGTTAAGATATCGTATCGAAAACTAGCTAAACCTACTTATATAAAGAGGTCATCATAGTGGATGTCCAGTAAGTAGTAGTTATACATGGATTCGATTCAATAATAACGATCAGAATTCATGAACTTTTGAATACGATATGTTGTCTTCGCTCTAAGTGACTCAGTCAAGTTATATATCAAACAAAGGGAAATGTAATGCCCTGTGACATATATAATTTTGACTGAGTTGACAATTTTCTATAATTATTGAGGATATTAGGTGGACACCCACTGTGATGACCTGAACTGCGCTCAATTTTTCAGTAGATTGTGCAAGTTTTCGGTACGATATCATGACAACCATTCATTTGAAATGATCAAATTATACACCACAAGATTGGAAATTTCATGGCCAAAAAGACAAATTAAAATATAGTAGGTCTGTAGAATCTATGAGAAATAAGAAACATGGGGTATTTCTCCCAAAATCTGGCTTGTGAACCTTGTCACTGGTATATAGGTATGTCTGGAATTATTTTCCCCAGGGACCTGTGTTGAGAACATGGTAAATGCAGCCCACTGTGGGAGTTAAGGACTTTGGTAACCCAATTTTCCAAAATAATTATGGAATAAAAATAAAGGATTCCATCCCCTCATATTAGTAATCAAAGCAGCCAAACCCAATGATGAAACAATTTAAGAGTATAATTATGTTAGAAATACAAAATGTGAAATTTATAGAGGTTTTAAAATCCAATTTTTCGTCCCCAAATCCAACAAACACAAGAAAACACTGTGAAGAATGATGAACAAGAATGAAATACTGACCTTTCTTGAGTGTTTTTTTTTTATTTTTGGTCTGGAAGCAGCTTTTTACAAAAATAGATTTCATTGCTTTGTAATGCCAGTTGGAAGCTGAATTTGATGGGTAAATTCTTTGTTTACTCAAGCTTAGATCATGATCGGCAGGCCTGTCATTGGTAAACAACTACTTCCAAGCCAAAAATCCAAAGAACTTCAATAAATTAAATGTCATTTTTATTTTTTCGTGTTCATCATGCTTAATCCTTTTAATGACTGGAGCTTCCTGAATTTTGGTGATAACCCTGTGATAACCCTATTACTGTATATACTGAGACTCTCATATATATATGTAAGAAAATGAGCCGGTACATGGTCTGTAATGTTGCACCAGCTCCCGTCATAGTTAACAGTGTTCAGTAAAGATACCCATATTTTTTCTGACATATAGACTTTTGTGTTTATTTGATTTGGGGACGAAAAATTTATTTTAAAAATCTCTATGATTTTCATGTTTTGTATTTCTGACATAATTCATCATGAATTGTAGTCTTAAATTGCATCATTGGGATTCGTTGACGTGATTACTAATATGAGTGGAGGGAATCATTTATTTTGACTACATTAACTTTTTCAGTCCTTAATCTTCCCCGATGGTTTTCTAACATTCATCTGGATATCGCTTGATGGGAAAATTTCAATAATCACAATTTCAAATAAAGTCAAATTGCTATACATCATACTGAGACTGTCGGCAGAATTTACACATTATTGTGGTACATTGGTGGTGACATGGTGTAACATTGACAGCTTTGAGATTATGTCAAACAGAACGACGATGGTTGAACATAGGTTCCAAGATGTCAATGTCACACAATGTTACCATCAATCCGCCACAATAACTTAATATTGTTGATGGGTTAACTAGTTGTGATTTTTTATTAAGTATCACCACCAGCCTTCATATTAATGTATTACATTTTCTTGAACTTGACCAGTAATTACATGTGGGATAAAACACAGAGCTCATGTATTCTGTCAGATAATGTTCAAGATCGAGTTTTTAGATATCGATGTTTGAAATCTGCAATTTTTCCTTCCTGTTTGGTCACCAGAGACTAAATCAAGGCTCTGACATAGACTAAAAATAGTCTGCCTTTATCGCACAAGCCAATATGCGAGTCGTCATTATGGCATCTTGCATATATAAGAGAATGCATTGGCTTAAAAATTATTACATTGACCTTCTAAGCCAGTGCAATCTCTTATATATGTAAGTCTCCAATAGGGAGCCTCGCATATATTATGAGAATGCACTGGCTTAGAAGGTCAATGTAACATATTGTGTGTTTCAAAATTGGCAAATTTTTCAATAATTTAGCGACAATCAGAAAAATGTTAGAACACAATCTGACTGGTGAACTCACTCATTGCCAACATCATCTCTTTCCGATTCATGTAAAAATTCATTGTAAAGAAAGTATTTTTGAAAAAATTTGAAAAGCTGAATTGGTTATCTTCGATGAAATCAGAAAAGCAAATTATACCAGTGGCAGTCACTCAAAAATTAGTTCTTTTCATTTGCGAAATATCTGGCATTGCAGCAAGTAATGTTCATCATACCGGTAGTTTCAGATTTATCCTGTCACAGATACTAGTATATAGTTTGGCAAGCAGACAGTCATAATATTTCAATAAATATTACAACTTTTTTTTTTATTAAATCGAAAATTGAAACATTAAAACTTCTCAAATTTTCCGATACTTCTTTGTTGACATCAAACTATAGAATAAAATTCTATAAAACATGAATTACAAAGAAATAATGTCAGTTGTTACTAAGTATGTATTTATAGTCCAGTGCATTCATTGAAAAACATGGCTACCAGCAGCCATTTTAGATTCAAATCTAGATTAATTGGTCGTATTTATTGGAGAAATGTTTTGAATAATTTCATGCATGTTCAGGATCACCTCTAGGCTCTAGAAGGAGCTATCAAATTTTAACAAATTCCAATGAAAAACATGGTGGCCGGCAGCCATATTGAATTTTACTCTTTGTATGACTCATACTATCACCACCAATCTGTAAATGGATCTTTAGGGTGACATCTAGATGTGAGATATAGATTTTTTTCCAAAATTCATAGAAAAACATTTCTGCCAGTGGCCATCTTTCATTTTACTATTTGCATGACTAAATCCGTCAGTTCGGCACACTCCAGAGGCCACATCCCTCATCCAATAGTCACCAAACTGCATATGGATCTTCATTATCACCATTTATTAAAGAAACAATAATTAAAGAAAATCGTTGAAATACATTTTACTGTTCACATATTACTTCAGCACACCCTACATTCCACATTCCTCAACGAGATAACTCAACCAGTGTGTAATGAGAATTCTGGTCGAATCATAGGGAGAAAAAATCTATTAAATCAATGCTAACAAATTTGACAAAGTAGTTAATGATTATATTGCATGTTTTTTCAGTTGCTTCAGGAGACTACTATACTTCTATAACTGCAGCTGAAATAATGTTTTCCTGATGCTTGACAAGAATGATAAAAAGTTGTGCCATGTTTTGCATATGCCCAATTTTTCGACAAAATACCCACGACATAACCGTTGACATGCAATTACTTTGAAAACAAATCAGACTGATAAACGTACAGGCTAATGAACATGCCCCAACTTTGCCCACATGGGTGGGCCTATCGCTGAATTAAAGCAGCTGTTTGTCAACTTTGGTCCATGAATACATTTTTACAAATTATGTCTTTAAAGGGGTACTATACACTAAATATGGCCATTTATGTAACCATCTCATATGATAGCCAATAGAATGTATGCAACAAATGAATACATTTGAACCATGGATGAGTGTAAAATACACTCTAAGACCATGCAAAGAACATACAAATTATGACAAAAATGAGTTATTAACTCAGGTCAATATTCATTTCCATTATAATTACTGTGACATTGTTTCCATTGCCCAAAGAGCACATAAGAGTATTTTGCACTCATCCATGGTTCAAATTTATTCAATTGTTGCATCCATTCTGTTGGGTATAATATGATATGGACTCATAAATGGCCAGATTTGGTATACAGTACCCCTTTAAAAAACTAATGCATATTGTATGTTTACTTCAGTTACTTAAACCTTTCATGAAGGGAGCCACACTGGTGCAGCATTGAAGATCCTGTGCCAGTGCATTCTCTAATATATGCTAATATATCATAGGGACCCATGACGCACTCTCTTACAATAACAAGGTAAATATTGTTGGGGCACTGTTTTCACTTTTATATGGGATACTTCCATGGGAAGCCTCACATATATAAGATAATGCAGTGTCTAACAATGTCAAGATAATATTATAGACCAATGTATCCTTCTATATGTGGGAGATTCCTATAGTAAATCCTATAGTAAATCTCACATATATAAGAGAATGCATTGGTACAGGTTGTCGCAAAAATTCAAGAAGCTTCCAATCATGTGAGGGTTAATAAATGTATCCCTTCTTGAATTCTTCCTGTTGAATATTAGTTTTATTCTAAATGTACTCAATCCAATTAAGCACCCCTAAATTATTATTTCTTTGACTTTGGTGTTAAAAAATATATGATTCGAGTCGAACCTTCTAAGCTCAGAGTGATCAGATATCGATTTTTGAATTTTGTTAATTTTTTAGATCTAGTCCACTTCCACATGCTCAAACGGACAAATTGCGGGTGTAAGATGGATAACTCTAAAATCAAGTGGTTATTATTGTTAGTAATAAGCACTTGATTTTAGAGTTATCCATCTTACACCCACAATTTGTCTGTAATTTGTCCGTTTGAGCACTTGGAAGTGGACCAGACCTAAAAAATTAACAAATTAATCAGATTGAGTACCTTTAATTATTGTGTTTTATTGTATAAAATAAATAATATATAACTTTTTGTTGACTGAATGTATATAAAAATAGTGGTCCCAGCGAAGAAATAATCGACAAGCCATTCCGCCTATCGGACCACTAGTGTCTGGGCCTTGTCCTACTGGTAGTCAACTCCAAGTCATGCATTATCTATATGACATTTGAATTTGATCATTCAACATTTTATGCTGTTTTGTTTTTAAAAACTGTGCTTTGTCTGTTTACACTAGTTGCTTAATAAATTATAGAACTATATTCTTCTTTTGTATCATTTCTGAAATTAGTCCCATTGAAGATCAATGTTGACCACTTTTGAAGCAGTATATTTTGTTACATGCAACTTGGAACAGGTTAGTGATACTTTCTGACTCAATGTCAATTTATTTACATTTAGTGTCATTGTTTCACCTTTTTTATCTGTTTGGGACTGCTTATAACCCTATTGGCAGAATGTGGAACGTTGGCTGGTATACGTTGGCACAACATTGGCCCAACCAAATGCCAACAGTTACTGTTGGGCCAACAAATAAGGTTGGCCAAACGTTGGGCCAATGTTGGGCCAAGATTAGCAAATGCTGGCAGATGTACGTGGAATGTTGGTATAGGTTGCACATTGGACCAACGGTTGGCCAAACGTTGGCTAAACGTTGGGCCAACGTTGGCAAAATTTTATCCGTTGGCAATACGTTGGCAGAATATGGAACGTTGGCTGGTATACGTTGGCCCAACCAATTGCCAACCGTTGGCAAATGGTTGGGCTGCTCGTTGGGCCAACAGTTGGCAATTGGTTGGCCCAACGTTGGCCCAACCAATTGCCAACCGTACAAGGTTGGCCAAACGTTGGCTAAACGTTGGGCCAACGTTGGCAAAATTTTATCCGTTGGCAATACGTTGGCAGAATATGGAACGTTGGCTGGTATACGTTGGCCCAACCTTGGCACAACCAATTGCCAACCGTTGGCCCAACGAGCAGCCCAACCATTTGCCAACCGTTGGGCCAACGTTGGCAAATGGTTGGGCCAACGTAGTTATGCTATCTGGGATTGCTGATGGATGAATCTGGTTAAAGCGAGATAACCTAATCCAACAAACAATCATTTAAATATACAAGAACCTGGTTTGAATACTCTAATTAGTAAATTAATATATAAGATGACGGGAATTAAAGGTACGGTTGGCCTTGGCGGTGGGTATCCTGTGAAAATATTTCCACCCGCCACAAACAGAAAGAACATCAAAATGTAGACAGACTTTGTCCGTATATAAATAAGAAATATCGCATAAACAGTATGTTATTCTCATATGTTTAACCATTGTTATGTAAACAAAAGCATAAAAAGTTACTTTTCTGGTGTTTGTTTATATTATGATGATAAATGATCTTCTGTAACACAACCAGGCTCTTGCTTAGGTAAAATATAGTAGGTCTTTATGATAACATGCTGTTTACGCGATGGTAATGGTATTTATTATATGACTGTCATTATTTTCACTAAATACCACCATTGGTTGGTGGTGGTTTTCCGTCAAATCGGATCATGATAGTATCGTGATCCGATTCCAGATCATGCGTGTCTGAATCAGAACGAGGTTCCTGGACTATTTTAAATTGAGAAATTTAATCTTAAAATTGTTGATTAAATTGTTGCGATTCGTTAATTAAATTTGAATTCAACTGATCCCCTTTAAAAAAAAAAAAAATTCAGAGGTTGTTTGTAATAATTAAGTTCAATTGGTCTTATAATAAACATATTATTACTACAGTGAAGTGATCTGAGTCTCTGAAGTGATCTGAGTCTCCACATCACGTCTCGTTGAGAAGGTGAGATCCCAGATCAGACTCGCAGCCTGCGGCAGCTCGTCTGATCTGGGATCTCACCTTCTCAACTCGGCGTGATATGGAGACTCAGATCACCTCACTGTAGTGATAATCTCTAAATATGAACGAAGCTGTATGCGTTTTAATGTTTTTCTGTTTACGGTGATTGGAACAAATATGAATATTTTCGACAACTAAGGCCGCACGTGCCTTTAATATAGCTTGCCATTCCTTGTTTTACTGTTTTAAGTTATTTCCTTCATAAAAGAGTCTTCGGTATAAAGAGCCATCTCATTACTTTAGAATATAGAATTAACCTTTAAAATAACAAACGCCTTCAGGATAGCGAACCTTCAGAATATCGAATCTTCGGAATAGAGAACCTTCCGAATAGACACATGTCCCCAAATAATGTATCCCTTTCGAACTTCTATGTCTTGTTCTCGTAATTTGGAAGGAGGTAGAAGATGAGTCTACAAATACACGAACTATTGATATAGCGGCTGCATGTTTCAATTATTCGCACATAAGTGAACAAAACGCTCTTTATTTCTACCATATCAGGAATACACTTACACGGAACGCTCTTTTCCGTTACATCCCGTGCTACACAGGTTTTGAAATGTCGTTCCAAATGACGTTTAGTTTTCGTATCTGCCATGATTTGTGTTAGAGAATAAATGTTTACGTTACAATGAACATTAAAATGAATTGAAAACAAAGTACTAATGGGCGCCAGACTTTCAGAAACACAATTTAAGTAACGGTGTTAGTGCCGATTACAAACCCTGTGTATCCTTCAGCACATTTAAAAAACCCTGTGTACCCTTCAGCACTTGTTTTGGTAAGAGTGACCCCTCCAGCATAAATAACGGCTGCATGTGTTCGATAAATAATTGCCATGGCCAAAGCCACTTTTCATTTCTTCGTACAGAAGTGAAAAAACGCTCTTTATTTCTACCATATCGGGAATAGACTAACACGGAACGCTCTTTTCAGTTCCATCCCGTGCAAATAGTTTGGTTTTGGATCGTGTTCAATGCGTCTTTATGTGACATTTTATGTTCGTAGAAAGCATGGAAAGGTAGTTCACAGAAATGATCACCAGTGATTTTCTTTTCTCGTTTCAGGTTATGGGCTCTATTCTATATATCAAATCAAATCAAATCAAATTTAATATCGGAACGAGTCTGACCGACTCTTAGTCCCAGTCGCTCATGTATGTATAGAATAATTTATTACATGAACCTACCCTAGTTGGTGGACCCAATTATTCAAACAGATCTAAACGCTCTCGAATATATGAGTCATTATCAATTTTGGCGCATATTCTTGTCCTTTGACACTGGCGTCTTTCAGACAAGATATATGGTGGCAAATTATAATTTTATATATGGCCCGCAATGCGTTCTATAAAATACACACCGTATACATGTCGTGTAGCGGGATATTAACCCCCTACCCGTTAGCTTTATAGCTGAATTTACACTAAAACTCGTGTCCCAATTTCAAAATATCGAGTTCGCTCGTCTGTCTATGGACATTATTCACAATAATTATGAAAACTGTCATGCGTAGTTGAATAATGGTCATTACTCTAAATGAAAATTAACTGTAGACTACCAATGTCCGTGATTTCCACATATTTTTTGCTCGTTACATCTTGTCCCTCAACTCGATGTATCTACTGTAACGAAGATGCATACTAGCAAAATAATAGGACCTCCTTATCAGTGTCAATGACGTCAATTCGTTTTATAAGAGTGAGAGCACGTGGCATGATCGAATGTGGACGCCGATTTGGAATACGAAGATACAGCGGAGGAAAAATTAGCATCAGGTAGGTGCACCCATAACCGTATATTTAAAAAGCGTCTGAAATGTAACGCAAATTTAATCGATATGACCAGGGAGCTCAGTATTGCTAATTCATTTTCATAGAGATGTTTGTGCGTCATTTCGATTGCCACATTATCTCCCCGCTGAAGGGAGAAATCATTGAGATATTTCGTGTTTGATAGTCAATACATATCTCCTGTAACGGTCCACTCCTGTTACGAAGAAAATCATTACAGGAAATACCAGTTTTGTTACTGGAGATAGAAATATCACCTTGAGATTAGTCTATTTATAATATGTGTCAAAATATTATGTGGATTTATTATGTAAACTGTCAGGTGACTCATTAGAATTGTATTTAGCCAAACAGTTATGTGTTTAAGATAAACCATTTGCTGGGACTTTGTCACAATGTTAAATCATGTTACGGGAGATACTATAATTGTTACGGGAGAAAGCAGTTTTGACCAACAACGTAGCAATTTTGAATAAAGTCGACTTTTAGCCCCTTTGTCGCATTCCTGCTATCATTGTGATGTGATAGACATCATATAATAATAAACGCGACCTCTTCTATATTTGAGTCGCTTCAAATTGTGATTTCGTTACACGAAATACACTGCGAGTAACACGATATACGACATGTGTTACATGAATTTTACTTTTGTAGTAATAGCAAGCAATCGTGTGTTATTTTGTTTGACGTTTATTTACTGTGTTTAGGTATGTTATAATTACATGAGTAGCGTGAAATTATTTGAAAATACCGAAATTACATGCCAATGATACAGTTATCTACACAAATAACCAAATAGGCGTTACAGGAAATACGATTAGTTGTCATTATTTTAATTTCGGTGTAAGGGGAAAGGATTACCAAATGGTAAGTGTCATTTTTAACTCACATACAAATATGTATGTGAGTGTGCTATGGTGAGTAAGCATCGATGCGTTCGTTATATAGTTCCTTTTAAATTCATGACCAGATCGCGTGGTCGTTACATTAAATACACAACACGCTACATGAAAGACCAGAGTGTGTCTGAGGGTTATTTTGGTGGGTAATTCAAATTCGCTCGCCAAAATAGCAATAATAAAAGTGTCGAATTATTGGTATAATACTTTGTTTTGGTGAATTATAATGGAAACCAAACTTAGGCGCACTCATGCATACATACTTGATTAGACGTTACACGATATACATGTCAAGATACCATTGATTTACAACTCGACAAATTCCGGAATGTGTCCGTGCTCACGAGTAAATATACATTCATATGTGTACATATCGTTTTTGAACAAGCACGCTTAATACATATATGGTATTCGTATAATAGTAACGTCGTCCTGATTGCTTTCAGATATGGCTATGTCAAATGCTGAGAGACAGAGGAAATTCAGAGCGATTAGAGATAAGGATCCTGAACGGTGACGCTCTTATTTGAACAAACAGAAAGCAAAGTATAGAGAAGACAAGAGATGGACTGTCGTCCGGTGCATATACCCCCTTGTGGCATACCGACTAGTGTGGGCATATTTATAATAACTTATGAGTGCTATACTCAGACCGATGGACACAAAAATCAGCATTTTCATATAAACAAAGATGAATAACTATAGAACAAAAAACCAAAACAAAACAGTTGAATATGCCATTAAATGTCCTCATAATGGTGAACAACCATACAAATTTTCATTGAGATCCGAGCATTACTGTTCAAGTTATTACCTGAACAGACATCGGATGGACCAAACAGCCAACATTTCCAGATACACAAAGATGAATAACTCTAGAAAGGAAAATCCGAACGATGTAACCCTCTATTGAATGCCCTCATATTAGTGAACATTCAAACCAAATTTCATTGAGATCCCAGCACAACTGTTGAAGTTATGACATGAACAGACACCAGACGGACCAAAAGCCAACATTTCAGATAGACAAAGATGAATAACTAACTAATGGAAAATCCGAACAAAACGATGGAACCCACTATTTAATGTCCTCATATTAGTGAACATCCATACCTAATTTCATTGAGATCTGGGCACTACTGTTCAAGTTATGACATGAACAGACATCGGACGGACGCACAGACGGACAGGTGCAAAACAGTATACCCCCCCCCCCCCCTTTTTTTAAAGGGGGTATAATAAGAAACTGGGAAAAAAGAAATGCAAGAAAGATATGACATCGCGAGAACTGACGAAAACAATGCAAAGAAAAACAGAGAAAACAAAGAGAAAAACTAAAGAAAATAAACTAGATTATAGCATGTACACCACCAGCTTCGCCACTGCAAAATCACGAAGAATTTCCGGGCCCATCTAGACAGGAAAGAGAGACTAGCAAGCAAATAATTCGCGAACTATCCAAATGTTATCGGGATAAAGTTCTGTATGAGAGTCCCAGTATCGTTATGCCTGTTATTGGAACTAGAAGGAATGTTAAGAAAAGTGTATTGGGTGGTTGTGGCAAGAAAGCTGGTCAGGGTGCGCAATCAGGTAGAGAGGTCGGCAAATGCGATGTGTTAGTTGGGAGTGTAGAGGAATCTGGGGCGATTGCCAATGATGGTTTTAAAGTTGGGTCGGTGGACAGAAAGGTTGAGGGTGTTTTGACTAGGCGTGGTAGGCAAGCAAGTCGGGTGGGCGATCAGACAGAGAGGTCGGCGACGGGTTAGTTGGGAGTGGAGAGGAACCTGGGGCGATTGTCGATGACGGTTTGAAAGTTGGGTCTGTAGGGAGAAAGGTTGAGATGTTTTTACTAGGCGTGGTAGGCAAGCAAGTCGAGGTGTGCGATCAGACAGAGAGGTCGGCGACGGATTAGTTGGGAGTGGAGAGGAACCTGGGGCGATTGTCGATGACGGTTTGAAAGTTGGGTCTGCAGGGAGAAAGGTTGAGGGTGTTTCGACTAGGCGTGGTATGAAAGCAAGTCGATGTGCGCGCTCAGACAGAGAGGTTAGCGTCGGATTAGTTGGGATTGGAGAGGATTCTGAGTTGATTGAACAGAGTGAGCCAGATGTTGATGAATGTGATGGGGAGAAGCTTGTTGAGGGTTTAGACGGGAGGTGTCCGGATAATGTACTAGCGAGTGAACAGCAGAGTAAGACAGTTGATGAAAATGACACGAAGATGGAGATCGAGGGCGTGGACGACGTGTGTCCGGAGATTGTACTAGAGAATGAACAGGGTAAGACATATGTTGATGAATGTGACATGGAGATGGTGATCGAGGGTGTGAACGAGAGGTGTCAGGAGAAAGTATCGGATAGTGAACAGCAGAGTAATACAGCCGATGAATGTGATGGAGAGAAGCAGGTTGAAGGTTCAGACGGGCTGTTTCAGGGGAAAGTACAGGATAGTGAACAGCAGAGTAAGACAGTTGATGAATGTGAGTGAGAGAAACGGGTTGACGGTTTAGACGGGATGTGTCAGGAGAATGTACTGGAGAGTGAACAGCAGAGTAAGATAGTTGTTGATGAATGTGGAATGCAAATGTTGATCGAGTGTGTGCATTCGATGTGTCCGGAGAGTGTAGCCGAGAACGAAGAGACAAGTAAGATAGTTGTTGATGAATGTGACGGGGAGAAGCACGTTGAGGGTTTAGACGGGATGTGTCAGGTGAATGCATTGGAGAGTGAACAGCAGAGTAAGACAGCTGATCAATGTGAGGGGAGAGAAGCAGGTTGAAGGTTTAGACGGGATGTGTCAGGAGAAAGTACGGATAGTGAACAGCAGAGTAAAACAGTTGCCAATGGATGTGATGGGGAGAAGCTGGTTGATGGTTCAGACAAGACGTGTGATGGTGTTTGGTTGAATGTGCCAAGTTCAGTTGTGTGTATTGATAAATATGTTATTGTTAAATATGAGCGGAACATATACCCTGGATATGTCCAGAATGTCTCGGGTGATGAGTTGCTTATAAAATGTATGAAGCGTATAGGTCCAAAGAAGGCAAATTACTTTACATGGCCAAAACGCTGCACAGATATTTCGTGGTACTGTCATAACGAGATTTTGGCCGTTACTCCTGAGCCAAAGATAATTACAGGGAGAGGTTCGCACTTTAAAGTGTGCATGCCAATATGGAATAAATTACAGAGTAATATCGGACATTAAGAAAGGCTATTGGCTGAATATGTAATTTCCCCGTATATATTCGGTGGTTTGCAGTATGCTAATGAGTTGGAAATGTCAGCGGTATATTATACATATATCGTAACGTACATGTATGATATTAGTTGGAAAATATCCACACGTGTGGTTTAGTTATTTGTTTCCGTTAAACATATTTTAAATCACAATTTATGTTTTCTTGTTAATAGACGGGTTCAGTCACACGTATTTGTATAGTATTGTGTATAGTATTGATATAGTCGTGAATGATGAAGGGAATTTAAAGCCACCTGACTGCTGTCACGAACGCAAGTGTAACGACAACATGATTAAATTTGCATCACTCAAAATAAAATATATCTGCAGGTAAATCACACATGCTCATAACAGCCACATGGCGTTCATAACTCGTTGAAACCTTCTTTATGTAATGAAGGTGGGGTAATACTCTTAATTACACTTCTTAGTTACATGTTATACATCGGATAGACTTACATCTAAACTAATCTTAACCGAATAACCGTGCACGTACTCATGTGAGTCAGGTGAGTTTCATTCACCAGATCAATTCCTTCTATCTACACATACGTGTAACTGAACCTCGCTAGTATTACTTAGGGATGAAGAAACTCTCCCATAACGCAATTAATATGCGATGAGTTGTAGTTGGCCCTCGATGGTAACTCACACATATCTGATATATGCATCTCTAGTAAATACTCCACTTGAAATATACGTCCGTGTATCAGATGTGTGTACAGTTACGACGGAGGGGCAACGGAGCGCACTATAGTCGCCACAAACTTCATTCTATGGCGAATACACCACTCCAGTTATATATTTTTCCTTCTTTTTTCTTTGGATAACGTATTTTGATTATCCCTTTTTCATCGTGTTTTTGTTGAATAAAACAATAATAAAAATGTGTCTTTCGTGTAACATTAAGAGCACACGGACAAGTTCTTTGGCCAGATAATGGTTATATATGGAAAAAACTCTTTAACAAAATTTAGTGAGACCCTGAATATATTAAACAAATCTTCCTTGATCAAAATGGAACTAGAAATGTCCAAATGTACATGTTATGTATATCGTGTAACAAGCATGTCTTTACTGTAACATATGACATTTTAAACTATACGGTAATTTATGAAATAACATTGTACATCCTTTATTATGCACGTCAGACTGAGAAATTCTTATTTTTGTCGCGCTATATTCGAAATATGACATATTGGTATAGATTAGTGGGGTTTCAACCTCCATGTGGTGCTCAAAATTGTATATCATGTAACGATGACCGTCTATACTGTCACACAAATGTCCCCACTGTAACGCAGTGAATATTGAAATTTAAAAATGCTAAGTCATACAATTCAATTATCAGTGGTTTAGGCATATCGGATTCACGACATTAAACCAATACCCAATATGATACGAATATTCTCTCTTGAAGATTTCTTTCGTATCGGCAAAATGTAATTTTTGAAAAACAGTTGATTCTACACATGGAAAAGACATGATTTAACATATATAACCGGAAAAATATGTTTTATTAGTTGTAAGATAACCCATTTTGACATGATCGAGTTACATCATGAAGTAGTTCTAATATTTTTTAATTGCAGCCATACAAAGTGTGTTTGTTA
This sequence comes from Siphonodentalium dalli, assembly GCA_032622095.1. NCBI lineage: Eukaryota > Metazoa > Mollusca > Scaphopoda > Gadilida > Siphonodentaliidae > Siphonodentalium > Siphonodentalium dalli. The sequence goes on along the minus strand of CP136061.1, from coordinate 200,947,774 downwards.
CAGTATAGACATTATATATGCATAGCCAACATTGACAACCCAACCATATACAAATCATAGGTGATTAAGCCTGCATTTTAGTGTTTTAATAACCCATAAGGTCTATTTATTCCAAACGATGACCAAATTACGTTTTCTGCCAACATATTTTTTTCAATTATTACCAGACTGAAATATGCGCCAAAATTGATAATGACTCATATATCTTTGCTCTCATAATAAACGTCAGGTTTACGGATTAGATCCTACCCTTATTACATTCAATTAACCCATTCTATAAATTGTGATATTAAAGATGGATTATCTCTTCAAATAACAAATTTGAAATAGTTGCGTGGGTATAAAATAATAAATATGAACTGACGACCCCTGTCCGGAAAGGCTTCCATCAATTAATATTGATTTTATTGGGTCCGTTTATGCCTATTTGTCTATTTTTAGAACAGACCATTCGGGTGATATCATATAGTGGTCGAGAGCATTATATAGGCTGCTCCTATGGCTACGCACCGAACGTCAAATGTCCCATATTGATTGGTTGTATTGTTTTATTCCATAGTTGTAAGCGATAATGAGTATAATTAATGTTTATTTGTGACAAAATTACACCATAACATTTCAGGTCTCTGTTAACAGTAACCGCTATTGTTTGTTAGCTAAACAACCACACCTTTTTAGACCAGAAAATATTCGAAATAAAATGAATATTAATCGATAGAAGCATTTCCGGACAGGAGTCTTGGATTCAGATATAATATGTTATACCCCGGTAACTATACAATACATGTTTACAAAGAGATAATCCACTTTTAAAGGTTCGATTAATAACAGGAAATAGTGCCAGGTGCCGTTTTACTTATGGTCGTCTTTTTACATTCCGTACGCCACCTCGCAAAATACTTCCAATATTTTTCCAATAAACTATAACGCATGCAGAGTTTGAAAAGTTATGTCATTAAATATACGCCATTAAATAGGCCAAAGAGTCTTTGTTTATATGGAACATTTCCATACGCGTGCAAACAACGCACAGTTACGTGAAACGTCATCGCATGCCTTACTCTCGGGATCCAAATAAAAGAAGTGAGCGGAATAAAAGTAGGGGGGTGGAAAATATCCAACAATCAAATAAGAGTGTGGGGGGGGGGATAAAAGTAGGGGTGAGAAATTTGATGACTATTTTCACATATTTCGCATTACATGTAGTTAATGTTAAAAATAATTACCAACTATTATAAATAACATGTAATTGGTATGTTTCGCCCCATACCGTTATTTAGTGAAACCGGCACACATAAGCGTGCACCGTGCAAACGCTGTATACTGTGGCCGTCCCTCAAACGGTTCACGTTGTATTAAGTCATTCTATATACACACGGCACAATCGTTTCGACGATTCTGCGACCAATTCCACGATTCTGCGGCTTGACAACCACGGTGCTGCGGCAATTTAACGATTCTGCGACCAGGCCGATGCGATAAAAACTAAAAAAAAATTAAAGAATGAATAAATCCAGAAATACGGACAGGTATATGTACATCTATCTATACTATATATTTTGAGACTTCGTATATGTGTGTGTGTGTGTGTGTACTTCATAGAATCCAAAACGCGTGTACATATTGAGATCAAACTTCCTATGTAAGTGTCAAGTACCACCGACACGACCGTGGTAGCGGTTTAGGGAAGCTCAGAGCACCCGTTCTCCAATCTCAAATCACCGCAAAGGCTCGGCGGGAGTTAATCAAGTGATTATTTAATGAGCGTTTGTTTTTGACGCATCTCTATAAAGAGCGTCTGTTTCCCATTCAACGTTATTCGCATCTGCAGAGTTATACGGGAACGCAAACGTTATCGCTCGAAATTTATTCCCTGCGAGCACGGATGGCGCGCTTTGATTTTACAGTATATACCTTCGGTATATACCGAAATCATCCCAGATAATCACGAATATAGCATCAGATTTCTCCCCAGATATACCGTTATAAAGCTACTGGAATCTGCCAATCTACGGGAAATTCCAGGGAATGCCGATTGAGCTCAAACTTGCTACCTACGGGAAGTGTCATATATATGAGTGTGTCCTTTATAGACTCTAACCGATTGAGCTCAAACTTGCTAAATAAGAAAATAGCCCCCAAGCCGTAAAAATCAACAAACACGATATTACTAAATACACGTTTTCGGCAATGTGAGAGTTTTCGGGGAGCCGTGATGCCAACAACGACCCGAAGACAGATTTCCCGACGGGAAGCGTTTGTTTTAAATTCAATGCAATGTTATCGTAGAGAGATTTCACGAAACAAAGAATGCGTTGTCTGTCGTTCCTAGGAAGGGGGGATTTCTACGGGTAAATTTTTCCGCCAGAAACAAAAAATTTAATTAAAACAATTTAAAATTTAATTTCAATTCAATGCAATGTTATCGTAGAGAGATTTCACGAAACAAAGAATGCGTTGTCTGTCGTTCCTAGGAAGGGGCGATTTCTACGGGTAAATTTTTCCGCCAGAAACAAAAAATTAAATTTAAAAAAAATAAAAAACAAAAATAAATAAAAACAAAATAATTACAAAAATGTCATGTTTCTGAAACAAAGCCATGGGACGAATGCCGCCAGTGGCGGGCTAACCTGCTAGTATATTATATTTCTATTAGGTACGGCGATCTTCGATTCGATAATCGGTAGAGAGTTCAGCACTAGACAGTTAGCACAACAATACATAATCTTTGACACAAATAGACCGGTTGTTCTGGTTTTACACACATCACTGAGTGAAATTCGTCTTCAGAGTTGAGAAAATATATATAATGTCCTATAAAATTGAGTGGAAACCAAATAATAACATAGCCATACATCTTTGGGTGATTTTTCACAACTGATGTTAACCTCAGTTCTGTGATTGATGGCGCTGTGTCCATATTTGCGGGGGTATCATCGCATTCAATTGACAACGCCGATGAGTCGACTATGACAACGACGATTGTGCGACCAGCAATTGAAATTTCATTAACTTGTGCTCACGAGAAGTCGTTTTCTAATGAATGGCACGCTCGCTATAGACATGAATACGCATATGAATCACATGACATCAAGCCTACGAGATTAAGACTCTTTTATTTGGAGCCAGCTAAGTAAAATAAAGTAATGCCGAATCGTATATTGCTATACTGTACATGTTTAATTTCCATATATGTGCACCACACATTACATGATTTAAATTGCCTTTCCGCCTATTCAACTTTCCTTCCGTCTGTTTGTACGCAGTCGACTCACAATGCCTCGGTATTTTCTTATCGCCAACATGTCTTATTCTCAGTCGCGTTGTGGTATATATATATATATATAGGGAGAAAGAGGGGAGGGGAGGGAGATAGGGGAGGGAGAGAGGAGGATGAGATGAAGAGAGAGAGAGATAGGGAAATGTGGGCGGGATAGATAATCTCTAATGTGTTTTTTCAAGCTGACTTTAAAATGGACAAGGTTAATAAATTATTTTGCAAATAACTGGGACGAATTTGAAATCCACTTTATCGCATAATCATATTTTAAGAAGGAAAACGAGCTAAAAAGACGGATTAACAAAATTAATATTGATTTCCTTACCACAACACAAAAGGAAGTAAAGACACATTCAAGACAAAATAATGTTCCATTTTAAATGTGTTTTTTTTTCACTTTGGCAAAGTTGTATATATTGTATCATTAAAAGATCCTAATATTGCATATTTCCTTATATCCACTAATGATGAATATGTGCGTGCTTCCCGGGATACTTGACATCACACCCGCAATGACCGCGCGGATTAATAGTACTTTCGAAAAGCCGCGCATGACACCAACATTAGATATTGGAAATTTTGGTCCCAACTCCTTTGCATTGACGAAAATAGATACAAAAACAAAGAGGCAAATTGGGGGACTATATTTTTTCGTCGCCAGCCAGAGTGCGCTATTATGTCGTATACGTTTGTGTAGCGTCTCGGCCGACACCGTAAATATATCCATTGTGCATGCATTTTCAGCTTCTTTTAAAGATTTTGATATTTTAAAAAAGGGTATAAAGAAAGTTATCAAACTCGTTTTATAAAATGTTATATCCCAACATTTCTCGTTGGGGATCCTCTATATAAATCATTTATATCATCCGTCCTTAATTACCGCTATATATTTTCCGTGAACGCGGACATGTATTTCATGAATATTAAAAAATCCTTATATGGAATGCATCTCCAGAACTTTGACACGTAGACTTAAACCGCGGAATGGGGTCTGAGTAATCCAATATGGCCGCGACTAGGTGATCTCGCTTATTCTAAGATGTGGTGCAGAAATGATAAAAAATTGGGTGCAATGGATATGAGGGTCATATATTTTGAACGCATCGTAAAGCATGACATAGTTACAGAAAGACACACACACTCAACTTTTATATAGATACTAGAAGGTGACCCGACTTCGTCCGGGCTTTGACCTTGAATTGTCCATTTTGAAGGTCAAGGTCAAGTGGGGTCACGATTTGACCAGTCCAAAAACACTGCCCGGACAAAAGTACCCGACAAACGTGCCCGTCGAAATCCATCCGGTTTTACCCGACTTGACCTTGAATTGATAATTTTGAAGGTCAGGTCGGGGTCACGATTTGACCCGTCCAAAACACTCAGTGGACAAAAGCAACGCAATGTATCAGATTTCGTGAAAATCCCATCAAAATTCTCGATTTGACTTTGAATTGATCCGATTTCAAGGTCACGTCGCACGCATATGGCTGTTTCTATAGTCTATATGAAAGTCTATCGAGTACGAAGTAATGATACGGATGAAGATTAGCCGGAATGCGAAAATACAAAATTCGTGTTGTCGATAAATATTTGTACAGTTTTCAAAACAATGTATCAAATAAAATTCATACTATATGCATACTAGTCCAACATACTCATTTATAGGCAGTGGTTGGCTTGGGTTTACGACCTGTATCAACATATATTTTTACACGAGCATGTGTGTCACCCTTTGTCCAATCCACTATATCTCTTATGTGACTTGGTCTCTATAGATTCACAGGTGGGGATCAGTAAATACACAGTATACTGTATTGAATCCAGGACATGTGCATTGTACAACGAAGACACTGTTCCAAACATTTATTGATGCAGCATACACGGGCTTATACGCATAAATAAGCTGTCCGATAATAGTGCAGTGACCGATACATCGTATACAAATGAAAATTACCGTTCAACGAGTCGCCCAATCGTCGTTGTCATGGTCGAAGCGGGGCGTTGTCAAATAGTTGACACCGTTACTGCATTTCTGTGTATAGTTTAATCGAATATTGCGTCAACGGGGGTACGAATTTGACAAATAATACATTTATGCTATCAAAGCTTACGTTGGATGTTAATGTTCGCACCGTTAATGTCCCCTTGTAGCCCAAGAAATTACTTTTGCGATCGGTTCGCGGTTTGATCGGATTATCCAGACTTGACCGAGCCGATTGTGACTCATTTTATGTATATATCTCATCTTCGTATGTATTCCGTGAATTAACCTGGTGGACCTGCAAAGTCTACTCTACACGATGCATGCAAGAAGAAGCCCACTTTTATCGTCCCAATTCAGTAAAAGGACCCTTTATCTATGTTTGTCATAAAATATCACGTATAATAAGGCCGCAGAATCGTTGAACTGCCGCAGCACCGTGGTTGTCAAGCCGCAGAATCGTGGAATTGGTCGTAGAATCGTCGAAACGATTGTGCCGTGTGATATATGTCTCACCATTTTAATCCATCGTGGATTTATACTGGTTTCATTTGTTCAGCCAGGTAACATTTGTCATAAACACATAATCTTTCGCCACCAAAACCTAGCGTGAATCAAGCGATGTCATGATCAATCCGTTCGATTGTGACAGTGGTCGCTGTTCTGGATTTAACCGGTACATGTAAGTGGTATGACAATCTCGTAATCTCGGTAATACTATTTGGTCTACGCTATACTTACATCTGCCACCGATTTCACCGAAAAATAATCTTCCGATACCATTAATATATATTACGGTATTCATATTTCGTTAGACCACATATCGTAGTAGTTGTTCTTATCTTAGGGCGAGAAGATTCATACATTAAGAACTTTGTATTACCCACTGTGTATAATCGTGCTAATTTAACTGTCCGTTAAGATTTCAGTCAACCCAAAGTCAATCACTTTTCACTAACAAGCTTGTTATATCGACATGACGACAAATGCGGCCATATGGATGTAACATGTGCGAGAACGTTCTATTTTAATCAGCGCAACATAATGGACAATACTGTCTCATATATTCACTATTCATATATAGTCTTACTCTGCATTCGATGAAAACATGAGTATCATCTAATGCGACGCTAGTCGATATAGTGTTTATGGAGGAGACTGTGGCGGTATATTTGTACTTTCATTATATTCTCCTTTGTTTAAATGCGTTCGCTCCAAAAGTATAAATTTTAAAATTTCTGCACATATGATTGGACTTTACACGACATCACTTAATGGGCAATATTAAATCAGGTTTGAATGCGTGTGAACCACTTTAAACTGAGCTTATGATATCGATTACATCAATTGCACCACGTACAACATTACGAATGTGACATAGTGAATAATTGGATATTACCAGTCAGTTTGGTGATATATGATGTCATTCGCATTTTTTTTTTCAGCAAAACGTGAAACAATGGGTTTCATGACATAAATTATTTCGATTGTGACGTCTCTGTAGCGAAGTGACGTTGCTCCCAAATTCGTACTTTGGTAGAGCATTCCATTTAAGCGCAGGTAAAGGTCCTCAATGGAAAAAAAGAGTTCTATTCTGTGTGATGATCACTGTTAGCTGGTTTTTTTTTATAGGAAATTTAAGATAAAAAATAGATTGCTTGAGTTCTCATTTGAAATCTCCCTCATCTGAATAGTCTCTTGTTTGGTGTTCTCTTCTGTGTCGAGCAAGCGCTGCGAGAAGATGTTCCTTCTCAGCATTGGTATACATTTTTGTGTCTAATATGACCCTGCTGACGTCTTTTTTCAAGGTTTCTTCCTCGGCCTGGTATACTTCTATGGCCTCTAACATCCAATCAGGTGTTGTTGAGAGTCCTCCTGCACAGTTGTCTAAGGAAGGTTCTGTAACTCTCCCAATTTCTTTTGCCAGTGTGGTTAACAAAAGTAAGTGTTTTCTGTTGCATTTGGCTTGAATTATTGGGTTGCCGCAGAGTTTGACATAGGGCTGATCCTCTTTTGGTATTTTCCTAGGTCTTTTAGAAGTTCGTAGAGAGCTGTGAGCTCAACATCGAACTTGTCGAGCATCAAGAGCATACATTTCGGTCTATATCGATGAGTGCAATGTGGGTCATGCCGGAATAAGATAGCATGTTCATCGTATACAAGGCAGAATGTTGTATTATACGACCACCATGTTTGGACATGGTTTTTAGAAGAGTGAACATCCTAAGTTTTGCCTCGGGATCACTTCCAAGAAGCTTGTAGAATTTGCTGAGGACGTTCTTTTTGGGAAAGTCATCATGACTTAGTGTCAGCTCATGACCAATCTTTCCAGAATAAGCTCTAATTCTATTATCAATGTACCTCCTCAAATTGGCATCTGTAATTTCCTTGCCAAGGAAATTTAAGACAGCAATAATGAGGACTGCTGCGTCTTCTGGTGTTATGGGATATTGTGAAGCAGGTCCCCACTTCTCAATGCCTCTTCTGAGTTCATCTCGAGTAGGATCTTTCATCACTTTGAAGAACATGAGGATCTTGAAGCACGTCAACATGGAGGTTGTCATGATATCTGGTACAAGACTGGCTACTCCATTTATTATAGCTTGTAGCAGTCTTATCGGTTCATCTATGCTCTGTGATCGAGCGCATATCTCAGATATGAGATAAGCACTCATGTTAGGATTGGAGGAGGTAAATAAAACAGGGTTTGGGCTGTAAAAAGGAGTTATCTGAGGTTGTAATGGCGGGGGTAATGTGTGCTCTTGCCGATCTGTTAGGTGGAACATGTTTTGGGTTAATAAGGCTCTTCAAAACTTGTATCCCAAGTTGTGATAGTTATATTTTATTAGTGTGTTTATAGATTTGTTTTTATATCACGACCGTAAGGCCGGATGTTATGATGCAGTTGTCATATGTATTTTCCGACAAAACTGTATTATATATTACGTATAATGCATACCAATTCGGGTATACATCTATATAGACGCGCTGTGGCTAATGAGTTTATTGATCTACACAATATTATTAAAACCAAAATTAACGAATTGAGTGTAATAATTTTTAAGAGTCTATGTAAATCGATATGCGTTCAGTTTATATCAGCTTTTATCCTGGACTGAAAGTTGCTTTCGTGGATCGGTTGATTAACACATTATTGCATAATTACTTTTGGCAAGAATATTGAAACCCCCATCTTTGTATAAAACCCCCACCTTTTGTATATACGCTTGAAAACATCACTACATAGTTGTACATGGTGCAATTGACGTAATCGATATCATAAGCTTAGTTTAAAGTGGTTCACACGCATTCAAACCTGATTTAATATTGCATTATATGCTAACAGGCCCATTAGGTGATGTGGTGTAAACTCCAATGATATGTGCAGAATTTTAAAATTTATACTTTTGGAGCGAACGCATTTAAACAATTGAGAATATAATGAAAGTACAAATATACCGCCATAGTCTCCCACATAAACACTATATCGACTAGCGTCGCATTAGATGATACTCACATTTTTCTCGAATGCAGACTAAGACTATATATGAATAGTGAATATGTGAGACAGTATTGTCCATTATGTTGCGCTGATTAAAATAGAACATTCTCGCACATGTTACATCCATATGGCTGCACTTGTCATGTCGATATAACAAGCTTGTTAGTGAAAGTGATTGACTTTGGGTTGACTGAAATCTTAACGGACAGTTAAACTAGCACGCTTATACACAGTGGGTAATACAAAGTTCTTAATGTATGAATCATCTCGCCCTAAGATAAGAAAAACTACGACGATATGTGGTCTAACGAAATATGAATACCGTAATATATATTAATTGTATCGGAAGATTATTTTTCTGTTAAATCGGTGGCAGATGTAAGTATAGCGTAGACCAAATAGTATTACCGAGATTACGAGATTGTCATAGCATTTACATGTACCGGTTAAATCCAGAACAGCGACCACTGGCTATGACACAATCGAACGGATTGATCATGACATCGCTTGATTCACGCTATGTTTTGGTTATGTGTTTATGACAAATGTTACCTGGCTGAACAAATGAAACCAGTATAAATCCACGATGGATTAAAATAGTAAGACATATATAGAATGACTTAATACAAAACGTGAACCGTTTGAGGGCACATTATACAGCGTTTGCACGGTGCACGCTTATATGTGTGCCGGTTTCACTATATAACGGTATGGGGCGAAACATACCAATTACATGTTGTTTATATTAGTTGGTAATTCTTTTTAACATTGAAATGCTTATTGATTTATCTTAAAAGGTTTAGATCATGCCATGAATCTCTATTCTGACTAACACCCGTATAAATCATAATCCACCAGTACAAAACATGGGAACTTTTTGAAGTTTTGACAGGGACCATTATAAACTCGAAAAAATAATGCGGGGATATATTTCTTAGTTATTACCTGTTCCTTACTTATGTACTTCACTGTATGTGAAGGTTCCAACTCGAAACAGCTCATTATCAAGTATATCATGCTACAACATTCAATAACATATGGGACTCGTTTATCAGCTGATTTGAATAATATAATTCATCGAATGTGTCAGTTCAGCACGAGCCGACACGAATTTGAGTACATCTCGTTTAGGAAACGAAGTAGTCTCCTCTATACATCGATTCCGACACGTATACACGTGATATTTACTTTAGTTATAATCAGACGGGAATTCGGCAACATAGATGGTTGGTTGTTGGTCACAAAGAAGCATTGTCGTATATTTTTCGATATACCCACTTCCGAAATCGACTCATTCTATGGAAATTGGCTAAATCAGAAACACAAATTTCAACGCAAGGTGATTGCAGGAAGATTTGACTATAGGAATCCGAAAAAAATGACGAGAAATACTCAACCGTGTTGCTAAATTCCGATACATTGTGAAAAAATTTGTTCCAAAGTTAGGACCCCTGGCTGTTTCTGCAGCCTATTTCTACCGCAATGCTTTAATGAAATATACAAAGTTGTATCGAATTCAACCCGGCAAATATCGAGGTATTGAGCTAATGTAACTGCTTCTATACCAACCGTTCCATTCTGTCAAAATTAATTAAACACTGTATTTTTCTCTATTTCGTAACTAGAAATTGCAACATAAAAATAGAGATGCGCGGTTGTATCGTCGTAGAAGCGCGGTTGGCAACACAGATGCGCGTTTTCGAATGGTCGGTGTGAAGAAGAAAACCATCATTTTATACTACAGTATAGTATTTACAAATTTGTATTATAATTTGCTTTTAAGATTTTATTTTATTTTATTTCTGATGGGTATGTTTTTACGATTGATACAAGCACATGTGGTACTAACTAGAACAGAATATGTCTTGTGTTGACAAATACTTCTGTATTCTTTCTTGTACTATATATATACCCCTTACTAGTATGAACCCTTGTCTACTATATATTTTGAGACTTCTGTATATATATATATATATATATAGCTATATATATATATATATGTGTGTGTGTGTGTGTATCCTTTATAGACTCGAAAACAGCTCGACCTATTGAGCCCAAACTTGCTATCTAAGGGTAGAAAGCCACGAGAAGTGCCATCGCACCGCTCCTGAGAACGTCCGAGCACTCCGTCACCCTTCGCCCTGCCACCGTCGTTGGAATTGATGGGTTAATGATTAAGGAGCGTTCGTATCTGCGGTGTCGTTGTTAAAGAGCTATATACACGAGTATAAATACGGCTCAATCGACCGTCTCTGAAACTACACGAAATTTCGTACTTAGGGCTTCCAATGGACGGTGGAGATTTTAGTCGGGTCAGTTTGTCCGCCTGAGGTGACCTTCACCTTGAAACGGGTACCCACAAATGACCTTGGGCGTTATCTCGGTCGTCAGCGGTGACATGTGCATCGACGTGAAATTTGTTACGTATGGTAAACTCGGGACGGGGAATATTTTTGTCCGGTTATTTTGTCCACCCAACATGACCTTGAAACGGGTACCCGCAAATGATAGCATGCTGTCGGCGTGCCTGTACGGAGTTACATTGAAAAAAGAAAAAATAATGGATCGACCAAAGCCATGGGACCAATCCCGCCAGTGGCGGGCTAATCTGCTAGTATATATAAAAGAATAACAAATTCTGAAATTAAACATGTTAATATTTTAAATTCCAATTCACAGAACAAACATTGCTTTCAAAAGTTTCAACAGGCATAGAATTTATACAGCAGTTGCCTGGACCCAGCAGATATGATCTCTGGGTCACAGACAATTTTGTCAACATCCTTACATTGAATGGACAAAATATCAGAGGGTCTATAAAGACCATCATTGGAACGGCTACTTGTGATTGGTTCGAAAAACTGCACAGTTAGTGGGGTTTCAGCCGTCACACAAGCTGGTAATGTATGGTTTAACTTCTTCACTAAGATGTAAGTTCGAGGTTTATTTAAAGTGTCAGGTTCAACTTCCATGCATTCCGAAACATTAATAGTATCTTCCAAGTTGGGTTCAATGTTAATATAACTACTGCTAGTAGTACATATAGGAGCAGAGCATTCAACTTCAGTTCTCTCAGAGCTGTCCTGTGTCACATCCTGAGTGATATGGAGCCTTCTCTTAAGGCTTTTTCTTCCTTTGGAGTAGGTGTCCTTCGTTTGACACATATAAGGCAGCCTTGATGTTTGTTTCTCGTGTTTTTTAGAACAATTCCCAAATCATTCAGGAAGGCTGTGTCACTGTTGATAGACTCATCGGTGCACTCCGGGAGAGAAACTTCAGTTCTATTGACGGTACTACTAGTGTTGTCGGCAACATTTACTAGAAGAGGTTGATCAACATTGGTGGAACTACTAGATGCAGGAGTATCCTTACTGGCGTTAGTACTTCCCTCGTCATCAGAAGAAACATCTTCAGCATCAACAAGATTTACAATTCCATCGCCCTCACAGTCAAGTAACTCCCGTCCTTCATCGAAAGGTGCGTCCGTGGTGCTACTACTAATAGTAGTACTAGTGCTGGTAACACCCTTCACATGAACACCTTCTGGTGGAGTGATGGTTTTGAGCAGCTCCTGCAGGTTTGATGGTTGTGCAGACGGCATGAGTTTATCGCGGAATGCCTTAATTTGGGGCCCAACAAGTGAAAACAGTTTGTCCGACACCTTGTAATCTTCAGACCCATCTAAATTGTTTAATATAAAGTTTGATTTCAAGGCCTCTACGGTATCGATGTTTAGAGCTCTCCAACTTTTCAGTAGCATCTCCATCATATCATCCCTACTGGGAGCTGGTATTTTGTTTGGATTCTCCTTCAACATTAATGCACTCTCATGTTCTATATACGCCGACTTCAACTGGTGGTGTATGTGGGTATCATTTACTTGGAGGTCACCATTAATTCCACCTCCTAGAATTATAAGGATATACCCTCTTTAACAATGCTTCCCTAACCTCCTCCGTCACATGAACAGAATAGTCGTCTAGGATATATACGGCGTAGTCCTTGCCGACATTATGCGTGAACATGTTGTACTTGTTCTTCAGGCTTTTAATGGTGGCCAACATGGTATCGAGGCGGTATGACCCCTTTTCGGCCTAGTGTACATTTAATGAGGCTGGATTATCCAGCTTGATTCGGACGCCCTTTCCCTTGAACGCGAATTCGGGATCAGGGAGTGGGGATTTCACATCAGAAGAAACCTGCGTATACAGATTGCACCTTTCCCTCGACAACATTTAATTTTCTTTCACGAATACAGGTTCTCCTTCAAACGTTAATGTCTTCTGGTTGGCCGACTCATTCCGATGCAGAGGCATCTGGTCCCCATTGATGAATATAGGCTCTTTTTTAAATTTCAAACTGAAGTAACATCGCACTCTGTAGACATTTTTTAAGAATGCGATAATTCGTGAGATCCGTTTTTCCTGAGACACAGCAAAACATTTGTTAGGTTTTCTCAGGCTCACGTTATACTCCGCCATCCATTGCCTGATCCAACGTTTTGAAAATTGCAGCTTGTCACACTCTTCAACTGGCTCTGATTGTGAAGTCAGCCATCTATCATAGAGTTCATTTGCTTTCGAACGGAACAATTTAACAGGTAGACGTCCCTTTAATGTACCCCTTATGTCTACGAACCATTCAAACAATACTTGCCTCACTTCTGCCTCCCCCCTCCATATTCCCTGTACATCTTCTTACTCACAATGGCACCATACTCTACATCACCTCCTCCCTGTCTATTGGATTCTAACTTTTCATGGGATCTTCGAGCTACTTGGATAGCTTTAGTAAATTCTGATCATCACCTTTCGCATCTTTCAACGAAGGGTATGTTTCTCGTACGGCTCTCGCCAAATAGCCATCTGATGGTAGGGGTTGCACCCACTTTTTTCTCTTGGGGTCCCATTTCTTACTACTTGGTTGAGTTGTGTACTCTTCTTTGTATTTCTGGGCTAATTCACCAATTTTATTTTGTCTGCAACTAGATATTTTCCTTTTTTATTTTTAAAAGGGTCTGCCATTTTGAATGGTGTGCACGATTTAAAAATTCCGCGCTTGAAACAGTGATCAAGTCTCAAGAGTAAAGAGTTGTCTCTCGTTGCTCATACAATGCATTGAATGAACTCAAAAGAAAAGATACAAACAGCAGCCAGCAGTGTGCTGTGTCGCTAAGACCCTCTCCCCCAAAATATTAATGATAGACGAACCCGACCGTTAGCGGAGGCTTGTAGCACGTCCATTTTGTTGCGCTAGGGGTCACGGGTAGCTGAATTTAATTTGAGTCGAGTGGCTGATCGTACGATGTGTGTTGTTTAAGTACCGCTATCTGCTGGTATTGTCAGCTATTCTTGTGATTTATTTTTCTTCAACATAAATTCCACAATATGCCATTTTTAATGCCCAAAAATTGATAAACGTAGGGGTGTGAAAAACTTAGCAAAAATAATAAACGTTTATTTGGATCCCGAGAGTATAGAAGACGATGTTCCCATTTGTTGATTTAAGTATGTTTTGTCGGGTGTTTTGGATCATGTAATAAATAGAATATACAACTCCCTGATGTTATAGTGGAATTTACCAAAACTCATCCAGTAAATTAGATCTGGTCCTCGCCAAAAGCTCGGTCCAGACATAATTTACTGGACTAGTTTTGTCAATTCCGCTATAAACTGGGGACGAGTTGTACGAACTTATGCAGTCAGAAACATGTTTTCTGTCATCTAAATCTATGTCTATCAGATTCCTGAATGTCGCCAAATCCCGCATATATTATGTCTTCTTGTTGCTCTTAATTCCTTTTCTTTTCTATTAAATTTTTTTTTCATTGAAAAGATAACCACAAAAGAGGCAATAGCACATTTCTTTTCTTTTTATTATTTAAAAGGGTCCAGACGATCGTGATGATCCGCCTTCCTTTATTTGCTCGTTGACCACATAATTGATACACGTATTTCGTTCCTATGCTTGTTACTGGTTTGTGGTTCCGTGAGCTCGAGAACCAGACAGCCGTTTTATAAAAAAAAAAGGGATCCGGGTCTTCATATCACGCCGATTTGTGAAGGTGATAACACTGATATCCCGGATCAGACGAGTTGCCACAGGCTGCGAGTCTGGTCCGTGATCTCATCTTCTCAACGAGACATGATATGGTGATTCAGGTCACTTCACTGTAGTGATCATAGGTTTATTAAATGACCAATTGAACTTAAATACGCCTTAGCTATTACAACCCAACCTCCGATATTGCATGAGAAATCTGCAATTATATATGTATAACGAACTGGGAACTATATTTTGTCAACAAAATGTTTGTGGGGAGAATACCCTCGTGCGGAATGATATCTGAATGTGCCCTGTGTGGAAGGATTTCTACAAGCAAGGGAAAAAATGTGATCAGTTGAATTCAAATTTAATGAACGAATGATTTTTCGCAACAATTCAATCAACAGCAACAATGTCAGTCGGAATCAGATTCACTTTCGATGACCTCGATTCTTCTGAGTTTCACACGAGTGACATCACCGTAGTAATTGTGCACAGTAATGGAACATTCTTTGACTGTAGCATCGTCGAACAATCCAGCGACCGCGAGATTGTCAAGTTTCTCGATAGGCTGGAGTGAACGTACTTGGCTCAATTGAAACGATTGATAGTCCTTCAGCCAATAGCCGAAAAATGGACCGGTCGGTACCAAACTGGCAGGCAAATTCTAACTGCACTTTCTAAGTATTTTAATATTTCAGCTATCCAGCTAGGCATGATAACAATGTCAACTCGGTAGTGTCTAGCGGAAAATCGCCTTTAAAGGAACGCGACACCCTTCCAAACTGGAGGTAGAAATGGAATCCGGTACTTCATTATGATTATCGGCACTTTCAGCATCAGGAGGATGAACCCTGGCATATCTGGAGGCACTGTTGAGGATCTCGCTCATATTCTGTTGCATTTCGTTTGACGCAACAGTATAGTTATTACCACTAGATGTGTTATGTCTTGAAAGTTGTTGAGTGGTACATGGATGCACTCCAGTATGAAGCAGTTTAGTGTAAGTTGTTTTCCGGACAGTGTGGTTTGTTTTACTTCCAATTAAGTGTGCTTTCTTTGCCATAGTTTTCATTATCTTGTTGATTGAGTGTTCACAAATGGCTGCTCCTTGTACCATAGGACTGATCCATATCGTCGTTTATGATTGACTGCCAAAATAGAACGGGCTATCGTGCATCTTCATGCTGTCTGGTCGACGAGCAGAATACTCCTTATACGCGTCTACAGGGCAATGTTCTGGCTCCTGTGGAGTGGCGAACTGTTTAGGTAGCAATGCTCGATTGTCATTATATGCGCCTGTCCTTGTTTTTGTTGTTCGCTCACTGTACCCGAAATACTGCCTGCAATTCTCATTGATTTTTAAAACGACATTGCCCCATAATTTTTTTAAGACTGCCCCAGGCCGCAGACCAAACATCATCGTGTTTTGAAGTCATAGCTTGTTTTGCAGCTGGATTGGACTTTTTAAGCCAACGCACACCGATTCCTTCAGAAGCTCCTCGCCACTGAGTGTGAGTGGTAGACATGTTTACTTTCAAAATTGGAAATAGGGAGATTTATCCTCGGAAATAGGGAGATTTAGTGCAAAATAGGGAGATTTTCTTTCAATGTCTGTCTCATGGAAAAAACTTCATATTTTTCATTTAAATGTCATATACACTGTTTGTTGCATTTGGTTTGCATCTGCCATAATTAACGGCCTTGACACCGGGTGTCTCTAAAATCACTGAATCATTGGGAATAAAATTACAATTTTCCATATATGGATCACGTTTTATTTCGAACAGGGCCATACAACGATTAAAACTATATTTGCACACTATAAAATGGTGCTCTCGGATAATCTTGTCGCCAAATATATTCAGTAACATCGGTGAATTTAAAGAGAGAACGTATTGACAATTGTTTGAGGTCCGATCGATTCGCGTTCTGTTATTACGTATACCAAACACGAAATACCACCAAGAGGGAAATGGAACTTTCACCGACACAAAAACAAACAAAAAGTTTAGATATATGGCAGATTTTGGTGGAGATAAAATATACGACGCATTTGTAACCAGTTATTTTTTTTTGGGGATTTGCAGTTACATTAGGAAGTCCGACCAGTAACAAGTCATGTGTTAGCTCCGACCAGTAACAAGTCGTGTGTCAGCTCCGACCAGTAACCCGGTTGCAAATGCTCCCTGTTGATTTTTAACACTATATCATGCATGGCTTATCGCTTGCTACAGCCGTCGGCTAATTTTTGGTTTTATCTTTTGAATCGGGAGATTTCGTTTCCCGATCGGGAGCACAGGAGAAATGACACAAAATCGGGAGACCCCCGCCGAAATCGGGAAAAGTAAATATGGCTGGTGAGTGGTTCTGACACATTAGGTTTCTGGACCAGCCCCTTCTGTTTCAGCTCCTTCCGTTTTGATGATACAACGTTCCTTGATGACTTAAACTCGTAATCAGCCACAATATCATGAGAATATTTCTTTGAAATTGACCGATGGTAGCTGGTTAAAGTGTCCGGCTCGTAGTCGGTCCCATCTGCCTTTCGAACGGATAGCAAAAATGCAGAGAGATAATTATCTAGCTGACTTGCCGGTAGTTCTGTTATTGCTCTCAATTCATTCTTCTGAACAAGCCGCTATCTGAATAGTCTTGATGCAGATTCCGTCTTCCTCGGAGTGTTTTTGTTTCTCATCTTCGCTTCAAACTCTGAGACTTCTCTCTCCGAGACGTCAACAAATGTTAGCGCATTCCTGTTGTTGCTGTTAATTTTACTATCAGTTTTATTATAACTGTGAGTGTGATCACCTCTCATGTCAATAATAGCTGCTGCCGGCTCCATCAAATAACTTGGGGAAGCAATAGTATATATACTGTTATCGTGAGTCTTACTGCTAGCAAAATCATTGTTAGCTACATGTAAACTGGTATTGGATAAAGATATGAAGTCTGGTTTATACCACTCTCTTGTGTAGCACTAGTATTGACATCACTGGTGACAGGGATATCATTATCAAATCTTATGGTTGGAGTTAAACTGTCAATATGATAATGTACTTCCAATCCTGTAAGCAGTGTAGAATCTAAAACGTATGGGAGGCCAAATTCACATTTAATAATGAATTGCGCTTAAGCGCAAATACCACATATTGTGATTTAGCACAAATAGGGCATTTACGCTTAAGCGTAATGAATTGCGCATAAGCGCAATTAATTGCGCTTTAGCGTAATTGTCACTACTATCTAACCTACACATAAACTATTGGCATGACCTGGTGTATCACCTAGCAACACAAGAGGAGCATTGGGCTAATTTTAACCTGTTTTAATTAGCCTGAGTACTCAACAGTCAACTGTGACTATGTGTTCAATAATGATAATCCCTAATTACATATTATCAGCATCCCTATATCCAAAGAATTGATGTCTCTTTCCCAGAACTCTAGTAATTTTTTGTATGATGTTTTTTAATGTATTTTTGCACAGATTTGGGCCTTTACTATGGTATACTATAGCATGCATGTGGTGTCACTTCATGATGGCTTGCTTACCTCATATGGTTTACTTATTGACTTAAATCAGGGGGAAAAACCCTATTTTCATATTATCAGCATCCCTGTCCAAAAAAATTGGTGTCTCATTCCTGGAGCTTTGGTGTCTTAAGTCCTCGAGCTCTAGTTTTTTTTATTAAATCAGCATCTCTTGCACAAATCTGTAGTAGTTCCATGGTCATATAGTGTGAATGTGGTGTCACCGAGGGATTATTTTCCTCATATGGTGTGCCTGTATACTCGAAAATTGAAGAAAATCAAAGTCGCCCCGACTAATACAGAAAGAAATGCTATTGCAAGTACCCCAACTAATATATACCGAAGATAATATAATGCTATAACGAGTCGCTCCAACTAAAACAGAAGGTGATACTATTGCGAGTCAGCCATTTTGATAAAGAAGTTGGGTTAGCTCCCTAATCATCCAAATCAATGAAACCAAGAGGCGATACGTCAATAGGAGTTAAGGTTAAGTTATGGATAAACCTATTTATTCACCAGGGGCGTTTAGTTACATATAACCATGAATTGCGCTTAAGCGCAATTAATTAAGCGCAATCATTGCGCTTAAGCGTAATTATTTGCGTTTAAGCGCAATTAATTATTAAATGTGAATTTGACCTCCCATAAAAACGCCTATTTGGAGAAGCTAAATCAACACAAATCGAACACGTACTTGTTTGAGGTATCTGCGCATGCGCATCCACGTGGAGTAGAACCCAAAAACAATAGTGGAATTAATTGAAAATACCGACAGTCATATAATAAAGATATTTATCGACCTATTTAGATACATGGACACATTCAAAAACGAATATTATTAGGTGTATTTTGAGGCGTAAACGCCAAGTGGCTTTAAGTTTAAATAGCGCATTGTATATATAAAACACAAATACAGTACAAGAAAAAAAAGATATGAAAAGTATCTATACAAATGTAGCTGGCAATATATGTATAGACACCTTACAAGAAGTAGGGAACATAGATGTGTTGATTAATTGCGTTTACTTAAAGCCATTTGGTGTTTTGCACTCCAAAATACACCAAATAATATTCGCTTTTGAATTGTTTCCGGTATGGAAATAGGTCGATAAATATTTGAATTACCAGTACCAGAAAGACGGATTGAACAGGATTGAAGTCATAAAAATACACTTTGGATGGGTCCCAAAGAAAAACAGCAATTGACGGCGTGGAACTGAAAAGAGCGTTCCTTGCCAGTCCATTCCTGATATGGTGGAAATAAAGAACATTGGTTTCACTTATGCGCGAAGACTTGAAAACAGCTGGAAACTTGCTGTGACCATGGACAGTTTTTCAGAGAATATATATGAAGCCGGTATATCAATATTTCGTGTATCTGTCAACCTATCTTATATACCCCCCTTCCAAATTGCATAGAGAGCACGAATGAGCCATGTTGCTCACCTCGTTATCCAACGCTGTTCGGTGACACGTCAACCGAAAGAATCATTGCAATCTGATCATTCAAACGGGATATGACATTGTGTGCGGATATCTGAATTGTCAAATTCCTTCTTTGTGGCAATTGCCCGTCGTGGCGCAGCTTAAATCAGGAAATTTGGCGCTCGCGGTGTACCTACACTGTTAGAGGAAAAATGCCCGTCGCTTTAACGGTGTCATACCGCGCAACATCGCTGCCAACATTGGACCGTTAAACATACGGTCAGGCTGTAACATGTTCCACCGTACAAAACTGTTTAAGTACCTGACAGACTGTAACCAGTAAGTCAGACCGTTGTATTTTTTACGGTTCAACACCGTTTAATTAATATAAGACCGTAAGGCCAAAAAAAAAAGATAGTATGTTTCCGCTAACGGTGTGAAAAAATTAGGGTAGGTAGGTAGGGAATTATTTTTGTATTTATTTTATTTTTTTATTTTTTATCCAGCTGCAGAAATATTGAACTACCTCGATCAAAGTGACATAAAATGTCAACTCATGTTGTGGGGAAAGTATTACTTGAACAACACAGTGGAAATATACATTAAGATTGAATAAAAGATCAAACTTTGTTTATGCTTATGTGTGTGATTTGTTATTCACATACCGCATTTTCATAATTTTGGCTATATTACTTGGTATGAAATTGATGTTACTAACGTTTTATGATAATTTTACCCATAATACCACCATTACACCGGTACTCGTATTGTAATGACTACATCCCATTGTCTGGAGGTAGCCTGTATAATATATATATACTGATACACACCCACCATGTCTGTTGATAGTTCCCAAACAAGGCTCAAAGCAGGCCTGATCTCTACTCTCAGGAAACTAAAATTGCAAAATCATGCCCATCAATCCATGAATCCACACCTGGAGTTTTAACTGTTGAGATCCAGCTGTCACTTTATGGTCACTTTACACAGGGATATGTTAGAAACCATGTATTTTGTACACTAATGAACATTATACATGTGCATTGGTGGTAAAACAAATAAAACAAATTTAAACAAATTTTCGGCTTTTTCTCAAATTATCAATAAAAAGATTAGGGTCGGCGGTTACTTTTAGGGTCGGTCGATGTGCGGATACATAGTATCTTTTTTTCTTTGGCCTAACTAATAATGGTCAGGCGACTTAGATGAATGGTATTAATTTGTTCATGGGTCACCACCAATTTTTTCTCTTAATTTGCTAATTTACCGTTGAATTAGCCTGTGGTGACAATATGATCTCCCGATAGGCATTACGATTCATATGTTTTAGAATGATCGAAATTAGTATTATTCGTAACCGAAAAATACATCTTACATGTAGTTCTTCTATTACGATCATAGTCTTCTTGAATTTAAAATCCTCAATACATAATGTGACAGAAAATACTTATGAAACTTTGAAATTTGAAGAGGATCAAACTTGTTATCTGCCTCTCACTAACTAATGTATAAATATGGCTGTATATAAAAACGGCAATACAACAGTAGCTGAAAGGCCCGTCCTTCAGTTGTGAGTAATACTAATTGCGACCATTCTAACATATGATTTGGGCATGCCTTTTTAAGACATAAAGGAAGAAAGCTACATGTATCACAGTTAAACCTCAAATTTATGTACCTGTAAAAGTAAAACATCTTAACTTCATACTTTTTGGTAACATGTAAGGCGTGAAACTGTCCATTCACTTGGGAACAGGGTTTTTGTTTTAACAGGTGAATGTGTACATCACGACAATATATCACAGCTAGTTGGGATGCATGACAACAGCAAAGCCTGTAATAACTATGCCTGGTGATTTGGTGACAACGTTCTTCTATTAGTGTATAGTCCCACATGTTTCGATGATATTTTATAGCGTGATACATCAAACTGTGTATACTAGTATAACAACACTTAGTATCCATCTCAGTGAGTCAGCCAAAGATAGTTTGATAAAACATCCAACCAATACTGCATGGACTCCCGGTCCGTAAATTGTCGTAATAACTGGGCGATAACATGACGAATGACGACAATGTCTCATATCCACACGTGTCAATGAAAATTGACGAACACGGGATGAATCGGTCCATGTAATTGTAATAGTTGTACTCGTAGGTCGGAATTGTATAGATTTTTGTTCATCCGTCACAGCGCGGCATCAGTTCATTGTTTACCGTTAATGTTGTTGCAGACATCGAAGTTCTTGTGAATTACTCTGGTGCATATAGTATATCCTCTCATGTAGATGTACATGTATGTGCTTAAAAACTATCAGAACACTGTCAACTGGATTGAATGGTAAAGTTAAAAACTGGCAACACTGTCAACATACTAATAGTGTTGTTGTTGTTGTTATTATTGTCACTAGCGGTTGACATCGAAGCTTCTGTGAATTGCAGCAATGTCAATTTCAACATGAACATTGAGACGAATGAAGACAAGTCATAGCCGACAGCTCGAAATGGCACATCGAAGACAACCCAATTGTCACAATTTAGTGGAAAATATCAACGATTAAGCCGGTTTTCGCAGATTTGGAACTTGTCCGTTCACATGGGAACCGAAGTCAGACAGTTTTAACATTAGTCCACAACTTTATAGATCACATTTTCCTAAAACTAAATTGTTTTCTGCGTGGCGATGACACGGAGAAACAAATTCATGAGTGATAAAAGTAACAGCTCATGAAAATAACGTATTACGGACGCAAGATAAGACGGAGCTGTGCATTGCACAGAATGAATACCGAATCACTGCACTGAATACAAAAATTAATAATAAATATCAGCAGAGTGAGATTCAGTCATACTGTATGGAGTCACTGCCGTATATAATTTGGTCGCCGATAAATATATTGTTGAATTTTGACGGCATGAAATTGAAAACACGCACATTTTTAACTTTGAGGGGGGGCACATAAAACAACGGCGATTCACCGTACAACTGATGAAACGGTATGGGACCGTCCGATTACGACGATCCGACAATCAAACCGACAGTATTTTCTAAGAGTGTACTGAAGCCCGCATAGCGGTTTACTAAACTTTACTGCTGCCCACGAAGCGGTTTACTAAATCGTTGCACGGTTTATTTGCATGGAAAGACGCATTCATTCAAGTTACTGGGTTTAGATGTGAGGTGCTTACTTTCAGAACATGTCAACGGATGATTGTCCCAGACAACTAGCTCCATATATATGTACACAATTTCTCAATCAATGATACATTTGGTGGATGAAAGTCAAATGTTCCATGAAATTTGGAATGCGTTCTGCTAAAATTGTGTCTTTCTCGAAAACTGATACATGAGCTATATCTGTGAATTACTGTCACAGCATAAATAGTTTACGGTAATGATTACTCAACATATACATGTAGGCATTCGTCGTCCACTGTTTGGTATAACTTTTAGATTGACTATTTGTTACGAATTAAACTAACCCTGATATAGAAATCTGGTAGTTTTTGGCCCGATGTATACGATTTACTTACGCGCGCAGCGCCGGTTTACGTGCCCGCAGTGTGTGGTAAATGTGGTTTATATGATGACCAGTGTGTTTATTGTCTGAACAGTTCCAAAAGTGAACTACATACACTATTCCGCGAGTATTTAGTCATTTTAATGGTAAATAACTGACTTGGCCATCCGATCTTGGACAGTGATTCCCAACTAATGGTATATAAAAGGCTAGTCCAAGTCTTCTTGTACTAAAACCAGCTAAGATATTGGGATGGCGATGCTGGCGTTTAGTCCAAGCCCGCTTGCATACCAATCCTACCACATGAGTTACGCCCACGATCTGTGGCGGGAATTTGTGGTGTATTTTACTCGATTTACCTAGCAAATCAATACATGATGCTATATACATCGGAAAGGCTTACATCTAATGGTCATAATGGTGTATAATAATCTAACTTTAATGTTAAATTACACATAGAATATTCCGGTTGATTGCCACAAACATCGATTTGTTTCTCTGTTTGTTTACGTTTTAACCGAAAGCCGAAGTGGTCCGAATAAGTTCGGCATAATCCGCTGTTTGTTCTGGGAATTCTACTTTCCGTTCCTATATATAGCGCGGGTTTTCCGAACAAAAATGGCGAAAACCGATCGCCCGAAAGTCCAGTTTTCTATGTGCTTTCAGAACAATTCCCGCACTAAAAACTTAATGACATAATGGAGGATCAGAACGGTAGTTTTGTTGACAATTATCGCAAGCAACTTGTCAAAATTGGAGCAAATTAGATCTCTTGTGTCTGACTTGCCATGCGTGTGGTGTGCATTTTGACATCTGTGTTGATAAAATAATCGGAGAACCGAATCACACAGTTTCGAAATATAGTTCTTCCGTTTTAGTGGGACTTTTCAAACTTAAGGTTCATTTATTTAGTGTATTACATTTATATCTCCAATGTTTAATTAATCTATTTATTATTTTATTTATTGACACACATAATTACGATTACAATGGAGAATTCATCGTAATTTGCGTTGTTGTCCAAAATCTACGGAATATTTTCAACGGAAAATGCCGAACACAGTTCGCGAGGTCAACCGAGTTCGCATACTTTTAAAAAATTGTAAACATTGAGGTAAATGTCTCTTTTCGCATTAAATTACCGTTTTAAATTCACAACTGATGTGGGTTTCAGATAAAATAGCATGTCTTCTGCGGAAAATATCCGTTTATTGTCGCAATTGTGATATTTTATTTCATATAATTGTGGTTTTATTTGAGCGGGTCACTAACGCTTAAGCCGTGTCATAAGCGAGCATATAGGGCGGTCTTGGACTAAACGCCAGCATCGCCATTCCAATATCTTAGCTGGTTTTAGTACAAGAAGACTTGGACTAATAAAATAGCTTTTCCACCCTTGGGCAATATGAGAAGGATCTCTGCACATGATTCCATTGAATAACATTTCCGTACCGGGTGTGATATAACACCTGTCTTTGGAGTTTACAGCTTTCCAAAAGCGTTTTTGATCACTTTTAGCATAAGCTTCTACTCGACTCGCGGTATTTGAGAGGTAATTTTTAATGGTGGAACGTTGCACTCTGCGAAATTCACGCTTTTTATCCAGATAAGCTCGAAAAGCGTGGTTCGATGAGCAGCTGGGCTTCCCCATCGAAATCCAGGCTTTCCTAACATCGAGCATGGCTGAGTGAAGTTCGGTTAGATTCCGTGACCAATATGGTTTGGATTTTCGCTTATTGTTCAAGTTCGGACATGAGTCCGTAGCAGATTGTAAGAGAGTATGCACAAGCTGTGAATAGAGAAAGTCAATGTCACTCTCCGAGTTTATTTTGACATTGAGACTTGAAATATACCCTTTAACTCTATTCTGATACATTTCTATATCTATTTTCTTCCAATTTACATACTTACGACACCGATTAGAGTTATCGGTCGTGCATGAGGGGAAGTTCACTGTACATTTCACTGGTCGATGGTTAGACGTGTTAATTGCATTGTCATCAAGGATTTCAATATTCTTAATTAGGTCTGCTTTACATTCTCGGACAATGATATGGTCGATCAGTGAGGATGATGCAACAGTTGAATAGGGAACATAAGACGCATCGGGACCTTTGCAGCTAGATGATGACATCAACGATGACATGGTATGCTTAGATAGAAATTGATTCAGGAGACGTGCTCTAGCATTTTGTGCGGTGCCCAAAGGGCGAGAGCATACCCCTGAACGTGGTAAGTTTGCATTAAAGTCTCCCATTAAAAGTAGCATACCACGAGGCGATAGCTCGTAAATGAGATCATTTAGATCATTGAGGCACTTACGATAATCTTCATCTGAATAATTGGTATTTGGGGAGATAAACTTGCAGGATGAAGATAAACTGATCATATCCCAAGCGGAGTCGGATCCCAATGATCCGCTCGTTATCGACTGAGATGCCCGAAGTATTGATCACATGTTTCTTATTAATGAGAAAAGCAACTCCATCACGACAGTAGCTACCACCTGTCTTAGTGACGATGGTTTTTCCACATTTTGCAAAGCTAGTGTATTTATCGTGGATTTCATTCAAAAGATGGAGTTTCCCTTGATCAAGCCAATGCTCTGAGATTCCTACAATATCATATTCTTGGTGATTCAGGAGGTCATTCAAATAAGAGGCACTGGAAGTGAGGCCAGTGGCGTTCCAACTAATTACATGTACATCAGTATAGACATTGCACATAATGAATACCGAATCACTGCACTGAATACAAAAATTAATAATAAATATCAGCAGAGTGAGATTCAGTCATACTGTATGGAGTCACTGCCGTATATAATTTGGTCGCCGATAAATATATTGTTGAATTTTGACGGCATGAAATTGAAAACACGCACATTTTTAACTTTGAGGGGGGGGGGGGGGGGCACATAAAACAACGGCGATTCACCGTACAACTGATGAAACGGTATGGGACCGTCCGATTACGACGATCCGACAATCAAACCGACAGTATTTTCTAAGAGTGTACTGAAGCCCGCATAGCGGTTTACTATTCATTACTGCTGCCCACGAAGCGGTTTACTAAATCGTTGCACGGTTTATTTGCATGGAAAGACGCATTTATTCAAGTTACTGGGTTTAGATGTGAGGTGCTTACTTTCAGAACATGTCAACGGATGATTGTCCCAGACAACTAGCTCCATATATATGTACACAATTTCTCAATCAATGATACATTTGGTGGATGAAAGTTAAAGGTTCCATGAAATTTGGAATGCGTTCTGCTAAAATTGTGTCTTTCTCGAAAACTGATACATGAGCTATATCTGTGAATTACTGTCACAGCATAAATAGTTTACGGTAATGATTACTCAACATATACATGTAGGCATTCGTCGTCCACTGTTTGGTATAACTTTTAGATTGACTATTTGTTACGAATTAAACTAACCCTGATATAGAAATCTGGTAGTTTTTGGCCCAATGTATACGATTTACTTACGCGCGCAGCGCCGGTTTACGTGCCCGCAGTGTGTGGTAAATGTGGTTTATATGATGACCAGTGTGTTTATTGTCTGAACAGTTCACAAAAGTGAACTACATACACTATTCCGCGAGTATTTGGTCATTTTAATGGTAAATAACTGACTTGGCCATCCGATCTTAGACAGTGATTTACAACTAATGGTATATATAAGGCATGAGATTTTCAATTGTTGAATTTGTTTTTATCCCACACCTCGACCCTGTAGCCACTTCCCTGACACACATGTCTGGTATGTGAATATACGTAAGTAATTAACACAACATACCATCCAGAGTTATCCATCCTCCTATACAGATGGCATATAGGTTACAAAAAACAAAACAAAATTCCATAGGCGAGAGTGTTAACTTTAAGTCCCGCCGGCCATGGGTTAAGCCTATTGGAACTTCAAGTGGTCAAATTTCCATTTGAACGTCATCCGATCCACCAGTCGGTGACAGCAAACACGCCCTTTTCGGTATGTTGTTTCAAACAATAATGCATTTCCACAACCCACTACCCCATTTACTGCGCAAAAACCAGCAGCATAACAATACCCAGACCACTTGGGAACCCTATCAGACTATTTATGGCAAGCTAAACAAAAATGATAGCCATATTTACGTAGGCTATGATTTTCTGTTCCAGCTTAGGTAATTTTCCCTCAATGATAATCAACCAATCAGCAGTCAGATTTTCTTTTATGCTGACTCGAGTGTCCCCCACACAAATTCAAGAAGCGTAACTCTATATAATTAGTTGCTTGTAACATATAATACGCTCCAGTAAAACTATTCAGTTCATTATCGTCATTTTACACACCGTATACATTCCATTCATTGCTCTTTGTCAGACACGAGGCTCGATGCACCCAGTTTTCACAAAGCTATCATTAGACGCAGGGGCGCGTGTCCAGTCAAAACATAACAACATCCTGTTTTCGTTTACTGGCGTATATATATGTATATATTTAAAATACTGAATTTTCGAGAATAATTGGTTTTCTTATAAGGACTTTAAACTTATTGTGATAACGAAAGACAGCCATGGCTGTGTACAAGCTACATACTCTCATACTGGCTTTCCTGACAGGTATTTAAGATATTTACAAGTTACACAAGCATACATTCATTCCGAGCTGTCAAGCCGAAGAATGTAATTAACGCAGTTAAATCTAATCCGTAAAAGTAAATTCGACAGCATTGGAAGAATTTCTAAGGAGAAGACCGACACATGTGGAGGCAATGGTGTCGCACCCTCTTTGGTACGCAGGATATATATCGTCCATTTTCAGGCTGTACGGGGAATTCTATGGAAGTGTATTGGTGCCATTTCGAGAAAAAAAAATTGGCCCAATAACTGCTAATTAGCACATACGTATCAGCTAATTAGCTGATAATAACAGCTAATTAGCACATAGTAAGTGCTAATTAGCTGATAATAACAGCTAATTAGCTGATAATAACAGCTAATTAGCTGATAATATCAGCTAATTAGCACATACGTATCAGCTAATTAGCTGATAATAACAGCTAATTAGCACATAGTAAGTATGGACCATTTTCGATAACGGTAAGGATTTCGACCGATTTGACGTCATGGGTGGATGGCCGGCCCCAAATACCACATAGAAACACCCCGACCCCCACCCATCACCCCCGGGAGTGCCACCCGAGGGGGTGAAAATTGGGTATGGACGAAAATGGTCCATACCCCATTTTCACCCCCTCGGGGAGGCACCCCCCGGGGGTGATGGGTGGGAGTGTTTCTAGGTGGTATTTGGGGCCGGCCACCCACCCATGCCGTCAAATCGGTCGAAATCCTTACCGTTCTCGAAAATGGTCCATAGCCCATTTTCACCCCCTCTGGGTGGCACCCCCGGGGGTGATGGGTGGGGTGTATCTAGGTGGTATATGGAGCCGGCCACCCACCCATGCCGTCAAATCGGTCGAAATCCTTACCGTTCTCGAAAATGGTCCATACTTACTATGTGCTAATTAGCTGTTATTATCAGCTAATTAGCTGATATGTATGTGCTAATTAGCTGATATTATCAGCTAATTAGCTGTTATTATCAGCTAATTAGCTGATACGTATGTGCTAATTAGCTGTTATTATCAGCTAATTAGCTGATATGTATGTGCTAATTAGCACTTACTATGTGCTAATTAGCTGTTATTATCAGCTAATTAGCTGATACATATGTGCTAATTAGCTGATATTATCAGCTAATTAGCTGTTATTATCAGCTAATTAGCTGATATGTTTGTGCTAATTAACACTTACTATGTGCTAATTAGCTGTTATTATCAGCTAATTAGCTGATACGTATGTGCTAATTAGCTGATATTATCAGCTAATTAGCTGTTATTATCAGCTAATTAGCTGATATGTATGTGCTAATTACCCCATTTTCACTCCCTCGGGGTGGCACCCCCCCCGGGGGTGATGGGTGGCGGTGTTTCTATGTGGTATTTGGGGCCGACCACCCACCCATGCCGTCAAATCGGTCGAAATCCTTACCGTTCTCGAAAATGGTCCATAGCCCATTTTCACCCCCTCTGGGTGGCACCCCCGGGGGTGATGGGTGGGGTGTATCTAGGTGGTATATGGAGCCGGCCACCCACCCATGCCGTCAAATCGGTCGAAATCCTTACCGTTCTCGAAAATGGTCCATACTTACTATGTGCTAATTAGCTGTTATTATCAGCTAATTAGCTGATATGTATGTGCTAATTAGCTGATATTATCAGCTAATTAGCTGTTATTATCAGCTAATTAGCTGATACGTATGTGCTAATTAGCTGTTATTATCAGCTAATTAGCTGATATGTATGTGCTAATTAGCACTTACTATGTGCTAATTAGCTGTTATTATCAGCTAATTAGCTGATACATATGTGCTAATTAGCTGATATTATCAGCTAATTAGCTGTTATTATCAGCTAATTAGCTGATATGTTTGTGCTAATTAACACTTACTATGTGCTAATTAGCTGTTATTATCAGCTAATTAGCTGATACGTATGTGCTAATTAGCTGATATTATCAGCTAATTAGCTGTTATTATCAGCTAATTAGCTGATATGTATGTGCTAATTACCCCATTTTCACTCCCTCGGGGTGGCACCCCCCCGGGGGTGATGGGTGGCGGTGTTTCTATGTGGTATTTGGGGCCGACCACCCACCCATGCCGTCAAATCGGTCGAAATCCTTACCGTTCTCGAAAATGGTCCATACCCCATTTTCACCCCCCTCGGGGTGGCACCCCCCGGGGGTGATGGGTGGGGGTGTTTCTAGGTGGTATTGGGGCCGGCCACCCACCCATGCCGTCAAATCGGTCGAAGTCCTTACCGTTCTCGAAAATGGTCCATACCCCATTTTCACCCCCTCTGGGTGGCACCCCCGGGGGTGATGGGTGGGGTGTATCTAGGTGGTATTTGGGGCCGGCCACCCACCCATGCCGTCAAATCGGTCGAAATCCTTACCGTTCTCGAAAATGGTCCATACCCCATTTTCACCCCCTCGGGGTGGCACCGGGGCGGGGGTGATGGGTGGGGGTGTTTCTAGGTGGTATTTGGGGCCGGCCACCCACCCATGCCGTCAAATCGGTCGAAATCCTTACCGTTCTCGAAAATGGTCCATACCCCATTTTCACCCCCTCGGGGTGGCACCCCCCGGGGGTGATGGGTGGGGGGTGTTTCTAGGTGGTATTTGGGGCCCGGCCACCCACCCATGCCGTCAAATCGGTCGAAATCCTTACCGTTCTCGAAAATGGTCCATACCCCCATTTTCACCCCCTCTGGGTGGCACCCCCGGGGGTGATGGGTGGGGTGTATCTAGGTGGTATATGGGGCCGGCCACCCACCCATGCCGTCAAATCGGTCGAAATCCTTACCGTTCTCGAAAATGGTCCATACTTACTATGTGCTAATTAGCTGTTATTATCAGCTAATTAGCTGTTATTATCAGCTAATTAGCTGATACGTATGTGCTAATTATCTGATATTATCAGCTAATTAGCTGTTATTATCAGCTAATTAGCTGATATGTATGTGCTAATTAGCACTTACTATGTGCTAATTAGCTGTTATTATCAGCTAATTAGCTGATACATATGTGCTAATTAGCTGATATTATCAGCTAATTAGCTGTTATTATCAGCTAATTAGCAGGTATGTTTGTGCTAATTAACACTTACTATGTGCTAATTAGCTGTTATTATCAGCTAATTAGCTGATAGGTATGTGCTAATTAGCACTTACTGGGCCAATATTTGTTTTCAAAATGGCACCAATACGCTTCCATAGAATTCATACCCGCCTCTTATAAATAGTATTCGGTATGTCTATATCATGAGAATTTTTAGCCCTTTTTTATCCTTTGTCGGGTCTCATTCTCTTAACTGGACGCTAGTTTGCCCGCGACATGCATTAACAGATCAACCGATACAGCTGTATAAATATAGAAACACAATACTCAGCAGATTAAAACTTTTCAAGGACCAATCGTTTACAAAAAATGCTAATTACATATCATTTTAGTGATATCACACCCCGCATTCAAAGTTCTGTTATTTACACTATATATCTATATCTATATTTGCGAATGTCTCTCTGTCTGTCTGTCTGTCTGTGTTCTATAGAAATTCACAGGGGACCATCTAGATGATGCCAAAGGGGTCTACTAGGAGTAGCTTTTTACGAGAAAGATAATGGTCGGGGTTAGAATTTTCTAAAGTGACGCCGTTGTTGTCAGGGGCAGAACAGGGGGGGGGGGCAGACAAAATATTTGTCGCCGATTGCCACCAAACTTATATATAATCATCCCCATAATATGAGGAATCTAATGGCGTGGTTTAAATATGGCAAAAGTCGCTCTGTTCGCGTCAGGGGTGCCCGGAAAGGGGGGGGGGGGCAGATTTTTTTTCTGTCGCCGATTGCCACGAAACTTACATATAATCATCCCCATGATATGAAGAATTCAACGGTGTGGTTTAAATATGTCAAAAGTGGCGTCGTTTGAGACAGGGATGAACGGAAGGGGAGGGGGGGGGCACCAAAATTGATAAAACTTATTTTAGCGCCGATTTCCACCAAATTGATATATATTCTTCTTCATGATACAAGGAATCTAATTGTGCGATTTAACAACGCCAACTTGTTGTTTTTGAATGAGAGATTGGGAGGGGGTGGGCACTAAATTTGATAATAAGTCGCCGATTGCCACCACACTTATGCAAAATCATCCCCATGGTACGAGGAGTCTAACGGTGTGGCTTTTATCTGTCAAATGCGGCTTCATTCGAGCCAGGGTTGCATTGAAAGGGACAGGGGCACCAAAATTGATGCACAATTTTTTTAGCGCCAATTTCCACCAAATTGATACACGTTCTTATCCATGATACGAGGAATCTAATCGTGAAAGACGCCATAGTGGTGATGTTTGGTTGAGAGATGGCGAGGGGAGGGATTGGCACCAAATTTGATAAAAGAATTTTTTTAATCGCCGATTATCACCAAACTTATAAACAATCATCTCCATGATATCAGGAGTGTAATCGTGTGGTTTAAGGATGTCACAAGTGGGGCCATTCAAGTCATTTGTGTATAGAGATGAGAGGGACACAAAAATTATATATATATGTTTAGTGCCGATTTCCACCAGATTGATACATATTCTTCTCCGTGATACGTGTGGTTTAGATACACCAAATTGGTGCCCTATGGGTGAGAGATATGGGGACCTTAAATTTGATACGAATTTGTATACTCGCCAATTTTCACCAATTTCATATATATGTATCTCTAATCTCTAATGAGTCTTAGTGTGTGCAGCTTGAGTCCGAAATAGGGACGGGAGGGTCACCAAAATTGATACAAAATATTTTTAGTACCAATTACCATCAAATTCAGACACGTTCTTCTCAAATGATACACGAAATAAAATCGTGCACTGTCTGTCCTTATGTCTGTCTGTGTGCGTTCTATATATAACTTCACGCGGTACAATCGAGGTGGCACCAAGGCGTTCTAAGAGGGGTAACTTTTTACAAGGAAGATAATGGTGCGGGTTAAAATTTCTAAAATGACGCTGTTGGTGGGAGGGGAAATTAAAAAAAATATGGTGAAATAGTTTTGTCGCTGATTTCCACCAAACGAATACATAATCGCCTTCGCAATATGGCGTTGTTCGAGTCAGCGTTGCATCAACAATTGATTTAATAAACCAAATTCCACCTAATTCATACACGTTTTTCTCTAATGATATACCATTAATTAAATCACATTTGGTGTCGTTTGCGTCACGGATGGCGAGCGGATATGCACTATCATTGATAAGATTGCTATTCGCCGATATCCACATATAAGTTATATACAGTCACCAGGCCATCTCAATATCATTTTAAGTAGTTGGGCGTTCACATTTCACAATCCCGACATATGGTGACCCACATAAGTCACTTGAACAATTGTATCTTCTTAACAGTCATATTTATATGGGAATGGCAATCAAGGCATTCACACAATGAGCTAGCAAAAAGAGATAACTAGAAGAAGCATTAAACGTATATTTATCATTCTATTGAAGAGATACATATATTCGTGCAAACTGAGAGACCTCGAACCGTCAGAGGATTGCATATATATAATAACAAAATTTAGTCTATTCCATTCAATACAGTTTCCACAAAAAGTTACAATTTTTCAAGAGATATGGAAGGCCTGTTCAAAAATAGTGGTCACAGTGTGCAGTAAAATATAGTTTCTTCTGATATACAAGAAAATGCAGTTAGTAGCACAAGACTTTTCAGGATCCTACCAATACTGACATCTGACAAGGGTTTTAGTACAGACTCATCGACCGACAACTCAAACTATCGCTCTGTGGCTGGCACATGTAGCTGATATATGTGTGCAGCAACATTTCGTTTAAACTAAGAATATGTAGCCAATATATAGCACCATGAACAGAAGAGCACCTGGAAATTTCTTTGAAACATCTGTATCTTCATGGAGATATGATAGCCAGGTGTCCTTGAGATCTTAGTCCAATCCACTAGATTGATTGATACATCTCAATATGTAAAACCCAATTATCATCTTTTATCGAACTAATGTGTTTATGATGGTCATGTATCATATTATAACGTCTAATGTATACGCAGTTGTAAATAAATAAATACTTCATTATTGGTAAAACGGATTAATCGCGATAAACAGAATGACAATTGACAAGGTGAGCCACTACTTATATTCCATGACTGTAATAATCATGTTTTGTGATGCTATTTGAATATACAATTTATGAGAAACCGTATAACACTTTAAGCAAGAGCATTTTCTATTCCCAACAAATATCCACAGCATACATTAACCTGGGCAACGCCGGGTAACCCTGCTAGTATACCATATGTTCGAGACTGAACACTCACGTAAATTTGCCACCAATAAGTGACCCCTCGAAATATAGATATGTCTACCTATGTGAGCATCCGATCTGGAGTTTGTGCTCGTGGTGCGACTGCACATACTAGGACTGCCACCCCTCAATCGATCTATTCGTTACCCTCTTTCAAGTGATGGGTAGAAACTGGGGGGGGGTGAGCACCTCAGCCGAACGGAATACCAGAACACACATAGCAATTGCACCAGGCTGCACACAAACTGCTTGCCAACTTCTACAAGATGCATAATTACCAAACTGTTATATTAACATATATATTGAAATGTTTATAGCAATTATTAAAATACACCGAAACGATGTTAGGATTTGCAACTCCACGTGACTGAGTATCCATATACGCTATACCAGCATCTGATACGATTCCACACCACCGCCTGGAGAAGAACCCCATGTACCATGTACTTGTAGCACCCCGCCGTCTGTAGCCCGGCTGTACCACGAGTTCCCTCACATTTATATTGTAGCCGTTCCTTCTAAACCAAGAATTCATAATGCAACAACTCCATTCCAATATATCAACGAAAAAGTAAAAACACCGTACGAATAGAGTTACCCAGAATGTTTTGCCCAATTTGCAATAATTCGATTGAGTTATCGCTCCTGGTCTGTAAGCGATTATCGCTACAAGCTGAAAGACCATTATTCCCAAATTGCGACACTATTATTTATACACAGAATACATTATCGAACTACCTTCGATCGCGGTTTGGATTATTCTACAGTCGAGCACGATACGCAGAGTAAATATCGATGTGATATTTATACATCTAAACTACTCCTCCACTTTATAAACCTACCCATCAACGGAACGAACCGACTCAAACTATTACGCATATTATTGAGGTGTCGAAAATGGACACGGACGACGAGTTCGTAAATCATATAATATTAAACAAAAATAGAAAACCCCAAATCGACTCTATGCATACACATGTACTAACGCAGTTGGAATATCAACGTGGCTCAAACAACTAATAATATCTGGAAATGTAATGCCGAACCCCTCTCCTGGACCACATGGTGAACTTGGTGAACTATCAGTTTCCACTTGAACTTGCATCTTCCCAAAATTAGACGTTCTTTTTACTGAAATACAAAATAATTATGTGTGTGGTTTCACGGAGTCTTGTCTTGGAACAGAACATGACACAAATGACTTATATATATATATGCATACTAGGTTCCATGAGCCCGTCGCAGGGAAGGGATAGACCTAATACTGACACAGTATAGGGGGTTGTCATAGGCTACGTCAACAACACGTTGGCATTCAAACACATGCAGGAGTTGGAGAGACGCAACCTAGATAATATATGGATTGAAATGTTAATGAATGGACAAAACATTTTAATCGGTACGTTTTGTCACCGTCCAAATATACAAGGCTGTGTGACATCAAAGGTAATATTGTTGATGCAATCAATGCATATCCATCGAAAGAAATAGTCATATTTGGAGAGTTAAATGAAAACCAGTTTGCCACAACTAGTACAAAAGTATCATCAATATGAACTTAACTGAATATACCCCGATATATTAATAGACGTCGTACTGGTAAACGAGAACTGCACGATAAAGCAAAGTGGTACACTAACGGAAAAACTGACTGATCTCATACAAAACATTTCCCACATAAACAAAATATTCGCGGATTTAATTTAGGCAATAAAAAAGTGTTTCAATAAGTATGTCACATGAACCCCTAGATCTAGTAGATGATGGCCCATATATGTATTCACTGAATGGTATAGTAATAACCGAGCTAGAAGTTTTCAACGCACTAAAGGAGATCCAGCATAATAAAGCATCTGACCCTGATCTTATTAGTCTGCGTTTCTTGAAGAACTGCACAAGGTTGAAAAATCTCTCGCAGATGTTCAATCGTTTTCTCCGTGACTCATACTTTCATCCGGAATGGAAACGAGCAAACGTGGTACCTACCGATACACAAGAAATACGATCGTAGCATTACAGAATATTATCGTCCTATTTAACTTCTGAGTTTTCTAAGCAAATTATTTGAAAAATGCATCGCCGGACATTTTGTGACTTATGTCCAGTCGAATCACATTTTAAAGGTACGGTTGGCCTTGGCGGTGGGTATCCTGTGAAAATATTTCCACCCGTCAAAAACCGCCACAAACTGAAAGAACATCAAAATGTAGACAGACTTTGTCCGTATACAAATAAGAAATATCGCATAAACAGTATGTTATTGTCAAATGTTTGACCATTGTTATGTAAACAAAAGCATAAAAAGTTACTTTTCTGGTGTTTGTTTATATTATGATGGTAAACATAAAGAGCGTTCTTTGTTGGTGAATTCCTGTAACACAATCAGGCTCTTGCTTAGGTAAAATATAGTAGGTCTTTATGATATCATGCTGTTTACGTGATGGTCATGGTATATATGAACAAAACTGTATGCGTTTTAATGTTTTTCTGTTTACGGTGATTAGAACAAATATGAATATTTTCGACAACTAAGGCCGCACGTGCCTTTAACCGAACACCAGTCCGGCTTTGTGTCCACCGACTACTCTACACAACATTCTATAATGACATTTTTATTGTCCATCTATATGTTTATCTAAAAGAAGTCACCCTGAGTCAAGATTTTTTTTATAAAAGTCATAATGGACTCGATTCGTGTCCAATATATCTTTCGGGAGTCAAATGTGACCTTTTCACGGATTATCATGTGACGGCTTATGCCCAATCAGAAATAGTGTTAGTTAAGGGATGGATAATAAATAATAACATCAGTAGTGAACTACTTAACAAGGGGCATCTCATTCTATTGCTTTTTGTCCGCACTAATAAGGCATTTGACAAAGTCTGGTACGACGGTTTCTTATTGACATTTTATGGTATAGGAATTCGTGATAATCTATTATAATGGTTCAGATCATATGTCCAATCGCCAGCAGCGTGTTGTCACCCCGTATGAGTTTCCCCAAGGACTAAAATTGGGTCCTATTCTCTTTCTTATATTTATTGATGACATTTTTGAAAATATTACATGTAGCATTCGCCTCTTTACCGGCGACACCTCCATTGCATGTACTACGCTCCTCATATTGGAGTGATAATGCTACAGCAGGATATCGATAAACTTCAATCCTGGTCTTCTAAATGGCCTGTTAAATTTAATGAACTCAAGGCAGAAGCACTGATATGATCCGAAAACGTACTCCACTCAACCACCCAAACCTGTATATGAACCAACATCCCATCAAAGGTATCGAAGTAGATACACATCTTGGCATTGAGACACACCCGACAGAAGGTGCACGAGACACACCCGGCAGAAGGTACACGAGATACACCCGGCAGAAGGTACACGAGATACACCAGGGAGAAGGTATACCTCAGAAACACCAGAGAGATTATACATGTACGTGAGACACACCCGAGAGAAGGTACATGAGATACACCAGAGAGAAGTTATACCTCAGAAACACCAGATAGAATATGCATGTACGTGCGTGAGACATACCCGAGAAAAGGTACTTAAGACACACCCGACAAGGTGCTCAGATACATTCGAAGCCCATATACATTTCTGGTCGCACACCCTAGACACACATACGACACACGATTATACAGCCCAACGTCCGATCATACAAATCGACATACAGCTGATAAGTATATATACTACAACTAAACACGCCTTAAAATGGAAGGGTTATCACATATTTTCTTAACTGGGATTCAGTGTTCACACACCCATCTGTTAGTGACATTCAGTTTTTGCGGATTTACCCTTCAATATAGTCCCAGTTTCGTTAGAGTTAACCGTTTCTATACTAAATACCCACTGATATGCATGTAGTTCTAATAATGTTTTACTTGAACACCAATCTAAATTAATAATAGATAGTTCTAATTTAACTTTTATTATGCATGGGATAATTCATACCGTATAGAAAGAGTTAAACAGCTCGTTATATATCAGTTGTTATAGTAATGTTTTAAGTCGAAGCCCCGTTCCCGTACTCATCTATGATCTACCACTTTAATCGTCAGCTACCTGTTCATCCTGTAATCGTCAATAACGGTAATAAGATTTCGGAATTGTGACACCAACACGCTTATTCCAGAAGAGTCATGCTATTTGTTATGCAATGAACTCCACATGAGTCGTCAGCCGAATGCGGTAATTCAATGTGGAAAAACACTTTACCACGATGCTTACATAATCTCAAAAATATTACGAACTCATTTAAACTCACGAAACTAAATCCGACAGTAGCCGATTAGACTTCGGAACGTAAACAAATGTGTAGATAAAATGCGTTGTTACTTCTAATTAAAGAACACATTCCGTGCCTATTTTAAGGCGGTGGGTATTGTTGTTTAAATAGTCACATCCGTTGAAACCACAAAAATACCCACAAAAAACCCCCAGAAATAATATTAAAATATTGACAGATTTTGTTGTTATACCAATCATAAATGTCGAAAATAGCATTATATTGCCACGATCGCGCTATGTGTTAGTAAACACAAGCCATGTCATGTTTCAGTGTCAAGTCATGTGCGATAAGCAAAACACCCAACAACGTGGATATCAAACAGTGAAATTTGGTTTAAAATATACCATGTTTTTACAACATACCGTTTTTGCGCTCACTAATTGTCGCCACTCAATATCTCGTGTTGATTGGGTCACCGTGAATCAGTCTCCCCCCCCCCCCCACACAAAATCACAACAGTGTTGAGTGTTTTGTTTATTGTACAATATTTATGTGCTATATAAGCAAACGCACGGCTGGCACAATTGTGTTTTGTGGATAATATCCTGTTCATACTATCTCTATACTATACTTTTAGTATATTCTTGAGGAAATTTTCATAATTTGGTAAATTTATTTATAAATTATAACATACAACAAAGGCCATTCGTTTCTTTAACACGAATGTGATTATGATACGTCATTGTGACCATAATACACCATTCTTTCCGATTATTATATGATTATATACTGACATTTATTACATGTTCCTATAATTACAATGTTCCTGGTGTGCCATATTTACAAATTCGTATGCCCCATGTGTTCCATGCACATTCCGTTGACGTCACACAACTTAGATGACGCTTAAAGAGCGTTTATGTCATTTGTGTGTGATTAGCCAGTAGGATTGTGCTGTCTTCTGTAATACAATCAGGCTCTTGCTTAGGTAAAATATAGTTGGTATTTGGGATAACATGCTATTTACGC
Source organism: Siphonodentalium dalli (assembly GCA_032622095.1). Taxonomy (NCBI): domain Eukaryota; kingdom Metazoa; phylum Mollusca; class Scaphopoda; order Gadilida; family Siphonodentaliidae; genus Siphonodentalium; species Siphonodentalium dalli. Next base: position 200,908,276 of record CP136061.1, on the reverse strand, counting down.
GATGGTCATGGTATATGTGAACGAAACTGTATGCGTTTTAATGTTTTTCTGTTTACGATGATTGGAACAAATATGAATATTTTCGACAACTAAGGCATCACGTGACTTTAAGAGAAATATAATAGTCGCAAGAATGTTTTGAAATCTAGTTCAATAAACCGAAATACGCAGTATTTAGGTTTTGTTTTGAATGTAAGAAAACTCGAGAAACTTGATTAGAAGGTGAATTCAACCGAATGTTGCCACTTCGCAAGTGGACGTAATTCATGTGAAAACAATGTTCACAGCAATGTTTTAAATTTAATTTGAATACGCTTCAGTAAATTGGTGGACATAACAAATTGTATGTATATCTGTTTTTGGGATTGTTGCTTCTGTTCATTGCTTTTTTTCATGCTAGTTTGGTATATTATGCTAAATTTTAGCACGATACTATACAATTAAAATATAACACAGCTTTCGACCAATCAGCGGGTGCAATTTATGGGTGAGGTGAACTATATGTGGATATAGGTTCTACCTATACGAGTATCAACTCTGAATTAACAAATGCAACCCTCCCTTTGAACTAGACCAAAGTGATATAATTGACTAAATGGTATAAATTACCCCCCCCCCCTAAACATGACATTATCTAGCAATGGTTGTTACACAGCGCTTTATCTTTGTTTCAGGTGTCAACATTGTAGAGTCGATACAGGTTTGTTACGATGGCAGGTCTGCTAGCATTTGTGAGGATTCCTACTTTTGTTGCGGAGGATCGTGTTGCCCGTGAGTATATACCGAACATGGACTGACATCCCAGAGGAGGCTCGGGCATATAGTCGACGTCTTCGTCCGGTGACCCAACCAACCGTCCGAATACGAACATTTCGTTTTGTAACTCGTGTGTGATTTGTTTGTCTGTTGGTATATTGACATCCCAGCTTGAAGGAAATGATATACGTCCATTTATCTTACCAGAATTACAATCATGAACCATAGGGTGATGTTAGTCATAATGACTTAGGAACGGTTAGTAAAAATGACTAATTAGGCAATTAGACTACAATTGTGTTAGTGAAAATGACCAGGATTGAGTCCAGTTAAAATCATACTCAAACGCTTCAGGTACTGAGTCTGACTAAATTGGGTAGGGGTTCCATAACTACAAGCATATAATACTAATTTCCTGTCAATCGGAACATCATCAGTAAAGCGATGTAACCAATCATGCGATAGACGCATGGAATCCCCAAGGCAAGGGGTATTCCTTCAGCCAGCGCGATTCCAATAAACCCCGCCCAATAGCTAAAATTAGCGTAATAACTTTTCCGCCGCATGGCTAATTTCACAGAGTGTTCACAAATTCAAAGTTTACGACAACCAATTAAACACTGAAAAAATACTGTCGGTTTGACGGTGTCAGACCGTCGTAATCCGACGGTCCCATACCGTGTCATCAATTGTACAGTGAATGATACTGTGAATCCCCGTTTTATGGGCCCCCATCAAAGTTAAAAATGTGCGTGTTTACAAGTTTATGCCGTCAAAATTCAACAATATATTTATCGGCGACCAAATTATACACGGCAGTGACTCCATACAGTACTCATATTTATTCTTAATTGTTGTGTACAGTGCAATGATCTGGTATATTCATTCTGTGCAATGTACAGATCCGTATTATCTTGCGTCCGTAATTAGTCTAATTATGTTATATTTATGAGCGGTTACTTTTATCACTCACGAATATCTTTCCCCGTGTCATCGCCACGCTGAAATTGTTTTTGGGAAAATGTGATCTATAAAGTTGTGGACTAATTGTTAAAACTGTCTGACTTCGGTTCCTATATGAACGAACAAATTCCAACTCTGCGAAATCTGGCTTAGACACTTAGATATAACAATCCGTGTAGGTACTTCAGGGTACCTATACGTCTCTCAATTTCAAAGCATTGGGTATTGAGAAGCATTAGGTTCTATATATTGATGTAATACCTTCAAGCATTTAGTACTAGTCGATATCAAAACCTAATGGTGACCCACGTGATTGCATCACATGATGCACGATACAATTCCACAAAAACGGCGGCGTCCGGCCACTAACTTGCTTCTTATAAACCTGGAATATTGTTAGCACTGTCTGGGTTATGTTTGTATATGAACGGGACAAGATGTTATAACCTCCGAAAATTAACGGTGGCTAATCATTTATATTTTCATCTGCACGAGAGCAGCAATTTGCAGTGATCTGAGACGGACCAAATTCAACCAACAACAGGCTGAGTGCAGTGGGGTTACACTTGACATGTACAACAGTGTTGTGCATGTCAAAAGACAGATACTTAAGTTTCACAAATTATAAACGGCCCAATTAACTCACAAGAGTCACCCACTGGTGACTACGATTACGAGAATACAATAATGTAGACACTAGTCGGAATTATGACATCACAGATCAATCATGACTCATAAGTCAGTCACGAGTTTGTTGGGTACAAGCCTACAACGTACAAGTAAGTACCTGCACAAAGGACGATGGGTGATATTCTTCATTTTTCATCGAAACGTGACTTGAGAACCATGTCGCATAACATATCGCCAGTCACGGAGTCTGCTATTATTTTGATTGAAACGCCGATGACGCTGTGATATTGTTGTGATATATGTATGGAATGACGGATAATCTCTTGGACACATCATCACTGAATCCGTCACAAGCTTTTGTTAGAAGTTGACTTTGTTCACTGTAACTAACTACATATATGCTTTAATTAATCGTCCCCTTTAACAAAGTTGTAGGGCGTTAATGACACCGGTTATACCATACCGTCGTTCAACCATGGTCAAGTGGTTGACATGTGGCAACCGCGGGTAATCTTACTACGGTACTAGTAATAATATTTTGCGACCACTGTACTCCGCATTAATTTTCACATGGCCACCGACATTCGCAACTGCATCATCAATGCAGCGTCAAGCCATGCCATAACTGTGGTGGTTATAATGCTGACTTTAAAAAAGGTACGATGGTCGGCCATGGTAGGATTGCTTTAATAATGGTTAATAACATCAAGGCGGTCGAATAACGCGGTAATATCAGTGGTCAACGTCGTCAGGGGGGGGGGCAATTAGAGCATAGGTATAGATACATGTATATGTAGACCATTGTGCCATGTTCTTATCAAAACATGTGTGGCTATCATGCTGAACGATTCGGCCATTTCCACTTTGCTAGGAAATAACCTCTTCCATAATCGGTCTAACTTAGCCCGAGCATGCTATTATAGAGCGATTATAGTTCACACGGACCTGTTGAAGATGTATAATTTATGTTTATACGGTTAAAGCCCTTTAGTGCAAATGCATAGAAATATATCCGCGATAAATCACAAACTTTTGTACTAAATCGCATATATTTATTGTATAGAAGTTTGCGATTTGCAAAGGTTTGCGATTTATCACAAAGTAGTTTGTATTATTATTGGGCTATTATAGATCGATTGGTGTTTCACCCAGACGTGTTTAAGATATTTGATTTAGAATGTTTACATTAATATTATTCCACACAAATTAAGAAATATGGCCAATTATTTTAGACATGCAGACACATTTTACTCCATATGCGGGGAACAGGCCGGGGATATCCTGAAATCGGGGTATTGAACCTTGAAATAAGTGTTTAAAAACACGACCAATGTTCTATACTAATAAAAGTAATATCATTTGGATTATTTCATTTTGAGACATCATCTGGAAGAACCTTGATCGTGGTTTGTACTTAATTCGATGTCTAAACTCCGTGGCATAATTTGGAATCAAACATGCCACATTTTTAATTTGCCGTCATATATTTTTCGTAATTTCGAGTGTTTGGTACCAGGGCATGTTCTCCACACAGTACCTATATATTTGGTACTCCGGAGTACCTAAATTTTTGGCAATCCAGATTACAGAAGCAGGTATATCAGATTACCTGTCTTGATATTAGGTACACCAGAGTACCTACAATTTGGTACTTCAGAGTACCGACAATATTTGGTACTTCAGAGTACCAACAATACTCAGTATAATAACAAAAAAATAACATTACATTGACAACATATATACATGTAGGGGTGGATGCTATTAGAAACACCGTCCATATATTCCAGAACGTCGATGTTCCCTGCGCCGAATACTCTCTTGAAGTGACCTATCGAATTGTCTACCTTTCGGTACCTCATCTTCCGTGGACCAGGCTTCCCACCTGCTTTCAGATGAATAAAGGTTGCTTCTTGTAAGGAATGCTCTTTCTTTTGGAAATTTATCATCCTGAAGATATTCGGGTGGGAGCTCCTATGACATATGTTCTCTACTCTACTCACTGGAGGGCTGACATCATTGCGAAATGTTATTGGTGTATAGCAGTATATAGCCGATGACTTGTGTTATGATGATGCGCGTGACAGGAACGCAAATTTATTCCATCTGTATATTATATGTTCACGACATATTGATGACTAATAACTATACGAATATTATAAAGATTGTTTATAATTTATAGTGAAATTTAAGGATTTATTATCGTTAGGATTTGCTTTGCTAAATTTGTAACGAGCGATGATAATGACGCAATATTTAAGAAACACCGAACGATTGGATAATATAGCATTATTTACTTTACTTGTATGACATGGAAAATGTTTAAAATCTCACCGTTTTCAGGTACCAAGAACTTCTGTAAAATACATATTTTTCAGAAAATGCAGTTCATATATCAATGATATCATATCTGAAGATCATGACAGAATTAAAATTCTTGATTCGTGAAACTGAATGATCATTTAAGAATATATTACACTGGGCACCTGTGTGTATTGTCGAATTTGACCGCAAAGAAACTGAATGAAGGATGACGCGAAGCCGAGTCCTACAATCAGGTTTGATGTTGTCAAATTCGACTATACACGCCGACGTGCAGTATATATATTTCTTTTGCAATTCGACTCTATGTTTTCGTCGAAATTGTAGTGACAAACGTGCATCCTGCTATATACTAGCCCATTTATATCTGCGTGGTATGATTTTCCACCAAACAGTTCTTCTCTTCGATCTGTTATGTGACATCAAACATGACGTCACTATTGAACAGAGACTCATTTTGGGACCAGCACCCGCGGTTCAATATTTTGTTGGCAAGACGCAACACGCATGGCAAACTTGTGATGGAAGCAAGCATGGACAGCTCATATGAGTGCATTCTAGTTACTTTTGTAAACTATATATGTACATGTATGGGGACCAAAAGCCTGATGATTGTTTCGATTAAAATATTATGATGATGAACTATCATTTTAATTTATTATTCCACAGTTTATGGTGGCCAGTCGCTGGCAGCATTGGCGTGGTTGTGTTCATAATCTGCGTTATCGCATGCTGTTGTTGCAGACGTGAGTATTATTCTTCATTAACCCAATTCAGTTATAAATTATACAATGGAACGGTCTATTATCCATAAAACAGATAATACAGGAGCAGAAATATTCATATTGATTTTTTGGAAATATATGATCGTTTGTTGAACTTATTTAAGTTATTATCTTAACAGTTCATAATGAGACTAATCGCATATGAGCACTTAGTATGGAACGTATTAAATTATCCTTGCGCAAATCGGAACTGAATAGAACAGATGCATATGGTGAGATGAATAGCACACCACTATAACCGCACAATGACAGCAAACAAAGCTTATTTGCGCAAAGAGTATTTTTTCGCAGTTTTTGACCAATAATAAGACCATTCAACAAGTGACATTGAACGCGTGCGAAAACAGTCAGAAGAGTCACAACGACCATAGGAGACGACAGCTCAGAAATCAATATTCATTCGCGAATCCTGTATATCTACTTTGAGAAGAAAATAATTTTTGTAATGTGTTTTTACTGCCGTGAATTTGAACTTAAGTGTTGTTGCCGAATTACGCACATCAGTCTGATCCTTTGCCCAGTTGAACCACCGGCCAAATTCGTAGTAACCTGACCTTTTTCTGCTTTATTCGCGAAGCTATTTGTGATTTTAGGTGGGGGTGACACATACGTATACCCCCATATTACATGTATCTAAACCAATTTGATAGCTGCTTTCCGGTGAAATAATTTCCCGAGTAAAATATTCTTTCCGAACAACTCAAACTAACAGTACCGGCATAATGGTCAAGGATAACAATATTAAATGCTATATTATTATCCATTTTAGTGAACATTGAGTGAATTTTACAATCACATGGCAGTGATTTAATAAAATAGCCACAACCAAGTCTGGACATTAAAGCAACATGATACACTATATCATACTATATACATTTTATATATTTTTGGTCTTAATCGCTAAACCGTACACACGTTTTGAGGTTGAAATGAGACAAGTCCTTTTAACATTGTAGGTCGCAGACAACCAGGCCAGATACTGGGATCACCACAGGGACCTGTAGTGGCGACAGTCACGACACAACAATATGGAGGAAGCTACCCTACCCACAATGTTGTAGTGCAGCCAGGATCACAAACAGCCGGGTACCAGCCTCAGCAAGCAGGATACCAGCCCCAACAGGCAGGTTATCAGCCTCAGCCGCACCCAGTACACATGGAATACCAGGGCCCAATGCAGAAAGCAAATGCTCCCCCACCATCATACGAACAGACTACGTCTAGAGACGAAACAACGAGATAACAACAACATCAAGAGGAGAGATCATATTATGATTGAACTATATAATATCACGGGGTAGGAACTGTTCCATGAGAAAAGATCATCTTGTGATTTTCGGTCCAGTTCACCATCGATACGTGTCCAGTTCACTTGCGAGTTCTCTGTACATGGTCCCAAAACAGACGTGCTTTACACCGCGTAACAAAATACCGTATCGCAATAACCATTAGCAATTCAATTCAAACAAAAGTGAGTCTAGTGTTTAGTGTTTAGTTCAAACATATGTGCACACTTATTTTACCTAAAATCTGTTGCATAGATGTTCGGGTAGTGAACGGATCTTATCATTGGTGAATTGAGACCCATCACTAGTGAACTGGAACATTTCTTAAAATGGATAAATTCTACTATTCCACATTTACTTAACAATTTGGTACTCGTTTTAAATTATACGTTTTAATCAATATTAGCACGATCTGAATTATACAATGATTATTAAGTATCACATGTGCACAACCAAATTTAATCCTGATCAACTGGGATTACAACGATGATGCATATATGTATACTCATAATTGTATCTTCTCGTTTTAAATTATACGTTTTAATCAATATTAGCACGATCTGAATTCAACAAAGATATCTAAATTTTTATTCTTCAACCATGAAAACAGACAGTAAGCATAGAATTTACTAAATACTATTTTGTCAGCCTAGCACAAATTCAGATGACTCTTAGCAAAAGATACTATACACCATGTATGTGCTAATCGCCTGCGTTAGCACACACGCACATACATTTAAGCCTGCCCAGTAATTACAGATTTGCCGACATACAGTTTGAATTAAGGTTTATTAAACTCCGCAGTAAATTAATTCAGAGCAATACAGGAAATTACGGCGCATTTGGCAGACGAAACATAAAACCGTATACCTATTACTAATGCTTATTAAGTATCACGTGTACACACCAAATTTAATCCCGATCAACTTACCATCAAATCGATATTCCGGGATATCGAAACAAGATAACACACAGGCAGAAATATAGCACTTCAGTGCGTTCAAATTCAAACTTTCCAGAATGAATGGGAACACTTTATACATGTAGTCACTGTTTGCTGAGAAAAGAGAAATTCATACAATCAAAACGAGATAATTATCCACGAAACACGAGAAGAGTCTCCCGGATAGTCTGTTTATTTTATGAACACTTAATCGTTTACACTTTACTTGTATTAAACTAATTTATTTAGAAAGTAATATAAAACCACCACAGCCAAAACAATTATTGTAGAGATATTTTAGTAATAGCGAGAGAAATAGAACAATTTCGAGAGATAGTGACACCCCCTTATCTCATACAATATGTCTTTATTCGATGTTCGTTGTGATACAATATATACTACATGTACATAGTGTATATACAATTGAATAACAATTAAAAATTATTGAACTATTTACGATACACATGCATAATCAAATCAATCAATCTCTACCTGCAAAGCACCAGTCATGCTTCTTTTCTGAATCCGTCACCGACTGGGTACCAGTTTGTGGTTTTCTGTATTTAGCGCTGGTTGTTTCCTACAAAACATGGGGAATTTGACCCCCTCCCAGCCCAATGTCAAATGTCCTACATGCGTTGAGAAGAATTCCCTCACTATAAACTGATTGACAGAACTGAGATGTAGAGTAGTAGGACTTGTCGATTTGTGCATGCTACTCTGCAAAATGGCATTAAATTAGAACTTTTGTGTTTGATTTGACTGATTTATGACATGCGTGTTGTTTTCCATGTGAGTTTAGATATTTGTGTTGATAAAATAAGCGGAGAACCAAATCACTTATTATGTGATATAGTTCTTTGGTTATAGTGGGACTTTTCAAACATAATGAACTAAATTACACAAACTTTGTTAGATCGTGAGTGTGCTTGATCAGGGCAACGTGTGGCTGTTCGCTTATTACATATATTAAATAAATATTATGGACTTGTTCGGGTGCGTGAAACTGATAAGTTAGTATTCAGATGCTATGCCAACTGGAGGAATGTAGAATTCTACTAACATCGCCGAAAATCTCAAGCAAATCGGCCATACCATTCCATAGAAAACGTCGTCTGAACTACGCTCAATTGTAAATATATACTTCTCGATTCGGGACGCAACTATTGGCCATAAACGAACGAAAACTATTTCGCCATCTATATATAGTCGCTGCATTAATTAATATATAAGACTGACGGTGTGTGCTGTCCATTTGGATATATATTTGTAAAAATTACTACTTTGACCAAGATTATTCTCCATTTGGTCTAACAGGGGTAACTTTTTTACGAGAAAGATAATGGTGGAGGTTAGAATTTTCTAATGTGACGCCGTTGTTGTCAGGGGCAGATAAGGGGGACGGGCGGAATTTTATTTTGTCGCCGATTGCCACCAAACTTATATAAAATCATCCCCATGATATGAGGAATCTAATGATGTGGTTTAAATATGTCAAAACTGGCGCCATTCGGTTCAGGGATGCACGGAAGGGGAGAGGGACACCAACATTGATACCAAATTGATACACATTCTTCTCCATGATATAAGGAATCTAATTATGTGATTTAAAGACGCCAAATTGGTGTCGTTTGGATGAGAGATTGGGAGGATGGGCACTCAATTTGATAAGAATTGGTTTAGTCGCCGATTGCCACAAAACTTATACAAAATCATCCCCATGGTATGAATAGTCTATGGCGTGGCTTAAATCTGTCAAAAATGGCGTCATTCGAGTCAGGGGTGCACTGAAAGGGAGAGGGGCACCAAAATTGATACCCAATATTTTAGCCAATTTCCACTAAATTGATACATATTCTTATCCGTGATACGAGGAATCTATTCGTGTGATTTAAAGACGCCATATTGGTGATGTTTCTGTTAGAGGTGGTGTGGGTGGGGTGGGCATTAAATTTGATAAAAAAAATGTTTAGTCGCCGATTAGCACCAAACTTCAAAATCGTCATTTCCATGATATCAGGATTCTAATTGAGTGGTTTAAAGATGTCAAAAGTGGGGCATTCGGGTCAGGGTGCATAGAGGGTGAGAGAGACACAATAATTGATAAACAACATGTTTAGCGCCGATTTCCCACCAGATTCATACATAATCCGTGATAAGAGGAATCTAATCGTGTGGTTTAAATATGCCAAATTGGAGCCGTTTCAGAGAGAGATATGAGGGCCCTAAATTTGATACGAATTTGTATACTCGCCAATATTCACCAGTTTTATATAATATTCATCTCCATAATGAGTCTTAGTGCGTGGTTTAATGATGTCAAAAGTGGCGCGGCTTGAGTCCGAAATAAGGACGGGAGGGTCACCAAAACTGATAAAAACAATTTTAGTCCCAATTACCATCAAATGCATACACGTTCTTCACAAATGAGACGAGGAATCAAATCGTGCGTGTTAAAAACCTAACATTTGGTGCCTTAATATATTTGCGAATAATTGTCTGTCTGTATGTTTTCTATATATAACTTCACGGGGTACAACAATATCGCACCAAGGCGGTCTAATAGAGGTAACCTTTTACGATGAAGATATTGGTGCGGGTTAAAATTTTCAAAAGTGACGCTGTTTGTGTCAGGGCAGAAAAGGGAGAGGGACAGCAAAATATTTTGAAATAGTTTTGTCGCCGATTTCCACCAAACGTATACATAATCACCTCCATGATGTGGCGCCGTCCGAGTCAGGGTGCACTGGGGGGGGGGGGGCATGCAAACATTGATTAAAAAAAATATTTTTAGTGCAGATTTCCACCAAATTGATATATTATTCTTCTCCATGATACGAGGAATATAATCGTGTGATTTAAAGACTAGAAAATGGTGCAGTTTGGGTGAGAGATGATGGGGGAGTAATGACTATGATTACTATGAAACGAATTGGTTTAGTTGTCGATTATCACCAAACATATATAATCATTTCCATTATATCATGCATGCATGGGTCCATTGGACGTGGTTTAAATATGTCAAAAGTGGCGCCGTTCAAGTCATTCATGCGGAGGTAAGTTGCACCAAAGCTGATATAAATATATTTAGCACTAATTTCCACCAAATAATATGCACGTTCTTCTCACACTTGGTGTTGTTTGGGTCATGGGTGGCGAGAGGAGATGCACTAGCATTGATAAGATTGTTCTATTCGCGATATCCACCAAAGTTATATAGTTATCTCCCAGGCCATCTACATATCATTCTAAGGAGTGTTTGGCATTCAAAGTTCACAATCTCGACAAATGGTGACCGAATTAAGTCACTTGAACAATTATATCTTCTTAACTGTCATATTCATATGGGGATGGGAATTAGGGCATTCATATAATGAGCTAGCAAAAGAGATACATAGAAGAAAGTGTCAACAATGAGAATAAGTGTACCACTTTGAGCAAGAGTATCCTCTATTCCCACCAAATATCCACAGCGTTCAGAGGGTTTTACGTCACTTTAACCTGGGTAACCCTGCTAGTATATATACACACATGTATATCATTCAACTTGTTGCTGTTATATTGAGGCTGTTCGTGATACATTAAAACGAGTTATAATTCCCGAAAATCGTCTCTTTCTGGTAATACCATGGAAAACTACAAGAATGAAATACCGCTCATTGGCCTCGTATACAGTACATATGAGTATCGGAATATCATTTTTTATTATCCATCCCTTAACTAACACCATTTCCGATTGGGCAAAAGCCGCCATGTGATCGTCCTGGAAAAAGTCATATTGGACTCCCGAAAGTCATATTGGACTCCCGACTGTACAATATGACTTTTCATATTGGACTCTGTGACGTCACGAATTAACTCTATTGCGAAATGAATCGGTGAAATTGTGATGAGCGCGCAACATTGATGGATTTTAGCAGACGTTTCACTTCCGCATTGAGTTTTTTCTCACTTCCGTGTTTACTTTTCCAAATCATGCTTTCTGATGATCAATATACGGTACAGGCCTTTATAGAGAATTAAGTACAGACAAATACCAAAAATAACCACAAAGTTTTATTTCCAAAATTTGGATAAACATACAGATGGATAATAAAAATGTCATTATACAATGTTGTGTACAGTATGAGTTTTTCTTGTACTCGTCCAGGTTGTGGTGAAAAATTATATTGGACTCGACACTGGCGTGTCTCGTCCAATATGATTTTTCACCACAACCTGAACTCGTACAAGAAAAACTCATACTGTACACAACATTGTATAATAACTTTATAGTAATATCAGCCCTGTTTTCCAAGCAGGGTAGCAATATCAGATATATGTGGCTGAAATATATATGATTAACACCATTTGTGACCTATTAACTATTTATATCACAAATGGTGTTAATTATTTAATTTATACAATATATGTCACTGTCCTATGTATGGAATACTATTAGGGCCAAAAGCTACAAAAAGTGCGCCGAAAACGACACAAGCGACGAAATGTGAGACTAATGGCGCATGTTTTGGCGCTTGTGTCATAAAAGTTTGGTATCGCCAGGGCTTGTTTCACTCATAATTGATGTACCAGTGTTCATTTACTTTAAATTGGCCCAAAAACACCTATTTTCGTGTCATCAGCATCCATGTCCCACGAATGTGTGTCTCCATCCCGGATCTCTAGTATATTTGATTAACAGGACATCTCATGCACAGATATATACAATTTTGATGGTCATAGAAAGGTAATTAGGGGTCCCTTGGGGATTTGATTCCCTCATATGATGTACTAATTGACTTAAAATTGGGTAAAAAAAACCCCATATTTTCATATAATCAGCATCCTTGCCCCGCCGAATGAGTGTCTCCACCCCGGAGCTCTAGTATATTTAAGTAAAGGGACATCTCCTGCACAGATCTGTACCATAAAATTGTATTTAGGGTTACTGGGGGCTTGCTTCCCTCATATGGTTGGCATATATCGACTCGAAAATTGAAGAAAAACCCTCTTCCCATATATATGCATATAATCAACATCCCGGTCCCAAGAATTGATGTCTCAATCACGGAGCGCTACTATTTTTGTTATTAAAGTGACACACAGTTCACATACCTATACCATTTCTAATGTGATAAAAAGAGAATTAGCAGTCGGTTGGGGCTTTCTTCCCTCATGGGGTGTATGCGCATAATTAAATAGATAAATATTCAAATATGTTAATATTGGACTTATTTGATTCTGAACTGAGCCCTCAGTGGACGTAAACACGTTATTCCGTTGGATGGCTCCATCCACAATGAAAACCCAGTATAAAGACCGTTCATAATTATGGTAGGCCGTGGGTTGGTTTATTCGTGGTATTTTCCAGTCTGTTTTCTTAAAAATAAGCACAATACGCGCTTATTTCATATTTAAATATTTCCAAATGGGGCAGGGGGGGGTCAGGAACAAAAATACGGATACAAGGTGGAAATTTTGTTTTTCAGTTTTTAGGACCCACCACCCCGGGAGCGTAAGTTATTTCCACCCAGGCCTGGGAGACCAATATTTATGGTTATAAAGGTAAAATACCCACTTTAACAGGATAGTTGTGTCCCTTATTAGCAATAGGTTAAAATGTGTGCATGTGTAAAGTAAAAACACCATCAATTTGATTAAATAAACACAGTTCCAGTCCTCTCCATGTGGGAAATCACGGGTGAGCAATGAGGAGCTCCCCTTCAAATAATTATAGGCGAGTGGCGAGTAGCTCCCATACAAAATGTCGAGGCGAGTAGTATGATACTAGTATCCCAGCATGCGATGCCAAAGGCATCTCCTGAAGGCCTGAGGGGGGCGTTCCGCAATTAGAGCATATGCCAAATACCACTAAAGACATATGATATAATACACAAGGGAGGGTAAATTAAATGTGCAATTCATATATGACAGTACAGTTCCCAATATGGTATTTAGTGAAAGGATCAACAGAAGAAAAACTGGTAATTTTAGCAACTACTATAAGTACTATCAATCTTCAGGTCTCCAATTAAACACACAGGTGCGTCAATTGAATGTAATTACATTGCATTAAATTTTGAAGTAAATTCATTAACATCTGGCGTAATCAAAATAGTTCTAAAAGACTAAATTTAACATTGTGATGGGAATTCAAAATATACTTTCAACTTTCCAACGATCACTGCCGACTTGCAATTGGTTATGTTAAGTTCTAAATCTTTGGTTGGGGCTATCCTGTGCTACAATAAGAAGACAATAACATATATATTAATATCTCTTTAGTGTAGCAAATAATATACTTAATGTAGTAAATAATAGACAAGAGACCCCTTTCGCATAGTGAATGACAACAGATCATTAAATACACAGAACGGCAGGAGTGTTAGCGAGGCCAGATATAATGAGTGGCACAGCCTCAAGTTCTATCCTTCCGCAATGGCACAATTGCCATATTAACAAACCCATTAATACACGCATCGCGCTGATTATTACACGGCACCAGTCCTAGAATCCGTATATTAAAAAATACACACAAGGTTTATTTAGGCACACACAGGCATTGTTTTGTCATGTTTGATGATGCTTGTATTGTATAGTTCCGGTTTCATGGTTGAGGCGAATGTCATTTATCATCAACGAGATGACCTGACTACATAATTAAGAATAAAATAATCAAGACATGCAGAAACATAATCCCCTTACTGTGTGTGGCAAGCATGATTGTCTCACAAACAGATTCGTACTTGTCAATTTTGCGAAAAAGTTTTTGGACTGTCCTAAAATATTTATGATATTAAACAAATAGAGATTATGCCACTCAACAAACATTACTTGTTTATCATAGGCATCCGCCCCTAATGTCTACCGTGCATGCAAAATAATGCATTTTGTATTCCTGTTAAATGGTTAAATACTGCAGTAATTGCTCATATACATGTGGAGTATGGACAAGGAAGAGTTTTCATTCATTGATATGCGCAGTTTATCATTATCTCCATATGGAAATGTTCAGAATAAATCAGTTTGTTTTATTTGCCCTTTAAATAGTGGGTTGAATGTCTAAAGCCAAACAAAAAAACATAAAAACATGCTTCTGTCAAGATATGTGTCCTAGCCGAAGATATCAACCGTACTCAAAAAAATCGGTCAGTAAAAAAATTAAATTAATTAATCAGTTCGGTAGGGTCCAAACTGTCTTCTTTTAACTCAACTTGACAAGTTTGAGCTATTGCCATGGGTTGTTGTCCGTCGTCCATCAACAATTTCATATAAGATATCTTCTCGATATGTCAGTCATTAGAAAAATTTACTAAATTAATCAGTTCGGTAGGGTCGGAACTGTCTTCTTCTTTTGTTTAGCTCAACTTGACAAAGCTATTGCCATGGTTGGTGTCTGCCAGCCATCAACAACTTCCTATATCACACCATATGTGTCACATCTCATCCATTCATCGCCAAACTTCATGTGGATTTTTGGGTGGCCCCTAGATGGGACCCATACATTTTTGTTCTTAATTTTCGTTTAAAAATAAGGCTGGATTTCAAATGAACAAACACACTTGTTGACTCATCATATAGTGTTTATACATGTACATATACAGTATAATTTACATTTGGAGACATCCCATGTATATCAATGTGTCACAACGCTTAGTCATGCAGAGATTGCACCCTGTAAACACTAAAATGAGATTCGGTATCATGCCACGATCTTGGTAGTTATATGTACCTTTCTTGGTGTGCAGTGTTCTACACAACACAATTTCAGCACAAAAATGAGAATATTAAAATAATTGGATTATTTCTTCATGTTATCAAGTTGGCCAAATAGAATCCATTTTATGGCCTAATTCAGAACGTGGAGAACTAATAGAATTACTTTGAAATAAAATTCATTTGCCAGATCGCTTCAAATTTCCTATATATTTTTGTGTGCAGAATCCTAAACGCGCGAATAGGTGGTCATGGAAGGGTGATATCGCCCTTTGCCAGATCTCTTTAAATTTTTCTATATATTTTTGTGTGCAGAATCCTAAATGCGCAGATAGGTGGGCATGGAAGGGTGATATCGCCCTTTGCCAGATCGCTTCAAATTTTCCCATATAGTTTTTTTTAGCAGAACGGTGAATGTGCGAGTAAAATGTAGGTGGTCATGGAAGGGTGATATCGCCCTTTTCCAGATCGCTTCAAATTTTCCTATATATTTTTGTGTGCAGAATCCTAAACGCGCGAATAGGTGGTCGTGGAAGGGTGATATCGTCCTTTGCCAGATCGCTTCAAATTTTCCCATACAGTTTTTTTTAGCAGAACGGTGAATTCGCGAGTAAAATGTAGGTGGTCATGGAAGGGTGATATCGCCTTTTGCCAGATCGCTTCAAATTTTCCTATATATTTGTGTGTGAAGAATCCAAAACGCGCGAATAAGTGGTCATGGAAGGGTGATATCGCCCTTTGCCAGATCGCTTCAAATTTTCTTTCCTATATATTTTTGTGTGCAGAATCCTAAATGCGCAAATAGGTGGTCATGTAAGGGTGATATCGCCCTTTGCCAGATCGCTTCAAATTTTCCTATATATTTTTGTGCGCATAATCCTATACGCGCGAATAGGTGGTCATGGAAGGGTGATATCGCCCTTTGCCAGATCGCTTCAAATTTTCCCATATAGTTTTTTTTAGCAGAACGGTGAATGCGCGAGTAAAATGTAGGTGGTCATGGAAGGGTGATATCACCCTTAGCCAGGTCGCTTCAAATTTTCCTATATAATTTTTTGCGTGCAGAATCCTAAACGCGTGAATAGGTGGTCATGGAAGGGTGATATCACTCTTTGCCAGATCGCTTAAATTTTTTCCATATTTGTTTTGTGCAGAATCCTAAATGCGCGAGTAGGTGTCACGGAAGGGTGATATTGCCCTTTGCCGGATCGCTTCAAATATTCCTATAAATTTTTCTGTGTGCAGATTCCTAAACGCGCGAATAGGTGATCATGGAAGGGGGAAAACGCCCTTTGCCAGATCACTTAAAATTTCTGAATGTATTAGTACAATGGGCCCGATTTGTCTGATCGCTACAAATTTTCGCATTTAGTATTTTGGGCAGGTTCCTAAATGCATATATTTTTTTGTGTAGAATCCTAAACGCGCGAGTAAGTGGTCATGGAAGGGTGATAATGAAACATTGACGAAGTAGTGTGAGCTTGTATGGTCAGATTGGCTCACACAAAACTTTCTCTGAAATGATTTTGAAAGTTTTTATATGTATGTACATGTAGCTATTATCCAGACACCACTGCTAAAATCTTCAAATCTACATGTATCAACTACATGTATCTTTAATTTTGACATGTAAATAGTATATAATGTGCAGTTAGACTCCTGAGAATCACAATTTTTTTCATCCAATCTAACATCAAATCAAGGGGAAATTTCAAATCTAATCGAAACTTATTGAATCACCGTAATCAAAAGTACATCAGTAATAACAATATTTTTTCATAACAGCAATTTATATGTAGAAAATATGACGAATAATCTATCAAATCATCATGGTCCAACACTTCATATTTTGCTATTATACTGGAAAATTGAATCGATAAATGAAATTGTACTACCGGTAGATGGAGGTATATTTCTACTGTGAATGCATGTGAATAGAGAAATATATTTTGGGAAATTAACGTGTGAATCAAATCTCGAACGTTTGCAGGAGCCTATGTGCTGTGTTTGTTTATTATCAACTGTAATACTGTCATTTCCAGTCAATAAGCAGTTACTTGTATCCTGACCTGAAATTGCTCACATTTATAAAGTTGGTGGTTGTTAAATGTTGACAATCCGATTACATTAATCGATGTGGTGAAAATTAGCAGGTTTCAAAAATGGATATATAATAACTCTGAGCTTTAAAGGGGTGGTTCCTCGACTTGATTCAAATATTTTTGACCCCCGAAGCCAAAGAAATATCAATTTAGGGGTGTTTAAACTTTTATTGTCTTTTGGTTTGGTGATAGCAAGGATTGCAGGAAAGGATACCGACATATTACAGGTGTCATCTATAAGTTTTTACCAGAGTTACCTGGAGTTACGGCCCTTAATTGACTTGGAAATTATGTCCATCCAAACATATCACCTTGTAATTTGGGTGTTATTTATCAGAGTTTTGCCCTTTGGAATGGTGATAGCATAGCTTGGAGAAAAGGATACCCACAACCTATAGGTTTTGTCCCAAAACTTGAAAGCAGATTTATGGCCATTATTTGATTTGGAATTTGTGAATTTTGTTCCTGTACGAACCTATTCTACCTCGGGTGTCATCAGATGTTATTCTCCATTCGTATGGTGATTTCACATACTACGGATTTCATCAAACGATATTTATACCAGAGTTACGGCCCTTGTTTGAGTTCGTATACATAATAGGGCGTCTTATCCCTCTGCCCAATAACATATTGGTTTCCAATCGATAACTGGAGTAAGGATAATTTGATCACAACCAAGATTGGAATGTGGCTGAATAGATAATTTTTGCCATTTTCTACTTGGAATTTTTTCTCAAAAGTGTTCATATATAGTGGTCAGTGTTCAACATAAACAATTCTTGTGATTTGGTATAATGTGATACATTATTGTTGTAAACTTAAATTGGACTCTCTTAACCCAAGTATTCCATGTCCAGGCCACAATTCACATTTAACCCAATGCTGTGGTGCTTTAGCTGTACCAATGCATTCTCTTATATAAATGCGAGTGACCCATAAATTCAAATATTTTGTGTTATGTACATTTGTCTATAATAGTACATAACAATATACTCTATAATTAAACACCAAAACTCTCATTTATGATTCCGATCATAGTAATTTACTATCACCAATGGATGGGTTAACATCTGCCTCTCGTGATCGGCCTCTCGTGATCGGCCTCTCGTTAATATGATTGATGCTCCAAGGTTATTAAAGCCCTTTTCATTTTTAAATTTTTAAATTCATATAATCTTTAAGGAAGTAGCATAGAGGTGAACTGTTAGTCTAAAAAATGTTTGTAAACAAACTAATTATAATTGTACAATTAATTTAGTTTTTGATATTGAACTTTCAATTTCCACATATGACAATTTATCCTGTGATTTATTATGATTCATTCACATGTGTCAACCAGAGGCAACAATTAAAACATTAATCGGATATGAATATTGTGTCATTGTCTAATTTACTCCCAATGTATGGATATATTTTAGGATTCAAACCATAGTCGATACATTACATGGATGTCATTTCAGTCATTTCATTCTTATCCATTGATAAATACATTCCATAGCTGCAATGGTATATTTAATGGTAGTTAACACACAATGTTTAGTTAATGTTAGCTAAAAGGCATCATTTCCAACTGCTTGACATTTAAGATTTGCAATTGATATCATAGTTTATAAGGGAACTTTTGAACAACTTAAACATTCAAATAACATACACAGACGATGTGGCTCTTAATTATTTGGAGGCTGGTCAGCTTTGCATGTGATGTGACTTGTCTATTTATTCAATAATCTTTTATTAATAATTCTTTTTGGTTATTATCAGCAATATTGTTTATCAAGATGCTGGCTAACCAAAATGATAAATTTTCTCAATAATCCAATACATTTAGTATATATTCCACACCATTGTACCACAGTTGTACATTTATGTAATTTAAAGGTAACATTGAAATTGAATCTATTTTTCCTAGCCCATGATGTGACATGTCCAATCTAGCTACCAAACTTGGTATGTGTCTTTATCAGCCAAATATACAGGCCCAGTTCAAGTACGGTTCAGTCCAATAATGTTGACATGATATTGTGTTATTGCCCTTTTTCGACTTGTACAATTTCATAACATTTTGGTTTATGACCGACAACCCCAATTTGGATTAAAACTAAAGCAACACATATTTGTCTCAACCAAAAGGCTGGACTAGAAAAGGTATAAACTTTGTCACTGCAACTAATTATAACCCCACTTTTTGAAGACTAAATCGCACTGGAAGTGAATACATGTTCCTCAATGTATTTCACAGTAGATGAAGGTGGGTCTCATGTCAACATTGCATGATTTATATGACTTTCAATTGTAATGATTCATAATGAATTGGCTCACTAAATCATGTAATCTTGAGCTGGACATTCCTGTTATGTGAAATACATGTACATGGTTAGCGAACACAGCAGGTGAAGGCCAGCCTCCGATCAAAAGTGCATGATTTATGTGGCTTTCGATAGCCCATTTCGTGAACAAATTTAATTACATGACTGAAATTTTGCGAGAACCCTTTCCAAAGTGTTCTCTTAATGTTATGTGTCGCCCACAGGACCCTAACTTATATGAGAGAATACATTGACCGAACAATATTCACCATGACCTAAGTCCTTGTAAGTCAGTGCATTCTCTTATATATGCGAGGATCCATGAGAGACCGCATATTTGAGCCCCCCCCCTTTCGTACACCGTATTCCATGCCCTGTTATGAGGTACGCCGTACTCCAGTCCCTCTGTTAGGAGGTATTCGGTATTCCAAAAATACCGGTATTCGTACGCCGGCCTTCCAAAAAAATGAAGTTTTCATATATTTTTATGTATTCCATATGGCTGTTAACTGGTAGTCCGTATTCCACCCTCTGTGTTAAGTGGTATTCCGTATTCCATGGGAGGTGGGCGAGGACCTCATATATGAGAGCACTCACTGGCATATGATATGTAATGCAGCACCAGCGCATCTCCCGTCATTAAAGGGTTAAACCCGCTGGATATTGTAATGATAACAGGTGAAATAGGCTCAATAAATCATGTAATCTTGAGGTAGACATTCATATGATGTGAAATTCATGGTTACCGAACAGGTACAAGTCTGCATGTACCTACACCAGCTAGGATATTTGAATAACGAGCATGTCCGTATCCAAATATCCTAGCTGGTTTATGTACAGGCAGACTTGGACTAGTACTTGCTAAGAACAGTTCCTAGGTTTTGAGGTAATGGTATTCTTTGTTGGTACAAAGTAAGCAGTGGTCATATGGCTTCCACCTCAAAATTCTTCTGATTTTTAGCACAGAAAAATGGTTCTTATTTATCCATCTATACATGGAACTGTGAAACAAAATTAAGAGTGTTCCAAAAAGAATGACACTACATAAGTGCTGAAATTTGGCGCCTTATATTTCAATGTTAATTTGCACAGTGCATAATCATGCATGTTGCCACATCTGAGTTCTAAACTTAGGATATTTTTAAACCATTATAAATTAGGTGAATGGAATTTAGACGCAATTTATTCTAAATTTATGCCATGACTAAATTTAGAAAAATGAGGATAAATTTCGAAATCTATCCATATTTAAAAAAACATTTCATGATATAAATGTAGTTGAAATTTACTAACATTGATATCAGATCAATTTGGATGGTCAGTTAAATGTAGATAAATGGAAGTTTATGCACATAAATTTTAAAATTTATCCACATAAATTTTGAAATTTATCCACATAAATTTTTTAATTTATTCAAATAAACTTTGAAATTTATCCCCATTTGCTTAATTTATGTCATAATTAAAGAGCGTTTATATCTCGAATTATGAAACATATGTAAGACGATCCCAAAGTTATGACACTATGCAAGTTTGAAATGTTGTCCCTTGGATTTCAACATTCATGTAAAATGTATGCAGTGCATAAATTATGTTAAACTCCAGAATCATGCCAGATCTATTTTGTTCGAAATCTGGAATTTCAAATTTAGGGAGAATTTATTCGCATTTATTCACTTTGTGAGGAAGAATAAATGTGAAATTTATGCATATGCCTAAATTTCAAATTTAGGATAAATTTATGCCGTTGTAAATTGTGTACATGGAATTTAGGCATAATTTATTCTTTTGTAATTCCACTTTTCATGCAGTGTATGATATTTATTATTATGAAGATGGTTTAATTTTGATTTCTTAATATTATATACTAGAGGTTCCGACTGTCTAAATCACTTTCATATAAAATGCAGAAGATATTACATTGTTTCAATCGTATACTAGTAGAGTAGGGTGATATCATTGTGAAAAGAACCACTATTTTGTATTAAACTTAAACTACCGGTATAGGCCTAATTCAAACGTCAACAATTGGGATTTGTTCAACTGAACTGCGTGTATATTTTATATCGATAGTTGGGTTGCTCTCATATTGTGAACTTATGACGATGATGAAGATGATGACATCGTGGTGATGGTGGCGAAGATGAGTTTGTAGATGACAACAAGAGGAATCAAAGCTAAATTTTACATGTCACCATATATGACATCAAAGAATCACACAAATTATTTTATTGTGTCAATAGATGCGACTGGATCTGAACAGTATATTAGAGTCCAAATTGAGTCAGTCATGTGACGACAGAGGGTTGAGTGTATGCACCCCAAGCACACACGTCCCACACATAAAAGCCATATCACAAACTATATGACTAGAAGTCTAAAATAATTCAGGAACACTCAATGTAAACTGTCAGAAATGTACTCGAAATGCGATTGATATTTACAAGAATGTCGAGATTACGGATTTTTTTCTGGGACGCTGGTGCAAGTTGTGGAAAAGAAACAAAACTGATCGTTTCAAATTTCAAAACAAACAATCTCATATATATAGCATATAATTGCTTGAAATCTAGAGCCAGCCGTCAAAGCCACCTCGCCTATTTAACGATCGACAAGAGGATTTTTGGATCAATTCCAAGTTACCTCGCCATATCGCTGCATGGCCTGGTGATCTTTTGAGAGCTGAGGATCAGTTTTAATATGATATTGTGAACACAAAAGTACTTTGAAATTCAAAGTTTGAATCGTCAGATCATGCAACTTTATGATCAGATCAGGGGACCAAAATGTTTCCTAAAAAGATTTCACCAATGCTATGTTCATCAAATATTTTAGCTTTGCATGGCTGAATCGAGCTATTGGCCAAAATAAATTGTTCTGAACAAAATATAGAAAAACAATTGCCATACCGGTACATGTGAATAAGTCAATTTCAAGGTACATTTAGTGATGTGACAAAACGACGTCATGAAATTGTGATTTTCTGTCATTAAAAGTGTTCCTACTTTTGTCTGGTTAAAATTTGTGCTGTATATTCAAAACACTGGCATGATATGAATATTAAATCGTTATTGTGTGTTGGACTTATTTAATGTGATTATGCCTATAAATTAAAATTATATTAAAGTGATGTGAAACGCTCGGGTAGGGTGATAAAATATAAATGTTAAATAATTATTCTGAAATTAGTTAGTTTTACAAATATTATATCCAATTTGACAACACACATCATCATTATAACATATTAATTTAATTCAGTGACTCTCGATGGTAAACTCGTTTTCATTACCTTATCGCCAAAAGTTGCGTCCCGAATCGAGATGTAAATATTTACAATTCAGCGTTGTTCAGACGATGTTTCTATAGAGTGGTACCGACGTACCGTCGATTTGCTTGAAATGTTCGGCGATATTCGTAGAATGCTATATTCCCCCTGTTGGCATAGCGCCTGACTACTAACTCATCAGTTTCATGTACCGTACCGGAACAAGTCCATAATACATGTATGTCTTTAATGCCATTTTCACCGATAAAGTGTACCTATTCCCAGAGATATGAGTGAAATGGGTAAAAGTTCAATTTCATTCTTTAAATTCAATATGAAGGAGCGATAGAAAATTGCAGGCACCAAATAGATATATAATTCTATGATTAGTTATGATAAGTTTTATATATCGGCAAAGAAATTAAATTAAAGAAATTATACGGTTGCCAACATATCGTTTAGGGCCCCTGTTTTAAGACACATAAAAATAACCCTTAAGGCTTAATGGCCTTATATTTAGTTATTAAGATAATTAAATTGTGACATCGTCTCAGGGCGTCGTCGCAGGTTAATACTGTGTCAGTGCATGGTAACTAAATGGTAGTAGCGGCAGAAAGAATGTGGGTTTTTCAGAGGTGTAAATGGCCATATCTATTGAATGGGTGACTCAATTGTTATAATAAAAGGTGTGTCTTTTTAAAGTAAATTTCTTTTCCTATCACACATCTATGTATCTTCATATTTTGTGAAGTTTGATAATTTCTGTCACGTACATCATGATGTCGTGTATCACATTGAGTGATTCTGTCGACGATGATGATGTCAGACGATAATGAATGATGAAGGTGATATGAAACATGTTGTTGACAAAAACAAATTCTGAATCGACAAATCTCACACCAAGGTGAAGGTCAATTAGGACAGAGGAGTATATAAGTTGGAATTACGGAATTCTTTAACCTAGCCGAATCGAAATCAAAGGTTACACCGTGATAGGTTTTGCCGGTGATCGGCACTAGTGCAGTTACTTTAAGTTTTAACTGTGTTCCTGAAAGTCTGGCGCCCATCAGCAGTTCGTTTTCAGTTCAGTTTTTAATTTTCCTTGGAACATATATATATAATACAATTGTTCTCTAACTTCTAAGTAACAGTAACAGAAATCATGGCAGACACGAAAACTAAGTCATTTAGAATGCGATTTTTAAACCCGTGTACCCTTCAGCACTTTTTTGGTGAGTCAGATGATGTAAATTATTAATTTAATTATTAAAAATCTAAAGTACAGGCCTACCTAACCAAGAATCGTACGATTTATGTTTTCAATGAAATTCCACAGCTAAAAAAAATAATGAACCCAAAACATTGCCGTGTTTACGTTACCACGATTCCGACATATCGACAGTCCGTACTTACATAAAAATTCAATGATTTCCACGGTTAAAGAATATTTTATGCACTCATCAAGTTCAGACAAAATTGCGTTACCAAAATAATGACGTACCGCGAAAATGAACATCGGCACGTGGTCGCTGTATACTCAAAAAAGTGTAGATATCTTAGATATGTGTACACTTAAATTGAGTATAGTCTCAATCGCTTTCCTATCAGGCTATAGCAAATCTACTCTTTGCATGCGTAAGAACAATTCCTACTCTTATAATTAGTAGGAATATCTACTCTATCGTTTTTTTCAGTGTATGTTACAAACCAAATTATTTTCCATAGGCGAGAGTGTTTACGCACACCTGGTATGTGAATACGTAAGTAAGTAACACAACATACCGTCCAGAGTTATCCATCCTCCTATACAGATGGCATATAGGTTACAAAAAAAATTCCATAGGTGAGAGTGTTAACTTTAAGTCCCGCCGGCCATAGGTTAAGCCTATTTGAACTTCAAGTGGTCAAGTTTCCCTTAGAACGTCATCCGATACACCAGTCTTGACATCAACCGCGCCCTTTTCGGTATTGTTTTCAAACGATAATCTTGCGTTTCCACAACTACTCCATTTGCTGCCTAAAAATCAGCAGTATAAAAATACCCAGACAACTTCCGTAACTTAGGAACCCTACCAGACTCTTCATGGCCAAAAAAATGATCGCCATATTTACCTAGGCTATGATTTTCTGGGAATTTCCCCTCAATGATAATCAACCAATCAGCAGCCATATTTTCTTTTATGCTGACTCGAGTTTCCCCTACACAAATTCAAGAAGGGTAACTCTATATAATTAGTTGCTTGTAACATATAATACGCTCCAGTAAAACTATTCAGTTCATTGTCGTCATTTTACACACCGTATACATTCCATTCATTGCTCTTTGTCAGACACGAGACTCGATCGATACACCCACTTTTCACAAAGCTTTTATTAGACGCAGGGGCGCGTGTCCAGTCAAAACATTACAACATCCTGGTTTCATTTACTGGCGTATATATATATATTTAAAATACTGAATTTTCGAGAATAATTGGTTTTCTTATTGGGACTTTAATGTTATTGTGATAACGGAAGACAGTCATGGCTGTGTATAATCTACATACTCTCATAATGGCTTTCCTGACAGGTATTTAAGATATTTACAAGATACACAATAACACAAGCATCCATTTCACACCGAGCTGTCAAGACGAAGAACGTAATTAACGACGCAGTTCAATGTAAATTCGACAGCATTAGAAGAATTTCTAAGGAGAAGACCGACACCTGTGGCGTCAATGGTGTCGCACCCTCTTTGGTACGCAGGATACAGTCCATTTTCAGGCTGTTCGCGGAATTCATAACCCGCTGTTATAATAAACTAGCCGGTATTAGGGATTCATACCCGCCTCTTGTAAATAGTATTCGGTATGTCTGTATCATGAGCATTTTTAGCCCTTTTTTAACCTTAGTCGGGTCTCGTTCTCTTAATTGAACGCTAGTTTGCCCGCGACATGCATTAACAGATCAACCGAATCGCACCGGTCATCAATGTGCCGAAAATAGAGTAACATGTACATAACTATTTGGCAGATTACTATTGAGAAAAGTGATGAACATAAATGGCTAAAGTGTGAAATCTATGTCATTTCCCACCCCCCCCCCCTTCCTATGGAATACATTACCGGGTTAATTCGCGCTGCTGCTTGCCAAATGGTGGGTGCATGCATGCAGTCATTGTAACAATGCATATTAATGGCGACATTGTGTACCACGTATTTATTATGTCAGTATTTTAGGACAAGCTAGTCTAAGACAATATAATAGGTTAAAGTGATGTGAAACACTCCGGTAGCGTGATCAAATATAAATGGAGAATAATCTTGTTCAAAATAGTAATATTTACAAATATTATATCAAAATTGACAACACACATAGTAAATATTTGCTTAAATGTGAGAAACTAAATTGCATAACTAACTATTTCACATGATACCCCTATTATTTCATTAAAAAGGCCATTACATATTCCTTATATATATCACAAGTATGAGTATGCGCGTGCTTCGCGGAATACTTGGCATCGCGCCAACAAAAGTACTGCGCGGATAAATACTCTGTCAAAAAGACGGGTATGAGACCAACACCACGCCTTGAAAAAATGATTGCTTTGTTCATTAAAGTTAAATTAATATCCAACTTCGTTGCACTAACGAAAATAGGAACAAAAAGGCAAATTGGGCTGAATTGGGGGACTATACTTTTCGTCGCCAATCAGAACGCGTAATACTCTCGTATACGTTTTTGTGAAGCGTCGCAGCCAACGCCCTGCATGTATGCTTTTTGCAAGCACTTTTCAGCTTCAATTAAAGATTTTTATCTGTTAAAAGGGCATAGAATTCTATCTTTTTCTCCATGTGATATAAAAGATCTTCAACTCGTTATTTTAGGATTAACTGTCATATGGATTGTTTTTATGGAGATGTAATCGTGAGGTAAGTGATCATAACTTGTGTAAAACCCGAAGGGTTTTACATACAAGTTATGACCACTTACCTCAAGGTTACATCTCCATAAAAACAGTCCACATGACAGTTAATCCTTATATTTATATACATTTAGCAAAAAGCCACTTTTGTAAATGCATTTAAATCGAAAAGTGTATCGTGACAAAACCAGCCCAAAATATCCCATTGGCAAAAGTTAACAGGAACAAAACATTACGCGTTTGTCTTTCCAAACCCAATGACGTGTCAATGTTGTTATGAGGCTGCAGTCATTAGCTGTTGCGCATTCACCGAGAAATAATTGCAACTAACCACGTGGGCGCCGACCAATCGGAATGCTGAATTTAGTGATGATCACACTTAGTATGTAAATATATTGGGATACAAGATTTTACTATTGGAGATCCTCTATATATGTCTGATCAGTATCACAAATTTGAAGAAAAAAAACATTTACCGGTACTATAATTCCAATATGACCACTGTATAGAACCTGACTTTGTTCCAATCTGAGGCAAATTAATGCACCTATATAGCCCCCCCCCCCCAATCCATCAACCCATATGGTGCTAATGATGTGCTACTGAAAAACAGAACAGTGTTATTGTTTGTAAATAGTTTGCGAATAATCCTTCACCACAAAATTTGTTATCATTGGACAAAAATGAGATTTTCCGGGCTCCGGGTGACCCACCACGGCGCTGTGTCTGGGCATTTTCAGCAGACCCCCCCCCCCCTTCCTGCGCGACACGACCTTTCCTGTCCCATGCATGCATAGTTGATATGAATAGGATATGGGATATCCTGACATCTTTTGGATTCATCAAATGCGTTGTGATGGTTTACACTCTATTCCAAGCATTCACTCGTTCATCGCGACAGCTATTCCCATGCATGTTATGTACAACAACCCTGATGATATCTTAATGTTGCAACATAGGTTGCCGTTCGTTTGTCCATTCGTTCCCCAAATTCTGCCACATCTTTGCATCTGGTAAAGCATTTGACAAAGTTTGGTACGACGATTTCCTATTTACATTTCATGGTATAGGAATTTGTGATAATCTATTGCAATGGTTCAGTTCATACATGTAAATGTCAAATCGCCACCTGCGCTCCGGCCAATCTAAATGGTTGGGGGGGGGGAGATCACAGCATGATTTACCCAATGATTTATATTGGGGCCTATTCTCTTTCTTATATTTATAAATGACATTGTTGAAAATATTATATGTAACATTCGCATCTTTTCCGGCGATACCTTCATCGCATTTACTTTATTACCTCGTGTAGTGACTTAGCGACAAACTGTTGTCATACTGGAACGGAGTATGGGGTATATTGGAATCAACTTGTCTGTCCGTCCGTCCGTCCGTCCGTCCGTCTGTATGGGCGTCCGTCCGTCCGTGGACACAATTTTGTCCGAGCTTTTATTCCTACATTTTCTGGTCAATATTTTTGAAACTTGGAACATATATTTAGTACCTTGGGAACCTGTGCACCTGCGATTTTGAGGTATCTCCGTTTTTTGGTGGAGTTAGCCCCCTTTTTCAACTTACAAAATTTTCTCAAAATGCATAATTTTGTCCGAGCTTTTATTCCTACATTTTCTGGTTAATTGTTTTGAAACTTGGCACAGATAATTAGTACCATGGGAACCTGTGCACCTGCGATTATGAGGTCTGTCTGAATTATTTTTGTGGAGATAGCCCCATTTTACAACTTAGAAAATCTTTTCAAAATGCATAATTTTGTCCGAGCTTTTATTCCTACATTTTTCAGTCAATAGGTTTTAGGATTAGGATTATTAAGAGGTTCCAGATTAGTGTTATGGCTTAGGGGATTTAGGGTTATCTGTTCACATAATTTCAGCGCCCAATGTACAGTAATGGCTACTACATTCAAATAACATGTTGAATACAGGGAGTATACCTCAGTCCCATCTGGGACAGGCCCATCTCTAGTTTGATATTATGTCAAGTTATGTGTGCTCTTTCAGAAACAAGTTTTTGATCAATAGTAACCCTTGTTCCCAGTATAAATCCGAGAATGCCGCCAAATCCAATAATTATTTCACCATGACGTTCCAATTGGTATAACATTTAAGGCACATGCATAATAAAGTCATTCGATCGGGCATTGTCATATTTTGAAGATAGTAGCAACCCAGACAGACCACATTTTCTCAAATCTATTTCAGTGTAGATCTTACAAATTTCGTAAATGTATACTGAAAACAACACATACAACACCTGGGACAAATTCCTAACCATCTTTTAGACATTTTGGATTTTGTTACCCCTCACCCCCAAAAATCATGAACTTTTGTTTTTTGTGATAAACATCCGATAGGGCATGGATGAGAATCTATAAATGACACTATTTAATCGCATTTCTAAATACTGTAATGGCAATTACATACAAAATGATCAAAGTTGAAATTTATAACTTTTTCAACTAAAACATATTCAATTTTGTAAGAAAATCCTCGTCATTTCAAAAATGTTGGTGCAATAGATGGTCATTTACTCATAGGATATTTGCGATAGTTCACAATGTTTGGTCTTGTATTTGTTGGACATATATACTGAAAACAATCAATACATCTTAGGTGGCTAATATGTAACATCGTTTCAGACAATTTGGTTTATGTTACCCCTCACCCCAAAATCACGAAAATGTGACTTTGTTGTAAGGATTCCATAAATCTTTTTTTAAATCTTATAAGGTGAGTTTCTCGATCGCAGTGCGTCATATATGATAATTTAACATTTTTTTTTTTTTTATTATTTATTGACAATATATACATGGACATATTCATATATTTTAAAATACAGCATAATGACAATAACAGAAATAATGTCCTGGTATTTTCTGGAGGGGAACCTTCGCTCGCAACTCACACACACCTTACACACGTTCAAAATCGGAAGACACCTCGTGCGTGTTTTTTGATTACACAGACTATGTTTATGACTGGAATGTCACTAGATATCGTTTTATATGCTTTTAAATATACATGTAATTTATAGTCTCCGACATGAAATAATTGCCTCTATCCGTGCCCGGAATTTATATAGCGCTAATTCGACAATCATCAACAGGTGAAAATAATCACAAATAGTTATTTGTCCTCAAAGTACTGACAGGGCAAGGTATATCTCACACCAATCAAACTCGAAGTCGTTAAGGATATCTCTCTTTAGTGCTATATATTTCTCTAAGCGATATCTCTCATCAATTTCACGTAGAAATTATTTCAGGGATAAGGTATCGGGGTCAAATTTGGTTTTGTATATGTAATATTTAAGCAATGTCAGAAATACATTTTTGACACTGATATTTTGCTGGCGGGGAAGGCCGAAAATTATATTCATACGAGTAATAGATATGTCCAGCTTGTGTTTATCCAGCCATTTTTGTGTGTCATTTATGAATAGTTTTACGACAGAGCATTCATAGAATATGTGGGCAATTTCCTCAGGTAAATTACACCGGTTACAGTGATCGTCTACAGATATTTTCATAAGAAATAGCAACCTTTTGGTTCCCAAAATACGTGTATTTATCCGATATTGAAACCATTGTAATCTAGAGTCTCGCAGATAACTGAATGGCGATGATAATATATGAGACCATGAACTTGTGGTTATATTAGGTCCCAGATCTCTTTTCCATTTGATACACACAGTGGGAATTGATCAGTGTCTGAGATAAGAAGGTTGTAAAAATCCTTACATCCATGTTTACTTTTTGTTAGCAGGTGAATATTGTTTGGAATGAAGGGGGTCTCAGTGCTATTGAGATCTTTTTCGTCTGTTTTGATAAAATGCGGAGCTGCGTATTGACACTTTGTAATGTCAAGAAAGTGGTGGGTATGTCAAATTTGGCGGTGAAACTTTCGAGTGTGTGCAGTTTATTTCCTGGTGTGATAAGATCGTTTATAAATAAGATGCCTTTTCCCTTCCACTCGCTACTATTTATTGCGTCTTTATTCATTTGGAGTTCATCGTGGTTCCAAACAGGTGAATTATCGTTTGGCATATTTTTCAAGCAACTCTTCAAAGCCATAAGAACGTCGCGCCAGAAAGGGTTCCCAGTTTTTTTTTATAGAACAGTGTTGATGTATTTTGAACAATAAGTCGATAGTAAGGGATCTGAAATTCATCGGGGTGTTATATTCAACCATGGGGGTGACTTCGTGATACATCTGCGCATCCAGGTTATTTTAAGAGCATCGTTGAAATGTTTTATATTAATCATTTTTAGTCCGCCATATTCATAACCTCTGCAAAGTTGTGTACGACTGACCCTGTCGCGTTTATTATTCCATACAAATTTGAATAGAATTCTATTGATTTTCTAAGGATATCTTGCTTTGGATTTGGGAGGGATTGGAGAAGATGGACAATATTTGGAATGAGAATAGACTTGACAATTGCTATTCTACCGATGGGTGAGATATGTCTATGTTTCCATTTGTCTATTATCTTTTTCATGTTGTCGATCTTGTCTCTGAAATTAATTTCTGGTATTTCGGACATGTTGGTGCTGTATTTAATTCCAAGGGATGTGAATGTATTCGAAACTTTAAGTTTGCGTTCTAAAGGAACTGATGCCCAACCAGACTATTTGGCATTTGTCTAGATTAGCTTCAGGCCCGACATAGTAGCAAATGAGTACGGATAGAGATTCTCTGAGGCTTAGCTCCCATCTAGTACAAGTGTAGTGTCATCTGCATATTGGTTTATTTTGTAATCTGTCTCATCGAGGGTAATACCTGTTATTTTCTTATTTCCTCTTATCATTTCAGCTAATATATCAGCGCATAAGAGAAAAATATACGGTGATAACGGGTCGCCTTGCCTACAGCCTCTGGACACAGGTCCCCAGAACAAAAATTGACCCCACCCCAATAATACTTAATCCTATAGAAAGGTATCCAACTTGGCCCGGCCTAATTTTTTATTATTTTTACAATGTCTACAATCAGGTTAAAATACACCAAAATAATTTTTGTAACATAAATGCCTCATATATAGTTAGAAAGATATCTTATTACTCTTCAATTTGAT
The DNA here is from genome assembly GCA_032622095.1 of Siphonodentalium dalli. Classification (NCBI taxonomy): domain Eukaryota; kingdom Metazoa; phylum Mollusca; class Scaphopoda; order Gadilida; family Siphonodentaliidae; genus Siphonodentalium; species Siphonodentalium dalli. The sequence continues at coordinate 200,876,219 of CP136061.1, read as the reverse complement.
GCATCCCCTGTAAAAAATTGTTAAGAAAAACTCTGGTTATGAGCACAGGTCTGACGCAAACCGACTGTAAAATTTCACTCGTTCGACATGATGTCCGCTAAACTCGGTAAAAAAGTGCGATTTTTACACCGACTTGGGCCTCAAAAACACAATCAACGGTTAGTATAATATATATATTATACATCATTAGCAGCGGAATTGTTTACTGGCCCACCCAAACCAATCACGCTACATCACGGCATCGTATCTCTCGTATTTATTGAAAAATTCAGTTTCATAAACCCGGAAGGAAAGTGAATTTTTCCAAAGGCAGCCATTGGTGTTCGGGCGCATTATGTGTACTCTCTATAGTTCATACCCAACACAATATATAGTTAAATAAATACACAAAGACTGAATTAACACGAATGCCGATTTGAAAACATACATGTACATATGGACAGAAATATAACTCCATAAATATTTAGAACGTATATAGAGTAGTATACACTACTTCTTCGTTATATACAGCACCGATGTAGTGAAATAGCATTGAAATATTAACCCTTTGTTTACAGAAAGAATTCGCCCACCCAGTTATAAAAGCATACATTGAAATTGTCTATACACACTGTAGTATTCATTCGGTGGGGAGTTCATAAAAACTGAGCAGACGACAGGCGGATTAAAAGGTAATACAAGTGCAGGTGTGCAGATGATAATACAAGTAAAGTGTGTTTAACTTATCATCTCAACATTTACTCAGAGTATTCTCAATGCATATCGAGTATAGAGAGGGTTAATTCACACTCAAACGCATAGAGAAACATGTATATTGAACCGCGTATGTGCACTACTGTAGTTAGTGAACCGTGGTGTAACTGGATTTAAAATCTGATGAATTATAGATGAAACGTCATTATTGCTATTCGATTCGTGATCAATACTGTAGGTTTGCTTATGCTTATTGGAGAAACTTGACAAGTGCCACGCAAAGAACTAATTTAAAACGAGAATGCATGTTGAATTATCAACATTGTTAATCCCTAGAGATGTGGAGTTCTGGTCCAGTTTCACATCTAACCTATCCGTACTATCTGCCGTGTTGGGGTGAACTGGGTTATTCTATTAACCTTTTCTTTACTAACTCGATTATCCCGTCTGTTACAACAATATGCATGTGCATTGGAATGGTCTATTTTTTCGAGAGAGATGTTCAGGTAAAGTTCAAAGAACAACTTATTGAATTTTTATCCGAACATTTCTGAAGAGAACATTGCGTCAATGAATATTGAGTACACAAAGGATTAATGTTTACAAATGAAACTCGAATTTGATACGAACTCATATCTATCCGCAACCACACGATATCGCCATAAATCAATAAAAGATACCCCATCAAAATTAAGCCATAACAGTACATGTATTAGTTGCATAGCATTTTACCAGATAATAACGAAGCACCTCTATAGGATTAAGTATTATTGGGGGTGGGGTCAATTTTTGTTCTGGGGACCTGTGCCTCTGGATGGCTTGAAACATGAAGACAAATTGCCATTAACTAAAACGGCTGATTGAATATCATTGTAAAATGTTTGTATCCACCTTTTTGATCGTTTCTCCGTAATTAAATTTTTCTAAGCATTTTTCGATGAAAGACCAGGAGACCGTATCAAATGCTTTCTCGAAATCAATAAGTAGAAGCACACCAGACATGTTCCGTTTGTCCGTTTCATATAAAATATCATATATTATGCGTGTACTGTCACCGATGAAACGGCCCGGGATAAACCCTGACTGATCTACGTTTATAATGAAAGGGATTGTTTTCTTCATGCGGCTAGCAATACAAGCGGATGCCAGTTTGTAAGAAACATTCAGTATTGTAATTGGGCGCCAGTTCTTTAGGTATTTCATGTCTTTGTCTTTTTTAGGGGATCATGGTTATAACTCCTTGTTTCTGCATTATGGACAGTTCGCCTTTTTGAAAACAATGATTCGTTGATTCTAATATGTATGGACCTATTACTAGCCAAAATAGTTTATAAAATTCGATCGTACACCCGTTGGGACCAGGTGATTTTCCGTTTTTCATGTTTCTAAGAGCTTCACTTAGTTCTGCGAGAGATAATTCGCCTTCAATAGACGATTTTTGATGTGGGGTAAGCGGGGTAACTCTAATGTGATGTGGAATTTTTTTTGTATCGTGATTGGCCGACGAAGGCTTTTCGGTGTACAACTCTGTGTAAAAGTTTTTGGTGAATTCAATAATGCCAGTGGGTTCAGAGATGTGTTGGCCGCTATTGTCTATAACTTCTTTAATTGTTTTTGAAATGAAATTTCATTTTTCCATGTTAATTTCCATGATAATGACAACTTGATGGTAAAATACCCATCATTTCAAATATTTTCAACCAATATAAGGGCAATTTCTCAAACATTTACCAAGATAATATACTATATGAGGTCTTAAAATTTTAGAAACTGAATGTCGAATACAACACTTGTAAAGGTGTATACATGTCATGTCATGGTGAAATAGAATCAAATTCAAAAAATCTATTATGCCATCAATAGATATATTTGAAGGTATTGACCCAATATCATTGACTTGTACAATCTAGCATACAAGAGGGGTGTAGATATAGACATGTATTTCAGATCACAACTTTATTCTGTCCATCGTTGATACGCATGACATAAAGATGGCCTATCTGTGTTTATACTGTGTTCTTAAATTCATTTTTGTTATGTTATATAACTATTATGTTCACAGTCTGATCATAGCAGCCGATTGATAGCAACTCATAGTGTTATGTTATAATCACCGGTGACTGTGTTTATATGTTGGACAAATATTTTAGGCATTCTTAATATCACAATTACATATACATAAATATGTGCGTGGTAAATCAGCTTTTGCACATTTGCAACTGTTACAAGTTTGGGATTTTCAACAACACTTAATGAGTTCTGAACACACATATGCAGCATCTGGTAATGTAGTCCACAATGGTTTACACCCAATGTCTGCAACTGTCCATCCCCATTCACACGGTTCAGGTATTGGAATTGCTATTTCATGACAAGTCTACCACAATCCTGCCTGGTTGACGGCTAGTTTTATGCCGCACATTATTCATGCGCTTTTGTGTGGGCTGACAGCAATCCATAATCGGACTGTTGACACAGATGTCCTGGTAATTCTCCTCGGTCAGTTTTCAAAGTTTACCGATGCTGTCCAGTGCTGCTGATATGTGGAGTTATCTAGGAACAGTCAAAACGGAAACATTTTACCATGTCAACAGCTCATTTTACGCTCTGGTCGTCGACAACTGTTTATCTTTAGAGCACAATCCCATTGTTACAATCGTTCCCTGATTTTTGGTAAAGCACACCAATTCCCAAGGCTGGCGAAGGAATAATTCAGTGATTATCCCATTGTTAGGCACACGCAACTCATAACAGACAAATCGCACGGGCGCTTCAAATTGGGGCCAGTCCGTGTTGTTTTGGACATATCTATTCACATTCAACGGCGATTAGTTCATGTTAATCTCGTTGTTGGGCGTTGCTAACCGGCTATTGTGTCCAATCGCGGCCAGCGCACTGGTTGTGCATCGTGGTCAAAACACGCTCAATTGCACATTTTAAGTTGAATGCATTATGTGGGATCGATTGTGCTCTAAGTCGATCAGACCACGCGAATAGTTCTATACCAGAATAAATCTCGTCTTCGACTCGATTTATTCTGGTAAAGAACAATTCTTGTGCTCTAACCCTTACGTACAAATTTTGTGTTCAATATCTGGTTGTGATACCACTTCCTTCTTACATGGAAAGGGCAAAACACGTTTCTGGATTACAAAATTATCCCGCGTTATCCCACAGATACATTTCTTCTATTGGGGAATCAACTTTTTATACAATTAGATTCGTCCTCAGATATTTTCAAAGAACTCAAACGTTTCATTATCATTACGTATAGTAAAGGTTGTCAAAATCTCCTGATTAACGAGCACGAAGTGAATTCTTCTCCAAAACTTGTCGTCCAATAGAAGGTCTTCCGCCGACACAAGGGGCTCTAATACAGCATATGAAACGATCCGTCTACCAGGAAAGTACACTTGTCATGACAAGCTGTAGCTGTGTGTTCAGAACTCATTAAGTGTTGTTGCAAATCCCAAACTTGTAACTGATGCAAATGTGCAAAAGCTGATTTACCATGCACTTAGTTATGTATATGTAATTGTGATATTAAGAATGCCTAAAACATTTGTTCAACGTATAAACACAGGCACCGGTTTGAACCCTATGTGAATAGTACTTTAAGTAAATCTGAACGCTCAATCTTTGCTCAATTCAGATGTGGCGTGTTACCACTAGCCATTGAAACTGGTCGCAATAGAAATACAAGCGCAGATGAACGATATTGCATCGTATGCAACTCGGGTGATGTTGAAGATGAAATGCATTTTGTATTCAAATGTCCAGCATACTCTAAATTGCGAAACGAGTTTATGTGTACAGTTAAACGCGCTTATGGTCGCATAAATAACCTTACTGAAAATCAACTTCTGATTATCCTTGTTGACAGACTTCACATCACTTTTGGCAAATACCTGTTTAAATGTTACAAAGTCAGACAACAAGTTTTGTCAATAAAGAGTGGATGATTTCCACTCTAGCTGCGCAATCAGCATAGAAAAATATTCCATCCTCATAGTGACATCTAGGCCTCGATGGCCGGGTGTTATATTGAAATGTTATATATATACTTATATTCTATCACCTGTATGTGATGAATTTATTATATGCTTGTAACACATGTCACTTTAATATTGATTATTCTATTCTTCTATTCTATAACATGACAATCTATGAGTTGCTATATTTTGGCTGATATGATTAGACTGTGAACTGTATACTGATATAACATAACAGACATTAATTTAAGAACACAGTATAAACAAAGATAGGCCATATTTATGTTATGTGTATTATTGATGGACAATTTCAAGTTTTGATCTGAAATAAATGTCTATATATACACCCCTCTTGTATGCTAGATTACATAAGTCAATGATATTGGGTCAATACCTTCAAATATATCTAGTGATGGTATAATAGATTTCTTTTTATGTTATTCTATTTCACCATGACATGACATGTATAAGCCTTTAAATGTGTTGTATTCGACATTCATTTTCGAAACTTTTAAGACCGCATATTTTATATTATCTTGGGAAATGTTGAGAAATTGTCCTCATATTGGTTGAAAATATTTGAAATTATCAAATATAATTGTTATTAGGCTACAATTGTAAATTTCAACAGTATTCTGACAATGAGGTTGTTACAAATCATATATGACGAATTACGATCGACAGACTCACTTTATAAGATTTAACTAAAGGTTTATTGAATCCTTACAACAAAGTCACATTTTCGAGACTTTTGGGGTGAGGGGTAACAAACCAAATTTTCTGAAATGTTACATATTACTAATATGATATTAGCCACATAAAATGTATAATTGTTTTCAGTATATATGTCAAAAACATAAAACCAAATATTGTGAACTATCGCAAATATCCTATGAGTAAATGACCATTTATACGACCAAAATATTTGAAATGACAAGAATGTTCTAACATTGTTCTTACAAGATTGCATATGCTTAGTCGAAAAAGTTGTAAATTTCAACTTTGGTTATTGTGTATATAATTATCATTACAGTATTTAGAAATGTGATCGACGAGTGTCGTTTGTTAATTCTCATCCATGTTCTATGGTATGTTTATCACACAAAATAAATTCATGATTTTTTAGGTGAGGGGTAACATAATCCAAATTTCTAAAATATGATTACGAATTTGTCCAAGATCTTTTATGAATTGTTTGCAGTATATATTTCCGAAATGTTTTTAATCTTAACCTGTGATCTACACTGGAATAGTTTTGAGAAATTGTCCGTTTATTATTCCAAAATAATTGAAACGAGAAAGATTTTATGACAAAATTTCAGGTTTTTTGTCCAAAAAAAGTGATACATTTCAAATTTGGTCAGCCTGGGTTGATACTATCTTCAAAGTATGACAATGGCGGGTGGAATGACCACTTTATTGGGCATGTGCCTTAAATTTTGTACCACTTGGAACGTCATGGTGAAATAATGATTGGATTTGGCGGCCATCTTGGATTTACACTGTAAACAAGGGTTAATATTGAACAGAAACTTATTTCTAGTTCACTTTCTGAAAGGGCACACATAACTTGACATAATATAAACAAATGGCACTTTTGTCAGTCCGTTCCAACAAAAACGTTAAGTCACTATACTAACCGGTGCTCCTCATATTGGAGTGATAATGCTACAACAGGATATTGACAAACTTCAATCCTGGTCTTCTAACTGGCCTGTAAAATTTAATGCACTCAAGACAGAAGCACTGATATGCTCCCGAAAACGTATCCCACTCAACCACCAACCCTGTATATGAACCAGCAGCCCATCGAAGGTATCGAAGTACATACACATCTTGGCATTGAGACACACCCGACAGAAGGTACTCGAGACACACCCGGCAGAACGTAAATGACATACACCCGAGAGAAGGTACTTAATACACACCCGACAAGGTGCTGAGATACACTCAAGCCCATTTAAATTCACAGACATGCATAAGACACATATGTACAGCCCACGCCTACAGCTAGGTGTCACGCCCGACCATACATACAGACCAATGCCTGATAAGTACATATGCCACAACTAAAACACACCTTAAAATGGAAGGGTTGTCACATAGTTTCTTAACTGGGATTCAGTGTTCACACACCCAAATGTTAAGTGACAATCAGTTTTTTTCAGATTTACCCTTCAATATAGTCCCAGTTTCGTTAGAGATAACCGTTTCTATACTAAATACCCATTGACGTGCATGTATTTCAAATAATAGGTTCGACAAATGACCACAATTGTTGAATTTATTATCTGACCCTTTCCCACCAATCAATATGAATCATACTTTGCATTGTATTATCTGGTTTTCTTCGTGTCGACTTCATGTTATACTTGAACACCAATCTAAATTAATAATAGATACAGTAGTTCCAAGTTATACTTTTATTTATGAATGGGATAATTCATACAATATAGAACTGGTTAAACAGCTCGTTATATATATCAGTTGTTATAGTGATGTTTTAAGTCGAAGCCCCGTTCCCGTACTCATCTATGATCTACCTCTTTAAGCGTTAGCTACCTGTTCATCTAAAATCGTCAATAACGTTAATACGATTTCGCAATTGTGACACTAATATGCTTATTCCAGAAGAGTCATGCTATCTGTTATGCAATGAACTCCACATGAGTCGTCAACCGAATGAATGCCTTAATTCAATGTGGAGAAACACTATTACCACGATGCTTACATAATCTCAAAAGATTACGAACTCATTTGAACTCGCGAAACAAAATCTGAAAATTGCCGATTATACTTCGGAACATAAACAAATGTAGATAAAATGCGTTGTTACTTCTAATTACAGACACACCCCGTGCGTATTTTAAGGATACAGTAAGTGTGCATTGTTGATAAAATAGTCACATCCGTTAAAACCACCAAAAACAAAAACACACAAATAATATTAAAATATAGCCAGATTTTGTTCTTATAACAATCATAAATGTCGCATAAATAGCATTATATTGCCAAGATCGCGCGCCGTGTTAGTAAACACAGGCCATGTCATGTTACAGTACAGTACGGAAAGAGTGTGCGATAAGCAATACACTCCACAACGTGGATATCACACTGAGTGAAATTTGCTTTAAAACTAGACCATGTTTTTACAACATACCGTTATGGCGCTCACTAATCGTCGCCACTCAATATCTCCGTGTTGATTGGGTCACCGTGAAGCAATATCACACAACAAAATCACCACGGTGTTGAGTGTTTTGCTTATTTGTTCACTATTTATGTGCTATATAAGCAAACGCTCGGCTGGCACAAATGTGTTTTGTGGATAATGTTCTACTCATACTATACTTATACTATACTTTTAGTATATTCTTGAGGACATTTTCATAATTTCGTAAATTTTATTTAAAATTATAACCTACAACCAAGGCTATTCGTTCCTTTAACATGAACTTCGATTATGATACATCATTGTGACCATAATACAACATTCTTTCCGATAAGTATATGATTATATACTGACATTTATTACATGATTGTTCCAAGAATTACAGTGTTCCTGGTGTTCCATATTTACAAATCCATATGACCCATGTGTTCCATAGGCATTACATTGACGTCACACAACTTAAATGACGTTGGTCTCAACCATGAAACCGAAATTAAGTATACAATAAAAACACCACCACGTACGACAAAACAGCCCTGCGTGTGACCGAATAAAGCTTGTAATTGTGTGTTTTTTTAAATTCTCGGATTATAGGTCGGGTGGTGAGTAATAAACACATACCGATCACATGTTTGTGGTACCGACACGTGTGTCAATGTGTTTGTCAATACAGTACTTGTGCACACGCGGACACCTCACGTTCTACCCTTCAGCATACATTTCACGAAAAATCCCGCCAATGGATCTGATCATGACTACAACGACAGAAGACTATGGGAACGGGACTTCAATTTACAACAGCACTCACAAACGATATTTACAGCGAATGCTATTCTAAGTCAGAATTAAATTTGCACTTTCCTCGATTAAATCATATCATATTTGACACCAAGTTAACACAATGACGTAACTGTTTAAATATATATCATGTCTTATCGTTGACTGCGCGGGTATAGTTCCTTGTGGCCGCATAGTCAACGACAACCCATGCTCTATTATATTCCACCGAACAATTCGAACTTGTAGCATGCATACGACACACAACCGTATCCTACCATATACCAACTGCTGGGCTGCTCAAATTTCCTTCATAAGACGTTAATAGAAATCATGTACAACTCGTTTTACTGAGAACAAATACACTGTATGATTTTCAACTTACCGGTACACAGTTTAAAGATGGATTATCTCTTTAAATAACAAATTTGAAATAGTTGCGTGGGTATAAAATAATAAATATGAACTGAAGACCCATGTCCGGAAATGCTTCTATCAATTAATATTGATTTTATTTCGAATATATTATTGGGACCGTTTATTTGTCTATTTTTAGAACAGACCATTCGGGTGATACCATATTGCGATATAGAGCACTAGGCTGTTCCTATGGCTACGTACCAAACGTCAAAGGTCCCACATTGATTGGTTGTATTGTTTTATTCCATAGTTATAAGCGATAATGAGTATAATTAACGTTTAATTGTGACGAAATTACACTATAAAATTTCTGGTCTCTGTTAACAGTAACCACTATTGTTCGTTAAGCTAAATAACCACACCTTTTTAGACCAGAAAATATTCGAAATAAAATCAATATTAATCGATAGAAGCATTTCTGGACAGGAGTTTTCGATTCATATCTAATATTTTATACCCCGGTATCTATATAATGCATGTTTACAACGAGATAATCCACCTTTAAGAGAAATATAATAATCGCAAGAATGTGTTAAAATCTAGTTCAGTAAACCGAAACCCGCTGTATTTAGGTTTTGTTTTGAATGCACGAAAACTCGAAACTACTTTACAAGGTGAATTCAACCGAATGTTGCCACTTCGCAAGTTGACGTCATTCATGTGAAAACAATGTTCACAGCAATGTTTTTAATTTAATTTGAACACGCCTTAGTAAATTGGTGGACATAACAATAGATTGTTGCCTCTAGTAATTGCTTTGTTCATGCTTGTTTGGTGTAAGTTGTGCTAAATTTAGCACACAACTATACAATTACGCTACACAATATATAATACAGCTCTCTACCAATCAGCAGGCGCAATTTCTGGGTGAGGTGAAATATAGGTAACTACATGTATAGTGTATGAGTATCAACTCTGCTTTAACAAATGCAGCTCCCCCCTTGAACAAGACCAAAGTAATATAATTGACTAAATTATACAAATTACCACCCGCCCTAAACATTACCATTATCTAACAATGGTTGTCACACAGCACTTTATCTTTGTTTCAGGTGTCAACCTTGTTGAGTCGGCAAAGTTTTGTTACGATGGCTCGTCTGCTAGCATTTGTAGTGATTCTAGCTTTTGTTGCGGAGGATCGTGTTGCGCGTGAGTATGCAACTAACATGGGCTGACGTCCCAGAGGTTCGGGCATGAAGTCGACGTCTTCGTCCGGTGACACAACCGACCGTCCGTATACGAACATTTCGCTTTGTAACTCGTGTGTGATTTCTTTGTCATTTGGTATATTGACATCCCAGCTTGAAGGAAACGTTAACTACACATACGTCCATTTATCTTACCAGAGTTACACACATGAACCTTCGGCATTTACACTATAGGGTAAAGTTAGTCATAACGACTAAGGAATGGTTAGTCAAAATGACTAATTAGGCAATTAGACTAAAATTGTGTCAGTCAAAATGACCAGGATTAATTGAGTCTAGTTCTGATTAAAATCATACACAGACGCTTCATGTACTGAGTCTAGCGAAATTGGGTAGGGTTCCCCATTACTACAAGCATATAATACGTAACAGCTAGTCAATCGCAACATAATCAGTAAAGCGATGTAACCAATCGGGCGATAGACGCATGGAATCCCCAAGGCAAGGGGAATTCCTTCAGCCAGCGCGATTCCAGTAAACCCCGCCCAATAGCTAACATTAGCGTCGTAACTTTTCCGCCGCATGTCCAATATAATTGAATATAATCAAGAACTATTGAACATTTCGTACCGATTAATTTAGAAGTCGCGATGTCGTAAAGTTATTTCATTTCCGGCATATGATGTAGATTTCGAAGCGAAACAAAGAAAATGTCATTTTGTTTCGATTCATAAACGCATTAAACGTGATGGGTGGCAGTTAAAATTTTATCACAAGGCGCAGAAGATATTCTTAAATAGAATAAGAAGCCACACTCTTAGAAAATACTGTCGGTTTGACGCTATCGGACTGTTGTACCCATACCGTTTCATCAATTGTAGAGTGAATCACCGTTGTTTTATGCGCCCGCCTCAAGGTTAAAAATATGCGTGTTTCCAAGTTCATGCCGTCAAAATTCAACAATATATTTATCAGTGACCGTAATTATATACGGCAGTGACTCCATACAGTATGACTCAATCTGACTCTACTGATATTTATTATTTATTATTATTTGTTTGTATTCAGTGCAATGATGTGATATATTCATTCTGTGCAATGCACAAATCCGTCTTGTCTTACGTCCGTAATTACGTTATTTTCATGTCATGAGCGGTTACTTTTATCGCTCACGAATTTCTTTCTCCGTGTCATCGCCACGCTGAAAACACAATTGTTTTTTTTGGGGAAAATGTGATATATAAAGTTGTAGACTAATGTTAAAACTGTCTGATTTCGATTCCTATGTGAACGGACAAGTTCCAAATCTTCAAAAACCGGCTTAAGCATTGATACTAATAAAGCAATTAGACTAAAATTGTGTCAGTCAAAATGACCAGGATTAATTGAGTCTAGTTCTGATTAAAATCATACACAGACGCTTCATGTACTTAGTCTAGCGAAATTGGGTAGGGTTCCCCATTACTACAAGCATATAATACGTAACAGCTAGTCAATCGCAACATAATCAGTAAAGCGATGTAACCAATCGGGCGATAGACGCATGGAATCCCCAAGGCAAGGGGAATTCCTTCAGCCAGCGCGATTCCAGTAAACCCCGCCCAATAGCTAAAATTAGCATCGTAACTTTTCCGCCGCATGTCCAATATAATTGAATATAATCAAGAACTATTGAACATTTCGTACCGATTAATTTAGAAATCGCGATGTCGTAAATTTATTTAATTTCCGGCATATGATGTAGATTTCGAAGCGAAACAAAGAAAATATCATTTTGTTTCGATTCATAAACGCATTAAACGTGATGGGTGGCAGTTAAAATTTTATCACAAGGCGCAGAAGATATTCTTAAATAAAATAAGAAGCCACACTCTTAGAAAATACTGTCGGTTTGACGCTATCGGACCGTTGTACCCATACCGTTTCATCAATTGTAGAGTGAATCACCGTTGTTTTATGCGCCCGCCTCAAGGTTAAAAATATACGTGTTTCCAAGTTCATGCCGTCAAAATTCAACAATATATTTATCAGTGACCGTAATTATATACGGCAGTGACTCCATACAGTATGACTCAATCTGACTCTACTGATATTTATTATTTATTATTATTTGTTTGTATTCAGTGCAATGATGTGATATATTCATTCTGTGCAATGCACAAATCCGTCTTGTCTTACGTCCGTAATTACGTTATTTTCATGTCATGAGCGGTTACTTTTATCGCTCACGAATTTCTTTCTCCGTGTCATCGCCACGCTGAAAACACAATTGTTTTTATGGGAAAATGTGATATATAAAGTTGTAGACTAATGTTAAAACTGTCTGATTTCGATTCCTATGTGAACGGACAAGTTCCAAATCTTCGAAAACCGGCTTAAGCATTGATATTTTCCACTAAATTGTGACAACTGGGTTGTCTTCGATCGCCATTTCGAGCTGTCGGCTATGACAGTGCTGTGACTATCAAAACACAGATACAATTACTGACACAACAGGATACAGGTACACCTGCTAGAGTAATTCACATGAGCTTCGATGTCAACCACTAGTGAGAATAATAATAATAACAACAACGTAGCAGCTATTACTATAATAACTATTACTATTAGAATGTTGACACTGCTGCCAGTTTTTTTTCAACTTGACAATCCAGTTGACAGTGTTCTGATAGTTTTGAAACAAATACATGTACATCTACATGAGATGATATACCGTACGTACCAGAGTATTTCACAATAGCTTCGATGTCAACAATAACATGATAAATAAAGAACTGAAACCGCGCAGTGACGGATGATCACATGTCTATACAATTCCAATTTACAAACACCGAACCCACTCATTTATAAATGTAAATATGTTTAACATATATATGATTTTGAATCTTTCCTTCACCATTTTGTATGAATAATATTATTGTAAACAGGGAGAGGGGCAAAGTAAGTTCTGTAACTTGTCCCCAATCCATTTTGTATTATTCGATATACAAATAAAATATGTTTAAAGTAAAAAAAACCAGTGTACGCATGCGTGATACCTAATTAACACTGTCTGAACAATGAGATAGAACGTCACTTCTGTCACTTAACTGGAAATAAGACACGCATGAGACCATTGTGAATTGTGAAGGCAATTATTGTTTTTTCCAAATACTCATCTGTTCATTAATAATTGTCGTGGTTCGGTTTATCACATTGTCAACTTTTTATCACCTGCCCAACCAGCAGCCAACTTAAAATAGTTCATCCGGCACCTGTTGTTTCCTATATGTGTTCCGGTTGGTGTCATAATCCTCAACATCACTACAGTTCTTATCATAATTGTCACCAGGAATTTGTGGTGATGTCGAATTTCGCCGGGGATATTGGGAGTTGATGTCCGATTTTGTGTTTAATTGACTCAGATAAAATGAAAGGGAATTTCCATGATGAAATGCGCATATTATATATTTCAAAAAATTTATAAAATACTCAGTATAATAACCAAATAATAACAACATTACATATACATAACATATATACATGTAGGTGTGGATGCTTTCGAAACACAGTCCATATAATGATAGAACGACACAAGTGTGTGAACTGGTTAACGTTATTGCACGAGTTTGTTGTGACGCGATGGTAAAACGAGAACCGGAGGTTCGAGTTTTACCTCGCGGCACGACAAACGAGTGCAAACTGTTAACAATACACATGTACATGTATCGGGACCAAAAGCCGGATGACTTGTTTATGTTAAAATGATATGATGATGAACTGTAAGTTTAATTTATTATTCCACAGATTATGGTGGCCTGTCACTGCCTGCATTGGCGTGATTGTGGTAATCGTCACCATCGTATGCTGTTGTTGCAGACGTGAGTATTATTCTTAGTTAACCCAGTTCAGTTATTATAAAAACAGATAATACAAGAGCAGAAATATTCATATTCATTGTTGGGAAATATATGATCGTTTGTTGAACTTATTTAAGTTATTTTCTTAACAGTTCATAAGGAGACTAATCGCATATGAGCACTTAGTATTGAACGTATTAAATTATCCTTGTGAACATCGGAACTGAGTAGAACAGTTGGTAAGATGAATAACACACATACCACTATAACCGCACAGTGACAGCAAAGCAAAGTTTATTTGAGCAAAGAGTATTTTTTCGCAGTTTTTGACCAAGAATAAGACCATTCAACAATTGGCATTGGACGCGTGCGAAAACAGTCAGAAAGGTCACAACGACAATGGTAGACGGCAGCTCAGAATCAATGTTCATTCGCGAATCGTGTATATCTGCTTTGAGAAGAAAATCTATTATTAAAATGTATTTTTACTGCCGTGAATTTGAAACTTAGTGTTGCTGCCGAATTTCGATCATTGATCCACCGGTCAAATGCGTAGTAACCTGACCTTTTCTTTCTACTTTATTGGCGAAGCTATTTGTGATTGGTGTGGGTGGGGGGGGGCTGACACATGTATCCCCGCATATTACATGTATCTAAACCAATTTGTTAGCTGCTTACATGAGACGATAGTACAAGGCATAGTGGTAAGGCCACACTATTAAATGCTAGATTATTATCCATTTTAGTGAACATTGAGTGAATTTTATAATCATATGGCAGTGATTTAATATATAGCCACGATCAAATCTGGACATTGATACAACATGATACTGTATATGCATTTTATATATTTTTGGTCGCAATCTCTAAACCTACACATATTTTGAGGTTGAAATGTGACAAGTCCTTTTGACATTGTAGGTGGAAGACAACCAGGTCAGGTACTGGGATCACCACAGGGACCTGCAGTGGCGACAATCACGACACAACAGTATGGAGGAAGCTACCCTACCCACAATGTTGCAGTGCAGCCAGGATCACAAACAGCCGGGTACCAGCCTCAGCAAGCAGTGTACCAGCCTCAGCAAGCAGGATACCTGCCCCAACAAGCAGGTTACCAACCTCAGCCGCACCCAGGACACATGGAATACCAGGACCCAATGAAAGCAAATGCTCCCCCACCATCATACGAACAGACTACGACTAGAGACGAAACACCGAGAGAACAACAATATCAAGAGAAGACATCATATTATAATTGAACTATGTAATATACACATACTATTGTCATGCACACTCTATGAATCATTCTCTACCAGTTTTTACTGAGATATGACGGACGATGTCAACGACGTAATAGCCTCGAAGAAACGACATATCATAGCTTTCAAAATTGCCCTTCCCTGTAGACACACAACAATGGCCAATAAAACCGTATAGCTATTACTAATGATTATTATGTATCAAGTGTACACAACCAAATTTAATACCGATCAACTGTGATTACAACGATAACGATGTTGCATACTCATAATTTTAACTTCTCATTTTAAATTATACCTTTTAATCAATAGCACGATCTGAATTCTATAAACAGACTATCTAAGTTTTCATTTTTCAACCATGAAAACCGACATTAAGCATAGAAGTTACAAAATGCTATTTTGTCAGCCTAGCACAAATTGAAACGACCTCTTAGTAACAGAGATTATACACCATACATGTATGGAAGCTCTAGGAGACGAACACCACACCATTCTTATATGCCCGCAGCTAAGAGATCTGAGATTGAAATATATCAAACCGTACTATTACAGTCGACCTACATGTAACGTAATAAAACTTCATGAACTATTTAACTTTAGCGGTACGAAAGCTATGACAAAAATATAAATATTTATCAAAAAGGCCCAGCGTGAGATAAACCACTCATGAGGTTTAACAACTTAACAACCCGTTTAATTCCCAATATATTCATACATAGCATTGCGAATTGCATGCACTAACACATTTCTTCTCAATATGTCTTGTTCTACAATGAGAGTATCTAATAAATTGAATTGAATTGAATTGTACTAATCGCCTGCGTTACCACCTAGATAGACGCATGTAATTTATGTCTGTGTAGTTATTATAGATTTGCCGACATATAGTTTGAATTAAGGTTTATAAACTCCGCAGTAAATTAATTCAGAGCAGTACAGGAAATTACGGCGCATTTGGCAGACGAACAATAATATACCTATTACTAATGATTATTAAGTATCACGTGACACAACCAAATTTAATCCCGATCAACTTACCATAAAATCGATATTCCGGGAGATCGATACAATATATCACACATGCAGATATATAGCACTTCAGTGAGTTCAAATTCAAACTTTCCAGAATGATTGAGAACACTTTATACCCGTAATCTCTGTTTGCTGAGAAAAAAGAGTCATATAATCAAAACGAGATCAATTATCCACGAAAGACGAGAAGAGTCTCTCGGATAGTCTTTATGAACATTTAATCGTTTAAACTTGAAATATATATAGTTTTGTTCATATGCCGAACATAATAGCGCGTAAATAGTATATTGTCGACAAGACATACGATGGTGTACGTAAACGAGAGCATGATCGTGTTACAGAAGTTTTGCTTCTGTTTACATAACACAGCGCAATTCTATTGGTTAATTACACACAAATGATATAAACGCTCTTTATTATATCCGGATCTAAACAAAAGCCAGTTTCTGTAACCAATTTTTGCTTTTGTTTACATAACAAAGGAAAACATTTGACAATAACATACTGTTTGTGCCATATTTCTGATTGGTATAAGAACAAGGTCTGTCTATATTTTACTATTCTTACTGTTTATGGTGGTTTTTGACGGATGTGAATATTTTAACAGCATACCCACCGCCAACGCCGCCCGTATCTTTAAACTAATTGATTTAGAAATTAATATAAAACAACCAGAATTGTATAACAATTATTATAGAAATATTTTAGTAATAGCGAGACAAAGAGAAACATTTCGAGAGCTAGTGACACCCCCTCTCATCTCGTAGTAATATGTCTTTATACGATGTTCGTTGTGATACAATATATAATACATGCATTCAACTGAATAACACTTTAAAAACAGCTCATCATATTATTAAACTATATACGATACACATGCATAATCTAATCAATCAATCTCTACCTGCAATGCATCAGTCATGCTTCTTTTCTGAATTTGTCACCGACTGGGTGCCAGTTTGTGGTTTTCTATACTTGCGCTGGTTGTTTCGTGTAAAAATGGCGAATTTGATTCCTCCAAAGTAAAATGTCCTATATGCTTTGAGAAGAATTCCCTCACTATAAACTTATTGACAGAAGTCACAGAACTTAGATTTAGAGCGGTAGTTTGTTGTCGATTTTTGCATGCTAGTCAACAAAATGGCAGCCAATTAGAACTTGTGTTTTTGATTTGACTGATTTTTGACATGCGTGTTGTTATCCATTTGCGTTTAGATATTTGTGTTGATAAAATAACCGGAGAACCAAATCACTTATTATGTGATATAATTCTTTGGTTATAGTGGAACTTGTCAAACATAATAAACTAAATTACACAAACTTTGTTAGACCATGCGTGTGATTGATCAGGGCAAGGTGTTGCTGTGTTCGCTTATTACATATATTAAAGAACTATTATGGACTTGTTCGGGTACGTGAGACTGATAAGTTAGTATTCAGGTGCTACGTCAACTGGAGTAATGTAGAATACTACTAACATCGCCGAAAATCTCAACCAAATCGACATTACCATTCCATAGAAAACGTCGTCTGAACTACGCTCAATTGTAAATATATACTTCTCGATTCGGGACTTTGACCAGGGGGGGGGGGTCGGAAAAAGAATTCAGGCACGTATGGCATTTTTTCCATTTCGATCATTTTTTGTACCCACCCACGCCCACCGCCAAATTTTTTTCCGTTTTCGGCAGTTTTTTCCGACCATTTTTTGACACCCACCCCCCCTTTTAACACTAAAATTCACTGTAAACAGCTGTATATGAATTTCTGTGCATACTATTTATCATGGATGTTAACATGGACATGTAAATAGGAATGAGTCATTTTGAGGTCATTCGGCCAAAAAAACATGGCTGCCAGTGGCCATCTTGGATTTCAAAATTTGCAACAAAATACAACACGATAACTGCCTGCAGTCAGTTTACAGTTAGAATTACATTATTTCTCTCATTCAAAGTGGGTTTGAAGCCCAACTCATTGCCAAAACACTAAAAAACAAGCAGGAAATGTTTTTTTTAGTTGCGGAAAAAATTGCTTGTTGGTGGCTTTGACCACCCACCCACCCCGGATACGTGCCGGAATTTTTTTTTTCACCCCCCCCCCTGCTTTGACCAAGATTATTATCCATTTCTATGTTATTACCATACCGAAATGTTTCACACCGCTTTGACATCGCGTGGAAGTCCACACACTCGAAAATTGGCCACTGGGAGGAAGGTTGACTTTGTGTGATACTGTACGAGTATAAATTGTATTGCCGATGTGAATCAGAATCAGTTCGATTTTGAATTAATTCCTTGATCTATTTTAGTAAATAGCGCATATAATAAAAAGAAAACTTTCGTGTTTTGAGTGAATACCGGAATTACCTCATTCGTGGTCACAGTGAGATACTGGAATCATCACTCGTGGCCTAAAGGCCACTCATGATGATTCCAGTATCTGACTGTGACCACTCATGAGATACTTCCGGTATTCACTCAAAACACGCATGTATCCGCTATGTATAATAAGTTTTAAAAGCCATGATAAACTATGAGAAAAGATAAGAATTTATTTTTTTTCATTGCAATTTTTTTCCTCGACCAAAACCGGACCCACCTCATGGTTTCAACTGTTAAAGGGAGAAATTGTGGATAAAAAATTTAAATATAGAGCCCCTCACTTGTATAAGGCTATAGCATGCATTACTATATTAATATGATTGTTTCAATTTATTTTTAAACTGTAATTTGTCTTAGAAATGATTTTGGAAAAAAATTGCATGATATCAGAAAAAAAATCTGCATTCCGGGCAAAGGCCACTCGTGATGATTCCAGTATCTCACTGTGACCACTCATGAGATACTTTCGGTATTCACTCAAAACACGCATGTATCCTCTATGTATAATAAGTAAAAAAAAAAGCCATGATAAGCTATGAGAAAAGATGAGAATGGATTTATTTTCATTTTGCAATTTTTTTCCTCGACCAAAACCGGAACCACCCCATGGTTTCAACTGTTAAAGGGAGAAATTGTGGACAAAAATTAAAATATAGAGGACCCCTCACGTGTATAAGGCTATAGCATGCACTACGATATGAATATGATTGTTTCAATTCATTTTGAAGCTGTAATTTTTTTTAGAAATTATTTTGGTAAAAAATTGCATAACATCAGAAGGGCTCGGGGACACCCACCCACCCGGTCCTTGTATCCTGTAATTTTTTTCCGACCCCTCCCTGCATTATCAGCTTATAATATAATTGGTCTTAGTTAGATAATCTGCCTAGATTCGCCTCATTTTGAGTCAATAATAAACTGAAAATGAGAGCGTTTTAGTAACAATATCGACTCATGGCTTCATTACAAGTTCCTTATGTGAGGACAGTGAAACAAATAAACCAACTCACTGCTTTTCGGGTGCACGTTGTTTAAAATATGTGCTTTCATTGTCGCCCGTGCCATGAAATGGAATAACGGATGAGTCCATTATCTGCTCATTTCAGAATAAAATAATCCAATATGAATCTATTTGCACAATATATATGTTGATTATGTGCGTATTTGCACGAGGATATGTTTCAAAGTTTTATAATTTTTAGATGGACTAGTGACTGCACAAGATAAATCCACAAGGATAGAACCGTGTTTGCAGTGGCTATGCCAACAGAAGATGTGCATATATGACTATAGTTTGGTAATTGTAGATGAACTTGTGGCGGAATCCACAAGGAGAGCCTCGCGGCTGCTGTGGTTTTAACAAAAAGTGCGATTCAGCAACGAAAACTCTCATTTGTAAGTACTATGTTGACCCCCACGAACGACTTACTCCCAGTGTTTTAAACAGCTGGACGGGTATACACCACATTGTTTATAAATTTCATCATATCCACCTGCAAATATGTTCCTATTGGACCTAAATATTCATATAGGTTCACAATGAACTTAAATATTTACGTAGGTTTATATTGGACTTATTCCGTTGGATGGCAAGGGCCACAGAGAAAACGCAAAATAAGTAACGTAAATCTGTTAAGTCATGAGTTGGCTTATTCATGTTATTTTCCAGCGTGTTGCCGTGAACATACCAGCACTGCTGGCTTATTTCAAAAGCTAAATAGTCCCATGAAGGGATGTTTTAATAACCAGAGTAATTAGGCCCATATAGAGCGTATTTGAGATTCAAATATTTCCAATATCAGCTTATTTCGCCAATAAAATATGAGCCCGTATTATGATTATTTTCTGGAGATTTTCCATCTGTTCTTGTGAAAAAAGCAGAATACGGGCTTATTTTGATGTGTTTTAGGACCATTTAGAACATATTTGAGAACATAAATACGCATGTGCGTAAACGCGGCGTTCAAAATAGGAACGGCATGTGCGTATCTCAATAAAAAAATAAGCCCATACTGACACTATTTAATCTACTGGTTTTCATAGACTCGATTGACCGAATCATTCTGAGTCGATAATGTGACTAAAATGCTCTTATTTTCAGTTTACAGTTTGTATCGACTCAAAATGAGGCGATGCTAAGCAGATTATCTAACTAAGACAAATTATATAAGCAGATAAAGTGTGGGTTTTCGGTAGAACGGGCTGCATTTGTTCCATCTAAAAATCCAATCCTCGTGCCAATAGATTCAAATTGGGCCTATCTATTCACATAGGTTGATACTGGACAAAATGTTTATGAAATAAGCCTATATTAAACTTATACCTGTTGAATGGGGGCCTTTTTTTGGGGGGCCGGTCGCACTGTAAATACATTATAAATACATTATATGAAGACCGTGCAAAAGTGGTATCAAAAGTGGTATCAATGAAAAAGTAGATTAAATAGTGCCAATATGGGCTTACTTCGTATTGAAATAAGCATATCATGCTTATTTTGAACGCCACGTTTTATGCTCGCATATAGACAGGATATAGAGCACATTTTTCACAAATATATACGCTCTACATGGACCCAAACGCAACATTAAAAATAAGCCGTTTTGTGCTTCTTTTCACGAGAGCAGGCTGTTTTTGCAAAAATGAGCACAATGCGCACTCACTTATTTTATAATTGCAGCAAAATAAGCTCATATTTGCAGTATTTGAAAGCTGAAATACGCTCTATATGGGCCTAATTACGCTGGTTATTAAAACAGCCGTATATTCAATTATTTAAATATAAAATAAGTATGTAGTGTGCTTGTATTCACGAGAACACGTTGGAAAATAACACGATAAGCCAACTCACGACTTACTAGGTGTATATTCGTTTTATTGGGTGTTCACTGTGGCCAGTGCCTTTCAACAGTATAATTTGAGAATCAAATAAGTTCAAAATAAACCTATGTGATTAATTCGGTCCAATGTGAACCCATTTGTACGAAAATATGTTGAAAATTACAAACAATGTTATGTGTACCCGTCCAGCTGTTTAAAACATAGGCCATAAGTCGTTCGTTGGATCAAAATACTGAGGAAAAATGCAATGTTTCGTTGCATAAGCGCACTTTTACGCGGAACCATAGCACCCCGAAGCTCTCCTTGTGGATTATTCTTGTGCCACCACCAGTTCATCGAAAAATCCCAAACAAGATCATAGAGCTGTTCAAACACTTATCATAAGTCAGTTGTTGAATCGTCTAAGTAGACAAATAACCCAACATATCCTCGCGCTAATACGCACATAATCGACCTATAATATGAAATGGCTACATAATGTGATTATTTTATTCTAAAATAAGCAGGTAATGAACTCGTACCCAGGGGGGGGGGGTCGGAAACAATTACAGGATACAAGGACCGGGTGGGTGGGTGTCCCCGAGCCCGGAATGCAGATTTGTTTCTGATGTCATGCAATTTTTTTCCAAAATCATTTCTAAGAAAAATTATAATTAGAGCTTCAAAATGAATTGAGACAATCAGATTCATATAGTAGTGCATGCTATAGCCTTATACAAGTGAGGGGGTTCTATATTCGAGGGGTTGGACACCCCTTCACATGTTGTGGAAAAGAAACATAAAACTGATCGTTTCAAATTTCAAAACAAACAATCTCATATATAGCATATAATTGCTTGAAATATAGAGCCAGCCGTCAAAGCCACCTCGCCTATTTAACGATCGACATGAGGATCTTTGGATCAATTCCAAGTCACCTCGCCATATCGCTGCATGGCCTGACGATCTTTTGAGAGCTGATGAACAGTTTTAATATGAGATTGTGAACACAAAAGTACTTTGAAATTCAAAGTTTGAATCGTCAGATCATGCAACTTTATGATCAGATCAGGGGACCAAAATGTTTCCTAAATATATTTCACCAATGCAATCTTCATCCAATATTTTAGCTTCGCATGGCTGAATCGAGCTATTGGCCAAAATAAATTGTTCTGAAAAAAATCTAGAAAAACAATTTCCATACCGGTACATGTGAATAAGTCACCCAATTTCAAGGTACATTTAGTGATGTGACAAAACGACGTCATGACATTGTGATTATCTGTCAATAAAAGTGTTCCTACTTTTGGCTGGTTAAAATTTGTGCTGTATATTCAAAACACTGGCATGATATGAATATTAAATCGTTATTGTGTGATGGACTTATTTAATTTTATTATGCCTATAAATGAAAATTATATTAAAGTGATGTGAAACGCTCGGGAAGGGTGATCAAATATAAATGTAGAATAATTATCCTGAAAGTAGTTAGTTTTACAAATATTATATCCAATTTGACAACACACATCGTCATTCTTACATAATAATTTAATTCAGTGACTCTCGATGGCAAACTTGTTTTCATTACTTTATCGCCAAAAGTTGCGTCCCGAATCGAGATGTAAATATTTACAATTCAGCGTAGTTCAGACGATGTTTCTATAGAGTGGTTCCGACGTACCGTCCATTTGATTGAAATGTTTGCGATATTCATAGAATGCTATATTCCCCTGTTGGCATAGCGCCTGACTACTAACTAATCAGTTTCATGTACCGTACCGGAACAAGTCCATAATAAATGTATGTCTTTAATGCCCTTTTTACCGATAAAGTGTACCTATTCCCAGAGATATGAGTGGAATGGGTAAAAGTTCAATTTCAGTCTTTAAATTCAATATGAAGGAGCGATAGAAAATTGCTGGCACCAAATAGATATATAATTATATGATAAGTTATGATAAGTTTTATATATCGGCGAAATTTAAAGAAATTCTAAGGATGCCAACATATCTTTTTAGGGTCCCTGTTTTTAAGACACATACAAATAACCCTTAATGATTAATGGCCTTATATTTAGTTATTACGATAATTCAATTGTGACCTCGTCTCAGGGCGTCGTCGCAGGTTAATACTGTGTCAGTGCATGGTAACTAAATGGTAGTAGCGGCAGTACAAATGTGGGTTTTTCAGAGGTCTAAATGGCCATATCTATTGAATGGGTGGCTCAATTAATATTGTTATAATAAAAGGTGTGTCTTTTTAAAGTAAATTTCTTTTCCTATCACACATCCATGTATCTTCATATTTTGTGGAAGTTTGATCATCTCTGTCACGTACATCATGATGCCGTGTATCACATTGCGTGATTCTGTCGACGATGATGATGTCAGACGATAATGAATGATGAGAATGATATGAAACATGTTGTTGACAAAAGCAAACTTCTGAATCGACAAATCTCCCACCAAGGTGAAGGTCAATTAGGACAGAGGAGTATATAAGTTGGAATTGTGGAATTCGTTAACCTAGCCGAATCGAAATCAAAGGGTACACCGTGATAGGTTTTGTGGTCGGTACTAATGCAGTTACGTTAAAGGCACGGTTGGCCTTAATTGTCGAACATATTCATATTTGTTCCAAACACCGTAAACAGAAAATCATTAAAACGCATACAGTTTCGTTCATATATACAATGACCAACGCGTAAACAGCATTTTATCATAAAGACCTACTATAGTTTACCTAAGCTAGAGCCTGATTGTGTTACAGAAGACAGCACAATGCTACTGGCTAATCACACACAAATGACATATACGCTCTTTATTAGTTCCATATCAGGAATTCACCAACAAAGAACGCTCTTTATGTTTACCATCATAATATAAAAAAAAAACCAGAAAGGTTACTTTTTATGCTTTTGTTTACATAACAATGGTCAAATATATGACAATAACGTAATGTTTATGCGATATTTCTTATTTGTATACGGACAAAGTCTGTCTACATTTAGATGTTCTTTCTGATTGATTGATTGTTTATTGCAAAGTCGTCAATTAAGGCGAAACATGCTATAACATATATACAATATTTACAATATTTACAATAGGTCACAAAAAACAATTGTTACATAATCATACATATATTAATATATAATATGATAAATGTATAGATATATCGTAATATGTATTATATCTTATATATATTATATTATAATTTAATCCTTTATAATATCATTATAATATTTTGCCTGAAATAATTATTCACGGATATAAATAATGCACCTAATCACACGTTTTTCAATTTGGAATAATCGGCTGTCATATTTTAATTTTCTTGATGCCAATTTGATAAAAATACTAACTTTTTTCAGTAATAGTTGATTTTCCAAAGATAATAGTCTTTCGAATTTTTCTTTCGTAGGATTCTCCCAGTAATATTTCGTGATATAGTCTGCTCGAATTATCTGTAGTTCTTTGCAAATAATAATAAAATGGTATTCATCACCCGTGCCATCACCGCAAATACCACAGGTTTTGTCACCATTATCCACAGATTTAGATTTCCATCTTGTATATTCGACAGGCAGTTTTATATTTGCGGTTCTAAATTTTAGCCAAATGTTTGCTAAGTGAGCCGGTAAGGAACTTAGATAGCGACCCATGCCCGGCCTCGTTTTAATACTCATATAAAAACGTGCTCTAGATGAGTTTGCATTATGCATTTCAGTAAATAGTTATGTTGTGTGTCGCTCAATAAGCTCTGATTTTATATTTCTAATTTCAGCATTTGTTAAACCTGACTGATTTGTCCATACTCTTTCTATGTTAAGTTCTTTCAGTGTTTTAGAAATAAAAAATAGCCATGGGCTATTGAATGAGCCATCATAGTTGTGATCCAATTCTTTAACAAGAATATATATTTTTTTTGCAAGTTCTGAGCCATCGTGTGATAGTAGTTTGGACCAGTAAGATAGTGTTCTGCACTTTATCTCAATGGACAGAGGGTGTCTGCCAAATTCACCGTAAACCATATAATTTGGTGTACTTGTTTTCAGATATCCTATAATTTTGCAGTATTTAAGATGAAGCGATTCAATAATTTTAGTTCTTTCGTGACACCAAATTTCACTCCCATATAATAGGATGGGTACTATCATACAGTCAAATAGTTTTAACATAATATCGATTGGAAGCTTGAGAGATCTCACTTTGTTTAGAAATCCATACATTGCTCTTGTGCCAATTGTAACTATTTTTTTCAAATTTTGGCAAAATCTTCCATTGTAAAAAAAAGGTTACTCCCAAATATACAAATTCTTTAACTGTCTCGAGTTCTGTTTGTGGCGGTTTTTGACGGGTGGAAATATTTTCACAGGATACCCACCGCCAAGGCCAACCGTACCTTTTAGTTTTAACTGTGTTCCTGAGAGTCTGGCGCCGATCAGCAGTACAGGCCTACCTAACCAAGAATGGTACGATTTTTGTTGGTGTTTTCAATGAAATTCCACAACTAAATAAAAAATAATGAACCCAAAACATTGCCGTGTTTACGTTACCACGATTCCGACATGTCGACAGTCCGTACTTACATGAAAATTCAATGATTCCCACCGATAAAGAATATTTTATGCACTTATCAAGTTCAGACAAAATGGCGTTACCAAAATAATGACGTACCGCGAAAATGAACATCGTCACGTGGTCGATGTATATTCAAATAAGTGTAGATATCTTAGATGTGTACACTTAAATTGAGTATAGTCTCAATCGCTTCCCTATCAGGCTATAGCAAATCTACACTTTGCATGGGTGAGAACAATTCCTACTCTTATAAATAGTAGGAATATCTACTATATCGTTTTTTCAGTGTAGGTTACAAACAACAAATTATTTTCCATAGGCGAGAGTGTTAACTATATGTCCCGCCGGCCAGAGGTTAAGCCTATTTGAACTTCAAGTGGTCAATTTTCCCTTAGAACGTCATCCGATACACCAGTCTTTGACAACAAACGCGCCCTTTTCGGTATTTTTTTCAAACGATAATCTTGCGTTTCCAAAACTACCCCATTTACTGCCTAAAACTCAGCAGCATAAAAAACCCAAACAACTTCCGTAACTTAGGAACCCTACCAGGCCACCTAAACAAAAATGATCGCCATGTTTACGTAGGCTATGATATTCTGGGAATTTCCCCTCAATGATAATCAACCAATCAGCAGCCATATTTTTGTTTATATATATATACTAGAAGGTGACCCGACTTCGTCCGGGCTTTGACCTTGAATTGTCTATTTTGAAGGCCAATGTCAAGTGGGGTCACGATTTGACCCGTCCAAAACACTACCCGAACAAAAGTACCCGACAAAAGTACCCGTCTAAATCCATCCGGTTTCACCCGATTTGACCTTGATTTGATCATTTTGAAGGTCAAGGTCAGGACGGGGTCACGATTTGACCCGTCCAAAACACCCAGTGGACAAAAGTAACCCTATGTATAAAAGTTCGTCGAAATACCATCAAAATTGGCGATTTGACCTTGAATTGACCCTATTTCAAGGTCAAGGTCACGTCGCACAGGCAAATGAATATGCTTATGAGACTCCCCATACGAAAGTATCCCCACATACCAAGTTTCATCGAAATCCCGTGATATTCGGGCGTTTGACCTAGAAATGACCCTATTTCAAGGCCAAGGTCACGTCGCACGGGCAAATTAATATGCTTATGAGACTCCCCATACGAAAGTATCCCCACATACCAAGTTTCATCGAAATCCCGTGATATTCGAGCGTTTGACCTTGAAATTACCCGATTTCAAGGTCACGTCTCACGGGTAAATTAATAGGCCCATGTCACTCCCCAGCCGAAAATACCCACACATACCAAGTTTCATCGAAATCGGCGCGGCCGTTTTTGAGTCCATCGATTACAGACAGACACACTGACACACACACCCTCACACACACACACAGATCTTCCAAAATATATAATAGATATAATTTTATTTCCTCCAATTATAGGAGAGGCATACATTATGAATACAATTA
This sequence comes from Siphonodentalium dalli, assembly GCA_032622095.1. NCBI lineage: Eukaryota > Metazoa > Mollusca > Scaphopoda > Gadilida > Siphonodentaliidae > Siphonodentalium > Siphonodentalium dalli. The sequence goes on along the minus strand of CP136061.1, from coordinate 200,848,634 downwards.
CATTAAGAATTGAACATAAACATATAACTTATACGGTGTTAGTATGAATTGAACAAGAGCTAGAAGCACGCACACACAAACATTCATACAGTGTTAGTATAGCTCTCGCGGTCGATGATGTATGTGCCTGTATATACATCAATATGCTTTACGAACACGATAGCAACAGCACAGTAATTATTTTGTAATATGCGGACATGTGGATCCTGAAATTCTGTTTCCATTGCCACCATAAGAACAAATCGAGAGTATTCTATGATCTATGAGTGATGCAGAAAATGATAAGTCTTATATTAGATAGCAATATTGCATCATTCCACGCGTGTGCTGGCGTAAGACAATTGTGACGTTTTCGCACGAGTTAGTTGTAGCCGAACAATTGCAGAAATAAAGTGGTCAATTGCAGCGTGCTATGTATTTTGTCCACAATTCGAATGAAGTTCGGACCATAAATACCGTTAGTTCATGTACACGTGTGTGGGAAACGATACATCTAATATCGGTTGATAAACAACCTACGAATGCCATCGACTGCTCTTGAATAGGTAGAGAATCAATATGTATGAAAAACGGTACGCCAAACATATCAATGATATCGTACCATACTTGTATTCTCTGATCGGACGTTGCAGAACATGCCAAAATAGCGTGTTCAACAATGTTGCTGAACGTAGAATTGCATACCTTACAATTGCCAGGTTCTGGAGAGGTGATTTTGGTCAACAGCTTGCCCACGAGTATGAATTTATGCTTTTCACAGTCGATAATTCTACATGAGCTATGGCATAGTTGGGCTGGAAAAAGGCAATTGTGACTTTTGTTGAATGCCGTTAATGGTTGGTCGCCTCTCATGCGGTTTTCTAGCTCAGTTTTGTTTTTATAGTTGATATGCTGTGTAACAAGGGTTTTCCATTGACTTTTAGTTGGAAACTGACCATGTGAGGCATAGTCTACAATATACGATGTGAGATTGTATTCATTTGCCAATATATGTACGTCTGTTAAAAATGAGGCAACGTTTGGTGTTTGGTTAGATGTTTGGTTCGATACAAGGTTGTCGTTCAAGCGTGCAATGAAAATGTCCCTTGCAGCTCTCCCGTCTGGAGTTCTACACAGATTGCCAAAGAAACAGAGTTTTCGCTTGTTTATAAAGGAAGCGAGAGAGCTTAAACCAAGTAAGCCTTGTACACTTAAATTGAGTATAGTCTCAATCGCTTCCCTATCAGGCTATAGCAAATCTACACTTTGCATGGGTGAGAACAATTCCTACTCTTATAAATAGTAGGAATATCCACTATATCGTTTTTTCAGTGTAGGTTACAAACAACAAATTATTTTCAACAGGCGAGAGTGTTAACTATATGTCCCGCCGGCCATGAGTTAAGCCTATTTGAACTTCAGGTGGTCAATTTTCCCTTAGAACCTCATCCGATACACCAGTCTTTGACAACAAACGCGCCCTTTTCGGTATTTTTTCAAACGATAATCTTGCGTTTCCAAAACTACCCCATTAGACCGGCCCCCAGATGAGGGTAGTGTCACACGAAAGGGTAGAAATTTTGACGCTATCTCCAATTATCCTTGTCCCATGGGGGGTTCCAAAACACTGAGGTATCCAGGGCGGAACATGTGGAAAATATATTTTTTTGACCTTTTTGGTGTTTTTGACCAGCAAATTTCAGTATAATCAGTTAAAATAAGACAAATGTTGAATAAAATATACTTGAATATCAGATATTTATTCTATCTGGGTTGCTTAACATTTATGATGTCCAAAAAGTTATATTATCCAACAAATTTTGTGAAAAATTCACGAAAATGCCCAAAAAATGCATAAATTGCAGTGCTTTTTCAAAAAAGTTTTCCAGAAGATTTCCTATAAAATTTTCATTTTTCGGTATAAAGCTCTCGGTAGTGCATCAAATTTTTTAGCATTATATACCTGATTTAATACTATCAACATCACAATCAATGATATCCAGAAAGCCGAGATATTTCCAAAAACTTAACCCACCCCCCTAAAACTGATTTTATATCTGAAAATACCTGTCAAGTCAAAATAGCACGTTTTCGTTCCGTTTTGTTAACCAATTCAGAGTCTTATCATATATATAGAGGATCTACAACGAGTCCCCAGTTTATAGCGGAATTTACAAAACGAGTCCAGTAAATTAGGTCTGGACCGAGCCTTTGGCGAGGTCCAGACCTAATTTACTGGACGAGTTTTGTAAATTCCGCTATAAACTTGGGACGAGTTGTAGATTCTATTTATTACATGATCCAAAACCTTGACAAAACATACTTAAATCAACAAATTGGACGCGAAACTAACATCAACTTCTATAAGGCATGCGATGACGTTTCACACAACTCTGCGTTGTTTGCCCGCGCAAATAAATAGTCCCAGATAAATAAAGACTCTTTGGCGTATTTAATGGCGTATATTATATGACAATACTTTTCAAACTTTTCATTCATTATAGTTTGTTGAAAAAATATTGGAAGCCATAGTATTTTGAGACGTAGCGTACGAAATGTAAAGAAACCACAAACCGGAAGTCAAAGGTCACCTGGCACTATTTCCTGTTATTAAACGAACGTTTAATATCACAATTTATAGAATGGGTTTATTGAATGGAATAACGGTAGGATCATGTAATAAAATGGATTTAGCATGTATCTGAGGAGGTTTATGTTATGGTAGAGTCTAGTTTGTTTAAATATTTGATTTTTTTGGGGTAAATTGGCTAAAATTTGTATTATATTTAAGTGAAATTTTTTGAAAAATTCCCATGACTTTGTCAGTTTTATGGATAGAGCTGCACAACATGTACCACAATAAGCATAAATTCTTCCCCAATATCAGATATGAAATGCTATAATCATGTACCAGACCAGAATTGAGAAATAAAGTAAAACTTAACCCTACCCCAAGATAGTGTTCTCAATGCTTTCAGTTTTATGCTATACTAAACTCGAAAGGTCGCTCATACTAGTTGATAGAATTCATATTATAAATTGCAATAGTTCTGCCCACGGATTATGTAATCTCATCTTCCCTGTCACTGTCAATTTCATCAAATGTGATTGTATCAGTTAATAGAATTTCTGTGCAACATCTTATGAGAAGAATGGTTCAAACAACTCAGGCTGCCTATCGGCCGTCCATCCATGAAGTGCTACACCGGGAGTGGTTGATTTGGCAACGGTTGCAAGTGTCCACTGTTTTGCTATCATGTTGGCTCGTTTTGAGTGTAGAATTAAAGATTCCTCACATGGTGGAAGTGCAGAAAGATCAACTACTTTGGTTAGAACCATAAACCAAACTCAGGACGGAGATAAGATTCATTTCGGTTAAACATACATATCAATTACATTATATGCAACATATACGATAACATAATGAAGTCTTGTGTAAATATTATGCCCACTAAATATGTGGTCCTGGGGCTAAATTAGAAAAGTTATAAACTATAGTGCAATTTACATGTGCACATAACAATCATGACAGTATACACATGTTCCACAGTGAAGTGTTTATTATAAATAGCAGTAACTTTGTTGTGTGTGTGTGTGTACATATATGTTCGGATGTTTAGTGTGTTAACATAGAATCGTTACAATTTTATCTGATGACTCTCAAAAAAGCCAGAATTGCATAAGTTGGAGCAATACGATATATATATGTATATTTAATAAGATGATTCGGTTTCATTGTCGCGTAACGGTCTACTCGAGTGGGAACGAGTCATAATTTAAAGTCTGTAAAATAAACATTATTATAACAAATCGTTGATACAGCATGTGTGGTCTATATATAAACTCCAATCATGTTAATACTAAACGAATAACCGATTAGCTGCATGCATGCGAACGGCAGCATTCACGTGCGTGTGATCAAGGCATCGCGTTATCATTCATTCACGTTCTTGAGATCGCAAATCTGAATGTTTCAATTGAAACACATTCATAATATATATGCACACAATATTTCGAATATGTTATGGATTCATATTTCAGATGACATTCGCAGTCCAATTTATCAGTCTCAGATACACATAAAAAAAACTAGAAAACTCATCAGAACTCCTTAAGTAATACGCATATTTACTGCACAGAAACTCGGCGTTTGGCGCATCTTCATCTGTGCCGTTCGCATCTTTCTGGACCGACAGTGGTCCCTTCATATCGCGCGGATATTGAGAACGACACGGATTTTTTAAATTCTGTCAAATCGTATGCTTCATTGACAGATTCAACTATATACCGGCATTTGTTTTGGAAGCGTGGGAGTCCAGGAACTATACTAGTGAATGGATGTTCTCGAAAAATTGAGTGAGCAAAAGCAAAAACACCATTGAAAAAATTCACCAAAAATAAATTAATGGTCTGATCTGGGAAAACTAAATGACAACTAGTGGATAAATACTCCTGCTTCGTGTGGACATATATACACATACGATGTTCGATGTCTGTATTACGATGATAAACAAACATATCCCCATATCATATACGTGAAAATGACTTTCCCATATTCTCGGTTTTGGCGATACCCTCGGTTTTGGCGATACCACGTACACGGGGGTGAACAAGTTGTATTGAACGCGCGGGAAAACAGTTAGAAGTGTCACAACGACCATGGTAGACAACAGCTCACTGAGCTCATAATCAATATTCATTCGTGAATCGTGTATACCTACTTTGAGCAGAAAATATATTATTAAAATGTATTTCTACTTTTTGAAACTTAAGTGTTGTTGCCCAATTTCGCTCATTCGTCTGCTCCTTTGCCCAGTTGAAATACCGGCCAAATAGTAACCTAGCCTTTTATTTCTGCTTTATTCGCGAAGCTATTTGCGATTGGATGTGTGGAAGGTAACATATTACATGTATTTAAACCAATTTGTTAGCTGCTTACCGGAGATGATAGTTTCAGGAGAAATAATTTTCGCATTAGAATATTCTTTCCGAACAACTCAGACTAACATGCAGTACCGGCACAAGGCATAGGGTTAACCCTTTGAACCCGACTGGCCGCAAAAGCGGCCAGCCAGAAAACGTTCATATACTCGATTGGCCGCTTTTGCGGCCAGTAGCATTCAGTCACGTCATAAACCTATGTAGCATGTTGATACATATTATAACCATTGGTATATCCACTAATATCTATGTAAATGATCCCCAGAAACTTCAGCGTTGCCATGGGTGCATGTGTATGGCTTTTTTGCCGACTAGTTCAGGGGGGGGGGGTCGAAAAAAAAATTCAGGCACGTAGGGCATTTTTTCCCTTTCGATAATTTTTTGTACCCACCCACCCCCACCGCCAATTTTTTTTCCGTTTTCGGCAGTTTTTTCCGACCATTTTTTGACACCCACCCCCCCCCTTTTAACACTACAACAGAGATTTGTGGGGGGAAATTCACTGTAAACAGCTGTATATGAATTTCTGTGCATACTATTTATCATGGATGTTAACATGGACATGTAAATAGGAATGAGTTATTTTGAGGTCATTCGGCCAAAAAAACATGGCTGCCAGCGGCCATCTTGGATTTCAAAATTTGCAACAAAATACAACACGATAACTGCCTGCAGTCAGTTTACCAGTTAGAATTACATTATTTCTCTCATTCAAAGTGGTTTTGAAGCCCAACTCATTGCCAAAACACTAAAAAACAAGCAGGAAAGTTTTATTTTAGTTGCGGAAAAAAATGATTGTTGGTGGCTTTGACCATCAACCCACCCACCCCGGCATATGTGCCGGAAATGTTTAGTCACCCCCCCCCTGACTAGTTGGGGTAGGGAAATAAGCACATGCGCACAGTGAACAATTCAACAAACGTACATTATTTGAAGCGATGGCGTAATGCACTACATTGTTTCTTGGTTCGCAGGATTGTAGACACAATTTCCATCACTCTTCTGGGTTTAAATTATTCTTGTATACATAATCAGTGTTCTGGCATATGTGATGAAAGCGCAGTCACTTATATGAGTCGATTTGTTCGCGCATGCGCATAGGATACAATATAAATGTATTGATTTTTGCGTAGGCCTAATGATACAATCACATCAACGATCCCCTACATGTATATATAGTATCAATATGCATTATACAGTTGCACGTTTCGACATTGCACAAGAGTAGTCATGTGGAAAGGGATTGTATGGTCACAAAAACCATCTAGTCAGATCTACTTGTGCGTGCGCATTATTGAGCAATTTTGTAAAGTTTAAAGATACGGGAGGACTTGGCTGTGGGTACGCTGTGAAAAATTTTCCACCGGTCAAAAACCACCACAAACAGAAAGAATATTAAAATGTAGACAGACGTTGTCCGTATACAAATAAGAAATATCGCATACACAGTATGTTATTGTCATATGTTTGACCATTGTTATGTAAACAAAAGCATAAAAGGTTACTTTTCTGGTGTTTGTTTATATTATGATGGTAAAAATAAAGAGCGTTCTTTGTTGTTGAATTCCTGATATGGAACGAATAAAGAGCGTTTATATCATTTGTGTGTGATTAGCCAGTAACACTGTGCTGCCTTCTGTAACACAATCAGGCTCTTGCTTAGGTAAAACATAGTAGGTCTTTATGATAGCATGCTGTTTACGCGATGGTCATGGTATATATGAACAAAACTGTATGCGTTTTAATGTTTTTCTGTTTACGGTGATTGAAACAAATATGAATATTTTCGACAACTAAGGCCTCCCGTGCCTTTAAGTCATGTGACATCATTTGAACATGACATCGCCATGGCCTATAGGAGATGTCTAAAATTGGACATAATGCCAATGAATGCACAGGAAGTGGTGTCATTCGATCACTTGGGGTATATGCTTAGCAACCATTGATACCGTTAATACAAGTTGGGTTCACTCTTCTGACCAGATATATCTCAAATTTCACAACAGGGTATTGACGGCGTAGAACACGCAGTTTCTTAGCGCGGAATTACGACGCTATAACCTATAATTGCACATTACTTTCAATTCCGAGTAGTTGCATGGAAACTGTTACCAGGGAATGATCATGTGGCAAAGTGGCAACCATTTTAGTGAACATTGCGTGAATTTTATAATCATATGGCAGTGATTGAATATATAGCCACGATCAAATCTGGACACTGAAACAACATGGTACTGTATATATCATACTCTATGCATTTTATATATTTTGGTCTCAATCGCTAAACCGTACATTCATATTGAAGTGAGACAAGTCCTTTTAACATTGTAGGTCGCAGACAACCAGGTCAGGTACTGGATTCACCCCAGGGAACTACAGTGGCGACAATCACGACACTACAATATGGAGGAAACTACCCTAATCACAATGTTGTAGTGCAGCCAGGATCACAAATGGCCGGGTACCAGCCTCAGCAAGCAGGATACCAGCCTCAACAGGCAGGTCACCAGCCTCAGCCGCACACAGGACACGTGGAATACCAGGACACAATGCAGAAAGCATATGCCCCCCCACCACCATACGAACAGACTACGTCTAGAGACGAAACACCGAGAGAACAACAATATCAACAGAAGCCATCATATTATAATTGAACTATGTAATATACACATAATATTGTCATGCACACTCTATGAATCATTCTCTACCAGTTTTTACTGAGATATGACGGACGATGTCAACGATGTAATAGCCCCGAAGAAACAACATATCATAGCTTTCACAATTTCCCTTCCAGGTAGACACACAACAATGGCTATCTAAATATAATTTATACATCGATCTGACAAAGAAAAGCACCATTTTTGCAGACGCAGACGAACAATAAAACCGTATACCTATTACTAATGATTATTATATAAGTATCACGTGTACACAACCAAATGTAATCCCGATCAACTGTGATTAAAACGATGATGTATACTAATAATTTTATCTTCTCGTTTTAAATTATACATTTTAATCAATAGCACGATCTGAATTCTACAAACAGATTATCTAAGTTTTCATTCTTCAACCATGAAAACCGACAGTAAGCATAGAATTTACAAAATGCTATTGTGTCAGTCTAGCACAAATTGAATTGACCTCTTAGTAAAAGAGATTATACACCATACATGTACTAATCGCCTGCGTTATCACCTAGATAGACGCATGTAATTTAAGTCTGCGCAGTTATTATAGATTTGCCGACATATAGTTTAAATTAAGGTTTATAAACTCCGCAGTAAATTAATTCAGAGCACTACAGGAAATTACGGCGCATTTTAGCAGACGAACAAAATAAAACCGTATACCTATTACTAATGATTATTAAGTATCACGTGACACAACCAAATTTAATCCCGATCAACGGACCATCAAATCTCTATTCTGGGATATCGAAACAAGTTGTCACACAGGCAGATATATAGCACTTCAGTGCGTTCAAATTCAAACTTTCCAGAATGAATGGGAATACTCGGCTTTATACCTGTAATCACTGTTGGCTGAGAAAAGAGAAATTCATACAATCAAAACGAGATAAATTATCCACGAAGAGTCTCCCGGATACTTTCTTTTAACTTATGAACATTTAATCGTTTACACTTTACATGTATTAAAGACATATTACGTACTTGTTCGGATTCGTGATAAGTTAGTATGCAGGCGCTATGCCAGCATGAGAAATGTAACATTCAACTAACGTCGCCGAACATATCATCTGAACTACGCTCAATTGTAAATATTTACTTCTCGATTCGGGACGCAACAATCGGCGATAAAGTGACGAAAACAATTGCGCCATTGAGAGACACTGCATTTAATTAATATATATGAATGACGGTGTGTGTTGTCAATTTGGATAAAATATTTCAATTAGTATAGAAATAGTTTAGTAATAGCGAGAGAAAGATAAAAAAAATCGAGAGCTAGTAATATGTCTTCACACGATGTTCGTTGTGATACAATATATACTACATGTACATAGCGTATATGCAATTGAATAACAATTTTTTTTAAAGATCATTATATTATTGAACTATACGATACACATGCATACTCAATCTCTACTTGCATCATCAGTCATGGTTCTTTTCTGAAATTGTCACAGACTGGGTACCAGTTGTGTTTTTCGATATATTCAGCGCTGGTTGTTTCCAGCAAAATGGCGAAGTTGATTCCCACAAAGTAAAATGTCCTATATGTATTGAGAAGAATTCCCTCAATAAAAACTTACTAACAGAACTGAGATTTAGAGTAGAAGGTCTTGTTGTCGATTTGTGCATGCTACTCCGCAAAATGGCAGCCGATTAGAACTTTTGATTTGACTGATTTTTGACATACACTAATGATACTCACTAATGATTTCCTATGATAATCGACAACGAATTACCATTATTTATATTTTATAATGTGATATCATGTAATGTATATAATTGTGTATGATTGTAACATATTATCTTCTGACATGGATCAATAAAACTATCTCTCTGTCTCTCTCTATCTCTCTCTCTCTCTCTCTCTCTCTCTTGGTTATAGTGGGACTTTTCAAACATAATAAATTAAAATTAGACAAACTTTGTTAGATCGTGCGTCGTGTGCTTGATCAGGGCATGCAACGTGTGGCTCTGTTCGTTTATTACACATACTAACATCGCAGTGGAAGTCCACACACTCGACAATTGGCCGCTGGGAGGATGGACGACTTTGTGTGATACTGTACGGGCTAGTAATGTGTGTGTGTATATACCTAACTTTCTGCCCCTAAAGCCGACGAAATCTTAAAAAAAAAATAATTCTCGTCCGCACTAGGCGGATGTATTGATGCACATGTGTAATAAGATGACCGTTATTTCGTGAATACTACATCGTAATTATGAATATTAACGAAATAACGGGCAAATCATAAAAAAATGCACGTTATTTCGTATCGATTGTCGCCCTAATATAAAATCCAGGAATAAATTATATTATATGTGTGTGCGTGTGTACATGTATATCATCCAACGTGTTGCTGTTATGTTGAGGCTGTTCGTGATATAATTGCCCAAACTCGTCTCTCTGGAAACACCATGGAAAACTACAAGAATGAAATACCGCTCTATATCATAATACATATGAGTGTATATATATATATATATATATATATATATATATATATATATATATATTGTAATACGACCCTGCCTAACTATGATTAAAAGCCATGTCCTGATTGGCCAGTGGCCCGAGTTACCATGGCTATCTCGTTCCAGTTTTGTGGTACAATTCTACTTTTTCCAATTGTACCACGAAAAAAATCGGTTTATTCAGATCGCCGCACGCGACTTTTCCCGTCTGTTATATCTCCGCGCAAACGGGGCATCAACGGAGTACACCCGCACCTGCAACCTTTGAATTTTGCTACATCTTGACAATCTTACGAATTTTCTAGCGATTTGTCGCTTGAAAGCAGTTTGGTTGCCAATGAATATGGTCCAGATGATGTTATGGTATATTGATATTGATATATGTTACGGCCAAAGAAAGTTACTTAATAAGTATATTAAATGACAAAATAAATCGGTAAACTTGTATTTTCCATGGGGCCGGGCTGTGCATTCGTCGATTCGAATCTCGATCATATTCGATATTTCGGAATCAAGTTGAAACTGAAAGCGTTTGTTCACCAGAAGGGAAATAAGATTAGTTTAGTAAACTAGATCGCTTTGTGTAATGGAAATGGTCCATAGTCGATGATCATATTCATGTTGTCCCAACAACGTCCAACACATAAATGACCGCAATAGTAGAGTGAGTGGTTCGGGGGGCTAGCCCGGGATTGTCGGAAGCACCGAATGGTGACTCCCCTTAATCCCTTAAAATGACCGCAATCGTGTTTCTTGTACAATTTAAATGAAAGACACGGGCGCCTCTGAAAACACATCCTTTTTAGCCAATCACAACGATTATTTACGCAAACAAATTACCAGAGTACTCCGTGCAAAGAAATCGAGTACGCCTAATAAGAATTACACCACGAAATGTTTTCTCACCTGAGACCGAAAAAGCGCAGTATTTCGTTGACTATTCAGTCGAATTATGACCAGAAACTTTTAGTCGTATTACAAAAGAAATAAATACACGGTGTATCGGTGTGTATGGTCAAGTTGTACCACCAAAAAAAACTGATTGTAGGACTCCGCTACGCGTCGTCCTACAATCAGTTTTTTTTTGTGGTACAACTTGACCATACACACCTCTTCACCGTGTATTTATTTCTTAATTATACTAAGTATGTTATTCGTCTACTGATCCATCTACAGGCTCATAAATCATAAGAAAAAACGACGTTGATGGCTTATCATTACAACGATACCACTTTATTTTCAACTATTTATTATCAATCCATCTCAGAAAATAAATTGACAAAACGGGATTTTCGTTGGACATTCTCCGATTCTGGTTTATGGGTCGAAATTGGCAACAACCAAGCGAACTTTCAGAAAATAAACACACCTCAATTTCAATTTTCTTTAATAAACTGTCCATGATAAAGACAATTCTTTCTGTTTGGCTACTATTGACTTTCATAGCGGCGCGAAAACTTTCATTAATAAACTGTCCATGATCAAGAAAATATACTTCTGGTTTGCCTACGACAATGAAGGCATTATTAAGCAATGATGATGTTATATGATCGACAGTTTCTAGGTTGCCATTGTAATCGATAATAGGGGGGATTGCGTCTGTGTGCTTGGTTTGCATAATTTCGTTTATGCTATGCTAAACATATTTTGAGGAAGGTTAGTCTTTGACAGTATTCTGGACATCTTCCTCGTATTTGGCCCTTGCGTACTTTTTCACTTTTTCATATTGTTAACAGTGTTTCGTAATTTTTTGAATTTTGCTCAATCATTGTCCTTTTTGGATTTTATCGAAATCTTACGAAGTCTGTCTCTAATTCTGCTAATCATCGGTCGTAAATCTGATGTGAACCAATGTTTTTCTTTTGGTCTGATCAATATTTTAGATTGGGGAACAGTGTCATCCATAATGTCTAGAAATTTCGAAGTAAACAATTCAGTCCCGGTGTCTACGTCGGGGGCTAATGCTAACGCGCATAAGCTCCACTCTTTGTTCATAGTTGCCTTTTGCGTAGTTCCTTACTAATCGGAAATACGAACCATTACTGTTATACTCGTATTTCAAATATGCTATTACCGCGTAGTGATCTGAGATAGATTTGCCGAAGTCATCCACTTCTGATCCACACGAGATGACAGTGCTATTCACTATAATAGGGTCAACACGTGTCGATGTTGTCGATGTAACTCTGGTTGTTGATTCAATGACATTCAGGAGGCAATATTAAGATATTATTTCATAGCGATATTCAAACTTCAGATGAGACGCCTGTGTGTTACATAGATATTTGACCATCGCAAAGAAACCTTAACGATAACGCAGTAGAGTGCCAAATTAAGGAAGAGGGTGCTGACAGGTTGTTACGTAACAGAACAGATATTCCGCGAATTAACATGCTCTGTCTCTATACACTTAATTGAATAACAGACACGGAACGTCATTCTGTTGAAGTTCCAAAGGATCTCTTAAAACAAGAAGTGTATGTTCAAACGCAAATAACGCCGAGTCAAAATCAAGATGAATTTGATCAAAATCAGAATGATTGGCTCAAAACCTATTGGTATTGATCAAAACCAGAATAATTGGCTCAAAATCAATGGGATTTTATCACATTCAACAGGGGGGCCGGAAAAAAACTGCAGACACAGGGTGGAAAAAACTGTTTCCCCCTCCCCCCCCCCCCCCCCCAAACAAAATCAGCAAAAACTGCAGATTTTTTCCACTGACCATTTGCCACCCCCCCCCCCCCAGAAAAATCAAATCAACCCCAGCCGGACAACTCGGTTTGACTGGAAACCGAAAAAAACACCGGAGCATACAATTCACGAGAAGGTGCTTGGTAACTTAGTTTAGATTATTATGACTAAAATGGTCATTGTCTACCAGTAGAACGCAGATTTGTACCTCGTGATGTCATGACATGTACAAACATGTATATTGGTGATCGCAACGCTTTGTATACACTTTAAAAAATGACAACTAGTCATTACCTCGACTTTGAAAAAGATGCAAATGAGATGAGTGAGATACCAGCATATAACTGTTTTCTGATACCATTGGAGGAGAAATTGTTTAATACATGGGATAGTTCTGCAGTAAAAATTTGCCAGATGAGCGATCGCAGGGTAGAATTCTGCATTCGACTGGTAGACACTGACATAGTCAGCATTATTTATTAGCAAAGTGCACTATTTTAAGATCGATTCGAGCCGAGCTTTAGCCAGGCCCGAATCGAATTTAGTGGATGAGGTTTATAAATTGTATATATAATTGCGACGAATTTAAGATCCATTTTATTACATAGTCACATTTTAGCAAAAAAAACGACCGCGAAACGGCTGGGGTTAACAAAAATTAAAGTTGATTTCCTTATCACAACGAACTGTACCACTCTCGGGCTGGTCCCAGGTTCTTAGCATTAAGTTGGCAATTCTTAGAACACGTTGATGAAATTTATTATTACAAATATTTACAAAGTCACATCAGGCGGCCACGGAGAATAATACAACAACATCTTCTCACGCTGCACGTTAGTATCTGGTCTGCGTTCAGAAACAAGAGTGAGATCCGAGAGCTTGGCTCTGTCTGGTATATATGGGCTGAGAGGAAAACGTCCCGAACTCCAGATGTCGTGATTTGATTGGAACACGTATGCGCCGCTCCCATCAAAACACCAGATGGACAATTCCATCAACAACAGATGGATATTTCCATCAACAACAGATGGACAATTTAATAAGGTGTTTTGTTGAAAGCAGTGAACCCCAGAGGCAATGATCTAAATCATTCAGGCCAGGACACTGACCCCAGCTACGAAAGTATTACATAACTCATATCACCTTTTTCAAGATTTTTGTCATAAGACAAAAAACTTGATGAGAGATTTAAACTATCCCATTTGGAATATGAATTGTTCCGAAGCAGAAGAATGTCATAATCCTACAAGTTCCCATCACAGGAATGTCACACTCCGAAATTTCTTTAGTCGAGCAAAACCTTTGATTGCTATGAATTGGTCCGAAACAGAAGAATGTCATAATCCTAGAATAAGCTTTGGTTCTGGAGAGTTAGTTCTGATCCAGCATTGGAAGGTAATGGTGCCTCTCCCTATTAACCCCGTTTATCTTGGCTATCTTCTGACTCATCGGTTGATCCAGATCCAGCATTGGAGAACAACGGTGCCTTTCCCGGTCATTCCCGAGCATCCTGGCTAGATTCCGAATGAATGATTGATCGATTGATCCAAATATGACTTCTGTCGGAAGTTATAATGGCCTTGTGTCGATACGAAAGTTGAATAAATTTCCAACTTGATCTTGAATTCAGGCATAAATTAATTAAGAGTCAATATGGTTTAATATCTAGGGTGTGACTTCCCGTCATGGCTTAAACCGCCTTGTTCGATACGAAAGTTGAACAAATTTCCAACTTGATCTTGAAGTTGGGGCGTAAATTGGTATGGGTCAATATATTGGTGTCTAGTGTAGGACTTCATACGTTGTGTTTAGAAACTAATATCAATTAAGTCTGGTTGGCATTAGCGTGTGAAAATCACGCTATACGTGTAGAACACGTTTCATTGCACAGAAATGCCCATATAACCAACTAACATTTTAATTTGGCTCAAAGGCCCTACAAATATCCGCATGGTACAAATACTCTTGTACAAATGCTCTATAAACTGAGATTTTAGAAATTCCTTGGCACGGCGTGTAAAATCACGCCTGTCACGTCAAAATCGCTATCCATTAACTTGGAATGCCAAACTAAACATCTCACGGGCCCCGCATTTGGGAACACCCGTCAAATCACCTTGAAATTACAATGTAACCGATTCACATTTCAATTTGAAAAAAAAACTGAAATTCTAACAACTCTCATAAACATAAACAACTCCCACACCAAGGACATTTTATATAAATGCCATCGATTATATATATATAAATATTCCTTGTGAAACGGAATAAAATGTACAACTCATGACACAATTTGCTTGGCTTATTGGTTCACATACTCCTAGCTAATTATATATGGGTTTTTAATACAACCTACTTTACCTTATTATCATGATATTTCCCTTTAAAACAATTCAATAGTTCACTATACAAACTTTAATTTCCTGACATCAGCTATCTCTTTAAACGTATTTCCAGTTCATTCTCATATGTCTCTTTAAACTTAAAATCTTCAGACAACGTCTAACTTATATTTTCATGACCTCAGACAACTCTTAAAAGGAATGTGCAAGCTAATTTCTAATTCATATGTCCCATGTTCCTCGTAAAATATGAATTCTCGATATGGTGAACGAAACTTAATTTATATGTGATATGTATGAAATTTTATCAAGCAGTCAAATTTTCAATTACCTCCATAACACTCGTGGACATTCATTTAAATTGTTCGTCTGAGCGACTCCACTCGGTTGCAATATAATTGACTTAGCCTTGTATCATCTCCAGTGCGGTCAAAGGGAAAATCTACCATTGTATCGGTTGGACAGTTTTGCCAGTTTGCATAATTAAAACCCTGGGGGCACAGTTTCATTTCTATTGAAGACGATGTATGTTTTGGCTAAACGAGGGTCTCGATTCAGTAATTTTGACCAAACAATTTGTATGTATCTTACAAAGGATGTCGAATCACCACATGGACTATACGTTCCTATATTGTCTCGATGTTTCCTATGGGACGGATATATTTCCCATTGACAATGTTTTCAACATAACTATGGTTAAAATTGTGTCTTTATTCAGTACAATTTTCATGGAATTAATAGGATTATCTGGATAAATTCATGTTGTTTTCTCTGACAACTCCTTAAAAAGTAAGTTCTTTGTTTTTCTTCTTTTATATTCTACATGTATATTATTACGTGTACTCGGTGCCGTCCACAAACATTTAGACATACTGGAAAGCATGTTAGTCTGATTAATACTTACAGACACTCTCAGAATACACGTAATAGATGTAATTATGGCATAATCAATTTTCTAGCCATTCTTTTCTTGTATGGGCACACCATAATTGATTATTCAGTTACATTTCTGACTTTCCGACTTGTCAACTCTGTTCAACTTTGGTTTGTTCGAAACTTGAACACATTAAAACCATTTCGATAACGCCTACATACAATGGCGATATATGTACAGCGATCTATCTATTTTTAAAATCGACATTTTAACCCAATCTGGGTGTGTTATAACCAAAATACCACTAACCATCCGTGTAGATATTTTTGCAAAACATTGGAACCATTTGGCTAAATGGAACATTCCTAAACCATACTTCAAACTTCAAGTAACTATAATGTCTTTAATTTAAAAAAAAAATTTGAATTACTTCAACTAATTTCTTTTATTTAAAGATATATCTCGCTGGACGCAACCAGTTTCTTGACAAACTGTCATAAATAACTAATGTTTTCAAATGGATAATCTGAGCACAATAAAACTAATAGTATACGCTCAATTGACCGACATAACAGCCTTAACAAAAATTGAACCCACAATTCGTTCAAAACCAGAACTCACTAAACTCATAGGTCCGAATCGGCATCTCTGGTTTAGACTAGGTTTTATTCTAGACCAGGTTTAACTCCAGTTTAAACTAGGTTTAAGTAGGGTTTAAACTTGGTTTTACAGTAGTTAAACCAGGTTTATGGGAGTAAAACTGGGTTTTAGCGTACTTAAACCAAGTTTTGTGATAAACCCAGTTTAAGTTGAAACTAGGTTTTATTAACGTGATAAAGTTATGGTAATATTACTAATTGTTTGTGGTGAATTGGCTATATAATCATCAGTATAAGCTTATGTATATATGATTTATACGTACCATACGTCTCGCCTCGAACATACACCTTTAAATATACTTTGAAAAAAATTCAAAGTTAAACCACCCTACCCCAGGTTTGACTAAAACCTAGTTTTGTGGGTTTAATTATTCGGCCGATATTTTTCGCCCAATATTCATGTTGTTTCTTCGTGAATATGGGAGTGTTTATTTTGAATTGGGGGAGGCGTTTATGCTTGGGCGTTTGTCACTCAATGTAGATACAATAGAGTCTTAGTGGAATTCGGGGAGGCGATGTCGGTACTTATGAGATAAATTCTAACAAAATATGTGCCAGTGTGATGGATGATTTCTTGCTATATATGTCTGTTTGCAATTCGCTCGTTCGGATGTCGATTTGGCGGCTGAGAGCATGGCGGGATCGGACTGATCAGATTGACACGTTAGCCACGAACATAACTTTTGAAACTGATTCCTTATTCACAAAAAAGGTCTCTTTCGGTCAATTTGACGCATGGGTTGGTGGCCCGCCCAAATACCCATCAGAGACACCCCAGCCTTCACCCGGGGGAGGGTAACGGCCACCCTGAGGGGGTGGAGTATGGACTATTTTGGAGAACTGTAAGGATTTCGGCCAATTTGATAGTATGGGTGGGTGGCTCGCCCCAAATAACCCATAGAAACACCCCACCCCTCACATCCGGGGGGGGTACCACCCGAGGGGGTGAACGTGGGATGTGGACCATTTTCGAAACTTGTAAGGATTTCGGCCAATTGACGGCATGGATGGATGGCCCGCTCAAATGTCCCATAGAAACAGCCCACCCCTGAACGCTGGGGGAACCACACAGGAGGTGAAAATGGGGTATGGACCATTTTCGAGAACGGTAAGGATTTCGGTCAATTTGACGTCAGCAGTGTGCGTAGCCCGCTCCAACTACCCCCTAGAAACACCCTCACCCGGAAGTACCACCCCGAGGGGGTGAAATGGGGTATGGACCATTTTCGAGAACGGTGGGTGGCACATCCCAAATGCGCCCCATAGAAACACCCCACCCCCACCCCGGACCCCATTTTCACCCGCTCGGGTAGAACCACCCGCGGTAAGGGTGGGGGTGTTTCTATGACTATATTTGAGGGCGGGCCGCCCAACAATGACGTCATATTGGCCGAAATCCCTACCGTTCTCGATAACGGTCCATACCCCATTATATGGGGTATTTGGGGCGTGCCACCTACACATGCCGTAATGTTAACCAACAGGGGCATGTTTTTGCGAATAATGAATAAAATGCTCCATACCCCATTTTCACCCCAGCAGGGTGGTACCCTCCAGGGATGAGGGTATGGTGTCTATATGGGATATTTGGAGCGGGCCACACACCCCTGTCGTCAAATTGGCAGAAATCCTTACCGTTCTCGAACATGGTTCATATCCCATCTTCACCCGAGGGTGGCGACACACCCCACCCCGCCCGGATGTGAGGGTAGGGTGTTTATATGCGTTATTTGAGGTACCCTTCCCCGGGGGTGAGGGTTGGGGTGTTTCTATTCGGTATTTGGGCGTACCCAATTTCCACCTCCTCTGGTGTGACCCCTTCCCCCGGTGAGGGGTGGGTAGGGGTGGTTCTATGGTGTATTTTGATCGTGCCACCCACTCCTGCTGCCAAATTAATTAGCCTAAATCCTTACCGTCCATACCCCTGTTATCCCGGGGTGAGGGGTGATGTTTCTATCGGGTTTTATAGGCGAGCCACCCTTTCATGCCGTCAAATTCGCCGAAATCCTCCCCGTTCTCAAAAATGGTCCATACCCCATTTTCACCCGTCCGGATGGTATGGTCCCCCGGGGTGATGGTGTTTCTATGGGGTATTTGTGGCGGGGCCCCACCTATGCCCTCAAGAGATATTTTGGAGTTCCAAAAGTCACGTTCGTCCATGATATTAGATAATATCTAACCGTTATACAACAGACCGTGCATTCGTCGTGATTTCTCAAAGCGCACGGGTTATTCCCCTGATTAGGAGATTATATAGCGACAACAGGTCGCTTGACCGGACAATGAATTGACAAGCTTAGCGATAATAAACAGACAGACCACGCCTCCTATTCTTGCAATTGGACAAGTGTGGCCCACAGGTAACGCAATCGACCAAATCTATGTCGTCCCAGCGGTGGAGAAAAACTTGGTTTTACTACTAAACCCAGTTTAAACTGGTAGTTTAAACTAGGTCTAAACTGGAGATGCCGATTCGGACCAGAATGATTAACTTGACAACATCCTAAAATCATCAGTAAATTTAATACCTATATATCCTGAATAAAGGTGTAATAATTTAGACCAGCATACATGTAACTAATAATACCTCGAAAACAAACAATCTTTATTTCAAATCGACGCAACGATTTTTGAAACAACAATTTGACATAGAAACTCTGACACAACAGTAATTTCCAAGCATACCTAATATTGAAATATTGACGCAACAATTTAAACTCTAACTGTGAATTCCCAGAACATAATTCCCTGCATAATTTAATAATTCACTGGGAGTCATTCTCGCGCAGATTGTCAAACCAATCTCATCCAATTCTTGGATGCCATAGCTCTGGACACATTATCCCAGTGATTATTTCATCTAGCTGATAAAAAATTTCAATTTTAATAATTACGGCCAATTTGCACAAAAATTTAGACCAGCAACAATTAACTAATAATACTTCGAAAATAAAAACCACTCTTTATTTCAAATCGACGCAACGATTAATGAAACAACAACTAGAAATTAACATACTGGCACAAGAGCAGTTTCTAAGTTTACCTTATATAGACAAATTGATGGAACCATTTTAAACTATAGTTAAATCTACCTATTTACCTATAAAGAGTTGTGAACCATCTCCAAGAATTCCAAGAAATATCCTGCTCACGGCACCACGTCGACCTGTACCACTCTCGGGCTGGTCCCAGGTTCTTAGCATTAAGTTGGCAATTCTTAGAACACGTTGATGAAATTTATTATTACAAATATTTACAAAGTCACATCAGGTGGCCACGGAGAATAATACAACAACATCTTCTCACGCTGCACGTTAGTATCAGGTCTGCATTCAGAAACAAGAGTGAGACCCGAGAGCTTGGCTCTGTCTGGTATATATGGGCTGAGAGGAAGTAAACACCATCGAGCAAAAATAGAGTTACATTTTAAAGGTGTCTTTTCATGTTGACAGAAATGTTCAACCGCCCTTGTCAACCATGTTTATCTCACAGTCACCACTATATAACCTAACACAAATCGAACTTCATAATTATATTCTAATTAACATAATAATAAAGTCCCGGCATTGACATCGACATCATTGCGATAAGCTCTTACCTTACTGTGCGTGTCGACATTACGCGTGTGTCTTACTGCAAACCGAGTTATTGGGCTAATTATGTGATAAATAACTTTATAGACCCATCATTGTTGAAACATAATCTTCTGATCAGGAATAACAATTAAATTTCTGAGCCTGCAATACCGGGTTGTTTAAAATCTTATCATGGCAGTGTGAAGCCTACATACTGCAATCCCTCAACGGTCGATTGATTTTTATCGCATGCGGGTTAATTGTGAAGCGTATACCAAAATAATCACACACTCTCTGCATTCACGCCATTAGCCTCCGTATGAATCAGTACAGATCGTGATACTGTTACATGAACGTTTCCGACGTTCATCATGCATTTACATTCAAGATGGCGGTCACTCAAATCTGACCAATTTCCATTGTATCACTCCTAATGCGCGATTTAGTGAATATAGGTGAATATGTTTTTTATCCAAGTTGGCAAAAGAACACGGAGTTATGAAACAGTAAGAATAATTTGTGAGCCATGGCTGTTTATACCAAAGAATTCAAGAGAATCCACCAAAATGAGATAAAATAATCAACATTGCAGCCATGAACATTTCAGAGTGTCAGGAAGGAAATATTAGATAGGAAAATGATTATATTTCTACATTAGTGATACCATTTATCACACTTCCTCTTGGTAGAGAAATTTGGTCCTCAAAATCTAAGATGGCTCCCAAAACGGCTACCGAATTTGGAAAACAAAATATGATTTTTCACACCTTCCTGTTTGAAATCGGTGGCTCATTGCAACATTATTTTGAATAAATTATGATATATAACTACTCCGTAAGCATAACATGTTGGATTGATATATTTTTATGCATGTGCATATAATTCAAAATGGCGACTAAGGTGGTTACCAGAATAGAGAAATAATCCAAATTTACTAAAGTTTCATTGTTAACGCTCCAACGTGAGTTTCCGAGACTTCTGGTGAACACATTTATTCGATGTTGGCTAAATACCCAGTCATTCTGAAACAATATGAATAATTTGCGAACTCGCTGTTTATTCTTGACATTTCAAGAGCATAACATCATAGAAACCCATCATTATATGAACATCCGGAATAGCCTGATCGGGTGACCTCATATTTGTGGGATTCGTCGGTGATATCAATATACATGTGTAACAATTCCTTTGTCGTATATCACCAAATTAGAGCCTATAAATGTGCGCTCTATACGTCTTCTGCGAACAATAATCGCGTTGGCGGATTTATGTACTCTTCTGTAAACTACAGGGAAGTCAATCTGAAACATATAGCCCATGAAATTAGCGGCTGAATTTGAAATTGTATTATAACTTTTATTATAATTTGCCATATATACTCTCCAACAACCGAAGAAAACATGCTGTTGCAGATTTCTGATATGCAATCGGTGAGTTTTCTGGTGAGCTCTCTGTTCACTTGTGGAGTGTGTTTATGATGTATCTGTAGTTGCTGCGGCGATTTGGTTGTCAATAGACTCTCATCAATGCGACCATATCTTGCACGAAGTAATACGAGTATCAAATGTGCTGACTTCCGTCTTGACGAGTGTGCCAATGGCTCAACTATTCAAACGAATTTAGATTAATGAGACACACACATATGCTAAAAACCACCTGATACAGACCAATGTCACTCTGTAGTAATACAAAACTATTAGTTAAAATTCCTCAGTGATAAAGGGTATGTGGCATGCCACGCCAGCCGTTGAGGCATGCCAATATCCCATAATATGTCAAATATAGCGAATTATCGAAATATGAAATACCACGAAAAAGCGAAATAGGAAAATACAGCGAAATTGCGGAATAAAAAATGCATCGAAATGACGAAATAGCGCGAATTATGAAATAAGAAATTATTTTTATTAACTAAATAACGGAGATATTTGAAGAAGTGTTTTTGACGAAATAACGGGCATATTTGGAGAAGTTTTTTAAAGAGCGTACCCCAAACCTCCCCCAAGCCCACCCACCCAAGAGAAGAATTTTACTTATATTTCACCACAGTTGATCTATGGTGGTGTTGTTATTTCTAATACAAATCGGCGTTATTTCGTAAATATACATTCTTTATAGAGTTATTACCCTGTGGCAATGTTACGATTTTAGCTTGTCAAAGAACATGTGGCATGCCTCAACGGCTGGCGTGTCATGCTACATACCCTATATCACTGAGGAATTTTAACTAATAGTTTTGTATTACTACAGAGTAACATTGGTCTGTATCAGGTGCTAAAAACAGGAAACTAAAATGGCACGTGTCAATGTATCTTATTAATCACAATTGTCTCATATATTGATATGAAATACGGTTCTAATGCTCTGCACTACATTATGTACGGCCTGTGTGGCGTCGGTATTTCTAAATTGAGCAAGTATATTTCCCAGTGGCATTATGATAGCAATAAAAAGTTTTGATATTGCTCCTAGATATTGTAACTGGTGGTGGCCGAATATAATCAACATGGTCAGATATTCATCAAGAATAGACAACGAATAAAGTAAATATGCCCCAAACGCAATACCATAGCCGTAAATGTGGATAACTCTCGGAGTTCTGACTTTAGTGATTCTTTTGAGTTTGGCGTATTCGTTATGGTCTAAAAGTAATACATAAGCACATATTCAGTTTGAGTTTCTGGCTTAAAGTGGACATGATCTTTTAAGTTATATTGGCCAATTCCATGTCAGGTTTCTACTATCTAAGAATCCATTTTGATATAGTTTCGGTTTAAAAAAAACGATTATTTTCAAACGTATTCACAATATACCAAACATAGCATGATATTATCTCATTAATTTGGGAGAATATATCTACGTCCGTTGCTAAATGCCATTTGAAAAATGATATAGGTGAACATTTGTCAAATTTTATAATTTTGAGGTTTTTTTTGGTGTTCATTTTGGCAATCATCTTTGATCAAATTGATCAATTTCAAGCGTACGTTAATGACAATAGCCATATTATAAAACTGTACAATTGTTTTTTAATCTGCCCATTTATATCAAACATTATCCAGAATCACGAGAAGCAAGTTTTTGGGGAAATGACTTTTCTGTATATAAATACTCTAGGTATCCATTAAATTGTCGAAATCGACTGTGTACCATTGTATTCACAAACTGTCAACTGAGTCAACTTGTATGACAACATTTTGTGTCTTTGGATTGGTCTTAAATGACTCAATATTGATGATGATATTTATATTTTCATTCGTACTGTGGAATGGTATTGTGATTATTTTTAGTCTCCCTGTTGTAGCATTTCTTAATATTATTTCTGTATACACACAGTAGTTTCCGTAACTATTGAAATATGTTCTTATTTGCAATTTGCTATTTGTGTGATTATTTATAGTTTAAGGTCATGTTCATATTAGTGTCGTCTTTCGTGATTGTGGACTGGTGTGAACTATATAGATATAAATTATCTATAATAACTTTTCTTTATATCACCCCTCCTCGCGATCAGTAATAATACGGGGTAATATTTAGAAACTGATATTGAGATCTGCGAGGCTATATGTCGGCGAATAATTGGGATTTAAACCGAATCAAAAGTCAAGATTACAGAATTTCTGTATTTACGAATAAAAGCGTCTTAAATGTGACGTATATTCGGTAGGTGGAAAATACGTGAAATCGCCATATCTGTAAACCTCACTTTCGTCCAGTGATGGCTTCCTGTTAATTTTTCATATAAAAAACGCGTAGCATTGATTATTCTACTCCACATATATAGCCCCGCTTCAGGACATTTCCAGACGTATTAATATTTGATTTTTGAGGACCTTTGCTCTGTTAAGTGCTTAGATTGCCAAACTAAAGTTTAATTTGAAACAGTTATACACCAGGCGTCACGTGAGGTATGTGTTCACAAAGGGAGCATACGTTTCAATTGGTTGAAATGTTCATCGCCAAACATGCAACGGCCATTGCATTGATACACCAATAACCACACACTCACTGCCAAAACAAAGTAAGGAACGCCTTGATATGACGATTGCCACGTTATTATGACGACGCGCTGCCAGCTCACCGGCAAATACACTAACATGTTGGTTTATCGGTTCTCTTATACGACATTCGAATTTGTTTTCGGTTGGCATGTATCTTTTCTTTGTCATTTGTTATAATTGTCCCCCGATAAAAATATTTTTGGGAAATAACGTTGAGGTCTATCACGTTTTGACGTGAGTCCTAGAAATATTTGACTGTCCACTATGATACTGACAAAATAATCGACTATGATTTACACCGTCGAATTTATACCATTTATAACTCAACGACTACGTACCCCAGGTAAAACAATTAGCCCGTGTGGGAAAAACCTAAGTCAGTTATACCTGAGTCATGTCCGGATGCTGGTGAGTCAAGTTATGCCCCAACATGCATATTAATATATGCCTAGAATCCAAATGTATAGGCATCTCCCCCACCCCAAAACCCTGACTCAAACAACCTTTTCTCGGCAGAAGTTAATTTCTCGCCATTTCATCACTAAATTAAGCCAAAATAAACATAAAACAATAAGAGGATATTGTGCCATGTATGTGCTGGGTGGGGAGAAATCCCCCACTCCCAAGTGGCCTACCCTGACTCAAACAACTTTTTCTCGGAAAAAGTTAATTTCTCGACGTGTCATGAATATAAAAAGCAAAACAAGCAATACAACCATAAGACGATTTTGTGTCATGTAGTTGCTGGGTGGGGGTGTATCCCGACCTGGACATCTCCCCCACCCCAAACCTTGACTCAAACAACGTTTTCTCGGAAGAAGTTAATTTTTCGCCGTTTCATGATTTTATAAAGCAAAAATAGCAATACAACTATAAGAGGATTTTTTGTTATGTAGAAGCTGGGTGGGAGATATTCTGGGAGTTATCCTGCCTGGACATCCCACCACCCACCCAAAATCCTGACTCAAACAACTTTTTCTCGGAAGAAGTTAATTTCTCGCCGTTTCATGACTATATAAAGGTGATGGGTGGCCTTGACAATTAAAAATAATAAATAAAAAAATAAACCGCCTAAACATTTGTCTGGACATATCAAGATCAAACTACAAAATGCGTGGGAAAAAAATGTTCTCACTTGAAAAAAAGAGAGAAAATTTCAGGGTCAAACGCTATCAAATTAGTGAATTTTTTGTTTAGTCATACATGGGGGAAGATATCCATGGTGGGGTGATATCCAGGAGGAGATATCCTGTTACATCAGTCTTTCATTTTATCAAGCACCGGTGTGAAAACATTGTAAAGTAATTGCGATGTTTAAATGATGCATGAGTAAATTCTACACATGTTTAGACCCATTTAATAGTTAATTCAGGCAATTAATTTCTATGCGAGAACAGCAAGAGAATATTAATGTAAACTGATAAAATTGCATAAGTGGAATTAACAAGCAAGTGGTAAATAACTGTGTAAACCGATATGAATGGATTTTCATAAACCGTTCTGTTATATATTTTTAAATACTCATATCTGTCTTTTTATGATGACTAATTTGCTTTAAATTCAGATTTCCATGGCTACGGAATAGTTTTAGGACAATAATGGGGAAAACATGTTTTAAGACAGAATCAACCTATATCCAAACTTATATTCATTTGTTGTAGATATATATGCCAAATTTGACGCTTTTACCATAAAATGCACGATTTTCATTTATCCCCCCCCCCTACTACAGGGCCAGATATACTTGTCAATCTACACCATACGAGCCGTAATGATAATATATGCATGGTCTCATGTAATGTACTCCTGGTATCAACTTTGAAATTATGGTCTCGCATGAGGGCTAATTAAAATACATGTATGGTCCCATGAGGGTTAGTTATTCAGATAGGGTTATTTAAAACATGGTCCGATGCGGGTT